>OY019130.1:77200427-78436475 GCA_955652365.1 Eristalinus aeneus
CGACCGCAAGTCAGACAAAGGGAATGTAAAATTTATTCTTTTTGCCTGTCAGCCGAATAGAGTTCATGATGATGGCATATTTGTACACTGGCATGCTTTTGGGGGGCGCAACAACAGCGCTAAATTTATTGTGACATGGTGCCAACAGGTGAATGTCGACGCGTTAGGTGGCCTTCCCACCTCCGAAGCAATGCGCCCGGGTCACACTAAACCTTGTTCGGCAACGTAAATGTCCTGTATTTGTGTGCCTCCATTCCAGGAATAACTTAGATTAGCATTTATGAGCACTGTGCATGCCAGTTGATTACATGGTGACGCTGGCATTTCCTCCGGTGGGCATGGTTGCTAAATTTTTCTTCTGGGATCCCGGCCGCAAATGTATTTATTACCTTCATTTGCGTGTTCGTGTTTACTTTCCACTTTTACTTCGCGTTTTTTCTAATTTGGAGATATGCAAACGTTCGACTGGAAATGTTATGTTCGGGCATCAATTAGTTGGGAAACCTTGTTACGACATGCACTTATATTAACCACATTCCTGGGTGTTGTCATCTGGCGGAGTGGCGTGAGATGGGGGTAGCGACTTTAGTTCACTTATACGGCCACGTAGTCCATAATTTAGGGGTTGCGGCTTCATGACACTCTTGTCTCCTGATTGGGGTTCTGAGACTAAATTTAAGTAGATCATGGGTGTGGGAAAAATTGAACAGTGATTCCAGGTGCCATCAAAGAAGGCTAAGTGCTTGAGGTTTGAGCATGATTCTTGAAGGTGTGAAGCTCTACTCGAGGTATTATATTTGAGGCTTTATGGCTTCAATACGTGTGGCACTTGGTATGTCCTCACATCTGAGGAGGTTCAGTTTGGTGTGGCGATGGTGCTTCTTTTCCGTACACATGTGGTTTTGTCGAAAAGGCTGACTTGTCTCGGCTTCATGAATAATTAAACTTCCCCTGCATGATACTTTTCTCTGTCGTAATGCCGGCATTTTTATTATTTGCCAATTTTGTATAATTTCTTACATCTAGCCCTTACGCCATATGGGCTGATATGGCTGGTTTTTGTCGCATCAGCCCTCTTATGCATGTCCTTCTTCTTGCTGTCATTTGCTTTGTGACAAGTACATATGATTATAATTGGATGGCGCTACAGTCCTTGGTCCAGGGACCAAGGCCTAACATGCTCATCAACTACTCGTGTTGTGCGCGCTACTGTTCTCTCAAGAGTAGAAGGGACCTACAGTTTTTTGCCAACTCCGAACAGCGAAGTTTGAGAAGCTTGCTTAGACAGTTATTACTCTTTAGGTGTTGTCAGCAGCTCGAAGGAGGTGGTGCCGTGGCAAATTCGAGGTGTTCAGCCGGGAATCGAACCTAGACCCTTCGGCGTGAGAGCGTCGCACTCTTCTCACTACGCCACGGAGGCCACAGAATCAAAAAACAAACACCAATTAACCGAGAAAATTATTTCATTTTGCGTATTTTTTTCCGCTGGAACACTACTTTGTTCCGTGGTGTAGTGACTAGAGTGCGACACTTACACCCTGAAAGTCCTGGGTTGTTTCCCGGACGGGACACATCGTTTTATTCACTGCACCATCTCTTTCGAGCTACTGACAGAGCTCAAAGATTAATAATTAACTATGAGAAAGCTGTGGGGTCCTTCTTCCTGTAAGAGAACTGTAGCGCGCACAACCAGAGTATTTTTTAACCAACCTAGGCCCTCAACTCCCTAAGGTGTCTGATGCGTCCGTTTCGATTACGTTAATCGGCCGCATTCTTGAATCCATCTTCTGCTTCTGGTTGTTCTGTTGTTGATGCTGCTCTTGATGTTGCTGTTGCTTCTTTTCCATCTTCTTCTGCGTTTTTTGTTGCTTGGGATACTGTGGCTGTGGCTGTGTATTAGGTCGGCTTTCTTGATCAGCTTTTTGGTCTGGTCTTTAGTTTAAATTGATGGGACTTAGTAAATGCTTTCAGTTCTTCTTTTCCTTAACCTTCTCCGCTAACTCCAGGTCTTTGGCGGTCTGGTCCTTGGGTTGGACGTGTTTTGCGAAAAAAAATTAATTTTCGCTGTACGATGGAACATCCTTATTTTGGGTATTTTTGAATATTCCTTATTACAGAACTGTCTCTTAAAAATCCACCGCTGATTTATGGTTTTTTCCCCTCGTACCCACATCATCTTACATACAAACATCTAGTGGTACATCTTAGTGGTCGCCGTGGCGTAGAGTGGGTCTAGGTTCGATTCTCAGCTAAACACCAATTTTTCGAATTTTTCACGGCACCACCTCTTTCGAGCTGCTGACAACACTCTGTCTGTCTAAGAAAGCTTTTCCAATTTCGCCGTTCGGAGTCGGCAAAAAACTATAGGTCCCTTTTACTCGTGAGAAAGCAGTAGCGCGCACAACACGAATAATGCCCCTATGGTCTATAGTGCCAACAATATTTATTACCCACATCTTCTTTGCTGTTTTTTGAGTTGTCACTCGAAAACAGCTCTTCCTTCAATTCCTCTAAAATGTTTTCCAGTTTAAACGTGTTTGTACAGTAAGTTTGACAGTATTTCTATATTTTTGTAAAGTGTACAATATACATCAATATACATCTTTCTAGGACCGATTTCTTTAATCGACTGTTTGAATTCTTGGTCTTGAGTTTATTAGTGACCTGGAATGGCGTCACGCACTGTACACGACTTAAAGGTGCTGCAGCGCGTTGTTCGGATCCAGGAATCGAAACTGTCGCTGAAAGTATGAGTCGATGCATCAGTATATGACTATCATTGCCATGATTCGAAATTCACTAATCGTTCGTGACGGATGAGCATAAAGGCAGCTTTACTTTTTGTCGCACAAGAAACCGACAACTGTGCTAAGAAACGCGACTGTCCCTGGCAAACCCAGATAATCTTAAGATTAGACTTGTATGCACTCCGGTTTCATGAGATCGCTCAATATCATGTACTGGACACTTGGCATCTACGTTGACCTTCTTTCTCTGTTCTCCTTCTGAAAAATGGTGAATAGCTCATTATTTTCATGTCCCAGATTTTATCAGACTGCTCTAGCGCCAGCACAATGCTCCGTCTTTTTGACCCACTGTCAACAACAAACTGTGCTCATTTCTCATGAACAACATCCCCCTTACTTCCGTTTTAGATCTTTTGATCGATATGCAAACCGACACCTCTCAACGGACGACGAGCAGATTTTCACAAAGCTCGTAGAACCCCCAAATTTATTTAATAACGACACAAAGCAAGACCATCAAGCAAACGTAAGAGATTAAGCACTGGATAATGATTATTTATTGTCAAATTTATGATTGTGTTGTGTTGTGGGGTGAAGACACACACAGCGCAAAGCAGCACAAACGAAACTTTTAAATGTTAAACCAGATCCGTTTGTCTCGCTTAATTACCATCATGATTGATACGAGCAATTTGGCATTTTGTAGCGACAATGCCTGAAATTGTTGATTGAGTTTTGGACTTTTCAGACATAAGTCCGAGCCGAGAATAAAAGCCATTTATATAAACGAAACGAAACCTTGAAACGGCCATAATTGTATTTTATGGGCAGTTGCATCTTCGTCCAGTCAATGAATTGTTGACGTTTCTCTTCGTTTTTATTTTTTGCTGAAACGGGCGGGTTTCTGATTGGCGGGGTGTCTGATTTCCTATTTTTTACACTTCCCAATGGAGAATTTCGTTGCCAACTAGTGCTGGAGGAGTTGTTTGTGAATTAATGAGAAACGCTTTTGGTCATTTGAGAAATTTTAATGAGACATCAGTTTTTTTAGTGGCAGTTAGTCGCGAGCGATTCTCAATTATGATAGCGGCTAGAATCGGATATGTTCGAGCAGAAGTCATTGGTCTACTTCCCGCTTAGGGCAAACCTGAAATTTCGGTGTCGCGGTGTAAGGTGGAGGAGTAGCGTGAAAGGGAACGTTTCTATTAAGGTTTGTGCTACCTTGTGAAAGGAAGAAGTTTGTGTCGGTATGATACGAAAGTGAAGGGGCCTTAAAGGCTGCAGAAGATCGGGTTTCACATTTTCGAATTGATTCCGAATACTTTACTGTGGTGATTTTCGATAATTTATTTTACTAGGTATTTTTGAAAATAAAACACTAATTATCAATGGGAAAGTAAAAACATTTTATTCAAAGTATTGACATTGTTTTCTACACATTTTGACCACCTTTCTGGCAATTTGTGAATACCACGCCAATAAAATTGTTCGTCTTTTACAGCAAACCAATCAGACATCCAATTTTCGACCTCCTCGTAGGAATCAAAGTGCTGCTCAGCCAATGCGTGTCCCATCGATGAAAACAAATGGTATTGGGAAGGAGCCAAGTCTGGTGAATACGGCCGGTGGGGTAGCTGCTCCCAGCCAAGTGTTTTGATTGTATCCTGAACCGGTTTTGCTTTGTGTGCAGGTGCATTGTCGTGGAGCAAAATTACCTTGGCGTGTCTTCTGGCCCATTCTGGTCGTTTCTCTATCAATGCATGGTTAAACATGATCATTTATTGCCGGTAGCGATCAGTATTAACGGTTTCACCAGGTTTTAGGAGCACGTGGTATAGCACACCTTTCTGGTCCCACCAAACACACAGCATTGTCTTCTTGCCGAATCGATCTGGTTTTGCAGTCGATGATTTCCGTTTAAAATTCTTAAAATAAATCCATTTTTCATCGCCAGTAACAATCCGATGCAAAACGAATCTTCTTCGTGTCTTCTTTCGTGTCTTTAAAGCAAAATTTCACAAGTGTTTTTCCGGTTTTCCATCTGTCTTTCATTCAATGGCACCCATTTTCCACACTTTTGGATCTTTCCCATAGCCTTTAAGCGGTCAGAAAGTGTTTGTTGTGCAACATTTAACATTGATGCCATTTGCTTTTGACTCAAAGTGTCATCTCCATCCAATATCGTTTGCAATTCGGCCTCTTCAAACTTTTTTGGTGGTCTGCCACGTTCTTCATTTCTCACATTAAAATCATCATTTCGGAACCATTGAAACCATCTTTTGCATGTTGCTTCTGATAGAGTATATGCCTCGACAAGCATTCGATGCGACTCTACAGCACTTTTCTTCAAATGAAAACAAAAAATTAATGCTTTCAGCAAATCATCACTTTCTGGTACAGAATTCGACATTTTTAACACAATGAAAAAATATGATATTGCCTGTTCAATGACTTGATGTATGCTAAATATTTTTCACAGATGTCATACAAAAAAAAAAAAAAAAAATAAGAGCTCGTTCACAACAAATGTTCCCTATCGAGATATTTGTATCTTTACGCTCACTTTATACCGGTATACCTGGAAAATTCCAACTTTCGAAGTTCTAAGCAAGACCCAGACAGCAATATCAAGGCAGGATGTAAGAGCAACGAGTCTTTATTTGGAGTTCAAGGTTTCTTGAGTGGAAATAAGTCAAATTTAATGATTTTGGGACTTTCGATATTATGGATTGTTGTGCTTCATTTGAAAATCCTAATCTTCATAACTCGATCCTTCTTATGCCCCACTTAGCGAATCTGTGACACTAAAAAATGCATTAAATTCAAAAACAATACTGATCCATTTGGGAGACAATAGAAGATGGCGCCACTGGGTAAATCTTGGAAGAGATAACATATATCATTGGAATGGTGTCAGAAATAAGTTGTATGCATCAGCGTTTGTTTTACACAAAAACATTGTTTTTTGTCTTTTCGGAAGTTTCCAGATTTGTCTTAAATTAACATCTTTGTGGGAAAATTTTGAATTCTTTCTTTAATTGGATGGAAGATGTGGAAGAATCTACATTTTTCCAGTTTTACAAATGGTTGTAAGAATTTTCGGTGAATCTGCGCCGCCCCATAAATCATGCAATGAGTGGTTTCTACGCTATTAAAGTGGGGTTCTTAGAGTTCAAAACCAAAAAGGTTCTTGTTCAAACCAAATCGTTTGACGATGAGAAATTGGAGGCTTTTCTAAATGAAGATCCATGCCAAATGTAAAGTGAACTTGCAGAATCGATAGGAATGGCTAAGGCAATTACCATTAAATCAAAACCGGCTTAATTTGATGTCGTATGAGTTGAAACCGATCTAGAGAGACGATTTGAAAGCTCGGAACTGCTGTTTGAAAGACATCAATGGAAGGAATTTTTGCTGTAGATCGTGACTGGAGATGTTTAATGAATATACTACGTCTATCCCAAGAAGACAAACCACTGGGCAAAGCATTGTAAACCCGTTCCACTATCTTCTCCACTATCCTTCTCCTATAGAAAATTCGTGTTCTAGTCTAGACATTGTCTGTGATGTAAACGATATGGCAAATGACCGAGTGGAACATAGTCTTAGTCGGTGATCTGTCACCTTGTGAACTCCACGAAATAAAACACTCGATTCGATTACCGGCTGAACACCTCGAATTTTTCACTGCACTACCTCTTTCGAGCTGCTGACAAGGCTGAAAGAGTAATAACATCGCCGTTCGGAGTCGGCAAACAACTGTCGGTCCCTCTACTCGTGAGAGATCAGTAGCGCGTAAAACACGTGTAGTTGATGAGCAAGCAAAGCCCTGGTTTCCCTGTGGACTGTTACACCATCCAATTATTTTTATTATTAAATAATACATCACTCAATAAGTCCCGGGACATATAGGGGGCGCCACTGAAAAAAATACTAAATTAATAATTTGTGTGAATGACGCCCCATATATGTCTCAGGACTTATTGTGTTATTATGAGCACTGACTAGCTCAAAGTGGTCAGAAGCAGGTCCTAGATAAGTTTTAGTTTATCCCCCCAGGAAACCCAGTTCACATTTAGTCAAACAAAACATAATTTAATTTAAAGCCATAAGTGTCAAAACTAAATACGCTTTGCTTGAATTTTAATGTCCGCTGGTCTAGACAACGGGACCTCGATAGCATAACTAACTACCAACGCTTCTGCATCAGCAATCATACTTGCAAATCTGTGGTCTTCTGTTCACACTCAACACTCCTCGGCAACTCTCCCTGCTCGTTAGACTAACAAGTTCAAGGTGAATGTGTCGCGATTGCTCTTAAAAACCCAATAAATTCACAAACGCAAGATTGAAGCCATCAAAAGTCGTGTATACACGTGTAGCCACTGTGGGAGAACCGCATCTAAAAAGAAGATCCATCTCAGATCTCAAACAGAAGTCGTTCCAAAGAAATTTCAATCAACCACCACCAAAAAGCTGCTCTCGTACATTCTTGGAAAAGTGAGCCACCAAAGACTGGTGCGGACCTAAACACGTCTTGCGGCCAGAAGCAGAGCATTATGCAATAGTACATGAGCCAAACCGGTGTGCGAAAGGAGAAAAGCAAAAACAAGAGAATTTGAAATTCTAAATTTGACAACGAATTTATGGACTTATATATAGCTAGGCTAATGAAGTTTTAGGGACTCTCAAAACTTATGTAAATTGAATTGATTTTATGTGCTTTTGCGGTTTGCCAGTCAAAAATTACGCAAGATACAAAAAGCAATGAGTTGTTGATTGTCGGCAAAAAATGTGGGCGGCGGCTGAAAGTTGTGATTTGTGACACTCCTCGAATTTCTTTGAGACCTCACAGTGATGACAGCAAGAAACGATCTAATAATAATAATTGTTGGCACCAAAGGGGGACCAAGGCCTAGCTTGCTCATCAACTACTCGTGTTGTGCGCACTACTGTTCTCTCACCAGTAGAAGGGACCTACAGTTTTTTGCCGACTCCGAACAGCGAAATTTGCGAAGCTTTCTTAGACAGTTATTACTCTTTGAGTGTTGTCAGCAGCTCGAAAGAGATGGTGCCGTGAAAAATTTGAAAAATTGGTGTTGAGCGAGTCGAAACTAAACCCTTCGGCGTGTGAGCGTCGCACTCTACCCACTACGCCACGGCGACCACAACGATCTGCAGGGTTGTTATTAGCTTACCAGTTGCGCGGGCGGCTTGTTGGATCTTATGTGCGACAGCTAAGTTTATGACTGAACTGTACAGTTTTACCTCTTTTATTTGTAACCAGGAACCGCCTACTTCTACTTGAAACATGGAATGTAGAGGGTAATTTGTCTTAAAGTGGGTTGCGTTCAGAATCGGCCATAAAAGTGGGTAATAACAAAAATGGAGGAGCTTGTAATGCGTTGCTGGGTACAATTTTTTCAGCCAAACTTTTGGGAGCCTTTTCCAGACAGTGTCAATTGCAGTGCTGTGTCAACGAATTATATTCGAGTTAGGTTTCGAACTCGGGAGTGGCGCAAAAGACTAAAAATTCAGCAGAAGCTTCTTCCGATCGCAAAATGAAGGTGGCCGCCGTGGCGTAGTGGGTAGAGTGCGACACTCACACGCCGAAGGGTTTAAGTTCGATTCCCAGCTGAACACCTCGAATTTTTCACGGCACCACATCTTTCAAGCTGACAACACTCAAACAGTAATAACTGTCTACGAAAGCTTCTCAAATTTCGCCGTTCGGAGTCGTCAAAAGGCTATAGGTCCCTTTTACTCGTGAGAGAGCAGTAGCGCGTACAACACAAGTAGTTGATGAGCAAGCTAGGCCCTGGTCCCCCTGCGGACTATCGCGCCAACAATTATTATTAAAATTATTATTATTAAAATGAAAGACCTTCATAAAAATGTTATCATTTGAAGTTTTGAATTTACTTCCCAAACTGAAAACTTTTTGCTTTCTTTCTAATCTCAGGCGCGTTCAAGACCTTAAAAGTCACGCCTTCTTATCGTCGCACTTGTTCGAGTACCTCTCTTTTGCACACCAGGATCAAACTATTCAGTCGGAAAATAACGCCCTTTTCTCGCGGTGTCAGTAATAATACTTGGTCCTTATGGCTCTCCAAAGTTATCTTATGACTCCTTTCAATTCCAATGCAGTATAGGCGTCAAAGGAGACTTATATCCTGCATGTGTAGTAAGGACGAAAATGCTGAAAAGGACTACATAACTAACAAATCTAGTTTTCGTTTCAATTCAATTCAGTTCAATTCAATTCAATTCATATCAATTCAATTAAATGCAATTAAATTCAATTTAATTTCAGATCTCACAAAGGTTAGGTCGAAAGTTTTTTCAGTTTGCTTCAAAGAACTTCTTAAACCACTGTCATCTTTGTGCGACTGTTTGAGCTCTCTTTACAGAGTCCTGCGTAAACCAGCGACTCAGCGGAGGTTGGGGGTGCTTCGGATAGTCTTCCAACTCTGGTTTGCGGTACGCACAATTTTTTCTTAGGTCATCTTTCGAAGTGCGCATAAACCACGCTTTTGTATATGGATTCGCGACAATGCTGCACCAATTGTACAAACAATGAAGTACAATGATGTTGCCCGAAGCCGGGTTGAAGTGCTGAGTTTGTGGAGGAGTTTGACTCTGGACATAAGTCTGAGAAAACATGACAAGTCATATTTGAGTTGAATGTTTGGACAACTGTAGAAATTTCTCACATCCTTTGAGGAATGATTTTTTTGTTTTTCTGTCTATGAGTTGGGCTGTGTTCTGGACTTGCAAGTTCCAGAATTTCGAATCTTTATTTGAAGCTGCGGTATTTGAACGAAGTGTAGATTGGAGACGAAGCCAAATTCGCTTGGGAAGCAAGCAGGCAGCTCACATCGGGCAGCTCAACCTTGTTGGGCTAAAAGCCTTGTAGCTCACTCGAGACATTTTAAAGTCGATTCTTGTTTATCTGGGAGAGGGGCAGAGTCCAGAAATGTCCAAAATCCCAAAATTTCAACAGTTTTGTAATGTGAAAATACCGTCAATCCCAAGATTTGATGGTAGGTGTGCTCCAGAACTTTCTGTACTAAATTCTGAAGTACGCCATTTGTTAAGAGCTGCGGGTAAATTTCTCCTAGAAGGAGGCAAAGTAGGAGAACGCATCAAAACCAAATGTGTAAAGTATTTCTTTAAGAAATGTCAAAATTACTTTTTCGATGCAGAAAACAAAAACAACGAACAAATTTGAGACACATAAATAGAGATAATGGGTCAATGCTCAAATCTGTAGACACCTCAATTAATTTGACAGAAAACCGACAGCCTACCTAAACAAAATTCTTGTGTCAAAATGGACAGAGCGCTCATCTGACGTAAAACGCATTTTTTCAGTATACGGGAACGGGCATTGTGTTGTTTTGTGTTTTTTTTTTTTTTGGTACGAAATTGTACGAAAAATTAGAAAATTGTCAACTAGAGATTTTAAGCCTTAGTACCTATTCCAAATCCAAAAAATACTCCAAGTCAAAGGTTTTATAATACTTATGCTTCTTTAAAATGTGGGATGTTGGATGTAGGGTATTGGGGTTGAATCTCACTGTGTACCACAAACTTTTCGTTTAATTTGACGTATGTCTATGGCTGTTTTTACTAAAAAAGGATGAGCAACAAATAAGGTTGGTGGCTGGGTGATGTGGAAACAGGGTAGGCACTGATTGGTATCAACCTGGCGATGCCCAGCTGTTGTAACTGTCTTCCACACACCAACCCTACACCTGATGACTGTGATTAAAAACTCTTCAATCGCTTCAAATCCAAAAGTGGAATAAAAATCAATAACTCCAAGTAAAGTATTCATTTATTCACTCACAAAACAAATCCGGTCTACAAATCACAAAACAAAACCACTCTACTTCTTCAGTGGTGGCGGCAGGTAGCTGTTGGAGGATGGCGCATAAATAGTTCCCTCGACCACCTTTGAGCCCAACAAGTTTCCACTTCCCAACACACCAACACCACTGGCGTAGTTCAGGACAGGGACAACACCGCCGTTAATGAGCCCAGTTGGTCCGCCAAAGTTGTCGTACTGAGCTTGAATGGCGGACTGAGCGTTGATAAGATCCTGCTGGGTGCGGTACTTGACGATCCTAACTTCAGGTACGGTCTGCACATTTTCCTGGATCTGCTGCAATTGACCGACAATTTGGGAAGCGTCGTTCTCCTTGCTGAGCACGTAGATGGCGGTTCTCTGTTCGATGGCCTGCTTGGCCAACTGCAAGGCGGCGTTTGTGGCGGCGGCGTTCTCCGGGGCCTTGATGAACACAACCTGAAGGTTCTTCTTCAAGATGTTGCTCAACTGCTGGGTGACAACTCCTTCGTTTTGTGGTTCCTCTGGAGCCTGGAAATAGTACACTTGCTTGTTGTATTCGACGGTCTGGGGGATTGAGTCGACGGCGTCAATTCCGATCACGGTCGTTCTGCCGGGAGCGATGATGGTGTTTCCAATGGTGTTGAGACCACCTGCCACAATATTCGAGCCGCCACTCAGCAGCTGGCCGCTGGTGACGACGGTATGGGATGGTGCCACGATGGATCCTCCAGTAACGCCTCCAGTAACGACGGTATGAGCTGGTGCTACAATGGATCCTCCAACAACGCCGCCGGTAACAACAGTCTTGGCTGGTGTCACAATGGTGTTGCCTCCCACGATTCCACTGCCTCCAGACACTATGGTGGTGGATGGATTGACTATGGTTGAAGTCACCAATGGGGCGGTAAGTGTGGCAACGGGCTGGACAACTGCAGAACCACTCACAACCGTAGTGCCGGGCTTAACCAGAACTCCTGACGTTCCAGGTCCATACTTGTATCCGGGAATTTCGGAAATCAGGGCAGAGGCAGCTGCCACGAAAAATGCCAGAACCTGAAATCAAAACTTCCTTAGGTCTGCCTCAATCAAACAATTCTATCAAAGTTCGTGTATACTCACAATAAATGCTCGCATGTCTGCGTCCTTCCTCTGCGTTGTCTTGTGTCAAATGAAATAGTTCTAACAATCGGCTTTCCACTTTTATAGGTGCATTGAAGAACAGGCTTTCAATTCAGACGGAAATTGGCGGATAAGAGTGCTGCACACGTTCATACATACCCGTGTATATAATTGGAATGGGGCGCATGGGGGTTCTAACTCGATCCGTGTATGATTCGTGATTATATGAATATTTGGCGGGCTCTAGATGCAAATCAATTTTTTTTGTTTACCTGTTGAGAAAATCAGCTTTGCCTTCGTGTGGGTCACATGGACTCGATCGTCGTCGGTGGGGTGAGTCAGCCACAGAGGATGTGTTGGTCGCAAAGAGACACTTTCACTCCGAGGCGAGGTGGAAAGGCTTTCGGCCGTGAGTCATGAGTATTTTTGAGTGTTGACAGGTGTGGAAGTTGTTTCCTTTGCACTCGCATACACACACAAGCGCGAATTTCGCGTAGCTATGTGTGTGGTTTAGTTGCAAATGAAGTATGAAGGTGACCTTGAGTGCGAGGTTTCATTGGCGTGGTTCGTTCTTCGGGTGGCTAATCGAAGATTGTCTGGATCCAGATATATTTAAGCATTGGCAGTGGATGAATTTCAATCAGTTATCGGTTTGGCTTGTCAAAAGACTGGCTGGAACTTGTTCAATTAAATTTTTGAGTTATGTTACTGTTTCTTTCTTGTGGGGATACTTTTTTCGAGATCATTGGATCGGAAGTCATTCGTATTCTTTAGTGGCGCTTTATTCGATCTTTGTTAGGGACGAGAGTTTCACACAGAGAGTTGAGCGAAAAAAAATGATTTAATGAGGGTGCCAGCCGCTGCGCCGTAGGTTTTACTGAATGAAAGGGACATTGACTTTCGCCATTGTCATTCTCTTTAATGTCCATTGGTCTGCAATTTGGATACGCCAAGAGCACTAGGATCGAGAAAGGGCTCATGCGGAATGTATGTTATGATCTTCTGCGAATAGGATTGAGGTCGAATATGTATACTGGGCAAACTTTTCATTTTACAAAACTTTGGCTGCTTCAAACTAAAAGGGTTCTCCCTTAAAATTACTGGAAATCGAAGTGATTTTTCTAATACTGGCCAGAAAGTGGCTTAACATGTACCAATCAAGTACTTGTAAAATTTACCCTAGCGGCAAGACTCGTTACTGTCTTACATCGTGGCAGTTTGTCTTGTCACGCAAAAAGAACCAACATTGTGTCAAATAAGTCAAGGACTTGTTCAGTTCTTAACTAAGTCCTTAAATGAGCTGAAACCTTTATACAGTTGCTGGCGATGAAAGAGGCGTACTAACAGCAATTTCACCCAAAAGTATGCAATGTTGTCTTATGCGACATTTCTGTGACGGCTCGGATTCCCAGATGAAATGTATGGATTTATGAATCCCATGACTATTCTGCCACACAATACACGGTGTCGGGATCACTGATATGGACAAGAACTATTTGGCGACTTCCAAGCTCAAGTGTATTGGGCCTTTACTGGCAGTGATAGTTCGATAGTTCTTGTACTATGTGGCCTCAGGAGCCCTCGAAATCGAATTGATGTCTGACTGTGTGGCGGTGCGTGTGCTGTGTACTGTGCCGACTGTTCTAAAACAAACTGAACTCACTCAGGTCAGGTGGTTACACGGCTCAGTCAGAAGTTACAGTCTTAATGGCTGCTACGATTCACAGAGCGACAAAGGTCCTAAAAATGCGTAGCACTTGGAGAGCTCTTGACTTGGTAGTTAAGTTAATACGGCGTCTTCTCGTGTACAACACTTCGGGATAATTGAACCTTTGGTTTAAGTTAATGAACCAAATAGGTCAGTATTCCAAGTCCCACCGATATTGATTTTTTGATCTCACAGTTTGGCACCAACAAATTTTAATTTTAATTTAATTAATTTCAATAATTGACTGAATGTGTGTATTACCGGAAACATTTTTTTCCGAAAACATTTTTTTCCATTTCCACAACTAGACCTGAGTGTTGGACGATGCAATCCAATTCTAGATGCTATTCGATGGTATTCCATGCTGACGCACACAAGTGGAGAAGGACCTCAACCAATTTGGAGTGCGCAATTGGAGGTGCATAGTGAAAGATCGTTCTGGCTAGAGAAGCATGTTGGTGGAGGCTTAGGTCAACCCCGGACTGTATTAGAAGAAGAGGAAGATTCTATACTCTAAAAGATAGCTTGTACGTATTTCATCGATGTCAGGCATGTGAAGCTCAGACATTTCTTATGATCTCGTCAGATCATCAGGGTTGACGGTGGAGAACTCTTGCTGCTTCGTGACAATCGACATCCAAAATTACGGGGGCGTGCAATATATTCCCGATATCGATATGAAGGAAAATGCGAATTCAATTAAAATTGTTTTTATTATACAATATAATCCCTCCTAACATCTATGCATTTGTTACATCTTGAGATAAGCTTTTTTAAACAGCAAAAAAAAATAAATTTCTTTATTCTCTGCAAAATACGCATTTATTGCCGAATTAAGTTATTCATCATCCGAAAATCTTTTTCCACGAAGACATTTTTTCAAGTCCGGAAACACGAAATAATCACTAGGGGCGAGGTCTGGACTATATGGTGGGTCTTGGATTTCATCGAAACCGCAATTTTGCGCAGCACCCTTGGAAACCCGCGCGGTGTGAACAGGAGCGTTGTCATGAAAAAGCAACACACCGGCCGCGAGTTTACCCCGTCTTTCCTTTTTAATTTCCTCCTGTAAATTATGCAAAGTGGAAGCGTAGGATATGGCGTTGATGATGTACTTTTTTTTGTACTCCATGAGCAAGATTTCCTTTGAGTCCCAAAAAAACGGTGGCCATGAGCTTCCCGGCAGACGGAGTGACTTTGAACTTATTCGGGAGATCTCTTCCTTTATTATGCCACTGCATGGACTCTTGTTTGCTTTCGGGGTCATAGTGGTGAACCCACGTTTCGTCATCAGTAACAATTCGATCCATAACACCGTCTGCGTTCTCATTATACATCTCCAAAAGCTCTCTAAAGCATGCGATTCTCACATTTGGTTTCTAAATTGCTGTGAGCATTCGTGGCACCCACCTTGCACTGGCCTTTGAAAGGTTCAGGTGGTCATGAGGACTGGTGTGAAAGCTTGGTGACCTCTGCCATCATTTTCACCTTTATTCGGGCATCCTCAAGAACAAGTTTTTCGACTTTTTTGATCGTTTCTCCCGTACAAGCACTATCCGGGGCGCAGAAGCTGGGGTCGTCTTCAATGTTCCCTCTGTCTCTCTTGAACTCACTTGACCACTTTTGCACAATTGATAATGAAGGTGCGGAACATTGGTAAACAGCCACCATCTCTTCATGAATAGTTTTTTGACTTTTTCCTTGCTTAGTGAGAAATTTAATTACAGCGCGATTGTCAATTTTCACCATCATCGTCTCAGTTGCCATTATGATTCTGTTCAACTAGGGATAAAACGCGAATTATTTATCGCATTTATATGAAATTTGACATGAATGCACTAAAATATTATTATTACTTGATAAATAAGTCAATTTATATAAAACCACCCCGATACCGAGAATAGAGAACGTTTCTAAAAATTTCGCATAAGACGTGATGTGACTCGACTGGATCGCATTCTTGGTATAGACGGTAGCAATCGGGTTATGGAGAAAGTTTGAACTCAATCGCACAATTGTAGCTAACCGTATTTGAAACACTTTTTGCTGCAAAAGAGGAGTTGGCAGAACAAAGGTCAATGGCTAATAGGAGAACTAGTGCTTTGGAATCGAAAGCAAGATCAACTGCTGCTAATGCCTTGGGTTCAAGGGACAATCGAGTTTCAAAAACTTCGCTAGAAATGTCTGATGATCTCCGTGCATCAGCCAGGCATGTGAAGCTCAGACATTTCTTATGATCTCGTTAGATCATCAAGGTTGACGGTGGAGAAGTCTTGTTGCTGAGTTTCAAAAACTTCGCTAGAAATGTCTGATGCTCTCCCTGCAGCAAGCCAATTGGTTTCCACAACTGCGAGTCAACTAGATCACCAGATTGTCCTCTGTTTCCACCTGTACGTGAGAGCGTAAATTTCTCCGACGGACGAATCCACATTCTCGCTTCTACAATGGCAAGAGTACTTAAAGACCTAAGCGCGCACAAATCCGTCGGCCCAGATGGTATTTCTCCTGTTCCACTGAAGAAGTGTTAAACTTGGAAAGGCAGCATTGATGTTATACTCATTGAATTCCGATCTAGGCAGCATAATTGATCGTGGGAAAAAGAAAGGAGTGGAATTTAATGCTTCCGAAACCCAGTGCTGTCAGCCATTATCCACGAAGGGCTCTTGTGTAGTTAAAATCAACGATTTTCTGTCTTCGGTACGTGGATCAATTCAGCACTAAGGTGGAATGATCATATATTCGAGATCGCCAAAAATGCTGTAAAGTGTTTGGGGCTTATTAAACGTTGCAAAATATATTTCACCTCCTTTCATCTGGCAACAATATAGAGCATCACTCAATAAGTCCCGGGACATATAGGGACGTACATGTATATTAAATTAATTAATATTATCATTATTAAAATATATTATTAATATTAAATTAATAATCCTCCCAAAGAAACAGTATAACCCCCTATCTCATCAAGAGCTTATCGACTTTCCTGCACCTACTAGAAACTCATTGGTAGTACCAGGCAGTACCAGGAAATTGCACAGCGATGTGTTGAGCACAGTTCTCGTAAGAAAGCCCTTGAATTTCTTCACAACTTATCGAAATGAGGAAAGAGCATAGTGTAGCTTGTGCGCGGAGAAGTGCTTGGGTGGCTTGCGGATAAGACGTGGCTTGAGTGATTTTTAATTTTCTTTAAGAAGTATATAAATAGCATGAGAAACGATGTGGATTGGTAAGCTTTCTGCAGCAGCGTCGTGAAGTCCATTAAACATATAAATTTCGACTGAAAAATGCTGACCAAGAAGCAATAGAGCTAGTCCTGAACTCTTGGCTTTGTACTAAACCTTAGCTTCCTCAGCAGAGAGAGATTTTTAAGAGAAAAAAAGCTTTCCGAGCAGAAGATCCAGCTACGCAGTACTGTCTTTTCCGCTTAAGCAAGTACTAACAGAGAGAATAGCAGCTCAAGGTGTTTGGAAAACCCGAAACCAGTCTAAAGAAGCTTCGAAGCTTCACATTTTTTTAAATACTTTCGAAAATGTATTCGCCCTAGAAAGCCTTTGCAATTGGAGGAGGTTTCGAGCAACTTGGTAAGCACAAACCGGGGGCAGCTGGCGAATGAACCCACGAAGTGTACATGCCTGTTTGTATACCGGTATGAAGTGTGCGTCAAGATACAAATGTCTCTATAGGGAACATTTGTTGTGACCGAGCCCTTATTTTTTTTTTGTTTGTTTGCTATGACATCTGTGAAAAAGATTTAGTAAACATAAAGTCATCATCATCAACATCATATTTTTTCATCGTGTTAAAAATGACGAATTTTGTACCAGAAAGTGATGATTTGCGGAAAGCATTCATTTTTTTGGTTTCATTTGAAGAAAAGTGCTGCAGAGTCACATCGAATGCTTGTTGAGGCATATGGTGATCATGCTCCATCAGAAGCAACATGCAAAAGATGGTTTCAACGGTTCAGAAATAATGATTTTGATGTGAGAAATGAAGAACGTGGAAGACCACTAAAAAAGTTTAAAGACGCCGAATTGCAAACGATATTGGATTGAGATGATACTTTGAGTCAAAAGCAAATGGCAGCAATATTAAATGTTGCACAACAAACAATTTTTGACCGTTTGAAAGCAATGGGAAAGATTCAAAAGTGTGGAAAATGGGTGCCTCATGCATTGAATGAAAGACAGATGGAAAACCGAAAAAACACGAGTGAAATTTTGATTCAAAGAAAAGAAAGAATATCGCGATGAAAAATGGAATTATTTTAAGAGTTCTAAATGGATAAAATTATGGGTTAATCTGGGACAACCCTCAACATCGACTGCAAAACCAGATCGATTCGGCAAGAAGACAATGCTGAGTGTTTGGTGGGACCAGAAAGGTGTGCTGTACCACGAGCTCCTAAAACCTGGTGAAACCGTTAACACTGATCGCTACCGACAACAAATGATCAATTTGAACCATGCATTGATCGAGAAACGACCAGAATGGGCCAGAAGACACGGCAAGGTAATTTTGCTCCATGACACTGCACCTGCACACAAAGCAAAACCGGTTCAGGATACAATCAAAACACTTGGCTGGAAGCAGCAACCCCACCCGCCGTATTCACCAGATTTGGCTCCTTCCGACTAATATTTGTTTTCATCGATGGGATACGCATTGGTTGAGCAGCACTTTGATTCCTACGAGGAGGTCGAAAATTAGGTGTCTGATTGGTTTGCTTTAAAAGACGAACAATTTTATTGGCGTGGTATTCACAAATTGCCAGAAAGGTGGTCAAAATGTATAGAAAGCAATGACCAATACTTTGAATAAAATGTTTTCGTTTCATTTCTCATTTCATACTGGTATACCTGGAAATTGTGCTGCGAAGTCAGTTGGCGCCCTAGAATATCGAAGAAAATTTGAGTCTTTATCACTATTTAATCGCTATTTTCAATCAGTGCACTAATGAGTTAGTCAGCTGCATTGCTCCCGTTTAAGAACTCACTCACAGTACTCGCTTTGCTAATTTTCCCACCCGTTTAATAATAAGCACACCTTCGGATGTACAGTTAAGTTTAAAGACTCGTTCTAAGGCCGCGCTATACGAATATGGAATGCTGTTTCCAGATTAACTCTTTCTCTTCATTACAATTTATTGTTTTTAAATGTATCTCCTCTACCTCTCTTCCTGTGTACCTTCCGCTCGTGCTGCGACTTAATTCTGGTCACTTAAGGTTACCAAACAACCCATTTACGACCTTAAATTTTAAGAAAAAGCTGCCGACTACGAACGGCGGAGTTTGAAAAGCTGTTTCTTTGACAAATAAAACTCTTTGAGTCTTGTCAGCAGCTCGAAAAATGTGGTGCCGCGAAAAATTTGGAGGTGTTCAGATGGGAATCGAACCTACAGACTACGCCACGGCGAACACTTACAACATTGAAAAAATACGAAAAATCACGAAATACTCGTAAACTCGAATCGAAGACATAGGAACGAAGTTAATTTCAATCGAAATACTAGGGAAGTACAGACATCACAAAAGAGAACGAAGGACAGTACACTCCCCTGCAGATTTAAACGTACAAGAGTATGTCAGACAACGCCGACTTTGGTGCAGAATTTATCAGTGAACCTTTAGTTTTACAATTCACCGGCATTTGGAGTGATACTTCTGAATTCTGTCTGTGAAGACAAAATACCAAAATTCTGAAAATGACAATATTCAAAAGGAATATTTTAGAGGAATATGCATGGAGTGTGTGTTGTCCCTGCTCGTACAATCACCATTCTCTGGGTCGTAGTATGGGATTTAAGGAGGTGTGCAATTATAGACGGAGAAGCTCCTTTTATGTTAAACCGCCCAATTTTATATTTGGGTTTTTGCATTTCGGGAAACTTGATTTTGAGGTCCTATCATACATTATATGATAAAAGGAGGTAGAAAACTTATTTCTGTGGTCACTTGTTTTCAGTCGAAATACGATAAAATTACCTATTCAAGGTTTAAAATAGAACAAGCGTTACAAGAAGGAAAGACCCTTTGAACTCATTTTCTTCAAACAGAACTAAGCACAAGAACAACAAATTTACAATTCAAACAAATTTATTTAAAAATAAGTCAATTGAGAATACCGTCGCGATGGAAGGTAAGGCCTGTTTACTTCCTAAGTGGTGGCGGCAAGTAGTTGTTACTTCCACCAATAACTTTGGTTACACCTCCTACTAGTGAGCCACCTCCAACAATCTTTCTAATTCCAGATCCATAGGATGAACCTCCAATTATTCCACCTCCTCCGATTAATCCACCTCCTCCGATCACTCCACCTCCTCCGATCACTCCACCTCCTCCGATCACTCCACCTCCTCCGATGATGTTGACGCCTCCCGATCCACTGCTACTGGCGTAGTTCAAAACGGGCACCTCGCCGCCGTTGATGAGTGGAGAAGGTCCTCCAAAGTTGTCGTATTGAGCTTGAATTGTGGCTTGGGCATTGACGAGATCCTCTTGTGTGCGGTACTTGACGATTCTCACTTCGGGCACAGTGGGAACGTTCTCCTGGATCTGCTGCAGTTGTCCCACCACCTGGGAAGCATCGTTCTCCTTGCTCAGAAGGTAAATGGCGGTTCTCTGCTCGATTGCTTGCTTGGCCAGTTGCAGGGCAGCATTGGTGGCCGCGCTGTTCTCGGGAGCCTTGATGAATACAACCTGGAGGTTCTTCTTCAAAACGTTGCTTAATTGCTGCGTGACTTGTCCCTGGTTCTGCTCCTCCTCCGGCGCGGAGAAGTAAAAGACTTGCTTATTGTACTCGACAGTCTGTGGGATCGAGTCGACTGCATCGATACCAATTACTGTTGTACTACCGGAACCTCCAATTGTGCCTATTCCACCTCCGAGCGTGTTGTAGCCTCCGCCAATTGTGCCTATTCCACCTCCGACTGTATTATATCCTCCGCCAATTGTGCCTATTCCACCTCCGAGTGTGTTGTATCCTCCGCCATATGTGGAAATGCCGCCGCCGGTTGTGCCTCCGATCAAAGTTGAACCGTGTCCGCCTCCGATCAGTTTCGAATTAGATGACACAATCCTCGAACCACCTCCCACTAATCCAACGCCGGAGATTACATTGTGAACTCCAATTCCTGGATTGCTGGTGACAATCTTTGTTCCGGACAGTCCCGGGCCGTAGTTATATCCCAAGGATCCAGCGTTGACTGCTGCTACCAGTAATGCGAAAACCTAAATAATCGAAAATTGTCACGATCAAATAATTTCTCCTTTAAAGCGCTCTCCACTCACAATAAATCCCCTCATGCTTGCGTCTTACGTCGTCGGCAAATGCGAACTGAAATAGTTTCTGCAATCGGCTGTGGCGTTTTTATAGTTGCATTATGAGCTCGAAAATTAACATAAAAGTTCTGGTTGGAAATAATAGAAAAAGAACAACGATCATTCCGTGCAGGGGCGCGGCCGGGTGCATGCATGATATAAGGTTGACTTAAACTCTGATCTTCAGTATGCAAATTTAAAATTTAAAACTGAAATTTGATTTAGAGTGCAGGCGGCTTGGGAAATAAAGGTTCTCGTCAAGCAACCTGCGGTAAACGACGAAAGCGGTCCTATTCACGACAGTAAAGCTGCTGAGAATTAAGTGTAAGTAGACGACACGCTTGATGGGGCTATGCTACAGTTTATGTGACTCGATTAAGTTCAGAATTATAACACACATCGAACAGGGAGCTCTCTCAAATGTTCGCTAGATGAACAAGATCCGCGGCAACTGGTTCCACTGGAGGTTATAAACAATCCTTTCGATGTACCAGCAAATGTATTTTATTTGAGTTTTGGCATGTATTAAACTGTCACATTAGTTTCTGTAGTTTGTTCGTAAGAATCTGTTGAACCTGTTTAGCGGAGATGATTTTATGCGAAATAACAGGATTGAAGGAGACGACATCATCGCAGCAGCTTGGTTACGTAAAAGTCACGTTGGAAGATGGTGTGCACGGCCGGTTGTACTAGGTCAAACCCGTTTACCCGAATCTTCAATTTTGGGTATTTCCTCATCCTCATCCTCATCCTCATCCTCATCCTCATCCTCATCCTCATCCTCATCCTCATCCTCATCCTCATCCTCATCCTCATCCTCATCCTCATCCTCATCCTCATCCTCATCCTCATCCTCATCCTCATCCTCATCCTCATCCTCATCCTCATCCTCATCCTCATCCTCATCCTCATCCTCATCCTCATCCTCATCCTCATCCTCATCCTCATCCTCATCCTCACCCTCATCCTCATCCTCATCCTCATCCTCATCCTCATCCTCATCCTCATCCTCATCCTCATCCTCATCCTCATCCTCATCCTCATCCTCATCCTCATCCTCATCCTCATCCTCATCCTCATCCTCATCCTCATCCTCATCCTCATCCTCATCCTCATCCTCATCCTCATCCTCATCCTCATCCTCATCCTCATCCTCATCCTCATCCTCATCCTCATCCTCATCCTCATCCTCATCCTCATCCTCATCCTCATCCTCATCCTCATCCTCATCCTCATCCTCATCCTCATCCTCATCCTCATCCTCATCCTCATCCTCATCCTCATCCTCATCCTCATCCTCATCCTCATCCTCATCCTCATCCTCATCCTCATCCTCATCCTCATCCTCATCCTCATCCTCATCCTCATCCTCATCCTCATCCTCATCCTCATCCTCATCCTCATCCTCATCCTCATCCTCATCCTCATCCTCATCCTCATCCTCATCCTCATCCTCATCCTCATCCTCATCCTCATCCTCATCCTCATCCTCATCCTCATCCTCATCCTCATCCTCATCCTCATCCTCATCCTCATCCTCATCCTCATCCTCATCCTCATCCTCATCCTCATCCTCATCCTCATCCTCATCCTCATCCTCATCCTCATCCTCATCCTCATCCTCATCCTCATCCTCATCCTCATCCTCATCCTCATCCTCATCCTCATCCTCATCCTCATCCTCATCCTCATCCTCATCCTCATCCTCATCCTCATCCTCATCCTCATCCTCATCCTCATCCTCATCCTCATCCTCATCCTCATCCTCATCCTCATCCTCATCCTCATCCTCATCCTCATCCTCATCCTCATCCTCATCCTCATCCTCATCCTCATCCTCATCCTCATCCTCATCCTCATCCTCATCCTCATCCTCATCCTCATCCTCATCCTCATCCTCATCCTCATCCTCATCCTCACCCTCATCCTCATCCTCATCCTCATCCTCATCCTCATCCTCATCCTCATCCTCATCCTCATCCTCATTCTCATTCTCATCCTCATCCTCATCCTCATTCTTATTCTCAACGAGTCGCACCTAGATCACCCTATAAGCACACCTGTTCCAAAAAGCACCATAAATATGCGAGAATTAAACTTTCCAGTCGTTCATCAAAATTTTTGTTGCGGTCACCATAAAACTCGACCGGTTCAAGAATACGATTAATTCCGGAATGCTGTCTTGGGTGGAATCTTAGTTTCAAATCAATCCACGATCGTATTTAAGGGTGTCTTTCGCCGCCGGCAGCAACGACTTCCGCTAAGTCAACCCCGCGGCACTAGATCAGCGGAAAACAGAGAAATAAATAACAATTTTCAGAACTTATTTTATTTTTAACTACTTCCTATCACATAAATTCAATCTAAACACGTGCTGATGGGATCATCACCGCAACCGATCAGTGGTCGGACAACTTATTGTCGTCACTTGTGTAATCTAAGACAGATGCGACGCCTCCGTTGATGATAGGCGTGGGTCCACCGAGATTGTCGTACTTGGCCTGAACCTCTTTCACCGCCTTCTCCAACTCCTCTTCCGTGCGGTACTTGATGATCATCACCTCGGGCCTGACCTGTACGCGCTCCTGAAGTTCCTTAATTTGCTGAAGGATCTCTGAGGGGTCACTCTGCTTGCTGAGCAGATATATCACGGTCTCAGTCTCGGTATCTGGGTTGTTGATCTTCACTTCAACATTCTTTCCCGGAGCTATGTGAGGTGCCATGAGGAACATCACGTTCAGGGTTTTCTTTGGGATGTGCTGCACTTGTTGGGGGACGTTTTGCACGTTGTGTACCTTTGGTGGGATGTACTGAAGCTGTGGACTGACAGGCTGAGCTTGTTGAGCCTGCTGAAAGACGTGCTGATTGTTTGGAGGAATGTACTGGAGTTGAGGGGCAACAGTCTGCACCGGTTGGGGTACTTGCTGCACTATCGGAGGAATGTACTGCACCTGTGGAGATGCGTACTGCGCTTGTTGAGTGACTTGCTGCGCTTTCGGAGGGAAGTACTGCACATGTGGAGCTGCGTACTGCGCTTGTTGAGTGACTTGCTGCGCTTTCGGAGGGATGTACTGCACTTGTGGAGCAGCGTACTGCACTTGTGGAGCAGCATACTGCACTTGCTGGGCAGCGTACTGCACTTGTTGGGGGGCGTGCTGCACATGTTGACCGACCTGTGATGACTGTATTGGTTGCACTCCGTGTGGCACCTCACCTGACAACCCCGGTCCATAATGGTACCCATTACCAGCTTGCGCCAACGCCGCAAAGCAGCTCAAAATCTTGTTTGGGAAAATGCTTAGATTAATTTATTCGAAAGCAGCACCGATGACGGCAAATACTCACGAGGAATGTCAGCATTGTTGCGTCTTGCCTCGTCGTCGGCTCAAAGCAAATGAAATAATTTTCGCCACCGACATTCACGTTTTATAGGTTTCATTAGTAAACTAGATTCGGCAAGTGTTCTCGGCCCGCGATTGAAAATACGATTCACGCGGCCAGATTCACCGCGCTGTATGTATCCGTATGTTTATATTTTCATAACCTTCCAACCAATGGCGAGACAAGCCGACTCCGACTTTGCTGAGACGAAGTATGCAAATGTGTGTATAGAATTAACGGTGTCACGAAATTCGAATGCATGTGGATGTGTGATGCATGAGGGAGTACTTGTGACTTCCGAGGCTATAAGCATCTGGTATTCGCAAGCGACCGGAAGGTAAACAACCGACATTGCACACGAGTTCGAACAGGAGAACGTGTAGAGTGGAGCAGCGGGAGACCTTTAATGATGACTGCTAAGACATCTCAGCGACATAAAATGCTGACGACTCCATAATAGTGGTTTATCGACAAGCGAATTTGTCGAAAATTATGAGCTCACTTCAACTATGGTATTCACTTGCGACCGCTAAGAACAAAGACGTCTACTTTTGCGAACTGGTTGGGAGATAGTGGCGATTGAAAAGTGAAAGTCTCCGAAAAGTGAATTTTTTGACTGCCTTCTTTCGGTTCTATTCTTGGGCGGCGGTAGCGACCTTTTTCGTTTCATTGTGAGTCACTGAATACAAATAAAAACCATGAGCATAATTTTGTGATAAATTCGTTCTGACGAGGTTTCTGGAAGGTCTATTGGCTATGCGTCTTTGTTTGTGTCATTTGACAGCGGTATTTTATTCAGAAATTAACCTTATCTATGAGAATTAAAAATATGCAGCTTTGTCAAGCATAGAACATGGAATAGATAGTTGTTTTCATTTGTGAAACTCGCTGCAAAGTGTAGGAGAATGTAAAAATGTGAGTTTAGAGCGTGTAAGGATGTAGATTAAACGTCTGAAAATTGACTTTAGGCACATCTGAAATTCAAAACATGTTAAAAATGGAACTTTCAAATATGCACAGATCCAACATATAAAATTGTTTTTAGTATCGAGGAATCTGTGACTGTTCTACACGCGCCTGTGTCTTGACCCAGTCCTGTGGTTAAGGTGTGCCGTCTTATAAGTTTTCTCTTCACAGTCCTTTTCGTTGAGTTTTTAACGCATTTTTATTAATTCTTTCAAATTCGTTGACTTAGTTGTATTTTTATTAATTCTAAAGTCTAGTGTTTTTGTTTTTCGTTGCTCAAGAAAACTAAAAACTTGGACGTACCTTACATCTCAGTCCTTTTCGATTTTGAGCGCGGTTGACGTCGAATTGATTCTCATTTTGGTATGTAAGTGAGGATCAGTCTTACAAATTTTTTCCAACATTTTTTCATTTGCTTGTATATTTGGTCGTTTGATAATTAATAGTGGACTTGAAATACCAACAGCTCTGGAAGGTTTTCTTTAACGGCCTTGGACAGTGTTATTTATTTTTTCCTTTTGACATAGCACTTAGCACTTAGATTGCTTTAAGAAATTACGGTCGAATACCCCCCCCCCCCCTTTTGGGCTCTTCATTCAATGCTTCATAAAAAGTGTTACAGTGATCGGATTTAGTTCAAATATGAGCCGCAGACTTCATAATACCCCCCACGCGGAAGGGGTTTTGGGAGTTGTGAAGAACTCGGACAGCCACTTTTCACAAGCCTCTTTTGAGTTCAACTTCACACCACCAAGGGCGTTCGCCATTGACAGGAACAGGTGGTAATCCCTTGGCGCTATGTCCGGGCTATATGGTGGATGCGATAAAACCTCCCATCCGAGCTCCCGTAGCTTCTGACGAGTCATCAACAAAGTGTGTGGTCTGGCGTTGTCCTGGTGGAAAACTACACTCTTCCTGTTTGCCAATTCTGGACGCTTCTGGTCGATCGCCTGCTTTAAGCGATACAGTTGTTCGCCGTAGATGGTAGAATTTAACGTCCGGCCATATGGGAGCAGCTCATAGTGGGTGATTCCCTTCCAATCCCACCAAACACACAGCACATCCTTCCTATTCGGCGTCAATTTGAAAATGAGGTAAAAACACGTCATATTTTATTTTAACATTTCCTTGTGGCCGGCGTGGCGTAGTGGGTAGAGTGCGACGCTCACACGCCGAAGGGTCTAGGTTCGATTCCCAGCTGAACACCTCGAATTTTTCACGGCACCACCTCTTTCGAGCTTTCGGTACCAAATTTCGCCGTTTGGAGTCGGAATAAAATTTAAGTCTTGTTCTTCTACTCGTGAGAGAACAGTAGCGCGCACAACACGAGTAGTTGATGAGCAAGCTAGGCGCCACTAAATTATTATTATAAGGTTGTCAAACATCTTCCGCCTTTTTGTCTTTTAAATTTTCTGGCTATGTACAACGCGCTACAGAGCATCATTTGAAAGGTTTTGACTTCTGGGGCTTCTACGAGGGGGAGTATAATGAAGTTGCCGTCTAGATGGAAACACATTATCGAAGAAAACGGTGCATATTTCAACTAAATCCGTTCATTGGAAAATTTTTATGAAGCATTGAATAAAAATCTTAAAAGTGGAAGGGAGATATTTGATAACATACTCTTATTACTAAGAGAGCTGGAATGCGAAAAATTTCCGAACACTGCCGTTGACCGCAATGGTTAAGCCTCCCCGTAGAAAACAACAGGATCAGACTGCACACCTTGTAGGGTAGTGTGTCGGTTTTCCGAATGGATATTTAGGGCAGCACCGTTAGCTCAACCTCTGGTGAACAGAACTAGAAGTAAATGGCCTTTCGCGATGGAGTGTAAAGCTTACTAACATGTTCCGAAAAGCGACTTATTGCTATTTTATGTCTGAAAATAAGCTATTACAGCAAAGACCTAGGCGTCCTGCAGCTGAGCGATTCAAGCCTATGCGAATCTGTTAATAAGACAACTATGCTGCAAAAAACTTTTTCTGCCTCTACTCGGAGGTGGTGGGTGTTGAGGCAAATGTGGTAAACGTGGGGCGAGGTCTTCGGGTTTAGCCTTGGCTAAGACATGGAAAAACATTTAGACTGGGATTTGGATGATGATGATCAAAGATAAAAACAGATGGAAAAAGTGGAAAAAATGTAAAGGGACGAGCGAAGGACTGGGAAATATTCCACGGGAAGATCAACCCAACTTAGTTGAGAACAATGTAAATTCCAAGAGGCTGAGAGCGAGTAATCATCGCGAGCGCGCTGTAAAGGAAAAGCTTAGAAACATCAAAAAATAGGTATTAAGCATTTATATATTTTGCGTCGAACTGCGGACCATTTAATTTCAAGCTTCTTCCTTTCTCTGCTCCTGTTGAGACCCTGTCACAAGCCCTTCTTTCTTTCCATTCCATCTTCTTCTATGGTACATAACTGCATTAGACAATATAACCAAGCAAGGACGAGTCTCACCAGGCATAGAATAGTACGACTAGGGCTTGGACTAAGACTTGCACTATTAGTTTGGATAAAGATTTCGTTTAAGACTTTGACTGGAAATGCGAACAACTTCTAAGAAATGGTGCTTAATGTAGAAGGGAAATAATAAACATGGAAAACAATCAGTGCACGATCTTTGGCCAGAAGGTGTACCAGGTCCAGTACAAAAACGTAGATAAAGATTTGAAATAGAACTGGTACAGATTTTGAACAGGAACTGCAAAAGAACAACACTAGAACTTGAGCCAAAACTAGAAAGGAAACTCGAATGGGGGCATGGAAAACACCGTGGGCATACACTCGGCTTAGAAGATGGACAAAGACTTAATTAAGAGCGAAGGGAAGCAACTGTTCTTGCAAGAATTTGATGGCGCTACAATCCACAGCGGGACCAGGGTCTAGCTTGGTCTACCCATGTTGTCCGCGCTACCTTTGTGGCGGCGTAAAAAGTTAGAGGTGTTCTGCCGGGAATCGAACCTGGATCTTCGACGTGCAAGCGTCGCAAACTATCCCGAGGGGATATATTGCGCAGATATGGACACCAAAATATGTCGCCCCAACCCATTGGAAAATCACGCAACCTTCGGAAAAGATTTCACCATCTTGTTTCACACCTACCACGTGTGAGTGCACAACTGATGTTGCTTTGGCTCAAATCCGATTTGAGCCGCATCTTAGAACTCCTTTGAATAGCCCCGACAGCAGAGATTCAAGGGAAAGTTGGAAAAAGTTGGCATTCCCCATAATCAAGGCACTGCTTGGCATTGTCAGCGAATTTTTCCTGTTCGGTGTTCACCCATTTTATGAGTTTCGGTTATATACCTCTTATCGCTCACAAACTGAAGGCCATAAACTTATCTCAGTGTTAAGTGAATGGATCAGTAGACATTTCGACAGAATTCTAAAAAGTGCACAACTATGTGGGTGAGAGCAGAAAAGTACTCATACATTCTGAATAGACATTTAATTAACTTCAAACCAAAACATTTAAATCACTCATTTCTTCTTGAGGGCCAGTGGTGGCAAATATTGATTAGAGACGACGGATGCTCCATTACTTTCGCTGGATCCCTTCACGACGTTCACTTCTGTTCCCAGAACGTTTGAGGTACCGGTGACCTTGATGATGTTTGCAGAAGAAGCGGGGCTAGCGTAGTTGAGAACAGGGATGATTCCTCCGTTGATGAGTGGGACGGATCCTCCAAAGTTATCGTACTGAGCCTGAATGTTGGCCTGGGCGTTGGCGAGATCCTCGGCGGTGCGATACTTGATGATGGCGACTTCGGGGGCGACCTGGACGTTCTCTTGGATCTGCTGCAATTGACCGACCACCTGGTTGGCGTCGCTCTCCTTGCTCAGGACATAGATGGCCGTGCGCTGTTCGATGGCTTGTTTTGCCAGCTGAATGGCTGCATTTGTGGCGGCATTGTTCTCTGGTGCCTTGATGAACACCACTTGGAGGTTCTTTTTCAGAATGTTGCTCAGCTGCTTGTTCACGATGCCTTGACTGCGCTCCTCCTCTGGGGCGGAGAAGAAGTACACCTGCTTGTTGTACTCGACACTTTGAGGAACTGAGTCCAATTCATCGAGGGTGATGAAAGTAATTCCACCAGTCTGATAGGAGTTGTCAGCGAGGATGGAACCTCCCAGCAACGAGGATCTGGAGTGAACATCGTTCAGGGAGCCAACATGTCCTGCGTGGCCACCGCTGACATACGCTGTAGACGGCTGCACAGATGCGCCTCCAACAAAGGCACTTCGGCCACTGACGTAAGTTGTTGCGGGCTGTACGAAAGTTTCACCAATAAGACCGTGGTCACTGACGTAGGTAGTCGAGTCTGAGGCCGACCTTCCAACTGAGCCACCGCTATGCACAACAGTCTTTGCTGGGTGGACGTGGGATGTTGCTGTCTTCGTAAAGTGCACGGAATCAGCAGAGCCAACAGTTCCATAATCGTGGCCCAAGCTCGCAGCACTGGCCGCAGCCACAACACAGGCAAGGATCTGCAGAGTAAAAAAAGGACACTTCAGAATTTTGTTTGTCAAGGGGACGACAGAAGGATACTTACAAAGAAAGCGCGCATGTTTCCGTCTAGTTTCACCAGCTTACAACAAATGACACAACTTCAGCTACCAGCTATTGGGTTTTATAGCATCTTTCTGGAATTCGTTCCCATCGAACTCGCATACGCACACAGGCAGATAAATAAAGTCAAGCGATCCAAAAAAAACCCCACAATCCACATGCCGTGATCCACGCGTGATTCCTGTTCATGTTAATTGCCTTTGCTGTGTTTCTATTCCAATCGGATGAGTGCGGCACGTTCTCTCTCCCTCGATTGGATCAGCTGGGGGGTTACGAACAGTCCAGCTTGAGATGGTCCACGAGAAAACCAAACAGTATTATGCATATTTATGCCGGGATTGTGGGAATGACAAAAATAAGTCGATTGGTCTGAGGGTTCAATGGACTCTCGGATTTCAAAGAAGTAGAACTATTAAACAAAGGACTTGTGGTTAACAAAAGGGAGGCGTTTAATTTTATTGGCACACTCTGAAATGGAGCTGCTCTGCAACTTGCTTTCAATTTTATCACCACTCAAACTAAGAGCAAGTAACAGCAAATAGACTTGTTGCTCGAAATAAAAGACGCCCAACCAGTTTGCGGAGGTGATGATGGGCAAATTTTGACTAATTGAAGGTGATTAAGAGCCATCAGTGGTTGTTCTAGAGATGTATGCGCGAGTGGTTGTACATCAGTTCTCGGATCAGTGGGAATGTGTACATTCATTTGAAGCGCTATTATTGAATGCAGTGGAAGGTGTCGTGGAATGTGTAATCCTTACTGAAAAAAACTACTCTTTAAAGTTTGCCTGCAAGTTGAATATTCGAGATTTTTAGCCCTTTTTGCTCAATACGCAGCTGTAGTCTATAACCTTACCTACCAATGCCGAAGCTTAGTAGCGTATAGTACACTACACACGTTTGGGCACACCATATGCAGAGCATCGCCTTTGACCTCTGGAAATTTTTTGCTTGGCGCTTATGAGGACGATAATGGAAGGGGTGTACAATGCTTTATAAGTAGTATCGCTACTGTCCTTAGCCGATGCATAGATCCCTTCCTCCTATGTCTTTCAATAAGCAGTTCCGTGGTAAAAAATCGACTTTCGAGATCTCTCGCTGCTTTTGAATAAATCCTAATTTCTTTAAGAGAATGAAAATTGTTTGCTGAGTCACTCCCAACAATGTGAGTTTACTTTTTATTTGGAACGGTTCTTGATCCATTAAGGCTCAAATACCTCATCTTCGAATTCTTTCGGCTGGCCAAGACTTTTACAACGTTGAATTCATCCTCTTCTTGAATTATAGGGAGCAGATTCGCCATAAATTTTAACAAACATTCGATAGACTTCAGTTGCACTTGTCTTTCAGTTAAAAAAGAAAATCAAAATTTTCCGCAAATGCTTCTTATTAAGGACAAATCCAGAGCCAAATAAAAATGCTGTTGCCTAAAACAGACACTGATGTACTTTATGTATAGCTGACAAGTGGCACACCTTTCCATTGAAGTAGATAACCACTTCCATGATCAGCGACAACTTGCAAGTGCCGCCATCTGTTAAAAGCTAATTAATTAATTAGAAGCTCTTTAATTAGTAACACTTTTGTTTCGTTTTTATATATTTCTTGCGTAGTTTATTATTTATTCTTATTTATTATTAAGAAAAATTAACTGTAGGGCAGTCAACAGTTAGTTTCGTATGATGACGGCAGTAGGTAGTAGCAGTTGCACTTAAGCAGTAACACAAACTGGCTACAATTGAATATTCGATTCATGCCACTTTCCCTTCTGTCGCAAGCAGGGATCGGTGTGCTTAACCACAGAAAATCCGTTTTGGATTGAGCAGCATCGGTCTCGTGAAGCAGTAACGTCATAGAAAATTGAAGATCTCTAAACATATTGGATCAAGCTCATATGTGAACAAATTGTGTAGCCTGTAAAAGTATAAATGCTTGAATCAGAAAAAAGTCAAATATATTTTTTTTAAATGACGTGAAATTTGCCGTATTCGAATAATGATCTTCGTCCTGCATTCGAATCTAAGTATGACTTCTGGCATATGGCTCCCACTGGTTAGCGCGGATGTAGTCTTACCTACATATATAAGCTTGCCAAATATCTCTCTTCTGCTTTTTTGCTATTCATTCAAGCCTTCATTTAAAGTTTTACAGTGTTGGGATTTAGTTCAAATATGCGCTGTTTTGTTCGATAATCTGTTTCAATCTAGACGGCAACTTCATAATACCCACCCCTAGAAGCCCCCTTCTTATTTGCGAAGAACTCAGAGAGCCACTTTTCTCAAGCCTCTTTTGAGTTAAACTTCACACCACAAGAGTGTTCACCATGGACAGGAACAGATGGTAATCATTTGGCGCTATGTCCGGGCTATATGGTAAATGCGATAAAACCTCCCATCCGAGCTCCCGTAGCCTCTGACAAGTCATCACCAAAGCGTGCGTTCTGGCGTTGTCCTGATGGAACACTACACCTTTCCTCTTGGCCAATTCTTTACGCTTCAAGCGGTCCAGTTGTTCGCAGTAGATGGTAGAATTAAGCGTCTGGCCATAGTGGATGATTCCCTTCCAATCCCACCGAACACACAGCAAAACCTTCCTGGCCGTCATTCTCAGCTTGGCCACTGTTTGAAACGATTCACCGGCCTTTAACCACGACCGTTTTCGCTTGATATGGTCGTATGTGATCCATTTTTCGTCACCAGTCACCATCCGCTGCAAAAATGGGTCGAGTTCGTTCCGTTTCAGCAGCATATCGCAGGCGTTGATTCGGTCCAGAAGGTTTTTCTTGCGTCAAATCATGTGGCACCCAAACATCAAGATTTTTCTTGTATCCAGCCTTCTGCAGATGGTTTAAAATGGTTTGGTGACTAACTCTTATCTCCTGGGTGATGTTACGAGATGCCATAAGCCGGTCTAACTCGATAATTTCCATGATGCGATCGGTATTCATCGTCAGAGGTTCATGGTGTTGTTTTCACCGACTCTGAATCGTCGAAACCATTCCTCCGCGGTTCGAAAGGAATCACGGAACGTTTCTCTAGCGGGTTTGCCTTTAACGAAGGAAAACTTTAAAATAGTGAATTTCGGCGTTAGCGAACTCCATGCTTACCCTTCTATTACTGTTGAACGCAATATTAAAAAAAAATAAATATGCGTAGCATCGTTTTGTAGGTTATGTCAATACCTTTCAAATGATGTATAGTATTGCTAGATAGGACCTCTGCAGCGCTTGGTACATAGCCAAAAATTTGCAAAGAAAAAAAGGCGAACATTTTTGAAAACCTCTATATCATTCCTTTTTCCTTATCGATAAACTATGAGACCACCAAACTTTTTCAATTCTTTAAATTATTAGGCACGAGCTTTGTGACTGAGGACAAAACAAAGTACATGCTGTCATCAAGGAAGGACATACAGCATCAACGTCTCGGACGGAGCGTGACACTAGGCAGCAGAAACTTCGAGATAGTCAAGGACTTCGTCTACCTTGGCTCAGCGGTAAACAGGGACAACAACATCAGTACCGAAATCAAGCGCAGAATTACTCTTGCCAATCGCTGTTTCTTTGGGGTCAAGAGGCAATTGAGTAATAAAGCCATCTCTAGAAATACGAAGCTCGCTTTATATAACAGCTTGATCATCCCCGTCCTACTTTATGGCATGGAATCTTGGAAGTTAGCAAAGGCGGATGAGGAAGCCCTTAGTCTCTTTGAGAGAAAAAATCTGCGTGCGTTTTTTGGTTCTGTTTGCGTTGATGGCATCTGAAGGAGAAGATTTAATTACGAACTCTATGGGCTGTACAGCGACATGCGCCTGGTCAAGCGTGTACGGATACAACGCTTAAGATGGCTAGGCCGTGTAGAGCGAATGGACACCACTGCTCCGGCCCGAAAAGTTTTTGAATCCGAGCCATAGGGACAACGCAACAGAGGACGACCTAGACTAGAGTGGCGCACACAAGTGGAGAAGGACCTCAACCAACTTGGAGTGCGCAACTGGAGACAGCTGGCGAAAGATCGTGCTAGCTGGGGAGGCGTGTTGGTTGAGGCCCAGGTCCACCCCGGACTGTAGCGCCACAAGAAGAAGAAGAGCTTTGTGACTAATACCGCAAACTCGTTCAACCACAACTCCTCATTGACAATGGCTGTATTGTGGTTTCTTTTGACGGTGACGTATTGCCAAGCATCGATTTTTAAGGAGTGCGGATCAATTATTGTCTGGAAGTAACGATGTCTTAGAGTGCGTCAACCTTCTTCAAAGCCGAACATGTACGCATCATCTAAGACTAAGGACAGCTCGCTATGAAAGATGAATTTGAATTTAATGTTTTTTATGGTTTTCTTTTTTAGTGGCTGCCGTAACGTAGTGGGTAGAGTGCGACGCGTACACGGCGAAGGTCCAGTTTCGATTCCCAACTGAACACCTCTTCAGTCCAGGTTCGATTCGAGGCACCACCTCTTTTGAGCTGCTGACAACACTTAAAGAGTAATAGTTGTCTAAGAAAAAGCTTCTCAAATTTCACCGTTTGCAGTCCGCAAAAAAACTGTAGGTAGTACACGCAAAAGCAAGCTAGGCCTGTGTCCCTTTGTGGACTGTCGCACCATTCTCTTATTCTTCTTATTATAGTTTTTTTTAAGTGCAAGTAAACTTTAAGAGATTGGGTATGAAATTAGATTTCTCTAAAAGAAGACACTCCCGCTTGTGGTTTTTGTCGTGATTCATTATCTGCCTGGATATATACAAAATGTTTGCTGTGGAAGCTATACGAACATTAAGTTGCTGCTGGTTTGATAATGTTGAGATCTGATAGGAACCAAATTTAAGAAAGTCCACTAGATTCTTTAAGCGGCAGTGTGCTTCGTGGCCAAAAACATCGCTCATGACAATTGGCATTAATAGAAATCTTGTTTTAGACCATTCACCAAACTAAGGTTTCGATAGATGATTATGTAGCTCTTCATGTTGAAATGCCAAGCTAACCTAAAATAAATTTCTTATCAGATGACAAAATGCCCGTCATTTAATATAGTGCTTTTAAGTCCTCTAAAATACAGAAGCCATCTTCGCTGATATCGATGTTTGCCAATTTAATGTGCTTGTGTATTTCGTCGGAATAACCTTGAACTGCTCAATCTCCGACAAACTTGTAAAGCAGTATAGTTGCACTGAGTAAGCCAGTTAGCAGTCGATTGGTATCTGGAGATTTCGTCTAGAAAATTCGTCGTTTCGCAAAGTGACAAGGAAACAATGTCATTCTTCAATATACTCTCCACACTTCATTACATAGAGTTGGGCAAATAATTGTTTTTGGTTTTGCTTTAAAAGAAAATGCATACCTTTATGTCCAGTATATCTGTTTGCCTGGATCTGAGGAGGCACAGATCAACAGAGATAGAATTTCTTCTGCTATGAGATTTCTTCCGGCACGTGGGAATTTAAAGAAAATAAAGATTGTGGGCAGCAACGGATAAAAATTTGATGTTATGTCATTAATCATTAATTTCTGTATATTCGTTCAAATTCGTTGCAACCATATGCATGCTAACTTGTCAGGCCACTGACCCAGGCTGAGCTATGTACGCCTTCGATATTTGACGATCTCGGTCACGGAGCTTTAAGTTTTCAAGCTCTCTCAGGGATCAAGCTCTCTACCATTCGCGATCAATTGGTTTCTATAGCGGAGGTTAGATCTTTATCTTATTCTTGACCCTGAGGGCTTAAAAAACTCGCTTAACTGGAACGTTGGGTGCCGTTCTTTGTATTTGGCTGTACCATAAAGATGTTGTTAGCTTAAAATTGTCGACCCTTGAACATGGAATTCTGCTACTTATTGAAACGAAAGTTGGTTAAGTGTCGCACTACTTAAATTTAACTCGCAACGTTTACAAACTGTTACCCCAGAATGACAAGTTCTCGAAGGGCATTATGTGGGCATTGGTATAGAGCTGCTGTAAGAGAAAAGCTGATTATAATCTATTTGTGCCATACGAATTCTATTTTCATAAGTAACCACTTGTCGGACGTGGTTCTGTATCTTTGCGTGATACAACGTCATGTAGACATGAGTCTCACTTCATCGCTTTGTTATTACGAGGTATCAGCTATTTATTTTTCCGAAAGGAAATACCCACTGGACGTAATGAATATGACAAGCGATCGTCTGCCCCGTGACTAGCTTTGGTACAACCGTGACCGCTTTAAAAATTTCATCAATCAATCAAAGCTAATGAGTGGCACAAGCAACAACTGTGACCAAATGTGTGTTTTTGGGGGAACAAGTCTCAGTTAAGAAGATTATTCGGTTCATCAGTGGCAATTGAAGTAGTCCAATTAAACGTTTTTCTCTCAAACCCTAATGACGAGCTCTGCGCTTTGAGATGGGTGTTATTAAAGGCTCAAAATGAGATTTTTTATTCTGGTGAAAGATATGCTTGGTCACGTTACACGATTTTTCCACGAATCGCAAATGACTTCGAGGCACGTGTCCATCGTCATGAGAATCGACAAAAAAATTTCAGTCGAATTTAATTCTTCCGGGTGTTCAAATCGGTTGCCGAGTGCCAAATGCTGTTAATATGTTTCTAATAGTCTCGGTTACATGTTTACCACTGAACGGGATAGGATGTCATTCTCTGAATCAACGCGATCACCTTTCAGAAGTGGCCATATAGCATGGAACCTGCTTACCCAATGTAAAGGTATGAAGCCTTAAGCTGCACCAAACTAAATATAGTCTGAATTAATACTGTCGTCCTCTTGTGGAAAAGCGATGCCTAACGTATGTAGTTGTCGGTCTTTAGGTAATAGGACTTGAGTGCAATACAACTCCACTAATAGAAATACAATTTGCATTTCCTTCGAAATAGTGTAAGTAGCTTGATCAGCAAAATGCTCGCGATGTGGGTTTATGCGACAACGGTGCTCAAGGGAGAAGCAAATCGAAAATAGAAAATCAACATCAGCGAAAAGCAATAGAATTGAAGCAATACTTAGGATACTTCCTCAAATCAGGCTTCCAATTTATGGACTTCCCTACTTTCGGATCTGATAATGTCGGAGATCGTAGTAAGGTATTTCTAGACACAATGCCTTGAATCAGGCTTATTTATCCCACTGGCACGTCATTTGAACACTCAATGGTCACATTTTCTCTTAACCTAAAAAAAGTCTACATAAAGACACGTATTCTTTATAATTTAAAATACCGAAACAGGAGTAATGCAGCCTCAAGTAGCGACGGGCATAATTGAATGATTTTAAAAATCGAGACTTTAGTAATCGAGATATTTTAATAATCGAACGATCATTCGAATGACTATTAACCACTCGAGTGACTCCTAATCATTCGAGTGACTACTAAGTGACTAAGCTTAAGAACAACAAATAATTTAATAAAGTTTAATAAAAGTAAAGAAAAAGCTTGTAATTCAAGCATAAATAACAATCAAAAATGAAAGTTGAGTATTTCGCGTAAAATAGCTGTTGAAAAATATTAATTTGTCAAAATTTTTATCAAACAAGCGGTTTCGACGATAAAATGTAAGTTGACCAGCCTTAGTGAAAATCCTTTCTGCTGGTACGGACGTAGCCGGTATGGCTGAATATTTTAAGTGCAGCTTATATAATTCTGGAAATGTACTTTTTTGAACTCTCTAGAACTCAAAAAGATTCAACGATACACATGGGACAGTTCATAATACTGTTTCAGTACTAAATTAGCTTGTGACTTAGGAGTTACAACGGTCTGTATTTCTGCCACTTTTTCTTCCAAATGTGTTAAAAGCGAATTCTGATCTTTTTCGACCGTTGTTTTCTTTTCGGAATTGTCTGTAAAAGGTTTAACTACAGATTGACTAGATAGAAGATCCAGAAGTTTTCCTTCAAGCCATTGGTCTGTTATGCTAGCGTTTTCTTCTGATCCGAAAGCCAATTTCTTGAGCCTTGGGTTCAGAAGTGTTGCTTGTTTGAGTTTAAAGTGGGTTCAGAAGTGTTGCTTGTTTGAGTTTAAAGTTCTTCTCTTTTGCGTTTGTCTTTCATTTTTCTCATGTTCATGTAGCTCTCGACAAACATTGTTTGTTACTCGTTCTCGCGCTGTTGATACATTACTCGAGTTCTCTTGTGTTAGTAGTTAGAAGCCAGAGAGATAAGTAGTCATTCGAGTGGTTAGTAGTCACTCGAGAGTTTAGTAGTGATTGATTGAGAATCGAGATGTTGTAATAATCGATTATCACTCGAGATATCATTCAAATGCGCCTATAACTAGCCTCAAGTGACCATCAAGCGTGTACTTTCCGTTGAAAAGCAAATAAATCTTTTACACAGTCAGCATGCATGACTTGAAGGAACTGTCCCCCGTTATGTGAGGTTAGAAACGTCATTGGAATCCACATTTCCACGTTCGAGACTTTTAACTTGAGCTGTGCGTTTCTGCGCATTTTTCACTCATTGAAGGAGCATCAGTCCAAAGAATAGTTTTTCTCTACACAAGTCAAGAACTTTTCCAGATGCTTTTAATAATAATAATTGTTGGCGCTTCAGTCCAAAGGGGGACCAGGGCCTAACTTGCTCATCAACTACTCTTGTTGTGCGAGCCACTGTTCTCTTACGAGTGGAAGGGACATACAGTTTTTTGCCGACTCCGAACGGCGAAATTTGAGAAGCTTTCTTAGATAGTTATTACTCTTTGAGTGTTGTCAGCAGCTCGAAAGAGATGGTGTCGTGAAAAATTCGAAAAATTGGTGTTGAGCAGAGAATATAATATCCATATGCTTTTAGTATCGTCAAATCTTTTGCTCCAAAGAGCAGGACTGTGGTGAACTTACCGAATAAAATGTATTCTTTGAAGTGAGGGTTTCATTATACTTTAAGTCACAGAAACGGCCACGGACCAGTTTTTCAATGTCTTCCTTCAAAATCTGACGAGCTGGGTAAAGGTTAGCGAATAAGACAAGACAATTTTCAGTGGGTCTCTATGCTCACTGTTCTATGCTCCCCTTGAGTTCTGGTTCTGGGTGTTGATTTGCTTCGCTTTCATTATCCGGCGCAGTATATAGTAAACTTGCACTACCAAAGACTACACTGATTTCGAATTATTTAATCGCACACGAGCATATTTGAATCCGTGCCATTGGGACAACGACGACTTAGACTGTGGCGCACACAAGTGGAGAAGGACCTCAACCAACTTGGAGTGCGCAATTTGAGACAGCAGGCGAAAGATCGTGCTGGCTGGAGAGGCATGTTGGTTGAGGCCCAGGTCCACCCCGGACTGTAGCGCCACAAGAAAAAGAAGAAGAAGAACACGAGCAATTACGGGCATTCAGAGACAGTTCAGAGCGTACAGATTTTTGAAATGGTGTTATTTAGGGTAGAGCCTTCTTCTTCCTTCCCTTCTATTGGAACCACTCCAATAGCACTAAAATTTCTGTAATGGGGCAGGCTGTACATTTTTGGATAGCATCGGTCACCGCTTAGCAAATTTTACACAACAAGTTGCCCGTTTTCAACCCACAAGACAGTTGCTTCAGTAAATGACATAGTTCGTTCAGTTTTCCCCGCGTGATCGTGTTTTTTTTTTTCCTGTTAAGAAGTCTGTTGAAGTCGCTTCTTTGTTGTATTTTTCAATCTGAAGTTATTCAAATTGCAAGTATAATGGTCAATGCTTCATCAATGCCCGGATCATCTTCATGCTACGCAGATCTGATCTTGTGCCGAGATTATGTAACTCCATGTCGATTATCATAGGGCCATTTATTTAAAATCCTGCTGACACCCGAAACCTTCCCAGTAGGCCTCATTTACCAAAAAGAAGACCAAATATAAATCAACTGGTTGGAATTTCTTTGAAAAGTCAGTTCCACCACCCACTGCCATCTCAACTATAATGCTTGTCATAATTTATGGGATTTTTTAATTTTGCATTCAGAACTCGATCGTCCATATTCTATCAACTGATCCCACGTCACAGCGTATCGCCCTCAAGCGATGTATTCCCGCGTCAACAATGTCGTTTAGTTAATGGCCGTTCATATGACTCTTATGTTGCGCTAATCACTCGGCTTAATCAAATATGGTATGACTTTGAAACCGGTCTGCTGGACTTGGTGAAGAATTCGAGGTAAAATTACATAATATGCCGAAGAACGAAGACGATGCGAGAAGCTCGCCGATGATCGGCAGTCAACGCCCTTCATATTTCGCCTCCAAACAACAGTGATGACCATGTTCATATAAGTGGCTCCAAATTTTCTCCCGCTTCTATAATTCTGTTAAATTTTGGTGATTGAGTGTTTGGAATTCATTAATTTGCGGTATGCCAGGTTGAGAGCAGGAAATTCTGGGAACATATTAAATATGCCTAAATTGACGTGACCTTGGCGTGATGGTTAACAATTTATTCTCGATTGCATTGGACATACTGAAAATTATGAGATGTTTTAATGCTTCTAAAGTAGATAGTATGTCATTCATTTCTTCAGCCTGACTTGGGTGCACATTAGTGTAAAGTTGCGTGGCATTTCGTTGAAAAGCTTTAACTTCATTGAATGGTATTAATAAGGGCTTTAATTAATGCATGTATTTAGAAAACTCGAAAGCATTCAAAATCAAGCTTAGTTGGAGTCGATCAATCAAGTCATGGGTTCCTCCATCTTCAGTGACAAGCGCCTCCTATGTTTGGTCAGCTGGAATTATGTTGTGATCTGTAAAATATTCAGCTGTGTGATGATGTTGTCAAACATCACTTAGGCAACAGAAGATTACTTCAGGAGAAGGTTCTCATGAAATAATAATAATTGTTGACGGTACAGTCCAAAGGAGGACTAGGGCCTAGCTTCCTCATCAAATACTCGTGTTGTGTGCGTTACTGTTCTCTCGCGAGTAGAAGGGACATACAGTTTGTTGCCTACTCCGAATGGCGAAATTTTAGAAGCTTTCTTAGACAGTTATTACTCTTTGAGGGTTACCAGCAGCTCGAAAGAGATGGGACCGTGAAAAATTCGAAAAATTGTTGCTGAACTGGGAATCGAACCTAGACCATCCGGCGTGTGAGCGTCGCGCTGTACCCACTACGCCACGGCGACCACGAAAAAATGAAAAGCCATAAAAACTGAACTCACATTTTAAATTTGGCAACAGTCAAATGGCATTTTAAGCTCCTGGGCAATCTAATACGAAACAGTGACTTGCCCTTGGTGAACGTCATTCCCATTAACGACTTTAAGTTATCCCCCTCTATTTGAAAAAAGTCTGCTGGAGTGATAACTTAAATAGAATGATGCCGCCTTAGAATAAGAACGTGTGTTTAGCCTCTTCAGTAACTTCTTGTGGAGTGCATACTTCCACTTCATTATAAGGAAAGGAGACTTACAGTTTGTTGATGACACCGAACGGAAAAATTATTAGAGTCGTTTTCTTAGACACTTTAACTCTTTATGTTTTGAATCCTCAAAGTTTTGTGAAGTCCAAAAGTACCCAAACATAAAATCTATTCATTCCGGAGTTTTAGTGTCTCATTTTCCAACTTTTCCGTGCCGGCACATTTTTTTTAAAGTCAACAATTTCAGCTTTTATTTGACAAGCTCAATGCCCCCCTTTGCTTTGAAACGGGTATTTTAGAAAATGCAAAAAGTATACTTTGTGCCTGAAAATACCTTACATAACACCGCACATCAGCCGAAAACGTAGGCCAGCCCGTAGAGCCGCATCTAATGAGTAGACATTCAGTACCCTCGTGTCCCAAATATACGCTGTTTGAAAATTACAAATTTATCACACAATGTTTACACGATTAGTTCAAACTACAAAAAGAACTTAAAATCTTAGCCGAAGCTTTTTGTTTTGAATACAAGAGTGGGAAAAAGTAGAGGAGAAATTGGGAAAAAGCAAGCGACATCTTAACGTAAGACTTTGCGGTTCATATCATGACATTCAAACCGTCGCCTATATTCGCAAGAGGATCTATCAGCGCAAAAGTGTTAGCATGAAGGGAATTCAGCTGTGTGATGATGTTGTCAAACATCACTGTGGCAACAGAAGATTATTTCGGAAGAAGGTTCTCATGGAAAATGAACTCAAATTTTAAATTTGGCAACATTTTGCAGAAAGTAACAACACAACACCATTTCGTTTTCGTTGTTTGCGTTTCCAATTTAATACAAAATTTTCTGTTGAACGTGAGAAACTCTCAGGTCTTAATGTTTCATAGTTGGTACAACCGGCGTCTGCCCCGCATAGTAAATTTGGTCTTAATTGTTGTCTTGTTAGTGCGTCGCTACAGTTCGCGGTGGACCGAAGCCTCAGCCAACATGCCTTCACAGCCAGCACGATCTCTTGCTAGCTGCCTCTAGTTGCGCACTCTAAATGAGTTGAGGTCCTTCTCCACTTATGTGCGCTGTGTCAGTCTAGGCCGTCCTCTATAGCCCTGTCTCAATAGCTCCGATTCGAGGACTTAACAGGCTGCAGCGGCGGTGTCCATACGCTTTAAATTTCCTATCCGTCTTAAGCCTTGTATCCGATGACGCTTGACCAGACGCATGCCCCTGTACAGTCCCTAGAGTTCGTCGATAAATCTATTTCTTCAAGTGCCATCAACGAATAGACGACCAAAAATCGCAAGCAGAACAATTCTTTAAAAAAGACTAAGGGCTTCCTCATCCGCCTTTGGTAACGTCCAGGTTTCCGCGCCATGAATCAGGACTGGGATGTTCAAGGTGTTATATAAAGCGAGCCTTCGAATGCTTTAAGAGAGCTCTAATTTCCACTTGCGTCCTGAGCGCCAAGAGACAGCCAGTACGGATATCAGAATAAACTTCAAACACTTTCCGCCGAGTATATCCAGCCAGAGTTTTGCCGGAATGATCTTGCAATTGATGTCGGTACTGATGGTGTTGTCCCTATTAACCGCAGATCTGAGGTAGACGAAGTCCTCTACTACCTCGAAGTTTCTGCTGCCTAGTGTGACAAACTGTCCGAGACATCAATGCTGTGTGTCCTTAATTGACGACAGTATGTAGGTTGTTTTGCCCTCAACATCCGCCCAGACCCATTTGAGCCGCTTCCGCTTATTTGCCAAATAACGCATCATTGACGGCTCGCTGTGTAGGTCTAGTCCCGTCAATGTCGTCCAAGGATGTAACTCAGTAATTAAGCTGTCTTTTGGAAGATCGTGCTTCTGGTGCTGACTTGTGAGTTACGCGCGGCTCTCTCAAGAATGATGTTAAAAAATTCATATAACAGTGCGTCGGCTTGTCTGAAACCTGATGAGTTTGGCTGAAATATCAATACTATATATGGTACTGTATAGCTCTTTAAAACTGTCATATAGTAATAATAATAATTGAATGGCGCGACAGGCCACAGGGGTCCAGGGCCTAGCTTGCCCATTAACTTCTCGTGTTGTGTGCGCTACTTTCCTCTCACGAGTAGACGGAATCTAGAGTTTTTTACACACTCCGAAAGGCGAAACGGAAAAACGAACGAACGAACGAGAAATTCGTGGTGTTCTGCTGGGAATCGAATCGGGACCTTCAGCGTCTGACTGTCGCACTCTAGCCACTAAACCATCGCGGATGTTGTATCAAGTCCTTAAATTTTTGAGAAAAAAGTAAAGTGAATAATCAAAACGAAAATGGAGACTACATGCAATGTAGGCTTTTCGCTGCTTAGAACAAGGGTCACAAATCTTCAGATGAGTGGGCCGTGTGTTGGGCCTGTACTGAGGTTTGGAGCAAAGCAAAATAGCAAGGAGGCCACTAACACTGTCATATGCGGCTTTAAAATCGACGAATATCTGGTCAGTGTCGATTTGTATACTTTGGGTCTTATCCAGGATTTGTCATTAAGGAAAGATCTGGTTTGCTGTGAACCAGATGCCCACAATTTTACAAATTGCTTAAGTACCTCTGCAGCATCTGTATATCATCATGACTAGAGCCTCCCATTGAGTAAAAATAGTACAGTTGCCCGAATATGAGCATAGCAATGCGATTGCAAACCGCAATAAAATGCAGTCAAATTTCAGCTTTCTTTTAAATCCTGCAAGCAGGACTTAAATTCGAAAAAATCACAACATTTTGCACAGTCCTTGAAAAGCATTCATATATCTGCCCCACAGAGTAGAACTAAACTCTTGAGTATATATGAGTCGTGCGGTTGAACGTCAGTTCTAAACACACTACGGCCCTCGATGCTCATTTATTTACACACAAGCTTGCATTGAGAACTTTCGTTTTGTTTTCATTAAGCTCCCCATTGCAGGCTCAATGTTGCCGGATTGGCTAGAAGTTGGATGAGTGCTGAAGATTTGCTCTCCGTTGTTGACCGATGGGCTTCCACGATCTGCACAGAGCTGCTTGAAGCCGTGTCCGACATCGGAGAGCTTACTTAGTCTGCTGACGTAGAGTAAGGATATGGAAATTGTAACTTTAGGCGCCTTGACAAATAAGTCTTAGGAAAATCGAAAAAAAAAACGGAAAATTGTTCGCACTTTCTAAGACTTGACACAACCTAAAAACCTCACACTTTACACATTTAGAGCCTTCTTAATACGAACTATTGCAGAAGCTTCTAGTTAGGTGAGGAAATATTCCCGAAAAGTTTTCTCTTCTCTCAGCTCAATTCACGGCAAATATCGCTGCCCGGAAGTGTGTCCTAGTTCCGGAGAATGCCTGCTTCAAGCTGATACAAGCGCTACTTGAACTTTGCAGCGTGCGTTCATGCTTGCTAAATGATCGAGCAATACAGTTGCTACAATGATGGATTCCATTTGACATAGAATGTTAAATGAATTTAATTTCTGAGAGTTTGGAATGACTGTGGAGAATGTTAAAAATACTTCAAAAAATCAGAGACTGCCGGAAACTCGGAAAGGCTTATAAATATCCCAGCCTCAATAATCCCATCATTTGACTAGAAGAATTACATCTTCTTACACCCAGTGGACTCTATCCTCATCAGCTGATCAAAAATCAATCAACTCAAGTCGCTTTTTCTCGGAATAATCGGTTTTGTTTATTTCACAGAAATTCATCTCACGAATACTTATTTCTTAAGGACTGTTTTAACTTTAAGGCTATCAACGTTGCCGTTGAGGAGAGTTCCGGATGTTGAACCGGAAACAAATGTGGTACCTCCAGACACAGTCTTGCCAGAGGTCGATCCTCCAGTGCTGAAGCCACTGCGTCCGGTAACGTCCACGGATCCCAAGGTTGAGCCACTGCCAGTTGAATAGGTTGTACCTCCGACGAGCTTGCCAGTGCCAACGGTTTGGGAAGCGCCAAGACCAGTTGTGTAGGTGGTTCCTCCGATGAGTTTAGCAGAGCCAACGGTGTGGGCGCCATCAAGACCAGTTGTGTAGGTGGTTCCTCCGACAAGTTTGCCAGTACCAACGGTTTGAGAAGCGCCATGACCAGTTGTGTATGTGGTTCCTCCAATAAGTTTAGCAGTACCAACGGTTTGGGCACCGTCAAGACCAGTTGTGTAGGTGGTTCCTCCGACAAGTTTGCCAGTGCCAACGGTTTGGGTAGCACCAACGCCAGAAACGAGTCCGCTGCGGCCGACGGTGGTTCCAGTCACGACGCCGGATGATCCGGAGCCAGTTGAGTAGGTGTTACCTTCAACAACCTTGTTAGTTCCAACAGTTTGAACGGTTTCTGTTCCGGAAACGAGTCCGCTGCGTGCGTTGAGGGCTGGAATTGAAGCTCCGCTGGTTGAGGAGTAAGATCCAATGTTGTTGGCGTTCAGTCCTGAAACGACTCCACTGCCCAAGGATCCCCCGTTCACGGTGTATGAGCCCCCAGTGCTGTAGCCTCCGCTGCTAACAACATTGCCTGATGATCCTCCAATGACATTGATTGCTCCAGCTTGGGCGGGACTGGCGTAGTTGAGAATTGGGATGATTCCACCGTTTATTATTGGGACGGCTCCTCCGAAGCTCTCGTACTGAGCCTGAATGTTGGCCTTGGCGTTGGCAAGATCCTCAGCGGTGCGGTACTTGATGATAGCGACTTCGGGGGTAGTTTGAACGCTTTCTTGGATCTGTTGTAATTGTCCAACGACCTGGTTGGAGTCGGTTTCCTTGCTCAGGACATAGATGGCTGTGCGCTGTTCGATGGCTTGCTTGGCCAACTGAAGGGCGGCATTGGTGGCGGCGGCGTTTTCTGGTGCCCTGATGAAAACGACTTGAAGGTTCTTCTTGAGAACATTGCTCAGTTGCTTAGTCACTTGGCCTTCGATTTGCTGTTCCTCGGGAGCGGCAAAGTAATAAATTTGCTTATTGTACTCAACAGTCTGTGGAATTGAGTCCAAAGCATCGAGACCAATCACAGTGGTTGAGCCGGAATTGACAGCACTTCCACCAGACACAAGTGTAGCGCCAGCATTGTTTCCGTAGGCATTGCCTGACCCGGAGATACCCAGGGATCCATACGATCCACTTAATCCCGATGATCCAACGGAGCCAAACGATCCTTGTGAACCGATTGAACCAACTGATCCAAGTGGTCCTGCTGATCCGACTGATGATCCGTATGATCCCGAGGAACCCAATGAAGATCCATACGATCCGATTGATCCCACTGATGATCCCAAAGATCCGGCTGATCCCAATGAAGATCCGTATGATCCTGATGGTCCGACTGAAGATCCGTACGATCCGGTGGATCCCACTGATGATCCCAAAGATCCAGCTGATCCCAACGATGATCCGTATGATCCAGACGATCCGACTGAAGATCCATACGATCCGGCGGATCCCACTGATGGTCCCAAAGATCCAGCTGATCCCAATGATGATCCGTAAGACACTGTAGATCCAATAGACGCAACAGGTGCAATTGCTGCCGAAGATCCTAGAAGTCCTGTCGAGACATAGTTCGTTGATGGACTGCCGATCTTTATTCCCGAGATTCCAGGTCCGTAGTTGTACCCAACACCAAGGTTAGCAGCACTAGCAGCAGCTGCCAGAAATCCAACAATCTGAAAACCCAAAAAGTTTCGTCGTTAAATCTAGAAATTTTCCAGGCACCGCAACGTCTACTTACAATAAAAGCTCTCATCGTTGCGTCCTACTTCTTCGTCAGCCCAAGACAAATGTAATAACTTCTTCAGGTTGGGTTCGCGTTTTATATCATCTTCCGTGAGTCCAGATTCTTGCGAGTCTGAAAATAGAAAGAGACGCATAACCCCGACCGGGTAGGTCTAACTTGAATCATAAGGCGCTTCTGTGTGAGTATGCGTACAGTGTCCAAACGGCTTTGTTTATATGCAAATGATCATCTATTCCTAATTTTTCGCGGTGAACCCACAAGAATCAAAACAGGCACACAACACAAAGCCATCAGATGTACAGGTCGGCTGCCGCAGTGAGTGATTCGTTTCGTTCGGCGAGCGGTGGTCATGTAAATTTATTCTTTCATACGTACCAGTCTGCGGGCGGTTCTGCAAAAGCTGCGAACGAAATAAAGAGTCGTTAAATCAATTTTGTTGTTCTTGCCGAATATCACCTTCTTCACAAAATTAATACCATGCACGTGAAATTAATACCATGAACGTCTAATTGGGAATGAATTATTTATTCGAGAACGACTGAGTCGACTAGAATAGATTGATGTCAGAAAAGCCGTGAAAGTGATTGTTGCGCAATCGAAAGGCCTCACATGAACGCCTGCGCTGTCACTCAATTTTTCAGAATTGAACTGACCTGCCTCAAAACCTGATATCTCATTATTACAGATTTTATAAGTCTACACTGTTTTCGAATTTTATTCTTACAGAAGAGGGATGTTTGTAGAAGTTTTTTGGAAACAACACCTCATGTGAAGGCCAGACTCTTTGAATTAAATAAAGCCTTAAAACTTAAATTTATTTTGGTTCTGTTTTAGATAACGAAACTATAAAAATGTGCCTCTAAATTCCCTTTGGATATATCTCGAAAAAATGAAACTTTTTTTTGCAATTTGGTGTGATCTAAGCAGAAATAGCTGTGCAATGGGCATAACATGTTGTAAGGGATCAGTTTAGATTTTCCAGGAAGCACTATATTGCAGTTGTGGCCGCCGTGGCGTAGTGGGTAGAGTGCGATTCTCACACGCCGAAGGGTCTAGGTTCGTTTCCCAGATGAACACCTCGAATTTTACACGGCACCACCTCTTTCGAGGTGATGACAACACTCAAAGAGTAATAATTGTCTAAGAAAGCTTCTCAAACTTCGTCGTTCGGAGTCGGCAAAAAACTGTAGGTCTCTTCTACTCGTGAGAGAACAGTAGCGCGCACAACACGAGTAGTAGATGAGCAAGCTAGGCCCTGGTCCCCATGTGGACAGTCTCACCAACAATTATTATTTACTGTATTGCAGTTGGGGTTTTAGCCACAGGGGCAGCTTCGTTGAAGAGGAGGAGGACAGCGGCACGCTTGTTGTTTAACAGCTAAGCTCGTCAGACGGGGTTTTTCTTGTCCACCTCACTCGCACAGCACCCATTGCACACAAATATAAATCGTGCCTAAGCCAACTAAGGGAAGACAGATGGAAGAAAAGATTGCAATGAAAGAAAGAAAGTCTAATACCCTAACCGGACGGAGATCTTAAGAAAGAATGAAGAACAACGTCTGAATTTTCTGATTCCGATAATAACATTATATTATATCTAGAATGGATCGGTGTAGTTACACATCTGGCCCAGGTAGAGGTGGTGGTGTATTAATTGCAGTAAGATCCTGTTTCAGTTGCCAACAACTAGATCTCTTCTCTCATACCAGGTATACCGGTGTTTTGAAAATAAAACACTAATTATTAATGGGAATGTTAAAACATTTGATTCAAAGTATTGGCCATTGTTTTCTACACATTTTGACCACCTTTCTGGCAATTTGTGAATACCACGCCAATAAAATTGTTCGTCTTTTAAAGCAAACCAATCAGACACCCAATTTTCGACGTCCTCATAGGAATCAAAGTGCTGCTCAGCCAATGCGTGTCCCATCGATGAAAACAAATGGTAGTCGGAAGCAGCCAAGTCTGGTGAATACGGCGGGTGGGGTAGCTGCTCCCAGCCAAGTGTTTTGATTGTATCCTGAACCGGTTTTGCTTTGTGTGCAGGTGCATTGTCATGGAGCAAAATTACCTTACCGTGTCTTATGGCCCATTCTGGTCGTTTCTCGATCAATGCATGGTTCAAATTGATCATTTGTTGTCGGTAGCGATCAGTTTTAAGGGTTTCACCAGGTTTTAGGAGCTCGTGGTACTGCACACATTTCTGGGCCCACCAAACACACAGCTTTGTCTTCTTGCCGAATCGATCTGGTTTTGCAGTCGATGCTGATGGTTATCCCAGATTAACCAGTGATTTTTTCCGTTTAGAATTTTTAAAATAAATCCATTTTTTATCGCCACTAACAATCCGATGCAAACAATCCTCCTAGAAGATTTATATAAATTTAATCTACATAATTGTTCTTACTTTACTACTTTAATACTTTAATTTAGATGACATTGTACAAATGGGTTACGACGATCAGTGCCTCATCCCTACTACTGAAAATACAGAAACTGAAACATTGCTAACTGGGTTTTTTCAGCCAATATAATTTGTTTGCAATGCAATAATATATTAAACGAACATCATGTAATAATCTTATTTTCGTCAAAAATGAAGCTTATTTAATGCTCGATAAATGCGAGTCACCAGTGTTTTCGAATTCCGTCCAGCACTGTGGCTTAGGTGCCACAATAAACTTTTATTTTTATTCTAGATCGTACGAGCTAAACATAAAGCCTGAAATTAAGTTTAGTTATAAAATTGCTTAATGTTATAAGCAGTTATTTAAATGGACTGGATTGGACAGATATACTAAGATTTCCAGGCTTAATAGAGAATTACAAATACCTTACAGAATTACAAATACCACTCAATTCTTCAAAAGAGCAATATTTCCCTAAGAAATTTATTTTTAAAAATTCGAATTCGAACCGAACCTACAGAAGGTTATCTCGACTCAAGAATCAAAAAACAAAACTTTTAAAAGATTTAAGAGTAAAACTAACGATCCAGATCTTCGAGTGCTATACATGAGACTTCAGAGAGATTTCTATTATCTATATCTCTATCGTTCGTGCCTTCTTGCTACCGAATCAAATAGTGAACAACTTTACATTAACTCCATGCGCAGTTCAAACGGAATTCCTAGTTCTATGAACTATTTGCCAGGACGCCCAACTGTGTGCCAATGACCTGTAAAACGTTTTGACTATTTTGAGTCCGTATATTCTAAAGACTCTCCATCTCAAGGAATTCCACAAACATCTGACTTATTTTAAATTGTCGCATTTCAAATTGAAACTTCCGACGTTCTTTATTCTTTATCACAAATTGACAGTAATACGAGGGTTGCCTTTTATATTTCGGGATTAGAGAACAAAAACAAATATTTATCATCAAAAACAGCTTTTTTGTTTTTCAAAATATTCCCCATTAAGATCTATACACTTTTGCATGCGTTTGAACCAATTGTCGAAGCATTTCTGCCAATCTGATTGAGGTATCTCCAAAACATGCATTCTGAACGCATCGACCGCTTCTTCAGGTGTCGAAAAACGTTGACCTATCATTTTGTTTTTTACCTACGGGAATAAAAAGAAGTCATTGAGGACTATCCGGCGGATGACTCACCAAATCGATATTTTGAGTGCTCAAAAATGCAGTTATTTGAGCCGATGTGTGAGAGCCCTCATTGTGGTGGTGGAGGGTGATTCGTCTTCGACGGTTGGTTTTCATGATTTCTTGGAAGACAACTGGCAAACAAATGGTTGTGTATTACTCAGAATTGACTGTTCTGCGTTGTTCTAGTGGTACGGTTGCGACATGCCCAGTTTTTCTGAAGAAACAGGCGACCATTTGCTTGGAAGTGCTTCGTGCGCTAGCAACTTTTGTTGGATTTGGCCCAATTTGAAACACCCATACAGTCGACTGTTGTTTACTTTCGGGCTCGTACGCCTAAATTCACGACTCATCACCTGTCACGATGTCATAGACGTGTTTCGAAGCACCGAGATCGTATTTTTGGATCATTGTTTTCGACCAATCGACGCGAGCGATTGACATACTGCGTGGGATCCAACGCGAACAAATTTTTTTGACAGTCAAATGTTCATGCAATATTGGGTGTATGCTGCTCCCACTGATGCCTAAGGTTGTCTCAATTTCACGATAGTTCACATGACGATCTTGCAATATCAGTTGGCACACAGCATCAATGGTTTCCGGAGCAACAACTGATTTTGGACTGTAAACAACACAAATAGCTCTCGTGTGTCGAAACGTTCTGAGTACGTATAACCTCCAAAATGTTAAACTTTACAATAGAGCTGGCAGTTGTCAGATTGCAACAGTATGGTGTCCCGATGCCGAAATATAAAAGCCAACCTTTGTACATCAACAGGCCCTGATGGACTATCCACAAGTCTTTCGAAGAACTGTGAAACTTCATTGGTGATGCCAATAGCATATATATTTACTCAGTCCCTTAAAATGGATTAGTTTTTAGATAAGCGAAAGCTATCATATCTAACAGCAATTATCAAATCTGGCTCTAAAATTTATATAAAAAAATAAAGGCCTATAAGCAAACTTCCACTTATACCCAAAATTTTTGCAAAAAATGTTTATGATAGACTATATATTTTTACTCGCAGGCATGTATCAACCTTTGACAATGGTTTTGTTTCCGGTAAATTTACCACTACAAACCGTTCAATAACAGCGAATTGTTTGAACCCTAACTTGGATAATAATTATCAGGCAGACATTATTTACACGCACTTTTCTAAAGACTTTGATAGAGTCAATCATAAAATATTGCTCCATATATGATCTCTTTTAGAGCTTTATTCTCATCTTTTAAGATTGGTTGAATCATATTTATTCCATCATATTTAATAATATTTAATCCTGGGGTACCAAGGCCTAGATTGTTCATCAACTACTCCTGTTGTGCGCGCTACTGTTCTCTCACGAGTAGAAGGGACCTACAGTTTCTTGCCGACTCCGAACCGCGAAGTTTGAGAAGCTTTCAAGACAGCTATTACTCTTTTAGTGTTGTCAGCAGCTTGAAAGAGGTGGTGCCGTGAAAAATTCGAGGTTTTCAGCGGGGAATCGAACCTAGATCTTTTGGCGTGTGAGCGTCGCACTTTAACCACTACCCCAGGGCGGCCACCAAGTTTAGAGTAGCTGTAATAGGACAAGGATCTATTAGCGAAAAATTTTTTTCTCGGTGGAGAACTATTTTCCTATACTATAACAGAAAAAGCGACAGACTCGGTATGCTCTCATGTTATTATTAAGAAGTCGGCTTAGTAGCAGTTGGTAGAGGAAACAATTGCAAGGAAATAGAAACCGTGATCTGCCGAGCATACACTTTTGAAGTCTAAGATTGAGCTTCAATTGCTTGGCCATATAAGCGATGTAGGGGTAAACGTCCAAACTTCCTTTCTAGACAAATTTGCTAACTAAGCCCTCAAAGTTTACCTACCATCCCGGGTTAGAAAATTCGTTCAAGTGTGTTGTATAGAAACATCAGCATAAAGGTGCTTGATAACCTTGAATCCGTTAATGATGTTTTTCTTTTATTACTAAACTGTTACTGTCGAATTGTTTAGTAATTATGGTCATAGTAAAGTGCATTAAGGAGAAATGTCTTCAAACTGTAAACATTTAATTTAGAAAAAACTTTGTCAAGTCCGTGTTGGAGAAGCCTTTATTTGCCTTCATACAATGAAAAAAAAATAGATATCGAAACCTTTTGCGGGTAAGTGTTACTCGCATTTGTGCAGTTTTCGATTCTGTGAACAACAAAATGTGCAGAATGCAGTAACCATTGTCGCAAAGCTTAAGCTTGCCACTAGCTCATGATCTCCATACGAAATCACCACAGCAGCGTGACTCATTGTGCGTCGCATAACTGTGTCAGAAGGTCAGCTCACTTAAAGACGGGTAATGACCGCTTTATGTATGTAACCCGATTATAAACCTTGAAAAACTAAAATTCACTTAAAAACATTTTGAAATGTGAAATTCTCACATGGGCGTGGAACAACTCTGCTACTAGTTGCATGAGCAATGTATGTACACTCAGCATGCGAGTATTTCCACATTTACTCAACTGTCATCACCCAAGGTTGGGCCAAGAAAGCAGACAACCATCATAGTGCACACTACGCAAAACGTGGGAACCTCCAGAGCCAAACAACGTTTGCAATCAGGTTCTCAATCAAAATACGGCTCTTAAGTTATTCCACATTTAAGATGGCCCTTGCTGATTTATGCTAAGTTTCCACTTGTCAGCCTGAAACCAACGAATGACGTAGTTTGTTTTTATGTAGCAGCATTCCTCCAGTACATAGCACACACTGAAACACGAAGAAGCTGGCTATTGAAATGTTTATTAAACTTAACTCGTATCATGTCATAGTTGAAGATCGGTTTCTTGGAAGATCTTTGAAGTAAAGACCCTTTTCGGTTTCTGGTGATTTAAGTGAAGATAGGATAAATGTTTGAAGTTTGGTATTCTCGTCTTCAAAAACTAAACTGTATAGTTGTCAACTCATCATTTTTGTGCCATTCTTGTGAATTTCTAAGATCTTGGAGCATTTTTAAAAATGGAGCGTTCGGGTCAGTGAGTTTTATTTGTGAAGGCAATTTATCAAACTGGCTGCACACACATGTTCATTGTCCTGCTTCGTATAAACAAAACTGTCCACTTTTCAAATCAAAGCATATCATAGAGATGAAAGGTAGCGTATGGCCCTGAGACTCTAGCCAAGCTATAAGCAGCAAGCAGCAAAGCGACAAAATGTTTCAATGAAGAACCAAGAACAAACGAAGCTGTGGCCAAGCTGAGGTTAAGCGGCAGTTGTTATATCTGAGCGGTTATGCTGTTCCGCTTACGTTTTCGATCTTCTCTATTTTTTAAATGTTCTGCTGAATGGCAAATCAACACGGAAATTCCAATTTTAACTGTTCAAACTTCCGCGTTATGGCAAGACAGGCGTGCAGGCTTTAAAAAAATTGCTCACAACTCGTGAAGTGAAGTCTTTGGACTTGTCATTTTTCGAGTGAACTTAATTTTATTTAAATTTAACATATTTATGTATAGTCTTGTGAGCTCTACTCTTGTATTCAATGTCGTCTGATAGCTTTTGTTGAAATACACACGAGGTTCTTGGCCAGAGAGTTTTTTTGAGTTTCTTTATTGTTGAGTTGCGGTGTCGGATGTAATCGTGATCACGACAACGGTATTTTGACAACTAACCGCTCAGCCGCACAGGAACTGCTAAGGACTAAATGCTAAAATGATGCTAAGCTTTGTTGCTTAGACCATCACCGCATTACCGCTTTGCCGCTGCTGGCGAGTATTACTTTACAAAAATTCTTCTCTTCTTGTGGCGCTTCAGTCCTGGGTGGACCTCAACATGTCTCCCCAGCCAGTACAAACTTTCGCAAACTGGCTCCAGTTGGGCACTCCAAGTTGGATGAGGTCCTTCTCCACTTGTGTGCGCCACCTTAGCCTAGGCCGTCCTCTGTTGCGTTGTCCCAATGGCTACGATTCGAAGACTTAACGGGCTGCGGCAGCTGTGTCTATACGCTCTAAATGACCTATCCATCTTAAGCGTTGGAACCGAAGACGCTTAAGCATAGAGCTCGTCATTATATCTTCTCCTCCAGATGCCATCAACGCAAACAAAACTAACCAACACTTTTCTTTCGAAAGGACTAAGGGCTTCCTCATCTGCCTTTGGTAACGCCCAGGTTTCCGTGACATGAAGTAGCTCTAGGATGATCAAGTTGTTATATAAAGCGAGCTTAGTCCGTCGAGAGAGGGCTTTATTACTCAATAGCCTTTTGAGCGCAAAGAAACAGCGATTGACAATAGCTATTCTGCGTGTACTTTGTCTTGCTTTTATTAACCTCCAGACCCATTTTAGCCGTTTCGTCTTTAATGCCAGCAAACGCCTCATTGGCGGCTCGCTGTGATCGTCCAATCACGTTTTATGTCACTGCATGGACTCTTGTTGGCTTTCAGGGTTATAGTGGTGAACCCATGTCTCGTCCCCAGTAACAATTCGATCCATAACACCGTCCGTGTTCTCACTACACATCTCCAAATGCTGTCTACAGCATGTGATTCTCACTTTTTTCTGAGGGGATATGAGTATAAAATGCGCCCCAAAATTAACGTCGCTCCCAAGAAAATTTAAGTTTGTTCGTAATGCTTCTACACGGCGAACATCAAAGTCAACGCATACGATGAATACGAACAAATTTTCCAAATACAAGCGTCTCGCAAGTCATACACGGTGAAAATGCACCGAGCGCGAGCATGTTTGACGAGCACGAGTATGTGAATATTCGGCAAAGATGTTCATTGATAGGTCTACCTTAATTCACATTACGAGAAACGAAGAAGTACTCGAATGCACAAACGACGAATAAACACACGATATGCCGAAAAACGAGGATAAAGGGTTGACCGGATAATGTACACACATATAATGTCATATGGCTTCCACAAATAGGAGGAAGCTATAAAAGCCATATAGGCAATCCCATTTGGTTACTTTTTAATAAGGGGTTGAACCCCTAATTCGAAGAATGGTTCGTAATTATTGTAAGATAATTTTAATTTGAGCAATGAAAGAGCAGAAAGTGGTCGAAGTATTAAGTTAACTTTGAGCAGCAATTTCCGACGGCCGATAAGGCAATAACTAATGCAGTTTGGAAAACTGTTGAGAGAACAAATTTTAAAAGATGGCGTAATCTTTAAGCTGTGACTGATCTTGGAAGTGATCACAGATTTCATTGGAGAGGCATGACATTTGTTAGCAATAATTAGTGTGCGTCAGTGTCTGTTTTAGACAACAACATTGTTTTGTCGGGATTTATCTTAAGTAAACAGCATTTGCAAGGAGTCTTAATATTCTTTCTAAGTTAGAAAAAATGTGCATCTAGAGACTTTCGAAATGCTTGTAGAAGTTTTTGGTGAATTTGTTCCAACCGATAAACCATGCAGAAAGTGTTTTTGAAGCTTCATGTTTCAGTTTCATTTATAATTTTAGCGTCGACAACTGGAGCTGTGTGAGTCGAAATTAAGAAATGCTGAAAGGCAATTTGTCACATCGGAACTAATATTTGAAAGACCTAAAAGGAAGGGCTTTTTGCAACGGACCGTAAGAATAGTATACAAAGCCTGGTGAAACTATTCCATCATCTTCTTCGTCGTCGTCCATGGTCTAAGGTGGATAGTCTTACTACAGACGGGTATATATGTATATATATTTACAACGCCTCTCGTAACTGCATTCACTCAACAATCAGCCAACCAACACCCATTTTACACTAATGGCGTTGGACAGATTTGCTGAGGGTTTCTTTTCTGGATGGAATTGTTCAACACGGACTAATGGTTTCAAAATACACGCATGCATTAGACTCTTAAGTTATAATCCTTTCTGAGTCCCAAAATATAGTTGATGAAAGCACTAGTATGCAAAAAGAATAACTTTTGATTTTACATATTTGCTTGCTCTCTAGAATGAGTGATTTAATCGGTTCACAAACATTCAAGAGATTCCTCTTGAAATTAGTATACAGTCTTTTATGATATAAATGCTGACACTATTTGTATTCACGAATTAAAGTCAACAACAAGAGCTAGAATTCACAATCACCAAATGCAGAAGGTTAACATTTTTTGATTCTGTATCTCATTCATATCATTAATTGTGCCTTCCTAGAAGTGACTAAAATAACCGAGGAAGATAATCTTTGTTTGGAATTGGTTAAACTGGTCCTATGCCAAAGAATCGAAAGCAATCAACCGCGAAGTAAAAACAAGCTGTCAGGTGATTTAAAAATTTTTCCACACTGTGCGCAAAGTGGATCAACCTCTCTCGATAGATGAGAGCACCCAACGATCGGCAGTCGCATTTCGTTGCTGCTCCAATCAAACTTATATCCGGCCGGTTATGAATTCGATGACATATGCGAAAAAGCCTCTTTGGGAATCGACTAGAACCACAAACCAGTTTCAACAAATGTGAAGAAGCCAAAGGCGAAGGCAAGCTTTAATCTCTCGTCTTCATCTTCGTTCGTTTATTTTGCTCAAGTTTTGTACTCGTTTGAAGAAGAACTGGAAATTCACAAAACATCTGGATACCTCTTATATTTACTTCCTCAATTTTGCGGGGGGCAGGTACTCAGATGTGAGGCCCGAGAGCACGTTGCTTCCGGATGAAGATCCACTGCCCGATACGTATTTGACTCCGCCAACAGATGATCCGCTTCCGCCGAGCACAGATCCACCTGAGACGTACTTGGTTGTACCGACAGAATGGCCAGAGCCGAATCCAGATGACACTCCGCTTCCTCCAAGGATGCCAACTGATGATCCACTTCCGCCGAGCACAGATCCACCTGAGACGTACTTGGTGGTACCGACTGAATGGCCAGAGCCGAATCCAGAGGACACGCCACTTCCTCCAAGGCTGGAAATCACGCTTCCGCCACCCAAGGATGATCCCACGCCTGAAACGTAGCTGCCGCCAGTGCCGACGACCTTGCCACTTCCGATCACGTTGACTGATCCGGTGGAGGCTGCGGGACTGGCATAGTTGAGGACGGGGACGGTTCCTCCATTAATGAGATCGGAAGGTCCACCGAAGTTGTCGTATTGCGACTGGATGTACTCCCTGGCGTAGGCGAGGTCCTCGGGTGTGCGGTACTTGACGATCCTGACTTCGGGAGCAGTCTGGACATTCTCCTGGATTTGCTGCAGCTGTCCAACAACCTGGCTGGCGTCGTTCTCCTTGCTGAGGACATAGATGGCCGTGCGCTGTTCAATGGCTTGCTTAGCCAACTGCAAGGCGGCGTTGGTGGCGGCGTTGTTCTCTGGTGCCTTGATGAATACGATTTGGAGGTTCTTCTTAAGGATATTGCTCAACTGCTGCATTGTCTGTCCTTCATGATGGGCTTCTTCGGGTGCCTGGAAGTAGTACACTTGCTTGTTGTATTCAACTGTTTGGGGAACTGAGTCCAGAGCGTCCAAGCCAACAACTGTGGTGCGTCCACCTGATACCTGGTTTCCAATGCCGTAGGAGCCCAACTGAGCACCACCTCCGAGAATGCTGCTGCCACCAATAATGCTACCACCACCCACGTGTCCACTTCCACCAATCAGTCCACCACTGGAGATAACGTTCCTTGAAGGTCCATATTGTCCTCCACCACTGACAATGCCTCCACCACTGACAATGCCTCCACCACTGACACTGCCTCCACCGCCGACGTAGTTGCCGCCACCGATTAGGCTGCCACCTCCAACGATGCCCCCTCCTCCGATGAAACCACTGCCACTGCCACCGTATCCAGATCCAATTAAAGTGCCGTCTGACACAATTTGTCTTGTTCCGGAAACTCCTGGTCCGTAGTTGTAGCCCAGCTTTGCGGCGTTAACTGCTGCCAGCACAAATCCCAAAATCTGTTCAAAACATCCAACAACGGCAAATTACACTACACTATCGAGACCAAATCAGGAAAACGTGCTCTACTCACAATGAATACTCGCATGGTGCGTCTTTCTTCTGCGTTGGCTTCTGTCAAATGAAATGCTCCTAACAGTTGGCCCCTGAGTTTTATAGTTGCATATAAGGAACTGGCTTATATGGGGGTTGTTCTTCGGGTACTCGACATCCACAAACACATGCTCACCGCCCGGCTAACGGAGCCCGATTCGCAGAGAATAGGTCAGCCGGCTAAACCGGGCTTGATTTATGTTACGTCCGTTATCTAATATTTATTTAAATTATTTCCTACCTATGTATCCCGGCAGATGTGTTGGGCTCCACCTTCTCGCCACTTTCAGTGATGTAGGAAATGCGTGCGATTGGCTGTCGGTTTTGCATGTGTCATTAAGTCCGTGGTTAGGGGAGCATCTTCGGGCGAACAAGTATTTTCGGATGAGCGAAAGAACTGGGCATTTGCATGTGCGTTGGCGGTACATGTAGTTTGTGTGGTGTTTTTTTGCAATCAACCAAACCTGATTGATGCCTGGAATTGTATGTGGCACTTTATTGGCTTTGACTGCAATTGGACGGAGGCTGGAGTGCTTTTGTTATGGCCTGCATTCGATTAATTGAAAGAGCTCTTTGAAAACTTGAAAAACAAGGTCTAATTAATTAAGTTAAATTTTTAATTGATTTCTGAAATCCGTTTTTATGCGTCGGACGTCTAAATATATCACATTTCTGTGATAATGTTTCAATTTGATGTTTTAAAACAAATTAATTTCTTCTCTGGAAACATGCGTCGAAGGTTTAAAAAAGTTTTGCTGCAGGTTAAGTGATGAAAGTTCGAAATTTAACAGGCTATATGTAGTCTTCAAGTATGTGAAACTATGCTGGTGGCCTGCAAAAAAGAGAGGTTTGAAAGAAGTCTTTAAATAAAAATTGGTTTAAACTGGTCAATTGCTAGTTAGTCCCGCACATAGAAGGCTTCGTTTTCGTTTCATGCAAAACTTTTTCAATTTTCGATTGAAAGGAATTTCGACTCGGAATAAGATGCGCACACAATTTTTGCCGTATGGTTTCAAAATATGGATGAAGTTTCACATCAAGCGTCTACCTTGACTGTCGTACAATTTCCGTATGCGATGAGGGATCCCGCCCATATCATTTATCATTCAACAGTTAGGCCTCCAGTTTTTGGCGTACATCTCATCAAAAACCAAAGGCAATATTTAGCTTTCGAAAATTTGTGATATATGTTTGTTGAAATATTTTTGAGTTTTTTATGGGGTCAAGCTGTTCTGTTGCATTGATACAAAATTTAGAGTATGTGAAATATTTAATTTGGTTCTCCTCTTAGGACACTTTGCGTTAAATTCCTTCTATCTCTTACCGCTCCAATCTTTCGAAACTGTTCGAAATCTTGCTAAATTTTTAAATTTTCACTTTTCCGGTAATACGTCGCCCAGCCGTGCTTTCATCAGCGGGAACTTAGGACCACAGCATGGACATAGAGATTGGTTCGCCTTAAATTTTTCACGTCTGGCGGGTATTGAGTTGTTGATGGTATTTTTTGTTAAACAAACCTTGTCTGATTTCAGAGTTGACGTAACCGCCGTGGCGCATCGGGTAGAGACACTCACACGCCGAGGGTCTGGCTGAACACTTCGAAATTTTCACGGCAGCTGCTAACAACACTCAACGGGTAATAACTGTCTAAGAAAAAGCTTCCTTAACTTGATCGTTCGGAGTCGGCAGAAAACTTTATGTCCCTCCTACTCGTGAGGAAATAGAAGCTCGAACAAAACGAGTAGTTGATGAGCAGGTTACGCCCTGGCCCCCTGTGGAATGTAGCGCCACCCAATTATTATAATTATTATTGTTATATAATCCCCTCCGATCGATAATGTACTGCGCAAGTGGCTACGGATAGTGCTGGGTTCTAATTTATCTATTTTCTTAGCGGGAGTCTGAAACATTAACCAGAAGACCTAAACGTGAGTTTCCGAAACACGGGAGACATCGGATCGTAATTGTGAAAAATATACTGACTATCTTTCCGCAAAATTAAAATTTAAGACAATCTTTTGACATTTTAGGCCAGTTCCGAGTCGCTCAACACCGGTATACCGGTATGAAATGAGAATGAAACACTAATTATTAATGGGAAAATAAAAACATTTTATTCAAAGTATTGTTTTCTATACATTTTGACCACCTTTCTGGTAATTTGTGAATACCACGCCGATATAATTGTTCATCTTTTAAAGCAAACCTATCGGACACCCAATTTTCGACTTCCTCGTAGGAATCAAAGTGCTGCTCAGCCAATAAGCGTCCCATCGATGAAAACAAATGGTAGTCGGAAGGAGCCAAGTCTGGTGAATACGGGGGTTGGGGTAGCTGCTCCCAGCCAAGTGTTTTGATTGTATCCTGAACCGGTTTTGCTTTGTGTGCAGGTGCATTGTCATGGAGCAAAATTACCTTGCCGTGTCTTCTGGCCCATTCTGGTCATTTCTCGATCAATGCATGGTTTAAATTGATCATTTGTTGTCGGTAGTGATCAGTATTAACGGTGTCACCAGATTTTAGGAGCTCGTGGTACAGCACACCTTTCTGGTCCCACCAAACACACAGCATTGTCTTCTTGCCGAATCGATCTGGTTTTGCAGTCGATGTTGATGGTTGTCCCAGAATAACCCATGATTTGTTCCGTTTAGGATTCTAAAAATAAATCCATTTTTCATCGCCAGTAACAATCCGATGCAAGACCAATTTTCTTTCAGGTCTTTGAAGCAAAATATCACAAGTGTTTTTTCGGTTTTCCATCTGTCTTTCATTCAATTCATGTGGCACCCGTTTTCCACACTTTTGATTCGTTCCCCTAGCTTTTAAATGGTCAGAAATTGATTGTTATGCAACATTTAATATTGCTGCCATTTGCTTTTGACTCAAAGTGTCATCTCCATCCAATATCGTTCGCAATTCGGCGTCTTCAAACTTTGTTGGTGGTCTTCCACGTTCTTCATTTCTCACATCAAAATCATTATTTCTGAACCGTTGAAACCATCTTTTGCATGTTGCTTCTGATAGAGCATGATCACTATATGCCTCGACAAGCATTCGATGCGACTCTGCAGCACTTTTCTTCAAATGAAAACAAAAAATTAATGCTTTCCGCAAATCATCACTTTCTGGTACAAAATTAGACATTTTTAACACGATGAAAAAATATGATGTTGTCTGTTCAATGACTTGATGTATACTAAATATTTTTCACAGATGTCATAACAAACAAAAAAAAAATAAGGGCTCGTTCACAACAAATGTTCCCTATTGAGACTTTGTATCTTGACGGTATTGCAACAGTTTCTGTTTCACTGCTTCCATGGTTTTTGAGGACAGAATTTTCGTTTGATCCCCTTCTTTGGCCCCTTACACTTCCGTACTCATAAGCTTTGTAAACACGCTACAGCCCATGGCTGTATCTTTTATCACCGAAGACTGAAAGAATAATCACTCGCAAGGCAAGAGATCAGAATTTCAGAAGTCATACTTTGTGTCCCTCCTAACGTATGTTTGTTTTAGAGGTTTACAGTTTTTAAATGAAATAAAATAAATTTTTCTTCTTTCAGTTGCTATAAATTTTAAAGTAGTTAAAATAATATCTTTTGGCATTATAACCTAAATTTAAACTTTTGTACTTAAGTGTCACATATTAACGTAGAATTAAAAGCAATTTTCGGTACCTGTTTGTAACACATGTGAGAGTTTATTACCAATAGTACGCCGATTGTTGTCATCTATGTGGTCACTCTCTTCGGGCTTCTTAACGCAAACTAATGGCTTCACAAATTTCCACAGAAAGTCGTTAATCTATATTCAATCGCACGATTTTGGAGCCCAGTTTAAGGCAGTATAACGGGACACAACGTGACCGCCGTGGAGTAGTGGGTAGAGTGAGACACTCGAACGCCGAAGGTCCAGGTTCGTTTCCCGGCTCAGCACTTCGAATTCTTCACGGCACCACCATTTTCGATCTGCTGACAACACTCAAAGAGTTATAACTGTCAAAGAAAAAGCTTTTAACAATTTCGCCGTTCGTTGTCAGCAAAAAATGTAGGTGAGAGGACAGTAGCGCGCACAACACGAGTAGTTAATGAGCACGCTAGGCTCTGGCGGCATCCAATGATTATTATTATGAACATGACACAACATGTTTAAAAATTGTTTCCTTCAATAACTAATTTGTGAAAAGAAACATGCGACATGTTGCATCATTTTGTTGAGACCAGAACTCCTGCACATCTACTGTGAGCATCAAAAGTGGGTAAACAAATATCTGATTACTGTATAAAGATGAAATTTGGGTCAAAACAACAACAAAACTCAAATTCCATTGATACACAAAAACAGCTTTATTCAATGCGATCAATTATTTAAAACATTTTATTTAGTGATGAAAGCAAATTCGACATTTTTTAGAGCCGTATGAATAAAAAAATTTGGAGAGCAAAAAATGAAGAATATACTGAAAAAAATATTAGGCCGGTCGAGAATCATGGGGGACGTTCAATGATGCTGTGGGGGTGTTTAGCAGCATCTGGAGTCGGTAATCTTGTCTTCATTGATAGTACAATGAGGAAGATTTTTTAAATATTCTCAGGACTAACTTGCAACCGAGCGTAGACAAATTAGTTTTAGCTAGGAATTGGAGGTTTCAGCAAGACAATGATCCTAAGCATACCTCACGTCTTGTTAAGGAATGGTTGCTTTATAGGACCCCAAAACGGCTTGACCATCCGCAATCACCGGACCTTAACCCAATTGAAAACTTATGGGAGCATTTGGATAGAAGAATTCGACAGAGTACGATTAACAACAAGGATGACCTGAAAAAGGCTATAACAGAAGAATGGTCAAAAATTTCCCCCGATGTTACCAATAAACAGGTAATGTCTATGCCACGTAGACTCAAGGAAGTAATAAAGTCTAAAAGTCTAAGAACAAAGTACTAAATTTATTTTTTTAAGCAAGAAATAAGTTTATTTGTTGATAGAGATATTTACTGTTTACCCACTTTTGACTCGTAATATATGAAGTAGTTATAATTGTCATTAAAAAAATGTATTTCTTTTTGTTTTTACCGTACTTTATTTTTGGAATAATTGATCACATTTAATAAAGCTGTTTTTGTGTATCAATGGAATTTGAGGTTTGTTGTTGTTTTGACCCAATTTTCATCTTTATACCGTAGTCACTCACTTCTGACGCTCATAGTAGCTGTTCAGTGATGAACAACAAAATTATTTATCCTAGCTCTAAAGGAGTCACCATTGATCGTAACTTCTGGAAAACTTCGTTTTTGGATAACTTCTTCCTCTTCGTGTATAGCTGCAGTCCTTGGTGGACCTGGGTCTAAACCAGCATTCCTCTCCAGTCACCACGATCACTCGCCAGCTGCCTCCAGTTGTGCACTCCAAGTTAGCTGAGGTCATTAAAAGCACCACTCCAGATGAGAATATCCTCTGTTACATTGCCCAATGGCTCAAATTAGAAGACCTTTCGTACCGACGTCTGGTAGAGTTGTATCCACAGACGCTTGAAGAGGTGCATACCGCTGTACAGCCCATTGAGCCCGTCGTTTAATCTTCTCCTCCAAATGCCATCAACACAAACACTACCAAAAATCTCTCGCTCCTCTAGAAAAGAATAAGGGCTTCCTCATCTGCTTATAGAAACGTCCAGGTTTCCGCTCCATAAAGCTGACAAACTTTTGTATGAAACAAGCTGAGTTGTTCCAAGGCTCAATTGCCTTGAGCCCGAAGAATCAGCGATTAGAGTGATTCTGCGTTTGATCATTGCGTCATTGACTACCTCAAAATGTTTATCATGTCCATCGATTTGAACTAAATTCAATGGGGAAAGATGGAATAAATTGAAACATGCCGACAAAGCAAAACTTTGGTTTTGTGCAAAACTTCCAAACAGATTTCAGAAACGCAATGTGAACGCAATTCGGTTTATTTTGAACAGCACACAGAATTTAAGAAGTTTACAGTACGTTTGACCCACTGCAGTTTATTTTTTCACTTACGCTAAGCTTGAGGTAGGCCACTGTTGCCCTTCCAAAACTAAGATCTTACGGCAGATAATTCGGCGAAACTGAACAGATCAACGTCAGTAAATCTCAGCATTTAATGTCTGACGTAGATGGGCTTAAGTTTCGCCGCAGTGATTGATACGGGGCCACAAACTTCGCTGAATGAACGGGAAAACTAGTCTTCGCAAAATCTTAAGTGCATCGCCTCGGACGTATCATAAATTAATCGCGATGCTTGCCCTCAAGGTTCAAAGATACACAGAAGTTTCAAATTGAAACAACGTGGGAGGTGGTTTCGTGGGAATTAATTTTATATCTTTCGTATGGGAGTTGGAAGTGGGTTGACCCAGTTGAACACTTTTAATTGGCATTTCCCATCAGCAATTCGACAGCAATGTACGATTTTAATCGATGGTTTGTTTACTAAATGAATCGCGAGTGAGAAATTCGAAAAAACTGACGTAAGTGGTGCTTTACTTCCTTCAAGGTGAAAAGCTTGGAGAGGCGGTCGAACTGCAAATGCTTTGCGCATCTCAGATGCAACATTCTTACCAAGGCTGAATATCTTGCGAGACTGCATCGGCAGAGTTGAAACTGCACTTGAAAACAATACGCACTGGGCACTTTCATCGACAGAGAGGGAGGGAGGGATGGCATGTGCAACGCGGCCAGCGAACACGGCGTAGAAGAATCATTGATGTTGTGGATTAAAGCAGTGCTAATGAACAGAACTATAATCGCAGAGGCGAAGTGTGACCAGTTTGTATTGTCGGGGATTAACAGGGGCTTCTCCCCAAGGTGGCCTGTCATTTCTCATATGGTGCATGCGATTCTTTGCTTTCCGCCTTGAATAGATCTAACAACTACGTCCAGGCTTTGGGGGAAGATGTAGCCGTACTGGTTACCGGACAATGCCTTGCGGCCGTTTGTGCAAGTGGGCAGGCGGCCCTTGACATAATCGATAACTGGTGTACCAGGAATGGGGTTTCAGTTAACTCTCTTAAAACTGAGGTTGTTCTCTTCAAGAGAAGGAAAAATCTGACTGGTCTGTCTCAACTAGTACTTAAAGGTGTAACTATTTCACTCTCCAATGAGGCCAAATATCTAGGTGTTTTCCTAAATAAAAAAAGTTTCTGGAGAAAACACAATGAGAAATAAACCTCCACGACGCTGTTAGTCTTCTGGCAGTGTAAAGGAGTTTTTGGAAAAACCTGGGGTCTATCACCAAAAAATCCGAATGGATGTATACGGCTATGATAACACCTCTTCTCTCATATGCATCAGTCAAGCTTTCAGTCAAGGAACAAGCTTTCGTGCAAGTACGTGACTGCTGCTTTCACCAAGCTTCAAAGAACAGTTTGTCTCGGCTGGCTCTGCCTTGATGCACTGATCAACCTTGACCCCAACATCATGGGATGGAAACGAATACAGACAACTTGTCGGCGTACTGACGGGACACTTTACCTTCCCTAACCAAGTAATTCGGCTTGGATTTAGTGTTATCACTCTTTGCGACGCCTGTAGGAAGGAGAAAACACTTCAAAGCACTTTCGCTGTTTGTTTCCCGCTTTTTCTCGTACCAGGTGGCGGCTGTTTGGCGCTGATGTGGTGGGAACTGATACATGGCCCAGCCATCTTAAGGGTTGTATCCGAAGACGCTTGTGTAGCTGCATGTCGCTATACATATATAAAAGGGTTGACGGTTGACGGAAAAGCCAGCTGGTAAGTTAAGCCAAAGGCCATCTCTTTATTAAAAAGGAATAGTCTTTGGCTCAACTTGTACTGGAGGTTTGATGACCGCGCACACCGCATCTCCTATGACACTATCCTCATATAAATGCCTTCTGATGGTAGGTCACCAATAATTCAGCTGCGTCGCTTATACAGTGTGGACTCTCCCCGTGTCCTGGACTGGCTCTGGCCAGAAACTGAACCGGAAAGGAAATGCAGTCGGATTTTCAAGGACGGCTCCAAGACGATGGAGGGTTCTGGAACTGGGGTCATCGTGGAAAACGTCAACATCAACCTTTACGCCTCCTTAGGTAATTTTGCGCCGGTTTTCCACGCTTCCGCGATCCTAATGGTCACTAATTATATTTCGAAGAATAGGAGGAAGGGACGATATACCTGTGTCTGTAGCGACAGCCAAGCTGTGCTTACGGCCTTACTCAACCCTTCAACTACTTTCAAGATAGTCCAAATATGCGGGTGTTCCCTTAATTTGATCGACAGGCTGAATTCGGTAAGACTTGTCTGGGTCCCGTCACATCATGGGATCATGGGAACGATGATTTAGCTAGGCAAGGTTCAAAAGACGCTTTCGTAGGGCCCGAGCACACCTTATAATAATAATAATTGTTAGCGCGATAGTTCACAGGGGGGCCAGGGCCTAGCTTGCTCATCAACTACTCGTATTGTGCGCGCTACTGTTATCTCACGAGTAGAAGGGGCCTACAGTTTTTTCCCGATTCCGAACGGTGAAGTTTGAGAAGCTTTCTTAGTCAGTTATTACTCTTTGAGTGATATCAGCAGCTCGAAAGAGGCGGTGCCGTGAAAAAATTCGAGGTGTTCAGTCGGGAATCGAACCTAAACTCTTCGGCGTGTAAGCGTCGCACTCTATCCACTATGCCACGGCGGCCACGAGATCACACTAGGACTACCTAAATCGTTGGTTGGGGCCTCCGTTAACGATTGGGTCCGCAAACAGCACAAACAAAGATTGCATAAATGTCCATGATACTCCCGAATGTAAGCAAGTAGTCCGCGGCTTTTCTGCTTTAGACAGAAACGAGTGCAGACAACTTCGGCGTTGTACTGACGGGACACTTTACCTTCGCTAACCACGTTAGTCGACTTGGACTTAGTGTTATCACTCTTTGCGACGCCTGTAGGAAAGAGAAAACACTTCAGAGCAATTTCGCTGTTAGTGTCCCGCTTTTGCTCGTATCAGGTGGCGCCTGTTTGGCGCTGATGTGGTGGGAACTGATACATGGCCCATTCATCTTAAGCGTTGTATCCGAAGACGCTTGTGCAGCTGCATGTCGCTATACATATATAAATATAAAAGGGTTGACAGCTGGTAAGTTAAGCCAAATTTTCCTAAAAAAACTGCGGAATGGTAAAAGTCTGAAAACGATTGTGAGAGTGGGGGATGCTTGTTGCAATTCAAAACAATAGTTGTTTCGGGAAAAGAGTAAAATAGAAGAAAAAGACAAAATCACTCTTTTTCAATTTTATTTATCAAAGTCAACTTTTCTCAGTTTTCCGTAACCCTCCTTTATCGTTTCAACTTGTGTGTTGAGTTTGAAAGTAAAGACAGCAGATGGATGTCATTTCTTGCAATGTCAACCCCAGCTCAATCTCAGTTAGGAATTTCCAAATTCACAGTGACATAGAACTTCATCTTCTTCTTAACAACCTTCAACTTGACATTGGATCAAGTCACTGTCTATCCATTCTTTACTTTGATGAGTAAAGTCGAAGACGTAGGTAAACAAAAAATAAATACGGTTGGTTTCGTCTCTGCTGGTAGTTGAAATATATATTCACGGCATGTAGATAGAAATAGACATCGAGTAGAGAAGTAAACTTATAATGAGTACACGTTTCATTAAAAGGCGATTTGTCAGATGGCTGATTCGGCTTGAGGACTAACACCACCACAAGGAGGGAGGAATTACTGACTGAGCTCATGTCTTTGTCTTTTTACAAAAACGAGTACACTCAGCCTTTTTTATATTCCCTAAATAAATACGAAACTGGTCAGCATGACTGAGTTTACTATGCAGCTACTGGCTTTCGGGATGCAGGCGTCAATTTCTGAATAAACTGAGCGTATAGTTAATTTATACTTTCAGTTTTTCGGTGTATTTTTTTTCTGTTTTCTTATATCTAGAAATAAAAATAGAATATGTTCTAACGAGATATCTCTTACTGCCCCTATGCGGTTGCTTTAAATGTGTCTAATTTTTTAAAATTATTTTATTTTTGTATTTGTATTTTATTTATCTCATATTCTCATATTACAAATCTCACAAGTTCATTACAATATAGGGCGAAGTCAATCGAGAATAGAATAGTGCCATTAAATATTAAGAACACAAAAATAGTATTAAATGACACATCATTATTTACAAAATCATTATGGGGGTGTTTATAGTTTTAAGGCAAGAGAAGAAGAGAAAAAAAAAAAAAATTGTAAATGCAAACATGAAAGTAAATAGATAAAAATACCAGTCTTATATCAAGCTACCGGATCTACAAGATATTCTATCTGTACATGATCAAATTGAAATAGCCAAGATTTTATATTTTTCAGAAAGATACTTAGGTATCTCACAGATTTTATGGAGGCAGGAAGTTTGTTGAATAATCTGTATGACAGCATCAAATAGGAATTACGATAACATGTGGTCCGAAATAAAGGAGTATTAACGACATAACTTAGGTTTGTTCTTAGGCCATATCTATTTGATATTCTGATATTAAGATAGCCACATCTGTGAAAAAAGACTTTCAGAGCCTTGAAATAGAACAGGTGTCTCAAGGGGAGAACATTTAATTGTTTAACCAAAGCCATAGAACGGTGTAAGCGGTTTTTGCACACTTTTCTTATAACACGATTTTGGAGATTCAGTAATTTTCTAATTTTGTTCTGGTAGGCCCCAACCCAACAGCAGATTCCATACTGCAATTTCGATTGAAAGATCCCGTAATAGATCATTTTTAAGATACGCTTCGTATCTCAGTGTCGTAGGTTTTGTATTCTATATTATTCAATACAAAGAAAAAAAAATTAGCAATCTAATCAATTATCTTTAAAAAGTAAAACTCAGCCTACCCCTATTCTAATTAAACTAACTAAAGGATGTCCCAACAAGAACGCACGATTTAAATGACTGATGCAGCAATTGAATTGTTTCTCTGGCTGTATGAGATGTGGCGCCGTCTTACTGAAACAACATCCCTTAAACATTCATTTCTTCAATTCTAGGCAAGAAAAAACTGGTTATCATTTCATGATACCGAGCGCCATTGACTGTTTGCGCTTTACCTGTTTCATTTTCATAAAAAAAAGTTCCAATGATTCCTCCAGCCCAAAATCCACACCACACAGTGACACGTTAGGGATACATTTACTCGTGAATCACTAGAGGATTTTCCTCGCCCCAAATGCGACAATTCTGGCTTTTGGTGAAGCCATCAGGATGGAAATGGGCCTCGTCAATAAAGATAATTTTATTTATGCGTTGTTCATTCGTGCAGCGTTCCATTTTTATTAACCTTCTACTAACAAACAATAATAATTGTTCAAATGTCAAACAATGACAATTCGAATGGCGCCAAATTTAAATCATGCGTTCTTGTTGGAACACTCTTTACTAAAAACTATCTAATAATTATAATAATAATTGGGTGGCGAAACAGTCCTCAGGGGGACCTGGGCCTAGCTTGCTTATCAACAACTCGTGTTGTCCGCGCTACTGTCACAGTCTTAAACCTGCTTTGTTCTTAAAATCTTATTTTTTTTTACTCTCATACGCTGGCTATAGACAAATTTAAGGAACCTGTTATTGGGACTTTGTGGCCGCCGTGGCTTAGTGAGTAGACTGCAACGCTCACACGCAAAAGGTCCAGGTTCGATTCCCACGAATTTTTCGAATTTTTCACGGCATCACCTCTTTCGAGCCAGTGACAATACTCAAACAGTAATAACTGTCTAAGAAAAAGTCTCTTAAATTTCACCGTTCGGGGTCGCCTAAAAACTGTAGATCCCTTTTATTCGTGAAGAGAACAATAGCGCGCACAACACGAGTAGTTGATGAGCAAGCTAGGCCCTGGTACCCCCGTGGGCTGTCGCGCCTACAATGACTATTATTATTATGTTGGGATTTCGTGAGTACAAAGACCGTCCTCAAATTTCCCTTAATTATGAGACAGAAGAACAGTCGCGAATAATGAAGATTTCAGTAGTAAAAACGGAACCATCAACGCGTTGCACGCCAATAACAATTAGAAATATCAAAAAATGTCCAACACGTAAGAAGTGCCTTTTTCTGCAGTTCCACTGTAAGTATGAACGTATTCAATGTTCTCACATGGAGTTTCAGTGAACTCCAGTTGAGTCATGTGGGATCATATCAACAAGAATCAATCAAAATAATAGACCAGGCAGAGTCTATGAGGCCCACGCGTTTGAACAGAACCCATTCAAGTTTTACTTCCAAATGCCTCTACATACGGAAGTTCAGAAGCAGCTTCACTTTCATTCGTGAAACAAGTTAAGGTGTGATGAGCTGAGCCCGAGGAGAAAAAAATCAAATTAAGACCCGTCATTGGAATGTAAATCATCATCGAGGTGCATAGCGGCAACAAATTAATTCAAAAACCCGTTCTTTTCGTGTGGAAAAGTTCGTGAAGGAAAAAACGGAATTGGAGAAAAGACAAACAATAGTCTTGCGTCACGTCGACGAAATGTTTACGCGGAGATGATATTTGGGAAGCACCAGCCTGGGCATTGGATGCTCTTTTGACAATAGTCACTGGTTTGGTGTTCTTAATGGGCTAGTTCCTGTTTGACGCCCATTTTTTGCAAGCCAGGCAGCAATAAGTTGAAAGTGGCTGAGCAGCTTTATTACAGTTTGAATTTCGATGAATAATTAATGGACAACATCAGTTTGCTTCTGCTTTGATTTAAAGTCATTCCTGATCGGAATATCTGCTTGTCAGCCGTTGTTCTACTGAGTGGTTAAACTTGCAATTTTGCGCAACAATGAAATCGTGGATGGTCAAACCTGAAGGTGTGAGATCCTGCTTTCAAACTCGAACTATCGGGGGTGAATATTCTCACGGAGAAACAGAAAATGTTTCTTTGGGACGTGACGTAACTGCCGGATGACACCAGTAAGCCGAAAAAAAATATGAAAACCAACCGACACGTATAGCTGGGCTATGCAGTCATTCGTTGTTGTGCTTTTTTTTTTTAAGAACACTGTTTTGTGGAAATATTCACGCTATACAGTGGCAGCGAGGATGTTCAAGGGCAACGTCACCGGAACACATTCAGTCGCCAAAGTGATAGGTTTCGGGCACAGTGCGTTTTAATTACCAATTTGCCGAGGAATAAATTGCCAAGTGATGGTCATCCTTTCTGAATGGCAGATGATTTCACAAAATCAGTCATTCATTGAAGAAACCAGCAATTTGCTTACAGCTTTTGAATACTGCGCCAGAGCAGAACTAAAATTTCGAATTTTAACTGCGTTTCAATCAATTATGCATCAATCTGTGCTCACTGGAGAGACTCTGAGTGCGCTGAATTCAATCAAATTGATTTCGGGGAAGTGCCTGCGGAAGGAGTACGTTTTTGTTTTTTTTGTTTTTTGAGTTGAATAGCTTAAAAATATTGGCGCAGCGGTCAGGAGAATTTTTTAATTGTTTTCAAACTCTTTTGGAGGGCATAAGTTATGCCGTGTGGGTTGTGAAAAAGTGCGAAATTCAAGGAGCGTATTAGCAACGGATCTTCAGGAACTTCCACATATTGAAAGGACTTTCGTAAAGTTTTTCCAAGAAGTCATCATTCATGACTGGAATCGATATTAAGTAGATAATAGGATGTTCTGTGGCTTTGGAAAATTACGGTGGAACAAACAAAACTGGTCCATTGTTGTGTTAAGCAGCAATCTCCACTTCATAAAATTGCTCCAGAGGAATTCAAAATGGCGATTCTGTGTATGAGAAACCTTGATTATCACCTGCTGCGGTGCCACTTATACGGGCAGAGACGCGGAGGTGGCAATCACAGTTTCAGCTTCGTCGCCATTTTTATAGGCATCGCAAATTGCATCATTAGGTTGTTAGCATTTGTGAGAGGTGTAAGTCAGCTGCAGTCTTTTCCATAATATGATTTTTCACAAACTTGGAAAGTGCGCTTTTCAATTACTTGCATCCTTCGCTATCGGCAAGTAAAATTTTCGTACTAACAGGGCTTAGGTTTTAATTTGAGCTCATGTCGGCAGGAAAGTTTCACAGCTTGATCAGTTATCCATGATCTCGTGATCCCGTTATCTAGAAAATCTGAAAAAATCGTACTAAGCAGATAATAAAAATAATTATAAATAAAGATAAAAAAACCGCTTGCATTTCTGATATATCCTCAAAACGTTGAACGAAGCCTCAGGCGCATGGCAGCTTTTAGTACAATCGAATAAAAACTCGATTTTTCATTTACTTGTCCATCCCAATAAAGTTCATGTCGAGAAGGATCGCAACAGCGGAGTGTTCATTCAACGACGCTTCAAAGCGGTGCCCCTTCAGTTAAAAATTAGTCCAAAAGTAGATGCTCAGTTGACTCCAGACCACATTGCTCCTACATTCAATTAAGTCCTTAAATCGTTTTCCAAGTTGGTTGAGGTCCTTTTCCACTTGTGTGCGCCATCTCAGTCTAGGACGTCCTCTGTTGCGTTGTCCCTAATGTTCGGATTCTAAAACTCTTCGGGCCGGAGCAGTGCTGTCCATGCGCTCTACATGGCCTAGCCACCTTAAGCTTTGTATCCGTAGACGCTTGACTAGGCTCATGCCGCCATACAGCCCATACAGTTCGTGGTTGAATCTTCTCCTCCAGATGCCATCAACGCAAACAGGACCGAAAATCGCACGCAAAACTTTTCTCTCGAAAAGACTAAGGGCTTCCTCATCCGCCTTTGCTAACGTCCAAGATTCTGCGCCATATAGTAGGACGGGGATGATCAAGCTGTTATATAAAGCGAGCTTAGTCCTTCGAGCGAGGGCTTTATTACTCAACTGCCTCTTGAGCCCAAAGAAACAGCGGTTGGCAAAAGTGATTCTACGTTTGATTTCGGTACTGATGTTGTTGTCCCTGTTTACCGCGGAGCCGAGGTAGACGAAGTCCTTAACTACCTCGAAGTTTCTGCTGCCTAGTATGATGCTCCGTCCGAGACGTCGATGTTGTGTGTCCTTCCTTGATGAAAGCATGTACTTCGTTTTGCCCTCATTTACCACTAGACCCATTTCAGCCGCTTCCACTTCAATGCCAGCAAACGCCTCATTGACGGCTCGCTGTGTTCGTCCAATCACGTCAATGTCATCAGCGTAAGCTAGCAATTGAACTGACTTCTGGAAGATCGTGCCTCTGGTGTTGACTTGTCAGTTACGCACGATCTTCTCGAGAATGATGTTAAAGAAGTCACATGACAGTGCGTCGCCTTGTCTAAAACCTTTTTTGACATTGAAGGTCTCGGTGAGTTCGGTACCGACCTTGACGGAGCAGCGAGAGTTCTCCATCGTCATCCTACACGATCTGACGAGTTTGGTAGGAATGCCAAAACTAGACATGGCACTGTATAGCTCGTCTCTATGCACACTGTCATATGCAGCCTTGAAATCGACGAATAGGTGGTGAGTGTCAATTTGCATTTCTTGGGTCTTTTCCAGGATCTGCCGTAATGTGAAGATCTGGTCTGTTGTGGACTTCCCTGGCCTGAAACCACACTGATAGGGACCTATCAGGTCATGGACAAATGGTTTCAGACGCTCACACAATACGGCAGAGAGGATCTTGTATGCGATGTTCAGGAGACTAATCCCTCTGTAGTTGGCGCAGTCAAAGGGGTCTCCTTTCTTGTGGACCGGGCAAACGACGATGAGATTCCACTCATCAGGCATGCTTTCCTCCGACCATATCTTACAGATGAGCTGGTGCATGCGCCCAACCAGGTCATCTCCAGCTGCTTTAAATAGTTCTGCGGACAGTCCCTTCACTCCAGCAGCTTTGTTCGACTTTAGCTTGGATATTGCTATCTTCACCTCGTCTAAGTCGGGGGGACGGAATGCTTGTCTATCATCGTCCAAATTGAGTGGAACATTCTGCCTAACAGCGGGATTTGGGTCGTCATCGCCGTTTAGGAGTCTGCAGAAATGATCCTTCCAGATTCTCACCACAGACTGCGACTGTACTACTAGTTGTCCATTTTGGTCCCGGCAGGCATTGGTCCGAACCTTGTATCCTCCGGATAGCTGTTTTACCTTTCGGTAAAATTTTCGGACTTCATTCCTGCCAAAACACCTTTCCATTTCCTCGACCGCGCGCTTCTCATGTTCCTTCTTCTTCCTTCTGAGAAGCCGGTGCTCTTCCCTTCTTCTCTGTTCGTAGAGTTCACGAACAGCTCGCGTTGTTCGATGCAGCGTCGCTTTATAGGCGTCTTGTTTAGCTGCGTGCGCTTGCCTGCACTCGTCGTCAAACCATGGGTTCCTTCTGGGTGGGGACGTGAAACCCAGCACATCAGTGGCAGAATCTTTGATGGCTTCTTGACAACGTTTCCATTCTTTTTCTATGCTTAGTGCAGGAAGCGTCGAACTCGGTCGGCAAAGTTCCCAGCATTCAGCTGCGATTGTAGCTTTTCGACGTCAAACCGTTTTGGCCTTTCTCGACTCCGTTGCTCTCTCGATATCCGGGTTCTTACCTTGGCTACAACAAGGTGATGATCCGAGTCAATGTTTGCACCTCGGAAGGTTCGGACATCGAGAATACTAGAGGAGTGTCTGACGTCGATAGCAACGTGATCAATCTGGTTGACGGTTGATTGATCAGGAGATCGCCAGGTTCCTTTGTGAATGTTCAGGTGTGGGAACCGTGTGCTAGCCACAGAGAGGTTTCGCCCCGAGGCGAAGTCCAACAGCCTGAGTCCGTTTCCGGATGTGTTGTCGTGCAGGCTGTGTTTACCGATGACTGCAGCAAAGATGTCCTCCTTTCCCAGATGAGCGTTGAAAACTCCTAGAACGATCTTGGTGTCATAGCTGGGGCATCGATCATATGTTCTTTCTAGGAGATCATAGAAGTCATCCTTGATGTTGTCATCCTTCTCCTCTGTGGGGGCGTGAGCGATTATTACGCTGATGTTCCCGAATTTTGCCTTGATTCGGATTGTCATGAGGCGTTCGCTGACTGGGTCGTAGCTCAAGACTTTTTGCCTAAGTCTGCCTCGAACAACAAATCCGATAAATCCTGATAAATCGTCAGCTTATAAAATATCTTGAAACCCGGAAACTTCTTAATGACCAGCAATACGGCTTCCGCACCAACAGGTCCACTGGTGATTTGATGGCTTATCTCACCGAAAAATGGAACCAATCTTTGCACAATGTAGGAGAAAGCAAGATCGTTGCACTTAATATTTCAAAAGCTTTTGACAGGGTCTGGCATCAGACTCTCTTGTCGAAAATGCGTCTTTTTGGCGTCAATGAATCTCTTCTTCAATGGAATAGAAATTACCTTTCGAACCGTTTAATACAAGTTGTAATGGATGGGTTCAAGTCTGATATTCACCATATTAATGCTGGTGTTCCCCAGGGCTCAACTTTGTCTCCGACACTGTTCCTCAGTTTTATAAATTATATCCTGTCTGTCACTTCTAATCCAATTCACTTCTTCGACGATGACAATACCCTCAGTTTTATTCATTCCTCGGCTCTTGTCCCTCCTTTTCGGCCATTGACTTGGAACGGCAGCGTATGTTAAGCTCATTAAATTCCGATATTGACAGCATAATCGATTGGGGTAAAAAGAATAGAGTGGAATTTAATGATTCGAAAACTCAGTGCTGTCTAATGTCACTCAAGCGTTCTCAAAACAACCTGCCGTTATCTATCATATGAATGTCTCCTGCATTGTTGAATTTTAACGATTTTCCACCCTCGGTACACGTATCAACTCAACACTAAGTTGGAACGATCACATATTCGAGATAGCCAAAAATGCAGCGAAATGTCTAGGTTTCTTAAAGCGATGCAAGAAATATTTCACCCCTTCTGACCTGGCCATAATATATAAGGCGTACATCCGCCCAAGGCTTCAGTGCAACCCTCCTATATGGTCCGGTGCTCCTAAGACCTCTCTGCACCTATTAGATAGAGTCCAACAGCGAGTGATAAAACTTATTGGTGACAGTAACTTTGCGAAGTCAATTGACTCGCTTTAACATCGACGGACTGTTGCGTCTGTATCACCATTCTATCGCTATGTCAACAAAAAATGCTCCAACGAATTAGCCAGCTGCGTTCCTCTCCTTTTAGAATTCCCAGTGAGGCGCAATACCCGCCAGTGAGGCGCAATACCCGCCTCACTGGGGATGTTCACCCGTTCACCCTTAAGCCCAGCTTCGGACGTACAGTTCAGAGACTCGTTCTTTAGCCACACCACACGAATATGGAATGCTTATCCCAGCCCAATTCCCCCCCCCACCCCCCATCATTACAATCCAAATCGCATCGGTATCTCCTTGCTCCATTTTCCTCTATACCTTCGGCCAGTGCTGTGACTTAATTCCAGTCATTTAAGGGTGTAAACAATCCCTTTAGTGCATGCCGCAGGTCCCAGTTCTGAACATCATCAATTTTTCACGGCATCACCTCTTTCGAGCTGCTGACAACACCCAAAGTGTAATAACTGCATAAAGAAACGCTTCTCAATCTTCGCTGTTCGTCCGCAAAAAACTGTCAGTCCCATCTACTCATGAGAGAACAGTAGCGCGTACAACACGAGTAGTTGATGAGAAAGCTAGTCCCTGGTCCCCTGTGGACTGTAGCGGCACCCAATTATTATTATTGTTAATTTTGAAACTTCCTCAAAACCTGCGTACCTATCTGCCTTTCAAATGCAATTTACTCTGCACTTTGACTACCATATCCTTGTAAAGCAACAAACCAATCCTACCCACTCATCCACAGAAGGAAATGCGAAGACAATACATCACCTACATTTGAGTTCGACATCACAGCGGCTGTCATTCGAATTTGCATTTTGCAACATGCAACAGACAGGTTGGCATGGGACGCGGCTATCCGTTTTCAGTTCCGCATGCCAAATAGCTTGCGGTCACATAAATCATTGTTGACCTGAGCAAAGTTATTCCCCCGAGTCAGCATCACAAACTCGTTCACACCCAACTTGGATTCTAAATCAGTTCTGGTGCACCCCAGTGATCACCTCTTGTTCAAAATATTCAAATCGTTGCGGATGCTTCTCGGGGCTCTTTATTTTGGTTTTTCTTAAATTTCGCGCCGCGAAAACCTCCATTTTGCGGACAAGGCCTTCATAATAACAAAATCCTGACATTTTATTTGCCATGCGCTTGTCTAAATTGTTTAAGATAACAATCAGTGCAAAAACCCAGCGGTTTCCGACGTCAATTAGAAACGGAAGCGCGTGCTTCTGCAAACATTTTTTCAATAACTGAGGCCAGCATACACTTTGATTTATTCAAAAACCACTCGCGGGCGCAGCAAACCGAAACTCAATTCGATAAACCAAAGCGATTATCGGTGGCTCAATGGATTTGTTTTTTTTTTCTTGTTTAAATTTAGTCGATTTTCAGTCCACAACAGCCGTGGATTTTGGCGATAGCGAAACAATGATGCCGGAAGATTAAATTGATATGTGTTAGCTACACCCTAGGCTAGTAGTGACATGTTTTGAGTGCTTTTGTCGGCCTCTCCCTGTTTTTTTGTGCTGACTGCCGATGCTGGTCTGCGCGCAGAGTGGAAGTTCTGCATGCCGATGACATTTCCGATGGTGACTAAGTTATTGAGAGTGAATTTTTCATCAATTTAGTTGTTTGTGATTTAACATAATTGAATTCGATTTCTAATTACTGAAGATGTCCCCCTGTGAAAACGCGTACAACAAATTGACAAACGACAGGCGGTCAGACAGACGCGGTCGAGCAGCCATTTTCTCAAAATTGACTAAGACTCAGACTTTTCTGACAGCAACAGATGTACAACAAACAATTCGACGAAGAATATTAAGAATTGAACCAACGTCGTGAGCGCTACAGTTTTTTTTTTGTTCCCATACGACATTTGTTTTCTTCCTTATTTTTAAGGTTGCGTTTTCAAAGCAAAATTTTGTAACCATCGAAATAAACATTTATTTATTAATTCGCGGACATGACGAACATAAATTAAAAAAGATTGTAAAACATGAATATGAATGGACGTTCAACTCACTTTCAAAACTTTAACAATGTTGTCAGCTTCAAATTGATTGAGCTTCAAATTGATTGACCTTCACATTGGTGCCACGTTTAATGGGTGGGTGAATATTTTTGATGGCAGGGAGGTTCCTCCCGGATAGATTTAGACTTCATGTGCACCGAAGTATGCACGCAAAAGAAGAAATTAAGATGCAACGAGCGCAACAGTAGTTGAGGATTGTGATGGGTATTTTTGTGTTAAAACTTAAGTCTTGTTAGAGTATAAACGGCTTCACATATTTCGACTAATACTTTAAATCATTGGAAGTAATTCTAACAAATTTATTTACTCGTACCAAAGTGAAACTAAACCTTTAATTTTTGAGACTAGTCTACTGAATCAAAATTTAGAAGTCGAAAGCATCTCAGGGTGACCAACTTTTCTACAAACGAAAAAAAAAAATACGACAGTGATTCGAAATATGACAGTGTGTCTTGTTTGCAAGCGATATTTGATGGAGATGACACTTTGAGTCAAAAGCAAATGGCAGCAATGTTAAATGTTGCACAAAAAATGATTTCCGACCGTTTAAAAGCTATGGGAAAGATCTAAAAGTGTGGAAAATGGGTGCCACATGAATTGAATAAAAGACAGATGAAAAACCGAAAAAAACACTTGTGAAATTTCGCTTCAAAGACACGAAAGAAAATCGGTTCTGCATCGGATTGTTACCGGCGATGAAAAATGGATTTATTTAAAGAATCCTTAACAGAAAAAATCATGGGTTAATCTGGGACAACCATCAACATCGACTGCAAAACCAGATCGATTCGGCAAGAAGACAATGCTGTGTGTTTGGTGGGACCAGAAAGGTGTGCTGTACCACAAGCTCCTAAAACCTAGTGAAATCGTTCATACTGATCGCTACTGACAACAAATGATCAATTTGAAACATGCATTGATCGAGAAACGACCATAATGGGTCAGAAGACACGGCAAGGTAGTTTTGCTCCATGACAATGCACCTGCACACAAAGCAAAACCGGTTCAGGATACAATCAAAACATTTGGCTGGGAGCAGGTACCCCACCCGCCGTACTCACCAGACTTGGCTCCTTCCGGCTACCATTTGTTTTCATCGATGGGACACGCATTGGCTGAGCAGCACTTTGATTCCTACGAAGAGGTCGAAAATAGGGTGTCTGATTGGTTTGCTTTAAAAGACGAAAAATTTTATTGGCGTGGTATTCACAAATTGCCAGAAAGGTGGTCAAAATGTATAGAAAACAATGGCCAAAACTTTGAATAAAATGTTTTTACTTCCCAATTAATAATTAGTGTCTTATTTACAAAAAAAAAAAAAAACGCTCATTTCATACAGGTATATTTTTTTTTGTCCTTTAATCTTACAGCATTTTGCAAAATAATAACACCATGTTCAAACTCGTCACTATTTTGCTAATGACTTCTTCCTACAGTCATGTAAACACATCATATTTATGGCACAACATCCTTATTTAATCAGTAATAAAACCCATAAACAAGATAAGAAAAAAAAGCATTCTAAACTTTGAAAAGGCCCGTTATCCGGAATAACACCGAATTTCGATATGTGCAAAATAATAGCACAAAGATCAAAATTTCATGAATATAAAGTTATAGCCAATGGAATAGTAAAGTTTTTTGTTCACATTTATTTACTGGGTTAGTACTTGGTCGTCTAACCTTTACTTTTAAGTACTGCGCCACAATGTCGTAGCATAGTGTCAATTCAGGGCTGACATATCTGAACAGGGCTATTCCTCCACGCAACCTGCACGACATCCCGTAGATCTTCTGTGTTTTTGAATTTTGCTTCATATTCAGCTTTCTTTACATCCGTCCAAAGGATTTCAATGGGATTCAGGTCCAGAGACTGACTCCATAACTTGAACTCCATTACCTTGGAAAAAATCTTTAGGCAGTTTGCTTGTAGGTTTGGGGTCATTGTCTTGCTGTAGAATCCATCTTAGCGGCATATTCCACTCTGCGTAAGGTAGTATGGATTTTCTTATTATGCTCACATAGGCTTTAGCTTATGGCTGACATAAACTTAGTGGCGGCCGTGGCGTAGTGAAAAGAGTGCGACGCTCACACGCCGAGGGGTCTAGGTTCGATTCCCGGCTGAACACCTCAAATTTTTTCACGGCACCACCTCTTTCGAGCTGCTGACAACAGTCAATGAGTAATAACTGTCTAAGAAAGCTTCTCAAATCTCGCCGTTCGGAGTCTGCATAAAACTGGAAGTCCCTTCTACTCGTAAGAGAACAGTAGCGCGCACAACACTAGTAGTTGACGAGCAAGCTAGGCCCTGGTCCATCTGTGAACTTTATTATTATTATTAACGTGCTAGAGCAAGCATGTTGGAAAATTTTGAAATTATTGCAAGAGAGAAGTGATTTCGTACTAGTTTTAGAATATAAAATTAAGGATCGAAGTAATTTTAATGGCGTGACCCTTCCTGCAGATGCCCATAGAATGGCTGCCACGGATGATAATTTAACAAAAATCCTCGATACCATAGTGCGCAGGATATCCAAGACAGTAGGCATCTCAACAGCGTAGATCATATTTTGCATAAAATATTGGGCGTGAGAGAGATGTGAAGACACTGCGTGACATACTTTTTAGATCTAGACAACAACGTCAAGCGTAATTCTTATCTTTAGGTATAAATCGCTCTTCTTGTTTAGGTATAATTCAATGAACTTTCGACATTCGACCTGCGATCGTTGAGAAGTCCTGAATCCACTGCTACACTCCACAAAATAATAACGAGTACAATTCGCACGTCGAACAGCGAGGTAAGGCGCTGGTTTCTGCGATTCACAAAGTGTAATCCACATCGTCTAGAGAGACTCGAGAAAAGCAACACGGTCTCAAGCCTATACAAAAGCAGATAAACCGGCGGAGAATGAAAATACTCTTCCACTAATATATGGCCACGTCCGCCCTCTTAGTTGAATAAAAATCATATGCCTCATCCCCTTTATTACATGGATCTGGCCCCGTCTAATATGTTTTTGTTTCCAGACTTAAAAAAGTCATTAATTCGACAGAGGTTTGACTGGAAGCCTCCCTCTGAGACGATCAAAGCACACACTTTTCAAACGCCGAAACAATTTACTGCATTATTGGGTAAAATTTGTCGCGCTTAATGAGTGGTTTCTTGTGAAAATCTTCGTTTTCTTTTTACAGCCTATGTGTCTATCCAACTGCATTCTTAAACCTGGCCTACGTTGTATCCGTTGGGCGGTTACTCTAATATTTTTCAAGTACACGTCTATTTAGATTTTAAGATCTTTTAAAACGCTATTCACTAAGGAAACGAAACCATGTATGCGCAAGTCCTTCTAGGAGTGGGTCACATGAATTTAAGTTTAAATCAGAAGAGCTTCTTCAGACAGCATTTGATCTGAACCCTCCAGCAAGGACAAAACACCTTAAGCGTCACAGTTTCATGTTCAATTGAATTTAGTATCTTTTCTGGACAGATTGTTAAAATCCGATTGAATGTTGCGTCAGCCGCAAAGTAAAGTGTTTCGAAAGCGCAACGAAATTAAATTGATAGCACTTATCGAGAGACCCAATCAAAGTGTCCTCAGTTGAAGTGTTCAATGTTGTGGGCAAATTCGTTCGTTGAACGGAATAGCGCTTACTCCAATCCCTAAGTTCATTGAATTTTCCGCAACAAAGGACGCCCGTTTTAAAGACTCTCAAATTTATAAGCGATAAGAATAACCCTTGAAGGGATTACACTCTCGAGATACCACAGTACTGTGGGCAGGCAGCAGCACGACGTGCACACAAAAGATCCATTAAGAAACGAGTGAACAGAGAGTCCTTCAAACACTCACACACACACACACAAACATTCTCAGGGCTTGCATTGTCCCTCGGATTGAGATTGCAAAAATGCGGTTCGTAAGGCGAACGTAGAATTGTCCTGACCCCCTTTTAATTCTTTGTTCCCAAGTTCCTTCAATCCGCACCCAGCGGTGAACAGTGCGCACCAGGCCGGGAAGGGAGCGAAACTGTTACGAAAAGATAATACCTGAGCGTACGCATGCAGTTGACATCGTACAGGTTTGATTTCGTTCTCTAGCGCGATGACAGTTCGAGTATACTTTATAAAATTTCAATTTTGTTTCGGATTTCCTGGACAAAGTCGCCTTGACTTAGGATGTCAACCCTAATGCATGTCCATTTCGTGTTGCACGATTCGTTTGGTCTGCGGAACTATTTTTTTCGGTGTGAATGAGATACCAGCCCGAAGGAGATATCCTATCTGCCGAAGGGACTGACAAAAAACTGCGAAAGCGAAAGAGAAAAAATACGCTCAGCGAACACAATGGACGCGCTTAGCTGCTTTTGTTGTTCGCCACAGTGAGGAGGATAAATGGCGCTGTGGTAATTTCGCAGAAAACAATTTCGGAATTGTTCGCAAAGCTTTTTGCTCTGCCGTCGCCTTCCCTGGTGCTGGCCACTTTCAGTTTTGAAAAATCGATGCACGGGGCGAAAAAATGGACATCTTACTGCGCTGAGTGTACTTACACTTAAGAGGAGTTGATAGATGAATGGAATAAACACAGTTCACGAGGGTGACAGTGAATTCGCTGAACAATACATATTGTCTGTTGAAGAATTAAGTGCATGATACAATGGTGGATAAGATTTCGGATCAGGAGGGCGTTTCGCCCAGGGAACGAAACGCTGGGGGACTTGGTTTTCGATTCTGTATCCGAATGATTCGTGCTTTGCACCGGAGTCAATTCTTAGGGTCCACTTGACACATATATTTGAGGTTATGATACGAGTTGAGCTGGCGCTGTTTCGTATCAAGAAGAAATTGGGCATTAGATTGCAGTGGCGGCTTGTTAAAAATACTTTTAAGAGCATGCTTAGTTGTCTTGAACTGTAAAACATCTGTACTGGAAATATTCATAAAAATTAAAAAATTATGCGCATAAACGTATTTCATTTCAAAGGACACGAGTCAGCAGCACTTTCAACCTTCTGATATAAGGTATTATAAAAAGGTTTAAAGCTTTCGGTTGTAAAGTGACTAAAACGCCTAAATACCAAATCCGAGGCACCCTCAGCAGTGTAGCGTCATTACTCTCATGTAGCTCCGGGTCCACCGCTACTATGTGCATTATTTTAGGATGCACCTAATGGATTAGCAGACCTGTTGAATCCGATGAAATACAAAGTTTTGTATAACAGACAACTGCCAGAGGACTGGAATCTGAGAGATGATTGTTCAATTTCCGGGCAGGGGAAACATGATGGAGTGGAATGCTAGTTTAATTTGTCATCGAAAACTTGAATCACATGCAACCAAGTGAGCCGCACACAGGAGAAGTGTTCCGGAAGAATTGATTCAAAGTGTACCTAGGAAAGTAGAAAGTTTCTAGTGCTGTAAGTTTGAAGGGAAGTTCCTCAAGTTCCTCATACTGTCACCTCAATTATTTCTGGTAGTTATTAGATCAGCTGGAGGGTTCTTCTTCTTGTGGCCCTACAGTCCGGGGTGGACATGGGCCTCAACGAACATGCCTGGATCAGCATTGTTGGGCGAAAATAAGGCCTTGAGTTCACGATGGTTCTCATCTTTCCCCTGGTATTATGGGTCCTATCTTGTGGCCTTCTCAAGCTGTGCCGTTCGGAGAAGGAGAAAAACTGTAGGTCCCATTTACTTTCTCTCACGAGTAGATGGGACCTGCAGTAGCTCGCACAACACGATTAGTTGATGAGCAAACTAGTCTTTGGCCCACTCTGGACAGTTGCGCCATGTTATTAATTATTATTAAAAAATCTTATGGCCTACATGCGGCAAGCAACGTTGGGCTAAAAAAACGAAAAAACAGAGGTCTCTAAATCCAATCGGGGTATTACCAGACAGAAACTCGAGAAACGATTCCCGTTATTTAGGAACTGTAGTTCAAGCTAATCGTTGTGATACAGAAAAGGGGATTGACCACAGAAACGGAAATAAAAGATGGAAAAGCAAGGGCTGATAAATCACCGTTTCATCGTGGCACCGGTACCTTATGCTTAATGACCTGCATTACAACACGAAGGGTGCATTTTTTTGTAAGAAGATGTCCAAGGGACATGGTTAAAAGTTTTCGAAAGAACTGAAATTCCAACGCACCAACAAAATAGACCCGAGGCCATTACAAAATGAAGGGAAAGAAAACGTTGATGCAAAGATAACGAACGCAATATAGTAAATTTAGCTTACTAAAGACGGCAGAACGGAGGGATGCCTAAGGCAGCGTGGAGAATACCACGGAAATGGAATTCTTGCAGAGTTTGAAACCACTTTCGGATGGCTGAGTATCATTGAAATCCAAATTGAATTAAAAAAGTAACACTCACAGTTAGGGAAACCGAAATTCCGAAGAGTTAAAATTTTCAATTGCTTCCAAAGCCAAAGACCGAAATCATAAATCGAGATGTTTTTGAAAAAGGAACTCCAGAAAAGAATATGGAAACAAGCAAGGGCCCCACCCATAGCCTTTTGTTGTTGCGGTATTTATAGTTGACGCCTGTTTCAAGAGACAACATTTTAGAATTATCTTTTTACCATTACATTTTAAATATTTTTATTTTTGTGATATTCCAAGTCTGAAGACTCCTTGTGATTTAGATCAACTCAGGTTGGTTGAGTTCAAGATTTCACACATAAATTTACACAATTCTTGGATGTGTTCTTGCGAATTTTAAATTTCGAGAATATGTACGCCTTTTGTATATCAAATATGTTCTCGCATTATTCACCAAGTTTATTTGTTTAAGAAATTACATCCCGTGAGTGAAGTCCGTCAATGCTTCTACAAAAGTTGAATGCCTTGTGGCTTATTCTAAATATTTGCTTCCATTTCTGCTGTCAGTCACTTTTGGAGAAAGAAGAACATAAAAAAGGTGCAACTAAGTAACTCAGTCAGTTTTGGGCGGTATTTTCAATCGACCCAGGGACAGTTTAGAGACAAATGTGTTGAAGTACTTCCTAAGGAAATGCATACACAATGGAAAAATATTTTGCTTAGAGATGAAAAATATAAATCTGGATAATCCCGCTTTTCTTCAAAACACATTTTAACAAATAACGCAATAAGTATCGGGATATATACGGGTATACCCGTATGAAATGAGCGTGTTTTTGAAAATAAAACACTAATTATTAATGGGAACGTAAAAACATTTTCCTCAAAATATTGGACATTGTTTTCTACACATTTTGACCACCTTTCTGGCAATTTTTGAATACCACGCCAATAAAATTGTTCGTCTTTTAAAGCAAACCAATCAGACACCCAATTTTCGACCTCATCGTAGGAATCAAAGTGCTGCTCAGCCAATGCGTGTCCCATCGATGAAAACAAATGGTGGTCGGAGGGAGCCAAGTCTGGTGAATACGGCGGGTGGGGTAGCTGCCCCCAGCCAAGTGTTTTGATTGTATCCTGAACCGGTTTTGTTTTGTGTGCAGGTGCATTGTCATGGAGCAAAATTACCTTGCCGTGTCTTCTGGCCCATTCTGGTCGTTTCTCGATCAACGCATGGTTCAAATTGATCACTTGTTGTTGGTAGCGTTCAGTACTAACGGTTTCACCTGGTTTTAGGAGCTTGTGGTACAGCACACCTTTCTGGTCCCACCAAACACACAGCATTATCTTCTTGCCGAATCGATCTGGTTTTGCAGTCGATGTTGATGGTTGTCCCAGATTAACCCATGACTTTTTCCATATAGGATTCTTAAAATAAATCCATTTTTCCTCGCCGGTAACAATCCGATGCAGAACCGATTTTCTTTCGTGTCTTTGAAGCGAAATTTCACAAGAGTTTTTTTTCGGTTTTCCATCTGTCTTTCATTCATTTCATGAGGCATCCATTTTCCACACTTTCGGATCTTTCTCATAGCTTTTACTCGGTTCGAAATTGTTTGTTGTGCAACATTTAACATCGCTGCCATTTGCTTTTGACTCAAAGTGTCATCTCCATCCAATATCGTTTGCAATTCGGCGTCTTCAAACTTTCTTGGTGGTCTTCCACGTTCTTCATTCCTCAAATCAAAATAATTGCTTCTGAACCGTTGAAACCATCTTTTGCATGTTGCTTCTGATAGAGCATGATCACCATATGCCTTGACAAGGATTGCAGCACTTTTCTTCAAATGAAAACAAAAAAATAATGCTTTCTGCAAATCATCACTTTCTGGTACAAAATTCGACATTTTTAACACAATGAAAAAATATGATGTTGTCCGTTCAATGACTTGATGTATACTAAATATTTTTCAAAGATGTCATAGCAAACAAACAAAAAAAAGATAAGGCCTCGTTCACAGCAAATGTTCCCTTTCGAGACATTTGTATCTTAAGGCTCACTTCATATCGGTAAATATTTTACCATATAGGCGTCACCTACAAAAGCTATTAATTTGATATTATATTTATTTGTTAGTGGGACAAGGGTTCTGATTATTTCTTAAGTAAAACCACTAGTAAAATAAGTTGAAATTCTTTTTGTCAAATATTTATATTTTGATCCAAGTTCTTCAGTAATAAAAACAAACATTTAAAGAAAAACTCAACACAGCGGTGAAAAATACGACAGTAGGAACAAAACTCATTTTATACTGCGCAACAAATAATCGGGCAACTTGAAAAGTATTGTAAGTCCTACTGTCATCGTTCACATTATGTACCTGTTGGCGAAATTTTTTCCACATCTGAAGGGTTCGATTCCCCGCTAAACACCTCGATTTTTTCACTGCACGAACTCTTTTGAGCTGCTAACAACACTGAAAGAGTTATAAATGTCTAAGAAAGCTTCTCAAATTTCGCCGTTGGGAGTCGGCAAAAAACTGTAAGTCCCTTCTAATCGTGAAAAAACAATAGCGCGCATAACACGAGTTGTTAATGTGCAATCTATGTCCTGCCCCCCTGTGGACTGTCGCGCCATACAATATTATTAAAAAAATACAAAATTAAATAAATTATTATTATTAAACAAAACCAAAACTTGCACGAAGAACTTTTCTCTTGATTTCTTCTCATCCGTCTTTAGGAACGTTTAAATTCCTTGCCGTAAAGCAGGATGATCGAGCGTTTACACAAAGCCAATTTAATCTTTGAGGGTTTTTCTACTCAACTGCCTTTCGAGCCTGAAAAAACAGTGATTAGTAAGAGTGATACTATTTCGGTAAAGAAGTTATTTACTGATTTCCTGACTTTGTCGCAGTTTCTGCTGCCTAATGTAAAGTTTTGTCGGAGGCATCGATGCTGTGTGCCCTTTCGACGGAATAACTTCTTTTTGCCATCATTCACCACTAGACCCAGTTTAGCCGCTTCCCCTTCAATGTCAGCAAGCGTTTCTTTGATGACTCGCTGTGTTCGAGCAATTACGTCATTGCAGTCGGCGGCGTAAGCTATCATGGTGTTGCCTCTGGTGTTCTCTTTTGTGTTAGGCAGGATCTTTTCAAGGATTATGTTGAAATTCTCATATGACAGCGCGTAGCCTTGTCTAAATCCTTTTTTGACAATGAAATTGTCGGTGAGTTCGTTACCGACATTGACGAAGCAGCTTAGGCTCTCCATAGTCATCCTACAGAATCTGACGAGTTAGAAATTAGACAAAGCACAGTACAGCTAGTAGAAAGGCACGCTGCATTAAAATCGACAAATAGTTAGTAAGTGTATATCTGTAGTTTTAGGAGCTTTTCCAACATCGGACTCAATGCGAAGATCTGGTCTCTTATGGGGTTTCTTGTGGACTAAAACTACAATGAGAACCCCCTCTCAGGTTGTTGACAAATGGTTTCTATATATTGTAACACGGCAAAGATAATTAAAGAGCTCACATAACTATTATTTAATTTTTAATGTGCTTCAGTTATTGTTTTAACCCCGAAAGTGTTAAGGGGGAAGCAGTTGCACGCTAAAAATATGATCCTACTCTTAAACTACTTCCAACTAGTCCTAGACCTCTACAGCCGATACTACAGACACTTGGGCTTTTCTGGATTATAAAGGGTGTCCCAACACGCAAGATTTAAATTTCACGCCATTCGAATTGTCATTATTTGACATTTGGACAATTATTATTGTTTGTTAGTAGGTAAGGTATAAGGTTAATAAAAATGGAGCGCTTCACGAATGAACAACGCATTGTGAAATTGTTTTACCAAAATGGTGAAAGTTTTGCGGCTGCAGTTCGCAAATTGCGACGACGCCCGTTTCCATCTTGATGACTACGTCAATAGGGAAAATTGTCGCATTTGGGGAGAGGAAACTCCTCGAATTATTCACTAGAAGCAAATGCATCCTCAACGTGTCACTGTGTGGTGTGGATTTTGGGCTGGAGGAATCATTGGACGTTTTTTTATGAAAATGAGTCAGGTCAAGCGCAAACAGTCAATGGTGTTCGGTATCCTGAAATGATAACCAATTTTGTCGTACCTAGAATTGAAGAAATGAATGTGAAGGGGATGTGGTTTCAACGAGATGGCGCCACATCTCATACAGCCAGAGAAACAATTCAACTGCTGCATCCGTCATTTCCCGGTCGTGTTATTTCGCGTTTTGGAGACCAGAATTGGCCGCCCAGATCGTGCGATTTAATACCATTGGATTTTTTTCTTTGGGGTTTTTTGAAGTCGATGGTTTATGCGAATAAGCCGACAACGACTCAAGCCTTAAGAGGAAATTGGACGTTGCATTAATGAAATACCACAGCATTTATTCAAAACGGTCATTGAAAATCTAATTAAAAAATCGCCTATGTGCCAGCAAAGCCGCGGCAGCCAACTGGCCGATGTGTTATTCCACACATATGTAACCTCATCCTGTCTACTTTACGATATAATAAGGAATTCACGGTATTTTGTTTTTTAAATCTCTGCATTTTATTTAAAATTTAAATCTTGCGTTCTTGTTGGGTCACCCTTTCTATAATGGAGGAATGACAATAAATCGATTAACAGGACGTTTACAAAGCACAAACGAACAGATGTGGCTTTCAAAACGAAACCGACTGTCCATGCCTCCCAATGTTCTCTAACACTGTACTGCTCCCCTTTAGTTTGTGCTTGTATTTTTCTTTAGAACAAGTATATATCTCCATAAATTATTAAATTGTAATGGATTCAAAATTCACATCAACAAAGGCAACCCGGACTATATTTGGAAGTCGAAACAAATTTAAATATTGTCTTTCATTCAGCGGGGGTTACCCTGGCGTGAGTTCCCCTGCAAACATTCAAACCTGTCTTTGCGGACAAAATTGATTAGTAACTTAACCGGACGGATTATTACATCAATCCCTTAATCAACCTCGCAGGGCAGGGTCAAATTAGCATTTGCATATGTCAGCTGGTCACTGGTCTACTTAATATTCTCAGATGTATTTTCAGAGAAATACAATAAATAAAGTTTAACATTAAGAATCGGATAAACTTGTTCCTGCAAATTGTAGTTTACCCATTATGGTGAGTTCCAGGAATTTGCTCTAAGCAACAATCAAACAAGAAATTACGTAATGCCTCTTGGGTTGTTCCAATCTGCTCTAGCCGGGGCTAGAAAACTCAATAATTTTAGATTTCAAATAATTCTACTGCTGAATTTTTTATCATCGAAATTACTTTTTGGTGGTTTTGGGAATTGCTTTCCTGAGCCAAAAATTGGGAACCACCGAACGACAAAATTTTAACTGTTTTGGAAGATGTAATGAAATTTTGTTAATGAGGCATAACAAGTCCATGGCAACATGGAGTTTCAAGGTTAAAACTACACTCTGGTGGAGATGAGACATGTGCAGGATGCACCAACGCAAAACCTGTTTTGTTCTTTCGTTTGGTTAAAGCTAAATGTGACGGCCTGGGCTGAGGTGGCTCACACAAATGGGGAAGAACCTCAACAGACTTGAAGTGCGCAACTAGGGTCAGCTGACAAGAGATCATGCTGGCTGGTGAAGCAGTGGACTGGTGAGGTAGCGTCAGACGAAGAGGAAGAAGAACCCAAGTAGTTCTAAATAGTTTCATGCTTCGTTTATGGTTTTTGAGGTAAACAGGTAGATAAAATTAAAAATAGACTTCGTTGGGTGCTGACATTGGCATATGTTTTTGTCGCCACGTTCTTCACCTTGCCCTTTACACATCGAAATTCCCATCCGATATTTATTAGTAAAACATTTTCATTTTCCATTTGGCCAAAATGGCCAGAAACGATTTTTACAGAAAATGCAATGGTCGATATTTTTATGCTGATAATGATAATACAAGCACCTTTTCTTACACCATTCAGAATGTTTCAGAACTCAAGCAAAAATTGTTTTTAGGAGACCTGTGTAAAAGGCGCAGCGACATTCGCGTTGTGTCACTTATAAAGTCCATTGGCGGTCTGAATCTCAGTAAGTTCCTGAGTTACTCGGTTTCTGGTCCCTAAACAACTCAGAAGCTTGCTTGTGCGGGTATAGCTTAGCGGATTGGTTGCACGTATTGTGCGAATGTCCTTTGTATGATGCCATTCGAGACCTTGGAGATATGATCATATTTTGCACTGATGGGACTTACGATGTCAACCTGGTTCTACAAACCGTACACAGTACAGACACAATCAGAAACTTTGCTACAGAAATGTTCAGAAAACGAAGAGTGAGGTAGGTGTAGGGTATATGGTAATAGAAACTTTCTTCTGATTCGATGTTTGGTTGCGTTCAACTGGGTGCTGTGACCCACAGAACAGCAGGAGTGCTAACAATGCCGCGTTCCTTAACAAGGAAGTGCCTTAAAACAAAATTTCAAACTGGTACTTAGGAGAGCTCCCAAGGCAGTAGTAAGCGTTTTCCTGACTTTGGGTGTATGAAACCGATGGCATTAACCTCTAGCGACAGGTGATCACGTACCAGGTATACCAGTATAAAATGAGCGTTTTGTTTTGAAAATAAAACACTAATTATTAATGGGAAAGTAAAAACATTTTGTTCAAAGTATTGGCCATTGTTTTCTACTCATTTTGACCACCTTTCTGGCGATTTGTGAATACCACGCCAATAAAATTGTTCGTCTTTTAAAGCAAACCAATCAAACACCCAATTTTCGACCTCTTCGTAGGAATCAAAGTGCTGCTCAGCCAATGCGTGTAACATCGATGAAAACAAATGGTAGTCGGAAGAAGTCAAATCTGGTGAATACGGCGGGTGGGGTAGCTGCTCCCAGCAAAGTGTTTTGATTTTGTCCTGAACCGATTTTGCTTTGTGTGCAGGTGCACTGTCATGGAGCAAAATTACCTTGCCGTGTCTTCTGGCCCATTCTGGTCGCTTCACGATCAATACATGGTTCAAATTGTCATTTGTTGTCGGTAGCGATCAGTATTAACGGTTTCACCAGGTTTTAGGAGCTCGTGGTACAGCACACCTTTCTGGTCCCACCAAACACACAGCATTATCTTCTTGCCGAATCGATCTGGTTTTGCAGTCGATGTTGATGGTTGTCCCAGATTAACCCATGATTTTTTCCGTTAAGGATTCTTCGCCAGTAACAATCCGATGCAAATCCGATTTTTTTCGTGTCTTTGAAGCAAAATTTCACAAGTGTTTTTTCGGTTTTCCATCTGTCTTTCATTCAATTCATGTGGTTCCCATTTTCCACACTTTTGGATCTTTCCCATGGCTTTGAAACGGTCAGAAATTGTTAGCTGTGCGACATTTAACATTGCTGCCATTTGCTTTTGACTCAAAGTATCATCTCCATCCAAAATCGTTTGCAATTCGGCGTCTTCAAAGTTTTTTGGTGGTTCTTCATTTCTCACATCAATATCATTATTTCTGAACCGTTGAAACCATCTTTTGCATGTTGCTTCTGATAGAGCATGATCACCATATGCCTCGACAAGCAATCGATGCGACTCTGCAGCACTTTTCTTCAAATGAAAATAAAAAATTAATGCTCTCCGCAAACCACCACTTTCTCATACAAAATTTGACATTTTTAACACGATGAAAAAATATGATGTTGTTTGTTCAATGACTTGATGTATATTAATAATTGTTGGCGCAACAGTCCGGAGGGGGACCTGGGCCTAGCTTGCTCGTCAACTTACTCGTGTTGTGCGCGTGACTTGATGTATACAAAATATTTTTCACAGATGTCATAGCAAACAAAAAAAAAAAAAAAGAAATAAGGGCTCGTTCACAACAAATGTTTCCTATCGAGACATTTGTATCTTGGTATCACTTCATACCGGTATACCTGGTAAGTCTACAGGCACACATGTCTGCTATGGGAATATATGTGGGCCTTACTTACTACTTTTTGTTGATGTTATTTGCCATGTTATTGTAACAGAAATGGATGTCGTCAAAATAACGTGACGCCCCATGATACGTCATAATTTTTGGCCTTAAGTGCAAAGTATAGACCTGGCCAGTATTTGGTTTCGGCAGAACGGCACCACAACTCACACAATATAAGTATGTTTGGCAAAGGCATTATTTCGAGAAATGAACGCATGGCCTTCTTAATCATTTGAGTTAAGATATTATGGCTACACACGAAAATAAAAAGTTTTCGTTTTTCGCAAACGAAACCATAAATAATGAGAACGATCATGTTTCCAAATTGCCAAATGCCACGCATCTAAAAATATATCCAAAACAATTTAATTAGTTCGTCAACTCTCCTCAGAAATCCTGCTTCTCAGTGCAATGACCCAACTTTTTAGTAGTTTCAAAATATCTCTTGATTCCGCCTTGGTCACCGTTTATCTCTCGCCCAATAGTCCGTTTGATCAGCGGAAAGGTACCATAATCCTCTCCCTACTGAGGTGATAAACTTTATCGTGGCAATCATCTTCGTCATAGCCTGTCAGCTTATAATTACCACATTTAAGGAAACTAGATTTTGGGAGACCAAAAACAAAAAACCCATTTATTGCCGCGGTTAAAAATCAGTCTATTAAATCATGATGTCACAAAAATTGACAAGGAATGGAGTCTGACAAGGAGTGAGATGCGAAGTCTTGCTCTTACGTCTTCACATCGTAAAATGACAAATGGATAAGAAATACGAGAATAAAAAACAGAAAACTCATCCGCTCCATTGCTTATTCATTGGCATTGATGTAAAATAAACGACATCATTATAATCCACTTCAAAGTTCAACCTCGGCGTTTTTTTATGTTTATTAGGAGTGATGAAAGAGCGGGAGAGTTTGACGACCCAACGAAGTCTTTGATGGCGTTTAGGAGATGCATGCCAAATCAAAACTCTGTTTATCATTTGGTGGCAGGATGATTGCATTTCAAACTGGGATGGAGTGGGTGGCGTGAACAATTCATTCACTCTGCTAAGGAGTGGAAGAAGTAAGGAATGCACAAAAATAAAATATTAGATTGGTCTGGAAGATCACTGTGTCGTAGGAAGGGGAAGGTGAAAAAATAGATAAAGATGCACATATCAAGGGGAAACGTCCAAGTTTTTGAATATCTTTCATTTCCCGCGTGCAAGGTCCTACAGCCCCATAGATAAATTACAACGGTGACGGACTGCTGCGTGACAGCAAGAGTATAGCTGAATGCAGATGGATGAGAAATCTAGGCAAGACAGTAGTCTCTGCGTTACAAGCATCTTGACAAGCCACTTGTGTCTGCGTCACGCATCCATGCGAATGGATGAGCCATGTAGACAAGCCACTGGTTTCTGCTTCGTAAACAATAGCAGAGCTGCATGTGGCCAGATGAACCATCTACAAAAGCCATTGGTGTCTACTTCGCAAACAAGAGTAGAGCTGCGTGCGGTAGGATGTCCCATCTAGACAAGCAACTGGTGTCTGCGTCGCAAGCAATAGCAGAGCTGCATGTGGACGGATGGTGTCTTCGTCACAAGCAAGAATGAAGCTGCATTCGGATGGAAAAGCCAATTAAACAAGCCACTGGTGTCTGCGTCACAAGCAACAATAGACAAGCCACTGGTTTCTGCTTCGTAAACAATAGCAGAGCTGCATGTGGCCAGATGAACCATCTACAAAAGCCATTGGTGTCTACTTCGCAAACAAGAGTAGAGCTGCGTGCGGTAGGATGTCCCATCTAGACAAGCAACTGGTGTCTGCGTCGCAAGCAATAGCAGAGCTGCATGTGGACGGATGGTGTCTTCGTCACAAGCAAGAATGAAGCTGCATTCGGATGGAAAAGCCAATTAAACAAGCCACTGGTGTCTGCGTCACAAGCAACAATAGACAAGCCACTGATTTCTGCTTCGTAAACAATAGCAGAGCTGCATGTGGCCAGATGAACCATCTACAAAAGCCATTGGTGTCTACTTCGCAAACAAGAGTAGAGCTGCGTGCGGTAGGATGTCCCATCTAGACAAGCAACTGGTGTCTGCGTCGCAAGCAATAGCAGAGCTGCATGTGGACGGATGGTGTCTTCGTCACAAGCAAGAATGAAGCTGCATTCGGATGGAAAAGCCAATTAAACAAGCCACTGGTGTCTGCGTCACAAGCAACAATAGACAAGCCACTGGTTTCTGCTTCGTAAACAATAGCAGAGCTGCATGTGGCCAGATGAACCATCTACAAAAGCCATTGGTGTCTACTTCGCAAACAAGAGTAGAGCTACGTGCGGACGGATGTTCCATCTAGACAAGCCGCTGGTGTCTGCATCACAAGAAAGAATGAAGCTACATGCGGACAGAGGAACCATCTACACAAGTCACTGGTGTCTGCTTCGCAAGCAGGAATAGAGCTGCGTTTGGCCGAATGAGCCATCTAGACAAGCCACTGAAGTCGATAGTAGAGCTGCGTGCCGACGGATGAGCCACGTGGACAAGCAAGAGTAGATGTGGCTGTTGGTTTTACGTGATCACCTGCCTTTACGGCTTATATCACGGGGTCCATTTTCCCAAGAGTCGTAAGTTATGCAAGATTAAACGCCTTAGTTATTCAAGTCCAAACTGGGATCATGCTTGGGGAGCAATCACCCCACCTTGGTTTGATGCGAAGCCTTTCTAAAACCACTTCCGCTCTCTGGGTCGCAGCTTCCGGTTGAGTATGCAACCCCACACTGAGCCGGGATAGTCCCCTAACCGGCTTGCCTAACCCAGGGTAAACAAATACTAGACAAGTCAGCACAGTACACTATCCTCGACTCTACCCGCGTTGTAAGCTGGAAAGCCACAGCCACCACGATACTCCCACAAGGGGCCTACCGCATGGTCAGGCTGGAACCGAAGATCCAGGGGCTCCTGACCTCACGTGGCCTCTGGTCAAGCTGTCACTACCACTCAGGTTCCCTCAAAACCTGGGTCTGTTAGCCGCCATCCCGTCACAGATGGTCTTTTCTCCATCAGTGTTTCCGTTGTCACTATAAATAGTGATACGGATGTGATTTTCAATCATGTGATTCATAATTCCAGTCACATTATCTGGAGGTAAGAGTAGAGCTGCATGTGGCCAAATGAACCATCTAGACAAGCCATTGGTGTCTGCGTCACAAGCAAGAATCAAGCTGGATGCGGACAAGATAACCATCTAGGCACACCACTAGTGCGAGCGTCAGATTCAAAGGCAAAGCTGCGTTTGGAAGTCTTTGATTTGATTAAAACGAGTTTACCATATATTCTCCAAAATTTTACAAGGAACCTTTCATCGATGAATTCAAGAAGGTTAAGCAGCTACCGAAGTTGAAAAAAATTCATTGCTACCTCATATTTCATGAAAAAGTCTTTGCAGAAGCTCGAACAATAGGATTCAAACAGGTAATGTCAGAGAACCACTCTACACATTTCTTTGCCAGACTTACTCGCTTTGACCTAACTCGCTAGACATCCTTACAGACATTCCTTTGGGTCATTCACTGGAGTGACACCACAATGCCTCTGATAAAAACCAAGTCCACTTTTCGGCCGATTTTTACTAAATTCATCACGCTACCATGAAGACTTATATGATACGCTGAATATCTTTTCCCTATGATTGGGCCAGTCTTGTTATCGGGAGTTGAATTAAAGTGAAAGAAGATGGCAGACACAGTTTCAATGTAGCCAACGTTGAATACGGTTCACCAGGTCACGGACGAGTTTCCAAAGATGGTGCTTAGGTTTGAGAGAATCAAAATTCTTCCCGTATTCACAATAGGCGTTAGAAGAAACATTTCGAAGGACATAGGTTCGCGGACCAAATTATCTTGCCCTGCTATCAACATTTAAAAATACAAATAATCAGTAGTTCGTTGTTAACAACCAAGCCCGAAGTCATTACGAGGACGACTCGGTTCTGATGAAGCTGGAGGCAACCCAACCATGACCGGAATCAGGCCGGTTCCAGGTCATCTCCTATGCAGTGTGATTTTATGCTCAAAAGCTCATTAATTTTAAGAACACATATGTCGGCTTTTTATTGATTTTCCACTTTGTCCTTCCTGTTCTTTGCATACGCCTAATCTCCAAATCTTCTCTAGCTAAATAAGCTACGTCCTTGAACACACGGATGACTTCTTGAACTCATATGGGCGACACACTTTAACACAAAATATACAGCGTCCTTGCAAGGTCCATAAAGCAACAAATTTATTTCCGTGCAAGCCCTTCTCCTGCGCCTCCCGCCATTACCCAGAATCACTGGCCATGTAACCGCACACATTTCCCTAAGATTGATTTCCTAATCCCAACCCTCAACTCTCCACTTGCGGAGGAAGGCATTTTTTGTCCAGCAAATTATTACATTTTCGAAACTAAAAAGGAAATCTTCGTGATGCTGCTGAATGCCCAAAATGGCGGGGGCGGAATATCAAAGCGAAAGCTAGCACCAAGTGTACCAATAATGCTACTCACTGCTTTTAATGGCCCACTTCGGTTGCGTCCAACCGCCCGGGGCTCTGGAGCAGGCAACACATTCTATTCTCGCTTGCAATGTTCCACAGCAGGCTTAAACCATTCAAATGCCTTTCCTGTTGTTTTCCTTCTGCCGCTGCTGCTGAGTCCTTGAAAACCAGAAGAAAGGAAGCCCCAGACGTAATTCTCCCCGGCAGATGCCTGCGAAAATTCGTTTCTTCACCACCGAACCCCCCACCCATTCAGAGTTCAGAGCATCGCCAGCGATTACATAAGACTTCACCCGGATGTGAGAAAGATGCCGCACTGGCATATGTATGCAGAAGAACGGCCCGAACACCGTTTGCTCCTGCCACTGTGTGCTTGCTCGCTTGCTCGACGTAAAATTCATACAAATTATTTCGCACACCACTTGATGCGAGAGGACAGAGCTGATGCGAATCGGATTCCGGCCGCACCCACATGATTTCGCCTTATTCCCGAGAATCTGATCCGATGCCAGGAGCCAGAGAGTGAGCAGCATCGTCGGCAAGTACACACACACGCACTCGCCCGCACTTTGGTTCATGAATTGTTAATCTAAATTAGGTTCCTCCGCAATCACAAGAAATTTACATATATCTCGCTTTCATTTACATGTTGATTATGCCAGCCGTTCGTCTCTTTGTTAATTCATTGCGGGGTGGATGAACGACATGGCGCGGACGTCGACGTTTGCCGATGCTCGTCGAGTCCGAGGGCATCCGTGATTTCAGAGCACGATTGGTCTCGAAGTGCCGGGATGAATTTAATAAGTGTCGTGTCATGTCTATCGGCTGTGCAGTGTACCGCATCTGATTCAAGGCCAAGCGCCGGATCTCTCCACCACACACCTAAAGACGCGGTGCAGTGGGAATAAAGCCTGGTGCCATAGATCCTCCGCATCGCTGGGATTTCGAATTTACTTCATTAGAGGTCTGATCGAAAAAAGGAGATTATCTGTCGATGGGTCTCTCTTCTGCGCTTCCTTTTATTTCGCACCAGCTCTGCAAATTAGAGCGACTGGCGAGGGGCGCTGAGCAGCGAGGAAGAACCAACTCCCTAACGGAAGGAGCTGACAGCAGCCCAGCCCGTCCTTCTGTAAACAAGGAAATCGATATGCGGGTGCCAGTGCTCGGTAGCGTTTAAGCATTTAGAAAGGGAAAATATACTCAAGTTAATTAAAGTTTAAAGCTCACCCAGTTTTAAGGGTTTCACCCGAGGATTACAATCATTTGGATCGTATTTGCGTGGGATATACTCTGCATTAGAGCTGAGCTGCGAGCACAGACACACGCTCACTGCTCGCATATTGATGGGGACGCCATAACAATTATATTAGCAAGATGCTTGGGTTGGGTCCCTGGCCAGGGATTAAAGCGAACGTCAATCGGTTTCGAGGATAGTTGACTGAGAGCAGCTTGGCTGTGAGCTAAAATCAATAAACGTGGCGCATCATTGTGGACTCTGGTTGAAAGTTTTTGATTTGACCTTGTGTGGGTGTGTGGGTGCGACGTACCATTTCATATATCGTACGTGGTCACTTGCGAAAGTTTTTGCAATAAATTCAGCGATTAAGGGATCCGCATGCCTTTCAAAACTCTCAATTTATGTTGTCAGTTAGCCCTTTGGGGGACTTAAGTGGATACGACCGTCGCCGATTCACAACCTGAGGGAAATGCTTATGTGTTCACTAAAGTGAGTGAAAATAGAAATGTTTGCCCTCCCTCGAAGGCAAGGAAGAAAATCCGGTCAGCCACATGGATGGACTGTTTCTTATTGTTGCTGTGGATTATGTCGACGTTTTAACTTAAGGCCGGGCTCGGCTCTTTGTTGTGCTTCAGAAGTTACGGGTTTTATCTCAGGCCAGTATGTTTAACAAATATTGTGTTCCCTTTTGCTGCCAGCCCATTTGGCTGACGTAAACGCTTTTGACTCTTTATAAGTATGATATGATGCGGGGAGGGGGCGAATATTGAATTTATTTTCGGGGAGAGGCACCAAGCCCAATGAATATGAATGCTCACTTTCAGCTCTGCAGCTTTTTCTGCAGTGGTTCGTGAAAGGGGAACCATTCGAACTGAAGTTTGATGCATTTGGGAAGACACAAGGTTTTTCTTCTGCTCAATATTTGTTGTTGTATGTTTCCTGTACTCAAAATCGCTTTTGTTGAAGGGCGTTCATTGCCGAACAGGCATAGAGAGAGGATTCATGAATGTCTTTACAAAGCCGTGTACCTTCTTCCAACCTGTATTGTACTTCTGCAATGTAGTTACAACCTTCCTGCGGTCTTTTCTTTTAAATGTAAAAGCCATCAGGTTTACTGGAGGCACTAAACTTCGACTGCATGACAATTTGATACACCAAGATGGAAAGATTTTTCAAAGAAACTCGCAAATGAACTGAGTAACCATCACTGAAATGCTGTTGATACTTAACAAAAGAAGACGTTTGTTGAACAATCCATTACGAGATCGATCAATGGGGACGTTTAAACCTGTTTCAAATATGTTCAAATATGGAAATGTTCAAGTCAGAAATTAAAATAAAACGTCGCTGATCGACCGTAAATAACTTCAATGCCTGGATTGAAGTTGAACTAGGATATGTTGAGCATTAAATGGGAGGGGAGGGGAACTATCTACTTTTCGTAACTCAACTGTATGAATGAGACAAGCGAAACAGAGATAACAGACTAAGGCAGGACTTGTCTTCATTAATGACACCTCTGAGCGAGACCCATTTCTTATGACACGGAACTAGGGCTAGGAAGTTTTTCTTTCACCACCATGTATGATGGAATTTGCGCTCACTGGTTATCATTTCCTACGATTATATTAGAACTTTGTAAAATATTTGCAGCCTGGGAGAGAAGCATTTTCCTTCACTTTCGCTGAATGACCACAGATATTCTACATCGTAAAGTAATGGAATTTTTTTTTAAATATAGTGAAATGTCTTAAGGAACAACAGCTTTGTAGTTTTCAAAATAAAAAAAAAATAAAAAAAATATTTAAATAAACAAAGAATAAAAAAAAAACAGTTTTTAGAAGTTGTGATAGATTGCAATTTTAGAAAAATTTGAAGGAAAAATCTAATTGGAATTCGAATACTACCGTGGCAAGTGAAATGCTCAAAGCTACTCCGAAAATTAAAAACTAATCTGAGGCAGGTATACCCCGTGTCACATTGGCGGAACTTACACTCCAAAACACACGAACAGCTTCTTTTGAGTTGCTAACAACGTTAAAAATAAAGATAAGAGAATCATTTTCATAGAAGTATTGCTTGTTCACTGTTTGTATAATAATTGCATAGCGCGACAGTCAACAGGACACCAGGGCCTAGCTTGCTCATGAGTTACTCGTGTTGTGCGCGCTACTGTTCTCTCACGAGTAGAAGAGACCTACAGTTTTTTTGCCGACTTTGAACGATAAAGTTTGAGAAGCTTTTTTTTCAGAGACCTTCGGCGTGTGAGTGTTGCGCTCTAAACAGTACGCCACGGTGGTCACCGCTGCTTGTATAGTAGTTGCCAAAAAAAGAAAAAAATGTCCGTTATGCTCGTACAAGAACAATAGTACGAATAACCCCAGTGGTAAAGAAACAATGCCCTGATACCTAATCGATAGGAGTTCGATCCAGTTTTGATAACTAACAAACTTGAAAGGGAAAACGAGTGAAGTTAACGCGAATATGGTTTCGTATGTATACTTTTTTTTTTAATTGGGGCGTGCTATATTGATACCTTGGTAATTAATCCGTTTAGCCCGCTCCAATTAAGTTAGTGAGATTACATTACATCACGGGCTGAAGGAAGTATGGAAAGAGAGTTCTATGTTCGTGTGGATTGACTGAAGAACGAGTCCTTCAACTTAAGTGTATGTCCGAAGGTGGGCGAATGGCTAAACAAGTGGGCATTTCTTGAAGGAGAGAAATGCAACTGGCTAACTCAATAGATGATAATGAAAAAAGCCCAACATTATGTCAAGTTGTAGCTAGTCAACTGACTTTGCACCAACATTATTGCCAATAATTTGTATCGTGCGCTATTGAATTTTGCAGTAAGTTCTTAAGAGTCTGAAGTCGGAGTAGTCATGGTGTTTCATGTAAGATGTCATAATCTATTGACTTGCCTTCAATCAATGCTGCACCGAGTACACCCCTGATATACACAAAAGAAGTGGTAGCGAGCATGACCCAGAACTTCTCAATAGAACAATTTTTGTTAAAATAGCGATAAAATAGTGATAAAGGCGCAACATTTCGTCGATGTTCTAGGGAGTCAATTGACTTCGTAGTAGATTTTTCCAAATAATTTTATTTGATTGCTGTTGAATTCTCCCTATTAAGGAGGTCGAGACGAGATACTCCCTCTTAGCTTGTTCATTGTTATCATTACCGTACAGGTGTGAATAGCCGGTTGTTTCGGGAGCATCTAGAAGACAGAAGACATCACTGGGTGATGACATTTCATTCCACTGTATTCTTTTTACTCCAAACGATTAAGCTGTGAAAACTGGAATTAAATGAGCTTTTCATACGCTGCCATTCTAAGTCTTTCCGAAGAGAAAGGGCTTGAGAGAAGGGTTGGAAGAAAAAAACTGGGGTTACTGCCATCAGCGAAGGAATAGATTGGATTGGAAGTGACAGACAGAAAAGAAAGATGCGCTTTATGAAAATTAGTAAGAGGATCGGAGATAAATCAAAACTCTGGGGAACAGCAAAATTAATATGACGGATGTCATACTTGAACCCATTCAAGGAAACTTGTTTTGCAAGGTTCGACAGGTAATTTCTAATCCATAAATGACATGATTCTTTGATTCCAAAATCACGCATTTTCAACACGAGAGACTTCATTGTGCAAAAACTGGTTCCATTTTGCGGTAAGATATGTCATTATTCCACCAGTGGACCGGTCTCTGTAGAAGCCATGCTGACAGCCAATAAGAAGCTTCCCGGATTCACGATAGTTCATATGCTGACGGTATGTCAGCGTTTCCTCCATAGTTTTTTTGAATAGTTTCTTCATGTCCTTAGAAAGAGGAGACGCAAGTATTATAGGTCAAATGATGAGGATTCTCCCTTCACTTACCCGGGAAGAATCCTAAAAAGCGTGACAGACGGAAGAGCCTACTCAGTAATTGTCCTGCGTAGAGGAACAACCCTTCCGAAAAACAGTCTGTATACCGTCCCGGCTAGCGGATTAGTGCAGGTTGAGATCTTTGAAAGCCCTTGCAACTGTACGTGTACATTTGATTTGGCTGCAAAATGTGCAACAAGCGTATTTACTTTATGTTAAGAGCTGATACCTGAAATTTCATTACATTGTGCACTTGTATCCAAGGCGAGGCAGAAATTTTCACAAAAACGCTTTGCTACACTGAAGAGAATATACAGTGACTCCAATAAGTATTCGCTCATTCACCTATATGATAAAGAAAACATTCAAAGAAAAAAAAACTATGATAGGTACAGTAATCAAACGTATATATTTTTATTCTGTATGTAATATTGAGTACAATTAAACAAAAAAAATAACAAATTCAGGAATTTTAGCAAAATAAACTACAACAATACTCCCAAGATAACCATTCAAACCTCCAAAAATTATTTGCTCAACGAATTGTCATTGGCTCTTATTTCCAAGTAACGGGATTTTTTTTTCAGAAAAAACTGTAACAACGAAGAGCCAGAATTATTGTTCATTACAGTAAACATAAGTTGACTGCTCATTTACATGGAAGTCTTGCGCGAGTTAGCAATTTTATTTAAAATGGGCCGAAAATCGAAGGAAACATCAAAGGAAGTGCGGAAAATTATTATAGACTTGCGTAAATCCGGAGAATCAATCAGATCGATAGAAAAAGTTGTTAATCAGTCTTATTCAACAGTCAAAAGCATTATCGATAGGTTTTCCGGCAGTAACAGCATGGCGAATGCTCCTGGATTGGGTCGCCCATGTCAAGACACATGACAGAGAACAGAGTGTAAGAGAAAAGAGTGTAATTGTGAAAAAAGTGAAGCAAGATCCGAAAAAAAGTGCTAAAAAAATGCACACTGAAATACAAAATGAATTTGGAGTTGAAATGTGTGTAAACACTGTAAGAAATGTGTTGCACAAAATAACCCATTCATTAGCACCATCAATAAAAAGAACAGACTCATATTTGCTAAAGAATATAAAAATGCAGCCAAAGAGTTTTAGAACAAGTTTATACTTACGGACGAAAGTAAATACAACATTTGTGGTTCAGATGGTCGATGTCTGGTATGGAGAAAAGAAAATATTGAAATGGAAGAAAAAAATCGTAAGTCGACATTTAAGTATGAAGGTGGCTCTGTACTTGTTTGGGGTTGTATGAGTGCTAAAGGGCTTGGTAATTTGCACTTTATTGATGTTAAAATGAACCATAAGGCGTACATCAATATATTCAAGACAAACCTTCAATCCAGTGCAAATAAAATGGGTCTTGCTTCTAATTTTATCTTTAGTCAGGATAATAATAATAATAATAATTGTTGGCGCTACAGTCCAGAGGGGGACCAGGGCCTAGCTTGCTCATCAACTACTCGGTGTTGTGCGCGCTACTGCTCTCTCACGAGTAAAAGGGACCTACAGTTTTTTGCCGACTCCGAACGGCGAAGTTTGAGAAGCTTTCTAAGACAGTTATTACTCTTTGAGTGCTGTCAGCAGCTCGAAAGAGATGCTGCCGTGAAAAATTCGAAAAATTGGTGTTGAGCTGGGAATCGAACCTAGACCCTTCGGCGTGTGAGCGTCGCACTCTACAAACTACGCCACGGCAGCTAGTCAGGATAACGATCCAAAACATACAGCCTTGAACACTAAAATGTGCCTGCTTCATAACACCCCAAAATAGATTCAGACGCTACCTCAATCTCCAGACATCAATCCAATTGAAAATATATGGAACATTTTGGAGCAAAATAAAAGAAATTATAACATTCGGAATAAAGCCGAGCTGAAAACAGCTTTAGTGACTGAATCGGATAAAATTACATCTGCTGTAACTCAAAATGTAGTTGATTCTATTTCATATAGACTAGCACACATAATTAGAAATAAAGGCGGACCGACAAAGTACTAGATGAGTCATGAATTAAGTTATTGTAAGTGTGAGCGAATACTCTTTGGAAGTTTGAATGGTATACCGAATACCTATTGAAGTCACTGTAGCAATTTTTTAACAAAACGTAGAAAAAAGTGTCACATTACACGGTGCGAAAAGAACTCCCCTGCAGAGTATCCCTTGCAGTGGTACCCGCTTACACACGCAGTTAAAATAACATCCTAAGGATCGAGCTTAAAAGAGCTTAAGCACATTGCCTACTATTTTATTGGTGTTGATAACTCTTCAGGAATTCAGACACTTACAATTTTTAGATTTTCAATTCCTCCCCGAATTCGTTCGTTGAAAGATCCTTCGATGCATGACATGTTTAAACCACATGCGACCCGATGACTCGTTATGAATTTTAAGAAAAGTGTGGAGTGTCATTAACCCAAAGTCGCCCGTCGACCTTATTGGGTCTACCAACTTTGACGAGGTATTCCGGGAACTATCCATTAAAAATGCATAAACCATCCATCCGTTATTCCTCCATAAAATATGCTTGTGGCAAAAATCAGTTTCCAGTTAGCAGCACAAACTAAGTTTCATCCTCCCATCCACGCAACTGGCGAAAACTTGCCCTGATTTGCATTTTTCTCATATCGACCCCACGCCACCCGTTTGATCCCAAAAGCGCAACTTTCTGTGCGGGCAACTCTCGTCAGGCAACAAGGTTACACAGCCCCTCAACTTACCCCTTACGGCGGGGTGCTCAGTGTAAACAAACACATTAAAAACGAATTAAAATCACTTCCTTTGATATATCACCGGGGCGGTTTAATTACCACCGCCACCACCAACCATGGAAACTTGAGTTGAATTTAACGACCCTTGAGAGCGTATAGTTTGAAACATGTAAAAGTAAATAATCCGCGCGGATATCTCACCCGTGGCCTTATCGGCAAAAGCATAACTTTTTATGGCACCGCCCCGATGGAGGAGTGGTGCCACCTCGTGCTTAGGAGCTTAGGACAAACGACGCTGAGTCGCAGTGCACACATCATTATCCCGCTCGCCGACTGTTCCCTGTCTTATTTATTGCTGACCATAATTCTGCCAGTTAGGCACCCCTACAGGAAAGGCAAATATCATAGCTGCAGTCTGCACTCGGCCTCCCACACTCGTCACGGACGACTGGTACCGACGATATCCGATGATTAATCACGAAGGGCACACGTATACCAATCGGCGATAGCAAACAAACATAGGGACAGGCCGATAAAAATAAATTTAACCAATTTGCTGACGTTCACGTCTCATGTGCATTCGTTGCTGGGTGTGCCCATTGAGGCGAACAATCGGCTATAAGAGGGGAGTGGTCGATTAGGCTTGAACCGGCTACAGTGACGATAGTACCGGCAGTCTGCCGTCCACCATCAGATATCTGTAAGCTGACAGCTGGGGGACGCTAAAACGGGTAAATCTATTCGCACGCCTTCACGCACCGTTTCATGTCGTTCCTCGCCACGTCTCTCCAAGTGTTTGTTTCCCTGTGCGCCACATTCCTTAGGCAAATCTATAATTACCTCAGTCTAACAATGTCTTTTACTTTCAGGAAGCCAATAAAGCACAAGAATCGGAGGAGCAGTGGGTTAAACTTTTCCGCCCTCAGGAGTCAGACGGGATTGACTGGCGCCTCGGCAGCGGGATCCATGGCAAATGTGTACAATGCCCTGGCGGACGAAAACAAATCTCTGCAAGCGACACAGACTGCAGCGCCCACGCCAGCCAGGGTCCCCGAATCGATGTTAATGTTTTCACTTAGCCAACTGAACATCGAAATAATGGTGCAACATCTGGACGAGGCGGGCAGACTGGAACTCACTTGCCTATCAACCATCCCCTCAGCTGTTGATATCGGCGAGGAGTACGCCGACTTTCAAATACAAAACACTCACGGTAAGTTCAGTTCAGCCAGTCGCATGTGTACATGCACGAATACTCCTTTCAGTGAGTGGGTGTCGTGCCAAGAATACCAGCTGAAAGCTTATATCTCATTTTTGTTTCTTATGTTCCCTGTCCGGGCAACATTTGGTTTCATCTCGAGGGTAGTTCAATTTGGATTCACTGGTGTATGGTGTGGAATTTTGATTTGTTTCCGGCTTCGGTGTTTTTATGTGTAATCAATATGAGAGAAACACGACGCCGCTGGCGGAGTGGAAAATATTTATGAAACGCATGCATACGGGAGTAGGAGAGTGACGACGTGTGGAAGAGGAAATATCCTTCTTTGGCGTTCTGCACTGAGTTTGTTTTGCCAATTCAACGGAATATGTGTGTTTTTCAAATGTTCTAGCAGGGTAGTTAGGATCTCCTAGTCCAGGAAAATCTGGGGAAATTTGGATTTTTCAATTAAAGTCAAACAAATAGGTTCCAAGCAGTTACGACTTCGGGCTGGTAAGAATTAAAATCTGATTAATTCCATTTTCTTTAAAATTTTTTTATAACTTTTTTTTATAACGAACTGAACAATGGGTTCCAATTAAGTCTTTCTGAAGTACCTGCAATCTGGCACCTTGATGTGAGTAGTGCTTCGATCGAGGGAACGCTGACGTCGTTGGGACTTGATGACCGATATTTGGTTCAGCAAGCTTGCTTGAATGCGGCGTGTTGGATTTGCCTACACGTGCTCTCGTTGGTGGCATACTATGTTGGGTGATCTTTTATGAGAGCCTCAAGCTCAAGAATAAATTTAGTTCTGGTATAGAGTTATTTGTTCCAAAAACGCGTCGGAATTATCGGTTCGAAACTCCATGGGCAAATAAACAGTTGGTTAGTTTAAGAAATGTCAAAAGGAAAGCATATTCTATCTTTGTTTCAAACAAATCGACATCAAACCGTAAAAGATTTTTGAGACTTAGGAAAGAGTATGAGTTCTTGAATAGATATCTAAGCAGGCAATATATCTTGTCAGTAGAATCTTCGGTGAAGAACGATAGTTTAGCATTTTGGAAGTACAATAAATCTAAGAGAAATTCTTTAGGCTTGCCTAAATCAATGGAACTTGGAAACTTAATTTCAAATGACTTAAATGGAACTTGTGACTTATTTGCCGACTTTCTTGAGTCAGTTTATAATGAAACTGAGGACCATTTAACGATGAACTATTACTCAACTATACCTGAAATTCTGGACATAGGTACGTTGCAATTATCGAATGACGATTTAATGAACGAATTGAAAAATCTATAACCTAATTACAGCCCAGGCCCCGATGGGGTCTCGGCAGAATTTTAAAAAACTGTTGGAGTTCATTGTATCGACCTCTTAGAATTATATTTAATCAATCGCTAAAAAAGGGTGAATTCCTAGATGAATGGAAGTATTCCTATTTAACACCACTTTATAAAAGCGTATTGAAACAAAAAGTAGAAAATTATCGGCCTATATCAAAGCTTTCTTCCATTCCAAAGTTGTTTGAGAGCCTCGTAAAAGACAAAATGTATTTTCTAGTAAAAGAGCTTATTTCAAATAGGCAACATGGCTTCATGCGAGGTAGGTAATGTTCTACTAACTTATCTTTATTTACAAATTATGTATTTTCAAATTTAGAACATCGCCTACAAGTTGATGTACTTTATACTGACTTTTCGAAAGCCTTTGATAAGGTGCATCACACTTTGCTTTTAAGCAAACTTACATAAATCCATGGGAATTCATTCAGCAATGCTAATATGGTTTTCCAATTATTTAAAGGAGAGGAAGCAAATGGTTAAGATCGATAGTTATATTTCTCGCGTAATAAAGGTTACATCGGGCGTGCCACATGGTAGCCACTTGGGTCCATTATTATTTCTTTTATTTATAAACGATGTTCACTAAATATTTAAATTCTGCGAAATTCTAACATTCGCGGATGACTTTAATTTGTTTTTGTCGATTAATAGTATAGCTGATTGCATTAAGTTTCAGTCGGATATACATAACCTAGCTGAATGGTGTAAACATAATGCTCCAGATCTGAACATTTCAAAATGTAAAATTTTTACGGCACATAGAATAACATCTTCAATTGCTTATGATTATTTTACCAATAATCATAAAATAAAGAAGTTAAAGACCTTGGAGTAATATTCGACCCCAAGTTGGATTTCTCACTACATTATGATTACACCATTGCGAAGTCGAATTCTATGTTAGGATTTTTAAAAGGAAATAGTAAAGATTTTCGCGACATATCCAGTTTGAAGACCACCTTTGTTTCGTTATTTAGACCCTATTTGGAATATGCATCCATTGTCTGGGACCCACCTTACGATAATCAAGAACTTAGACTCGAACGAGTTCAAAAGAATTTCACGAGATATGCTTTCCGAAAGTTGTATTCCTTTCAAGATATTCCTAATTATGTTGAAAGATGCAGAACAATTGGCTTGCAAACCTTAAGTTTCAGGCGTCAGGAAACGTCAGCCATGTTTATTCGTGATATTATTAATTATCAATTAAATTCACCAGAATTACTTTTTCTCATAAATATATATGCTCCCCAAAGATTTCTACGGGTGCGAAAATTACTTTTTGACAAAAGGCACATAACCAATTATGGTCGCAATGAACCTATTACAAGGTGTATAAATACATGAACATACAATGATCTTTGCAACGAATTTGATTTTAGCTTGCCACGGTTAGAATATAAAAACATGATTATTGCATCGTATTTGAATTAATATCATTTATTGAAGTAATCTGTAAGGCGATAAGAGTCGGTAGATGATCCTAAGTCGCTCAGCAAACATCTGCTGTGTAGAGCGATACTGAGAGTTAACACTTAGAGAACGTAGAGTTTTGTGTTACTCTGTGATGGATATAAAAAAAAGTGTGTCGATTTGGTGGTAACAAGGTAACCACTTTGTGCAGGCAACCGCCCGAGGGGAGTACTAGTTTGGAAGGCGACTGCGTTAGCATGAGTCATTTATCCATGGAGGCAGGAGGAATGCATTACAAAGACGTGAGTGCAAGGATTGAGACACTCGGAGGAGAAACCGAACAATTCTCGTTCAAAGGGGAGAAGATCAATAACCAGGTGTACATGTTGTGTCTGCTGAGAGTCAAAAATTAGCTTCGATGATGGAAGTTAATCCTATGCACGCGAGGTAACGTCGTTGATTGCGCTCAACATGGCGAGCTGCCAAGGCAATCCTCGTTAGTGCACAGGTCAAGTTGACATACAGCCTCCAAGTGGCGCCCCCTGGATAGCCATCACAACACCCGTTGTATGGTGAACTAATGTATGCAGCGACCCCCTCTGCCCGAGGATTTAAATAATAAGGACGGATCAACTGTTGACGACCCCAGCAAACGTTTTAAGGACAAAGATTTTCGGTTTTGCACGTGGAATGTGAGGTCCCTTAATAGGCCACGTGCAGCCCAACAACTTGCGGAGGCCCTTGACAGCTACAAAGCTGACATAACCGCCATCCAGGAAGTGCGATGGGATGGGCCTGGCATAAAAACGATGAAGAACTGCGATATCTACTACAGCAATTGCTATAGAGAGAGAAGGCAGCGCTTATTCGGATGCGGATTTGTTGTTCGAGGCAGACTTAGGCAAAAAGTCTTGAGCTACGACCCAGTCAGCGAAAACCTCATGACAATCCGCATCAAGGCTAAATTCGGGAACATCAGCCTAATATGCGCTCACGCCCCGACAGAGGAGAAGGATGACAACATCAAGGATGACTTCTATGATCTCCTAGAAAGAACATACGATCGATGCCCCAGCTATGACACCGAGCGCTGAGCGTTGAAATCTCCAAGATCGTTCTAGGAGATTTCAACGCTCAGCTGGGAAAGGAGGACATCTTTGCTGGAGTCATCGGTAAACACAGCCTGCACGACAACACATCCGGAAACGGACTCAGGATGTTGGACTTCGCCTCGGGGCGAAACCTCTCTGTGGCTAGCACGCGGTTCCCACACCTGAACATTCACAAAGGAACCTGGCGATCTCCTGATCAATCAACCGTCAACCAGATTGATCACGTTGCGATCGACGCCAAACACTCCTCCAGTATTCTCGATGTCCGAACCTTCCGAGGTGCAAACATTGACTCGGATCATCACCTTGTTGTAGCCAAGGTAAGAACCCGGATATCGAGAGAGCAACGGAGTCGAGAAAGGCCAAAACGGTTTGACGTCGAAAAGCTACAATCGCAGCTGATTGCTGGGAACTTTGCCGACCGAGTCTCCCTGAAACTCGCCCTGAGTTCGACGCTTCCTGCACTAAGTATAGAAGAAGAATGGAAACGTTGTCAAGAAGCCATCAAAGAAGCTGCCACCGATGTGCTGGGTTTCACGTCACCACCCAGAAGGAACCCATGGTTTGACGACGAGTGCAGGCAAACGCACGCAGCTAAACAAGACGCCTATAAGGCGACGCTGAATCGAACAACGCGAGCTGTTCGTGAACTCTACGAACAGAGAAGAAGGGAAGAGCACCGGCTTCTCAGAAGGAAGAAGAAGGAGCATGAGAAGCGCGCGGTCGAGGAAATGGAAAGGTGCTATGGCAGGAATGAAGTCCGAAAGTTTTACCGAAAGGTAAAACAGCTATCCGGAGGATACAAGGTTCGGACCAAGGCCTGCCGGGACCAAAATGGACAACTAGTAGTAGAGTCGCAGTCTGTGCTGAGAATCTGGAAGGATCATTTCTGCAGACTCCTAAACGGCGATGACGACCCAAATCCCGCTGTTAGGCAGAATGTTCCACTCAATTTGGACGATGATAGACAAGCATTCCGTCCCCCCGACTTAGACGAGGTGAGGATAGCAATATCCAAGCTAAAGTCGAACAGAGCTGCTGGAGCGGACGGACTGTCCGCAGAACTATTTAAAGCAGCTGGAGATGACCTGGCTGGGCGCATGTACCAGCTCATCTGTAAGATATGGTCGGAGGAAAGCATGCCCGATGAGTGGAATCTCAGCGTCATTTGCCCGGTTCACAAGAAAGGAGACCCCTTTGACTGCGCCAACTACAGAGGGATAAGTCTCCTAAACATCGCATACAGGATCCTCTCTGCCGTATTGTGTGAGCGTCTGAAACCATTTGTCCATGACCTGATAGGTCCCTATCAGTGTGGTTTCAGGCCAGGGAAGTCCACAATAGACCAGATCTTCACATTACGTCAGATCCTGGAAAAGACCCAAGAATTGCAAATTGACACTCATCACCTATTCGTCGATTTCAAGGCTGCATATGACAGTGTGCATAGAGACGAGCTAAACAGTGCCATGTCTAGTTTTGGCATTCCTACCAAACTCGTCAGATTGTGTAGGATGACGATGTAGAACTCTCGCTGCTCCGTCAAGGTCGGTACCGAACTCACCGAGACTTTCAATGTCAAAAAAGGTTTTAGACAAGGCGACGCACTGTCATGTGACTTCTTTAACATCATCCTCGAGAAGATCGTGCGTAACTCACAAGTCAACACCAGAGGCACGATCTTCCAGAAGTCAGTTCAATTGCTAGCCTACGCTGATGACATTGACGTGATTGGACAAACACAGCGAGCCGTTTGAGTCGTTTGCTGGCATTGAAGCGGAAGCGGCGAAAATGGATCTAGTGGTAAATGAGTGCAAAACGAAGTACATGCTGTCATCAAGGAAGGACACACAACATCGACGTCTCGGACGGAGCGTCACACTAGGCAGCAGAAACTTCGAGGTAGTTAAGGACTTCGTCTACCTCGGCTCCGCGGTAAACAGGGACAACAACATCAGTACCGAAATCAAACGCAGAATCACTCTTGCCAACCGCTGTTTCTTTGGGCTCAAGAGGCAATTGAGTAATAAATCCCTCTCTAGAAGGACTAAGCTCGCTTTATATAACAGCTTGATCATCCCCGTCCTACAATATGGCGCAGAATCTTGGACGTTAGCAAAGGCGGATGAGGAAGCTTTTAGTCTTTTCGAGAGAAAAGTTTTGCGTGCGATTTTTGGTCCTGTTTGCGTTGATGGCATCTGGAGGAGAAGATTTAATGACGAACTCTATAGGCTGTACAGCGACATGCGCCTGGTCAAGCGTCTACGGATACAAAGCTTAAGGTGGCTAGGCCATGTAGACCGTATGGACACCACTGCTCCGGCCCGAAAAGTCTTTAAATCCGTGCCATTGGGACAACGCAACAGAGGACGACCTAGACTAAAGTGGCGCACACAAGTGGAGAAGGACCTCAACCAACTTGGAGTGCGCAACTGGAGACAGCTGGCGAAAGATCGTGCTGGCTGGAGAGACATGTTGGTTAAGGCCCAGGTCCTCCCCGGACTGTAGCGCCACAAAAAGAAGGAGAAGATGGAAGTTAGTCGCCCAGCCCTAGATCTTACGAAATCGACTTAAATGGAACTAAGGGCTATAAGAGAGTCAAACCAAAGCGTGATGTAAATGTCATCTTCAATGAAGGACAGAAGAGAAGGAAGTAAAGTATGTCCCTGTGGCCGCAGTGGCGTAATGGGTAGTGTGCGACACTCACACGCCGAAAGTCCATGTTTGATTTCCGGCTGAACACCTCGAATTTTTCACGGCACCACCTCTTTCGAGTTGCTGCCAACACTCTTAAAGCAATACTTGTCTAATAAAAAGTTTCTCAAACTTCTCCGTTCGGGGTCGGCAAAAAATTGTAGGTTCCTTCTGCTCATGAGAGACCATTAGCGCGCACAGTAGTTGATGAGCAAGCTGGGCCCTGATCTCCTTGTGGACTGTCGCGCCATATAATTATTATTATAAAAGGATGTCCCCAAGCCTGTCGTGGCAGCATATAATAATAATAAATGTTGGCGTGACAGTCCACAGGTGGACCAGAGCCTTGCTTGCTCATCAAGTTACTCGTGTTGTGCGTGCTACTGTGGCAGCATATGGAGTCAACAAGAGTCAAAAGCAGAATCACTCAATTTCTGTTTCTTTATGTTCAATTGACAAACTCCACCAGACTCTGTGAAACTGGTTTTGTAAAGTACCTTGACCGACTCTATCCTGCTTGACTGCACGGAAGATTAGGCGTTTTGGAAAGGCTAATGAAGACATCCTTCTTCTCTTGGTGAAAATTGTATGTTCCACGTTTGCTCTTCTTTGCAATGATTAAATTTTGAGGAAAAGTTCGACGACAAACTTTCATTTTCAGTTTCCTTCAGAGGACATTTTCATATAAGGTTGTCAAACATCCGCTTCTGCTTTTTTGCTCTTCATTCAATAGTAATAATTGTTTGCGCGGCAGTCCACAGAGGGATCAGCGTTTTTATTATTTGCCAATTTTTTATAATTTCTTACATCTAGCCCTTACGCCATATGACCTGTATGGCTGATTTCTTACCATCAGCCTTCTTATGCATGTCCTTCTTCTTGCTGTCCTTTGCTTTGGGACAAGTGCATATAATAATAATTTGATGGCGCCACAGTCCTTGGTCTAGGGACCAAGGCCGAACATGCTCATCAACTACTCGTATTGTGCGCGCTACTGTTGTCTAACGAGTAGAAGGGATCTACAGTTTTTTGACGACTCCAAACGGCGAAGTCTGAGAATCTTTCATAGACCGTTATTACTCTTCGAGTGCTGTCAGCAACTCAACTGTGAAAAATTCGAGGTGTTCAGCAGAGAATCGAACCTAGACCCTTCGGTGCGTGAGCGTCGAATTCTACCCACTACGCCACGGCGGCCAATGCTTCATAGAGTGTTACAGTGATCGAAATTAGTTCAAATATGCGCCGTTTTGTTTGATAATCTGTTTCCATCTAGACGACGAAACTTCATAATACCTCCCTCGTAGAGGCCCCCCTCCTTATTTGCGAAAAACGCGGACAGCCACTTTTCACAATCCTCTTTTGAGTTCAACTTCACACCAACCAAGGGAGTTCGTCATGGACAGGAACAGGTGGTAATCACATGGCACTATGTTCGGGCTATATGGTTGATGTGATAAAACCTCCCATTCGAGCTCCCGTAGCTTCTGCCGATTCATCAACGAAGGGTGTGGTCTGGCGTTGTCCTGGTTGAACACTACACCCTTTCTGTTGACCAATTCTGGACGCTTCTGGTTGATCGCCTGCTTCAAGCGGTCCAGTTGTTCGCAGTAGATAGTAGAATTAAGCGTTTGGCCATATGGGAGAAGCGCATAGTTCATTCCAATCCCACCAAACACACAGAAAAACCTCGCTGGGCGTCTATTACGGCTTGGGCACTGTTTGGGACAATTCGCCTACCTTCAACCACGACCGTTTTCGCTTGATATTGTCGTATGTGATCCACTTTTCGTCGCCATTCATCATCCGCTTCAAAAATGGGTCGAGTTCATTCCGTTTCAGCAGCATATCGCAGGCGTTGATTCGGTCCAGAAGGTCTTTTTGCGTCAAATCATGCGGCACCTAAACATCAAGCTTTTTTTGTATCCAGCCTTCTGCAGATAGTTCAGAGTGGTTTAGTGACTAACTCCCATCTCCTAAGCGATGTCACGAGATGCCACATGCTGGTCTAACTCGATGATTTCCATGATTCGATCGGCATTCGTTGTCACAGATCATCCGCCGGCTGGCTTATACATGGTGTCATTTTCACTGGCTCTGAATCATCGAAATCATTCTTTCGCGGTTCGAAGTGATAGCATACCATCCTCCAAAACACCATTGATCTCACGAAACGTTTCTCTAGCGGATTTGCATTTAACGAAGGAAAACTTTAAAATAGCGCGAACTGCAGCGTTAGTGAACTCCATGTTTACACTTCTATAACTATTGAGCGCAAACACAAACTAATCATGCATAGCGTCGTTTTGTAAATTTTGTCAAGACCTTTCAAATGATGTATGGTATTGCCAGATACGAGCTCTGTAGCGCTTTGTACATAGCCGGAAAATTCAAAAGACAAGAAAGCGGAAGGGAGATATTTATTATATATAATGACACACTCAAGAAGACAAATACATCATATAACTTTGAAGCTCTAGCTCAAAAAAAAAAACGGTAAGGGTATGTTCTTGACTAAGGCGCCAGACCAAGAAGAGACAGCAGTTCGGTACGATCAAGTTAACGCGTTCGATGTCTGAATTTCGCTTAGAGAGCGGCCCCTTATGACCAATCTGTGATAATGATGCAATTGGCTTTTTGAATTCCCACTGGTCGCAATTATGAGTTGGATACTAAGAACTTCTTCAAAACTCAAAAAATGTCCCCCCACCAGGAGAATGCTGACATGGCGGTTATTCGTCTCTTTTGGACTTTTCCCAACATGCCTCTCTGACCAGCACAGTTTCTGGCTAGCTGCCTCAAATTGTGCACTCCAAGTTGTTTGGGGTCCTTCTGCACTTATGTGAACTAATTTAAGAAGGAGGGGGACAATGCTGTCATCCATTACGTTGCCCCAATGGCTCTGATGCAAAAACTTTTTCAGCAGAGTTCATTAAAGCTTAAGATAAAATGCTCTTCTTCTTCTTCTTCTTGTGGCGCTATAGTCCGGGGTGGACCTGGGCCTCAACCAACATGCCTCTCCAGCCAGCACGATCTTTCACCAGCTGTCTCCAGTTGCGCACTCCAAGTTGGTTGAGGTCCTTCTCCACTTGTGTGCGCCACTTTAGTCTAGGTCGTCCTCTGTTGCGTTGTCCCAATGGCACGGATTTAAAGACTTTTCGGGCCGGAGCAGTGGTGTCCATACGGTCTACATGGCCTAGCCACCTTAAGCTTTGTATCCGTAGACGCTTGACCAGGCGCCTGTCGCTGTACAGCCCATAGAGTTCGTCATTAAATCTTCTCCTCCAGATGCCATCAACGCAAACAGGACCAAAAATCGCACGCAGAACTTTTCTCTCGAAGAGACTAACGGCTTCCTCATCCGCCTTTGCTAACGTCCAAGATTCCAAGCCATAAAGTAGGACGGGGATGATCAAGGTGTTGTATAAAGCGAGCTTCGTCTTTCGAGAGATGGCTTTATTACTCAATTGGCTCTTGAGCCTAAAGAAACAGCGATTTGCAAGAATGGTTCTGCGTTTGATTTCGATACTGATGTTGTTGTTCCTATTTAGCGCGGAGTTGAGGTAGACGAAGTCCTAGACAAACTCGTAGTTTCTACTGCCTACTGTGACGCTCTGTCCGAGGCGTCGATAATGTGTGTCCTTTCTTGAAGATAGCAAATACTTCCTTTTTGCTTCCGTTAACCACCATATTTATTTTAGCCGCTTTCGCTTCAATGCCAGCAATCGTCTCATTGACGGTTCCCTGTGTTCGTCCAATCACGTTATTGTTATCACGTTAAATTAGCAATTGAACTGACTTTTGGAAGATCGTGCCTTGTGTTGGCTTGTGAGTTCCGCATAATCTTTTCAAGAATGATGTTAAAAAAGCCACATGACAGTGCGTCGCCTTGTCTAAAACCTTTTTTTTTTGACTTCAAGGGAGTACCTAAGTTGACCGAGCAGCGAGAGTTCTCCATCGTCATCCTACACAATCTGACGAGGGTGGTAGGAATGCCAAAACTAGACATGACACTGTATAGCTCGTCTCTATGCACACTATCATATGCGGCCTCAATATCGACGAACAGGTGGTGAACGTCTTCTTGTGTCTTTTTTAGGATCTTCCTTAGCATTAATTGTGACACAGCGTCCATAAAACGAGCGAAATGCGGCCATCGACGGTTATGGCAGCCCAAAACAGTCAACTGTACAACTTGCTTTCTGTTGGCCTTCCGGAGGTGAAAATTTTTTAAAGTACCTCAATGGCAAGACATTAATAAGATATTGCTCAATAACAACTGACGTGTCATTGGAAAAATCAAATTCGGTAACTCCCAATTTCTATGCAATCTCAGCAACTCCTTTGCTCTCTCGATTCTTACTGTTTTCTGTTGTGAATGATCACGTCATTTTTGCAACTTTAATGGATTGAGCCCAGCTTAGTTTTTTTTGTACGTGTTCATTTCTCGAGGCATTTTCCTTCCACTTCGATGCGGATTTCGCTCAATTCGGGTCTCCACTTTCAGAACCATTTCTGCTGATCTCAGAGTTTTGCAGCGCTGACATTATCACGGCAACGATCTTCATATGTGTCAATACAAATAATTTATTTCTGTTGAGGTTCTAGGGAGCTCTAATGGCAACTACTCGTGGTTTTTCAACAGATTTAAAGCAATCACAATTACATTTGAATTCCGTCGCGGAAAAAATGTTTCACTAAAACTGTGACGCAAGTCGTTTACAAAGTTTCCAAGCAATAAATTCCTTTGTCATTATTTAAGATCACTGTCTAGAACAATCCAGATGATGTGACTGGATTTATGAATCACATAATTCAAAATCACATCCGTATCACTATTTATAGTGTCAACGGCATCACACTATATGCCTAGTTGTGATGGAGAAAAGACCATCTACGCATGGCGGCTAACAGACCCAGGCTTTGAGGGAACCTGACTGGTAGTGACAGCTTTACCAGAGGCTATATTCTGGTGCCACGGGAGGTCAGGGGCCCCTGGAACTTCGGTTCCAGCCTGACCGTGCGGTAGGACCCCTTGTGGGAGTATCGTGATGGCTGTGGTTTATCACCTAACATATCGGGTAGAGTCGAGGATAGTGTACTGTGCTGACTTGTCTAGTTGCTTGTTCACCCAAAAGCTAGGCAAGGCGGTTAGGAGACTATTTGTTCTCAGTGTGAAGTTGCATTCTCTTCGCATCAAACCAAGGTGGGGTTATTGCCCCTCAAGCATGATCCCAGTTTGGTACTTAGGTAGCTAAGGCGTTTAGTCTTACGTTACTTACGACTCTTGGGAAAAAGGTACCCCGTGATATAAGCCGTTAAGACAGGTGGTCATGTAAAACCAAATCCCACATCTGTCTAGAACGGTACGGAAATAATAGCAGTCTGCGATTGCTAACAGTTTGAGTAGGTCCAGCTTTATAATACAACTTAGGCAATATTTCTAAGGAGTTCGAGTGGCTTAACGATCGATGGTAGCAGGCGGACTATTGTCAGTCTGTGCTGATCATGCGATTTTCCTGTAATTTGCAGTTTTCCAGTGAACCAAGCTTCGTTAGAAACTACCCAGTAGTGCGTCCTTTTGTCCTCTTACGAGTAGAAGGAACCAACAATTTTTTGTCGCCTTCAAAGGATTAAGTTGGGAACAACACTCTCCAGAATGTTGTCAGCAATTTTTTTTTCGTTTGTTGAAATATTTGAAGACAATTTATTACAAGAGCAGGGCCAGCAAAGGAGTTTTGCTTGTCAGCAATTCAATTATATTGTCTTTTATTCCCGAGGACGTAGCGTTTAAATGACGCATTAACTCCCTATCGCTCGCCAGCCACACAAAACAATGTACTTCGAATTTTTCGATAATTTACGTCCTCCAAAAGTACTTACAGAGCATTTAACCACTTAAGGGAAGTTAATGACGAATAAATATTTCAAAATCGCTTAAACGGTTTCTGCCCTTATCCTGTTCTGCAGACACAGCCAAACATATGTAGGTAAGAATGTCGCCTTTATCACGATTAAGGTTCCCCAAGTACATCATTAGTAAGCAGCGGTCATAAAAAATGAGAACAATTCCACATCGATTCAGTGGTTGAGGCCGACTCCATATGCAAGCACTTTACTGCCGGCATTTTCACTGTCTTTTAATAGACTCACCTTGGCAATAAATACAACCACCCTCGAAAGGAGTGCACACCCACACCGACACAGGTTCATTCATGCTGGTGCTCTTGGCGTTCCCGTGTACGCACATCCTTGAAGCATCTCCATTCAGCCGTGTTGATGGCGCTCTTTATTAGCCACACAAACAGGACCATCCCCATCGAATGTTCCGCAGGACAATTCAAGCGAAATTACCCTGTCATTTGGTGAGGTAAGTGTCCCCATAATGCTGTGCACTTACTGGGAATATTCATAAATAATTCCGTATAATCCTTAAAGTAAATTACGCTAAAATGTACAAACACTCCCAGTGCCGAGCACAGATGGGTAAATGTTTGCCTTTAAAGAAAGCCGTCGGGCAAACCATTTTCGATCAAGATAAGTAGGATGAATTTGATAATGAATTGTGACAGCCTTAAGCCTGAAGTTTAATTCGATTGGAGAAGTGAATGAACAACTTGACAGAGAAGTTTTCGTTTTAGTTTAGTTGTTACCGAAAGTGGAGGCATTCTGGTCCGTTCCATGCAAATCAAGTTGTGCTTTCAGTGGCACAGAGAAGACATTTCAACGAGTCTGAGAAGAGTTTCCTTTGAGGCAGTGTAGACTTTTGGTTGACTGCATTTTTGCGTTCTGTGAAAACACATGTCTTTTAAGTAAGGCTACGGAAGATGTTTTTAATTTTTAGTCTAGTGGAAAAAATTCAAGAACCTTTCTTTTAAAATTGAATATGCACAAAAAAGTGAATAATAGTCAGAGCTCCGCCTCAAATGAAGCTTCAGGCGTGCTTTGTGCGTACCGATAGCGATTGCTGTGGTCTATGAAGTTCTTAAAAATTCGACACATATTCCCCTGGGTAACCCTGGCTGTGGATTTTATTTGAAGAAGCCACACACGGAATTTCTATGCGTTAGGGGCTTATTGTTCACCTTCCTTCTTTCGATGAAGCCATCAAATCAAAATGAACGCTTTCGGAAGAAGCCACATCCGACTTACAAAGTGCTAGGAAAGAGAGTTCTTGTACCACATCCGTCTAATTAATCATCATCATCGGTGGGATAACTTTGATCTAGCCCTGTATTCCAACATCAAGTCTTTTCGTCCATACTGTTCGTGCGCCGATACAATCCAGCAGGGCATCACAAGACATAGAGTGTCCTGGTGTGAGCTATGTATTAAGTCTCAGCATGCTCCTACGGTAATGACTAAAGTAACACGAGCTACGTATGACTTTTCGGCCCGAATCCTGTTTGCTCAAGCGAGAAAGGTGTCCTGGCCAAAGGAGTGTACCGATTTAATTTTTACTGCTTCAGCTTTTAAGAAGACTGCATATACTTTATGATTGTAGCACCTCCGGAAAACTGCTTCCTAAAGTACGGGGACCACAATTCTCCAATAATTTATTAAAAACGATTCTCATTTTGTTTTTGATTTTGGCTTTGCGCAACGATGATCAAACGAATTCCCTGATTTCTATGCCACAGCCGAGGCGAGAAAGTAGATTTCAGTGTCAGTTCTTTTCTTAGTGACTTAATGTCACATCATCAAAGATGGATGGCTAGCACTTAATGGGCTTGGGACAATAAACGATGGTGTTGTAAAGAAGGTGTTTGGGAACTGTCCGAATTCGTGCTCAATACAATCTTCGTGTTAGTGGAGTTCTATTAAAACAGACGCCGAGATTAAGTCTTTTTCAGGAGTGAAGGGACAAACTGGATCAATATTGAAGCAGCTTCTAGGGTTAAATGCAAGAAAGGCAGGGCTTTGTGCTTTACACTGTAAACTTTCACCTAGTAATTACGGAATGAATAAGATCACGTATACAAATTTACGCCGTGTTGCCGGAGGCAGGACCGTGCGGAGGAAAGTTTATGTTGAGCTACAACTTCTTCCGAAGGATCTCTACTTCTAATAGTTTGTGCACATAGTGCGTGTTGCCGGAGTTTCTCGCCGGGATAGGCCGGACAGGACCGTGTGGAGGAAAGTGAATGTTGAGCTACAACTTCTTCCGAAGGATCTGTACTTCAATAGTTTGTGCACATAGTGCGTGTTGCCGGAGTTTCTCGCCGGGATAGACCGGACAGGACCGTGTGGAGGAAAGTGAATGTTGAGCTACAACTTCTTCCGAAGGATCTGTACTCCAATAGTTTGTGCACATAGTGCGAATGTCAGCTTTATCACGATTTCCAAGGCGTGCCTGAGGTGCGATTCCATCAACTAGACGACCGCTTGGCAGACCTAAAATCACGTTTGTTGAATATCCCTTCCTTAACCGCCTAGCGTCGGCTAATAGATTATGATGAGTAGGGCCCCGTGTCGGAGGACAGAACAACCTTGGGGTCTCTCGTCTGTACATCGCCCCTGGGACCTGCATTGTGGAATATGCAGATCACCGAAAATGATGGTTATGGCGTTATGGATGGATGGCGCTACCACCCAATTCGAATCATCCAGCTATGTGTTATAAGAAAATCCTATGTTGTGTATGTTTTAAAATCTGAACATCGTCCGCAAGATAGACTGTTTTTCTTCACTGCTATACGAATAAATCCACGAATATAATAATAACTGTATGGCGCGACAGTCCATAGGGACAGGGGGAGGTGGTGACGTGAAAAATTCGAGGTGTTGAGCCCTGCGCGTCATAGCTCTTTTAGCGTAATTAATATTTCCTCAAAATGCGCTTTTAAATTTAAGGATGACGCCATCTAGTCAATTTCAACGCCATCTAGTTCCTACTTTTCGAAGTGAAAGTTGCGTCCATCCGCTTTTCTGAATATCATCATTATTGGTTTCTCAAGGTTAACAGAACCGTTCCAGCACCTAGAATGTGAGAAAAGTCTGTTTATCATCAATCGTATGACTTGGCTCCAGTCACCCAAAAGGACCATCCTAATGTATCAAGGCGGGTATTTGTCCAACAGATAGCAGATATGGTTCACCTCCTGCAGCATCTGTTATGACCTTGATATATTTATAGAATTAAAAGAGTGAGCTCAATATACAGCCTCTTTGAGTGTTATCAGCAGCCGTGAAGAATTAGAGGTGTTAAGACGGGAATCGAATTTAGACCTTCTGCGTGTGCGTATCACACTGTTCCCACTATTCCACGGTGGCCACAAATTCATTTGTAAAAGAATAAAGTTCACAATATGCTAAAACATCGAATGACTTTGTAAATGATGAGCCATTGAGATGGGACTTAGCGTACATGAAAAAATCCATTGTGCTGATAGAGAATAGAAACTGGTCCCTAACTAACGCTTGCAACCATTTTCCGTTGCTTCCTTAGAACTCACACTCATTAAGGATGAGAACAAATTAGCTAGAAATTGAGAAATTTTATCTGGTCACCAAAACTTTCTTTCAGTTTATTTATTTCACTATTAATATTTTACAATTTGATTTTTCTGCGAAGTCTTAAAGACTTTTCTGCAGAAGATTGAGCTTCTTAATTCTGAATAATTTGTAAATGTAAGCTCAGATTGAATTCGAATATTTTAAAATGGAGATTTTTGATAATTTATTTTAGTTTTAAATATTTTTTCATAATTATATTCAATATAATATATATAAAATATTTTTTTGAATATTTAGAGAGTTTAAGGAAAAGTTTTTTATAATTTTTTTCCTCGTTTTCAAATTTTGTATAATGTTGAGTTTTAATTAATATTAATTTTATTATATTAGTTATATTAATTATTTTTATTAGTTATATTAATTATAATATCAGTTATATTAAGGATTTCAGATACACTGCATCTTAGTTGTTGTTTTGCATAGTTCCTATTGAAACGGGGTTCATAAAGAATGCCTTGGGTCCGCCGTCTTGTGTTGACTTCATGTTGAATCGGTGTTACAAATCGGTTGTCATCGTAATACGTACAAGGGTCATTTTGGAGAAATATTTTACTGAAAGCACTTTGAGACCACTTTGTTCTTGAATGGTGTGCTGATTACGGACGTCTACCTTCTTCAGTGCTGAGCTTTTAAGTTTTTGGAGCTTCTGGGTATATGTCGCTGATGCATTGCCCCATTCTTCTTCTTCTTCTTCGGATGGCGCTACAGTCCGGGTTGGACCTGGGCCTCAACCAACATGCCTCTACAGCTAGCACGATCTCTTGCCAGCTGCCTCCAATTGCGCACTCCAAGTTGGTTGAGGTCCTTTTCCACTTGTGTGCGCCATCTCAGTCTAGGACTGATTCGAAAACTCTCCGGGCAGGAGCAGTGCTGTAGAGCGCATGATGCATTGCCCCATGCAAGTATAAAATGCCTCAAATTAGATTCAACAATGGCAAAGTATACTTGTTTTAGGACGTCCGTTGTGGCATGATACCGTAGATGATTTAGTGCATATAATAATTGTCTAAGGCACACTCTTAGTTCATCTATGTGTTCATTCCACAGAAAGTTACTGTTTTTGGTAACCCCCAAATATCCATAATTTTCTACTGTTTCGAGAGGACTACACGTGGACTTCGTACATAGTTCGTTTTTGCAGTAGACTTATTATTGTGTAGCTCTAAACTGACAATTCCGGATATGCATCATTTTAGTTACATTGATCGATAAGCCGTGGTCATGACACCACTTCACCGCGTTGTCGAACTCTTCCTTCATATCCTCAAGAACTGTTTGCAATGATCTGTGACGCACCACAATAGCCGTATCATCTTCATAAACGAATGACATTTTTTTTTATTTCGTATTTATTCATTGGTATACAATTTAAATAGAAGTGGATCCAACTTTGAACCTTGCAGACCTCCATATTGCACATCCTCATTTTGGCTGTAGGTATTATCAATTTTCATATCTCAGATACTCTCGCAGCCAGTTTGACATAAGTCCTCTTGTACCAATGAGTTCTAGAACTTCAATTAGTGTACTGTGGTTGAGGGTGTCTAAGGCTTCGCTGCAGTTCACGAACAGCACCAAGACATGATAGTTTTTATTCAGGCTTTCATTAACACATTTCGCAAACTCACCTAACAATTTACTAGTACTTTCATATTTCGGGAAACGATACTGACTAGCATTAATCAGTGAAACTTTAGCTTGTATTCTATTGGTGGTCAGCTCTTCCATTCACTTTTCTACTACCGGCAATGTTGATATTGAACGATAATTGTTATATTCATTTCTCGGATCTCCTTTATAAATCATTACCTGTAATTGTGTCATTGCTATATGCTTAGTGAGTTCCCATAGCAACATTTTCCATTATATACGTCTTTTTCCTCAAAACTCATTTTCCCCAAAATCAGCTGTCAGGTGAAATGAAATAAACAGAAGAGTTCATTGACAACTGAAACTTATTCTGTGACACAATCGTAGTTTACCTTTCGATTTGTTTTCTCGTTGTTCTATTTGACAGAGAGATAAGTGATTTTCCATGTAATTCTTCACTGAGTGGCTTTAATTTGTATATACAGTCAAGCACGTTTCCCATTTCCACGAAATCTTTCCCTGCGAAAATAGGTTTTCTCTGAATTTTCTATACATTTCTTCGTTTTTTCCCAATAGTCTTTACTTGAATCAATTCATCGCTGCACAAAAGTTCCCAAATAGAAAGTTTGGCCCAAGTGAGTAAGGTTAGCGACGGACTCATTAGTTGACATTTATACAACAGTCTCACTCTCGAGGACACTCGAACAATTTGTGCTTATCATCCCCAATCATCAGACCGATGTGATGCTGCGACTATTTGGTTTCCTAAGTTGAACAAGCTCAACACTGTGATGTCGAAAATTACTTAAAAACTTGGAAGTTATGGCAGCTGGGATGTTGAGCCGATTGCTAAGTCTGCTGATACTTTGTTTTTGAATTACAGAGTTTCTTCTTACATTTGTAATTGCAGCTGTCATTTAAAGTGTCACATTATCAGATGGCTAATCAACAGTGCCGGGGATAGACCAGTGCCAAATTCAAAAAGGGGTCAAAGCTGTTCCGATATTTTGCTAGCTACCTTCAGTTCCGTACGCGAATTTGCTAAAGTCCTTTTCCATCCGCCATCTGAATCGTGGTCTTCCGTTAATACACCGGTCATCGGACGCTGAGGAGTCGTAAGCCCTGTACAGTATACTTAGTCAAAAATATTGTTGATGCCGACGCAAGTGTTGATGATGATCCCAATTTATTTATTTCCCGACAATTGTGACTATGGAAAGTGTCCTTACTCCACCTCAGGACTTGCATTTTGAACCCCCCAATGTTCAATGTTTTTACAAATGATGTAACAAAAAGCGGCCTTGGCTAGGATGGCGCATACAAGTGGAGAAGGACCTAAACCAAATTGGAGTGCGCAATTGGAGGTAGCTAGCGAAAGATCGTCAGGCATGTTGGTTGGGGCCTAATTCCACATCGGCGCAACAAGAAGAAGAAGAAGAAGAAGAAAGTTTCTGGTGACCATTTACGATGCCTTGGATGTTTAGTTTTAGAACTACAAAGAGGTCTTCAGCACCGTTTTCTACAGTGGTTAAGCACATTCCAAATTGAAAGTCAAAATGGTGTCTATGCTTCCAATCAAAGTAGGTTCGTTTGCCTTCTAGGTGAAAGATGCCATTGGTCGCAATGGACGGACACTATCAGACAATTCGTAGCCATAAAACCGACTTATAACCAATTTTGTAAAGGCTGAAGATTGAAAATTATGTCACAGGCAACAGCACCAACAAGATGGAGTCACACGTTTAATTATGACTGTAATGTCTCAGAAGTTTCTTGAACGTATAACTTCAATACCTTGGGGTATGACTTCAATTTGCTTTCTGTTGAGCTCCTCGAATGTTAAGGTAATTAATGGCCTCACTCTCAATGGATCACCACCATCCCCCAAATTTTGGAATAGATGTAATCGAATATGTATCACCATGACCAAATTCTGCGGGAACTGGATGTGTTGGGCATGTAATATGTTCTCTCCCTCACAATTAGTACTTTGTCTTAAATTAAAAAAAGTGGGACCACTACAAGAACGAGATTTGTTCAGCTCTTAAGACGAGAACTACAAGAACCAGATTTTTTCAGTTCTTGAGAGGAGCCTTTAGTGATGGTTCTATTTCCGAATGTAAACAGTCTCTCCTAGGGCTCTTATCTTTCTCCCCTTAATCCGTTTAAAATAAAGTCACCAAGACATTACCCCATACTGTCGCTTAAACCCATTGATTGGCTGCAATGCAGATGAATGTAACTCCTGAGACTAACCACCCTTATCCGACTTCAGATAACGTGCATACTTGGGTATTAGTGATGTGAAAAGCATACAAATTCGTTTAATGGTTCTGAAAGAATGACAATTTGCTGTGTCCTGGGTGGTCCGCAATATCCCCAACCGGATACACCGATTCCATTCTCCGGCTTTTACCCTCGCCAAAATTCCAAACCCACAAACCCCCATTCCACAACCATTACGTTGTCAAGAAGTTAAGAGTATACAACTTTGAGTGCTTAAGTTTCGAAAAGAATCAACGTAGCCGGCAGACATACACTGACAGCAACAAACTGAAAGCAAAAGAGGAAAGAATGAAAGCTAACTGCGAAGAAGACCCTCACCATCGTCGAAACGTCCTTCACTCTAATGTGCGGCATAAGGAGCCTATTGCTAATCATTAAGCGAAATAATCCCAAAATATCCCATCTGCATTTGTTGTCGGTCTACGCCACTGTGAACGCCATAAAACAGAGACTTCACTTGAGTGTGATCCAACTTGACCGCCATCCCAAAATTCGTTGCCCACCCAAAATGATAATCTTTTCCGATTTGATTGTGCTCCCTCGTTTAATGGATTTTAGATACCATTCAATTAATTTGATAATGTCCTTTCTTTACTTTCAGTTGAAGTTGTGCCGCCGATACAGACATCCGCTGTTACCACACTGGCGCCCAGCATCGGAATGGCCGCTCTTGGCAACGGCTCCTTTGCCTCCAGCATACACACATGGCCCGTCAAGATACTTTTATCCTGTTTAATTCTTTTACGAATTTAAATCCTAATTAGACGTTCATTTTAGGTTTCCTTCCAATGTTTTCATTTCTTTTTTTTATCTCTTTCTCTCTCTCTCTCGTTTTGTTTCTCTCATCAGTTTCAAACAAACAAGGTACCTACTAAATTAGACAGACGAAGTAGACAAAAGAAAAAATGTTGTTCGTTGTTTTTCATAGTAGCAGATGTTTCAGATAGGTAGATATTTAATGTAGTGAGAGTGACGTTGGAAGTGGAAGAGCGCAAAAGAAGAGAGTATTAGTAAACTTAGTGTTAAGCTGAAGAAATCACGAGAACGTGTACAATCTCTTTAGCATTTTATGATTAACTCATTAAGGTATTTTTTTAAAGTGAACGAAATACAATAATTTTTTAAATATAATGAATGAACACCTCTTTTGTAAATAACAAAGAAAAAAATGCGAAAAAAAATTATAATAAAATAAATATACATTTTAAAATAAAGTTAATGACAAACTCAAAACAAAATTAAAATATACACACAAGCCGACGACAGAAACTGAGTTTTATCAAGACGCCGCAGCGAAGCGAAACGCGCAAAAAGAATGTTTGTAATTTTTTTTATAGCGAACAATAGTTCTGATCTATTTTGCAAAAGAGAGATGTGCACTTGTAAAATCCTGTTTCGCACGTTTTCTTGGAGATCACAAAAAAAAAAAAATTTCTGGAAACAAGAATTGAAACGGAAGTAATCAATTTGGAAGAGTTTTGTGCGCAAAATCATGTTTTATAAACAAAACCTTGTTCTTTTGGAGCGAATTTACAAATCAGCCAGCGAATAGCGTATTTTGTAAGCGAAATGAGATTCCTTATACAATCTAGTTCCCGTTTGCGGCTGTGCTTTGTGGAAGTTTTCTTCTTTCGTTGTTGCATGTGACGAGCACAAATAATTGCACAATCATATGAACAAGTACGCGCGGAGCATGCAATGTTTTAACTGAATTCATTTCGTTTCCTATTTTCAAAGACAAAAAAAGAACACATCGACATTCACACTTCATCAATAATCAGTTGCCACAAAGACACAGAACGTCCTTCCAATCCTTCAATCAACTATACCAACTCTCCGAAATCAATGTATAAATTAACTATTGTTATTTCCTCTTAATACATTTGAAGAAAACAATTTTACAGCTTTTATGTGTGTACCTGTCTGTTGAAAAAATCATAACATAAAACAAAACAAAAATCAAATAAACTACCGAAAAAATTTTAAGGAATTTTCACGGATCTCATTGCGAGCTAAATAGTTGAGATTTTCAATAGATGTTAATGGAGCAATTTTAAAAATTTGACAAATAAATTATCCAGCCCAAGTCAAAGACCAACATTTGTTTGACAATTACTCGAATACTACAAAACAGTAACGTATTGCAATTGAAACCACCACCACCACCACCACCAGTACCACTACCCTCTCCAAACCTTTGAAGAAGACAAAACAAATAAATCACGTTATTCCTTAGCAAATTGAAACCAAATTCAATTATTTTTGATGTGCAACAATTATTGCATTTTTATTAAAAAGACAAAAAAATCACAAAAAAAATCAAATTAGTTGTCCTAAAAATATTTTATTGAATCAACTAAAGAAAAACACAACCAATGAAGCTTAACAAAAAACAATCAGTGTTAAACAATTTGAAATCAGATAGATAATAATATTTAAGAGATTAAAAATATTTTAAATTTTGAAAGTTAAAAAATAAATACACGAAATGACGCATTTTGGAAAACATACAAGAAAGACAAATTTAGAATTCAACAACAAAATCAATATCTAATATTTATGTCAATTCCCAGAAGTGTAGATTTTAGAATTGGCAAACAGAAGTTGAACACTCATAGCCAATTGATTGGAAAAAAAAATATTTTTCTTGTAACGATAAAAATTCCCATTGCTTAAAATAAAAAAAAAACACAAAAAAAAAATATTTAAGCAGATAATTGACTGTCAAGCTGTTCTCTTGTATATAACGTATATATAAAAATTAATCAGTGTGTTGCATATTCGATTTATATCTAATGTACATATACGTGTAGCGAATAAATGTGCATATTTTACCAGCTCATTTGTGGCCAGAAACCTTTAAATTTCCCCCTGTCCAAACTTGTGTAAAAAAAGAAAAACAGAAACACTTAAACTTAGACATACAATAACAAAGAGTAGCTAGGAAATTATAATGGAATGCAAGTGAAAATAAACAAATATAAGATATGAACCTTTGTGTATTATGACAGGTTATACAACTCGCATTACCCACTTCTATGATCTACGAGCAAAGGAAAATTTACTAGATATTATTAGAATGCTTTATGTGTGCTAGATGTAAGGTATGTATGATATGTTTAAAGCTAAGCTTTATTTATAAAAACAGTAGTTATCCTTCTCTCATTTTTTGTAAATGAATTTGTTATTGTGTGGGGAATGTGTCAGTTACAACATTTGTCTTATTTTTGTACCTATTCTTTAAAATTACAACTGTAGTCAACAACACTTGTCAATTTGGTTCCAAAATTTTTCTAGACACCATATTTTAAATGTAGATCACAAATTTTAATCTTTATATTTTATGGAACGACAAAAAACTTACGAATTTTTGCATTTGTATAAGGGTGGTCTCGATGTTGAGGCGGCAGTTGATGGGTCATAAGAGCAGTTAGGACGACGGGATGCACCATTTATACGGAACGACAATGGATACACCACTATGTGGTATGGCATTCTATATGGTATTCTCTCTCTCGAAGAACATATGCAGATAAGATCTTAAATCTAATTCTTTAAAATTTTTCCCACAAGAATCCTGTCTGAGGACTACAGTGTCTGCTGAAGCAGAGTCGCCTTCAAGGTCAATCAGGGGGTAAGAATAATGATGCAAAGGGCAAAATAAGCAGCCAAACGGCACAATATCAAGTGATCTTGTAAATGTGAGGTGATTTTCAAAAAGCAGTAGAATGCTGGCCGAAATGGTGATCACTCCAAATTCACATTTGAATTTAGTTGTTTAGTAGGCGCAAAGGTGGTCGCCGTGGCGTAGTGGGTACAGTGGGACGCTCACACGCCGAAGGGTCTAGGTTCGACTCCCAGCTCAACACCAATTTTTCGAAATTTTCACGGCACCACCTCTTTCGAGCTGCTGACAACACTCAAAGATCAATAACTGTCTAAGAAAACTTCTCAATTTTCGCCGTTCGGAGTCGGCAAAAAACTGTAGGTCACTTCTACTCGTGAGAGAACAGTAGCGCGCACAACACGAGTAGTTGATGAGCAAGCTAAGCCCTGGTCCTCCTTTGGACTGTAGCGCCAACAATTATTATTATTAGTAGGCGCAGAGTGCATTTAACTGAGTAGAAAACTGGCCGAATCGATCTCCGCATCAAACTCTTGGTTGATCAAGAGAGAACTCATCCAATTTTTTCAATTTTTTTAATTTTCTTTTTTGAACAAAAATATTTACAATTTCAAATTCTTAAGCTTAAGACTACAGCGAATATACATATATATGTGTTGGCTCAACAATTTTGGCCCGACGGATGAGCAACTGTCTTACATAGTTTGAGTGTGTACAACTGAATTATTTACAATATAACGATGTCCTGTCTTAACATCGGGGTGTTATACCCATTTAGTTAATCAAAAGCATTCTACAACGGATTTTCCTACAAAATGTCTGTACATCCATTACAAAAGATTTTCATTACATTGCTCTGTGCAGTAATAAAAAAATATTTAATTATATGAAAAACTAACAAAATAACAAAATTCAGTAATATAAAAAAAATTGAAAAAGTTAACCTAATTCAAGAGTGACAAAACGAAAATGAAAATTAATTTAAAGGAGCAAAAATATATAAGTTGCTGTTGACAGTTGACATATTTTTTAAAAACTTAACTTCGAACTCGATATATGAACCTTTTCTGGGCGTAAATTTGAGTACACTTTCATCGAACTCAAAAATTATATTATTTTTAAAAATTTACTGTTTTAAATAGATTTTATTTCACTTTTCCTTCCTTGCTTCCTTATCTTAGTGCGAAAATCGCTTCTTTTATCTTGGAAAAATTGCAATTCTTAAGCTAACATAAGGGCAGTGAGTCTGTGAAGTGGGCTTACAAAATCTGCTTGACAATCTCGCTGTTTTCTCATAGAAGAGAGCCAGTCTCAACTTTTTTTCTAAAATATTTTTTATTTCTTTTTTTATTTCAGCAGTTGTTAAAACTGGCTGCCAAATCTTACAAAAGCTGCTTTACCGATTTTCTTATTTTCTACGCTTTGTAGTTATTTTAAACAGTTCCCAGAACTGACTGTTAGTAAGTTGTGATTTTCTGAACCGAAATGTTCGCTCACATACGTCTTACTTTATCCACTTATTTTTCCATCTCCTCAAATAATATGAGTTCAGTCACTCGAAAAAACACATTTACAATAGGCTCTCGTTAACATGAACAATTAATAGGCAACAGTTGTAGAATTTACGTTTTCGGGAGAATTCACATTGACAGGAGTCAAATTTTAAACACCGAATATGGCTTCACCAAGCACTACCTTACCGACACGATTTTTTATAGAAATTTTCGCTCATTTATTTTGAAGTATGTCAAGGAAAAAAAATGAAAACAGTCAGGATTAAGCATGGCTTCTAAGTGGGTAGGGCATTTATACATTCTCGTATTCTAATGAGTGAAGAGTTCTCAGATCGTCCACCTAATCGGATGATCGAATAGAGCCAAACATATGATTGCAGCAAATAACTGACTGAAATAAAAAGTGTTGCACATAAGTATTCATTTGCATTTTCCTTAGAGACATTCAATTCTTCCCCAAAAGCGTTATCACTGCTTGTTTTCTAAGGTACCCGTAGACAATAATGTTAACTCACCAGATCACTTTCAGTCTATTCCTTAAGTGACAACACCGTGAGGCAACCCATTGTGTACCTAAACTGTAACACTTATTATTTAAAATAACACGCAAATTTAACTTTTCACAGTTTATTAACCAATGTCTGTTCTCTTTTGATACTCACAAGCGACTGAATTAAACATACTTTTGACACCCCAATCGGAAGTCCATTATATTTCGTCCAGTTCTTCTAAGAATGTTTGAATTTGAAACCAACTGAGTATTTGAATTCAGTGACTGCTATAAAAATTATAATAAAAAACAAGGAAAGCCGTTAACATCGAGCAGACAAGACAATCAACAAAGCTAACTTTAATCAACAAAGAGGAACCAGGTGACACTAACGGGCGTATAATACCTACCAGACGCAAGTATAAAGTATAAAGAATTTCTAGGTGAAATACAGCTTGCTCAAATAGTTTACTGTTAACCTGAAGCAGAATGGACTTTAGATTGCTTTTTTTTAAGTTTGTTGATTTATCAATGTTTAAGGGATGTTTAGAAAGAATAAATGTGTTCACGCTAAAAAGTGTTCACATTATAAAGAGTCTACTGTAGAAACTTTCTTTCTTTAATAATTTGAACTATATTGAGTTGTGAACTCCGTTTTTAACTCTAATTGATTGAAAGGAGGAGAATAGTTTTAAAATTAAGCACACTTAAATACGATAGATGTCGATAACTACGACTGGCTTCACCCGATAACAGTAGAAGTCAGTATTTTTAGAAAGCTTGTGATTAGTGTGTCCAGATAGTTCTTCGTTCATGCCTGAAACTAAAGCCTCAAATTTGAGCAGGAGTAGAAATTCGAAGGACAAGATTTGTATTAAAAAATTATCAAATGTTCGAATTCAAAACATATGTTAAAAAGGTCTAATTACTCTGCACTCGATTGCATGGGGGCAGCAACAACATCGATACAACTTATTCGGTGACTGCTTACATATAATCAATGCTTTGGTGTTTCGTTTTTGGAACTTTTTGCAGCCGCATCAAAGGAAGGCTGGTTTATAATCAAAAACAAAAACTGTTGCTGCGCATCCCTGTTCCTGTTGATGTCAAAAATTTTCAGGTGATTCGATTTCTAAACTCGTTGTGTAAAATTTTATGCGTGGATTTGCCAATGATAAGCATTTGTCGATCCTTGCAAGAATCAATATGTCTACACTGCCTTAAAGTTATTATTAGTTAAAATTCCAGTAACAGCCACTCCAAAGGTGGGGGTCAATATCATGCACATGGTTTTCGAAGAAACTGTGCCCTTGGGGAACTACATCTACCACATTCCAAACAATGAACAGTTACTGTCTCCTCACCATCTTAACCTGGCTAAGTGAGGCGATCGAAAACACCTATTTAAGCGATTCGTAAAATTATTCTTCGTCTTCATTCACTACGAGCTTCGCAAAATCATATTGTACGATGTCTTTAGATGAGCAAAAGTCTATATATATTATTTTTTTGTAAAAAACTGGACAGTTACACGCATGTTAAAGCACCGAAATGAATAACTTTCACGTTCTAAGATCCAATACTGTCTTTCCCACACCAACACCAAACCAAGCATTGAATTATCAGAATTGCCAGATGCATGTCAGGATGTGTCGAATTAAAAATCGACAATCAAAACGCGCATTCGACAAAATCACAGCTCATAGTTCCAAAACTTTCCCTATGAATATGCCACCCTGATGTCTCCGGATATAAAGACCGCACCACTCTTCGCACCACATTTGACATTCAAGACTTGTCCACAAAGTTTACACCACGTCATGTGTATCATCATCGAACTTTAGCCACACTTTTCAAGGACTTTGAGACATCGAGCCAAACAAGATAGCATCAGTGTCTCCAGGCGAAGAGGACTACATGCCATCGGAGGAGAATACATGTACACGAGAGAAAACTGTTTCTCAACTTGTCGTTCGAAATTGAAGAGAAAAAAAGGAAAACCCTCCTCATGTGAAAATAGTTCTGTGCACAGCAAAAAATATGAATTAGAATATGCCTTCAAAATTCAGCACCGACTTGCAAATGAGGTTCAATGCGCCCCTGGCTATATTCAGATTCAATTTAATGCTCCATTTGGCATTATGGATGGAGTGCAAATCGCTGCCAACACAAACCCGGCCCGGGGAGATAATTGCCTTGAAGTCCTTTGATTTGATCTGAAAATATCAATATTGTTGCAACTGGCGCTGGTGTGGACTTCAAATTGGTTTGGGGTAGGGAAAACTCTTCGTTCACATATTCACACAAACGGTACTTATCTCATGGAGAATTCATGTGAGGGCAAGTATAGCACGCCTGAATGCCTAAAAAAACTTCAAATGTTGGTACAGACGAATACGGGTAATGGAATTTTCAACATTTCTCAGAATTTGGTTTCGGCAACACAGTCAGATCTAGTACATAGATCAATTTCACGAAAGAGAAAGAAGATCATCGAATGAAGTGGACGTCAAATACAAAGCCCAACTTTTCTTGAGTTCTGCAATGAGATAGATTTACTTCAATTTTTGTGTTTGAAATTATAGTTTGATGGAGAGAAACAAAGTGTGAAAGTATCTCTTAGAAAAAGGAGAAAGAAATGTTAAGGAATGGTTAAAAATGTGGCCGCCGTGGCGTAGAGTGCGATACTCACACGCAAAAAGTCCGGGTTCGATTTCCAGTTGAACATCTCAAATTTTGCACGGCACCTCTTTCGACCTGCTGACAACACTCAAAGTGTATTAAATGTCTAAACAAATGCTTCTCAAACTTCGCCGTTTGGAGTCGGCAAGAAACTGCAGGTCCCTTCCACTCGTGAGAGAACAGTAGCGCGCACGAGTAGTTGATGAGCAAGCTTGGCTCGGTCCCCTGTGGACTGTCGCGCCATACAATTATGATTAAAAAGTTGGGACCGATTGTGGGTTGGCACCTTGTTTTACACTTAAACCGTTTCTCAAATTCCATGGTCTTGTTTGAATGTTGAATTCAAAGATAGGTCACAAAAAAAAAACATTTTGCTTAACGTTAAGAAAAATGTAACAGGTTCAAGAAAGATTTTCAATAATTTTTTTTTTTCAAAAGACATCATTATTCCCAGATGTTATCAAAATAGTTTTTTCTTATTTAATTATTGGGACAAATTGATGTTCATGAAGATCATCTTCAACATTTAATGCACACGAGCTGATTTGATTTTAGATCAGAGGCTTAACATACGGTCACGGAATGATGTTACGAACTTATAAAAATTTAAGTGTCGACAAGGAATCAGATACAACTTTCTGTTTTTGGAACACTGCCGGCCGGGAAGAAAAAGTTTTCTGAACTCAGATGTGAAACATAATGTTGTGCTTGAATGGCATCACCTCACAATTTTTGTCGGCACTGCAACCCGAGATTGGTTTGACTATCAAATAGAATGCATTCAGGGTTGCAATTCCCTGACCCAAAGGTGATTTCCTTAAGACTTATTTTCGCACCTAGGTATTGGGGTTTGATGCTCATGCGCTATACACTCTAGGGTATTGTACCGTATATGCATACAGTATGTGGAGGGCGATATCGGACCTCAATGCAATAAGGAACAAAAATAGCACATAGAACTTTTCCCGAGGAAACACAAACAACTTCTGCATGAGCTCCCCTTATTGTCCAGGCCTCCTTACAGGGTGGTTGAAAGATGTGCAAATTATACTGCGGATTATCTCTTTTCATTTAGAGAGGCCTCTATTTCCCAACTTTAGTTTGAAGAATAACTGGAAACACTAAGCAACACTTGATTTTAGAACTGATGGTGTTGTCTCTGAGTAGCCGAATTAGAAACGAACGTACCCCAAAGTCTATATTAATAATAATAATTGTTGGCGCTACAGTTCAAAGGGGGACCAGGGCCTAGCTTGCTCATCAACTACTCGTGTTGTGCGCGCTACTGTTCTCTCACAAGTAGAAAGTCTCTATTGCCCATCGTAAAACTCTGTTGGATACCAATTAATTCTGCTTCATTCTTTGGGAGTATCAAATTTTCTACGTTACTTACCGTCAATCCCATTTTATTCACTGCCCTTCCTTCTTCTCCTTTTTCTTCTTTTGGCGCTACATTCCGGGGTGAACCAGTGCCTCAACCAACATGCCTCTCCAGCCAGCATGATCTTTCGCCAGCTGCCTCTAATTGCGTACTCCAAGTAGGTTGAGGTCATTACCAACTTGTGTGCGCCATCTTAGCCTAGGCCGTCCTCTGTTGCGTTCCCCCAATGGCGCAGAGTCGAAGACTTTTCGGGCCGGAGCAGTGGTGTCCATATACTCTACATGGCCTAGCCATCTTAAACGTTGTATCCGAAGACGCTTGACCAGGCGCATGTCGCCGTAAGTCGCATAGAGTTTATTGTTAAATCTTCTCTTTCAAATGATATCAAAGCAAACAAGACTAAAAATCGCGCGCAAACTTTCAAACGCTGCCCTTATAATGCTAGAAAAATTCTTATTTACGTAACATCACTCGTGTAAACCAGCCATTGGACGAACTCTCGGATGATCGTGCTCCGCATTATCAAATTTAATTTAACAACAAAAACGTGTCATGCATTTCATTTTGGGGAGACCAATCTTCATGCTGTATAGACCAAAATAATAACATAAACCGTCATTCGTCCTTCAGCGATATTCGATGAAAGTGTTAAAGTGTTGACAGGCCCTTGCATGAGTCTACAGTTGGCTTGCAGGTGATGGAAAACCATGTTCTGCTTAAAAAAAAATTGTGTTGATTACACATGAGTATGTGGCCGCTGTAGCGTAGGTGGGTGAAATGCGACATGTCGAGGATTCAGAGTTTAATGCCCGACTGGACACACTTTTTCAAAATTCAGCCTCTCTTCAGGTACTGACAAGACCTATAGAGTTCTTATTGCGTTCGAAAAAGTTTGCCAAATTTCGCCAAAAATAATAGGTCCCTTCGACTCGTTAAAGAAGAGTAGCACACGCAACTCGAATAGTTGATTGGAATGCCCTGGTCTCTTTGGGCACTGTTGCGTACACATTTACGTATCTAGTATGCAAGTCACACATAACAAATGCCAAAGATGCCCACACAGCTGAGCACTGCTTGAGCAATACTGAATAAGGAAATAAATGAGAGGGACCCTCTCATCATTGTGCTCTTCCGCTCTCTGAAAACATCCATGAGGTGGCTAAATAATTCGGAAGACGTGGACTCTCATCTAGCCAATAAACTGCAAATCGTATACATTCGACGAGGGTATTAATAAAAAAGAAAACTTGTTCAACTTTTTTTGTTTTAGTTAAATTGTGGAAGATAAATTTTTTTTGAAAAAAAAAAAAACGCCAGTTAAGACCAACTTGGACATTCTTCAGTCCTAAATTTTGCAAGAGGGAACAAAATTGAGTTCAACCACTTCTACATTCACACGAACCTTGTACGCCAGATATGACAAAATGTGACTTTCAGATAGAACTCGAATAACTTTCCACCAATTCAGCTTAGTTGACGTGAAACATTGACAAATGGAAGTAAATTACTGCATTACATAACACTCATATGTTTATTTGGGAATTATTTCATATTAGCTGCAACAAGACAGTAGGGAAGCATGCTTACCGTCTGCATCTACACTTCTCAAACCAGATTTAGGCTTTGATGTAAGATAGAATTATACGAAGTTTTCTTTAGGCTGACATCTCTATGAGTTATATCCCCATTTATGCACCTACCCGAATGTCAGCCAGCTACTCTATGTCTGTCCTTATGCCTAATCAATCAAAACCCCAATGCCCACCACATATAAGACATTATTCTCATCGATCGCGAATTTAAAAATATCTTTTTTAGTACACGGAAGAACCAAATAATCCATTTGTATTCATTTTAGGCATTCGCAAATATCCCTCTTCTCCTCCTCCAACTTTAAATTCTTAATCGAAGAAGGATCTATTGTGTCACAAATTAATTCATAAGTTTGAAATTGTCTCTCCGAAAATCCTACGTTTAAAGTTCAAGTCCATTTGCTAATCGGTTAACAAAATGCAGCATTTAGAGAACATTTCACAGAAACCAATTCCACAATTCAGGCACACAGACGATGCCATGCAACCTCTTGCTCATCCAACCGTCATGTGTGTGAGCATAATTAGAATATTAAATGCATAAGTTCAAGTCTCCACTCACCATTGCTTCAGTTTTAATTGCTTTCAAGTGTTGCAGCTGCAACGGCCAGGAACTCCAACTATTTGTGTGCTATTGCCAAGCAGAAGCACTTACGGCACACCAGCCCTTATGTAAATCGCAACCCACTGTCTTCTGCACCACCTCACGCCCATTGCAATTAAACAGCCATTCAAAATACGATGCACCATGAGTATGGAGCATAAATTATGAATTCAGTGGTGTGTCTCGCGTGGATGAGGTGTATCCCACAGGCCCATTCAAGGTACACTAAGCCCCGGAATATGAATTCCGATTTCTGGCTTTGTGTGTTTGGCTGTGGTTGAAAAATAACTGCTTTCGCCGTCATCAGGAAACGTCAAGACCAGAAAGAGATGTCTACTCTGTGAAGAGACCATTATGTTGACTACAATTAATTATGGGCGCACAGCGAGACAACAAACAGTTAATTAGAGTTAGCCGGGGAATGGAATATGGGTTCGTGTGAAGTTTAATCATACACACGGTACGTATTGTGTGTTGCCTCGGTCAATACGAGCAAAAAGCAACCCTATTGACGTGAGGGTCGATTTCCTGGTACAAGAAGAACTGAATTTGTTTCTGACACATTCCTACCGCACCACATACAATCGTTTACTTTCCCAAATATTTTCTAAGACTGTCCCCACCCAGTATGCATGCGTTCAGAATTTCCTCAATAACTTACAACTTCACAGATGTATACTCAATGTTGTAAATAATTCTTGCTTCAGTGTACAATTCGCAAAACATAACGATACATAGTATGCTATGCTCATTCTAATTGATTTCGATCTTTACAACCTGCAGAAGTAAATAAAATCGTACCCTTTACCTTCGAAATCTCATATATCCAATAGGTTAAATAAATACAAAATTACGAATTGAAAAAAAAATATAAAAAAATATATTAATTTATAGATCATAAGACATTTTCAGAATTTCGTGAATTTTGTATTGTTGTGTAGCAAAATTACCGTGTATAAACAAGCAGAGAAAAAAAACAAAAGAAAGAATGCATTAACTTTCCTTTTTTACAAGTCAAAAAATTAAACAAAAAGAATCGATATGAAAATAGATAAACAGAGCATAAAATAGTTTAAAACAAAATAAATCAACATCAACAAGACAATGTTAAATGTAATAAAATCCAAAACCAAGAAAATAACAAGAACAACATTTTTTAAACAAAACAATTAAATGGATATTAACAAATAATATAAATGAAAAAAAAAAAGAGAAATATGGCTAAAATGTCTTATGCAGGTATTGACGTCTTCCTATGCTACGCTGTCTATTATTAACTAAATATTAAATTATATTAAAATTTATAGATAAGTAAATGCAAATAAGTAACCTATATATATTATATATTTACATATAAGACAGAAGTATATTATACATGTAAAACTTACATAACTTATATACAATATTAAATTAACAATGAAATTTTACCTAAACAAAAACGAAAAAAAAATTACGCATAAAATAAACAAGTTATATACTAAGAACAACAACCAATGGATAAAATACTCGGGGGAGCCAACCGACTTTCCCCGCAGTTTTAACTAATGGAGTGTCTGTATGAGGACGAGGCGAAAGCTGAAAGAAATGCAAAGCGAAAGAGTAAATACGTTGATAATCATTTACCACCCAATTCATATACATCTTCATTCAAATATGAGTTTCATTACTGGCGTTTACTTTGTAGCAATTTTCGAATGTGTTGTGCTTGGTGAAGAGTCAAGGTTCTTGCAGGTATCGATGGGTGTATGTTTTGACGACTTCAAGCACATTTGGATTCCGCGCCTATTGTGCGAAATTATGGCCAATGAAGCAGTTTTAAGGCCACGATCTACCCCCGACCTGTACCGCCACAAGAAGGAAAAGAAGAAGTAGTTTGAAAAAGAAAATAAAAAGCTTACAAAAAGGAATATCAAATGAATTCGGTCCGGTGTTTTTTTTTTTTTTTTGAGAAAAGTAGATAATACACCGCTCAAGGTATTTTCCGTCAAAAGCCACATTAAATAACACCTGCAGCAAATGCGTCCTCTCTGGCATCAACCCAATCACTGAGCCATTCATTTATTTCTTCGACAGGCCCAAACCAATGACACCCCAAAACCGTTTTGCATCCGTCTAAAAAGCCAGCAGTCGGAAGGCCCTCCCATTTCAAAGTTTCTGACCACAAAAGCAACTAGCAAAATCACCGTTTCATGCCCTTTGGCGTTTTTGGCCCGTTTTTCACGCAATGCGCGGCTCAAATGAATTAGTTGTAGTCGGTAACTTTTTCCATCAATGTTTTCGTCTGGTTTTAGCAGCTCAAAGTCCACCACATCCGTTTGTTCCCAATTTATGCAGAGCGTCACCTTTGAATCGCACATTTTTTTCTTTTTGTTTACAACCCCGCAGGCTTTAGGCAGTATATCCGCTTTTTATCTTCAGTCATGTTCCAGTGCAAAAACCCCTTACTTTGATGTTTTTCAGTCCCGGTGTAAAATTTTCAACATCTCCCATTCGGCTCCCGATTCAAATTCAAATTCCTTTTATCGAAAGAACATTTTTTTCCGAATCACTCCCAATGATTCCACGAATTCAGCTTGCGTTTGGCATGGATAGAAATTTTTTTCTGAATCACACCCAATGATTCTACGAATTCAGCTTGCGTTTGGCAAGGAAATTGGACCAGTAAAACCTCCAATTTCTCATTTTCAAACATTTTGGGGCTGGCCGCCACGCTTTTTGTCTTCGGCGCTAAAATCATCATTGAAGCTTTCGAACCTCTCCCTAGATGATTTATCAGTCTGAGCAGATTCAGCATAAACTTTTGCCAGTATGCGATTGGCTTCAACGGAGCTACCCCTCCAATTAATAAAGAAATTAAAAACTTCCCGCAAATTCTCTTTATTTAAGACAAATCTTTATACTTTCGAGAAGTCTAAAAAACAATGTTGCTGTCCAAAACAATCCTTAGTTATGGCTGACAAATGTCACACCTTTCCAATGAAGTAGTTTATCACATCCACGATCAGTCCCAACGTGCGGGTGACGCCATCTTATGAACACGGACCAAATAAAATATATACAATATATATATATATATATATGGCCGCCGTGGCGTAATGGGTAGAGTGCGATGCTCACACGCCGAAGGGTCTAGTTTCGATTCCCGGCTGAACACCTCGAATTTTTCACGGCACCACCTCTTTTGAGCGGCTGACACCACTTAGTGAGTAATAGCTGTCTAAAAAAATCGGCAAAAAAACTGTAGGTCCCTTCTACTCGTGAGAGAACAGTAGCGCCCACAACACGAGTAATTGCTGAGCAACCTGGGAAGCTTCGAGAAGAAGACCCTATGGTATGTGCATACCTCTGTCTAGTTTCAGATTTCTCATTTTGAACACTTTTCCCCTCATTAACATCATTTTCCCTCATGAACATCATTTCTCCTCATTCCCTATTCTAACAAAAGAAGAAAGCACCCTTTTTACGCTCAATCGTTTTAGGTTGTTTTAAGAAGTGCGCGTTTATCTTATTACCGAAATGATCGATTTTTTAAAACAGAAAGTGTCACGGAGTCTTACTCTAAAGAAGGCGCTGGCGAAAATACCGCTAAATTGAAAGAAAATGTGTGATAAATTCTGTTTCATTTAAGTTTCCCCTCTCTGAAAGGGATCCTTTGTCAATTTACACTCCAATCACAGCTGTCAACAGAACGTGTGGCCACCGCAATACTTTCGATTTCAATCTTTCTTGTCAGTTCGAGTCAAAAAACTTGAATATATGCCTTGTTTTTGCATTCTATGTTCCCCTACACCGATCTCCGAAGCACTGCGTGACAAAACCGCTAAGACTTCGTAAACGCAAGCCAAACCGTCATCCTCGAACACACTCTTCGTCGAAGCACTTTCCTGTGAATTGTATGGGCCTACGGTTACAAATCCAAAACTACAAGTACACACTTTACAGCTTGAATGGATTCCTAACATTGTCAACATGAATCACCTGGGAAATCAACTGGGGATATTGCCAACCATCAAGCCCCTCACTACGATTTGCTTAAATAAAAACAACAACTCGCAACACCCTGGGCAAAGGGTGAAACGACAAGCCGCGGAGCACCACACAAGGCATCGTTTACTGCTCTCCAGGCGAAAAGAAAACCCACGAAGTTTTAGTTTTTCCATCCTTTGACAAGGATTTGCATACAAATAGTATTTCGTTTCTGTGAAATTAGGAATAAAGGATTTTATTTTGATGAATCAAAGACGGTTGCGGAACACAGTCGGGATACATAAATAAATCCTTTCACATTGATGTATTTACGTGCATGTTGGGCTTTGGAAGGCGTACAATTTGTCTTATTGTTGACGTCGGCAAATCTCTGGAGGGGAACCTGCTTTCTATTCACAAGGAAACAATAAAACATCATTCAGTCGCTTGATGGCGCATCGACTCGAAAATGAACTAAGTGTGTGTGTGTGTGTGGCAGCTAGTGTGAGGGAGGGGAAAGGGAGTTTGGTTAATTTTAAACTTTTTCAGAGTGTTGAATTTTGCATTACATGAGGGGGATGGGAGAACGGTGGAAAGGGACTCGAATGGGCCCGCCAGAGAATCAATGTCCATCCGTTTATACAGAATCAATTTTAAAGTGGAAAAAGGTGACCGCTTGACCCGCTCGGTGACTTATTGTCCGTAAGGTCAAGTCCAAGGGCGTGTCTATTGGATGCTAAAACAAAGAAATGGCAGAGAAAATGTAATGCGGTCAGCAAGGGTTATTAATTGTCAGTTCAAAACTTATTACATGCCTGTCTATTGCACCTATAGCACCTACTTGGTTGCAATGATTTTTAGTTCGAATACCAAAGATATTCGGGGCTTATGGGGTTTGCCGAAATCATGACTCTTGTGGAACAGAATTAGTCTTACAAAACGAAAGGGCAACGCATACCGTAAATCTTGGGCTGCTCTTGATTTTTTAAAAGAAGAGAAGGCCTAAATTGGTTTGTGTTGATAACAGAAACAGTAATGAAACTGTCATTAGAAATCTATTACTTTTTTTTTAATTCGTAAGGTTTGATACATTCATTTAATTCGATCATATAACGTAGTAAACATTTAGGGAAAAAAAAAACGATTCTTGGGCTTTCGTGTGACCCCATTCAATGAAGCTCCTTCGTGTTGACAAGGTGCTAAGACAGACTCTATTATCCTGAGCTGCTGGAGACATGTTTCTTCTAAAACTGTGTCCGAGCATACCTTCTTGTGGAAGTGTCAATTTGGCCAATTGCGGGTACGCCTCAAATCATAAGAAGAATTTGAGTTAATTGTCCGATGTCGATTGAATTGTTGCCTGGTCTTAAGAAATTTCTCGTGTTTAAGGAGCTTGTTTTACACAGGGATCAAGCACGAAATTCAAATACTTTCTGCTCTTCTTATTCACACATATAAATTTTGCCACCATGGCGTTGTGGGTAGAGTACGACACTCACATGCCGAAGGTTCAAGTTCGATTCCCGGCTGAACACCTTGAATTTTTCACGGCACCATTTCTGCTAACAACACTCAAAGAGTAATAATTGTCTAAGGCAAATCTTTTAAAACATCGCCGTTTTGAGTGGGCAAAAAGCTCGTGAGAGAACAGTAGTACGCACAACACGAATAGTTGATAACCAAGATAGGCCGTGGTCCCCCTGTCGACAGTCGCTGTGTCGGACGAGGAACCCAGCCAATAAGGGAAGCCAATTTACAAGTGTTTGATACCTTTGAGTGCGAATTTACGAATTATCCGCCATATTGTCTATAATGGAGTGAAAACGTATGTGTGAAGAAAATGAGACAATGTTCGATGTCAAGAAAATATCTTTCAGAAAATAGGCCAATATCCACCAGAACTCGTAAATCAAAGTCGAAGTTTCGATGGACGAAGGAGAAATTAGCTAATTTCACTTGTCTGTGAAGATTTGCAAGGCCTTTCTCATTCATTCCTGAAGCCACCATGCAAGCCAACATCAATTTTAAGGGCGACAATAAATTAAGTCTCCCCTTTGAAACGTGGAAACTGACTTGTTTCACAAAATAGCCTTCTTTCAAAATATTTGAAAATATGCAGGAAGTTCCGATGAGCTTATGTCAATCTCTTTACTTAGAGGTCTGTTCTAAAAGTAGCGCGAATTTTGAAATTCAGTGCATATCATTGATGTGCCAACTATTGCCATTTTCATGCTCCCTATTAGCAGCCTTTGAGTTTGGATTAATGTTCACTTGGCACTCGATTTCGTGAGCCAATTGTCAAACTAATGCCGTTATCCATACGTCATTAAATAACTTTTTGCAACTTTGTTCGCCCATTAATCTAATGTGCTAGCCAAGTATGGTCTCTTTTCCTTCCATCCCATTTTATCCCTGGTTTGATCTACACAGTGTATAGCAGTCAACTTTAATATGATCACACTGGCACGAACTGTGTGATATGTTGCGCAATCTTGACCAATTAAAACAGTGTTACCAACTTAAGGTTGAATACTTCCCAAAAACGCCCTCTTTAGAATAGTATCCCTCATAATTTAGGTCGTGATGATATTAGGTATATTCCAATTGCTGTAAATTGCTCCGAATGTCTACAAAATTGCCGAAAGGCGTTCCATTTTCTGATTTCTTTCGTAGAAGAGAGAGCTCATGAGAGAGTAGAATATTTCCCCTCCCTACGAATTTCTGCCGAAGATAAGTTTTTTGGGCAGCAGATGACTGTCGAAGTGAAAATAAGAAAACCTCTAACAGTTCATATATCTGACAGCTGTTTACATTTAATTCTGCGAAAAGTCGTTTCACAAATTTCGGCAGTGTTACTCTCTCCAAGAGAGATTTTGACCTCAATGAATTGGAACAGATTTATAATGTTCTGGTGGACTACTGAGCGATGGAATTGATCTTTCTGTTGCAGGTTCTTAAAGGTTTTTCTTTAAAAGGTACTCAATGTGGTCTTCCGTGTTCAATGACTAAGTTTCTCCTCTTGTACCGCTGCAGCGAGAAGTATGTTATTTAAGGTGGCTCGAGAACAGTTACATACGAACATTCTTTCTTCCTGAACATAATGAAATGTACATCGTAATAACAACTGTATATCGTTACACGCGTTAATAGTCCCCCATTCAAAGAATTCCTTCTTTATGAAGGAGTAGTGGGAAGCCCAGAGATCAAGAGCTTAAATGGTGCTCAGGACAACAAGAGTTGACCAATTCAAAATAATTTCGTTGTAAAAGCTAGAAAGGAATGTGATCAAGGGCTCAAAACAAACATCCATCGAACGCAAGTAAACTTTGATTTTTGTTCAACCAAAGCCAAGACAAGAGATTCAGCGTCTTATCGGGTTTAACACCTTACAAAATGCGCATATTCAATTTCCTTTCCTTTATTCTGTGCTTTTCCTTACCACTTACTTTAATGCGCATTGCATAACTGAACTACTGCATATAAATATACATACATACATATAAACTAACTACTATCAACCACTAGTCATAAACTCATTGTAATATGTTTGCATATAAAAAGAAATCCGGTGTTTAAGTGTCATAGCAATACACAATACATATCATTAATGTTGTAATTTAACTGTGTTACAAGGGTGTGTCCCTTGAAAATTTAACATAAACCAAATTTTAAAACAAAAACAAAAGACAAGAAATATGAAAATGCAAAAACCAAATACAAGCCATGCAAAATTAAATGTATCGTTGTTATAATTTATGCATATACATACATAAATGTTATCATTACTCACACAAAAGAGAGAAAACAACAAAAACGTACTATATTATACATATTATTATAAATTAACCTTTATTCAAGATCAAAAATCTATTTATTTACTAAATGTTACAACACTTTAATACAACAACAACAACAAAAAAAGGATATTCATATACATAAGCCAATCAATTAAAGCATGAGATGCGCGTACATAAAACATTTAGCATATATATATACATTTGCAATTAATTGCTAGTTTTTGTGGAGCGAACGTTTAAAATTTCAGATCATGTCAATTTGTTGAAAAAATTATGTTTACAATTTTTATTCCACCATCATTACCTTGAAATGTCATAACTGCATAAAAAAAACCAAAACAAACACAAAATCGAACATAGAATTATTTAAAATGTGAAAAATGGCTAAGCGCACACTCAAACAGTAGACCCGGCGAGGGCCACTTTGGGAGTGAACCAGTTATTTTTCAAAGCTTTAAGAACGTTAGGGAAACTACACACAAAATCTAAAGTAATTTGTAAATAAACTAAAACGAGACAAGAGTTGGAAACCAAACAAAAACAAGAAGAATAAGTATCTTTTTGATTTTTTTTTATTTCATTTGAGATCGCGTACGAGAGACAAATGAGGCGATTGAATGAAATTTAATGTTCATCTGATCTAAGCTATAAATTGATGATGATTAAAGGCATGACATGCAATGGAAATCCAAAAGAACACAAAAAAAAGACAAAAATGAATTGTTAGAGAATTAAAAATATATAGTTATACCGGAGATGATATATAATAAATAAATGGACTAAATAAAGATATAAGAAATATTTCGGAATAAATGTTTTAAATAAACCGCCTTGTTTCTTATTTTTATTTTTTTTTTAAATGGCTAAGGAAAATTATTTGGGTAACCTTTGTATGACGATATTTCTGCGAAGGCTCTTATGTCAAAGAAGATTGAAAGGCGGGGCATCTTTTATGAAGCATCTAGAGCATTTCTTTCGACCAATCGACACGAGCCTTTTTTTCAGCGATTGACAAATTGTGTGGGATCCAACGCGACCAAATGCTTTTGACGGTCAAATGTTCGAGCAATATTGAATGTATGCTGGTTCCACTAATGCCTAAGGTTGTCTCAATCTCACGATAGGTCACATGAAGATCTTGCAATATCAGTTGGCGCACAGCATCAATGGTTTCCGGAACAACAACTGATTTTGGATAACCTCCACGAAATTCGTCTTGGAGTGAACTACGACCTCGGTTGAATTCACCATACTATCGATAAACACTGGTCCTTGATGAAGCCTCATCGCCAAAAATTGAATAAAGTTTATCGATGTACTGTTCTTGAGTTAATCCACGTTGAAAGTTGTCAAAAATAATCGCACGAAAATGTTCACGATTTAATTCTATTATTTGGGTAAGATGAATCTTTTAAGTTACTGTAACCAACACAAATAGAGCCCGTATGTCAAAACGTTCTGAGTACGTATTCGTATAACCTCAAAAATATCAAACTTTACGATTGAGCTGGCAATTGCCAGATTGCAACACTAGGGTTTCCCAATCCCGAAATATAAAAGGCAACCTTCATATCAAGTTCTTCTAAGTCTTTTTGTGGGGATGGGATGTGGTCAAAAAAGAATTCATATATTTGTTGAACTTAAATTTGGAAACACTTTGACTATCGAAAATACTTACATATACACTAGATGGAGAAGCAGTTCAAAAAGGGGCCAGGGCCTGACATCTTCAGCATCTTCTAGTGTTGTGCGTGGTGTTATTCTCTCCTGAGTAGAAGGAACCTCCCCCTTTTTTTCAAATCGGGATGACAAAATTTAAGAAGTGTTCATTTCAGTGATCAAAACTAGGACCTTCGGTGTGTAATTGTACATTTTTAAATATTTCAACAATTTTATAATAACGCCACGGCGGCCAGGAAGCAACTTCGTATATTTGGTACCCTACAAAAAATTGTCCTTTCTGGCATTAATCCAGTCAGTGAGCAAATTGTTTATTTCTGCAAGAGACCTTAACCTTTAATTCCCCAAAACCCATTTTGGAAGTAATCGGAAGGACCTCTCATTTCAAAGCCACGAGCGTTATCATGTTGCAAAATCACCTTCTCATGCCCTTTGGCGTTTTTGACCGGTGCACATTCCAATTCTTCTGATTTCTTTAAGTTCCAATGTAAGGAAAAATGTCTCCAATTGCAGTTAATACGCTACCTGATTCTCTTGCTTTATTTGAATTCAAAACTTCATTAACCGAAAGGAAATTTTTTTTTTTTGGTTCGCGTCCAACGGTTCTACGAGTTCACTTTACGGTTGCCACGGATCTTGATCCAGTAAAGCCTTCTATTCCTAGTACCCAAAATATTTTGGCTGGTGGCTACGCTTTTTGCCTTCAACGTTGAAATCACCAATTTTGAAGCTTTGAAACCACTCTCAGCATTCGATGGGCTTCAGCTGTGCATTTCTTTGAATTAGATATGAAAATCAAAACTTCCCGCAAATGATAAACATATCTGGACACTTCTGAGGAGGTAAAAACATGTAATGTTGTCCAAAACATATGATGATGTTTACTTGTTATTGCAGACATATGTCACACCTTTTCAATGAAGAAGGTAATTGCTTTCAAGATGAGCCACAACTTGCATGTTGCGTAATCTTTTGAAACGGGGAAAAATCAGTTTTTCCACCCAACCTATTTTATCTAACCTTCAATTACATAAAAAATACAAAATACAACACCCTCCTCTACTACAAATGATGGCAAAGCAGAGATCGATCGAATGGGGCTTTCCCAGAGTACTTCTACGAATTAATAGGAGCCAGTCTGTTTCATAGCTTATTCATACATGTTACCCAAAAAAAACCATACATAAATAATTGTTGGAGCGACAGTTCACAGCGGGACCAGGGCATAGCTTGCTCAGTAACTATTCGTGTTGTGCACGCTATTGTTCTCTCACGATTAGAAGGGTCCTACAGTTTTTTGCCCATTCCAAACGGTGAAGTTTGAGAAGTTATTACTCATTGAGTGTTGTCAACATCTCTTCATCTCGAAAGAAGTGTTGCCGTGAAAAATTCGCTTTTGAGACGAGAATCGAAATAGACCTTACTACTTCAAAATTCATAAAAATGGTTACAATAATATCACAGATCTTTTTTACATTTTGAAGGAAAAAGCAATTATAAAAGACCTTCATCATAACAGAATCAAAGCATTTATCCATTGTAGTGACAAGAGAAGTGGTGTTAGGGCATACTTAATAACGTTAGTATTGAAGTCGAACAGAAGTAAAAGTATGGTATATATGTAAATGGGCATAAAATTATAAAGAAAAGTAAGTACCTTTATATTTATAATAATGACACAAAAACAAATGAATTGTAAAGATTTATACATATACAGGAAGATACGTATGAATATAAATATAATTATAATAAAAATAGTTAATTGCACATATGAGAAGGGATAAATAATATAAATGTAAGGGAAATGATTAATTCTATTATTAAAAAAATAAATAAATAAGTAAATACATAAATAAAAAAATAAACAAATAAATAAGTAAATAAATATATAAATAAATAAATAAATAAATAGATAACTAAATAAATAAATATATATATATAAAAATATATAATAAACACATAAATAAATAATAAAGAGTAAACAAATAAGAATAAATAGATGTGAGGGAAAAGGATAAACATGAAAATACAGAAAATACAATACAGAGATTGCACTAAATTGCACAATAATTTAAAGCGTCAATTTGGAAATATAGGGATTTTGTGAAGACAAACACAAGAATTTATATTTGCATCTAAAATTTTCAAGTCTTTCTGCTACCATATCAATGCCAGCCAGTTCATGTAAATATGTGGTAGGGAAGAACCATGAGAGGTTTAATATTAATTTAAGCAATTTGTTTTGTGCAGTCTGTAGCTTTCGCAAGTGACTTATCGCACATTTACCCCAGACGGGAGACGCATAAAACATAGTGGGCGGAAAGATCGCTTTAAATATTAGAAATTTGTTTGCATTGTTCAGTCTCAAATTTCTGCAAATAAAAGGATAAAGGATACGAATAATTTTATTAATTTGTTTTATTATATATTTAAAGTGAAAACAAAATGTTAGACGCCTGTCGAATTGAATGCCAAGGTACTTTACGTTAGATCTCCATTTCACCTGAATTCCATTGATAGCAGTTTTAGTGCTTGGTAGTAGATAAGCTTTTCTTTTACGAGTAAAAAAGATAGTTTGTGTCGTAGAAGCGTTAATTTTGATTCTTCAGTTGTTACAATATTCTTCAATTACATTAATGGCAGAATGTAAGTTGGTTTCAATATTGAAAGCAAGTACATCTGATGAATAAATGCAAGTATCATCAGAAAATAGAGCGATACTACAGTTAGTCACACTGGGAAAGTCGAAGGTGTACAGGTTGTATAAAATAGGACAAAGAATGAAACCCTGAGGGACTCCAGCGTTAATTAGTTTGTTTTCAGAAGAGCACGCATTAATGGTAACTTTAAAACTTCGTTGAGATAGGAAAAACTGAATGACTCTTACAAGGTACATACGGGTGTTAACACTTACTAGTTTGTGAATCAAAGCGTCATGCCAAACGGTATCAAATGCTTTTTCCATATCAAGTAAAACAATGCCAGTACTTTTGCCACCTGACAAATTAATTTTTACATCTTGTGTAATACGATGCACTTCGTGGGTAGTACTATGAAGAGCTCTAAAACCGGATTGCTCTGAAAGCATGATAGAATTGGTCTCCACAAAGGAGATCAATATTTTCTTTATTAACATTTTGAAGCAACAACGCTTAAGATGGCTAGGCCATGTAGAGCGTATGGACACCACTGCTCCGGCCCGAAAAGTTTTTGAATCCGAGCCATTGGGACAACGCAACAGAGGACGGCCTAGACTGAAGTGGCGCACACAAGTGGAGAAGGACCTCAACCAACTTGGAGTGCGCAACTGGAGACAGCTGGCGAAAGATCGTGCTGGCTGGAGAGGCATGTTGGTTGAGGCCCAGGTCCACCCCGGACTGTAGCGCCACAAGAAGAAGAAGAAGAAGAACATTTTGAAGCATTTAATAAGTGAACTAAGTAAAATAATTGGTCTGTAGCTTGAAGCTAGATTTGAGTCTTTATCGGGCTTTAGTATTGGGATTCTGTAATATCTGTAATATCTTTGTTGTACATAGATTGATACAGAGTTTACAATAATAAAGCACAGCTTGCACAGAGATATGATAATTTACTATCTTACTACTGAAAATAGAATCACTTGAATTCAACGTGCATTTGTCATTTATACAAGTGTTGAAATGTCAGAGGAAAACCTATGAGTAAAAACCTCTATATGACAATTAAAAAAAAAAGGAAAAAGAAAAAAAGTTTAACATATATGATATATATATAAGCAGCGCGTATTTCACAAAAAGGTGTGTGTAAAGTAAAAGAAAACAATATGAGACAGAGAGTAATGATATATATGTAATAATGATATCCTTGATTACATACAACGGAAGAACAGATATAAATAACAAATAAATAAATAAAGAGTTTAATAAATAAATAAATAAGTAAATCAGAAAATAAATAAAAAAAGTAATAAATAAATAAACATATAAATAACTAAATAAATAAATAAATAAAATAAATTCTGCAGATAAATAAATAAATAAATAAATAAGCAGAGCATTAAAATATATATCGAAATAAATTAAGTATAAACATTTTACGGTACATTAACAAAAATTCCAATAACAAAATTAAAGCAGTGTGAGCTCAGTAACTAGTGAGTTTTCAACTGATCGACATTTCGAAAAAAAGTTCTCATTAAGAATTTCAATTCTTCTGGCGACTTTAAGTATACCAGTTTGTTCATGTAGCTTTAGAGTAGAAGATTCCCAAGGAAGATTTAACATCATTTTGAGAATTTAGTTCTGAGCAATCTGAAGCTTCTTGATATGTGTTTTTCCGCAATTTTCCCACACTGGAGAGCCGTAGGTAATTATTGCTTGAAAAACGACCTTAAACAATATCAATTTGTTTTGACGATTAAGCACAGAGTTCCGATTTATTAAGGGGTATAGCATTTGTATGGCAATATTCACTTTACTTAATGTGTTTTGTGTGTGTGTACCGAAGGTTAATTTCGGGTCTAAGTACACCCCAAGGTACTAAACGGAATTAGTCCATGGTATATCAGAGGTGTTAATTTTTAGATTGGCTGAAGGAAAATGACAAGACGATCTTTTTCTGGTAAAATAGATTGATTGACATTTCTCAGCATTAATCTTGATTTTACAATGCTTAAAGTATTCATAAAAGGTATGAACTCCATTTTGTAAGTTGCTTGTAATGACAAAGGCATTGGTATAAACCGTATACAAGGCCAAGTCGTCAGCATATAGAGCTACATTACAGTTTGGGATCACAGGAATGTCACAGGTACAAATGTTAAATAAAGTTGGTGCTAACACAGACCCTTACGGAACTCCAGCAGGCACAACTTTAAGGGATGAAGTGACGCCAATAAGTGAAACAACGAATTTTTTGTCTGTTAGATAGCTTTGGATTTTCTTAGCTTAGTATGCAGGACAACCATACTTTATAGCTTGTAAATTAGAGCATTGTGCCAGACAGAGTCGAAGGCTTTTTCAACGTCTAATAGTACTAGACCTGTTGACTTCTTCTCATTTAAGCTCTTTTTAATTTCTGAACAAATTCTTAAGACTTGGTGAGAGGTGTTGTGCCCCTCGCGTATTGGGATTATTTTCGCAGATTTCCATTGATTTGGAAAATAACTAAGCAAGAATTGAAAATATCCATTTGTTTTACAAGAGCATGCTTTGGGAGATTTGTTAAATAAAACATTTTTAATACCGTCAAAGCCGGGGGATTTCCTTATTTTTAGTGGCAATTGATCCTTAACAATCGAAAACTATTCATCATTTTGCAATTTCATTTTTATTCTCAATTTGAAAATTTGTCTGCGCTGCTTAACTCTGATTCAGGTTTTAATGTTGTCACACTGTTTCCGTAAAGAATGCTGACGTCTCCACGTGCCTCTGTGACTTTGAAGCCTCTTCTTCACCGCCAATATCTCCTACATCGCCTGGCTACACCATGCTTCCATATATCACCGCACACAAATGTGTCATCATATTAAACTTGAACCACACTCTCCGGCGAATCCCATTCAGTGCACAAGGATTAACCTCTTCAGCTGGGATACAAAATCAATCCAACCCTAATCCGGATTGGTCTCCCGGAGCTCGAAGGCACCTCACACTTCCACTTCCACCTACTCGTCGAAATAAATCTACCCAGCACGATTTGCAATGACTTTTAGAATGCAATCAGTTGGGCGAGGAACAGTCAGGAAGTGTGGCCCACTAAAGTGCAGTCAAGTGGAGAAAGTAACTGTGGGTCACTTCACCGCACATGGGCATCTGCACGTATATGAACACCTCCTAATCCTAATCTGACGATTTAAATAATATCTGAGTGAGTAGCAGCACCGGTGGTGTTTTAATATTTTTACAACCGCGCACTCCACGATCTCTTACGCAGCCACCGGCTAGGCGGGTGTATCGATTTTCCCAGAAGAAGCGAGCCGCAGGCCCACCTTTAATCCAATCGACGGAATCACTTTCAGTAGACCAGCACACGCTCCGTTGGGTTTGGGATAATTTCTGCACCCAATAGCCGGCCATATGCCCCAAACCCTGTGGCAATGAGAACAACGGGCGGCAGGGAAAAAAACAAGAAACGAGAAGAAACCTAAAATGATCCTTTTCCAGGTCAACGGCTCACAAAAGGGTAGCCGCCAGTGCCACCGAAAAGGGCAAACAACTCCGCAGCTCCATAAAAACTGCCGTGACATTATCTCTGAGCATTTGAGTAGAAAGATTTTATGTGAGCCCCCCGCTTCCCGTCGAGTGGGGTTGTATATTTCACGATAAATCTCACTGAAAAGGGTTAATTTGCCAGATCTAAACTTAATGATACACGCTTCAAAGGACCGCCAAGCGGAGGGCTCAGCAAGTGGCAGGAGATCAAAACAAAGGTCGTGTGTGTTTGTCGCCACGTCGGATATAACTCATCTTCGGGCGATTGAGCTGCGAATAATCTTGGTTTCCATTGTTCGATGTGTGCGCCGGCCGGGCGGAGAAGGCAAAACTTAAGTCCGCCCATAGGGATTTATTTTCCGTGCAATAAATGACAATGATGGCTAAGGGATAGGAATCAAAGGTCAGGATACCCAGCGCCTATCAATCGATAAATTCAAAAGTTATCGAAGGGTAGCCCTCATGTGGATAGTTGGACACGGGAGGGCGAGACGGCCCACTATTGATTGGGGTCAGAGTAAATGGAGCCTTCGCATGCAAATGGCCAATTAACACCATCTTCCCACACACACACACCAGTAAGCGAGGCTTTGTGGATTGAAAGTAAATTAAGGGAGTGCCGGAACAGCTGCACGCTTGGAAACAAGTCGACTCCATCGTCCATCGGCCGCCGACCGCAATTAAATTTTATCATCCCGCAGGACCAGGGCTGAGTTTAATTTCGTCGCCAGCTTGACGTTCGCCTTCTCCGGCTGCCAATTGCGTCTGATTTTTTGACCTTATGAGCGCATAAATCCCCCTGCGGGGTGCACTGGCCCGCCTGTACGAGCATTACTCGGGGATTATTACGCTTGGTATAGTTATTGTTTTAGGATGTATCCGCCCGTGCGGTGGACAACACCGTGCGGCCAGATACAACCCCACCGAGCTTATTACGCCTAGATGCTCGTAAAATTTTAAGGTTTTATTGCATCATTTAGAAATTACTACACTGATTAAATTGAGTCCGACGGCGCACTCTGCGGACGAAACTTACTCCTGGCAATTTTTGTTTTTTTTTTCTGGCCCACTGCCGCTCTTCCTCTGATATATTGGCAATGGGGAAGCGCACGCTACGCCACGCCACGCCGAATGAAGTGAAATGGCTGACGTTTCCGTTAGTACCACTTATCACTACTGGAGCGGCTATCAATCTTTAAAAGGATTTTCGCTCTTCAATCACGTTGGATGGATATCTTTACAACGCTGTCCAATGCGGATGGCTGGCGACGGTGGCAGCGGCCCATTGAGTGCTTATTGAAGATATCCGGGGGCTGTTGCTGCTGGCTGAACTATACGTACAATGAGTCATCATGAGAAGCGATGAAGCTGCTTGTCTGGGAGTACTTTTAGGGGGACTGCTTATTTCAGGACAGGGGAGACTTGCATCGAATTGAAAGGATTAGATGAGTGCGAGTCTGAATTGAATTATGTGCACTTTGCATAAAATTCATTCGCATCACGATTATTTTTGGAAGTCGTTCAGGCTGTGCGCTGTGTGTTTGATGCTTAGACGAGAGTAGATACCATGATGGTTGTTCTTGATCCTTGGAGTGTTTGGAATTGGGAAGTTTTTAGCATGAATAGGTGGTTTGGAAATAATTCTCAAGTGTGGGTGAAGGTATTGACAATTCGGAAAGTTTTAGAAGAAGAGGGCCGGTTTACACAATTTCTGGAACGAACTGGCGACTGTACAACGATGTTGGTCTCTAAGGAGTATCAGCAGAGTCGGTAGAACAAAATTACGACAGCAACTGAAGTGAGAAAATTGGCTTCAATAGTGATGTGTTGTTGTGAGAAAATAAGATGAATCCTCCATAAAAAACCAAAGTTTCCAAAATTAATACCCAAACGGTGGTAACAACAACAGGCTCTCATTTGCAAGCATTCAAATGATGCTTCATCATCAGAAATGAGCAAGATCATGAGTTGTATTGCGTAAGGTGCTAATTACACAGAAAAAAAGATTCTCAACGATTTTTAAATTAAGTACCTTTAACCCGGGATTTCCTACAAAACAGAAAAAGGACAAAGGACCATCAATTCGCAGCTCTGTGCCCTGCTCAGATGACACTTAAATGATTGCTAACACAATTTGGGAATTTGATGGGAAGAAAACGATTGTGTCACATGCCGCTCCATCTATTGATCGACTCATTGTTACAAGGGACACTGATATTAGCACATCCCAATCTGTTCCAATCTGATCTATTTTTTTGCTTCTGCTGATGCATTCGATTTTTGCAAAGAGTTGCTGTCTCTCCCGAGTCCCACGAACGCAATTTTGGCCGGCCTGAGATGTAAGCACGCATCGCCAGATGGTAACGTACGCCCTCAAGTCTGGCAAAATTAACGTTTACCCCTACGTATAATCTTTTTTGGTTTCAAGAGTTTGCTCTATTCAATGGTAGGCTTTCGCTGATGACATTGACGTGATTGGACGAATACAGCGAGCCGTCAACAAGGTGCATGTAGGTATGGAAGCGGAAGCGGCCTGGTGGTTAATGAGTGCAAAACAAAGTGCATGCTGTCGTGAAGAAAGGATACACAACATCGGCGTCTTGTACAGAGCGTCACACTAGGCAGCAGAAACTTTGAGGTAGTTGAGGACTTCGTCCACGTCTCACTGTGGGGCAGCTCTATGGCAGGAGCGGCAAGAAGTCGATTTTTAAAAACGTAACCGATCTCAATAAAAGTTACCTTTCCGGTTAGCTGATAGTATGGGCCTTTATTGGGAATTTTTTTCCCAATAAGTGGCTTAATCGCTCAACGTTTGGCATCAAAGTTTTAAGAATAGGGAAGTTGTGTTCATTCAAAAGTACTTGACGCAACTTTGTTCAGTTGGTACATTAAAAAACAAGTGTTTGCAACAAATGTTTTGGATTGAATTTGTCAATTGGAATATGTTCTTTGAATACAATTAGTTTTCACTCGGTTATAAAGTAGCGTTAGCCCAAAAAAATGGCGGAATACAAGAACCAAAAAGTTGTTTTTAAATAACGGTACTTTTTTAATATGCAAACATCGAGCTCAATTCGAACTTAATTTTTTTAGCGTAATCTTTTCTTTACTGAAAACCGAAGTCAAAAGTCACCGATTTTTGCCTAAACTATTTTTTTTTAATTTTTTGTGCATTAGATTAATGGCACCATTATTGATTTCGCTAATTACTTCTTCCCATGGTCAGGTAGGCGCTTCCTACTCATTGCACAACATCTTTATTACATTAGTCATAAACGTAATAAACAACGTAATAATAAAAATGCATCTTGTCATAAAAAAACATCCAAATATCGGAAATGCAACCTATTTTAAGTTGCGCAAAATAATATCGGCACGTTATTCTGAAGAGTCTTCTCGTAGCGTAGACCAGTAGTTAAAATTTCTTGACTTTAAACCTTATTTTACATATATTATTACACATATTGTGGTCGCCGTGGCCGAGTGGGTAGAGTGCGACGCTCGAACGCCGAAGGGTCTAGGTTCGACTCCCAGCTATACACCAATTTTTCGAATTTAACGGCACCACCTCTTTCGAGCTGCTGACAACACTCAAAGAGTAATAACTGTCTAAGAAAGCTTCTCAAATTTCGCCGTTCGGAGTCGGCGAAAACCGTAGGTCCCTTCTACTCGTGAGAAAACAGTAGCGCGCACAACACGAGCAGCTGATGAGCAAGCTAGGCCCTGGTCCCCCTTTGGACTGTAGTGCCAACAATTATTATTATTATTACACATATTATATTTCAAAAGTGCAAGTGCAAGTACAAGTGCAAGTGTAAGTGTCGAAAATATTGAACTATTGTTATTATATTCAAGGTGTCCAAATGCAATTTTTTTCTCGCGAAAGACAGAAGCTCTTTAAAATATTTTTGAATAGTAAATTTAGGACTTTTGAGAAAGGAATTGAAGATGTTGAGACATTTTTAATCAATTTTTTCAAAAGTGAACTCAAATGTAAATGGAACAAAAGCCACCGCACAAGGTCGGTGTTTGAAAAAAAACGAATCAATTTGGCTTAAAAAAACAATAAACTTCGCAATGTTTGCACAACCCTCTGGACGTCCTCAGGTAAGTTTTGATCAATTGAGTAATCGGAGAAAACGTGAAAGCATAGCCAGTCTTAGGGACACATCCGCTAACGAACTTGTGTTTACTGCTCAAATGAACTTTCGAGCTTCTGGATACAGAAGAACTGCTGAATTGTTAGAAGAAACCTTATCTGCTGTATGTACCCTTGGTATTATATGAGTACTTCAGTTCACAAAATATTGATACATGGGCAAGAAATAGTTTCTCAGAGTGTGTTACCAATTCGTGAATTCAGTGAGGAAGCATTAGAAGCAAGCAATAAGGATTTTAATATGTTTAGAGAGAATTTTAGTCGAAAAACATCTAGACAAGACACTCTTACAGATATTATGAATGGAATGTTAATATCTTCAGATCCATTTATTACAAACCAGAGAGTTAGGAAGCCTGCAAAAAAGTTAAATTTGATACTGAAGCTATTGATATGTTTTTGCAACCCGATTTAAACAAACAACCTCAAATTGACTGCGATTACTTTTCGGACTCAGAATAATTTTAAATTAAATCTTGAAAATGTAAATAAAATGTATTACTTTTATTTAAAATCCAGATACACAAGATATTTCATTTTCAGATTTTCCAACTTCGTAAATTGTCTCAAAGTAAGTTCTTCCAAAATTTTAATTTAAAAAAAAATGAACTGTTAATTTATTATATAATTTTATTTTAAGTTGACTGCAGAATAAATAAAAATAATAAGTCCATGATTGTTTACTTTATTTTGTAAATCCAACCCCTCACTTCGCAAAAACTTCCAAACAAGTACCATTTTTAAAATGTTATAACGGTTCTTTCGGAAACCTGAGCAGTTACAGTTACAGTTTGACTTCGGATTTGAATTCAGCACACCCAAATCCTTTAGAAATATATATTTTGGTTAACTCAACTAAAGGGCTTATAATTATCGCCGTAAAACGGCCATTTCTGCCCCACTGTGCGTCGTCTCCGCGGTAAATTGGAACAACAACACCAGAAATCAATCAAAGACAACAATGCAACCCGATAATGTGAGAAATAATATTTAGACTTAAGTCCACTAGCCAGCAGGTTGTTGAAGATTCCAAACAAATTGCCACCTTCTAATTTGAATTGTCTCTTTCCCCCCTCACTTCAAGTTAACGACACGTTAACAAATATCTCGAATATGTTTGCACACGTCCGACATCCAACATTGCAGTGCACGCGCGATACATGATCATCCGGTCACTTCGGCACTTGCAGCTTGCAGCCCCGCAAACAACGCAAGCAACAAGTGCATCTGCATCAAATGTTGGCTGCATTCAGGATTCCGCCGTGGCCGCCATCTTTGTTGATAGTATTTTCTATAAATTGTGGTCGCCGTGGCGTAGTGGATAGAGTGCGACGCTCACACGCCGAAGGGTGTAGGTTCGATCCCAGCTCAACACCAATTTTTCGAATATTTAACGGCACCGCCTCCTTCGAGCTGCTGACAACACCCAAAGAGCAATAACTGTCTAAGAAAGCTTCTCAAATTTCGCCGTTCGGAGTCGGCAAAAACCGTAGGTCCCTTCTACTCGTGAGAAAACAGTAGCGCGCACAACACGAGCAGCTGATGAGCAAGCTAGGTTCTGGTCTCCCTTTAGACTGTAGCGCCAACAATTATTATTATTAATTATTCAGGGTTCAGCGATTGATACATGACACCTCCCGGACCAAAAACTTCCTTCCACACATTCTTGCCCATGCTGGGTTGGAGAAGAATAAAAGTATTTAGTTAATTTTTAAGTCAGTCGATTTCTAGCATTCGAGAAATATAGTTGATTTTTTTATATTTTTTCAATGGCAATCCACGAAAGGAAAGCGGGATTAGGTCGGTTCAATGTCAAGGGACTTGAAATCTGAAACAATCGAACGAAGGCACCGGTTTGACAAGGTAGCTCTAGGACACTAAAGGCAAGGGTTTGAGGGGCTCGGGTTGTTCTATTTTTGAAAATAACAACAAAAACGTTTATTACATCTTACTTCGCCTACAGTTTGAGAGATTATGTTACCTCCGATTGTGCTCCCTAGAGTCCCTGGAGGATTCACCATCATCGAAAACTCTACTCGCGGTCATTGGCAACCTCAGCAGCACATTTGCTCAATACTCTCGTCTGATACTTGTTTGACTAAATGTGGCAGCAATATCAGTTTTCGTGCAACTCATCCTTATAATTTTGTTGTTTCTGGCGATAAGTATATGGTTCTGTTGGAAAACTTACCAAAGCTCTACCGCTAGCCTCATAATTGATCTTGGATTCATTCGGGAAGCTTTCGTATTTCAAAGTCTGGCCCAATATAGTCCAGCGCAGTGACAAAGCTTGCTTTGTGCATACGTACAGCTACAGTAACGACAAATATGTGCACCTTAAGAGGAAGGATATACCATGTATACCCATATAAAGTGAACATCAAGATACAAATGTCTCTATAGGGAACATTTGTTGTAAACAAGCCCTTTTTTTTGTTTGTTTGCTATGACATCTGTGAAAAATATTTAGTATTCATCAAGTCATTGAACAGGCAATGAATGAATGAATGAATTTTGTACCAGAAAGTGATGATTTGCGGAAAGCATTAATTTTTTGTTTTCATTTGAAGAAAAGTGCTGCAGAGTCGCATCGAATGCTTGTCGAGGCATATGCTCTATCAGAAGCAAAATGCAAAAGATGGTTTCAACGATTCAGAAATAATGATATTGATGTGAGAAATGAAGAACGTGGAAAACCAACATAAAAAGTTTGAAGACTCCGAATTGCAAACGATATTGGATGGAGATGACACTTTGCATCAAAAACAAATCGCAGCAATGTTAAATGTTGCACAACAAACAATTTCTGACCGTTTAAAAGCTATGAGAAAGACCCAATAGTGTGGAAAATGGGTGCCACATGAATTGAATGAAAGACCGAAAAAACACTTGTAAAATTTTGCTTCAAGGACACGAACGAAAATCGGTTTTGCTTCGGATTGTTACTGGCGATGAAAAATTGATTTATTTTAAGAATCTTAAACGGACAAAATCATGGGTTAATCTGGGACAACCATCAACATCGACTGCAAAACCAGATCGATTCGGCAAGAAGACAATGCTGTGTGTTTGGTGGGACCAGAAAGGTGTGCTGCACCACGAGCTCCTTAAACCTTATTTAACTGTTAATACTGATCGCTACCGACAACAAATGATCAATTTGAACCATGCATTGCTCGAGAAACGACCAGAATGCGCCAGAAGACACGGCAAGTTAATTTTGCTCCATGACAATGCACCCGCACACAAAGCAAAGCAAAACCGGTTCAGAATACAATCAAAACACTTGGCTGGGAGCAGCTAACCCAACCGCCGTATTCACCAGACTTGGCTCCTTCCGACTACCATTTGATTTCATAGATGGGACACGCATTGGCTGGGCAGCACTTTGATTCCTACGAGGAGGTCGAAAATTGGGTGTCTGATTGTTTTGCTTTAAAAGACGAACAATTTTATTGGCGTGGTATTCACAAATTGCCAAAAAGGTGGTTAAAATGCGTATAAAACAATGGCCAATACTTTGAATAAAATGTTTTTACTTTCTTAGTAATAATTTGTGTTTTATTTTCAAAAAACGCTCATTTCATACTGGTATACCTGGTATATTGCGTATTGCATCAGAACTCTCGTAAGCGTTAAGCTTCAGACCGCATGTCGGAAACTCACTTTAAGAATAGTGTGATTGACAAGGTTAAAGATTTGACAGTGCACCTCGGTTCAAAGCGCGGGTGCCATGGTAACCGAGATAAGATTTTCTTACTGCCTCGAAGACAGAATGTATTTATTTTCACAAAAGCTTCCGCTGTGAAACACTGCTGCATATTCACAGCTCTTGAAGCACACTTTCCGCGGCTGGAATTATTGTCATGCCGCCGTTGTTGTTTTCTAATAATAAAATATTTCGTTTCAAAATCATTTTTCTAAAGGCTTTGGTTGACATTTTGTATGCTTTACAAATTTTTAGACTCGTTTTACTGTTTTACTAGTTAGTTCGTGTCACGAATCACTGTTAACAAAAGAACCCAAAACCTAAACAAAAGAACCAACGCTTGGCCTCCTTAGAAATAGGCAATCAAACATGCAAATTCAAAATTTTACACCACTCTAAAGGACTGTACCCCTGTGGGTCTACACGACTCTCTGTCCATATTGTATGAACGTCTGAAACGGTCAACCAGGAACCTGAAAGGTCCTTTCACGCCAGTGAAGTCCACGATAGACCAGATCTTCGCTTTACGGTAGATCCTGAGAAAGACACAAGAGGTACAGGTCGACACCCACCACAAATTTGTCGGTTTTATGTCCGCATATGACAGCGTGTATAGAGACGAGGTATATAGTGCCATGTCTACTTTTGGCATTCCTACCAACCTCATCGAATTGTGTAGGATGCCGGTGGCGAACATTCGCTGCTCCGTCAAAGCAGTAACAAGTTCACTGAGACTTTCAATGTCAAAGGAGGTTTTAAACAAGGCGGTGCGCTGTCATGTGACTTTTTCAACATCATTCTTGAGCAGATACTTCGAAACTCAGAAGTCAACACCTGAGGCATTATCTTCTTAAAGTCAGCTTAATTGGTAACTCAGGCCGATGACATTGGCATGGTTGGACGAAAACAGCGAGCCGTCAGTGAGGCGTTTGTTGGCATTGAAGCAAAAGCCGCTTAAATGGGTTTGGCAGCAAATAAAGGAAAACGAAGCACATGCCGTTGTCAAGGAAGAACACACAGGATTGACATACCGGAACACACAGCATTGACATTCCGGACAGAGCGTCACATTAGGCAGCAAAGATATCGAGGTAATAAATAACTTCGTTTGTTGCCGCCGCGGCGTCGTGGGCAGATTGCGACACTCACCGAAGGTTCAGGCACGGACTTTCCACGGCACCACCTCCTTCGAGCTGCTTGCTCACAACACTCAAAGAGTGATAGCTGTTTGAGAAAAAGCTTCAAACTTCGCCGTTCGAAGTCGGCAAAAATTGTAGGTCTATTCTACTCGTCAGAGAATAGTAGTGCGCACAACACGAGTAGTTCATGAGGAAGCTAGGCCCTAATCCCCCCGTGGATTGTACCTCCACTCAAGTATTATTATTATTAAAGGACTTCGTTTATTTAGCTCCGCGGTAAATATGGAGAAGAATGTCAGTACCGATATCTGTCGCAGAATCAATCTTGCCAATCGCCTTTTCCCCTAGAAGCGATCTTGTCCTCTCTCCAAGCATGCTTTGTAGAACAGCTTGATCAGCCTACGGCGCGGATACTTGGATTTTAGTAAAATAAGAGGAGGAACCCTTATGCCTTTTGCAGAGGAAAATTTTGTGTACGATTTCTGGACTTGTTAATGCTATTTGGAGAAGAAGATATAGCGAGGAGCCTCATGGTCAGTACGGCGGTATGCGTCTTTGTTAAGTGTTTTCGGACACAACACTTAAGATGACTAGGCAGTGCAAAGCGTATAAATATATTTGCCGGAGCCCATAAAGTCTTCAAATCAGAGTAATGGGGACAACGCAAAAGAAACGGTCTAGGCTGAGGTGGTGCGCCCAAGTAGAGAAAGATTTAATTCAACTTCGAGTGCGCAATTGGAGGCAGGTAGCGAGAGTTCAGGTGAAATTCAGGTCCAACCCGATCTGTGGAAGCCTGAAAATTTACTTCGTTTTCCCGTTTAGTTTTTTCTTAATTCAAATGTTATTACTTGTTTTGACCTCTAGCGCCACAAATCCAACTGGTCTGGTATGCCATCTCAACGGACGGAACTTTTGCATGTGTGGATAACGGTGACAGAAAGGACCAGCAAAGTCGACCATTTTCAGCCGATCTATTTTTATTCCCACAGAGTGACTTGACATTTTGACATTTTCAACCGCGATGAAAATTCCTCTTCGACAGCGTTTCTGCCTACGTTCCTAAACTCAAGCCCACTCACTCGACATGCCCATCACGATAGCCACTTATCAAGCAGTTCAAGGTTTGTGTCGCTACGAGATGTGTTCAGTGCCGAGCCCGAAGTCTAGGAACCTCCTGTTCCCAAATTAAAAAAACACGTCCTGCTAAGCGGCACGATTTATAGAAACCGAAGTTCTGCGAAACGTCCGCCTCCGTTCAAACATTTGTTCGGCATGCCTCGGGCGTGCGGTTATTTATTTTCTTGAAGCCAACTTATTTTCCCCTGAAAAGTGCAAAGGTAAAGTGTTGTCCTCAGCACTGCCATTCTCTGCGTAATTCTGCCGTCATTTTTGTACGCACAATTCACACATACATACGTACTGCGTTTACCCTCCGGCAGTAATCACGTACGCTACAGTTAAGGCGTTTGTACGTGGCACATAATACTCCTGACTGCAAAGTGTGAGCAACCTAATCAGTAATCCGTGTTACTTTTGCGGAATGTTGATTTCGTTATAGTGCCGGGGCTCCTCCTGGCAGAAAACATCAGAGTTTCGTGTTTCACCCCTTTCTGGGGCCGCGTACAGTCCCGGGGTGTGTATTGGGCTCTTGGCGCTGCCAACTGCCGCACAGACAGTGACAAAAGTTTAAAGCCGTCTTTTGTGTGCTTTGCTTTGAGAATTTGGGGGAAGAAATGACTTTAAACTTTCCGACTTCGCGGTAATGCGTGCGGGCGTGGCAGCACTACGGATGCTTCGCCGCAAAGACTAAGGTTGCCCCGGCGCCAGAGCGAACTTATGATGAGACGCGTTGTTGGATAAAAAGAACGCCTAAGGAGTCGGCGGATGCTTGTTGCATAACTTCGCAGAGAAACTGAAAAGTTTATGAAGTCATCGATTTTTATGGTTTTGACTGTGTCACGTTTTGAATTGTGAAAGAAAAAGTGCGAAGCGAATCGTTGATTAGGGGTTGGTTTGGCTCGGTTGTAGTTTGCTCTGATAATAAGCGGATTCAGTTGCCCTAAGCTGTTGGTTAGTGGAATTACCAAGCTAACAGTCGGCTGGAGACCACTTCGTTTCACTGGGAGGTACTCTGGCAATTTTCCGCCAGAACGTATCAGATTTCGAAAATAACTTATTTTGCGAAATCTTCAGGGATTTGCGCTTTGCTGATGAGCGGTGATTTTCCAATCCCATGGGGTGTTCTAGAGAAGGGTAGAAACGCTAAATGGTCTCCCTGTCCTGAATATACAGTCGTTGGATTCTAAGGACACATTTTCGAATTTTTTTTTAATAAGAATGAAACAAAGCGTAGTTTGGTGAAATATATTTTTACATAAAAAAAGGAGAATGTGTTCCACAAACTGCGCCTAATAGCAATCGGACTCAGGGAAAAAATTCAGTGCAACATCGGCTACCGCATACGAGCTCTAGGCAAGCGCTTAGACTTAAATTTTCTCTCCGAAACCGAATTGAAGTCTTTCTTTGTATCAAGATAGCTATTAAACACAAAAGAGCTGGGAGCTGCAGCGATCACTGGAAGGAGATAGGGCTTAACGGGACGACATTGAATGCCATGTGGAACACGTTTTTGCCTCTAACAAAAAACCAGAATTAATGAACGCCAAAACTAATGACAAGCTCGAAAGTATTAAATCATTCACAGCATTTTAATTTATCAAACTGGGGTTTCTAAAACTGGCTGATTGGCTCATATCGATGCACCTTATCTTCTGCTTGGGTTGATGTGGAGACGAGACTGACGATCTCCAACTGTGTTGGTAGTTGACCTCATGCTGGCTGCGGTCCTTCTACATTTTATTTTCAGAATATTGTACGTTGTGTTCGAATTTTTTGAAAAATAAGTTTAGTAAACATTTTTTTGGAGGAAGTTTGGGAAGTAATTAAAATACTTGGATGGCGCAACAGTCCCAAGAGGGACCAGGGGCTGGCTTGCTCATCAACTACTAGCGTTGAACGAACTTCTGTTCTCTCACGGGTAGAAGGGACTTATAGTTTTTTGCCGACTCCGAACGATGAAGTTTGATAAGCTTTTTCTTAGATAGTTAGTAGTCTTTTAGTATTGTCAGCAGCTCGAAAGAGGTGGTACCGTGAAAAATTCGAGATATTCAGTCGAAAAACGAACCTAGACTTCTGGCGTGTAAGTGTCGCACACTCACCACTACGCCACGGAGGACGTTGTATCAAGCCCTTAATTTTTCGAGGAAAAAGTTAAGTGAATAGTTTTCTGAAAAAAATATGGAGAATGTACGACTACAAAGATTGTAGGCTGTACGCTGCTAAGGAAAAGGTATAATAATCTTAAGATGTGTGGCCGTATGTTGGTCATCTCCTGAGCATCAAAAAAAAGCTTGTATATCAATGTTGCACGGAAATTTGGAACCAAGACAAGAAATAGAGAAACTTTTTCAAGTGGCAAATAGGTAGAGACTCCCCCAATAAATACTTGACTTCCCTTCGTGAAATTTGCAGACTTTCGTCGTTCTTGAACTTTACCATGATGAAGAAGAATTTACTAAGAGTTTAAGTTATCCAGACAACAACTCTGTTCAAAAAAGGTAATTGTTTAAATTTCGCGGGCTACGAAAATACGATTATAATTTTTCTTATTTTGTTATGTTTTGTTATACTGCTTGTGAGAGGCAAAGAAGTTAGACGTGTTTTGCGTGTTCGTTGATTTCTTACCGCCAAAAAAATTGATTAAAGAATTTGTATTTTATTTTGTGTAAAAGTGGAATTATGTAAGTGCTCAAATACATTTAACATATTGACAGTCGCATACGGTGAGTGTACTCTGAGTCATAAGAACGTTTACAAGTGGAGAAAGCATTCCCAAGCAGGCAGCGGAAATGTGAATGACAATGCTCGCCTTGGACGCCACAGCATATAAACCACCGATGAAAATATTGAGAGTTGAATCATTTTGAGAGAAGTTGCTGAAGATGTCGGACAATAGGCTGGCTCACGCCAAAAAAATGTTCGCCATGTTCGGGTGGCAGCGTTCATTTCAAAATTGTTAAATTTTGACAAAAAAAAATATCGCTTAAGCACCGCTTAGCAATTGCTTAGTTACGTTAACGGAAGTTCAGATTTGCTTAAAATTGTCATCAAAGCCAAAACACAGCCTGAAGGACAACACATCCAGAAAAGAACTCAGGATGCTGGACTTCGCCTTCGGAGCAGAACCTCTCTGTGGGTAGCACGCGGTTCCAACACCTGGGACCTGGCGATCTCCTCATCAATTCACCGTCAATCAGATTGATCACGTTGAGATCGATGTCAGACACTCCTCCAGTAATCTCGATGTCCGAATCTTCCGAGGAGCAAACATCGACTCGGATCATCACCTTGTTGTAGCCAAGGTAAGAACCCGGATATCGAGAGAGCAACGGAGTCGAGACAGACCAAAACGGTTTGACGTCGAAAAGCACCACTCGCAGCCGATTGCTGGGAACTTTGAGTCTCCGTGAAACTCGCTCAGAGTTCGACGCTGCCTGCACTAACCTTGGCATAGAAGAAGAATGGAAACGTTGTCAAGAAGCCACCAAAAAAGCTGAAACTGATGTGCTGGGTTTCAAGACACCACCCAGAAGGAACCCATAGTTTGATGACTAGTACAGGCAAGCGCACGCAGCCAAACAAGACGCCTATAAGGCAACACTGCATCAAACAACGAGGGCTGTTCGTGAGCTCTACGAACAGAGAAGAAGAAAAAAGCACCGGCTTCTCAGAAGGCAAAAGAAGGAACATGAGAACCGCGTGGTCGTGGACAGGTGTTATGGCAGAAATGAAGTCCGAAAATTGTAACGAAATGTAAAACAGCTTAATAGCTAATCGAACGATACAAAGTCCGGACCAAGGCCTGCCGGGACCAGAATGGACAACTAGTAGTAGAGTCGCAGACTGTGCTGAGAATCTGGAAGGATCATTTCTGCTGCTAGGCGGAACGTTTCACTCGATTTGGACTATGATAAACAAGAATTCCGTCCCTCCGACATAGACGAGGTAAAGATAGCAATATCCAAGCTGAAATCGAACAAAACTGCTGTAGCGGACTGGCCGCAGGACTATTTAAAGCAGCTGGAGATGAGTTGGTCGGGCACATGCACCAGCTCATGTGTGAGATATGATCGGAGGAAAGCATGCCCGATAAGTGGAATCTCAGCGTCGTTTGCCCGGTCCACAAGAAAGGAGACCCCTTTGACTGCGCCAACTACAGAGGGATTAGTCTCCTAAACATCGCATACAAGATCCTCTCTGCCGTATTGTCTGAGCGTCTGAAACCATTTGTCCATGACCTGATAGGTCCCTATCAGTGTGGTTTCAGGCCAGGGAAGTCCACAATAGACCAGATCTTCACATTACGGCAGATCCTGGAAAAGACCCAAGAAATGCAAATTGACACTCACCACCTATTCGTCGATTTCAAGGCTGCATATGACAGTGTGCATAGAGACGAGCTATACAGTGCCATGTCTAGTTTTGGCATTCCTACCAAACTCGTCAGATTGTGTATAATGACGATGGAGAACTCTCGCTGCTCCGTCAAGGTCGGTACCGAACTCACCGAGATCTTCAATGTCAAAAAAGGTTTAAGACAAGGCGACACACTGTCATGTGACTTCTTTTACTTCATCCTTGAGAAGATCGTGCGTAACTCACAAGTCAACACCAGAGGCACGATCTTCCAAAAGTCAGTTCAATTGCTAGCTTACGCTGATGACATTGACGTGATTGGAAGAACACAGCGAGCCGTCAATGAGGCGTTTACTGGCATTGAAGCGGAAGCGGCTAAAATGGGTCTAGTGGTAAATAAGGGCAAAACGAAGTACATGCTGTCATCAAGGAAGGACACACAACATCGACGTATCGGACAGAGCGTCACACTAGGCAGCAGAAACTTCAAGGTAGTTAAGGACTTCGTCTGACTCGGCTCTGCGGTAAATAGGGACAACAACATCAGTACCAAAATCAAACACAGAATCACTTTTGCCAATCGCTGTTTCTTTGGGCTCAAGAGGCAAGTGAGTAAAGAAGCCATCTCTCGAAGGTCTAAGCTTGCTTTATATAACATCTCAAACATCCTAGTCCTACTATATGGCGCGGAAATCAAAGGCAGACGAAAAAGCCCTAAGTCTTTTCGGGAGAATAGTTTTGCGTTTGATTTTTGTTCCTCTTTGCGTGTACGGTATCTGGAAGAGAAGATTTAATGACTAGCTCTATGGGCTATTCAGCGACAAGCGCCCAGTCAAGCGTGTACGGGTACAATGCTTAAGATGTCTAGGCCATGCAGAGCGTATGGACACCACTGCTCCGTCCCGAAAAGTATTTGAATCCGAGCCATTGTGACAACGCAACAGAGGACGACCTAGTCTAAGGTGGTGCACACAAGTGGAGAACGACCTCAACCAACTTGGAGTGCGCAACTGGAGGCAGCTGCCGAAAGATCGTGCTGGCTGGAGAGACATGTTGTTTGAGGCCCAGTTCCACCCCGGACGGTAGGAGAACTAGTCTGGCTAAAATTCTTATGAATCATCACCATCCGTAGAAAATAACTATTTGGTGTGAGCCATATTCCTTTTCGTTAAATGTAATGATCGTCATTTTAATGTAAACGGTCGGCGTTGTTGCGCAGTGCTTACTGATTACTTTTGGCCGGATTAAAAGTTATGGATCTTGACAACATGAGGTTTCAACAGGACGATACCAAAAGCCACACGGTCGATCGAAGTGAAGGTATGGTGGGCCTGTAAGCTCAAAAAATGGTTCAGTCGATTGACCGCTTTGTTAGTGCGATTTAACACTGATGGACTATTTTCTGCAGTTGCGTTAAGACATTGATTTGTAACCACAAGTGTAAGAGGGTTCAAGAGCTCGGAGCCAACATTGAGCTCGAAGTGGCGCCCGTGTCGACTGACATGTGTAGCCAAGTCCTTGAGAATTAGCTCCAACAAACTTACCGCGTTGGCCATGTCAGCGAACTTGAATTCCATCCTTAAATGCTTTGACTGTACTTCACGTCGATAGCAAAGATTTTAAAATATCCTAAATGGATTGCTTTTCATTAAAGAAAGAAAATTTGTCATGTCCCCATGGCATAATCATTTATATCGAATTGTGCAACAGTTCACGAGGGGACCAGAGTTTATATCTCCTCAGCAACTACAACAACTCGTACTTCTGTCGCGAGTGAAGTTTTTCTCGAAGGGACCTACAATTTTAAAAGCCATCAACTCACAGACAAGCATTGCTCTTTGCGTGTTGTCAGCAACTTGAAAGGAGTGGTGCCGTGGAAAAACATAAACCGGAGACATTCACTAAGTGAGTGACGCACTACGCCACGGTGGCCACTAAATGGTCAGTCAGCAGGCTGTAAAACGACTTCAGTCTAGTGCACACTTAAGACACGTTACGGAGACGTTCCCTCAGGCCAGCAAATTACAATTGTCTCCAAAAAGTAGCATTCCAGGAGTTCATAGAAAATCCCTTTGATGTGGATAATGCACAGACACTTACTTGAGTCACAAACAATTCCAATTCAAATACGCGTCGCGTCACGTACCCAGTCAACCAGGGGAGTTGCCCTTGTTGTCAAATGCGCCTTGTTCTCAACCCTAATGGAACTAGGCAAAAGCAAAAGAACTAATGTAATATTTCGTCCTGTAGCCATCAGGAGCAAATAAACACATCTCTATTGTTCAAGCCACTACCCGCATAAGCGAGTGGGGACCGCGGTCTCCTCCCGACGGCATTCACCGCCGGGGCTTAGACCTAGTTGTTATCTGCAAAGGATTCAGAACACAAGTATTCCATTTGTCAGAAGAAATTCAATTTGAAGTTTATTTCACATTTCTTTGTTTTAGGTTTCCCATTTTTTTTTTTGTCTTCGCAGAACAGGGCACCACCTTGCCTCGGGGATGTAGCAGGGCGCAATGCTCCGTTTTTGATATGTCCGTCGTCGTCGTCGTCGCCTAGCCGCCAGGCATAGTGATGGTTGGTAAGTTCTTGTACCGCGCCAAAGGCAGGCTTTGTCTTTTGGTTAACTGAGGGACGGGGTGTGCAGGACTGTCAGGAGATATCCTTCGGTCGCAGTCACTGAAAGCAGCGGTCAGACAAGTTAAGCACTCGGCCGTACACACAATTGCAGAACTCCTACTCGCTTGGCGGTGTTGTGTAAATTTTAATTAAGTTTTGCAACGGAAAACACTGAATTATGCATGAGGATCCTTCCGGAGGCTCATTCATTTCGCCGAATGGACTCCGAATGCTATGAGTATTTGAATTACATATGAAGCAGTTTGGAAGGAGAGAAAAAGAAAATGGGGTTGGCGGATTTGGTCGGTATCTGCGGTATCTCGGGTCGTTGAGGCGGATTTGCGATTCGGTGATTGCCGGAAGATTTCGTAGTCATTTTCTTCCTTGATCCCATTTATGAGATATCCATTTGACAGCCGTCACCGTGTACGTGCTTCGCGGGGCTTACTCTGGTAATATTCAATTTCATTGGGACGCCGCGGTATGTACGCGTGTTTCGGGCGCTTTGAGAATTCTGTGCGAAGGGGAAGTTGTTGGTGTTCAAGGCGAAGTCAGTTGGGGACTTGGGATTCCTTTGGTCTAAACCCAGAGCAGAGTACAGAATCGACAAGGCAAGAAATGTGCCTGAAGGTTGTAGTGAAAGAGATTTTGGACTGTGAATGAAAGTAAACTTGAGTGTGCAATGAGGCTTCTCATGATGGAACAGTACAAACTGTTTGTTTCCCGGATCATGTACGGCCTACCAGTTTTCCTGTCTTGGAAACAAACTAATCGCGGAATCAAGGTTCAAATACTCAAGACACATGGAAGACAGCAGAAAGCATCCAAAAAGTGCTCAAACAAAATACCCTGGTAGTCCAATGGGTGCCACACTTCGAAGACCGATGGCGGCACTCTTGAACGAGATGTTTACAATCGTGTTGAAGTAACTGGCTGGGTGCCACTCGTAGCTTAAATTTGTCAATGATTGAAGGTGTGTCTGCGGTTTCTAGACAAAAAAAAAACGATAAAAAAAGGAAGAAGGTAAGCGATTCATCCTTTTTATGCAAGTTTTGAGGGACAACAGAAACGACACAAGTCTCTTTGTTGTAACGTGGATACGAGTGCCATCTGCAAAGAAAAGTTATTATAAGGACCTAAAAATAAAAATAGTGGACGAGAGCGAGGATGATAGTGAGAGAGGAGAGCAATTACCACAAATGCAGCCGTTTCCTAGGTTTAAGACAAATGCGACGGCCGCACTGGCATGGTGCTTGGAGGGGCGATTAATTGTCGCTTCTGGGATTGCATCGGTTGTGGCAAAGTTTGTCCAAGTAGTATAGGTATGTGGCAGAGGCACCAGCATATTGGTTTCGATGGGGTCTACTTGTGGTGTAAAGTTCAAGCGCAGAAGATGTTTGTAGCGTGATGGGTGGTTGACATTAAGCGGCTTTAAATTGCTGGGCTGTTAGTTGGTTGGGATGCTGACAGTCTACTAGCTGATGGTGAAGTGGAAACATTGGCACTACATATTTCAGCTGTTCCAGAAGGAAAGAGAAGGCTTCAAATTGGTTTCAACGTCGTTGCAAGTTCTTGATGAGCCGCGAAACCGACGGTTATAGGAAACCACTTAATGGGAATGGATGGATTCAAGTCTGATATTCACCATATTAATGCTAGTGTTTCCCAGGGCTCTGTTTTGTCTCCGACACTCTTCCTCATTTTTATAAATTATCTCTTGTCTGCTACTTCTAATCCTATTCATTCCTTCGCTAATGACAGTACCCTCAGCTTTTCATATTCGTTTCTTGACTCACGTCAATTAACTTCGGCCATAGACTCGGAACGGCAGCGTATGTTCTTCTTGTTGTGGCGCTAAAGTCCGGGGTCAACCTGGGACTCAACCAATATGCCTTTCCAGCCTGCACGATCTTTCGCCAGCTGTCTCCAGTTGCGCACTCCAAGTTGGTTGAGGTCCTTCTCCACTTGTGTGCGCCACTTGAGTCTAGGTCGTCCTCTGTTGCGTTATCCCAATGGCTCGGATTCAAAGACTTTTCGGGCCGGAGCAGTGGTGTCCAAACGGTCTACATGTCCTAGCCATTTTAATCCTTGTATCCGTAGTGGCTTAGCCACTCGCATGTCGCTATACAGCCCATAGAGTTCGTCATTAAATCTTCTCCTCCAGATGTCATCAACGGAAACAGGACCAAAAATCGTACGCAAAACTTTTTTCTCGAAGAGACTAAGGGCTTTCTCATCCGCCTTTGCGTCCAAGACTCCGCGCCATAGAGTAGGACGGGGATGATCAAGCTGTTATACAAAGCGAGCTTAGTCTCAATTCAATTGCCTCTTGAGCGCAAAGAAACAGCGATTGGCAAGAGTGATTCTGCATTTGATTTCGGTTTTGGTGTTGTTGCCCTATTTACCGCGGAGCCGAGGTAGATGAAGTCCTTGACTACCTTTCTGCTTCTTAGTGTGACGCTCCGTCCGAGACGTCGATGTTGTCTGTCCTTCCTTGATGACAGCATGCACTTCGTTTGCCCTCATTTACCGCCAAACCTATTTTAGCCGCTTCCGCTTCAATACCAGCAACCGCTTCATTGGCGGCTCGCTGTGTTCGTCCAATTACGTCAATGTCGTCAGCGTAAGCTAGCAATTGAACTGACTTGCGGAAGATCGCACGATCTTCTCAAGGATGAATTTAAAGAAGTCACATGAAAGTGCATCGCCTTGTCTAAAACCAGCGTTTGTTAAGTACATTAAATTCCGACCTTGACAGCGAATTGGGGAAATAAGAATAGAGTGGAATTTAATGCTTTTAAAATCCAGTGCTGTCTACTGTCGTTAAAGCGATCACAAAATAATGAGCCGTTATCCATGAACGGCACTTGCGTTGTTGAAACCGAAAGACTTTCCATCCTCGGTATGTGTATCAACCCAACAATTAATTGGAACGATCACATATTTGAGGTTGCCAAAAATGCTGCGAAATGTCTAGGCTTTCTTAAACGATGCAAGAAGTACTTCACCCCCTCTAATCTAGCTACAATATACAAGGCCTACATACGCCCAAAACTTGAGTATAACGTTCCTATTTGGTCAGATGCTTCTAAGACTGCACCCGCTGGATAGAATTCAAATGCGAGCGATAAAACTAATGGGTGGCAGTAATATTTCGAAGTCGATTGACCCGTTAGAACACCGATGCAATGTCGCGCCGTTATCACTCTTTTATCGCTATTTTAACAAGAAATGCTCAGATGAATTAGCCAGCTGCATTCCTCCCTTTCAAGAATTCACCCGCAATACACGCCTCGCTAGGAATGCCCACCAATTCACACTCAAGCCCTCTTTCGGACGTACAGTCAAATTCAGAGACTCGTTCTTTAGCCGCACTACACGAATCTGGAATGCTCTTCCCAGGTCGATTTTTCCTCCTCATTACAATTCACAGGCATTAAAAACCAATGTGCATCGATACCTCCTCTCCCTCTCTTCCGCTATACCTTCGGCCCGTTCTGTGACTTGATCCGGTCACTTAAGGGTACTCGCAACCCCTTTTGCACGCTCTGCGTTTGAGGGTCAGTAAAGAAAAGTTGTTTTCCATCATATCAGCTTCATTCATAGCCGCCAAAGGCAAGTAGCTGTTTTTCTCTGACACGATTAACTTAATGAAGCACGTGATTCAAGCCCACAATATTTTGTGTGTGCACGGAGACACGGAGACTATTAGGTGCGATAGTGACTGGTTGAATAATAGCGACAGTGGAGGCTATATTCAGCTGCCGCGGAACTTCAGAGGCCCTCAGATGTATAACTCCACACTGTTGAAACTTTGCCTCCAGACAAGTAGAACCTGGGCTGCAGCCCCTTCTGGCAGTAGGACCTCTTGTGCGAAAATCGGTGCCTTTGAAATCCAATATCCCGGTCAGAGATGAGGAAAGAGTAAGTTTGCTTAAAGGTGTTCCTATTCCACTTTCTAATGAAGTCAAATATCTACGTGTTATCCTCTAGAGTAAACTTCTTTAGAAAAGACACACTGAGACAAAAACCTCCAAGGCGCTGTCAGTCTTCTGGCAGTTTTTGGCAACACCTGGGGTCTATCACAATAAAGATCCGTTTGGATTTACACTGCAACGATACGGCCACTTCTCTCATATGCATCAGTCGTTTGGTGGGATAAGCTTTCACGCAAATACGCGACTGCTGCTTTCACCAAGCTTCAAAAAAAAAAATTGTCTCGGCTGTACAGGAATCTTCCCCAGCACTCCTGGCTCTGCTCTTGATCCATGGATCAATCTCCCTCCCCTTGACATAAACATCATGGGATTTACACTCAAAGCCATCTCGCGACTAAAAAGGACTGCTCTTTGGTGCAACTTGCACTAGAGCTGAATGACCTCGTACACCGCATCTCCTATGATACTAGCGTCATGAACATGCCGTCCGATGCAAGGTCACCAAAAATGCAGTTGCGACGCTTATACAAAGTCGATTTTCCCCGTGGACTGGCTTTGGCCAGAAACTGAACCGGCAAGGGAATGCAGTTGGATTTTTACTGACGGCTCCAACACGATGGAGGTTTCTGGAGCTGGGGCCATCGTAGAAAACGAAAACATCAGACTTCACTTCTACTTAGGTAATTTCGCGTCAGTCTTCCAGGCGTAAGATTTCGCGACCCTAATTGCCACCAACTATATTGTAAAGAATAGGTGGAAGAGGCGAAGCATCTTTGTCTGTAGCGACAGTCAAGCTGTGATTAAGGTCTTACTCAACCCTTTAACCTCTTCCAAGATAGTCCAAGAATACAAGTGTTTCCTTAATTTGGTCGGCCGGCTGAATTCGCTAAGACTTATATGGGTCCCGGGAAATTACGGGATCATGGGAAACGAGATTACCGATGAACTAGCTAGGCATGGTTCAGAAGAGGCATTCGTAGGTCCCGAAGCCGCCGTGGGACTACCTGTATCCTTGGTCAGGGCCTCCGTCGATAGTTGGGTCTCCCTACAGCACAACCAGAGATGGTGTGACTCTCCAGGATGCAGGATAACCAAAACTATGCTCCCGAACGTTGACAGGAATCCCAATAGCAGAAAACCTCTAGACAGAAACGAGTGTAGACGACTTGTCGGCATACTAACGGGACCATTTACCTTCGCTATGCACGTAAGTCGTCTTGGGCTTATCGATGTCACCCTTTGCGACGCCTGTAGAGAAGGTGGAGACACTTCAGGGCACTTTCTCTTTCAGTGCCCCGCCTTTTTTTTGTATAATTGACGCGTGCAAAAGGGGTTGATCTGTTGCTAAGTTCTATATCACAGAAGCGCCTCCTTTTTTTTTTAGGAAAACCAAGAAATTGCATTAAGTGAAGGTTACTACCTGGTAATACAATGGACCTGTACTTGAGTCTGAGCGCTCCAGTGCAGTATATCCCAACCTCCAACAAAAAAAAGTTTGCTGTACTGACTGGTCCTAAGCTGATTATTAACTCCACTGACTCAAGCCAGGGTGAGAGGATAGAGATACAGAGGTTTAAGAAAGTTCTTGCTTCCTACTTAGAAAGTCCCTTTTGCATGAACTCAGTTTGGTGCTTGGGTAACTAAAGTAACCAATGGAAATGGACTCCGCTTTCCCATTCACTCCATGTGACTGGAAGAATCACACAACGAAACACAAAATGGTAAGAGCATTTGCTGCGATGCCAACAACAAGGCGCAGGGTTTGAGAGGACTGAAAGTAGGATAATAATAATAAATGTTGGCGCTACAGTCCAAATGGGGACCAGGGCTTAGCTTGCTCATCAACTACTCGTGTGGTGCGCGCTACTGTTCTCTCACGAGTAGAAAGTACTGAGAATGAGAGCTTGACTTTAATTTACAGTCCAGTTTCACGGGATGCCAGCGGCCAAGACAAACTTACTTCTGCCGCGTCATAAGCTTTCCTGTGGAAGAATCTTGAGGGCTGTTGCTTATTGACTCAGTCCAGACGGTAATATGGCTTTCTCAGACCGGTAGGTATTCAAACCAAGTGCTGTGATCTACTTAGCTGTAGCGGCATTAAAAAAATTGTTTGTCCTGCCTTTCAAACGCGAAATTAGCTTTTAACCCGAGTAACTTGGGCTTCTATGCCTTCTACGAATGTGGGTGGATTGTAAAGATGTGGGATTTGGTTTTATGTGATCACCTAACTTGACGGCTTGTATCACGGGGTCTGTTTTCCAAAGAATCGTAGATAACGCAAGACCTGCCTGAGTTACCCAAGTTCCAAATTGAGATCATGCTTAAAAGACAATAACCCCATCTTGGTGTGATGTGAGGCCTTCTCAAAACCTCTTCCACTCTCCGGGCCGCAGTGCCCCATTGAGAATGCAACTCCATACTGATCCGAAAAGGTTCCCTAACCGCCTTGCCTAGTTTTTGCGTAAACAAGCAATTAGACAAGTCAACACAGTACACTATTCTCCACTCTGCCCGCGATATTAGGTAGTAAACCACAGCCACCACGATACTCTTACATGGGGCCTTACCGCTCGGTCGGGCTGGAATCGAACTTCTATGGGCTCCTGACCTCCTGTGACATCACAATAAAGCCTCTGGTCAAACTGTCACAATCAGTCAGGTATGGTCACATATGTCTATCAGTGTTTCCGTTGTCATTTATATAAGATATGGATGTGATTTTGTAATCGTGTGATGTATAAAGTCCAGTCACATCGTCTGGGGGGCTGAAGTGTACCGTTGTTAATCCAAATTCTACACCGTATCCCTTAGATTATAGCCATGTGTGTCCTTTTTGTCATTTTCAAACGCCAAAAATCCACTCGCTAGAAAAAAATTATTGTCGATGACTACCTACACTGCGGTCAAACTCATTCTTCTACAGTTCATTTGAAAAGTTGGCTTTAGGCGGACTTAAGGCATTGGAGCAGTGGTGGGTCAAGTATTTTATACTTAGAAGAGACGTCCACACCGGAATCATCAATCTTCCATCACAACTTGCAGCACATAGAAGACAGCTGTTGATTAACACTTGCCGTAGGCCAACCATCGTCATATCGAAATCGTCGAGTGATTTGATCTAAAATTGAAAGGCAGCAGGCACGTCCCTGCTTTCAATGCATTGACAATGGGAACTCACCCCAATCATCATATTCCTAGCTCAATGGAATCACTCCAGGCAGCATTCATGCATCCCATGGAATTGTTTAATTTAGGAAAATTGCCAAACAGGCACATCCATGTCTCCAAATGCGAACCACGCAAGCCGCGACAAAATGACGTATCCCTTCAACGACAAGAAGAAATTATGCCCTGGCATTTGACAAGCCGCAAATGAAACTCAAAACTCATCTCCTCCGCAAAGCCCGAAGGCTGAATGTTAAAGTCCTAATGCCTGGCTTCCTCCCAAAAAGATGCCTCTCTCATTTATCCAATATACACACGGCCCGCGGGTGGATGTGTACATGTTTATTATATTTTTTGTAATATCCTCTTGTTACACACGAGAAGGAGGCTGCTTTGTATCCGGGATGGGCATTCAAGGCGCGCGCCTATGGAGTAGCGAATCCCTTCAAGGAATTGCTTGAAGAGCGCGAATCGTAGTCGCATAGTCAACGCTCACGGAATTTAATGAGCTCCTTAGCCCACGACAGGATTCTTATTATTTTCCTGTTTAGTGTGGGCTTGATAGGTGTCTAAGCAGCGCGAACACGTGTACGTCGGCTGCTGACATGTTTGTCCTTATTTAATTTTCTGTTTTTCCTTATGTTGTTTGTTTATGATTCCTTCCGTCGTCATCCTTTCAGCAGCAAGGAGGTGTCAGCATTCTTCCCTTACCTCCTCTCGCCTTGCCAATGACTGTGAATGGCCGTGTGTGTGTTCGTTTGCTTCTTTTCTGTGCTTTTCGGGTTGCAATTGAAGGCTGAAGCTCTTTCAGCAACCATGTTCAGTGTTTACTTTTAATTATTTTCAGGTGATTACCGCTATGCGGAAGTTTCCTGTCATGTGTTGTCAACGAACCGGGATATATGGGCATCAATTTGTAAAGCAGGACGAGATCCGCACGCGCTAAGGAGTGCCTTCCGTGGAACGGGTTCAAATTGGCCAGAGAATGGAAAGGCTTTCAACAGAGTATTTGCACTGGCTGACTTCAATTTATCTACAAATGAGTCGGTCTATGAACACCTTACTCCCGTTTGAGATTTGATGATAATGCACTGGCATGCAGTTGCACAGACATCTATTTAGCATTCCAAAAGGTTGGTGGCTGGGTATCAACGGATTAGTTTTATGGACTTTTATGACTATGAAATAGGATTGAACTTAAGTGCGAGTTCCGCTTACACATTGAGGGTTTCGTTTTTGTTTTCAAAAAATTTGACTCAAACAGATAATTTTGGCAGTCGCACTGTAAGTTAGGTAACGACTATGTGACTTAAAAAAATTGAAACCAAAGCTGAATGTGAAAAAGGACATTATTGAACATTACATTGTTGAACGGTATAGCTGGAAACAATTAACTCAAATGTCTCAAACACTGAAAGGATCTTATGGTGACGATTTACTTCAAATTCAGATAGTCCAACGCAAAACGGAGCCTCGGATGAAACATATATGCATTTGAATAAGGGGAGAACAGTTCGTATCCTCATCAGATTCGAGGCAACCAAAGAGTTGCGAGACGACGGAAGGTCATAGTGGAGGATCAAAATTTTCTTCAACTAGTGAAGCCTTTTTGTTTTGTTTTTCTTTTGTTTTTGTTACCCTGCATAAACTGTCTTCATGAAGCAGCACTGCCCTTCTTGTTTGCATGCGTATCCCAAAACACTTTCTTTTCCGTCACTTGGAAACTGTTACCAGATTTCGCACGTGAAATTTTCCAAAATGTGACTTGGGGTGCGTTGAGACGTTGTGCAGTGTTTCCACCACCTAAAGTGTCTCTTCAAATGGATGTGCAACAATTAAACCATAGCCAGCTACCTAATTTTGAAATATCAAAATCGAAAAAGAGGTAAAGGGTAGAAATTCGGCCCGTTTTCAAAAGATGGCGCCACCTACAAAACATTTGTGGCAGACAACCACACCAACGGTCCGGCCAACCAGTGCAGCTGAGCATACTGAACGGACTACGCAACGGCACACTCAGCAGCACATCGCAGTACGTGAACTAACCCAACGGCACATAACCCACGCGAGGATATACTTCCGCGCATAATAACATCTACGATCGCGGTCCGTACGTCGTTGGGTAAACAACCCAACGAACCCAACGGTGCCCGCGACGCACAAGAGGATATCCTTCGCATCCCACCAACGCCGAGGGATACAACGTGGGCATGTGCCTACGGAGCAATAAAAGGAATGGGTTGGGTCACACAAAAGACACTCGCAATTAGAAAGTCACACGGATCATAACTAGCAGTGGGATAGTGACACTGATCAATACTTACATTGAAATCGCCGATGATAAGTTATCTAAATAAAATATTGTATACATAAATCGACTCCTCGCCTTTTAATTAACTCCAAGTAGGACATACTTGTGGCAACGAGCTACACATTTCATTCAGAAATATCGAAAGTCGACAGCAATGGTTAAATGAGCGCGCAGAAACGTGGGGAGTGGATCAGCAAACTGTTTCCGTTCAGTTGAAGAAACTTGGATTTATTCAAAAGCAAGAAAATTAGGCGACGTACAAGTTCAAATTGGGAGATGTCGAAAGGAAATCTTTTGCCTTGGAACTTATTCTTGAAAGGCATCAAATGAAGTAATTTTCGTACCGCAGAGTCACTGAAAATAAAAATTGGCCTTACTAACATAACCCCAAGAAAAAAAGTCCTTCCACATTCTGGTGTACCCATTTCTTCATCGTCTATATTTTCTTAGAAAAATAGTGGGACCAGACGAGAGTGGTGCACTATGAGCTGCTAACACCTGGCGAAACCATTGATTTACAACGAACGCATTTGAGCCGCCCATTGCGTGAAAAACGGACAGAAATAACCAGAGGCTTTTGCAACACAACAGTCAGAAACTAGCTAAAAACGCTTAAGAAAGTTCTACTTCATTCACCGTATACCCTAGACCTTACATCTGTCGAATATTGACTTATCGACAAATGCAAAACAAGACAGCAGGACAGGGATGTCGAAGAGCCGGATTTGCTCTCCAACAGAGTGCACGACGACCCTGAAGTCTGGCGACACATTGTGATGTTCTTTAACTGGCGACGCTAATTGGCTCTGTGTATCGGGCCTACGACATCCAAATATCCAGCAGCAAAAAAAACTTTTTGAAAACCGTGTGTCTGGTGGTGACATGAATTTTTTCCGATCTTCAAGATCGATCTTCTTCATATGACAGCACGTCGCACAGTGTTGCAAAAGTAGTGGTTCTGTACCACAAATTATTTTGAAAAGTGTAAAGTGACTCTGGTGTTTTAAAACCTTGCATAAGACTAAAAATAAATTCAAATTTAAGTTTTACTAAGAAATTACCAATTGAGAGGTTTGTTTCAAAATATATCTAAACTTAGGCGAAACTTATAGAAAATATCATTGTTTCTTATTTTGGTGTTTATAATAAAAGATAATGTACCCTTTTCAAAGACGTAAGTGTTGTTAACAATAAGTATATGATAAATACAATATTTCTTGATTTCAAAGCTTCTTCACTTACCTTACAGATAGGCAAAAGACAAGAAAAAGCAATTAAATGGGCATGGATTAAAATGCTGTGCCCTGTTGCACTTATATAGCATCTGGTATACAGTGATACGAAACATCGTGCGGTATGTTCATAACAACTTCTAAATTTTTCGTTGTTGAGCTTAAAACCACTTGAAAGGCATTACAATATTTTTTAATCAAAAGCAAATCAATTCCAGAAAACCTACTTTTTCCAAAAAAAATCACCTTGCAAGATTGCCTTTGTTGGTAATTTCATATCCGGTAAGGATGATCTCCAATAAAGACCAGTTTTTTTTTTGGAATTCGCTTTTTGATTTCTGTTGTGTGGTTTGTTCTTCATTCCTGAACTGGAAGGTTATATGCAACATGCAAAGGACACTCAAAAGGTCTGATCCATGCATGTAACAGTAACAGACCAAAAGAATAGATATTGCTCCGATAAAGGCAGATTAATCTCAAACTCGTGGCCTCCATGGCATATTGGGTAGAGTGCGACGCTCACACGCCGAAGGGTCTAGGTTCGATTCTTTTGGCTGAACACCTCGAATTTTTCACGGCACCACCTCTTTCGACCTGCTGACAACACTCAAAGAATAATAACTGTCCAATAAAGCTTCTCAAAATTCGCCGTTCGGAGTCAGCAAAAAACTGCGGGTCCCTTCTACTCGTGAGAGAACAGTAGCGCGCACAATACGAGTAGTTGCTGAGCAACCTGGGCCCTGGTCCCTCTGTGGACTGTCACGCCAACCATTATTATTAATACAAAGCAAATCATTCCCTAAAATACCTTAGCGAGTAAAACGTGAACTTCGGCTCCAATGTGTTTAATCTTGCACCACCCACATCGATTTGAACCCATTGTTTGCCTTTTTATCTTATATTTTTGTCTAAGTTTTTGCCGAACTGTGTCAGCTTTCGAGAAGAAGACCCTATGGTATGGACATGCCTCTGTTTAATTCCAGATTTCTCATTTTGAACACCTTACCCCTCATTAACACCATTTTCCCTCATGAACATAACTTTTTCTCATTCCCTCTTCTGAAAAAAGAAGAAAGCACCCGTTTTATGCGCTGTCGCTTTAGGTTGTTTTAAGAAGCGCGCTCTTATCTTTTTACCGGAATGATCGATTTTTTAAAACAGAAAGTGTCACGGAGTCTTACTCTAAAGAAGACGCTAGCGAAAATACCGCTGAATTGAGAGAAAATGTGTGATAAATTCTGTTTCATTTAAGTTTTCCCTCTCTGGAAGAAATCCTTTGTCAAATTACACTTCAATCATAGCTGTCAACAGAACGTGTGGCCACCGCAATACTTTCGATTTCAATCTTCCTTGTCAGTTCGAGTCAAAAAACTTGAGTCTATGCCTTTTTTGGATTCTATGTTTCCCTACACCGAACTCCGAAGCACTGCGTGACAAAACCGCTAGGACTTCGTAAACGCAAGCCAAACCGTCATCCTCGAACACACTCTCCGTAAAAACACACAGCATATAAAGAAAACTTTTTAAAAGAAATTAATCCGTTAGACCGTTGATACGTTGAGTTGTACGATTTGATCGTTGCCACTTGGTTTTAATCTGGTGTTTGCTATTATTACGTCTTGGCGGAACACTTATAAATACATTTCACTGCAGAACGTCTTACATTGAAGGAAATTCTCAATTTTCAAAATTCTTGCATCGAAAGTCTTCTGTTCGCACTTCTACCACTTGATTTCTTATATTTTCCACTGCAGAACGTCTTACAGTGTAGGAAATTCTCAATTTTCAAAATTTTTGCACAAAAAGTCTTCTGTTCACACTTCAACCGCTTGTTTTCTTGTATAATCAAAAAACATACAAATTTTAAAGCCAAATTAATAAGTTAAGATAACTTAATAAGTTCTGAGGACAGTACAATAACAAAAAAAAAAAACAAAAAAAGCTCTCTTGAAAAATTGCTGACACTGCTTTTAAAAAATATGATCAAATATTTTGTCATAAATACGGCCAATCAATAGACATGCTAAACTTTTGCCGGGTCAGAAGGTATTATGCAAAAACTAAAACATACGAAAGGCGTTCAATATATAATTTATTCTCGGTATCTATATGAAGGAAAATGCGAATTCCATTTAAATTATTTTTATTTTTCAATACCATCTCCCCTAACATCAATGCATTTGTTACATCTTGAGATTATCTGCTTTAAACCCTCACAAAAATGTCCTCTTTTTCTGCAAAATACCCATTTGTTGCCGACTGTTGTTCATCGTCCGAAAGTCTTTTTCCACGAAAACATTCTTTCAAATCCGGAAACAGGAAATAATCACTAGGGGCATGGTCTGGACTATAGGTTGGGTGTTGGATTTCTTCGAAACCACAATCTCGCGCAGCAGCTTTCTAAACTCGCGCCGTGTGAACAGGAGCGTTGTCATGTTGAAGCAACACACCCGTCGAGAGTTTACCCCGTCTTTTCTTATTAATTTCTTTTTACAAATTATGCAAAGTGGAAGCGTATGACGTGGCGTTGATGGTTTCACTTTTCTTTTTTTGTACTCAATGAGCAAGATTCCCTTTGAGTTAAAAAAAAACTGTGACCATGAACTTCACGGCGGACGGAGTGACTTTGAACTTCTTCGTGGGCTCTGTTCCTTTTTTATGACACTGCATGGACTCTTCTTTGCTTTCAGGGTCATAGTGGTGAACCCATGTTTCGTCCCCAGTAACAATTCGATCCATAAAGACGTCCGCGTTCTCACAACACATCTCCAAAAGTTCTCTACAGCATGCGATTCTCACTTTTTTTTGAGGCGCTGTGAGCATATGTGGCACCCACCTTGCACTGACCTTTGAAAGGTTAAGATGGTCATGAAGATTGGTGTGAATGGTACCAGTTGAAAGCTTGGTGACCTCTGCTATCATTTGTACCTTCATTCGGGCATCCACAACAACAAGTTTTTCGACTTCTTTGATGCTTTCTCCCGTACAAGCAGTAGCCGGGGCGACGGAGCGGGGGTCGTCTTCAATGCTCTCTCTGCCTCTCTTGAACTCACTTGACCAATTTTGCACAGTTGATAATGAAGGTGCGGAACCCTGGTACACAGCCACCATCTCCTCATAAATAGTTTTTTAACTTTTTCCTTGTTTAGCGCGATGCTCAATTTTCACCATCATCGTCTCAGTTGCCATTATGATTCTGTATAACTAGAGATAAAACGCGAGTTAATAATCACATTTATATGAAACTTTACAGGAATGCACTAAAATAATACAATTACTTGACAGATAATAATAATATTGACGCAAATTCATAGTTAGCTCATTAATATTGCCTAAAGTCGACTTTAGTTGTAGCCAGCTCTAAAACAAAAAGCCAACTTTAACTTTTCGTTATTCATAGACATATTTATGCCTGTGCATAGCTAATATCTGCTTTTTTTTTTTTTTTGTTGGAGGTTGGGATCAACTACACTGGAGAACTCAGACTCAAATACTGGTCCATTGTACTACCAGGCAGTAACCTTCATTTAATGTAATTTCTTGGTTTTCCGAAGAAAAACCAAGATGCGCTTCTGTGATATAGAACTCAGGTTTTCAGTTCGCACCACATCAGCGCCAAATAACCGCCACCTGATACGAGCGAAGGCAGAACACTGACAGGGAAAGTACTCTGAAATGTCTTCACCTTCTACACAGACGTCGCAGAGTGTGATTTCACTAAGCCCAAACCGACTCAGGTGCATACCGAAGGTTAAGTGTCCTGTTAATATGCCAACAAGTCTTCTGCACTCGTTTCTGTATATATATAACAGAAAAGAAGCGAATTTCTTACAGACGTTTGGGAGCATACTCTTGGTCACCCTGCATCCTGGAGAGTCACGCCATCTCTGGTTGTGCTGTAGGGATACCCAACCATCGACGGAGGCCCTGACCAGGGACGCAGGTAATCCCAAGGCGGGTTTGGGTCCTACGAATGCCTCTGCTGAACCTAGCCTAGCTAGTTCATCGGCAGTTTTGTTTCCCAGGATCCCGTGATGACCAGGGACCCAGACAAGTCTTAGTGAATTCAGCCTGCCGACCGAATTGAGGGAATCTTCCCTAATATCTTCTTAAAAGCGTTATTGTAAAGTGAATTCATCGAACAAACCCAAATGTCAAAATATTTCACAAGAAATCTATTACTTTCAAGTGTTTTTATTTTGAATTTACAAATTTTCTGAGAAAAAAGTAATCAAAATCAATGGAATGGATTCAAAAAATGGAACAAATGTGTTACGGGTTTATTATTTAAGATTTATTATAAGACTGTACAATTGCAGACAAAACAAGACAGATCGCATAACTGGGAATCCATGGAAAGGGAAATGCTGCTGCAATTTGTGGAACAGAATTTGGAGGTGGTTGAAAACAGAGGCAACGATATAAAAATGATACGGAGAGAAAAAGCTGCAAGGGAGTCAATTTCTTCAAGTATGCGTGCTGCTGGCTATAAAATTAGTACGAATAAATTGAAGTAGCAAAAAGTGCGAATGAAAATGGTCGCAAAAAAGTCCGCTCCTGAAAGTACAAACGTGCAATGGTACTCGTACATGTCACTAAAAGGCTACCAGTTCACTTGTTAGTAATTCTTACCAACATCACACTGGTGGACATTTCTTCCAAAAAAATGCAATGCTACCAGCAACAGTAGATCTGTTGGAATCCGCAGTCCACGATTCGTTCGCGTTTCTTACACATCCAGCACTTCAATCAAAAATTTAAGCGTAATTTTATCGAACCTGTACGGCGAATAAAATTCTTCCTCCTCTAACTCTTCAAATAGATTCGATCGCTGTTTGTATATTTTTGGCCGTGAAATTAATTCAAAATCTTCAAATATGTCCAAATCTTGATCTTCTGGAAACAGCAAACAGCTTAAAGAAATCGAATCTGACAATCGATTTAGAGCCAACTTTATTTTCTTAAAATTACGTTCGAGTAGTTTTAAATTTAAAGTTGACCTAAAGTTTGTAGCCTACTACAAGATGACTTTGAATAACAAAGAGTCTACTTTAAGTTATGTAGGTGAATAAATTCGGTTAAAGTCGACTTTAAATGACTATGAAGTTGGGTCAATAATTTTTGGCATGAATGAATGTATGGGGCCTAGTTTGCTCATTAACTACTCGTGTTGTGCGCACTACTGTTTTCTTACGAGTAGAAAGGACCTACAGTTTTTTGTCGACTCCGAACGGCGAAATTTGGGAAGCTTCCTTATATAATTATTACTCTTTGAGTGTTGTCAGTATCTCGAAAGAGATGGTGCCGTGAAATATTCGATTCGTTCAGCCGCGGATCGAATCTAGACCATTCGGCGTGTGAGCGTCGCACTATACCCACTATAGTAATAAGTCAATTTAAATATATAACCACAGTTTCACCCCGATATCGAGAATATAATGAAAGCGTCTCTTAGAAAGAAAAGAAAATACTCTCACTTCAAACCCCTTAACTGATTATACAAGTGTTGTTGAAAGATATTAACATAAATCAAATTTAACAACTTTTTCTTTTATTTTACTTGCATTGTTCATTGTAAACTCGCAAGCTACTTTCATGGTTTTGCTAACTCAGTGAAAAACATGAAAACAAAGGAAAGTGCACTTTTCATATTACAAATACTGTAGACTTTATGAAAAGGAACATTTTTTTCTCGTTTACTTAAGATTTGAAAGTGACCTTTCGAGCACTGAACTCTATGAAGCTACCCCACTGTGCGTCGCCTGGCCCATAAAAATCATACTAAAAGTATGGGTTAGCAAAATAGTGAGCTCAACGAAGCAGCGACTGTTCTTCATAGTTTTCCTACACAATCTGCCGGTTTCTACAAAAATCCTTTATTTGTACCTGCCACCATATACTTTATCTGTAGGCGTTGTCATAGCAGACTTGAGATTCATAATTTGGTAAATGCCCTTGAGGCTTTTCCAGAAATTGGGGTAGTGTGAAGGTCTGATTTATGATCTGATCTTCACTGACCTGTAACCACTCTGATAACCTCCATAAGGTTCTCGTTTTAAGAAAGGACGACAGAAAGGATCTTGAATGTCGAGGAGGCTAGTACTCAACGAAAGAGGTCAACTTTCTGGAGGACCGCAAAATGGATGTTGCGAGTCAAGTCTTATGGATATATTGGAGCTTGCTCCCGACTAGATAATCGCCAGTTGCACAAAGGAAATTCGCGGTCTTTCAGATTCAGCAGTTGTTCGACTTCAATTAATATTGAATTTGTCAAAGTAGTATGACCCAATTCATGTTTCTCACTGTTATCACGTTTACTGAACAATATTTCACGTTCCCTCAGGTACCTTTCGAATCGAGTTACACGAGTGCCTTTTATATATCGGTATTGGAGAACAAACACAAATATTAATCATCGAAAATAGCTTTATTGTTTTTCAAAATATTCCCAATTAAGATCTATACGCTTTTGCATGCGTTTGAACTTATTGTCGAAGCACTTTTGCCACTCTGATTGACGTATCTTCAAAACATGCATTCTGCACGCATCAACCGCTCCTTCAGGTGTGGAAAAACGGTGACCTCTCATTTTATTTTTTACGTACGGGAATTAAAAAAAAGTCTTTCGGTTCCAAGTCAGGGCTATACGTCGGATGACTCATCAAATCTATGTTTTGAGTGTTAAAAAATGCAGTTGTTTGAACCGTGTGATAGCTCGCATTGTCGTGGTGAAGAGTGAAATGTCTTCGGTGGTTGGTTTTCCTGCTTTCTTTGAAGGCAACTGGCAAACAAATGGTTGTGTACCACTCAGAATTGACTATTCGGCGTTGTTCTAGTGGTACTGTTGCGACATGTCCAGGCGACCTTTTGCTTGGAAGTGCTTCGTGCGGGAGCTATTTCATTGGATTTGGCTCAATTTGAAACACCCTTATAGTCGACTGCTGCTTACTTTCGGGCTCATACGCGTAAATCCACGATTCATCACCTGTTACGATGTCATAGACGTGTTTTGAAGCACCGCGATCGTATTTTTGGAGCATTTCTTTCGACCAATCGACACGAGCCCTTTTTTGAGCGATTGACAAAGTGTGTGGGATCCAACGCGAACAAATGTTTTTGACGGTCAAATGTTCATGCAATATTGAATGTATGCTGGTCCCACCATAATGCCTAAGGTTGTCTCAATCTCGCGATAGGTCACATGACGATCTTGCTATACCAGTTGGCGCATAGCATCAATGGTTTCCGGAATAACAACTGATTTTGGACGACCTTCACGAAATTCGTCTTGGAGTGAACTACGACCTCGGTTGATTTCACCATACCATCGATAAACACTGGTCCTTGATGGACCTTCATTGTCAAAAATTGAATTAAGTTCATCGTTGCACTGTTGTTGAGTTAATCCACGTCAAAAGTTGTAAAAAAAAACGAAACTTTTCACGACTTAATTCCATTTTTGGGGCGAGATGAATCTTTTAAATTACTGTAACCAACACAAATAGCGCTCGTATGTCAACATGTTCTGAGTATGTACAACCTCAAAAATGTCAAACTTTACGATAGAGCTGGGAGTTGCCAGATTGCAACTGTAGGCTTGCCCAATCGCGAAATATAAAATGCAAACCTTCATATATTTTAACTTTTGTAGCTTCATTCTATAACACATCTGTATCTCATCTCCCTTTCAAAAGTCACTGCCTGTTTCATTTTCTGTTCATATAGCTCGCCAACATCTCGCATCCTTCGTTCCGATTTGGCTCTGTAGGCATCATGCTGCGGTTCCTATCAAATCATGGGATCCTTCCAAATGGTTATCTTTAAATAAAGCACATCAGTGATCGCTCTTCATTTTTATTTTTTTATCAGTATATGCACCACCGAACATGCAGAAAATTCCATCACATCGCTGCTATTTTAAATTTTTCTCGATAGTGGCGCCATCGACCAGTGGACTATCTTTACACGAAAGCGTTACGATGTGCGAATGAAAATTTCCACGCCATAATTATAACGTCGTTGAAACTGCAAAGCTGACTACATCCAAGTCTAATCGAAATTACTGAACTGTCTCTTGCAAAATGTCCGCAGCACGTATATTCCCAGTGTTTCGAAGGACAGCAGCTCGCATTGCTTCAAAAGGTTGTTGCGTTGAAGGCGACATGTCGCCTTTGTGCATGCAGCAAATCTCATCAGGACCGCTGGGGATAATTGAATTAGTGTAACCCATTTTACGCACAAGAATGGGTGGGTAATTGCCCAGAGCTCTGTGCTGCCCGGTAGCGAAATGCAACTTCCTGTGAAGCGAACACTTGTTTGCGCACTGAAAGCATTGCTGCCAGCAGATGTGTTCATAAATGAGCCTGTTATTCGAATTAAGAAACAAAGCCATCACATTCTGTCTTGCAGCAAGCATCTGCCGGTGGCAAGTTAGGTCGTGATGTAAAGACTCTGGTAATAAAACACTGAGAAGCGGTTCTTGGAAATTAGCCTGACGTTGTGAACATGAACAAATCATGAACAAATCCTTCTCTCGAGCTTAGATTTTAAACGGCTAAAGTGACTTGCAATCCTTTTTCAGTCCTGCGTAGCGTTGTGCCTGCTCAAAAGTCCATTGTTTCGTGGCGACGTTACAATGAACTAAATGATGTTTCCAGGATTTTGCGCCTCACATCGGAATCCACAGAGCAAAGCCTCAATTTCGTTCTCTGTTTTCGGATTACAACGCCAACATTTGCCATAGTAAGGAGCACAGAAAAGCGGAGCCACCTTTGCCAGAATGTCAAAATCACTCATCCGCAATCGGCATGAATCAAACTTTCCCTCTCTTCTTTGAGTTCTTTTTCTGCTCATCCCCGTCCTCATTTGAGGGTAAGGTACATGTTCTTAAAGAAAACAGCAAAGCATATACACGAGTGTTCCATTCGAATGCACTTTCCTGTCGAAGCACTCATCCCCGCATTTTCCTCAGCCCGGACCGCGCGGATCGCTGTACTCATTAGATCCCAGCGGAATCCTTTCCATTTTCATCACGCTGGGTTGTGTAATGCATTCAGCTCGGTTCATCTATCAGTTGACAGGCATTAACTTAATTAAATGCTTTGCCATCGTTTTCCCACAACGCGCGATGCGGCGCAACGATACAGGCAGGATGTCATACGAATGCTTCTACACGCAGATGTGTTGTGTGCTCGTTTCTGCACGGATATGGTTTTCTGACGCATTATTGTGTCGCATTTTTTCCATTTTGCGTGTATATTGAAGGGCAAACAGAAATTCCATTTTAAAGGCTTCTTTCGATCAATTGGCCCGGTAATTGAATTTAAATGGATCAACTGTTCTCTGGTCAGGATGGTTTTGCAGCGCTCTTCGCGAACGTTAATGTGAAGGACGCTTATGCTGACGGAGTAAATCACGTTAATTGACTTGTTTACGTTCTGTGAAAACGTTGAAGATGGGCGTGTGTGCTCAGCGTCCAGAGAGGGCTCATAAATAAGTAATAGCAGGAACGATGCAGGCGTACGTCAGAAAGGTCATTTATCTGAGAATTGAAATGTGTTTGGGAGTGAAGTGGACGCATTGCGCACTTAATCAAGTTTATTCCTTTTTGCTGATACTTTGGCCTGAACTTGAATCAGATTATTGAATGTGGTATCCTTGGACTCAAATTAAATTCATGGATTTATGCACACTTTACTTAAATTCCACACACGTGGATACTCCTCTTAAAAATCTCCCAAAGAGATTCGGCTCTGGAGAGCTCAGACTCTTAAGCTTGTCCATTGTATTACCAGCGAGTAAACCTACATTTCATGTAATTTCTTGGTCTCCCGGACGAATGCCACATAGAGAGCTAAGGCTTCAGGTCCAACCAACCTTTGAATGTTATTTTGATACCCTTCTTCAACAGCATTGTGAATGCTTAGTAGAATTAAACACAGATGGCTTTCCTGTTTTGATATGAGAAGTACTACTTGCAAAAAGCCTTCCCTCTGCAAGCCAGTGGATCAACAATTCATTAGCGGTTACGAAACTGCTTTTATTGACCTGTATATAATAGTATACGGTAATAGATTGGGAAAAGAGTCTGTCCACCCCAGGTAACGTTGTTGATGGCGCTCAATAAGGCGAGCTACCAACACTATCCTCGTTAGTACACAGGTCAAGCTGACATACATCCTCCACGCGGCGCGCCATGGATAGCTATGAAATGCCTCGGTTGACGATGCCAGCAAACGTTACGGCAACGATTTTCGGTTTTGCAAGAGCAATGCGAGGTCCCTTAACAGGCCACCTGCAGCCGAACGACTTGCGGAGGACCTCGACTGCTTTAAAGCCGACATCGCCGCCATCCAGAAAAGGGATGTGATGGGGCCGGCAAAATACGATAAGAAACTGCGACGTTTATTACTGTGATTACTATAGACAGGAAAGGCAGCGACCTACGGCCCCGTCAGCGAACGCCTCGTGACAACCCGCATCAAGACTAAATTCGGGAACATCAGCCTAATATGCGCTAACGCCCCGACAGAAGAGAAGGATGACAACACCAAGCCTGACTTCTACGATCGTATAGAAAGAACATACGATCGATGCCCCAGCTACGACACCATGATTGTTCTAGAAGATTTCGACGCTCTATTGGAAAGAGAGAACATCTTTGCTGGAGTCACAGCCTGCACGACAACACATCCGGAAACGGACTCAGGCTGTTGGACTTCACCTCGGGGCGGAACCTCTCGGTGGCACACCTGAACATCCACAAAGGGACCTGGCTATCTCCTGATCAATTCACCGTCAACCAGATTGATCACGTTGCGATCGACGTCAGACACTCCTCCAGTATTCTCGATGTCCGAACCACTCGAGGTGCAAATATTGACTCGTATCATCACCTTGTTGTAGCTAAGGTAAGAAGCCGGATATCGAGAGATCATCAGAGTCGAGACAGGCCAAACCGTTTTGTCGGAAAGCTACAATCGCAACTGATCGCTGGGAACTTTGCCGACCGAGTCTCCTCGAAACTAGTTCAGACTTCGACGCTGCTTGCACTTACCATAGAAGAAGACTGGAAACGTTGTCAAGAAGCCATCAAAGTAGCTGCCATTGATGTTCTGGGTTTCACGTCACCACCCAGAAGAAACCTATGGTTTGATGACGAGTGCAGGCAAGCGCATGCAGCTAAACAAGACGCCTATAAGGCAACGCTGCATCGAACGAGGAGGGCTGTTCTTGAGTTCTACGAACAGAGAAGAAGGGAAGAGCACTGGTTTCTCAAAAGGAGAATGAAGGAGCATGAGAGAGAGAGAGAATTGAAAGGTGTTATGGCAACAATGAAGTCCAAAAGATCGACGGAAAGTTAGAAGAGCTATCCGGAGGATGTAAGGCTCGGACCGAAGCCTGCAACTGGACAACTCGTGGTATGGTCGCAATGTGTGCTGAGAATCTGGGAGGATAATTTCTGCAGGCTCCTTAACGGCGACGACAGCCGAAAGCCCGCTGTTAGGCAGAAAGTTCTGCTCGATAGGGACAACAACATCAGTACCGATATCAAACGCAGAATCTAGTCTCTGCCAGTCTCTGTTTCTTTGGGCTCAAGAGGCAATTGAGTACTAAAGCCCTCTTACGAAGGACTAAGCTCGCTCTATATAACAACTTGATCATTCCAGTCCTACTTTATGGCGCGGAAATTTGGACGTTAGCAAAGGCGAAGAAGCCCTTTGTCTTTTTGAGAGACAGGTCTTGCGTGCGATTTTTGGTTCTGTTTGAGTTGATGACATCTGTAGGAGAAGATTTATTTAATAGAACTATGGATATCACTGTTCCGGCCCGAAAAGTCTTCGAATCAGAGCCATTGGGTAAACACAACAAAGCACGGCCTAGGCTAAGATGGCGCACAGAAGTGGAGAAGGTCCTCAAACAACTTGGAGTGCGCAATTGGAGGCAATTAACCTTTCGCCAACTGGAGAGGCATGTTGGTTAAGGCCCAGGTCCGACCCGGACTGTAGTGAACAAGAAGAAAAAGAAGAAGTTGGTACAAGAGCGACTGTTGTCCACAGTAGACAACTTCAAAGACTCTGTGCGAATATTCTGATACTGGATTCTTCACTTGGCCAAAGCTCTGAATTCATAAGATTTTGAACTGCTGGCTCCTTACTCACACCTGCCTGGTATTGCTTTAAGCAAATGTACCACACAGAGAGCGTTCAAAATTAAGCTTTTATTTACAAAAAAAATGAAGAACTGAACTCCTACATGGGAGTGTTTCAATAAATTCCAGGCAAACCTAATTGGATCCCCTATCTGGAGTGAAGTAATGAACAACGATGAAAATGTATTCCAAGCTTTAACAGCGGTAATGGCAGGGTGTCGTTTGCCCCTCTGCCATTGGTTCGATTCAATTCCCATGAGTAACTGTTGCCATGAACTTTCGAAAGCAAATCGACTATTTGGGTAATGGCATGAGCACGAACATGTACATATGAGGATGTGGAACATTTTGTATTCCACTCAACCCCCTAAATTGTTTTCTTATGGAAATATTTGGAATTTCAAAAAGCCGGTTAGAATTTCATGTTATCAAAACTTCGGGGTAGGAAATCATTTCGGAGTTAATGTGGCTAGCAGAGGGAAGTGGATGCTATTCCTAATTTTTTCTCTTGACTTCGGCCGAATTGACATGAACATGTCGTGTATTCTTTAATGAGTACAGAGAACTTGAAGTTTGTTTTTCAATGACAGCTTGGGGCAAATTGCTGAGGAATATTTCAACAATTAACTAAAATGCAAAAGATCAGTGCAAATGGCATTGTTTATGCAAAGTTCTCGTCTTCGGCAGAAGTATGAAAGTTATTTTTGTTTGGACGGTGTTTTATATAGTACGAGGGTTGCCTTTTATATATCGGTATTGGAGAACAAACACAAATATTAATCATCGAAAATAGCTTTTTTGTTTTTCAAAATATTCCTCATTAAGATCTATACGCTTTTGCATGCGTTTGAACTGATTGTCGAAACACTTTTGCCACTCTGATTGAGGCGTGCATTCTGCACGCATCAACCGCTTCTTCAGGTGCGGAAAAACGGTGACCTCTCATTTTATTTTTTACGTACGGGAATAAAAATAAAGTCATTCGGTTCCAAGTCATGACTATACGGCGGATGACTCATCAAATCTATGTTTTGAGTGTTCAAAAATGCAGTTGTTTGAACCGTGTGATAGCTCGCATTGTCGTGGTGAAGAGTGATCTATCTTCGGTAGTTGGTTTTCCTGATTTCTTGGAAGGCAATTGACAAACAAATGGTTGTGTACCACTCAGAATTGACTGTTCTGCGTTGTTTTAGTGGTACGGTTGCGACATGTTCAGTTCAGGCGACCATTTGCTTGGAAGTGTTTCGTGCGGGAGCAATTTCGTGGGATTTGGCTCAATTTGAAACATCCTTATAGTCGACTGCTGCTTACTTTCGGGCTCATACGCATAAATCCACGATTCATCACCTGTTACGATGTCATAGACGTGTTTTGAAGCACCGCGATCGTATTTTTGGAGCATTTCTTTCGACCAATCCACACTAGTCTTTTTTTGAGCGATTGACAAAGTGTGTGGAATCCAACGCGAACAAATATTTTTGACGGTCAAATGTTCATGCAATATTGAATCTATGCTGGTTCCACTATAATGCCTAAGGTTGTCTCAATCTCATGATAGGTCACATGACGATTTTGCAATATCAGTTGGCGCATAGCATCAATGGTTTCTGGAATAACAACTGATTTTGGACGGCCTTCACGAAATTCGTCTTGGAATGAACTACGACCTCGGTTGAATTCACCATACCATCGATAAACACTGGTCCTTGATGGAGCTTCATCACCAAAGATTCAATTAAGTTCATCGATGCACTATTCTTCGGTTATTCCACGTCGAAAGTTGTAAAAAGTAATTGCACAAACATTTTTACGATTTAATTTCTGTAAAGTTACTTGGTAAATAACACAAATAGCGCTCCTATGTCAAAACGTTCTGGGTGCGTATAACCTCAAAAATGTAAAACTTTACGATAAGGCTGCAGTTACCAGATTGCAACACTAGGATTGCCCAATCCCGAAAAATAAAAGGCAACCTACATATTGAAAACTGCAACATCTGATATGGAACTTATAATAAAGGAGATTTGGAGGTCCCAACTGATTTCCACTGCTCTATGACTTCTGGTAACGCAAACGCAAGCAAGTACGCAAGTTTCTGTTCTTTTCAGACTATTTGTGAAACTTAAATGTTTAATTTTTAACAATTATTGAAGGAAAGAATGGTCCAGAAACGTTACAAAAAAAAACAAGAAAAAGAATAAACAGCTGTCTTTGATCACTTTAAGTAGACGATGTGATATCATGTGACTTTTTGCGCGTGTGCATACTACACAAGGCAACACCTGATCTTTCAAAAATGACCTCAACTGGCGAAAAAAACGTGATTGGATAAACACAACAAGCTGTCAATGGGATTTGCTGGAATTGAAGCGAAGGTGATTTTAAAGGGACTGGCGGTAAACTGGCGGTTGTCAAGGCATCGCCACAGCATCTATGGCTCGGACAGGATATCACAAAGACAACAAAAACTTTCAGACAGCCGCCTAGCTCTACTCCGGCTTAGTCTAGCTCTAATACGAGGTAAATAGGGACAATAGCAACAGTACCAAATTAAAATGCAAAATTTCTTTTTAAGTTCAAGAATCGGCGTTTGAGTACTAGGGCCACTACTCGAAAGACTAAAGTGGCGGTATGTAACAGTTTGATCAATGCACTGCTGCTTGATCGCGCGGTAACTCGAACGCTACTGAAAGCGGATAAAGAAGCCCTTAGACTTCCCGAGAGATAAGTATTTCGTGCGATTTTTGGTCCTGCTTGCATTAATTGCATTTGGAGGAGAACATTCAACGAGGACCTTTATGGGCTGAAATGCGGTATTTAACTGGTTCAGTGTCTTCGGATACAGCGCTAAAGGTGGTTGGGCCATGAAGAGTGCACATCACTGTTCCAAAACATAGAGACAGCGAAACAGAGAACGGTCTAGGTTTTTGTTTTTTATAATTGGGGCACACTAAAGGGATTGTTAATACCCTTAAGTGACTGGAATTAAGTCACACCGGGGGTTTAGAAGGTTTAGAGGAAGAGAGTGAAAGGAGGTGACGATGCACATTGGTTTTAAATGTCTGAGAATTGTAAAGGGGGGGAGGAGTTGGGCTGGGAAGAGCATTCCATATTCATCTGGAGCGACTGAAGAACGAGTCTCTATACTTTTCTGTATATCCGAAGATGGGCTTAAGGGTGAACGGGTAAGCATTCCTAGCGAGGCGAGTATTGCGGGTGAATTCTTGAAGGGGAGGAATTTAGCTAGCTAACTCATTAAAGCAGAGGTTGAGGTGGCGCAAAAAGTCGGCAAAAAACTATAGGTCCCTTCTAAACGTGAGAGAGCAGTAGCGCGCACAACACGAATAGTTAATGAGCAAGCTAGGCCCTGGTCCCCCTGTGGACTGTCGCGCCAACTATTATTACTACAAATGCTTCTTAACCCTAGAATGCATATGGGGTGCTATCACACCCCACTTCAAAATTCAAACTATGATATTTTTGAAAATAAAAGTCGTTACTTTTCAACTTCACTTTGCATGTAATAGATATTTATTCCGTTTCGTTTCTTCGGGCTGAGTATACTGGTGCCACTGGGGTGTACTGGAACCCCAAATGTGTTCAAGTGGCATTTATTGTGAATTTTAAGTGATTGATTATTTTTAGTTTTTTGAACTTTTAAGCGGTGAGTTAGTTGAAAGTTCTCAAAATCAAGTTTCAAAATATTTATGTATAGACTGTAGAACTTCATACGTGTTGTTAAAATTGTGCAATATGTCGCGAAAAGCCTGCTACGATGAGGAAGAAATTTGGAAACTCCTTTTAGAAGTCGATTATGACACTGAACGGAGAATGAATTCTCCTTGGATGACATCGAGGTGGATTCCGAGGAAGAAGACGAAATCGGAGCAAGTGACTGTGAAGATGACGAAAAAGTTACAGAAGGAATGAATCACTTGGGAGTCATCTTGGGGAAAAAAGGATTTCGGTGGACGAAGCAGCCTCCATTATCAAGTGGTAGGACGGCAGCGAGAAATATAGTTTCAAAAATACCAGGCTGCAAAGGTGAAGCGAAGTTTGAGAGGTGGAAGCATGGAATCTTCTGTTCGATGATAGTATATTACAGTATATATATAGTATATCCGCTATTCCTTGCATAGGGAAAGAAGAAAGGAAATCAAATGATCCGATTCCGCTTCAGTTAGTTTGCAAGATAAGTGAAAGCATTCATGACACGGGAAGGAATTTAACCATGGACAATTGGTTCACTTCAATTTCGTTGGTCAAAACAATGCTAAAGCCGCATAATATAACTGTTGTCGGAACTTTGTGAAGAAACAAAGTCGAAGTGCCACCATCTTTCCTAACAAACAGAAAGAAAGAAGTACTTTCTTCACAATTTGCATTCAAGGATAAGATAATGTTGGTTTCCCTTACTCCAAAAAGAGGCAAAGCAGTTATCCTGGTTTCTTCGCTTCATAAAAGTAATGAAGTCAACTCGGAGAAGAAAACCCGAAATTGTAGAGTTTTACAACCAGACGAAAGGTGGCGTTGACACCTTTGTTCAGCTTGCTCATAGCTACTCAGTTGTAAGGAAAACTGGCAGGTGGCCTATGAGATATTTCTATGGTATTCTTGATCAGGCGGGCAGTAATTCCTTAGTTATGTATTCGATTGGAAAAACTATAAAAATAAAAAAACTAGACGGACCACCTTTCTGCATAATTTAGGATTGTATTTGGCAAAACCTTATATGCAAAAGCGTTTGGAACAAAATATCCACAGTCATTTGAGGTTCACCATTGAAAAAGTTTTACGAGAATATGTTGAAAACGACCCACAAAATTGTGAGGACGTTTTATCGGTAGAACCTCAAAGAAAGATTCCAAAGCAAGGACGACATTTCTTATGTCCTAGGAGTCGAAACAGCATGCAGTACTAGCCAAAGGCATATTTGCCAGGACCATCGTAACGAAATGTCCCTTAGCTGTATTTATATATCAAAAAAAAAAAAAAAACTCAAAATATAACGGTAAAGATTGCAGATTCAAATATTTTTGTATATACTTATATTGATATGTATGTGTACTTTCAGAATCAAGATTATAAGCTAATCTTTAAACTTGAAAAGTTGTATTTTTCTGCACTGGACGAAAACTCGTTATAAATGAATCGCTGGATTTCACTTTTTAAGTTTTCTATTTTTTATTTAAGGGTTGTGAATAAACAGCTGTTTTTTAGTGAATTAATATACAAAATACATTATTTTCAAATAAAATAAATACATTTTGAAATTACATGAAATTATTTGCTGGTATTCTTAACCCAAAGTATTGGGGTGCTCAGGAACCCCATGTGTGTTAACGTTACTCAGAAACCCTTATGCGTTCTAGGATTAAGAGTGTGCTGCTCAATGATGATTTGTACGCTGAGCAGAAATATAAAAAAACGAAAACAATTACGGCGTGGGTAACTGCTTCTTTTGAAGGAATGACTCAACTCGCTCTCAATTGTTGACAATCTGATGGCCACAGAAGGCTTGAACTTCACATTTCTATCTTAAATTTATTTTAATTTAAAACAAATGTAATACAACGCAATTTATTTTCGTAATGGGTAAACTTCAATAAATGCGTTTCAATTAGTTGACAATTAGTGTCAATTAAAAATCAATTTTTTCTGATAATTAAATTTCAAGCTGGTTTAAAGAAACGCATTTTAATTTCCGAATGCGAATTTGTGCGGAATGAAAGGTTTTTTTTCGTAAGGACATAAATGCAATAAAATTTGCTTTTAAAAAGTTTCGATGAGCAAGCAATTTATTGTGCTTCTGGATTGCATTAAAAATAACGCCCCTGTATTCCCCATGTACTGAATTGGAGAGGGGATACGAAAACGGTTTTTTATATTTTATTCAGTTCAATAGTCAGTTTGCATGTCTATGTGAAGTTGTTCCTGATGTCCATTGGACTACTAATAACTATTCGGCCGTGCAAACTATTCTATACTATACATAGCTGAGTACGTCGGCAAAATACGTGTGAAGTAATACGTACCCAAAATCAGGAAATCAGTAAATGAAGAAAGTTTCGTTACGAGGAGGCTTCAAAAATTACAATTTGAGACTGTCAATAGACTTAACCCAATAAAACAAAATGAATATTAAATTAATAATTTTTTTTAGTGGCGCTCCCTATATAACCCGGGACTTATTGTTAAGTGCTCTTTAATATTTTCTCAAATCTCAGATTTCCCCCCACAGTTCTCATCATTGAGTGTGATGACGGAAAATTTTTGGCACGAATTTCGCCCTTATTATGACTGGTGTTCAACGGCATGTCGAAACACGATTGTGCGAGAATAGAATTGTAGCAGACGCTACGCAGGTTGTTCTTCGAAAAGTGACGGTTTGTGGAACGTAATTTTTCGTCATTCTCGTCGACGTTTCAGAATGGAACATCGCCTATCAAAAGACTTTTTTATCGTTAAGAAATTTATGAACGCCAGGGAATAAAGATTTGTTTCAAATGTGGACTTTTTTTAATTCATCGAGATATTTGGTTTAATTTTTTTTTAAGTTTAAAAGTTACATATCAAAGACAAATGAAATGGTTGGTTGGGCTTATGAAAAAATATATAAGCTTGGCCAGCGATTTTTAGAGTGGTATTGCGCAAACCGCTTGAACCAAAAATAAGTGGGAAGAGCTACAGTTGGTCAAAAAAGAAAAGCTGCTGAATTAAATAGTTTGGGACCACCAATTAAGGATGCCAAATGTCAAAAAGTATGTAAATTAGATAAACAATTATAGAAAACCGCAAAAATGTTTACATATGTGATTAGGTTTGGTGCGACGCAAAGTTTAGAACGAAAAAACCTGTTTTCAAGAAAAAGAAGTAGGAGCCCAGAGTTACATGCATGCACTTACATGCACTGTAACTTTATCATCAAACCGAAAAACAGAAGCGACTGTACCAAATGAGCGTTGTTTACAACTCTGGTACCAAGCGTCAGTGTTTCAAGTAAACAACGCCGGCAAACGAGAGCGAAGGTACTCTAACTATGCAACCAATTGCTATGCAAGAATATATGTATATCATGTCGTGATGAGAGAACTAATTGTGTCATGTGGGTATTCATTTTGATACTGTCTCGTTCTCTCGAAACGATTCATGCTGTTATTTCTGTTGTTCTCTATTTTAAGTTCTTTCTACGTAAAACAGCATTTTTTTTTTTCTTAATGTACCGGTGTGCTAAGATCAGTCTGATCGAGACATTAACCAGACCAACAAACAAGTGTTTTGATATTTGAATAAATGTAAATTTAAATTGTTTTGTAAATTAAAATATGTATTAGAGAAAAAAAGAAATGAAAAGAATAAACTTACATTTAAGTTGAAAGAAAACTAAACTCTTAAAGAGATTATGCCAGAAGGAGCACCTTTAAGGCAAAAGTCTTATGCGTCACGCTACCGTAATTCCGACAGTAAACCGCCACGGCCCAAAATGCGAGAGGAGTCGGTCAAATAAAACGCCAGTTGTAATGCGGATGATTTTTTTCTGGCTTAACGGAACTACCTGGACATATATTGATTGCATCTGGTATAACTACACATGACGTTTTTGTTCTGTGAGCAGGCTTCCTGTAAAAATATATTTTGACATTCAAATACGAGGGGCGTTCAATATATTCTCGGTATCGATATGAAGGAAAATGCGAACTCAAATTTAATTGTTTTTATTTTTTCATACAATATCCTCTAACATCAATGCATTCGTTACATCTTAAGATAAGCTTTTTTTAAACCCTCAAAAAACTACATTTCCTCTTTCTCTGCAAAATACCCACTTATTGCCGACTTGAGTTCTTCATCATCCGAAAACCTTTTTTCAAGAAGACATTTTTTTCAAATCCGGAAACAGGAAATAATCACTAGGTCTGACTAAAGGGTGGGTGTTGGATTTCTTCGAAACCACAATCACGCACAGCGGCCTTGGAAACTCGAGCTGTGTGAACAGGAGTGTTGTCATGAAGAAGCGAGTTTACCCCTTCTTTTCTTTTTAATTTCCTTTCAAAAATTATGCAAAGTGGAAGCGTATGATGTGGCGCTAATAGTTTCACCTATTTTTTTTTTTTGTACTCAATGAGCAAGATTCCCTTTGGGTCCCAAAAAACTGTAGCCATGAGTTTCCTGGTAGACGGAGTGACTTTAAACTTTTTCGGGGGTCTGTTCCTTTTTTATGCCACTGCATGTACTCTCGTTTGCCTCAGGGTCATAGTGGTAAACTCATGTTTCGTCCCCAGCAACAATTCGATCCATAAAGCCGTCCGCGTTCTCACTACACATCTCCAAAAGTTCTCTACAGCATACGATTCTCACTTTTTTCTGAGGCGCTGTATGCATTTGTGGCACCCACCTTGCACTGACTTTTGAAAGGTTAAGACGAAGAAGTGTGTGAATGGCACCAGTTGAAAGCTAGCGATCTCTGCCATCATTTTCACCTTGATTCAGGCATAAAGAACTAGTTTCTTGACCCCTTTGATGCGTAGCCGGGGCGCCGGAGCGAGGGTCGCTTTCAATGCTCTCTCTTGAGCTCATTTGATCACTTTTGCATAGTTGATAATGAAGATGCGGAATCCTGGTAAACAGCCACCATCTCTTCATGAAAAATTTTTGGACTTTTTCTTGCTTAGTGAGAAATTTAATTACAGCGCGATACCCAATTTTCACCATCATCGTCTCAATTGCCCCTTGTAAAAATTTAATAATTCCCTTCATATTCTCGTTTTGGGTTTTTTTCGAGTCTTATAGAATGTTAAATTGGATTATCATACATCATTCAATAAGCCCAGGAACATATAAGGGTTGCCACTAACAAATATCTTAATATTGAATTAATAGTTTTTTCCCCTATGGGTCCCGAGACTTATTGAGTGATCTGTTATACGTTGTTTGAAGGATAATCTTTTGGCATAATACACTCATCTAAAAATGACTTCTTACATATACCCTCCATTTGCTTCCTCACTTTCGAGGTTATATCTTTAATCAACTTTTCCAAAACATGTGGTCTCATATCGAAAATTCTGTGACATGTTGTCCTGTCCTGTTCAAACCATAGCTCCTGCACATGACAATGATAAACGAAAAAGTTCGTAATCATGGGCCTATAGCGCTCAACATTGTCGATCTTGTTATGACCAGCAAAAATTTTGATGTAGTATGGGCCAACTCATAAAACACACAAAGCAGTCAGTCGTTGATGCAATGGCGTGTCAACATACATTTGAAGATTATCATCACTCCTAAACGGAGGTTTTGTTCATTGACGTATTTATTCTATCAAAGGAGAGGTCCACCTCGAAACAAAATTTGCATATGAAAGTTGGTGTCAGTGACAATGCTGTTTTGAACCTATTTACTAAGTCTTTCTGGGTCCACCTGTGGCTTCAGTTCTTACAATACCAAAACAAATTGAAAGGAAAACTCACTTGACAACTGACAAAATAACTGCCATAGCGTTACTAAATCCAATTAATATCCATCAATCAGACCTGTCCTTCCTCAAGACACAGCACAAAAGTTGCATTGGACTTCGTTTTAAAAAGCTTAAAAAACAAAATGCAAAAACATTGCTTTACGCTTCAAAAGTGGTTAAAAGTGGTCTTCGTCAATACAAAGAAAGTTTCAATCGAACAATTTCATTTTAGAAATTTTGTATTCACCTTAGAACCACTGTGCGGCGGCCTGTGTTTATGATGACATTTCTCACCCAAGTGCAATCAAAATCACTGCAGGCGCCTCCACATTCTCTGAAGCCATACTTTCCCTGAATCGTAAATTTCCATTGAAGCGACACGCTCTCTCTCTCTCCCCTATAAAGTGCCTAAGACTAGAAAGAAAACCTTCTGTGTTTGGGATGCTGTTTGGGTGCATATTGTACACTATTGTTCTGAAGCCTTAAAAAAAATTAAGTCCCCTTCTTGATCATGAAGCCATCACTAAACATTTATTTTGGCCATGGTTATGCTTACCTTTAAATTTGGTGTACTGGAATTTTTACTTTTTCGATGTCAGTTTGACGTTTTCTATTTGGAAAGTCACTAGTTTGGGCCCCGTGGCGTAGTGGGTAGAGTGCGGCGCTCTCACGCTGCAGGGTCTAGGTTCGATTCCCGGCTTAACACCTCGAATTTTTCACGGCACAACTTCTTTCGAGCTGCTGACAACACTCAAAGAGTAATTATTGTCTAAGAAAGCCTCACAAACTTCGCCGTTCGGAGTCTTCAAAAAACTGTAGGTCCCTTCTACTCGTGAGAGAACAGTAGCGCGCACGACACGAGACGTTGATGAGCAAGCTAGGCGCTGGTTCTCCTGCTATCGCACCAAGAATTATTAGTATAACTAGTGACTTGAACAACCCTTTTACCACAGACCGTTTTCCGTTTTCTTGATTTCATTTGACGGCCAATGCACAGGATTCTGTTTTTAGGTGACGTCCTTAAGATTACGCTCCACCGGTCCTCCGCTTGGTCCAACAACAGTATTTTGTTATTTCGTCGAAATGCAGTTTGAATTACAACGAGAAACCACTTCGGATACCTTGAGCCACTCCAAGCAGTCTGCTTCTTCATATCTTTGACTCACATGTCGACTGCAGCTGATGGATAGGGCCATCAGCAGAGGTCTTCCTCCAAAGAAAAACGGCCAACAAACAAATATGTTGTTGAACGTCAATTTATCGCCGCAGTCCGTTGACAGGGAAATGCTGTTGACATCTGAAATAAATTCACCGCCTAACATCTAATAAACATTTTTCACTTTGTCCCTGCCAAATTCAAATACACCCAGATCGTGGCGTCACCAGGAGTATCTCACCGGAATTCCCGCCCACCTTGAGATATCTCATCCAATTTCTTTCCTCTCTTATTTTCAGGACAACAATTTAAGAGCAGCCAACGAAAATTGCATTATAGTGAAGTTGAATAAATTACCATCACCTGAGGTGCAGATGCGAGCAGTGCGGCGCGGGTGTGTGCGCATCTGGGCAAATCCATTTCCCCGACACACTTCGGATGCAACATTCGAAGGAAACTAATGGTAACCTGTAACACCATATCCTGCCGGGATGTTCATGAACTGCGCAGAACTTTCGAATAACTCCTCGGTTATTTGCGGAATAACTTGGTTGCTTGGATCGATGGGCAACCATTGCATCAATAGCTACCGGCACACGATTCGGGTGATGTATGGCGTCTTTTGCTTCTTCCTGTAGCTGCACACTGGGTTCGCAGAATTCACACACACACCCAGATGGTGTGGGGGGAAATTGTTTTGTTTCTGACGTGCTTACGTTAAGGATGTGTAAGGTAATTCTAGTTCCTGCAGTGCCGTTAAATAATTCAGACAACCATAGTTTGGTGGTGCATCCGGTGCATTGCTGTAGAAGCTCTTTTTTACCTGACAGTGGAGAGACTTGACCGTCCAACGAGGCTACTTCCACAAATTGATTCGTTTCTTAGCGATGGCTTCCTGTTGCAAATCGCCGGGGATTCGGTATTGTTTTAGGGAGTTTTTGGTCTTTAATACCACGCCATCGACGTTACAATGGGGACTGCAAGAGGGTGTAATTCAATTTCTCTCATCAATTTAACTATGCTTTCTTGCATATGAAATGTGATGAGTTTATTTATTGCATCAACTGATAGGGAGCAACGAGAGCGGATCCCTTTCAGGGACATGGGGAAGTTAAGTGGTGGCAGAGTGCCATATAAAATTCACGCCAATTGTGTGATGCTGTTGGTACGGGAATATTGCACAGCGATCAGCAGATCTCTAGTTCCCACTATCCATTTTTTGCGCACTTCGATGCATATTCTTTTTCAGAGTTGGTTGAGTTGGAGTTTTCTGTCTTTTCTGCAGGATCCTCCTTAGAGTCTCAGTCTCTGTTTTAAATCTGATAATAAAGGCTCAACTATAATGCGCATGAGTGTGCATCAGCTAGTGTCAAACGCGTATGGGTGAGTGTGCGAATGCACCCATCCCTATGCGCCAACCTATAATGGAGTATAGTGAAAGCTTGCGAACATTTCGTTAAGCATGTGCAAAACCCAAATGTTTCGTTAAGCATGAGCTAGTGCGAAATTAATCGCACCGCGCATGTGCGAATTTGACAGATGGCACATAAACAACAAAAAAACAGTATTTGTCGAATTGCTTCAAATATTAAACCTATTTGTTTTAAATTGCGAATTGTCACTAACTGCCTGCTGCACGACATTTTTCGGCTAAATGAAACAAAACAATTTCTGACATATGGAAATGATCGCACCTGCTAATTAAGGGTAGACATGATTTTTTTGCAAACATGACTAAACATCAGAAACCATTAAGGAAGGAGATGGTCAACTGAACAGCTGGTCAAACAGCTGATTTCTCCTTTGTCTATCGGTCGTTTGACTGTTATTTACGTGTTCTTTTAGAAAAAATCCCAATTTCGGAAAGTTATTTACGTAAATTGCCAACTGTTCATGAATTCATCAGCCATTTTGTGTACATTCAACACAACGCGTTCGGAAAATCTACTGTAAATTGTTTACGGAAGTAAGTGTAACCGAAACTTTAAATAGGATTTATTTCTAATAAATGGATAATTTGATAGCATTTATATTTATAAAAACTTATGAAATATGTAGTAAAACAGGTGCTGAAAAATCGCACATTTGGAAAAGACTTATTATCAATTGATATTCCGAGTTGCGCGTACTAAAATTAAAATAAATATTTGGTGTTACATATTATTATTACAAAATATTATTTTTATTGTCCAAATGACATCAATTCAATATGAAAGGTGTTGTTATCCATAAAAATAATGAAACCTAACCCACAAAACGAATAATAAACATGTTTCGTGCGCTCAAAATAAAAACAATAATAATAAAACGAATATATTTTGCGAAACATTTTTGTCTAATTTAACTCAGAACGAAGATATATGACATTTGTAATACATTAAATATACCTAAAACAATTAAGTTGGTTCGCAATGAGAACGTTTTTACAAATTTAAGAAATCTTTTGAGCACTATTTCAATAAGAACAAAAATAATACCACACATAATATTTATTAACAACAGTTATAAAATTGTAAAAATACATTTATTAATACCGAGTTATAGAATTTATAATAAATAGCTGTTGTTCAGTGTTTTAAAATGTTTCTTAATTCATAAATACTATTAAGTAAATTATTGCGTATAAACTAAGTTTATATCCCCATTTGTTTTTGAATTAATCATAAAGTTTTAAGTATATTGTTTTTCTGATTCAAATACTACCTTACAAACATAATTCCTGAACGGGGCTATCGGCAACCATTATATTGTGTTGGAAAAAAACTATATCTTCTCTCTTTCAATTTTTTTCTTTTATATGCCCACTCCTTCTAACAGTTTTAAGTGTGAGGAGATCCACTGTATACACAGTTCACACGTATTCTCATTTGAAAACAAAAATCCTGTCTGTGAATCAGCTGTTCAGGAGGGGAAATGTTATAAAAAACGCTGTCAAAATGAATTCCAGGGCGGGAGACGAGGGAGTTGACTGTCTCCCTATTGGTCTCTGCTAAACATTTCGTTAAAATTTGACATTAGCTGACGCACACTCATGCGCATTATAGTTGAGCCTTTAGAGATAGCTCTAGAACTCGTGTACTTGTATTTGTCAGAGGACATATCTATCGTTTCTGGGCATGTGTCACAGGTTCCGAGAATTTCTACTAGGATTTTCTTTGCTTCTCTACTCAATGCGCAGAAATATCTATCGGACAACCTTTAGGTCTTTAGGTGCCCTCTACTTCTACAGTGACTTGAAAAGGATGCCTATTGCCAAATGAAGGCTGATCTCAATCGGTTTAGGGCATGCTGGAAATCGCGATTCTTGCATGTCTTACACTTTGAACATTACTCAAGTTCTCAACCTGGATCCGTTCCACCCTGCGATCGTTTTGATGTCATGTCATCTGCTGCAGCAAAGAATTGGTTAGAACCAATGGATGGTCCGGACACCACTCTTCTTGCCAGAGAGTCAACCTCTCCTTTCAGGCTGTTTAAAGGGACGCAGCACAGTTTCACTATGTTGTTCCTACTTTTGTTTGTCGATGCAGTTACATTAGTTTTTCTTACTTCTTTTTCTTATATTCTAGACAAAAATACTTAAACTTGTTTATTAATCTAATCTGCTGATCTTAGTTCTAACTTAATGACTCTAAACAAGTGCTCTAAGCTAACCTAGGAGTAATTTATTTTCTTTCAAACTTCCGTTTTCTTTATTTAATTTTTGTTGTCTTCAATTCATTGTTAATTCTAATATTAACCCAAGAAAATAGAAAAACTTGGGACAACAATTTTTCAACTTATCCTAACTTAAGACTAAGACTAAATACTAGCTTAAAACTAAAAGTAAAATTTAAAAATTAAAAACTTTTACCTCTTAACCTTAACCTTAACCTCTTTAACAACTAAGCTTATATCTACTTAACTATGTCCGTACGAATACGTATGCATCCACCAGGACGTATATATTATAAATATGCTTAACATATATATTTAATACGCCGTGGTGCATCTGGTTTTATTTGTTTTCCCTTTTTTTTATTTTCTTTTTTTTTTTTATTTTTTTTTTTGTGGTGTTTTTCGTTTTTATGAAATGTCTTAAAACTACCTTAGCTTATGTGAATTGGCCGAAGACACAATGTTAATTTAATGTTTTTTAGTTTCTAGCGGCATCGAAAGCTGATTCTGGTGTAACCCCCAGTAGAAATGCCGTTCTTTGTCTGTTAGTGCTCTATCGCGGGCAGAAATCGCTCTACTAAACCGTAAGAAATCCTCGTGGCTGCGAGCGACGTCCGGCTCGTATTGAAGTTGCCTTTCAACTGTTCGGCGTGCGACATGGAAGATGATGGGGCAGACATCCTCAACTTGTATCAGGCCTTTTGCGTCCAAATAGAGTAAAGCTTCACGCGGAATAAAGCCGTTAAGGCGTCCCCTTTCATTGTGCATTACGTTAGGGTAGTAAGCCCCATAGATCAGACTGTTAGTTGAAGTCATTTCTCGAGCAATGTGACCCCGTATCAGCTTTATAATAAAATTATCTATCCTTATAAGATTTGCGTTGTTGTACAAAACCTCGTTGGGGCAGAATTTCTTATACTGGGATTCTGGTGTTTGATATAAACTGAGACAGGCCCGAAGGCACCGCCTCTCGAACAACCTCATCTTTTCCATCTGAGAAGGACTCACATTAAACCACACAGGAGAACCATATACCATTATTGGCCGGATGAGGACCATGTAGCAGATTATCTTCACTCTGGTGTCAAGTTGACTGAGGTAAAACAGTCCTCTTGCCAAAGCGAAGGCATTCCTAGCCTTGGTAAGAGCTGTATCTACATGGATGCCACCATATAGAAACTGGTCCAACAGATGCCTAGATATCTTACTACACTTTTCACGGTCAATGGTCGTCCCACTGGATCAACTATGCCGAACTTGCGCCAGTTTATTTTCAAGTCCCTTGAGGCGCTGGACAGCGGGGTTCTGAAAAGGATAGTTTCACACTTTTGGTAGTTGATTTTCAACTTCCAGTCGTCGCAAAATCGAAGTCACTCTGCAACAAACTGTTTATTTCTTCAACCTTCGGACTTGATCTGTACGCGATTAGATCATCGGCAAACGTTATTATGTTAGGTATAAAACCTATAAGATCGCTGGTGAATATAGTGAACCAGATCGGCGACCCCACCGCCCCTTGTTGCAACCCATATTTTATATGGAACACAGTTGTGGAAATTTCGTTGTCATTTTTCACAACGAAGTTTCTATCTGTTACCATGTCGTGGATCATACTTACATAGCAACGTTTCGTGAATGCCGAGCCTGACTAATTTGAGGAAGAGGCCTTCTAACCAAACGGTGTTGAATGACTTTTTCAAGCAGGCCCTTGTGCACTGTGTTTTGTTTCTATTTCACTGGATGTCGGAAACCAATTTTGACGCGGATTGAATGGTGTCATGCCCCCGCTTAATCCAAATTGGTTTTCCGGTATGTTGTTCCTACTGTGTGTGCAGTCATTCCCACACTGGCGTGCATTTTCTATAAAACTAGGAAGATTTCAATAAGTATTTGCTAAAACAACAACATATATGAAAGCGAAAATAATCATAGAAGTGCAAGTGCTTAAGGGTTAGATATGGTGTTTGTATTTTCTGACATCTCTTTTTTTTAAGCGCAAACCATTTCATATTTTTTCAAAGCGTCACCATCAGCTTAAAAGTCTTTGTCAATGGAACTCAAAGTCGCTCATATGGCGCTCAACAAATCAACCACACATCTCGACTGAAGCGGCCGCTATTTCACATTCAATGTTTCCTTAGATATCTTTCATTGTCTTGGGTTCTTTGACGTAAACTAATAACTTAAGGCAGCTCCATAGAAAAACATTCAAGCTCCGTTTTATAGCACGAGCCTGATGTTCAAATCATCTGTTCTGTTTCTTGAGATAATACGCTTAACACATTTCTTCTTTGTGTGACGCTATAGTCCGGGGTGGGCTTGGGCCTTAATCGATTTATGTCTTTAGCCTCTAATTGCGTACTTCAAGTTGGCTGAGGTCCTTTTCCAAATGTGCGCACCAATGGCTCGGATTTGAATACGTTATGGTCCGGAACAGTGGTGCCAATACGTTCAACGTGGTCTAGTCATATTAGGTATTGAAACCGAAGACGCTTATCCAGGCGTATTCCGCCGTACCGCCTATAAAATTCGCCATTAAATCTCCTGCTTTTAGCCCGAACAGGACTCACTTTGTCTTTTCTCGAAGATACTAAAAGCGTTTAATAGGATTCAAGTGTCGAGGCTGGTTAACAGGACTGGGTTATCAAGTTGTTACACTATGCCAGCCTAATACTTGAGCGATTGGTAAAAGTGATTCTGGGCTTGATTTCAGTACTAAGGTTGTTGCTCCTATTTACCCCGAAGTCGAGATAAACAAAGTTCATAAATACCCCAAACTTTCAGGTTGCCAGTGAAACGATCCAATACGTCTATATTGTGTGCCTTTGTTTGGCGAAGACATGTATTTCCATTTCCTTTCGTCCTGATGCATACCTTCAGCTGTGATGTGAGCAGCGTGATTTTTGGCACACTCCGATTTAAACCAAATGTCGTCCAGTACATGCCCTCCAATTTGAACCAAAAATAATCTGTAATCATGACACGATAACGCACAACGTACACATAAAAATGACGATCATTGTCGTCGACAATCAACAAATGGACAATACCAAACAGTAAACTTCTGTGAATAGAATGGTGATTCTTGAACTACTTCTTCTTCTTCTTGTGGCGCTACACCCAACATGCCTTTCCAGCCAGCACGATATCTCGTTAGCTACCTCCAATTGCGCACACCAAGTGGGTTGAAGTCCTTTTCCAGTTGTGTGCGCCATCTTAGCCTATTTCGTCCTCTGATGTGTTGTCCCAATGGCACTGATTCGAAGACTTTTAGGGCAGGAGCAGTGCTCTACATGGTCTAGTCTTCTTAAGCGTCGTACGAATATCCGAAGACCCTCCTGTCGCTGCACAGCCCATAGAGTTCGTCATTTTGATTCTTCAACTACACTAGACCAATAATATGTTGCTGATTGGTGAACCCGTTGAGCCAAGAATGAGCTTTGGCAATCAAGATGGAATTCATCGTGTTGGCGCCTCTCCTTCAGAACCCAATCGGAGAACAAGCGTCGCAAAGAGATGGTCCGTCGGCTTCGATTCTTAAGTGAACTTGATCTTGTATGGTCTTTAACAAAGCACAAGCTAAATATATCATAATGTGGTCTAAGCGTTGCCCAATTCTTGAATTGACTGTATTTGATCGTCTGCTATGGACGACCCAACGGCAGCTATGTTCTCGATCCATCGAGCAGCCTGTTGTCTCACTGAAGCGGAAGCATCACACAAATTTTGTTCATTTGACTTGTCATAACTTGTGTACCAGAATTTCGACCAAAAATTGGAGAAAACGGGGTCAACGATTCCGAAATTCTGCTGATTTTTTTATAATTTGCAGATGTTTTTCGTTTATATTTTACCCGATGAGTATGTTCGGTTTCCTAAAAAAAAATTACTGAGATAGGTTGATGTTGAAGTTATCAAGTCGTTTTAATTTTTCAGGAACCCAGCTCTCCATGAGGCTATACAATTCCGAGACATCACTCTAAGTAAGGTTACTTAGAGTGATGTACCTAGCAGAGTCTGTGACCGCCGGGCGTAGTGGGTAGAGTGCGACTCTCACACGCCGAAGGGTCTAGGTTCGATTTCTGGCTAACGCCTCGAATTTTTCACGGCACCACCTCTTTCGAGCTGCTGACAACACTGAAAGAGTAATAACTCTCTAAGAAAGCTTCTCAAGCATCGCCTTTCGGAGTCGGCAAAAAACTGACGGTCCTTTCTGCTCGTGAGAAAACAGCAGCGCGCACAACACGAGTAGTTGATGAGCAAGCTAGGCCCTGGTCCCTTGTGGACTGTAGCGCCATACAATTATTAACTCAAATTTCGGTAACTTTCGGTCTTCGTTTGACAGATCAGAATTTGAAAGAGGAGGAGGAAACCGTGTTTGTTTTTGGAGGTGACTAGGGTGACATAAACTCCAGGCACAGCACGCACCAGCAAACGCCTTGAAGTGTAAACTTTGAAACCGTAAGCGTACGAGTTTCCGTATACGCGCTTTTCTTTGACAGGCTTTGGCCTCGAACCTCAAATTTTGAAAGAGAGTGGCGATTGACCCTAAATCCCGTTGTTCGACGGCGCAATTTCCTTTTTAATTTGCCTTCCAAGAGATTGAGTACCTCACACGATACTGAGATAAATAAATTGTGTGTGCAAGCAGCATTTATCAACCACAACAACTTGGAGGATCTCCACGCAATTAAGGCAGCGAAGTATCTTTCATCACCTAAAGCCATTATTTACGGCGATGTGCGCTAGGCACATGCATCTGCACGAACGTTCCGCATAATTTGCGAAAAGTAATTGATGAGCATCAAGCAGGGGCTCTCCTCCGCTTCACGGCTTCCGCCGGAGAAGGACCGCCTTTGACTTGTTTGCGAAGTTATTGCTCACCTGCCCGTGAAAATACTTCCGTTAATTATATTTTCTCGTGACTTTTCCTCCGAAAAATCCCCATCTTGCCACGTCATGGGGAAAAATCTGATATTTATCATTAGCTCAGGTGAAAAAAGTATTTCCTCAATTATAGCCGTCGCGGGGGGAGCGGTGGGGTGATGTTTTGCCCTCAAATGTGTGTCCAGAGCCGGTCTCTGCTGTGCACATAATAAAGCAATCACGCCGAAAAACATCTCGATGCGGCGACTGTTGGGTGGCGAGCAAACAAAGCTCGCTACGGATGTCCCGCTGTGAGCTACAACGTGATGTGTACTAATCGTGTGGCAAGTGCCTGTGCCTATCGGCTGTTGCTGCTGTTGTCGTCGTCAGCGTCCTCGGTGTTTTGGAGCAAATCGCATACGCTCGTTCAGCCCTCAACCGGTAGCCATTAGAAACAAACCGTAATAATTACGGGCTTTTTATTTGATAAACGATTCCGAAGGTATTCTCTTCGTTGTCGGATGGCTGTTACGTGCACAGGTGGTCACCCGCCGTCAGACCCTTCGACGCCCACCTGAAGGGATCCTTTCGCCAGTCCGCCCACAGTCGGCGAAGGGATGTGAGATGATTGCGGTTAACTGCCTGTTGTGCCAGCGTTCACCGCCTTCGCCATGAACATCTGTTTATCCTCGCAAGCAACTGATGCCGCTTGAAGAAAGCAGTCCCTGCTGTATCTGCTAGTTGACGCTTCTGCTTGCTCGGCGCCTATTTGCACGTGGCGGCATATGGTTACGGCAAACGGACATGCCCCGCAGGCACACTCACACGCACCCCAGTCGTTCTGCAAGGTGAGCTTTTATTTAAGAGTTTTTATTGCTCCGGCCATCATTTCTAGGATTAAACATAATAGGCTCTGGTTTTACCGTGTACTTTTTGTTATGGGCGCCAGCCCCTCTGGGGCGCTCCGGCGGACATTTATGACAGTACGCCTTGTATCTGCGAATGTGTACGCACCGCACCCCGCATTACGGGTGAATTGAACTTGAGACGTGGTTGTTGGCAAGTAGTTCGAGCCCATTATCGTATTTATTTTATCTCCTCCAATATGGTAGCGGACACGTACGTGCACTCGGTAGGCATGTCTTCCTCATTGGCGCAGCCGGCGGCGGGGGGATAATTATGTACGAGTATGTGGCATAGGAATTGGATTAACTTTGTTCGAATAGTTTGACCAGGGATACCCACTCATCTCCATCTTGTCGCAGCGGTACAGTTATGCTTTGGACTTGGCGGTTACTTGTTTGTGGAGGCAAACGTGACCGGGCATGTACCGTGAGTACTTTTCGGGGGCAAACATGTGTCGAACAATTAACATCCCGCGGCAATAAATTCAGTTATTAGCTTGGGTGGGTGCGCATGCATGGGTTTTGTTGGCGTGTGCTATTAACTGAATAATATCCTGGTGGCATGTCGTTGATACACAACATTGTTGTGCGGTGGTGGCGGGTATATTCTGTGTCACGAAGATTACCACCGTCGATTGATGGGCCACTTTTGCAAGCGCTTTAATTAAGGAGCAGGATGGTCGTTGAGGTTTTTTTGTTCAAAGGAAAGATGATTTACACAAACGCTTGAGTGGGAAAATGACGGAGAACAATTTGATGTGGTAGGGGCAGGGAACACATTCCCTTTTTTTAAAGAAAATATTCTTTACACCGCTTGGCTTATAAATTATGAATTAGTGGGTATGAAAATGCACAACCTTTCAACTCGTTTAGAATTAGAAGAAAATGCTGTAAGGAGCTGGTTCTTAGTGTCTTCTAAACTGTAGCGCCATACCTACAATGGTATACAAACGAAAAACCTTTGGGCAAAAACTGCTACTGGGAAGGAATCTGAGGACTGTAAGGTGACTCCAAGCCCTTTGGTTACCTACAAGACGGTTGGCTTCGGAGACTGGAACAATAAGAATGAAAAGCATTTGATGGCCATGGCTTTGGTTGCTATAACAGAATCAAAGAATTCCTGAAAATTAATCATTCAAACATCGTCCAAAAATACAATAAAAGTCTATACAGCGTCGTGTATCTAGGGACCCGAGTAGGGTGTCATCGTTTTGTAGACAACCTTCACCTAATTTTTCACTCAGGGCTAAAAACACACACGTATTATAATTGAGTTTAACTGGATATATAGCACTATGTAACATGATAGCACCATGTTCGACTTTGTGATTATTTTGTCACTATATCTCACTTTTCCTAACGTCATCCAAACACATCTTATTTACTGCACAACGTCCTTATTCCATGAGTAATAAAGCCCAAGATACACAACGAAATTCAAGATAAGAAAAAAGTGCATTCTGAACTCAACGAAGGCCAGTTATCCGGAATGTCAACGAATTTCAAAAATGCATAAATATGAAGTAAGAGTCAATGGAAGTGAAGTTTTTTTTCATTCTTATTTTTAGTACTTGGTCGTAAAACCTTTATTTTAAAGTCCAGCGTCACAACGTCATGGCATGGAGTCGATTAAGGCCTGATATCACTAAATAAGGATATTCTTTCACGTAACCGACTGAGTCGGCTACTCCATAACTTGAATCTTTGGCCAGTTTCCTCCTATGTTTGGGGTCATTGTCTTTTTGCTCCGCCGTGCTTTACAGCCTTGATAGCGCACTCCGGTTGAAACTCTTAGTTTTTTCGCCTGCGAACAAATATCCTGGTCCCAGGAGTACCAAATCAAACTATTGGTTGTCCAATATTTCCGCTTTTGCTCTTCATTCAATGCTTCATAAAAAGTGTTACGGTGTCGGATTTAGTTCAGATATGGGCCGTTTTGTTCGAAAATCTGTTTCCAGTTGCCATGGATGGCAACTTCAAAATACTCTAATCGTAGAAGCCCCCATCATTATTTGCGAAGAATTCGGACAGCCACTTTTCACAAGCATTTTTTGAGTTCAACTTCACACCACCAAGCGCGTTCGCCATGGACAGGAACAAGTGAAAATCACTTGGCGCTATGTCCGGGCTATACGGTGGATGCGATAAAACCTCCCATCCGAGCTCTCGTAGCTTCTGAGGAGCTATCAACGAAGTGTGGTCTGGCATTGTCCTGGTGGAATAATACTTCCCTTCTGTCGGCCAATTCTAGACACTTCTGGTCGATCGCCTGCTTCAAGCTGTCCAGTCGTTCGCAGTAGATGGTAGAATTAAGCGTCTGGCCATATGATAATAGCTCATACTGGATGATTCCCTTCCAATCCCACCAAACACACAGTAAAACCTTCCTGGCCGTTTATTCCGGCTTGGCCAGTGTTTCGGACGATTAACCGGCCTTCAACCACGACCGTTTTCGCTTGATATTGTCGTATGTGATCCATTTTTCGTCGCCAGTCACTATCCGCCCCAAAAATGGGTCAAGTTTTAATTAATTCGCTCTAGAAGGTTTGTTTTTGCGTCAAATCATGCGGCAACCAAGCATCAAGCTTTTTTTTGTATCCAGCCTTCTACAGATGGATTAAAGTGGTTTTGTGACTAACTCCCATCTCCTGGACGATGTCACGAGATACCACATGCCGGTCTGACTCGATGATTTCCATGATTCGATCGTACTCGTCGTCACAGGTCTTCCGCCGGCTGGCTTATACATAGCGTCGTTTTCACCGGTTTTGAATCGTCGAACCCATCTTTCCGCGTTTTCAAGTGATAGAGTATCATCCTCCAAACACAATTATAGCGGATTTGCTTTTAACGAAGGAAAACTTTAAAATAGCGCTAATTTCGCCAATTTAGCAAATTTCGTTAGTTTGCACGTCTATAGCTGCTGAACGCAATTTCCAAACTAATCCAAACTAAATGCCGAAAGGCAGTAAGATCAACTATGTTTAGATTAACTTAGAGCATCCGCATAGGGTCAGTAAGATAAGTGTAAGAAAAGAATATGTTAAGCTAGTTTAAAAAAATTTGTCTAGTATATAAGTATAACCCTGAATTTTTATCAAATTTTCAATAATAAAAAAAACAGAAAACAAAAGAATCTCACCAACTTCTTCGCCGGCTTCTAATACCTCAACGATTTCATCTAAGGTCAACCTGTAAGACGTAAGCAATCCTTAAAACCCCATCACAATAAAGGGATAAGTCACACGGTTGTCGACTGTTTTGCTATAACGCTACACTATAACACTGTGACCTGTAGGTGACACTTCTTGTTTTGAACGAAATTCTAAAGATACCAAATGGTATTTTTATAATGAATAGTGTATGTCAAATAGCTTACAGATTCATTTACCGGATGCAATTAGAATAACGACAAAAACAACGGCTTGGACATAATTATTCCTAATTTTATTGCCAGAAAAAGATGAACACAACAGAATATCAATGGATACCGAAACTTTTGAAAAAATTTGACATAAAACGCAAAGCTAGCTTTGGTAGAAAAATAAATGTTACAGACTTACTTGTTAGCTTTCCAGTAATCATAGAAAAATAAAAAAATATTTAACAATTCCATGAAAATAATGTTTCAAAGTCTGTCACCTATAGGTGACACTGGAAATTGAAGGGTTAAAGCATTCGTATTTGAAAACCCCCTCGGCACTTCTTCTTCCGCATACGTTATAACGACGTACATGAAATTGTTTGCTTTGTTTTAAGCAAAGTGTTCGCACTCACTCTGTAAACGGCGTCGCGTCGTCGTCGTCATCCTGCACTCTTCGTCCTAAACAGTGCACACATATATTTTTGCTGCTCCCCAGACATCATCGTCATCATCATCAGTCGTTTGTCTTTTGTACACACTTGCATAGTCATGTGGGACAGGACCTTCCGTTTCCTTGTGTTTTCGTCATCGCACGAACATTCAGACATATGGGTTGTGCTTTAATGCGGAACCTAGTAGAAATGAAAGGGCTCAGATGATTAATGTCGAGTGCTGCCGTGGATGGGGTACGTCACCATCGCCATGACCTCACCCACGCCCAGCAACTGTCACTGCACTCGCACGGGTTTTAAACATTTATAATATAATACGATTGTGCATACTTATCCGACCGTGCAGCGTAGAGCTTCGCGGGACGAAATGAAATTCCATGAAAATAATGTTTCAAAGTCTGTCACCTATAGGTGACACTGGAAATTGAAGGGTTAAAGCATTCGTATTTGAAAACACCCCAATTGTTCTTCTACACCCATATCATTTTTTGTTTGTGTTTGATGACAAATCTCCTTTCCCTTTAGTTACTATTTATAAATTTTTGAGTTCTTGTGCCCTGTATTCCAACCCAGCGATCGGAGTCTTGTTTTCGTCGTTTTTCCCCATATCACTCCTCCACCGTTTAAACAATTTCAAACACCCGCGAAAACCTTCTCGAATGTTGCCTCTAAAATTAATTAGTGGCTGATCCCGCTCATTGCGACGAGACTCTGATCCCGTGTCTAGCACAGTGCAATCGAAAGCACTAATCACATTTGTTCAATGAGTAACTCATTCCGCATGAAATCATCTACAAGCTCATTAGGAATCATCTCATAAATAAACCCCTAGGTTTTAAGTACAGTCTAAAACAGAAAGTGCCACGAACTGCTCTGTTGACTTTCCCTGACGTCTAATCCACCTTCCCCGCCAGAATATCAAACAACCTAAATGTGCTAGATGTGGTTTAACCACACCTCCATCTGCCAATATTCCTCGATACCCAGCTACCTACGAATTTGTCTGACACGTCACACAAAAGGCGGTTCGAGCGTGGAATACGACGGATCCTCATCAAACACATCGTACGTAAAATGCTTGCACTCGGGGTCACTAAACCGAATACCTTTATAATTAAAGGCATTAGTACTGCCACCCTGATTGCGGAGAACATCTCGGCCAGGTCTTGAATTCCTGGAATCCTTTCACAAGTCTCGCATTCAAATAAGCTCAGTCGCTTGTGCATGCTTAGCGTTCTCTCCTTTTAGGGACTCCGAAAGGGTCCTCGGCACTTCTTCTTCCGCATACGTTATAACGACGTACATGAAATTGTTTGCTTTGTTTTAAGCAAAGTGTTCGCACTCACTCTGTAAACGGCGTCGCGTCGTCGTCGTCATCCTGCACTCTTCGTCCTAAACAGTGCACACATATATTTTTGCTGCTCCCCAGACATCATCGTCATCATCATCAGTCGTTTGTCTTTTGTACACACTTGCATAGTCATGTGGGACAGGACCTTCCGTTTCCTTGTGTTTTCGTCATCGCACGAACATTCAGACATATGGGTTGTGCTTTAATGCGGAACCTAGTAGAAATGAAAGGGCTCAGATGATTAATGTCGAGTGCTGCCGTGGATGGGGTACGTCACCATCGCCATGACCTCACCCACGCCCAGCAACTGTCACTGCACTCGCACGGGTTTTAAACATTTATAATATAATACGATTGTGCATACTTATCCAACCGTGCAGCGTAGAGCTTCGCGGGACGGGAAGCAAAACAAATTCGGAAGGATATGCATTCAGCTGCGTCAGTTCACATGTGCATTGAGATCAGTTCGGATCCCGACACTATGACACTGCATGTGAACCTAAAATTTTGCTCACTAACTCGTACGCTGCCTGAAGTTGATGTACACTTCTGAGGTGGGCCAATGCCGACGGGGCCTGAGGCGCACAGAGCACCATGAAAACGTGCCGCGGGGAGCATTCTTCGCGGGAACGCGCTCCCATAGACGGTGACAACAAAAGCAATGAGGTTGATGATGGTGCTCGCACATCCGTGGAACAATTCCAAAACAGCTGCAAATTATTCGACACAGTCGGAGTCAGCTTAGGCGTGGTGTGCGTGGTCCTTGAATAGGCAGGCATTAGTAATTTGGAAGAGCACAATTGCGGGGCAACGGCCCTTAAGAGAAGTGCAGGATGGTGACTCAGGGGTGTGCTTACTCAGGGAAATTGCACAGCGATGTGTTGAGCACAGTTCTCGTAAGAAAGCCCTTGAACTTCTTTACAACTTATCGAAATGAGGAAAGAGCGTAGTGTAGCTTGTGCGCGGAGAAGTGCTTGGGTGGCTTGCGGATAAGACGTGGCTTGAGTGATTTTTAATTTTCTTTAAGAAATATATAAATAGCATGAGAAACGATGTGGATTGGTAAGCTTTCTGCAGCACCGTCGTGAAGGCCATTAAACATATAAATTTCGAATGAAAGATGCTGCCCAAGAAGCAATAGAGCCAGTTCCTGAGTGCTTGGCTTTGTACTAAAGCTTAGTTCCCTCAGCAGAGAGAGATTTTTGAGAGAAAAAGAGCTTTTCGAGCAGAAGATCCAACTACGCAGTATTGTCTTTTCCGCTTACAGTGAAAATAGCAGCTTAAGGTGTTTGGAAAACCCGGAACCAGTCTAAAGAAACCTCGAAGCTTCATATTTTTTTAAATACTTCCGAAAATGTATTCGCCTTAGAAAGCCTTTGCAATTGGAGGAGGTTTTGTGCAACTGGGTAAGCATAAACCGGGGGCAGGTGGCGAAAAAACCCAAGAAGTGTACATGCCTGTTGGTATACCGGTATGAAGTGAGCGTCAAGATATATATGTCTCGATGGGGAACGTTTTTTTATGAACGAGCCCTTATTTTTTTTGTTTGTTTGCTATGACATCTGTGAAAATTATTTAGTATACATCAAGTCATTGAACAGACATCATATTTTTTCATCGTGTTAAAAATATCGAATTTTGAACCAGAAAGTGATGATTTGCGGAAAGCATTCATTTTTTGTTTTCATTTGAAGAAAAGTGCTGCAGAGTCGCATCGAATGCTTGTCGAGGCATATGGTGATCATGCTCTATCAGAAGCAACATTTTAAAGATGGTTCCAACGGTTCAGAAATAATGATTTTGATGTGAGAAATGAAGAACGTGGAAGACCACCAACAAAGTTTGAAGACGCCGAATTGCAAACGATATTGGATGGAGATGACACTTTGAGTCAAAAGCAAATGGCAGCAATGTTAAATGTTGCACAACAAGCAATTTCTGACCGTTTAAAAGTTATGGGAAAGATCCGAAAGTGCGAAAAATGGGTGCCACTTGAATTCAATGAAAGACGGATGGAAAACCGAAAAAACACATGTGAAATTTTGCTTCAAAGACACGAAAGAAAATCGGTTTTACATCGGATTGTTACTGGCGATGAAAAATGGATTTATTTTCAGAATCCTAAACAAAAAAAATCATGGGTTAATCTGGGACAACAATCAACTTCGGAGCTAGTGGTACAGTACACCAGAAAGGTGTACTGTACCACTAGCTCCTAAAACCTGGTGAAACCGTTAATACTGATCGCTACCGACAACAAATAATCAATTTGAACCATGCATTGATCGAGAAACGACCAGAATGGGCCAGAAGACACGCAAGGTAATTTTGCTCCATGACAATGCACCTCCACACAAAGCAAAACCGGTTCAGGATACAATCAAAACACTTGGCTGGGAGCAGCTACCCCACTCGCCGTCTTCACCAGACTTGGCTCCTTCCGACTACCATTTGTTTTCATCGATGGGACACGCATTGGCTGAGCAGCACTTTGATTCCTACGAGGAGGTCGAAAATTGGGTGTCTGATTGGTTTGCTTTAAAAGACGAACAATTTTATTGCCGGGGAATTCACAAATTGCCAGAAAGGTGGTCAAAATGTATAGAAAACAATGGCCAATACTTTGAATAAAATGTTTTTACTTTCTTGTTAATAATTAGTGTTTTATTTAAAAAAAAATAAAACCGGTATGGCTGGTAAGTCCAGATTGAACCCGGAATGTAGTACCAAATGAAAACGAAGAGTGATTTATGCATCCTCGGGATGCGGGAGTCCCGATGCGTATTCATTTAAAGAATTCCCCACTACGTCAATTTCCAGAAAAGATGTGTTAATTGCTCATTAAGGTTCATGAAGTGTTTAGAACCTTTCAACATTCGTCTGCCATCCTATTCCGTCAGGTGTACGGTAAATCAAAAACAAAAAAAAACTGGGACACTTATTACCTTCAAATTCAGCTTGAAATATCTCAGTCATTATTTAATATAGTAAAACGAAATAAATTACATATGAAACTGCAACCTAATACGATTTCAGTAATCCAAACCCATTTATTGTTAATTTTTTAATTTTAGCAACGAAATGTTTAAATGAAAAAAATTGCAAATTTATCAGCCAAAAACAAACTGGGACAATTGTTTTCCAAGACCAGAAATAATGTACCGTTGCTTTTATATCCTTGTCTTTGATCAAAGATTACTTGTGATATTCTGTCAAGTTGTTTACAATTGCATATTCATGTGATTAAATTTTGTTGTTGAAAAAATGGAAAATAAACAGACGTCCCGTGATATGAAAGCTTTAATAATTGATTATTATGAACAAAATTATAGTATTCGCGAAATTTCTTCAGTGGTTAACAAACCTAAATCAACAATCTTCAAGAAAACGATTTTTTTCATCGCGTTTCGGGAAATGGAAAGCCATCCAAAATTTCTACGGATGAAAGTAAACCAAGAATTGGTAAATAGTGGTAAATACCCGAAGGAATCAGCTGTGGAAATTCATTCGCAAACAGTGCGAATTTTTTTTTACATAAAAATGATCTAAAAGCCCGCACACCTCGCAAAAAGCCAGCCTTAAAAGTAGGAAACATAAAAAAGCGACTGGAGTATGCCATTGAGTGCGTGCAGAAGACAGATGAGGTCTGGAATCAAGGAGCTTTTTGTGACGAATTAAAATTCAACATTTCCGACAGTGATGGCCGACGCTTTGTGCGGAGGAGGGACGGAACTATTTTTCGTCCCAAAAATGTCACTTCTACAGTAAAGCACAGTGATGGGAACATCATTGTTTGGGGTTCAATGGCAACAATCGGAGTTTGTTCTTCTCATGTAATTGAAGGAAATATAACAAAGTTTGGATACGTTGATATTCTAAAACATTGTCTCCCCGAAACCAAATTAAAATTGGGACTACCGCTGGGTGTAATGCTTTTACAAAAGATTGGTGTATTTGGAACATAGAAAAGGTGTTTCCGTATCGCCACCAAAGTCGGGATCTTAATCCCATAGAGCACCTTTGGGCTGGGAAGAGAAGTTCGAAACACAACCACTTGTACCAGAGAAGAGTTCAAAACAGCATTGTATGCAGAATGGCAAAAAATTTCATCGGCTGTGGCAAAAAACCTGGTCGGGCCTATGGGTGGAGTTCCGAGTAGGACTCACCCCCAATTTTCTTGGAATTTTTTTTAGGTAGTTCTGCACATAGGAAGCCCAAATCCGAATGGTTTTTTCCCGCAAATAACGGCTAAGGACGAAAAGGGCATTTTTATTTTTGGTATTCAGGACTTATTATGTTAGAAACGGTAAGCTGCATGTGAATAAAATGGGTATGAAGTTAAAGCTAGAAGAAAGTACTTTTTATGTTGTATATACCGTTACAATCCATCAACAACTTTTAAAGTTACATGTAGCGAATTTTGTGAAAAAAAAATGTTTTCAATCTATAATTTAATTTTCCTTAAATAATTTGTACCAAAGGTGTATTGTTTTCAATGTCATATAAAAGCTCTTGTTTTTGCCTTTTTAACTATACCAAACATAATATACTTACTGCGATAAGAACTATAGAACAAATCTCTTATTTTCTTCCACATAACTCTTGCTAATAATTTTAAGTTTATCATACACAAAAAGTGGAATATGTATGAGGGGCTACAGACAGGATTTGGGGTAGGTGCAAGTTTGACTGTATTCAATGAGTACTTGTTTTAATGTTGAAAAATAAATACTTAAAAAAACAAGAAATTTCAAAAATATATACAAGTTTGTGACAATGTTGGTTATAATAACTAGCTTTGAAACAGAGTTATAGAAACATATGTACCTAGCTTTCCATTATTTCTCCCGCGTCTTACAAAACATAATTCCCTTACATTTTCAACGATAGCAAATATCAGAGCTTTCAATTTCTCACGCTTGACGCATTTGCATCAACACTAAAATGCCCGTTAACTAACAAAAAGGGGTGCAAGTAAAGATAACAACTCTCGCTGAATAACCTATGCAAAGCGTTGTTACATTTCTGGGCAAGCGTGCGTTGTGCAGGACCATCGGTAAAAATTAAATAAAATGTGCGGAATCATTGGAATGGTTAAAAAGTACTGGACTGATTCCAAAATTTAAGTACTGTAAAACACATAAGAAATGTATGGTGCCTAACGACTCAAAATTAATTTTCTTGTTTTTTAAGTATTTATTTTTCAACATTAAAACAAGTACTCATTGAATACAACCAAACTTGCACCTACCCCAAATCCTGTCTGTAGCCAAGTAGGAGGCTTTCAGGGGGGCAGCATGCCCCCAATACATATTCCACTTTTTGTGTATGATAAACTTAAAAAATTAAAAGTACAAGAGCCATTTGGAGTATTAGCAAGAGTTATGTGGAAGAAAATAAGAGGTTTGTTCTATAGTTCTTATCGCAGTAAGTATATTATTCTTGGTATCGTTAAAAAGGTGAGCTTTTATATCAAATTGAAAACAATACACCTTTGGTACAAATAATTTAAGGAAAATTAGATTATATTATTGAAAAATTTTTTTTTTCACAAAATTCGCTATAACTTCAAAAGTTGTTGATGGATTGTAACGGTATATACAACAAAAAAAAGTATTTTCTTCTGGCTTTGACTTGATACCCATTTTCACATGCAGCTTACCATTTCTAAGATATTAAGTCCTGAATAACGAAAATAAAAATGTCCTTTTCGTCCTTTCCCGATATTTGCGGGAAAAAACCATTCGGATTTGGGCTTCCTATGTGCAGGGCTACCTTTAAAAAAAATTTCAAGGCAATCGGGGGTGAGTACTATTCGGAACTTTATCCTTTATTTTTTGTAACTGTCAGAGGTCTTTATGACCGATGAGTTTGCACTACTTTTGATTTAAACCTTTATTTGCTAAAATAAAAAAATTAACAATAAATGTGATTAGTTCACTGAAACCGTATTAAAACCGTATTACACCGTATTATTAATTTATTTTGTTTTCATATATTAAAAAATGCCTGCGATATTTTAACCTGAATTTGAAGGTAATAAGTGTCACATTTTTTTTTGGTTCACTGTGTGTTAAGTAGGTTTCGCCTTTTCTCGCCCAGTGAAATGTAAAAATATTCCTTTCCTATAGCCAGCGGCAGCCAGTATAAGACACTAGACGCGTAGTGTCTTCTTATTTTCTGCTAAAGAGATTGCGCATTTCGCTAAATAAAATTTTCAGAAATAGAGGATGCTAGATCTGGAGAATACAGTGAGTGTGAAAGTTATTTAAAGCTCAATTTGTGCAATTTTCCCATGGGAAGCCAACGATTTTTGACACGGTATATTGCCTTGGTGTAAGAGAATTTGTATCTTCTGCATAGGAGATCGTTTTTTTGCAATTTCTTCCTTCAAATGCACCAATAATGCCATGTTATATTCGCTGCTGAACCGTTTGCCTTTCTCAAGAAAGTCGATGAACAAAATTCCGTGCGCATCCCAAAATACGGATGCAATAATCTTGCCAGCCGACCCTTGTGCTTTTAGATGCTTTGGGTGTGGTTCCCCGGCTGCTGTCAACCCCACTGACTACCCATTTGACTCAGGAGTGTAGTGGCGGGACCATGTTTCATTCATTGTGATATACCGACGCAAAAAGTCCTGCTTATTGTGGCGAAAAAGCTCAAAGCAGCTTTCAGAATCATCGATACGTTGTTGTTTTTGGTCCATTGTGAGCAAATGCGGCACCCATTGCGAAAACAGCTTTCTCATGGACAAATGTTCACGCCAAATACCTTACACACTGCCTTCTGATATCTTTAAGGAGTCAACTATCTCACGCAATTTCACTTTGCGCTTTTGCAAAAAGAGTTTTGTACTTTCTTGACGTTTTCAAGTGTAACAACCACAATCAGTCTTTCGGAGCGTTCAGCATCGTTGGTGTCCGACGGGCACGTTTAAAGTCAGCACACCACGGACAAATAGTTGCTTTCGATGGAGCAGAGTCCCTGTAACACTTTTCAAGCCATTGCTGAGCCGGTATTTGTTGTCCCATCAAAAAGCAGTATTTTATCAACATACGAAATTTTGTTTTTTCCATTGTTGTAAAAATCGCACGGCAACTTCAAACTTAATTACCAGATTTAAATGAAAAGTTGAGAGGTAACATTTGAATGTTTGTACTTCCTAAAAATAATATGGTTTTTTTCTTAGTGGTCGATCTATATGTCAGTCCCGGAACTTATTGAGCTCAATGTGATGTCGATTTCCAGCCAAGGTGTACAAAATGTTCATTAGGGGATAGTGCCATCATATATCTGTCATCCTCACACCCGGCATATCTATGTTAGCTAGGCTTCATAATTTCCCTCGTGATATCTTGGAGAGTCTGTTCATCGATCCTGCCAGAATAACACACAAGACACGCGGTGCCTTCCTTTATCCTCCTAAAGAAATTGCGCAGTTCTCAAACATTGTTTTACTCAATAGATGATATGTATGACCAACATCCCATACCTAACCTAAACTCCATGCGTTCAAATACCATGCCTGCCTCTCTTCAGCTGGTTGCCTTGTGGTTACCAAATAGTTCTAGACGGTCACTTACTTACGGCCGTGTGGTCTCTTTTAATCACAAAGAAAGCATAAAGGGATTCATTTCCCTCCTTGCTTCCTTCGAAAGCCTTCAATTCCCCTTTCCTTTGTTTGAAAACAAATTTCAGCGCACTGTTGGCAAATAGAACGCATGTTTCAGAATGCTTATACGGTACATTTAGTACTTTGACTATGTTGCATATCCCTGCACACTGCGTTTTCTAATAATGCAAGCAAGTGTTAGCCAACCATGTGTTCCACTGAATAATTTCGCAATGCTTCAGATGCATTAAGGTTTAGCGTCAAGAGTAAATTTGAATCGACTGGTGCACAAAGAAACTGCGTTTGAAGGGAAGCTTTTCTCGCAACAGTGGCAAGTAGGGAAAATGCAAGATTTTAAACCAAATTTAGTAATGTGGCAGCTGTGGCGTAGTGCGACACTCACATCTAAATGTCTAGGTTCGATTCCCATCTGAACATCTAGAATTTGTCACTGCACCACCTCTATCGAACTGCTGACAGCAATTACAGAGTAACAAGTGTCTAAGAAAAATCTTCTCAAACTTCGCCAAAGTAGCAGTAGCACTCTAGGTTCCTTCTTCTCGTGAGAGAACTGTAGCGCGCACAACAGGAGTACTTGATAAGAAAGCTAGGCGACGGTTGCTTTTGTTTTGTGAATGTAAGTCAATATATCTAAACTCACATTAAAATCGTTTCCGCTTGAGCTGAAATTCAGTTTCTCTGTAATGTAGACGGCAGTCGTTTGTCAGAAGCTTGAAGACACAGAAACTGGTCCTAGATGCAGTGTTATCGAGGGATAGCTTCGATGATGAGAATTCTACACCTTCAGCCCTAATCACAAAGTCACCAAAAGACTGGCTTCTCTTTCAGTCGGAGGTGGAAAATTGACAGAAATTTGATCGCATTGTCCAAGCACGTTGTGTTCAACAAAGAAGTTAGGTGTGTAACTACACCAGAAACTGCATGTTACGTCTGTTTGTTACGAGAATAGCGCTTCTTTTCAACCCTGGGATTTTCATCAATTTTCACCAAGAGCACAATCGGAGTCATATGGATTCCTTCTCTTTCATGTGCTCTCGAAAGGTCCCGACATGAAAACCTGAACGGAGTTACTCGTAGTTCAAACGGAGTGTGGTTTTGTAAAAATAAGACATCTAAAAAACTGAAAGATTCTTCGAATACAAGGCTTAAGATGGCTAGGCCATGTAGAACGTGTGGACATCGCTGCACCGGTTAACATAGTTTTCAAATCTAAGCCATTAGGACAACGCAACAGAGGACGGTTTAGTCTAAGGTGGCGCACACAAGTGGAGATGGACCTCAACCAACGTGGAGTGTGCAACTGGAGGCAAATGGCGAAAGATCATGCTGGTTGAAGTGGCATGTTGGTCGAGGCCCAGGTCCACCCTAACTGTCCAGACCGTAGCAAAAAAGAAGAAAAATAAGAACTAAATAAAAGTTGTAAGTAAGTAGAACAATCTACAACTCAAACAAATATGGAGATGGTGAAATAAGCGTGAAACAAAAACACGGATTGTATGCGACCATCTGGTTGGCAGATGGCAGTCAGTATGTTTCAAAATGTTGTCTGTGCTCCAGAAAACTGTTTGTTTTGTGTTTCGAGTCCTCCTTCTTACTACAGTTGAATTTTTCTCTTCATCATTGCACATTTTTGTTGTTCCTTCCAATTCAAATCGAGAAAATAATTATTTAAAATACAAGCAATTTTGGCATTTCAAAATTTGGAGATAAACACAAGAATGTGGAGAGCAGCACGATACATGCTTCATTCGGTGTGTTGATTCTAGTAGGGGCTTACGAGTAAAATTTTGTTAAGCTTTTTTGGTGCTCTTTCAACATACACGGATGTATGTATGCTGTTTTTCAGATCTAAAAAAGAACGAAATAAAGATTTGTTTGATGCAGATTTTGGGTAGCCAATATTTCGTGCCATAATGTCCAAAGAAACATTCCAATATATTACAAAAGTAGCGCGATTTGACAATCCCAGCATTCGACGACAAAATCAAGAAGTGGTCAAGGACAAATTAGAAACTTATGAGACAAATGCGTTGAATTGCTGTCATTGGCTTATAGCCCATCGCCGTGTGTCACAGTCGATGAACAATTACTTGCTTTTCATGGTCGATGCTTCTTCAGGCAATATGCCATATGCCAAATTAGCCTGAAAAGTACGTCTTGAAATATTTGATGTGTACCTACTTGTGCCGAAACTTCCTACGTTTGGAATATACAACCGTATGTAGGGAAAGAAATTGGGGGTACTGCTGAACGTAACCAAGGTGAGCGTGTTGTCTTGGATTTGGTACAGGGATGGAAGCGTTACAACGTCACCATGTACAATTTCTTAACTTCTTCTGAGTTAGACCAAAAATTGTTGCAAAAGAATCTAACAATGGTTGGCACACTCAGTAGGAGTGACAGAAGTATACCCCCAATACTTTTATTCGAAAAAAACATCCGTTGTTTCAGCCTACATATCTGTCTAAGGAAACAACAACATTAGTTTCGTAAATGAGCCAAAAGAAGAAATGTACAATAGTTCCAAGCACAATGCATTTCACAGCTGAAGTTGGACCGGATCCCAAAAAGATGCCGGAGATTATTGAGTATTTTAACAAAACTAAGAGTGGCGTTGATAATGCCGATAAGATGTAACCCGGGTTCAGTAGTAAATAAAAACAAACCGTTGAACGATGCGCGTCATTGCAAATATATTAGACATATCGGCCTTGAACGCCTTTGTCATATATTCTGAAATTGACCCAGGCTATCAAGCTTCGAGAGGCAATAATAATAATAATAATTGGGTGGCGCGACAGTCCACAGGGGTACCAGGGCCTAGCTTTTTCATCAACTACTCGTGTTGTGCGCGCTACTGTTCTCTCTCGAGTAGAAGGAACCTACAGATTTTTGCCGACTCCGAACGGCGAAGTTTGCGAGCAAGCAGCTCGAAAGAGGTGTTCAGCCGAACCATTCGAGATGTTCAGACGGGAATCGAACCCATATCTTCTGCGTGTGAGTGTCGCACTCTACTCACTACGCCACATCAGAGGTAAGCAGAGCCGAAAAAAAAATATTTGCATGGTCTGGGTGTCGAATTAGCCAAAGACTACATGTCTAACCGATCAAGAGCACCTAGCCACCTTCTTCTCCCACTAGAAATCAAGAAGATTTATTTCAGTCATGCAGTTAAGCGGCTGAAGATAAATTCACCAAAGCGAAAAAAGCGAGGCAAATGTATTTTGTAGTCAGAAGAAAACAAAATATCCAAAGATACAAGGGTTGCCTTTTATATTTCAGGATTAGAGAGCAAACACAAATATTAATCATCGAAAATAGCCTTATTGTTTTTCAGAATATTCCCCATTAAGATCTATACACTATTGCATGCGTTTGAATCAATTGTCGAAGGACTTTAGCCAGTCTGATTGAGGTATCTCCAAAACATGCATTCTGAACACATCAACCGCTTCTTCAGGTGAATAAAAAGAAGTCATTCGGTGCCAAGTGAGGACTATACGACTACACTCATCAAAACGATGGTTTGAGTGCTCTAAAATGCAGTTCTTTGAGCAGATGTGTGAGAGCTAGCATTGTCGCGGTTGATTTTCCTGATTTCTTGGAAGACAATTGGCAAACAAATGGATGTGTACCACTCAGAATTGACTGTTCTGCGTTGTTGTAGTGGCACGGTTGTGACATGTTCAGTTTTTCCGATAAAACAGGCGACCATTTTCTTGGAAGTGCTTATTGCCCTACCAACTTTAGTTGGATTTGGCTTAATTTGAAACATCCATACCGTCGACTGCTATTTACTTTCGGGCTCTCACCTGTCACGATGTCATAGACTTGTTTCGAAGCACAGCGATCGTATTTTTGGAGCATTTCTTTCGACCAATCGACAAGAGCCTTTTTCTGAGCGATTGACAAAGAGTGTAGGATCCAACACGAACAAATTTTTTTAACGGTCAAATGTTTATGCAATATTGAATGTATGCTGGTCCCACTAATACCTAAAGTCGTCTCAATCTCAATCTCAATCTCAATATCAGTTGGCGCACAGCATCAATGGTTTCCGGAACAACAACTGATTTTGGACGACGTTCACGAAATTCATCTTGGAGTGAACTACGACCTCTGTTGAATTCACCATACCATCGATCAACACTGGTCCTTGAAGGATGTTTCATCGATGCCCTGTTGTTGAGTTAATCCACGTCGAAATTTGTAAGAAATAATCGCACTAAAATTTTCACGATTTAATTCCATATTTTGGGCGAGATGAATCTTTTAAGTTACTGTAACCAACACAACTTTCGAGTCCGTGTAAGCTCAAAAATGTCAAACTTGACGATAGAGCTGGCTGTTGCCAGATTGCAACACCAGGGTTACCCAATCCCGAAATATAAAAGGCAACCTTAGTAATAAAACTGAGTCGAGTTGTATTTGCGATAAAAACGTTTGAATAAAAATACAAATTTACGTATTTCGATATACAAGGGGCGGTCAATATATTCTCGGTTTCGATATGAAGAAAAAAATACGAATTCAATTTAAATTGTTTTTATTTGTCAATACTATGCAATTTTTACATGTTGCGATAAGCTTTTCGAAGCCCTCAAAAAAAATAAACAAAATAAAATTCCTCTTTCCCTGCAAAATACCCATTTATTGCCGACTTGAGTTCTTCATCATCCGAAAATCTTGAATTTCTTCGGGGGGTCTGTTCCTTTTTTATGCAACTGCATGGACTCTTGTTTGCTTTCAGGGTCATAGTGGTGAACCCATGTTTCGTCCCCAGTATCAATTCGATCCATAACACGGTCCGAGTTCTAACTGCACATCTCCAAAGGTTCTCTACAGCATGCGATTCTCACTTTTTTCTGAGGCACTGTGAGCATTCGTGGCACTCACCTTGCACTGACCTCTGAAAGGTTAAGATGGTCATGAAGAATGGTGTGAATGGTACCACTTGAAAGCTTGGTGATCTCTGCCATCATTTTCACCTTTATTCGGGCATCCTCAACAACAAGTTTTTCGACTTCTTCGATGCTTTCTCCCGTACAGGCAGTAGCCGGGCGTCGGAGCGGGGGTCGTCTTCAATGCTCTCTCTGCGTCTCTTGAACTCACTTGACCACTTTTGCACAGTTAATAATTAAGGTGCGGAACCTTGGTAAACAGCCGTCATCTCTTCATCAATAGTTTAGACTTATTCCTTGCTTAGTGAGGAATTTAGTTACAGCGCGATGCTTAATTTTCACCATCATCGTCTAAGTTGCCCTTATGACTTTGTTTAACTAGAGATAAAACGCTAATTAATAATCACATTTATATGAAATTTTTGCATAAATGCCCTTAAATAATAGTATTACTTGATTAATAATAATAATAATTGTTGGCGCTACAGTCCAAAGGGGGACCAAGGCCTAGCTTGCTCATCAACTGCTCGTGTTGTGCGCGCTACTGTTCTCTCACGAATAGAAGGAACCTACAGTTTTTTGCCGACTCCGAACGGGGAGATTTGAGAAGCTTTCTTAGACAGTTATTACTCTTTGAGTGTTGTCAGCAGCTCGAAAGAGGTGGTGCCGTGAAAAATTCGAAAAATTGCTGTTGATCTGGGAGTCGAACCTATTCCCTTCGAAGTGTGAGTGTCGCACTCTACCCACTACGCCACGGCGACCACATTACTTGATTAATAAGTCAATTCAAATATGCAACCGCAGCTTCACCCCGATACCGAGAGTATATTGAACGCACCTCGTATGTTCTTGCAAATCTAAAAAAAAAAAATCTTTCAGTTTATGAAAAAATATTAGTTTTTATTTATATTGCCTTAAGAAAAATATGAGGGTAGAAAAGAACTCACCAACATTATATTAGACGTTTTTTTTAGCGTAGGTCTACGGCTAAGCCTACCTGCTATAAGACTTTGCTTAGACTGCATATTTCAATATTTAAAACAAGGCATTGTAACCGAAATTTGTAGAAAGTTGAGCAAAGAAAACACTGCTTTGGCCTGTCTCACGTCACGATTTTTATTCTATATCTCTGAATATTCCTTGAGGGGATCGGGTGAACCATTTTTGGTCCATCCAAAAATATGCATAATTTTTCTTGCAGTGAGGTGGGGAATTTGGGAGAAGCTCTTAAGTGGAAGTTTATTTCTCAAAATGCCGGAGTGTTAGTAATATAAGTTCGAATAGAACTGAGCAAGAGCCTGACGAAAGAAATGAAGTACATCTTATGTGTGGGTCTGGCTGTCCATCAGTACTCTCGAACTACTGCAGTGTAAGAGCAAGTCCGCATTACCCACCACGGCAGTCCTGAAAAAACTGTCAAATGTTTCATTTCCACCTTAATTTGCCTGTGGCACATTGCGTTTCTGTTTTTTTTGGCGGTTGAGAGACACACCAAGACAGCCAAGACCAGTAACCAGTAATTATTGAAATTGTTTGCTCTTTCTTAGGAACACCACCAAGAGCCTCTGTAATAATTGCCTATTGCTTCAGCACGAACCACAAGAGCTCCAAACAGCAGCCACCTAATCTGAGCAAAGGGCGGACGTGAACAACAGTCACCTTATCCGAGCAAAGGCCGTACAAGAATACTCTGCAGTGTCTTCACCTTCCCTATGAACGTCGCAAATAGTGTCTCCTAAGCCCCAGCGCCATCAAGTTGCTTGCAGTCGTTTCTGTCTTAAGATTACAGAAATTCCGCGGATTTCTTGGTGATGTTTGAGAACATGCGCATGGTCAACCTGCATTCTGGGGTGCTTTGTCATCTCTAGTTGTCCTGTTAAGGGTCCCAAATGACCATAGACACAAATAGTCCTGAGGCGCATTTGAAGCATAGCAAGTTCATCAGCAGTTTTATGTCCCATGATCCCTTGCCCTAACTCCGCAAAGTGTGATTGTTGTCGCAACTGGGGAAGGAGGAGGAAAAGGAAGAAAATTAATTTCTTACCGAAAATTTTGGAACACTCATTTTCACTTTTGGGACGATCTAGAAAACTTTGCATTTCCAATCCATTTCCATCTTTAACACAGTTCAAGTGACAAAAAGTGACAATGAACAACTTATCCACCAAGTTCCAACTATACTACCCAAACATTTCCGCGAAGTTGGTTCGCACACTATAGATAAACGCAAAGTAGGTCATTCCGCCATTAGACTGAATTTAAAGTGGTCCTCTGTAACTTCTGTGAAGTTGGCCGCTTTTTTGGTTTTTTTTCTCCATTTTTTATGAGCCGTTAAACTTTGCTCCCTTGGTTGTACTTCATTTGAAGAGTGATTTCACCTGTGGTGGGGTAGAACTCCTAACGAGCCTGTCGTTAAACCGTTGCAAAGGATAAAATACCCCAAAAGGGGTCACTGCACATTTGGTCAATGAAGACACATCGGCTAATGAGAATTTGATGCATATTCAGTGCAAACATTTTTTCACATCACTCACTCGACGAGTTGCTTTCGTCTATTTACAAAGTTTTGTTGCTCGGTCTTCTGTGTACAATCCAACCGCACTCTCCGAAAATTGCTCGCATTTGCTTCGGAACACGTTTCGATTGTGAACGGAATGTTCGTCAGTTCGCAATATGCAGTTTTTCAGTTCTGAAACTCTTGTTTGTGTTTTTCATTGAGACTCGAGAACATTGTGGTACAAGTACGGAAGGGAGTCCACAGACCGGACAACGTGTGCGCCCATTGTTTGGCTTAATCTGTGGACTCGATCAATGTTGGGAGACTGGATTAAGGCAGTTTAATTGCCAGCCGTCGATTTTGTTGCTGAACAGTTTTGAGGTGATTTATTTTTTTATCGGCATTAGTCACTTGAGTGTTGTACAGAGATATGCAATTTGCTGACTGAATAATGCTGTAAGCGCCCTTCTTCCTTTTCTAAAACTTGTTAGTAGAATGAATGTGGTTGCTGTGTCACAAATGTTTGCTTGTCCTTACGAATTAGTAACGATTTAGCTTATTTCACGTCGCAAGTCAAGACTGTTGCCGCCGTGACGTAGTGGGTATAGTGCGACACTCACACACTGAAGGTCCAGGTTCGAGTCACTGCTGAACTCCTTGAAACTTGAACGGCACCGCCTCTTTCTTACTGACAACAGTAACAAACACTCAAAGAATAAAGACTGTCTAAGAAAAAATTCTCAAATTTCGCCGTGCGGAGTTGGCAAAAAACTATAGGTCCCTTCTACTCTTGAGAGAACAGTAGCGCACACATCACGAGTGTGTGGTGCGAAAGTCCACAGGGGGACCAGGGTCTAGCTTGCTCATCAAATAAGCAAGCTAAACCCTGGTCCCCCTGAGGACTGCCACTCCATCCAATTATTTTTATTATCAAGTCATGACAAGGGACTTTGGTGACCGCGCTCCAGAATGATAAAACATATGAGTTAGCAATAAGTGCCCCTTGACATAAGAGCAACATGAACCGTTTATAATCGAGATTTTTTGGTAGTCTACATTTTTATTATTGTCGCTCGCTAAAGGAGTTATTTATTCAACCTGAAGGGAACGGAATAAGGTCACACCCTGACCTTTTATATAGGTAAAGCGGGGGAGAGGAGCTACTAGAGCACGTTGATTTTAAAAGCCTGTGGATTGTAGAGAGGGGGAAAAGGCAGAGCTGGAAAGAATATTTCAAACTTCTGTTGTGCTGTTAGGAAATGAGTTTGTTAACTTAAAGTTTCATCCGAAAGAGGAGAACCGATAATCATTCCGTGTAAGTTGTGCATTGCGGGTGAATTCATAAAAAGAAGAAACGGAGTATATCTTATTGAAGAAGCGACAATAGAGTCGGAAGGACACAACATTTGGTGTTTCAACAAAATGATTGACTTCGGAATAATTCTGTTACTATCACTCGGTGATAAATCCTTTCCGGCAGGTGCAAGGCAGGCATTCATTTAATATAGAAAAGTTTGAATTGTGCCGTGTATAGATGTACAGGCTCATTTTGTGTATACATGAATGGGGAAAAGTTAAACTACAGCATAGTGGTTTGAGTTTATTACATTTCTTTGTCAGCCTATCCCTACACTGCAGAATTTTTCATACAGAGAATCTGGCAACAAATTATACTATATCCTGGTTGGAACAATGTTTAAACCAAAATGGATGCGGATAAGCATCTGTTTGGTTCTGGTGGAACTTTTCACCAAGCACCTTCCTCAAGTGCATCCTCTCTTCCAACGAGATCTCCAATAAACGGAACTCAATAAAATCCTGGGAAATATTCGATGGACATGCCAGAGACGGCACCAAATCAATCATCTCTCCCAGGACTGCCCCTTCGCGAAACAAACATCTCAAAGCACATACAGTGAGTGAATGAAATAAAATGTGATGACAGAGCCTTACTTGTCCCACAAGCAAAGCAAGTCTACTCGATCACGGCTAAAGTTAAACAAGAATAACTCCGAAACGTAATTGACATCATAACCAGCCATTGCAGTTTGGAATACACACCTCCGTACTCGTCATTCTTTCAGTAACTTCTGCTGTAAGAAGTTACTGAAAGAATGACGAGTACGGAGGTTTGTATTCCACCGAGCATCGAGCATTAGACTAGAAATGAGCGTTGTACTCTAGCTTTGAACGAAAAATGTCTTGCTTCTTCTTGTTGGGTGTTGTTCCGGGGTGGACCTGGGTCTCAACCAACATGCCTCTTCAGTCAGCACGATCTTTCACCAACTGCCTCTTGTTGCGATGGATGAGGTCCTTCTTCACTTGTGTGCGCCACTTAAGCCTACGCCGTCGTCTGTTTCGTGTAGTTTAAAAATGCATTTTATTTTTTATATTACTAATGCTATCTTAAAACTAGGAAAAAAATGCTTAACCTAGGCACGACTAATATGATTTCTAAAAAGTACTTACTGGCCCTATGCGGGCGCTCTAAGCTAAACTAATAATTTATTTATTTATTTGCTTTTCGGCGTTTTTTATTTTTAAATTAATAAAATTAGTATTTATTTCCAACAAAAAAAATTGTTAAAAAAACTTAATTATCTATTTTTTTTAATAAAAACTTAATCTAACTTAATTTAACCTATTCTAACTTAGATACACTTACGACTGACATTTTTTAATTTTTTTTGTTTTTTTTTTTAATTGTATCTTAATACCTAATCTATCCAAACTTACCCTAAATGCAAGTTAGCCGTGAGGGACCAACTTAAAACCTGTCTAGGTTGACAACAGCTGGGTCTTCTGGTGTGGCTCCAACAACCAATAGAGCCCCCGGTCTTTATCCGTGTCCATCCTATCACGGATGGAGACGGATATGCTGAACCGGAGAGCATCCGGACCTGCGACATTTGTGACGTTGTTGTCGTACGCCAGTCGCCTCTCCACCGTCCTTCTCACCACATGGTAGATAAGCGGACATGCCTCCGCATCCTGAATCAGTCCAATGCTGTCAAGATATAAGAACGCTTCCGGCGGAATGAAACCCTTTCGGCGAGCGTTCTCGTGGTACTCTTCATTTGGGTAGTAGGCCCCAAATATGAGATCGTTCTCAGAGGTCATGGCTCGTGCAACATGCCTCCGAATCAGCTTAATTAATTCATGAAATTATCCACCCTGTTCACGTTTGCTTCGTTATACAAGTCCTCATTAGGATAGAACTTCTTGTAGTCAGATTCCGGCGTTCTGTACTTCCTGAGACATGCGCGAAGGCATTGTCTCTCGAAAACCCTCATCTTTTCCATTTGGGAAGGACTCACATTGAACCACACCGGGCAGCCATACACCATTATTGGCCGGATGAGGACCGTGTAGCAGATTCGCTTTACTTTGGAGTTAAGTTGGCTGTTAGGCCGTCGTCTGTTGCAATGTGCCAGTGGACCAGATTCGAAGACTTTTCAGGCCGGTGCAGTAATGTACATACGCTCTACATGGGCCAGCCATCTTAAGCTTCGTATTCGAAGATGCTAGACCAGGCGTATGTCGCTGTACAGCCCATAGAGTTCGTTGTTAAATCTTTTCCTCTAGATGCCTTCAGCGCAAACAGGACCAAAACTCGCACTCAAAGCTTTTCCCTCGAAAGTACTAATGGCTATCTCACGCGCTTTTAGTAACGTCCAGGTTTCCGCGCCATAGATTAGTACTGGGATGATAAAGCGAGCTTTGTCTTTCGAGAAATGTCTTTATTACTCAATTGCCTCATGAGAACAAAGAAACAGCAATTGGCAAGAGTGATTCTGCGTTTGAATACAATATTGGTTTTTGTCCCTATTTACCGCGGAGCCTAGGTAGACGAAGTCCTTGACTACCTCGCAGTTTCTGCTGCCTTGTGTGACCCACTGTCAGAGACGTCGATGTTGTGTCCTTTCTTGATGACAGCATGTATTTCATTTTGCCCTCGTAAACCACCAGACCCATTTTAGCCGCTTCCGCTTCAATGCTAGCAAACGCCTCATTGACGGCTCAATGTATTCGCCCAATCACGTGAATCAATCAATCACGTCATGTCATGTCAAAATTTCTTCCACCATTCTCAATCACTAGACTTTTCACTGCATTTTTGGGGATCTCATATAAGGGATCGTTCTAACAAAGTGTTGAGTTCATCTATAAACCAAGAATGGACAGTCATTCGGTTTCAGTAACTCAAGGCCCATTCATGGATAACAGCTGCTTATTTTGAGTTCACCTAAGCGACAGGAGACAACACTGGGTCTTGGACGCATTAATATACATTTCACTGGATTATGTTATCAAGTTCAATGCTCAACTCAACCTCCGAAGAGGAGAGAGGTGGGTCAAGAAATAATTATGCAAACTGAGCGAACTGTCACCAGATCTTTATCTCTAACTAAATATGTATATGATAGTTTAAGAGTTGGATAATATTCAGTTCTTTTCCAACAACTGATTTGACCTGATTTGCTTTGAATTTCCCCTAATGGCCTTAACTTTATTTGTTTTTTGAATAGAAAAAAATAAAAACAGACATATCTTGGCTTAGATTTATTTTGCAACCGGCTGCTGCCGTTACCTATGGAAAGGCGGACGTTTTAGGAAAGCCTCCCGATGCTGTGCTTGCTTTTTTTTATAATTGGCGCGATCTGAAGGATATGTTTATACCCTTAAGTGACCAGAATTAAGTCACATTACGTACCGAAGGTGTAAAGGGGGAGCATAATTCGTTTGTTACTTGTTAATAATAATAATAATTGTTGGCGCTACAGTCCAGAGGGGGACCTGGGCCTAGCTTGCTTATCAACTACTCGTGTTGTGCGCGCTACTGTTCTCTCACGAGTAGAAGGGACCTACAGTTTTTTGCCGACTCCGAACGGCGAAATTTGAAAAGCTTTCTTAGACAGTTATTACTCTTTGAGTGTTGTCAGCAGCTCGAAAGAGGTGGTGCCGTGAAATATTCCAAAAATTAGCGTTGAGCTGGGAGTCGAACCTAGACCCTTCGGCGTGTGAGCGTCGCACTCAACCAACTACGCCACGGCGGCCTTTGTTACTTGTTAAGGCCCTTGTTTTTGCTTTAAAAGCAATTTTGATTTGTAGTTGAACATGGTTACATTTGGATGTGGATTTCACTGAACGTCAGTATTCCTGGTTAAGATCAAGCTGCTGCACAAATGTAACAAAATTCAAGTTTAATGCTAGCCACAGCGCATCAAAATTCAGCTTCCTCAACAGTTGCTCATGCTGTGTGTTTTTACCCCTCATGTGACACCAAGAACGATCAGATTGATTTCGATGACAATAGAATTGCTTCGAAGCTAATGTTTTTGAAATGACACAGAAGCTTGCCTCATGGGACAAGCTTCTTTATATGAAAATGTTCATTGACTCTTGTCGTCTTGGGACAACTTACAACATACTACTTACTTATCAATCAGACGAACCATGAAGGGTCTGAGCCTGAGCAATTGTTGCCTTCCATCGGTGACGGTCCTGAGCACGCTGCTGCCAGTCATCAAACCAAGCTGCCTTACAGCTGCGATAAATTGGTCACTCTACCGGAGGTTCGGTCTTGATATCCTTCCTGAAACAGGAGGTTCGGATTCAAAGACCCTATTTGCTGGAGCGTTGTTGTCCATTCGCTCGATGTGGCCGAGCCAGTGTAGTCGACAGATTTTTACATTCCGGACTACAACCACAGCCTTGTACAGCTCGTATAGTTCGCGGTTGTGTCTTCTCCTCCATTCACCGTCCTCGCAGACGGGCCCATATATCCGACGTAGGATTTTTCTTTCGAAGGCACCAAGAATCAGTACTACAGTCATACTTAATGTCCAGCTTTCGGCTCCATAAAGCAGGACTGGCAGAATAAGGGTGTTGTTGAACGTGATGTGACTTAATCGCCCTTGGCAACCGACGCTACTTCGGTCTGTCAAACTTCTGATTCGAAGGACCAAAGTCAGGAGTTTCGAGCCAAGTTGTCTTGACAGACCGAAGTAGCATCGGTTTCCAAGGGCGAATCTTCTTCTGACCTCCACTACGATGTCATTCGTGGAGTTTACGTTTGCCCCGAGGTAGACAAACTCCTTCACTACCTCGAAATTGAAGCTGTCGATTGTAATGTTTTGGCCTAAGTGGGGGCGGATCGGGTTTTGCTCGACAGCATATAGTTGGTTTTGTCCACGTTGACCTTTAGGCCAGCTCGTTTTGCCTGTTCCTCAATTGCCGTGAAAGCCTCCACTACTGCTCCTTGGGAGCGCGCCAAAATGTCAACGTCATCAGCGTATCGCAACAGCTGGACTGACTTGTAGAAGATAGTGCCTTCCGTGTTGACTTTTGCCCGCCGCACCATTTTCTCCAGTACCAAATTAAAGAAATCACACGACAGCGCATGTCCTTACCGAAATCCGGTGCAGGTCTCGAACGGTACAAAGGTTTTTGAACCGAACGGCACGGTGCATCGCGTACGTGTTAGCGTGGTGCAACACAACCGGATACATTTTCCCGGGATCCCGAATTCGGCTATCACTTCGAATAGTTCCTTGCAATGAATGCTGTCGTATGCGGCCTTTAAATCGATCAAAAGATGATGAGTATCGATATGAAACTCGCTGGTCTTCTCCAGGATCTGCCTTATTGTGAAGATTTGATCTATAGTTGATTTGCCGGGCCGGAAGCCGCACTGCTACGTACCGATTAGTGCGGTGCAGAACGGCTTTAGATGTTTACACAGTACGCTGGATAGGATCTTGTAGGCGACGTTGAGCAGAACTTACAAAATAGCAGTCTCATAATCGAAAGTATCAATGAGTTAATGTACTGATCCAGAAGGCCGACTCAAAGAAGATGGCGTATACTTACAGATGTGAGAACTTGTTTCCTTTTAAGGACAAGGACGACTAGCGGAAGACGGAATATTCTCAAAGGTGTGACAATTTGTTTTCTCCAAAGACAAGTGTTGTCATTCACTGGTTAAGATCATGTTGTTGCACAATGAGAGCCTCACTGATGGCTTGGAGAAAAGAAATGAGAAATAAACTTCAGTCCATTGGCGCACTTCACTGATGGGGAGGATTGACACCGCGGTGCAACAGACTCTTATAAAATACGAAAACAAAGACAATTCCAAGCTTGGGAAGTTTTATATATTTCAATTTTCGAAAAAAAATTTGAAACCAATTTCTTTTTAAACAGAACATAATCATTTCTGCTTGTAACATTTTGTAACACAATTCCGACGTCTGCTAAGAAAAGGAAATAATTATTCGGAGAGGAAGAAATTGAATATCTCCTTGCTTACTTGCGGTTGTGCCCAACCCCATAAAGCCATTAATTTTCCAATAAATCGCCTTCGCTCTCAGTTCTCGCCACCTTTAGCAGAACAAAAAATAGAGAAAAGAAACAGGGCAATGGATTAGTGAGCAGGTCATATCACACCTGCATTCGCTAAAGCAATTGTTCGTCGTTCAGAGTTAGCTTTATGTAATATCTTCATGCGATCTATGACGAGTTTTTAACCGTATATCGGTTTACGTTCATCCTTACAACATAAATAAAATGTTCCATGACAGGACAACCGACAATATAAATATACTGACTTCGGTTGGCATAGATCCGGATGAGGTCGTGCTTGACAATGAGTTCTTCATTGTTGAGGATGCTCAAGAGAAGGTGGAGACAATAGGAGCTGTTTTTCAGGAAGTGTACACGGTCAACGAGTCCCGTAGGCCGAACCACGACCTGGAGAACAGAGCCCTGCTGAACCACGTCTACCTTCGAAATGAGATACAGCAGTGGCGTTCTGAGAATCCTGGATTTACCAGATTCGATGACGAAAATCAGGCAACCAATGCCATCGCCCAAGATGGCTCCAATGCCATCCTCATTTCGAAGGAGGAACTCAAACACATCTTCAACGGCTTGAAGAACAAAAAGTCGACTGGTATAGACGGGATACCGAATATAGTGCTGCGCCATCTCCCTGACGAGGCGGTGGAAATATACACAATACTGTTCAACAATGCACTGAGTAATGCACATTACCCAGCGCATTGGAAGACGGCAGTAGTGCAACCCATCTCCAAAAGGGACAAAGATTCCTCGCTTCCGAAAAATCTTCGGTCGTTTAGTCTCCTACCTTGCATAAGCAAGGTTTTCGAGAAGATTGTCAATAGAGTCCTGATCCAGTGGACTGAGGACAACAAAATTATACCGAATAACCAGTTTGGATTTAGGGCGAGGCATTATACCGTACATCCCGCGTCAAAATTGGTTTCGGACATTCAGTGGAACAACCACAAAACCCAGTGCACCGGGGCCTGTCTCGTTGACTTGGAAAAGGCATTCGACACCGTATGGCTAGAAGGCCTCTTTTTTAAGTTGACGAGGATGGGTATAAGCAAACCGCTGCTTTACACGATCTTCAATATGGTAACATGTAGAAGTTTTGTTGTAAAGAGTGGCAACAAAGTTTCCACAAATGTTTTCCAAATAAAAAATGGGCTCCAGCAGGGTGCAGTAAACTCACCAATCCTTTTCGCTATTTTCACCAGCGAACTGATTGGCTCCATGCGCAACTTGATCGCGTTCACCGACGATTGGGTTGCATACCGGACGGCACCAAACATAGAGGTCATAAACGTGCTCCTGCAGCGTGACTTCGAAGAAATCCAGCGATTTTGCGACGACTGGAAGTTGAAAATCAACTTCCAGAAGTGTGAAACTATCCTCTTCCGGACTCCATTATACAGGGCCTCAAGGGATACGAAGAAGAATTGGCGCAAGTTCGAAATATTGGACCCACAGGGTCAGCCACTAGCCGTAAAGAGTGTAGTGAGATATCTTGGCATTATGTTGGACCAGTATCTGTATGGTGGTATCCATGTAGATGCAGCTTTGACGAAAGCTAAAAAAGGCTTCGCTATGGCAAGGGGGTTGTTTTACAGCAGCCAACTTGACGCCAAAGTGAAGCGAATCTGCTATAAGGCCCTCATCCCGCCAATCATGGTATATGGCTGCCCGGTGTGGTTCAATGTGAGTCTTTCCCAAATGGAAAAGATGAGGGTCTTCGAGAGACAATGCCTTCGCGCATGTCTCAAGAAGTACAGAACCCCGGAATCTGATTACAAGAAGTTCTATCCTAATGAGGTCTTCTATAACGAAGCAAACGTGAAGAGGGTTGATAATTTTATTATTAAGCTTATTCGGAGGCATGTTGCACGAGCCATGACCTCTGAGAACGATCTCATATTTGGGGCCTACTACCCAAATGACGAGTACCACGAGAGCGCTCGCCGAAGGGGTTTCATTCCGCCGGAAGCGTTCTTATATCTTGACCGCATTGGACTGATTCAGGATGCGGATGCATGTCCACTTATTTACCACGTGATGAGAAGGACAGTGGACAGGCGACTGATGTACGACGCAAACGTTGCAAATGTTAGTCGAGATGCTCTCCGGTTCAGCACATCCGTCTCTATCCGCGATAGGATGGAAACGGATAAGGACCGAGGGTTCTATTGGTGGTTAGAACCACACCAAGAGCCCCAGCTGTCGTCAGCCTAATTAGGTTAAGATTGGCCCCCCACGGCCAACTCACATCTAGTATAAGTTAGGATAGGTTAATAATTAAGATTAAACTAAAATAGTGTAAAAAATAAAAACAACAAAAAAACACAAAAACCCAAAAAAAAAAAATCAAAAATATGTAAAAAAAATGTCAGTCGTAAGTATCTTTAAGTTAGAATACGTTATATTAAGTAATATTAAGTTTTTATAAAAAAATTGTAGACAATTAAGTTTTTCCAAATATTTTCTTAGTTTTAAATAATATATTAATAAATTAAAAAGAAAAAAAAGTACTGATGCCGAAAGGCAAATAAATAAATAAATAATTAGTTTAGCTTAGAGCGCCCGCATAGGGCCAGTAAGTAAATATAAGATTTCATATCAGATGTACCTAGGTTAAGCATTTTGTTCCTAGCGTTAAGTTATCAATAGTTGAAAAAATGCATTTTAAACTAAACTAATAAAATGTTCCGGCAAAATTGCAAAGAGGAACAAAATATTTCATGAGAAATGTATGTGTCCAAGCGACGTAAATAACAAACGTCCGCCCATCCCCGCAAGGCAATTTTAATTTTCCCCGCAAAGGACCAAGAAAAACGAAAATAAGAAAAAAAATCCTTCTCGACGATTAGAGTGATTAAATTCAGTACCCAAGAGAGATCTTGTACTTCCTTCATCAGAATTTAAAACGCTTGTCTTATGACAAGCAAGCAACAATAAAAAGACGCTCCAAGTCGCACATTTTCCTACATCACAGCAATGTAACCCACAGTCAGACACTCTGTAACTGGCAGTCAGACAACGCAAGAGTGACATCCCGTGGTGTACCCTTTTCTCGCTGTCACACACACACAAGATCCATAAAAAAGACATCCTTTAACATGTTGACGAAGAGAGGCAAAACACAAACGCAGAAATGAATCGGAAAAGTGATCATTTGATTGGTAATCCAAAACCAGAGCCATCAAAGTCACTCCGGTTTTATCGGTCCCACTGTGCGTCAGGAAATTTCCTCAACACGCGACATCCATCTAACGTTCAGTGTTAGACGCACAAAAACTGAAACAACGAGATTGTGTATTGTCCTCAGCTCGCCCTCCCTTTGGGGTGGCAGAGAATGAGTCAGCCACCCGAGCGAACACTCCGTTTGCTTGTAAAATAAAACATCCGAATGATGAGAAATGCTGGCTTGAATTTCAATATGATGGCAGCTGCTGCGTCCCTACATCTGTCCAAGTTCTCCAGTGTTCCTTCTCTGCTGTCAGTGTACGCCGCATCGACTACGACTGTGACGACGACTATGAACCAACTATGCAGTGTCGAGCTCGAATGTACACATTGAATTTGTCGTCCTTGTCAAAAGATAGGGGTGGGGCTGATGGTGGCCTGGTCGAAATGTTGTCCTGACACATGGTCGACTGCAACTGGAACACGGACATTTTCATCGTCTTCCAGGCACCAGAAGGCTACACGGGCCCGGCCAGAAGTGTGTGTTGTGGAAATTTATTTCCGATGCCTTTCAATCACTGCATGCACCTGAGTGGCAATATGTAATTACTTTTATTTTTCGTTCGTCGCACCGGTGCTACCAGAGTCCCCAGTCTGTTGACAAGACAGAGCCCTGTCGTGGCTGGCCAAAGTTGTGTGCACATGGGCGTCCGAAAGAGCCCAACTGTTGCTTGTTGACTGCAATATGGATCGGGAGTGTCCTTCGCTGACACTCTCTGGTCCCTTGAACTGTGCAATTAATTGCGGTAATGAATTTCACAGAATCCGAGCGTATTTGAGCAGGAGGATGAAATTAATTTCGGAACGAATTTCAGATTGTTAGGCGAGCGATTTGCCACCTCTTTTGCGTTCGCAATCACTTTGCACTCCAATGCAACGCTTGACCATGAAGTTCGTTCATCTGTCTAGCTTTCAAGAGGCGACTGCAATTATGTGGAATGCTTTAGCCGGACTGGAGAATGCGGAGAAAGAAATTCAATAAATCGAAATTTTAGTTGGAACGTCGAAAGAGAAGCTAAGCGATGTAATCTGTGAGCATGATTGGTGAGGGGTTGAATTGTGTGGGGTGGACGTGGGATGCAGTTGCAAGACGTGCTGCCAGCAAAGTCATTCACTCGCATAGTGGAGAACGTATCTTTTTCTAGTCTCTGCTATCATTTCCTTACCAGATGGCGGTGGGAGTTTTTCCCTTTCAATCGATCACACACTGAGGCTTTTCCATGGCACGAGTACCAAGAAGCAACTTGTGCGGCGTTTTCAACTTCTGTTTGCTATGGTGATTGGGGATCAGTAAAACAATGTTTGGTTTTGGAAGTTTCAGGCCATCACAAGACAAACTTACAACACTTAAGGGGGCATATCCCCTCAGTTAGACCTCTTTGGGACTAATGGGTCAAGGGTTTAGAACCCTGCACAGGCTCAAACATTCCCATATATGCCATAAAGTGTTTATACGAAATTTTGGTAAAGAAGTTTTCATAATGCCATGTTGGGGGTGTTCGAGAGTACGAGCAGTGATGTTAACATCATAACTCTGAAAACGGCATACCAAGCGTCGGCGATGTAAAGTTTCCTATCGGTTCATGTTGTTTTCTTTCTAAAAATGAATTTTGTGATTATGTCATAGAGGAAAATTTGCATAAAAACCCATAATTGCTACACATGATCAACAAGAATCATACTTTTGGAATAAGTTCCGTGAGTGGCATGTAGAATTGACAAAAACTCGTGCTTTGGTGGACTCCAGAGCCCATGGAGCGAATCGACGAGAAGGTAAATTAACATTTTATGGTTTCGTTTCTAATTGATTTCTTTAGTTGATGTTCCTTAAAAGTCACTCGGCTGCGGTAAGTTCAAATTGCTAGGAAATGGTTTGTACCTTCAAGATGTAATGTTACTGTTGAAAGAAGAAGTGAAAAAGAAAAACAAAAACGGAGGCTTCGTAGACTCTTGCAAAGTTCTTTCAAATTTGTAAATGAAGAACTTCTGCAGAAAGAAAAAGACGCGCACAGACGTTTCCTCCGAAAGAACGAGGATTGCTTGCCTGGGTACTTTCCCATTTAACAACTAAATTCAAAAACAGAGTTCTGGGATGAGAAGAATTGTTTCTGCGAAAGAATCACAATCAATGAACCTTCGAGCACAGGCACTCTGTGTGCCTTCCATTTTGATGACTAAATAAAATTGACGAAATTTAGAAGAACTTACCAGATATACCGGTATGGGGGTTTTTTTAAATAAAACACTAAAAATAATGGGAAAGTAAAAACATTTTACTCAAAGTATTGGCCATTGTTTTCTACACATTTTGACCACCTTTCTGGCAATTTGCGAATACCACGCCAATAAAATTGTTCGTCTTTTAAAAGAAACCAATCAGGCACCCAATTTTCGATCTCCTCGTAGGAATCAAAGTGCTGCTCAGTCAATGCGTGTCCCATCGATGAAAACAAATGGTAGTCGGAAGGAGCCAAGTCTGGTGAATACGGCGGGTGGGATAGCTGCTTCCAGCCAAGTGTTTTGATCCTATCCTGAACCGGTTTTGCTTTGTGTGCAGGTGCATTGTCATGGAGCAAAGTTACTATGCCGTGTCTTCTGGCCCATTCTGGTCGTTTCTCGACCAATTCATGGTTCCAATTGATCAGTTGTTGTCGGTAGCGATCAGTATTATCGGTTTCACCAGGTTTAAGGAGCTCGTAGAACAGCACACCTTTCTGGTCCCACCAAACACTCAGCATTGTCTTCTTGCCGAATCGATCTGGTTTTGCAGTCGATGTTGTTGATTGTCCCAGATTAACCCATTTTTCCGTTAAGGATTCTCAAAATAAGTCCATTTGTCATTGCCAGTAACAATCCGATGCAAAACCGATTTTCTTTCGTGTCTTTGAAGCAAAATTTCAAAAGTTTTTTTTCGGTTTTCCATCTGTTTTTCATTCAATTCATATGGCACCCATTTTCCACAATTTTGGATCTTTCCCATAGCTTTTACTGTTTGTTGTGCAACATTTAACATTGCTGCCATTTGCTTTTGACTCAAAGTGTCATCTCCATCCAATATCGTTTGCAATTCGGCGTCTTCAAACTTTGTTGGTGGTCTTCCACGTTCTTCATTTCTCACATCAAAATCATTGTTTGTGAACCATTGAAACCATCTTTTGCATGTTGCTTCTGATAGTGCATGATCACCATATGCCTCGACATGCATTCGATGCGACTCTGCAGCACTTTTCTTCAAATGAAAACGAAAAATTAATGCTTTCCGCAAATCATCTTTTTCTGATACAAAATTCGACATTTTTAACACGATGAAAAAATATGATGCTGTCTGTTCAATGACTTGATGTATATTACACATTTTTCACAGATGTCATAGCAACCAAAAAAAAAAAAAAATAAGGGCTCGTTCAAAACAAATGTTCCCTATTGAGACATTTGTGTCTTGACGCCCACTTCATATGGGTACCTAGTAAAGCGGAAAATGCTTAAATATATCCAAAAATAAGGGGGTTTGACATATTCATCAGGCACAAAATAACTCTGTCGACACACGATGCTGTCGTGTTGATAAAGTTCAACCCGAGTAGAAACCTGATCGCTCTTAAAAGCAGTTTAGGAAGCCCTTGGTTTTTTTAAGGTTTGAGCCTGGCCATGGCGCTGCATACACTTAAATTATAATTCATTATTCTTGAAAGAAATTTTCCTCCAGATAGCAAAAGCAAACATTGTCCCCTAGACTATAATCACTATTTCCTTGTTTTACGGTAAGAACAATGTTTTTTGCCTGCATTCCTTCGATTATCCCTGCACCAAGCCCTTACTTTTCGTTTAAGTTTAACTTCACCTATGCAAAGTTCACTTCCAAAAAAATATCGTGATTCCTGTTAATGTACAGATCTACGAATTCTTAGCTGTTTTGACTGATGACTTCACTTTCTTGCATTATTTGATGAAACCTTTCTGATTTTTTTATAATTGACGTGTGCAAAAGGGCTTGCGAGTACCCTTAAGTTACCGGATCAAGTCACAGCACGGGCCGAAGGTATAGAGGAAGAGAGGGAAAGGAGGTACCGATGCACAATGTTTTAAATGCCTGTGGATTGTAATGAGGAGGAAAATCGAGCAGGGAAGAGCATTCCAGATTCGTGTAGTGCGGCTAAAGAACGAGTCTCTGAATTTGGCTGTACGTCCGAAAGAGAGCTTAGGGGTGAATTGGTGGGCATTCCTAGCGAGGCGTGTATTGCGGGTGAATTCTTGAGGGGGAGGAATGCAACTGGCTAATTCATCTGAGCATTTCTTGTTAAAATAGCGATAAAAGAGTGACAAAGACACGACATTACGTCGGCGTTCTAACGAGTCAATCGACTTCGCAATATTACTGTCACCTATAAGTTTTATCGCTTGCATTTGAGTTCTATCCAGCAGGTGCAGGGAGGTCTTAGAAGCACCTGGCCAAATAGGAACGTTATACTCAAGTTTTGGGCGTATGTAGGCCTTGTATATTGTAGCCAGATCAGAGGGGGTGAAGTACTTCTTGCATCGTTTACCTTTGCGACCTCAAATATGTGATCGGTTCAACTAATTGTTGGGTTAATACACATACCGAGGACGGAAAGTCTTTCGGTTTCAACAACGCAAGTGCCGTTCATGGATAACGGCTGAATATTTTGTGATCGCTTTAACGACAGTAGACAGCACTGGGTTTTGGAAGCATTAAATTCCACTCTATTCTTATATCCCCAATCAATTATGCTGTCAAGGTCGGAATTTAATGTGGTTAACATACGCTGCCGTTCCGAGTCTATGGCCAAAGTGGAAGGACGTGAGCCAAGGAACGAAAATGAGAAGCTGAGGGTACTGTCATCAGCGAAGGAATGAATAGGATTAGAGGTCGCAGACAAGAGATCATTTATAAAAACGAGGAAGAGTGTCGGATAATGTTAGAACTGTTCACACAGCCAAGGCATGGTCTGTACAGTACTTGTCACCTTAGCGCTGCGTGTCATTTGGTTGGTCTACAGAAAAGATTACAGTCCTAAATAATTCCAAGGCACTTGGGCAGCGGTTTGAATTTTTGCTCAATGCTTCCATGTTTAGGCGAGGCAATTGGTCTCAGCCTGTATTTTCAAGTGAATTTGAAGATGGGACCACGATGTGAAGGCCTCATTCCGGAACGTTGTCGTTTGATATTTGATTTGCTATTTCAATTGCTCCAAAAATTATTTGTTTTCAATGACCGAGAATTCAAAAGCAAAGAAGACTAGAGTTCAAATTTTTCTATCAAGGTGATAAACGTGAGTTTGGGTTCTCTCAAACTCGCGTTTACCAACTGCGCACAATTCAATGACTTTAACGGTGAAGCTGGGAAAAAAGTAGCTGTGTCTGGGTTGAAACGAAATTGAGGAATTTAAGAGCCCTACAGTGACAATCGCACAGAAGAGTCGAAAATATTTAACTTACGCGGAAAATATTCAGCAGAAGTACTGTTCTCCCTGTAATTTAATTGTATGGAGTGTCGAGAATGTGCTGAATGGCAAATTTCCCCCCACTCCATCTATCATATTTGCTATGTTTAAGGATGCTTTCAGAATTTTTATCATTTCAAGAATTTTGTCATTTGGGAAGTTGGTACTCTGAATTTTAGCGGAAGCTATACATCTTCCGCTATGCATGAGTACATAGATGAAATTGACGCGGGTTTCATACAGCTAGGCAGCCAGTACGCCAGACAGTCAATTGCAACATGACGCATAATCTCTCTTACGCCTGAGTTGTCAGTGTACAAAATTAAATCGATGGGTCCTTAAACTACAAGGCTTTTTTTTCTTCAATGATGGAGTAATGAGTGAAAGGAGGAGGAGTCTTCAGTTTATTGCCTACACTAAACACTGAAGTGTGAGAAACTTATAAGAGACATCTGATTTACTTAGAGTGCTGCCTTCAAATTATTGTTGTTTGGTTCCAATTTGTGTTCAAACAAGACGTCGAATCGATGAACTTCGGCATGTGAGTGGCGCGCATTTGTTCACTGCACAACCGTTAATTGAAATCAAACACTGTGTCAGGCTATTTAACATGTGAGTGCACGTGTACCAGTAAAACCCTGAAGGTTGTTTTCCCAAGCTCTGGTTTTCAATTAAATTTACCTACCCTTATGCCTTGTTCTCATTGCGAAAAACTACGTTTCCTACAATGCTTTTCGTAAATCAAACCCGATGCTATTGACACTCTTGCTTTTTTAAAGGGCTTACGTTGACTAAATTAGTCTTACTTTAAATTTTTAATGGATTCTGTCTGGGTTTCAAACATTGACAACACAGCTTTTGCCAGAAAAGCCGATCCCAGCCGAAATTGGCAGTTAAATCTGTCGAAGATCAATAACGAGATTTTATCATAATAGAAGCTACATCCATTTATACTGATTTCTGTGAGCATTAAATCAATGAACTCGGGTGTAATTCAAAAGAGTTGAACGCATACAGAGCAAGGAGGCTAGAAGCAAGAAGGCTAGAAGTAAGAAGGCTAAAAGCAAGAAGGCTAGAAGCAAGAAGGCTAGAGGCAAGACGGCTAGAAGCAATAAGGCTAGAAGCAAGGAGGCTAGAAGTGTAGAAGGATGACGGCTAGAAGCAAGAAGTCTAGAAGCAAGAAGGGTAGAAGCAAGAAAGCTAGAAGCAGGAAGGCTAGAAGCAAGGAGGCAAGGAGCCTAGAAGGGTAGAAGCAAGAAGGCTAGAAGCAAAAAGGCTAGAAGCAAGAAGGCTAGAGGCAAGACGGCTAGAAGCAAGAAGGCTAGAAGCAAGGAGGCTAGAAGGGTAGAGGGAAGACGGCTAGAAGCAAGAAGTCTAGAAGCAAGAAGGGTAGAAGTAAGATGGCAAGAAGCAAGAAGGCTAGAAGCAAGAAGGCTAGAAGCAAAAAGGCTAGAAGCAAGAAGGCTAGAAGCAAGAAGGCTAGAAGCAAGAATTCTTGAAGCAAGAAGGCTAGAAGCAAGAAGGCTAGAAGCAAGAAGGCTAGAAGCAAGAAGGCTAGAAGCAAGGAGGCTAGAAGGCTAGAAGCAAGAAGGCTAGAAGCAAGAATTCTTGAAGCAAGAAGGCTAGAAGCAAGAAGGCTAGAAGCAAGGAGGCTAGAAGGCTAGAAGCAAGAAGGCTAGAAGCAAAAAGGCTAGAAGCAAGAAGGCTAGAGGCAAGACGGCTAGAAGCAAGAAGGCTAGAAGCAAGGAGGCTAGAAGGGTAGAGGGAAGACGGCTAGAAGCAAGAAGTCTAGAAGCAAGAAGGCTAGAAGCAAAAAGGCTAGGAGCAAGAAGGCTAGAAGCAAGGAGGCAAGGAGGCTAGAAGGGTAGAAGCAAGAAGGCTAGAAGCAAAAAGGCTAGAAGCAAGAAGGCTAGTGGCAAGACGGCTAGAAGCAAGAAGGCTAGAAGCAAGGAGGCTAGAAGGGTAGAAGGAAGACGGCTAGAAGCAAGAAGTCTAGAAGCAAGAAGGGTAGAAGTAAGATGGCAAGAAGCAAGAAGGCTAGAAGCAAGAAGGCTAGAAGCAAAAAGGCTAGAAGCAAGAAGGCTAGAAGCAAGAAGGCTAGAAGCAAGAATTCTTGAAGCAAGAAGGCTAGAAGCAAGAAGGCTAGAAGCAAGAAGGCTAGAAGCAAGAAGGCTAGAAGCAAGAAGGCTAGAAGCAAGGAGGCTAGAAGCAAGAAGGCTGGTAGCAAAAAGGCTATAAGCAAGACGGCTAGAGGCAAGAAGGCTAGAAGTAAGAAGGCTAGAAGGGTAGAATCAAGAAGGCTTGAAGCAAGAAGGCTAGAAGCAAGAAGGCTAGAAGCAAGAAGGCTAGAAGGGTAGAATCAAGAAGGCTAGCAGCAAGAAGGCTAGAAGCAAGAAGGCTAGAAGCAAGAAGGCTAGAAGCAAGAAGGCTAGAAGTAAGAAGGCTAGAAGGGTAGAATCAAGAACGCTTGAAGCAAGAAGGCTAGAAGCAAGAAGGCTAGAAGGGTAGAATCAAGAAGGCTAGCAGCAAGAAGGCTAGAAGCAAGAAGGCTAGAAGGGTAGAATCAAGAAGGCTTGAAGCAAGAAGGCTAGAAGCAAGAAGGCTAGTGGCAAGACGGCTAGAAGCAAGAAGGCTAGAAGCAAGGAGGCTAGAAGGGTAGAAGGAAGACGGCTAGAAGCAAGAAGTCTAGAAGCAAGAAGGGTAGAAGTAAGATGGCAAGAAGCAAGAAGGCTAGAAGCAAGAAGGCTAGAAGCAAAAAGGCTAGAAGCAAGAAGGCTAGAAGCAAGAAGGCTAGAAGCAAGAATTCTTGAAGCAAGAAGGCTAGAAGCAAGAAGGCTAGAAGCAAGAAGGCTAGAAGCAAGAAGGCTAGAAGCAAGAAGGCTAGAAGCAAGGAGGCTAGAAGCAAGAAGGCTGGTAGCAAAAAGGCTATAAGCAAGACGGCTAGAGGCAAGAAGGCTAGAAGTAAGAAGGCTAGAAGGGTAGAATCAAGAAGGCTTGAAGCAAGAAGGCTAGAAGCAAGAAGGCTAGAAGCAAGAAGGCTAGAAGGGTAGAATCAAGAAGGCTAGCAGCAAGAAGGCTAGAAGCAAGAAGGCTAGAAGCAAGAAGGCTAGAAGCAAGAAGGCTAGAAGTAAGAAGGCTAGAAGGGTAGAATCAAGAACGCTTGAAGCAAGAAGGCTAGAAGCAAGAAGGCTATAGGAAAGAAGGAGAGAAACAAGGTCCGACAGTAGCCCAAAGGAGTCTAATTGCTGTTACATTTAATTTTCAATTCCTTACCATCTAAGGTCGGCGAGAAAAACAAACATCAACTGGCAAGTTGTGCATTCTTGTATAGTGTCCCTAACGAACTATTAAATGGTCATTTCAGAATCGCAGGCACGCTCTATAAAAGAACGTCGGTTTTATGGGGGTAACTTGCAGTGCATGCTATCCTGTCTAAATCAATCCGACTTTAACGACGTCTGTGTTTTGCGCCCCAAATGAGGGTGGGATCGAAGTTTTAGTGGCAATCAAATAACTTGGAATTGCCCCATAAAAGCACATTCCCAGATTTACATGCAGTCCGTCAATCTGAGATCTGCGGTCAAGGTTGAGTTGTCGATACGCTTCGAAACGGAATTAAAGTTTATACACATCACCCACTGACGTGCAAGCTCATTTTTAATGGGTTTCCCCAATCCACGTGCTGGAAAAGTGCATGAAATTTATTAGTTTTGCCACTTCATGATTTTCATTGGTGTTGGGCGAACTTTGTGGGAAAAGGAAGTTCGACTTCGAGTTATGGGAAAGTTGATAATGACGGTTAAGACTAATCCATGAGGTATTACCTTAACGGAAATAACAAGTTTCCCCTAAGAATTTTTTTTTAAAAACCTTCACACGTAAAGTTGTGGACTCTCATCGAAGCAACGTCTAGGTAAACTGACTTCTTTTAGCCAAATATCACAGATTCATAAAAGTGAACTGTACGATGGAAATTTAAACAAGTGTGTCTTAACAGACTTCCGTTCCCCTCTGGCATTCCAAAACTGGCACTGTCTGAGGCTAAAAATATTTAAAACTCCAACAGTTTTTCTGCACCTCCCTGTGGGAATACGTGACAAAGGAAGGCTCCGACTTTGTAATCGTTTTCAAAACTGGAGACGCAGGGCAGACGTATGTGCTTCTAAGGGTGGCTTACTGACTGAGATCCAGATACTGTCCAAACAGTACAGTTTATTAAATTTTACAATACACATTCTTTGGCTCACACGTCAAGCATACTTTCTGAATGAGGGAAAGAAGAAAGCCCTAAGGATACCGTGTTGAGATCTTTCTTTTTGGATCAAATTTTTTCCTGATTAAGGGTTTTTTTCAATTCTTTCCCCTAAAAGCAGTGAAAGTACATATACGAGCAGACTACGCGGCCAAACTCTGACTTTGTCCAAGTCTAGTTTCATGTGCTCATCATATGCGTGCACCCAGTTGCATCTCTTCTAGACAAAGCTCCTCCATCAGCATGAATAAAATTTATAGTTTACTGTCAGTGCAAGTAAAATGGTGTTTCATCCCGATAAGAGAAACCACATTTCACAACCTTTGTGCAACTCATCAACAGTCAAAGCGAGTGCAGTCATAAGCCAAAGAGACGGGTTATCCATTCACCGACTCATCATAAATAATCCCCATAAAACGTTGCAGCGAGAGAATCTCCTCTAAAGAAATCCACTTTTCGCCCAAGAAAGCATTTTCTGATTGATTGTCTGATCTCCTCCCCACCACATTGAGACCTGACCGTCGACAGAAGAAGCGGGACACGTCTCATCGCATATTCAGCTTCGAATTTAAGGGATTTCATGGATTAAGCACAAAATGTTATTCTCTAAAAAAAAACACAGCATCAAGCCTCCGAGCCACATGGAAAAGTTTCATTGTGTAGTTACAAAACCCCTAACTGACATGTATGGAGAACCGTCATGTATGTTTTTCTTACAGCGAAAACTTCAATTATCAACACAAACCTCACAGCTTAAAAGGCTGTAAATCGAAATGAAACCATATTTGCAGCGTATTCCACGTCCAAAGAGCGAGTGCTTCCAATTTGTAAAAGTTTCAACTCGAGTGTAGTCATTCTGGTTAACCACCTCTGTACTTCACTACAATCCAGTTTGCACCGCATGTAAGGAGCCTCCCCTTCGTGTTCTTTGTTATCTACATCGGGCGTGATGACTACATACCTGCCCTGGCGGCGGTGCAGAGGGCGATGAGAAGCAGCGAGAGGCAGCAACACCCGGACCGGAAAACGGAACTCGAAGCTCATAGAACGGGCTTCATGTTGTTCAACATTCGTAGATTACAGAAGTTCTGCTTTCACTTTTTTCGTTTTGTTCCCGCAGTCCTGCTGAAGTTTTCATTTTCAACCTAAACACTTGTCAAGCACGTCGAGGGAGGTGGCGTCATTCACATCCAAACGCACTTGTGTTCTAATTTTGTTGTTGTCGTTTTCGCTGTCGGTGTTTAGTTGGTTGTTTCACTTTTTCTCTTCTTATTCTTCTTCTCTCCACCTGCTGGTAATCAAAATGTCGTTGTGATATCTGTTTGGTTCACTCCGTGATACACTGTCATCATGGGTCCATTGTCGGGAGTTTTCCTCTATTTAATAAGTTTACATGACTTTGATAAAAATGGTGTAATGAGTGTGGCGTTTTTCTATCCATTTGTCACGGGGAAGGATGCTGCGGTTGCTGGAAAGGAAATACCACAAATTGACGGATATTATGTTGCGCGACTGAGGACTGAGGAGTAATATGATTCGATTACAAGGAATCTTTGGAATTCAAGAATGAATAGAACATCGATGGGGAGTAAGGGAATTAAATGCACTTCCGGGGAGATGCTGAAGTTTCATTTCATAGGATAGGCTTCAAAAACGTGACAATTTCCAGAAGGATACGTATCGAATTCAGTCCCGAATTTGCACAAGTGACTACTTCCATTATTCTAACAACTATACTCGTCTCGGGACTTCGAAAACGCTCTAGGAGGTGTAGCTGTCAAGTCTTCTTATTGTGTATTTCACACATTGGTGTCAGCAAGAAACCCTTCTTTCGAGCTGCTGCCAACACTAAAAGAGTATTGTTTGTCAAAGAAAACGCTTCTTCGACTTCGCCGTTCGTAGTCGGCAGAAAACTGTAGGTCTCTTTTATTCGTGAGAGAACGATAGCGCGTAAAACTCGAGTAGTTGATGAGCACTCTAGGCTCTGGTCTCCCTGTGAACTGCAACGCCACCCAATTACTATTATTATACGAGAAATGTAAGACGACTGTCTTTCGAATAAAGTCAAATTAATGTTATGTGTCATATGTGAGGGTTAACGATAAACGTACTTATATGTTGGGAGATATTGTGTTGAGAAATTGTTTTTTCTAAAAGGAAGCTTAAAAAATACATCACTGAAAATATTGTCCATCGGACTACTCTTTCTCATTTATTTGGTAATTTTCTATTACTTCTTATTCTTGTTCTTCTTCTTCTTTTTGCGCTACAGTCCAGGGTGGACCTGGGTCTAAGCCAACGTACCTCTCCAGCCCGCACGATCTTTCGCTAACTGCCTCCAGTTGCACAGTCCAAATTGATTGAGGTCCTTCTCCACTTGTGTGCGCCACCTTAGTGTAGGTCGTCCTCTGTTTCGTTGTCCCAATGACTCGGATTCAAAGACTTCTTGGGCCGGAGCAGTGGTGTCCATACGCTCTACATGGGCTAGACATCTTAAGCGTTGTATCCGTAGACGCTTGACCAGGCGCATGTCGCTGTACAGTACCCATAGAGTTCGTCGTTAAATCTTTACATTTACATTTTTAATACATTTTTATTTCAAATTCATTGCAGACTTACGTACTAGACAAAAATTGCTTAAAACTAGTTGGACGTGCTTTGTTTTCTTTTTCCTACAATCTAACTTACTGGCCCCCTACGGGCACTGTAAGCTAAACTTATCCTTAATCTATTGTCTTTCGACCTAACCTTACATTTTATATATTTATGGAGTTCTTCTCCTCCAGATGCCGTCAATGCAAACAGGGCCAAAAATCGCACGCAAAACTTTTCTTTCAAAAAGACTAAGGGATCCTCCTCCGCTTTCGCTAACGTCCAAGTTTCCGCGCCATAAAGTAGGACTGGGATGATCAAGCTGTTATATAAAGCGAGCTTAGTCCTTCGAGCAGTCTTTATTACTCAATTGAATCTTGAGCCCAAAGAAACAGCGATTGGCAAGAGTGATTCTGCATTTGATTTCGGTTTTGGTGTTGTTGTTGGTGGTAGATAAAGTCCTTGACTACCTCGAAGTTTCTGCTGCCTAGTGTGCCGCTCTGACCGAGATGTCGATGTTGTGTGTCCTTTCTTGATGTCAGCATGTACTTAGTTTTACCCTCATTTACCACCAGACCCATTTGCTTTCGCTTCCGCTTTAAAGCCTCATTGACGGATTGCTGTGTTCGTCCAATCACGTCAATTTCATCAGCAGAAGCTATCAATTGAACTGAATTCTGGAATATCGTTCCTCTGATTTTGACTTGTGAGTTACGCACGATCTTTTCGAGGATGATATTTAAGAAGTAACATGACAGTGCGTCGCCTTGTCGAAAACCTTTTTTGACATTGAAGGCCTCGGTGAGTTCATTATCGGACTTGACGGAACAACGCGGGTTCTCCATCGTCATCCTCCACAATCTGACGAGTTTGGTAGGATTGCCAAAACTAGACATGGCACTGTATAGCTCGTCTCTAGGCTCACTGTCATATGCGGTCTTAAAATCGACGAATAGGTGGTGAGAGTCGATTTGTATTTCTTGGGTCCTTTTCAGGATATGCAGCACTTTTCTTCAAACGAAAACAAAAAATTAATGCTTTCCGCAAATCATCACCTTTTGGTACGAAATTTGACATTTTTAACACGATGAAAAAATATGATGTTGTCTGTTCAATTACGAAACATGTCTCGAGACGCGCTATTAACTTCTGCTCACATTGAGTTGACGGAGCCTTCTCAAGTTGTCTTCTAATACGCTGTAGTCATCAATTGTCACACCAAATCTTCAAACGCTTTCCCCCCTCTTGCACCTATTTCTAAATCCCTGCGGAAATGATTCCTCCCATGTGCTTTAGTGACCATCATAATCGAGTGTCCTCAATTGTTACACACTCGACAAATACAATTTGTTGATGCAAACACTGGGGTCGTATGCCATCTAATCACGCGGTAAATCACGTTTGCAAAAGTTTGCCTTTCATAGGTAAGCATGTGCACGTCTGCCAAGGACGAACAGATATCTGAGGATGTGCCCTGTCACGTCTGCGTCCTTGACATCAATAATCCTGCCACCGTTTGCAATTAAAATCATTTAATATTCCCACACCCGCGCATATTGAACTTTGGACATGAAGCACGTCTCCACCTACACACACGACTCTGGCATCACGGAAATATTCTCGATACCTGTGAAAGACGCTTAATGACTCGACTCCGTGTCGCAGCGCACACAAATCGATAGCAGCCGCCGCGTATCAACTTCGGTGTGCTCCAGATGCTCGCACCTTCATTCCTTCAGTTTTCTTCGCTCCTTTGTCGTGCTCATTCGTGTGGGACCGCACCGGGGATGAGCACAGATGGAGGAAACGGTTCCTTCACAATTAATTAGCAGCAGATCCATTAGACGAACATGATCTGCATTTTTAGGCCCTCAATGCTGCTTAATTAATCTTGATATGCTGGACACGTTGCGAATACGCTCCTGGCTACATTTAACACCGTCTTTGATATTTTCATACCTTTGGTTGCGGGAGGGGAGCGCGCCACTGTGCACTGTCGAAATGTTAAATTCGGATTGATGGCTGCGATGGATCTGAACTCATGTGACGAAATTGGGGTCAGCCAATCAATTGCGGTACTCCCTATCAAATAAACAAGATATTGGCAAATATTTAGTCTCCATGAGGTTCAGGGGTACTGCTTACATACTTCGCAGGGTCTCTACATTTCTACATACGTGTGTAAGTGTTGTAAAAGCATTTAAGGCGTTCAGATACGTTTTTGGGGCAAATTTACGTCTGTCTCTCAACGTCCGAGCTCAAGGATATTGAGATAGAGGAGGATAGACAGGATTTCGAAAGACTTCACTCTAAGTTTAGAAGTGGCGACCAGGCTTTTCGGAACAGATAGTGTATGAGCACTTTTAGCAGAAGCCAAGCTGATCCGGCCACGAGAGAGTGGAAAGTTACCAAGAACTTTCAACTCCAATCGAGAATGGTTTTCCTTTTCGGCCGTATGAACAAAATAAGAACATAAGAACAAGAACAATAGCTCGGTTGGACTTCCGTGAGAGACTTCCGAAGCCGATGGAGATGTTCTTATGCAGACCAAAGCGCTGTATTAAAGCATACCAGGTGGCCGGGATCTCAGTCCCATAAGCCCCATTTACAACAAACTTAATCCCACCTCTAACACACGTTAAAGAGGCGAATTCTAACAGATCATTCAATAAGTTTCGAGATATATAGGGAGCGCCACAAACAAAAATTATTAATTTAACAATAATTGCGCCCTTTATATGTCCCGGGACTCAATAAGACATATAGGGGACGCCATAAATTATCTATTTTACATTATTTCTCGCCCCCTCTATGGCCCGGGACTCATTAAAACATACAGGGGGCGCCACTAACATAAATTATCTGTTTAACATTATTTGATTATTCACGGGACTCAATTAGACATATAGGTGGCGGCAGTAACAAAAGCTATTAGTTTAATATCAATGTTGTTTTTGTTAGTTGCGTACTCTATATTCCCAAGGACTTATTGGGTGATGTGTTAGCTCAGTGTCGCCTATCAAATACTGTCCGGCACACCGCCTGAGCTTCGGAAACTCCAAAAAATCATCTAAAATTCACAATCTTCTACAAGTAAGTCTAGCTTGTTGGCATGTGCAGAGGATATCTTCGTGCGCTTCCATTGTGAAAGTATTTACAACATTTGAAGCCTCAAATCGATATGCCGCTGTCGACAGCTCCAACTTCAAATAAGTCTACCTAGGGTCTAACTCCATTAATGTCATCAAAGTTCAAGTCTGTCGAAGAACACCCACATTGAATGACATGCTTTATGGGGACGAAAATTGAATGATAAGTGAAACTCGGACTCCATTGACCAAGACCAAGTGCGTCTTTGTATCCAAACAATCCAAACAAAAGTTTAAGGCAAATTTTTTTCAGAAGTCGGTGTAAAGTTTATGATTTAATTCCATTTCATAGGTGAATCGGACACCCTGGTTGTGGTAGAACCGAAGGACATATTCACATGCACTTAAATATAAAAAAATATATTCAAACGGTGTGGAAGTAAAACGTATTTGGATGAAACTTAGGGATTTGGTCCCATCATAGCACTAAGAGATGAAAAGAAGGAAATCTTTGCATGTGAAGGGTGTCCCAACAAGAACGCAAGATTTAGATTTTAAATAAAACGCAGATATTTAAAAAAAAATCGTGATTTCTTTATTATATCGCAAAGTAGACAGGATGAGGTTATGGGTGGAACAACACATCAGCCAGATGGCCGCCGCGGCTTTGTTGGCACATACGCGATCTTTTAATGAAATTTTTAATGATCGTTTTGCATAAATTCTGTGGTATTTGATTAACGCAGCGTCCAATTTCCTCTTTTAAGGCTTGAGTCGTCGTCGGCTTATTCACATAAACCATCGACTTGAATAAATTGAATTGTTTCTCTGGCTGTATGGGATGTGGTGCCGTCTTGCTGCAACCACATCTCCTCCACATTCATTTCTTCAGTTCTAGGCACGAACAAATTGGTTATCATTTCACGATACAGAACACCATTGACTGTTTGCGCTTCACCTGACTCATTTTCATAAAAACAAAGGTCCAATGATTCCTCCAGCCCAAAATCCACACCACACAGTGACACGTTGAGGATGCATTTGCTTCTCGTGAATCACTCGAGGATTTTCCTCGCCCCAAATGCAACAATTCTGCCTATTGACGAAGCCATCAAGATGGAAATGGGCCTCGGCGCAAGTTGCGAACTGTTTTCATACTTAGTAGCTCTCATTCGTTCGTGTAGCTCTCCATTTTTGTTAGTCGTATACCTTCTCCTAAAAAATAATAATAATTGTTAAAATGTGAAAAAATAACAATTTGAAGGGCGCCAATTTTAAATCAAGTGTTCTTGTTGGGACACCCTGTATTATGTGAGGTAAACAACTCCCTTCCGCCCTTTTGGCCTTTTGAATTTTCCGGCTATGTACAAAGCGATACAGAGCTCGTATTTGGCAATACTACACATCATTTAAAAGGTTTAACCTACAAAACGACGCTATGCATGATAAGTTTGGATATTGCGTTCAACAGTCATTGACGTGTAAACATGGAGTTCACTAACGCCGAAATGCGCGCTATTTTATTTTTCCTTCGTTGAAGGTTGATCCGCTAGAGAAACGTTCCGGGAGATTAATAGTGCTTTCGTACCCTGTCACTTCGAACCGCAGAGGAATGGTTTCGACGATTCAGAGCCGGGCAAAACGACACCATGGACAAGCCAGCCGGCGGAAGACCTGTGACGACGAATACGGATTGATCGAATCATGGAAATCATCGAGTTAGACCAACATGTGGCATCCTGTGACATCGCTCAGGAGTTAAGAGTTAGTAAACAAACGATTTTAAACCATCTTTAGAAGGCTGGATACAAAAGAAAGCTTGATGTTTGGGTGCTGCATGATTTGACGCAAAAAAACCTTCTGGACCGAATCAACACCTGCGATATGCCGCTCAAACGGAACGAACTCGATACATTTTTGAAGCGGATGGTGACTGGCGACGAAAAATGGATCACATACGATAATATCAAGCGCAAACGGTAGTGGTTGAAGGCAAATCGTCCCAAACAGTGGCCAATCCGGAATTGACGGCCAGGAAGGTTTTGCTGTGTGTTTGGTGGTTTTGATAGGGAATCATTCACTTTGAGCTGCTCCCATATGTCCAGACGCTTAATTCTACCATCTACTGCGAACAATTTGACATTGAAGGCCTAGGTGAGTTCGTTACCGACCTTGATGGAGCAGTGAGAGTTCTCCATCGTCAGCCTACACAATCTGACGAGTTTGGTAGGAATGACAAAACTAGACATGGCACTGTATAGTTCGTCTCTATACTCACTATCATATGCGGTCTTAAAATCGACGAATAGGTGGTGAGAGTCGATTTGTATTTCTTGGGTCCTTTCCGTATGCCGTAATGTGAAGATCTGATCTATCGTGGATTTCCCTTGCCTGAAACCACACTGATAGGAACCTATCAGGTTATGGACAAGCAGTTTCAGACGTTCACAGAATACGGCAGAGAAAATGTTGTAGGCGATGTTAAGAAGGCTGTTCTCCCTATAATTGGTGCAGTCAAAGGGGTTTCCTTTCTTGTGGACCGGGGAAACGACCCTGAGATTCTACTCATCCTCCGACCAAGTCTTACAAATAAGCTGGTGCATGCTTAAACTTCTGCTTAAGTCCTAAATCCAATCCCTCTACAAGTCCTCTCACTCTTTCGTATAGTAGCTCTTGATCACTTTAATTTCTTGTTTTAGTACTGCAATCTCGTTCCTTCAACAGAACATACCCCTGTCTCATCGCTTAACCCTTTTGGGTTGACCCTACTTCACCGAATGTGCATGCGCAATCCGTCCTTTGTCATGCAAAACGTGGATTATTCCGTGGGTTTACCTTCCTCTTTCATGAATTTCAAGTTTAAACATGCCAAAGGTTCACAAAACACCCTAAGTTTGAAAATTTTCAAAAGTCTGCAAAAATGCAGCTACATTCTTAGGTGCATTGATTATTGCCTTACAACACTTGGCGAAAAAATTGGTTGCAAAGGATACTGCCGACGCAAATAAAAATTGTACCTTTGCCTACCTTAATGCAACAGCCTACAGGGACGTTTATGGCAGCTCTCATGACATAATATTCTAACCTGATCAGATAAGGTGGCGGACTTTCATCGAATGCATTTCCAGCCACATACCTTACATCACGTTTACACTGCTCATTCATCCGACATTAAAACTGACATCCCCCACTCGCTGTCTGAAATTCAATTGAATTTAATATACCTCAGCGAATCCACGCAAGTTTGTTTTGAGAGGATGTACATTTTAAATTTTTCTTTCCAAAGTTCAGATGTGCCTTCTGACCTTTGCGTGTAACTTAATGCTGCGATGTCTGATGTATGTACGAAGCTGAGAACGCGTGTCTGATGTCCCGACGGTGACGATATGATTTCTAAGAATAGCCCTTATTAATAATAAATTACGACACAAATAACACCTCAAGCATCGTTTGCGCTTCATTATTTTCTGATGGATGCTACCTACACGCGACCCTTGAAATTGTATCTTGCAAGTGATTAACAGGCAGCAGGTAGTGTGCAGGCGTTTGATTTACGTAGCACAGCACCGGGAAAAATTGTAGCCGTTGACAGGAAATCGATTGGTTGGTGGGTGGGAAAAAATGTACGAGACATTCTCATTTTTCAGCATTGTCGATGACTGGAAGGAACGCATTCGGAGCTCCCAAATTCCCATTTCTCAGCATTGTCATTGACTGGAAAGAAAGCATTCAGAAAATCCTCCAAGCGCTGAATGCAAACACTTTCCATGAATTGAGTGGTTTATTGACACTGGTTTGGCGAACAGTTGTGTGGATTTTTAGGGCACTGGAGATATCAGGCCCGAATGTCAGCTTTACAAGCGCAGTCTGGCCTCATTAGGCTTGCCTGTCTCCTTAACTCGATAATCCTTCCTTCCTTCGTAACTGCTTTGTCTCTAAAAGTATTAATCAAGATTTGGATTGGAAAAGTTATGGGAATCTCGTTTGGCGATCACCGAAAAATGTATAAGTTCAACAACACGTCTCCAAGACGTTGAAGAAATCTGGAGCTAGGAACTCATGGAAAACCGTAAAGACTTCAAACCTCTTTATTTATATTCACGTCGCCTTTCAACCGGAACCTGTTATAATCCTTATGGTCACGAACTATATTGCAAGGAAGAGGTAGAACAGGCGAATAACCTGCATCTGCAGTGACGGCCAAGCTGTGCATAAGGCCTTATTCAACTCTCCAGCAACTTCCAAGATATACTCCAAGACATTGCAGGAGTCTAGAGTTAGGGCCTCATTAAAAACCACTTTAAACTTCACATCAATTTAGGTATCTTCACGTCGGTCTTCCAAACGGGGCCTGTTATGAACCTTATGACCACGAAATACATTGCAAAGATCATGTAAAAGAGTCAAAGTGTTTGCGCCTGAACTGCTATGCTTAAGGCCTCACCGAACATTCCAACGACTTCCAAAATATACCAGGTATACCTGTATGAAATGAAATTTTTTTTTTAATAAAAAATGTAAAAACATTTTATTCAAAGTATTGGCCATTGTTTTCTTCACATTTTGACCACCTTTCTGTCAATTTGTGAATACAACGCCAGTAAAATTGTTCGTCTTTTAAAAGAAACCAATCAGGCACCCAATTTTCGATCTCCTCGTAGGAATCAAAGTGCTGCTCAGTCAATGCATGTCCCATCGATGAAAACAAATGGTAGTCGGAAGGAGCCAAATCTGGTGAATACGGCGGGTGGGGTACCTGCTTCCAGCCAAGTGTTTTGATTGTATCCTGAACCGGTTTTCCTTTGTGTCCAAGTGCAGTGTCATGTAGCAAAATTAAATTGTCGTGTCTTCTGGCCCATTCTGGCCTTTTCTCGATCAATTCATGGTTCAAATTGATTATTTGCTGTTGGTAGCGATCAGTATTAACGGTTTCACCAGGTTTTAGGAGCTCTTGGTACAGCACACCTTTCTGGTCCCACCAAACACATAGCATTGCCTTCTTGCCGAATCGATCTGGTTTTGCATCAGTGTTGATGGTTGTCCCAGATTAACCCATGATTTTTTTCCGTTTAGGATTCTTAAAATAAATCCATTTTTCATTGCCAGTAACAATCCGATGCAATACCGATTTTCTTTCGTCTCTTTGAAGTAAAATTTCACAAGTGTTTTTTCGGTTTTCCATCTATCTTTCATTCAATTCATGTGGCACCCATTTTCCACACTTTTCGATCTTTGCCATAGCTTTTCAAAGGTCGGAAATTGTTTGTTGTGCAGCATTTAACATTGCTGTCATTTGCTTTTGAATCAAAGTGTCATCTCCATCCAACATCGTTTGCAATTCGGCGTCTTCAAACTTTTTTGGTGGTCTTCATTACTTCTGAACCGTTGAAACCATCTTTTGCATGTTGCTTCTGATAGAGCATGATCACCATATTCCTCGACAAGCATTCGATGTGACTCTGCAGCACTTTTCTTCAAATGAAAACAAAAAAGTAATGCTTTCCGCAAATCATCACTTTCTTGTACAAAATTGAAAAAATGAAATGAAAGAATATGATGTTGTCTGTTCAATAACTAAATATTTTTCACAGATGTCACAGCAAACAAAAAAAAAAAAAAAAAAAAATAAGTGGTCGTTCACATTTGTATCTTGATGAATGAAGGAATGCAAGTTTTCTTTCGATTCGATAGGCAGGCTTAATTCCATAAGACTTGTCGAGTTCCCTTAGGAAACGGAATTGTCAATGTACTTGCCTGACACATTGGGATTGCCAGCGTCCTTGGTCAGGGCTTCCATCAGCATATGAATCTCTTCCACCGACAATAGGATCTCTCGACAGAACAATCGGAGATGAGATGGCTCCGCAGGATTTACGGTAACCAACTACTTGCTTCCAAACGTCAGCCGGAAATTCTCGTCATTTCTGTCATTAGTAAACGGGAAATGCTGCAGACGACTAACGGGATACTCTTAGTGTTGAAACACTCTGTGAGGCCTGAAGAGATGGTTAAGACACTACTAAGCACTTCCACTGTTAATGTCTGGCCTCTGGTTGGATCAAGTGGTAGATGATGTGTTTGGAGCGGAATACCTAGGCCTTTGATGATAGAAGCACTTGCTAGTGTAGTGTCCGGAAGGCCACGAAATAACATACCATGTGATTTACTATTTACCATTTTTCGCTTCCAAACGTTCCAGTTCAGTGTCCAACCTACAAAAATTTCAATAGAGCACCGGGGGTGAAATTTAAAATTAATAATCTTGTGCTGTAGAGGACTTCCTCTGCGGTGAATAAAGACAATCAGTAGAAGGATCATATCAACAGACTTTCTGTCGATTCTTTGGGGTTAATCGCCAATAAGGTACCAAAGTTTTCTCTCTAAAGACCAGGATAACAACACGAACACCTGCACCTGCGCTACGTTACGTCGCTGAAACTTGGACGTTAATAAAACCGGCTGTGACCTTCACAAGAGCACGTAAAACGAACGAATTTTGATTTTGCTTGCATTAACGACATCTGGACGAAAAGTTTCAAAGACGAACTCTTTCAGCTTGCTCATGGCATGAGTGTACTCAAGCTTTTGCGAATGGGAAGATCATGCAAAGCGAATAGACAGCATTGCTCAGACTCCGTTAAGACCTTTGAATCCGAGATAAGAGTCCTGATATTGCGCTCGAAACCGAAGACTAACCGTGACAAACTTGAGGTGCGTAAATGGTGGCAGTTGCCGTAAGACCGTGGCGAGAGAGGATTGTTAGTTGAGTCTTGTTGATTGAGACTTATTTGTTGAGGCCCAGGTCCACCCGGATTGTAGCCCCCACGAAAAGAGAAGATGCAGAGAGCGCCCGTTGTGGGGCGAGATTCTTAAAAAAAATTCAAAAAGTAATTTTTATTTTCTGATAACCGAATCCTTGAAAGACGTTAATTTCGCATATAAACAAGGATCGCTGGCACTCTTGCGTCGTAGCACCCGTACTCGGTTTAATCGAGTTCAAGCTAAAAACAGAGGTGGAGGAGGCTTTAGCTTTTATGATGGGCAAGCCAGACGATAAAAGTTTCTGGCTTTCTTACATTAAAGCTAGCTAGCCGGCGCAAAATCCAGTTTCCAGTTAATACTTGAAAGTTGCTACATTCCTAAAGAGACCAGGATCAGATAGCGACCAAAGCAACTAATCCTTTTGGGCGCACCATTGTTCTCTCATGAGTAGAAGGGTCCTTGAGGTGAGGCGGTCTATATTTTCAAATAAGTACAAATCAGTCTAAAGGTACTATTCAACTGAATTGCCTGCTAAGCCCTCAAATCAGACTTACCAGGTATCAAGCAGAACTGGTTTAAGCTTTGCGTGGGATATTAAATTATTGACTCGTGGCACTACCCTGTGCCCTTTTTGCATGTCAAGGTCCATTTGAATTGACCTCTGTTCTGATTCCTCTACTCGGTGAGCTGACAACCCTCCGAAGTCTCTCAGACCCACTCAGGCGCAACTAATTCTAACATAAACAAAAAACAAGATCTATGCGTGCAGCCGACTTAAGGTAAATTACGCGAGATAAGTGGGGTGGCATGGTGTGACCTTGATGCGTACATCCACCCAGCAGACTTCAAGTTCCAGTAAAGCGATTACAAGCGAACAGTAAAAGTTAGCACGTAATGTAATCCCAAGCTTAGGATAGTGCCGCCTATCAAGACGCTGCCTAATCGGTGTGCAGTAACCGTGAAAGCACAATATCTTGCTTTAGCCCTAGACGACGCAATAAATTGGAATTTAACTTCATTTAGGCACTTCGAACAAATCCAAGCAATATACCAAGGAAAACCATCTGCAATCGACACAGCACTGTTATCGGGCTTAGGTGTGCTCCGCTCCGTGCACACACAATTTCATCTTTCATTTTATCTCGGCACTTGCTCCTTCCTCTGCGGAATGTGACATTCAAAACTAATGATAATAAATTCTCGTGTTACGCTTCCGAACGCAACAAAGATAAGGGACCTAAATAACTCACAACCCGAGCACCAGCCCCTGACGAGGGTGTCTGCTTCCAACGCTAAATACCCCCTTGATCGACTGGCTGGGGATAGCTCGGAGGGAGCACTTATATGGAGGTATTTCAGAGAAATTGAAAACGCACGTTCTGCACGGAGAATGCTTTCTTCACACCCCAAATCCCATGCCACCACACAACACACACACTCCCTTGCAGTGCGGTGGCGTGGATTCATTCGATAGGTGGGCTTGCGGCATCCTTAATAATGCTTCTTAAATTGTGAGGTGAGTGTGTTTAAAAACTCTGCAAAATGAGCAAAGAAAATATATTTTGAGCGCGCTCCGTTGAATGGAAGGAAGGTTTAAAGTGGGTTATCCTCAAGCGTCCGAGGTATTCCAACGAATTGCTGGTTTAAATTATTCAACTTCTCAGTTTCAGCCGTTTGCTGAGACGAGCTGGGATTCACTTCCGGGGAAAATTGCTGTGGGTGCACTGTGTTTTTAATTTTTTCCTTTTGTTGAGGATGTGATTAGTAGCGTTATTTGGCTTAAAACCATTCGTATTAATTTATTGTATAGAGTGTTCAAAATTGATGAAACTTTAAGCATAACTAAGCTGCGGGTTTTGAAAAATATGAATTGAGGAAAATGCAGGCGGTGCTAATTGAGGGGAATTATGACGAATGAATATGAATATAATGAATTATGCTAATTGAAGGGAATAAGTCTTTTAAAATTTTGTATTCACAGAAGATACACACTGCTCCTTATAAAAAGGTTACTACCTTATATTCTGACTGCATTTTGAATATCGAAAGTCCATAGACGCTGTATAAGTGAACTGGTTTACGACCGCTGTGGCAGTAAATTATTGAGAAGACCGCAGTCGTCGATCCGACGAAAGAGAATTTGGTGCCAACTGTGCTGTTATCATTTACATAAAGCTAAAGAATAGAATACGTCATGGACACTTTTAAATTCCATTAATGAATTCTCAGCACCGCTATCAATAAATAAGTCCTGGAAAATGAAACCTTCACGTAAGAAATCCGTTACAAATTACGACGACTGAAAACGAAAACGTAAGTCACATACAGTGGACCCTGAATTAGTAAGAGTCCAGGAACAGATGTGGATTCCTTCAATTAGAATACGTGCGCTTTCTAATTCTAAGATTGCGTAAAGAGTGCTTTTTAAGGGGAAGAGAATATAGGGAGGTAGGTTAAGGTGACTGATGAATGCACTTAGTCCCATACAAGACCATTGTGCTACCACACCATGTGGGAAGAACCTAAAACAACTGGAGCCGATAATAGTGCTTAAAATGTCGGCGGGAGGGGTATTATTGAGGTCATGTAGGCCGTAGAAGAAATAGCTTCCAAAGTGCTTGTGTCTGAGGCGCAAAGCGCCGGGCATGTGCATAACAGGTGTAGGAGAGTTTCTGATTCTTCCTCATCCCTGCAGCTTCTGCAAAAATCGTTTGAGGGAGCCCCTAGCCTGGTAGCATGCTCACCGATTAGACAGTGCCCGGTTATGGCTCCCATGACCAGGCTTATGTCTGATCTTTTGAGCGATAGTAGCAGTCTGGAGCGTTTGGGTTCAAGTGAGGGCCACACCTACTTGGAGACGCGACAAAGATTATGGTTAGACCACCTTTGATAAGTCTGATGAATCGCGTTCAAGTGCAGTTCTAACTAGCATGTGGCGAGAGTGATACCGAGGTGCTCGTGTTCTTGAAGTAGTGGTTGCGTTATGGCAAGCCTGGCCAATTCGTCTGCTTGACAGTTGCCCGGAATGTTTCTGTGACCTGACACCCAGCACCGGCGTATATTGAACTGCTCAGCCATCTCATCTAAGGATGTGCGTCAGTTCATGACCGTCTTTGAGTGTGTTGAGTCAGATTCCAGGGTCCCGAGTGCTGCCTGACTATCCGTAAGAATAAGGATATCAGCTGAGGATATTCTATTCCTCTTCAGCCAAGACAGTGCTTCGCGAATGGCCATTACTTCAGCTTGGAACACGCTACAGTGATTGGGAAGTCTGAATTTTAGACTAAGGTTCAGATCCTTGTGGCCGCCGTGGCGTAGTGGGTAGAGTGCGACGCTCACACGCCGAAGGGTGTAGGTTCGATTTCCAGCTCAACATTAATTTTTCGAATTTTTCACGGCATCACCTCTTTCGAGCTGGAGACAACACTCAAAGAGTAATAACTGTCTAAGAAAGCTTCTCAAATTCCGCCGTTCGGAGTCGGCAAAGAACTGTAGGTCCCTTCTACTCGTGAGAGAACAGTAGCGCGCACAACACGAGTAGTTGATGAGCAAGCTAGGCTCTGGTCCCCCTCTGGACTATAGCGCCAACAATTATTATTATTATCAGATCCTCAGAACCCCCGCAACCAACGCCTTCGTTTGTTTTTGATCCATCGGTGTAGATGCACATAGCGTCAGCAACCCATGGTGGGTTAGCCGACCACACGTCTCGTTCAGGGATCATAGTGCGGAAATTCTGTGTCAAAAAGACCTTCTGCGCCGCATAGTCAAGGTTTTGGTATACAAAGTTTACTCTTTGAAGGATTCTTGAGTGTCCGTGGGACACGTTCCATTGTGATGAGGAGTTCAGTCTTATGGCTGTACTAGCCGCCGCCTGTTGGGCAAACAGATCTATGGGCATAAACATGAGAATGACGTCCAATGCATCCGATGGGGTGGTTCTTAGAGCACCGCAGGTACATATGGAGGCCAGTCGCTGGACTTTTCTGATAGTTTTATAGTGGGAGGCTCTGTCTAGTGCAGTCCGCCAAACTGCAACGCCATATAGTAGAATACGGCGCACCACAGCCGTGTAGAAGAGAAAGTAAAGCTTGAAAAACTATTTTAACCTCTGGCTATTTTGGCAGCTGTCAAGTTGTTTTTTTGTAGGTTGGTTGGGCATTTGCACATTGAATATACAGACGCAAGGCATGCAAGGGAGTTAATAGGTCCAAAATAAGATTAGCACTGATCACAGTTTTCAGAAGCGTTAAGTGATGAAGCGTACATTTAGTTGCATGGCTAATAATCATAATAGTTGGGTGGCGCCACAGTCCACAAGGGGGCCAGGGCCTAGCTTATTTATCAAGTAATCGTGTTGTGCTCGCTAATGTTCTCGCACGAGAAGAAGTGACCTACAATTTTCTGCAGACTCTGAACGGCTAAGTTTAAGAAGCTTTCTTAGACAGTTATTACTTTTTGAGTGTTGTCAGCAGCTCGAAAGAGGTGGTGCCGTAAAAAATTTGAGGTGTTAAGCCGGGAATCGAACCTGTAGCCTCGACCACGGCATGGTTACGTTTATGAAAGAAAGCTCCTGTGTTTGGAGTGATAAGAATCCTCAATTGTTGTTGAAACACCGTAACACGAACAGAAGCTGACTGTGTGGTGTGCTTAATGGGTTTCTGGAGTAATCAGTCCGCACTTCTTTCAGACCTACGCTAGTCAAAACGTTAAGATGAATAGCGAGTGAGATTTTATGAGTTCATCAATTGAACCACTATGATTTGCAGAAGCATGATGCGATGTGCATACGGCGCAACATGTCGCTCATTTGATGCCATATTTTTTTTTTGAAGTAAATGCTTAGTAGCCGCATAGTTTCATGTTACGGATTCATGAATTGACCCCCGAGGTAGTGCAACTCAACGCCTCTTGACTGTTTTTGTGGGAATATGTGAACTTGTTAATTTACACTGAAAAGCGCGAAATAATTGACCAGGAGGATCAGGACGAGGAGGACCAGGACCAGGAAGACCTTGAACAGGAAGTCAACTGTAATCTCGTTGTCATCATATCCTGGTGTTATTTGTCGACTTCAGCAAAGCTTTCGATACCCTGAACCACGAGAAACTAATTGAAGTTCTGGAACACATTGGTATAAAAGGGCCAATGGCAGACTGGTTGTGTGAGTACCTCCACCCCCGTTTCTTCTGCGTGAAAATTGACAACATCTAAAATGAGGACGGAGCGAAATTGACGGCCAGGAAGTTTTTGCTGTGTGTTTGGTGGGATTGGAAGGGAATCATCCACTTTGAGCTGCTCCCATATGTCCAGACGCTTAATTCTACCATCTACTGCAAACAACTGCACCGCTTGAATCAACGGGCGATCAACCAGAAGCGTCCAGAATTGACCAACGGGAAGGGTGTAGTGTTCCACCAGGACAACGCCAGAGCTCGGATGGGAGGTTTTATCGCATCGACCTCCACAAATGGTAGGTTTTGTCGCCCGGACAAAGCGCCAAGTAATTACCACCTGTTCCTGTCCATGGCGGAAGCTCTCGGTGGTGTGAAGTTTGACTCAAAAGAGGCTTATGAAAAGTGGATGTCCGAGTTCTTCGCAAATAAGGAGGAGGGTTCTACGAGGGCGTATTATGAAGTTGCCGTCTGGATGGAAACAGATTATCGAACAAAACGGCGCATATTTGAACTAAATCCGATTGCTGTAACACTTTTTATGAAGCATTGAATGAAGAGCAAAAATCCTTATATAATTTCTCTCACGAGTCAAAGTAAAATTTGGAATCTTGTTAGAATTTTCACAGGGAATGCAACTGTTCTTGCAGCAGTGGCCTTATTGACTAAGTGGACAAACAGAATAGGTGCCTTCATATTTTAAGAGAAGAAAAAGGAAGAATATGAACCACAACCTTGCACAAGATGCAGGATGAAATTCAAATTGGTATTAAAATGATTCCAGTTGTGAGTACCATCGCACTGATGCACATTTCAAAGTTTTAAGACACAAGTCTGTCTCATGAGCCCCATAAGTGTACCCACAGAAAATTTGTAATGAGTTCACGTACGTATACACCTTCCCACCTCCCTTTTGTAAATTAACATCCCTGCAAGCCATCGTCCGCGCCGACATAAAGTTCAATTACCCATTATCGAATTAAATCCAACTACAAATGAGTCATAACAGCATTAAGCGAGTCCTTAACATCGTTTGCGTAATTAAAATTGTTACTGTACAAAACTTAATTTCATCTGTTTTAATCAATTGCATGAAAGACCGTCCCGCGACCGCAATTCATTCATAATTACCGCATTTAATACATCATTACGCGCACAAAAATTACAAAATATATATATCCCACCAGTTCGCTAGAATTGAGGTTCCTGTTTCGCAGCTAAGCCACCCCTCTCGTGGCGCAGCACGTCCCTTAAACTTTTAATTGAATTGAATTTCATCTTTATTTCAACTGATATGTAGTGCATGTGCGTGCGACTCGCACAGCACCTATACACACGTGTGGGCATGCACCCTGCACGTCTCCCTTAAGAAAGGTTATTAAAAATTACTCACCAACTGTGGAGAGGCACCAGCAGTTGCTTACCGGAGCTGGTGTGTGTTAGTCTGAGGAGCCCATTAATTCAGCCTAGCACCCGTGAAAATGAAGTACCGTAAACTATTTAAGCTGTGGTTACGAACAACACGCTGGGACTCATAATCTTTGAAACTCAGCATCGCGTGAATTTCATTTGCAGGTGGTGTCGTTTCAGACACTTTCTGGTTTTTCATTTTCATTGTTGACGGCGCAGTATTTGCACTTGTTGCGATTGCGACACATTCACTAACTTTAAGTGGGCATCCACGTCGATTGCGACCCATGGGGGAAGTACACTGTCTAGTCGCTGAAACACGGGTGCCACGGGAGGACACGTTCCACGTCACATTTACTTTTTTATGAAGTAAATGTTGTTCAGTGTCGTTGCCGTTGCTGGCATGCATGCATGTGGAAAGTTCGTCGAGCCATCCAGCCCCTAGAAATAATAGTTCTTTCCTCTCGTTTTTCGCAGAGCGGATTGCTTGAAGCTTTCAGCCGGCGCCGGAGGGCGATTCATTTCCTATGCGTCTAAAGAATCGCTGCAGAAGTGGGCTGATTACTTTCGACGAGAATCGCTTTGGTGGTTAACAAGGAACTTAAGCGCGAACCTTCAGTTATGCCTGGTCACGTTGTCATAAGGACATTACACTGCGAAATTGATGTTTAAAAAATAATACTGCAAGGGTGTCCAAAGAGGTGATAAAAACGTAAATCGAAGAAGACAGGCGGAAGGACTTCCAAAGGAGGTAATAGCGGCTGCAAATGTTATTTGAAAACGATGTTAACACATAATAAAAATGAGAATGAGGATGAGGATGATGATAAGGATGCGGATGAGGATGAGGATGAGGATGAGGATGAGGATGAGGATGAGGATGAGGATGAGGATGAGGATGAGGATGAGGATGAGGATGAGGATGAGGATGAGGATGAGGATGAGGATGAGGATGAGGATGAGGATGAGGATGAGGATGAGGATGAGGATGAGGATGAGGATGAGGATGAGGATGAGGATGAGGATGAGGATGAGGATGAGGATGAGGATGAGGATGAGGATGAGGATGAGGATGAGGATGAGGATGAGGATGAGGATGAGGATAAGGATGAGGATAAGGATTCCCACGATTGCTGTTGGTGAAGCTGCGTCACTTGTATGACTAACTGCCACTATTACGTAATGATGCTACAAAACGCACACGACAAATGGTATCATTGTTAAAAACCAGTCTAAACCGGTCTTGCACACGACTGTTCATCAAAATATCATCTAACCGTTCCATAAGTTATTATAGGCTATCATGTGAACGTCTTTCTGTATCCAAACATCCACAGGCCAGCAGTCGATTCCCAGTGAAACCGGTTAACAAGACACTGATGCTTCAATCAGAGGTCGTGGGATCCGTTGGGATGCCCGCATCCATGTTTTTGAGGCAAACCTTTCTCTGTCAGGCTTCAGGCATTTGGATACAATTGATTTTAAAGGTCTGTTCAAGCTGATGAATGGGAATCTTTCTTCTAGCACCTCTTCTGCTGCTGATGAATACTGCTGCAATTTGCATAAAAATGATCATAGCTTAAATATGCATCGCAACTAAGCAAAACAGCTTTCGGCTGGTGGTCGTCATTCCACATTTCTGATGAGAACATTATGCGATTCAGGTATTTAAATATAAAAACGCTTCAGTCGCATGCAGAAACGGTTTCAGTTCACATTTGTAGACGACGAAGCGGAAGGCAAGCATGCGTGGATTTATTGTGAGTCAAAAGCTGTGTTTTGGCGAAGGTCTAATAATTTGAATTGGTTTTCAGGTTTTGACATTTTTCGCAGCCGCAGTTAATGCAACCAACTGGGGCTGCAGAGAATACTACGCCAATGATGCTGACAGCAACTTTCGATCTGCTGGAGCTCAATCGCCAGAAGTGGAAACTGTGGAAGCTGAAAATGACTCCGCCCCTTGCCCAGAATACAATTTGGTCGAAGACGAAGTAAGGCCGCTTGATAGTCCTGATGCAACCGAGCCCATATCCCCAACTGAATATCGCAAGAAAGTGTACTATTTCTCGGCACCTGAAGAGGAGGAACTAAACGGGGCAGCAATCACAGAGCAACTCAGTGACGCTTTAAAGAACAACGTCAAAGTAATCGTCATTAAGGTGCCGGAGGACAGTAATCAGACAGAAAGCTCTCATGATGCTATAAAAGGAAGCCCTTCAAAGGCTGCCGCTGTCAATGCTGCCATGAAATTGGCCAAGATGGCGATGGAACGGAAGGCTAAAGTCTACATTATGAGCGAGGAGAGAGAGCCGGCCGAATCTGTTGAAACACCACAGCGAATTTTTGAGAAAGAGTTTGTCCAGTCAGAGGAGCAACCAGATCTAAAACAGAGGACTGATCCTGTCGAGTCAGTGGACCAACCGCAACCCATTTGGTGGCAGATGCCTGTTGAACCCGAAGTTAGAATTTTTAAGTACGGTACTCAGGACGATCACATTAATGTCCAAGCTTCAATTCAAGCTCATTACGATCATTCTGGAAGGCCTTCTGCATTTCTCTTTGGAGATCTTGTTCCTGTTCTAGGCTGCATCAAGGGTGGCGGACCAGTGTCGGAGGGTGTGTACATCATTGAAAATGGCATTACTTGATATGGAAACAGTGGAGGCGGACCTGAAAGCTTAACAGTTGCAAGTGTATTTCATGAACAGCAAACAAGTTTATAAAACTTTCTTAAATATAAAATTAGCTCAGCCAACGACTGGTTAGTTTCACTGATATCTCGGCAATATTGTAGACATATTTGTTTCCAGCTTATTTGTGATTTGTATGTAGTGTCATTAAATGTACGTTTGAAGCTGCTGGTTTTTAAACGAATAGACTTTTCATGAAATACTTCTTATCTAACCACGCATAAGAATGCAATTCTTTGTTACGCGAAATCGAGCAACATAGGCAAAAACTTGTACAAGCCTTGGACTTGTTTTGGTGGGCTGGTAAGAGAATAAGATGTGATCCTGAAATTTAGTAGTGGCATAGATAGTTCATGCAGTCATATCATCATCATCATCTTCTTCTTCTTCTTCTTCTTCTTCTTCTTCTTCTTCTTCTTCTTCTTCTTCTTCTTCTTCTTCTTCTTCTTCTTCTTCTTCTTCATCTTCTTCTTCTTCTTCTTCTTCTTCTTCTTCTTCTTCTTCTTCTTCTTCTTCTTCTTCTTCTTCTTCTTCTTCTTCTTCTTCTTCTTCTTCTTCTTCTTCTTCTTCTTCTTCTTGTGGCGCTACACTCCGGGGTGGAACTGAGCTACAACAACATTGCCTCTTCAGCCAGAACGATCTTTCGCTAGCTGCCTCCAATTGCGCACTCCAAGTTGGTTGAAATCCTTCTCCATTTGTGTGAGCTACTCTTCATATGTTGCTTTGTCCCAATAGCTAACATAAATTATCTATTTTACATTAATTAGCGCCGCCTATATATCCCGGGACTCAGTAAAACATATAGGGGGCGCCACTAACAAAAAATTTCTATTTAACATTATTTCTTCTTATTGTTGTGGCGCTACAGTCCGGGGTGGACCTGGACCTCTCCAGCCCGCACGATCTTGTTGTCCCAATGGCACGGATTCAAAGACTTTGCGGCCCGGACCAGTGGTGTCCATACGCTCTACATAGCCTGGCCATCTTCAGCGTAGTATCCGAAGATGTTTGACCAGTCGCATGTCACTGTGCAGCCCATAGAGTTCGTCATTAAATCCTCTCCACCAGATGTCATTAACGCAAAAACACGCAGTCATATGCATGGCCAATATTCCGCCATTTCAAATACCAAATTTATAGCCAACAAAAAGTTACAACCATTTCGAAGTTTCTATTCCTTTAGGAACTAATGCAACGTGCATTAAGTAGGAACACTTGGGGAAGTCCGTTTGGGCACCTTAATCTTCTGCTATAGAACTTCAAACAGCTAAATGCAGAATCAGAGCACAGAATAAAGCCTTTGCTGTAATCGAGGATACTCCAATTTGTGCGTTTATGTTCATTGTCTGGGTAAGTGGCATTAATGTTCATGTCCGGCTTTGTCGTCACTGATCATGTGGTTTGAATGTTTTTGACTGAGAGTAGGCCAGTAAAAACATTAAACCACCAGTGACATAACCAAGTTTGACATGATGACAGCCCACTTACGGCAGATACCAACCAGACCACCAGTAGGTGCTCGTTAGCGGTTGGTTTGACCTCTAAACAAGAATTACTGGGCACAACTTACATGAAACAATCACTCTTCCACTGAAATCAAGGTTTGTATGAAAGTGGCTCCAGTCCATCTATTAGACAAGATACAGTATGAGTGACCCTGGCGAATGGCAGCTCCCCGGAGGAGTAAGGTTCTCTAATATTCCCCTCCACAGCCACAATTCAGACAGTCAACGAAGGGAAACAAATGTGTATGACCTTCTTTTTTTTACATTTTTATTTAACTGAATACAATTGATGAATAAATCCTAGGAAAATACTTAAAACTAGGTAACGTAATCTAAGAATGGTTTAAAATCTAACTTACTGATCCTAAACAGGTGATCTAAGTTAATCTACGTGTGTGGCCTTCTCAATCTAGATGGATTATATTCCTAAAGTCCGCACATTGTTGCAAAGACCTCCACTAAAGAGGAAATCTCACAAACTACGAGTATACACAGAGAGCCGCTCTGAGCTAATCTGTTAGTGGAGTCTTCAACTGAAATTAGCCCTTTTTTTAAAATTCCCTGATTTTGAAGGATATGCAGTTGAAGTCATCACATGTCTTAAGTCGAACCGAGAATAATTGTAGTCATGGATCGTTGTTCTTAGTGTTTATAAACGAAATTAAGGATATTTATTGCCTTAACTGAACCCACAATACAATGTTAATATTCTTGAACTATAAGAAAATTTCTTTTGCCTGTGGCTTAGCGTTAGCAAGGACCAGCCATCATATTCAAAGTTGAGCAGCAGTTAATACGCATCGTGGAGTTAAGTGAGACCTTCTTCTAGGCACGTGCGTTCTTCCTGAAAGTTTTTTTGAGCAATTTATTTTATTTTATTAAAACAAACTCTTGTGGCTGCCGTGGCATAGAGGATAGAGTGCGACACTTACACGCTGAAGGTTAGCGTTTAATTCTCGGCTCAACACCTCGAATTTTTCACGGCACCACCTCTTTCGAGCTGCTGACAACACACAAAGAGTAATACTGTCTAAGAAAAGGGTTCTCAAACTTAGCCGTACGGAGTATGCAAAAAACTTTAGCTTCCCTCTACTCGTGAGAGAACAGTAGCGCCCACAATACGGGCAGTTGATGAGCTGGCTAAGCCCTGGCCCCCCTTAGATCCCAGGTTTTATTCCCGGACTGAACACCACGCACTTTAACGGCACCACCTGCTCACAACAATTAAAGAGTAAACTATCTATGAAAAAACTTCTCAAATTTCGCCTTTCGGTGCTTGCAAAAAACTGTACGTCCCTTTTTGTCATGAACGCGCACAACACGAGAAGTTGATGAAGAAGCTAGATCTGGCCTCGTTGTGGACTGTCGCGACATCAAATATCTACAGAGACTTCATCTTCTATACCGACAAGTAGAAATCTTTTCAACAAGAAATAAGAGGACTCTTGTCATTATCAATGGCGAAAATGTCTACATTGCCACTGACTTTTACACTGCTGACTTAAGAGAAAGAAATGTGTTTACGGAACCTTGAAGAGTATTCGGGACCAATGTAAAAAGGAAGCAGTTAAATTCTAATCTTCAAGACCACACGTACTTCCTTGGTGCAATACGCTTGAGAAGACCTATTTACTAATTAAAGAAAGGGGTGAAGATATCACTTCAAATTACATCTCACACCGTCCTGATTTACCAATTTATATGCCCCGTGTAATTCACAAGAATGGAAGGATGTACATCACTTTAAAGAAAGGAGTGAAGAAATCACTTCAAATTACATCTCACACCGTCCTGACCTATCATTTCTATACGCCCCGTGTAATCCACAAGATTGGTAGGATGTACCTCATTTTGTTCCTAGATTTCCTTCGTCCATGCTTCAAATGATTCGCTGCGGTGTTAACACATTGGACATGACCAATGTTCTGGAAACTTTAAGCGAGGACCTGTGCCGGGAAGCATTGTTTAAGTGCACTTCAATCGCGCTGAATAACGTAGCACATATTACAGAAGGAGATTTTTAGAAATTTTGCAATAAGGGCAAGATTATTTCACGAATTATTAGGCACCCTTGGGCCTTGCTGAACTGAATTTGTACTAAATAAAAAAACACAAACCTTTATTTGTATTCTGCTTATTTCTAAGAGATACATAATTTAGTTTGTGCAACACTCTTTCATTGTTTTTACTTTTCTTACTTTAAACTTTTGATTTTTTGAATTTTTAAAAATTCGTGATTTTATAGACCACCTCTCAGAGCGTCATAGCTTCGTTCAGTTCACCCAACAACAGTCGCATTGCTTACTGCTCCTCGTAATGTATTGCAAACGTATACAAATTTGTTGTGTCCACACGAAATTCATCAGAATGCCTCAAGCAACGCACAGCTGTACAAGCAAAGTCCATTAGGGTCTCCCAAGTTAAGTTATTGGCATTATCATTATCTCCAAATTACCACGCGTTGCTTCCAGTCGTAACAGCTGCTCCTCATATAATTACGTCAATTTAAAATCAGTCCACTGTAGATAATTCAATTAAAAATGTCCTCGTTCACACATCCCCGCCACGTACCAGCGCCATACATCGCCGTCACGGCTACACCCACTGACACCACTCTTGAAAGCACTTAAAAGCAATGACTGCGTCAAAAACCCACGACTCGCTAAAACAAATATTATTGCTAATAAAAAGGAAGTGCATCGCTCCAGTCACCCTGCTCATCCCGTCCGAAGCGCTAAGAAGCGAACAACGAGAACAAAGGAGTAAAAGTGAAAAATGTCCTTGCTTTATCCTGCCATCGCGCACACAGACCCCATCCACTCTCCTCGCAAATGGGTGGCTTTAACTCTACTACAAATACGAAAGCAGCCATAATTAAAGCCGTAATCCACTCCTTTAGCTGATCAAATATACACACTCACAAAGCTGTGAGCTTGTGTACCCCAAAGTATACGTACATATGCTTGCCCGTGGACATGTTGTTGAGTCGTGACGGGAGGCAAGTCGTCTACTTTGCTAAGCAGTTGGGTTTATCCATTACGGCGTCAATGTACACTGTAGTCATAAACGCGACGCTTGGATTGTCATTCAATTATTCCTCGGAACAGGAAGATGTTCGCTAGAGTTCGCTACGAATACGGATTCACCATATGTTGGCACAAATGTTTGCCTCCAGACAATACAACACCGGAAGCAGCGCATTTCTGTTCCCCGCCTTGTTTGATAAAAGTGTTTGCTGGGGTGAGTGTGGAGGTGACTTTCGTCAAGAGGAACGGAAGTGGGAGGTGAGTTAATGCGTTCAAATTTGTGCTCCCTCCCGCAATCGTTTGCACAGAACTTAATCTCGGATAGATACCATGTCAAATTTTGCTACGAGAGGCTGTGCTGTCTGTGAAAATTCAATTGGATTCCGGAAAATAAATTCAGGAATTCAGCCGCCAATCACGCTCGTCACTTTCAAGAAAAATGTCTGAAGCAGACGGGCGAGTTCGTTTGCCAGCTATGATTAACTGATGAAGGGGCATATTTCACTATGCAATGCACAAGCGGAAGTAGTAGGCTTGAGGGCTTGACGAGGAATTGAGGGCGAGGGTATCAATGAATCCGAGTAAAAGTACTCCTTCTGAATAGAGCGCAGAGGGCCTGATCTCGGGAACTGCGGTCAGGTCTTTTCAACGAGCTTTTCTCCCTTTGAGTTAATTTCATGTTTTTCTTCGAAGAACGTGGCGTTCGAGGATATTTAAGTCATCCTGGCGAATCTAGGAAAAGTGGCATATACTTAAGCACAGGGTGGACTCGCTTGCAGCTGTTCTTCCACGAATTAAAGATTTTCGTTGACTGCAAATGTATGTCCGACCTTCAGAGAACATGTTTGTCTTAAGAAACGAGCCTCTGATGATGATGATTTCTGATTTCTGATGATTTTCATGCAACTCTTTGAGAACCTTTCTACCCTGCAAGAGCTGGAATAAATTCAATGCAAGACTGGAACCAAGTCACAACGGCGGGTTTAAGTCCCCGCCATTCCATACATCACTATAGCGCCCACAAAATCAACGAAGTCGTATACGAAATCCATCAGAAGAATTCGCTAATCCTCGCCACGCCTGGAAGGCGGAATGTCTGAAATAATTTATTCCTCCATCACAGGTTCTCAGTGCACTCCTTGATTTCATGTTCGCACACAGAAATGAGTGAGATTCAATGCAATGAATTTCGAGCTTTATCCTGCCTTGAGACGTCTTGGGAAACTCATGTGCAGTCGGCAAACGAAGAAAAGATGAAAAAACGTCAAGGAGAAAGAAGAGATTTCGCAGATATCCTGCGCTCGTTCCCATTTCAATTGAAGTTTTCCCAGATTGGCAGTGGATGGATGGTGTGTGTGGCTGGGGAGGAAGAGGAGAAAGAAGAAGCGCTTTGCGCTAAGCTATTGCTACAAAAGAATTCCAAAATTGTTGATCTTTTGAGTGACAATCCCATTCAATTTGGAATAGCATTCAGAAAGGATTGGTGTCACTTCCGTCATGAATTTTTAATTTCACTTGACGGTGCCGCAGATGGATGAAGGATTTGCAGACGGTGTTGCTCATTAAGTGGGTTTAAATGGCGCTGACGTACCGTACCGTCTTCTGCCGTGGATTGTTGGATTTACATTGACACTTCGACGTTCAGTTTTCCATGTTGTATTTTGCTCTGCATTAAGGTAATCCCTTACATTTACTTTGCTTCTTTATAAATTAAATATTTACATATTCGTGTGGCATTGAACAAAAACGTCACGTGAGCACTTTGGTCTGGTACGACCGACATTTAATTTCATTCCATTTTTGCTTCGGTTTCCATATTGTTTCGACTGCCAATGGTATCACCTTGAGTCAGTAAGTTGGTTATGGAACGCTATGAATCGAATCAGGGATGGAAATTGTTGACAGCAGTCATTATTGCCACTGTAAAGTGGCCTCTGCTTATCCCCCCGGTACTTCAGCAAACCAATTTCAACTCCACCTGCTCTAGCTCATTAGCTGCCATTGATAAACGTCCTGTCTGTAACTCGCTTCTAACTCTTGTACAAATCCTGCAAAGAACATCAGTGGCAAATAGGTCTGGCAAATGGTCCACATGACTCGATTACTTACATTTCGAAATTCTCATCCTAAACGATTTAAGCTTCTAGCTCTTCTGAATTTTGTTAAGCTCTACACCTGCACACTCTTTCACACATTAATTTACCAAATCTGGTTTCCATGGTTCTCTACACACACGTCTGCTTTCCAACTCAGTCCTTAACAAACACAGAACAGAACATAAAATAACCTAAAAGAATCTCGGCGAATATTCCACGAATCTGCTTTAATTTTGGCAGATACCCCTTTCATCATCAAACCTTAGGCTTACATCCCCTGATATCCATAATTTTCCTAGAAGCCCACCGTCGTTCTCCCAAAATTACTTCGCGATTTTCGATCGGTTTAGGCGGTGGAAGTCTGACCATAACGAGATTTGTTATCGTACGCATCAGACCCCTTTATCTGAAATGAGGAAGAAGAGGTGAGTTAAGCCTTAAATCATTGAAACTTTGACATAGAAAAATCTGTCCCAAACACAATTCGTCCAAACCCAACTTAACTCACTCACCGCTTTTTTTTTTTTTTGAATCCATCACAGAGTAACACAAAGCACTACGTTCTCTGAGTGTTAACTCTCAGTATCGCTTTACACAGCAGATGTTTGCTGAGCGACTTAGATTACTTCAATAGATAATATTAATTCGAATACGATGCAATAATCATGTTTTTAAATTCTAATCGTGGCAAGCTAAAATCAAAATTCGTTGCAAAGATCATTAAATGTATTTATACACCTTGTAATAGGTTCATTGCGCCCATAATTGGTTCTATGCCTTTTGTCAAAAAGTAATTTTCGCACCCGTAGAAATCTTTGGGGAGCATATATATTTATGAGAAAAAGTATTTCTGGTGAATTTAATTGATAATTAATAATATCACGAATAAACATGGCTGACGTTGCCTTACGCCTGAAACTTAAGGTTTGCAAGCCAATTGTTCTGGATCTTTCAACATAATTAGGAAGATCTTCAAAGGAATACAACTTTCGGAAAGCATATCTCGTGAAATTCTTTTAAACTCTTTCGAGTCTAAGTTCTTGATTATCGTAAGGTGAGTCCCAGACAATTGATGCATATTCCAAAATGGGTCTTACTAACGTAACAAAGATGGTCTTTAAACTGGATATGTCGCGAAAATCTTTACTATTTCTTTTTAAAAATCCTAACATGGAATTCGGCTTCGCAATGGTGTAATCATAATGTAATGAGAAATCCAACTTGGGGTCGAATATTACTCCAAGGTCTTTAACTTCTTCTAGGCGATCCAGTTTATGATTATTGATTAAATAATCATAAACAATTGGAGATGTGATTCTATGTGCCGTAAAAATTTTACATTTTCAAATGTTTAGATCTAGAGCATTATGCTTACACCATTCCTCTAGGTTATGTATATCCGACTGAAAGTTAATGCAATCAGCTATACTATTAATCGACAAAAACAATTTCAAGTCATCCGCGAATGTTAGAATTTCGCAGAATTTAAATACTTCGTGAACATTGTTTATAAATAAAAGAAATAATAATGGACCCAAGTGGCTACCCTGTTGCACGCCCGATGTAACCTTTATTACGCGAGAAATATAACTATCGACCTTAACCATTTGCTTCCTCTCCTTTATATAACTGGAAAACCATATTAGCATTGCTGAATGAATTCCCATGGATTTATGTTTTTTTAAAAGCAAAGTGTGATGCACTTTATCAAAGGCTTTCGAAAAGTCAGTATAAAGTACATCAACTTGAAGGCGATGTTCTAAATTTGTAAATATATAATTTGTAAATAAAGATAAGTTAGTAGAACATGACCTACCTCGCATGAACCCATGTTAATAATAATAATAATAATTGTTGGCGCTACAGTCCAAAGGGGGACGAGGGCCTAGCTTGCTCATCAACTACTCGTGTTGTGCGCGCTACTGTTCTCTCATGAGTAGAAGGGACCTACAGTTTCTTACCGACTCCGAACGGCGAGATTTGAGAAGCTTTCTTAGACAGTTATTACTCTTTGAAGTGTTGTCAGCAGGTCGAAAGAGGTGGTGCTGTGAAAAATTCGAAAAGTTGGTGTTGAGATAGGAGTCGAACCTAGACCCTTGGGCGTGTGAGCGTCGCACTCTACCCACTACGACCACGGCGACCGGCTGCACACCTCGAATTTTTCACGTCACTACTTCCCTCGAGCTACTGGCAACACTCAAAGAATAATAACTGTCTTCTCAAACTTCGCCGCTCGGTGTCGGCAAAACTGTAGGTTTCTTCTACTCGTGAAAGAACAGTAGCGCGCTCAGGACGAGTAGTTCATGAGCAAGCTAGGCTCTGGTCCCCTTGTGGACTGTAGCGCCACCCAATTATTATTAATTATTAAAGCCTGCTGAATGTATTCTATCATTGACGTCAGAGAAAATTATCCACAATTTAAAGGTGATGCTCTGCATATGGTGCTACTAAATCCAGGCGAATGTATTAATAGGAAACATTTTCGCCCACTAAAACTGCTGCGCTTGAGCCATGAATTATGTGAAAAATGGCCAGAAATGAGCGAAAGACATGACAAGGTAGGAGGTGAGAGTGCGTAACCCACTCGCCGAGTTCTACAGGCCTTTTTTAGTCTGACTACTGACCTCTTCGACGGATCCAAAAGGATATCAGGAGTTACCGGTTTGGGTCTTATGAAAATATAGAAGCGTTGGTCAATTGTTGGATCGATGCCAGGTAGAACTTATTTGCCAGAGATGGTTTCTGATGGACAGTACACCTTTTCAAAAAAGGAATCATACACGTAGTCAAAAATACTCTAGACAGCCGATGCAGATTTGCACTGTTAGAATATAAAATTGTCGGATTTCGTTTCTCAGACTCTCCCCCGTCCCTCAATTGAGTGTCCTCCTACTGTGCACAGTTCAGTTGTATGTCGGCCTTGTTGATGTGCATGTATGTTGACTTCATAAAACGGAAAAGGAAAACAACAAGAACATGCCAATGTGATTTGTTTTGACTTGACATGTATTTATTACGTTGCCGGAACCTCTTATGGATAAATGACAACTTCAAATGAACATTGCCGGATATCGTGCTGCTCGTGTCAGAAATATATCCCTAATCGGATGGGAAGAACGACCTGTGGATATTTATTTCTGGATTTTGTCTGTTTACTCTTAGTAGTGTGTCCGATAATTCAAGGAGGAGTTTAAACCATCAAAAGGAATCGTCCAAATGACACGATATCCTTAGCGGTTAATAAGCCACCGTAAATGAAATATTCACCACTCTCCCATCGTCCGAATACCCTTTTACTTTTAAATCAACGCGTTTGTGTTGAAACGAATTGCCCGCTGTTCATATAAATTGTCTAGAAGTGGCAAGCGCTTACCCCATTCGCCCTTAATGAATCCATAAACATTCACCTCCTTGTGCTGGGCAGGTTGCAGGTCCTTTCCTTTTTAGCTCCCTGCCGGACAATCCGTACGAAGGGGAAGAATTATACAGGCGGCAGAATGTTGAGCCCGTTCTAAAATATTTAACATCCAGTCGGCACCAGTTACTCTGAATATAAATTATCACCCGTGCTCCATTCCCGTTACACACTTCCAGTGCCAGCAATAGTGATATGTGGAGCACAGCACATTGTGCCCCGTGAAAGTTAGGCCCTGTGCCTGCGTTAATAAATAAAGGGACAATTTTTGGTTCCCCAAACGTAATTACTCCCCAGGCAGTAACATTTCCATGAGTATCACAGCCGCCAACCCGAACGGTGTAATTAAAAATACATTTTAATCTCCCGGCAAAATAGTATAATTCTGCGAAATTTATTACCATCTGGTGTGTCAAAAATTTAAAGGATTCCAGGCGGCTCCGGTTCGCTTGTCTCCTTTAATGCGCTCACATGAAGCGTTTTGTTAGCTGCCACTGGTGTGTTGAGCAGACCGTGGCGTGATAATTACGATACATTAAAGATTAATGTGCGATTTTCACATAGTTTACTGACGGCGCTCTTGACTGAAATGTTTATCGCAACTCGCAATAAGTGCGATTTCCTTCTGGTGCTCAGGAAAGTTGAAAAGTGTAGTATGTGGAAGAATTTTGATATGAATTTCAGCATCTGCCGCTGGATTAGGGTGAACTCATCATGAAACCAGTATGGACCTCGAGCTGCTTTGTCGAGGGGATTGTTAAACTTGTACCCACAAGGCGGCTTCCAAGTCTAAAAAAAATAAGCAGTTAGTGACTCTGTGATGTAATGTACTCGCAACAGAGGTCATTAAATAGATTCAGCGAAGAACAAAATTCTCCCTGTTTTCCTTTCCCATCGATCTCTGTTCGCCTTTCGCTTCTAACCGTTGGAAGGTGATTCGCTGTAAACCCAGCGCTTTAGACTGTGTTTCGAGAAAGTTCAACACTTTGTTTGAATATACTACGAATCAAAATGATGAATAAATCAAGGATATTAACAAATAGATTAACGCTTTTAGGGTTTCGTTTTCAAAAATAAAATTTTTATTGTTTGGTCGAGTCCAACCGTTTGGTTCATATCCGAGGTCGGTTTAAGGTCGCTGCTTTATTATGAAAACTGTTTTTTTTTTTTGAATTGAGGTAGGCTTCTCATCTCTTATGTGTGTACATTGAATGGCGCGACAGTCCATAAGAGCCTACGTCTTTAACAAGTACAAAAGATTAATTACAATTTTTTTGGCGACTCTGAACAGAAACGAACGAAGTTTGAGAAGCTTTTATAGACCATGATTACTCTTTGAGTGTTGTCAGCAGCTCGAAAGAGGTGGGGCCGTCACAAAGGCGAGGTGTTCAGTTCGGGAATCAAACCTGAAACCTTTGGCAAGTAGGTATCGCTCTCTATCCACAACGTGACAGCGGCTACTCTCTGCTTACGTGAAATAATTGCTAAACTTTCGACTGTATCATACCACAGTTTATTGTGTACCAACTGAGAGATAGTTTGAAAAGAGTATTGATGTTATAATCTCCTCCAATTCCTGCGCTGTTGTTTTAGGAATTCGAAAACACTGTTACTGCTGGTTGTACAATGTGTGGTAGCGCCCCAGTGCAGTGTATCCCAACTTACAACAACAAACAAATTCGGGAACATGTAATTAAACTGTATTCGTGTTCAATGGAAATTGTGGGACAAATTTTTGGCAGCAGTAAATCCGTTGACCTCCTCAGGCTCAGTTGTAAAGAGGCTTACATAACTTTCTAACAGTCGTCTGTTCACATTTCACCTTACTCTTTCGAACAGCCAACTTTACTGCTATAATATTCGAACCTTCCATGGCAGTGAACTCAAATTGATACATGAAAAGTCATTACCTTCGTTTATAAGCCTATCAAACGATTTTCGCCTCAATTGTATTGAACAAATTTTATCCGCCATGGAATTTAAACGTGATGTGATTGCTTTATGTTTCCATCTAAAACAAGAAGTAGCTATCGTTTGAGTCCTCCAGTGTCTTGAATAAAGAATTTGTGTTTTGAACCATTGTGAATAAAGAATTATTGCTTTGAACTATAGCTCGTTACTGTGATGGCGACGTTGCAAAATGCCATGTTGGTAGTCATTAAAAAACAGCATCATTGTTAGAAATGATTGATAATAATAATAATTGAATGGCTCGATAGTCCAAAGGGGACCATGGCCTAGCTTGCTTATCAGAAGGAAGAAGAAGTTTTGTCGACTTAGAACGGCGAAGTTTGAGAAGCTTTCTAGGACAGTTATTACTGTTTGAGTTTTGTCAGCAACTCGAAAGAGGTGGTACCGTAAAAAATTCGAAAAATTGGTGTTGAGCTGGGAATCGAACCTAGACCCTTCGGCGTGTGAGCGTAGCACTCTACCCACTACGTCACGGCGACCACTAAGATGTACCACAAAGTTGCATGTATGTAAGATGATGTGGGTACGAGGGGAAAAAACCATAAATCAGCGGTGGATGTTTAAGAGACAGCTCTGTAATAAGGAATATTCGAAAATACCCAAAATGAGGATGTTCCATCGTACAGCGAAAATAATTTTTTTTTTCGCAAAACACGTCTAACCCAAGGACCAGACCGCCAAAGACCTGAAGTTAGCGGAAAAGGTTAAGGAAAAGAAGAACTGGAAGCATTTTCTAAATCCCATCAGTTTTTGGTCTGGTCTTTAGTTTAAGACCAGACCAAAAAGCTGATCAAGAAAGCCAACCAAACACAGCATTCACAAAAAGAGGAATAGCCAAAGTCACAGCAACCCAAGCAACAAAAAACGCAAAAGAAGATGGAAAAGAAGCAACAGATGAATGAACAACAACATCAAGAGCAGCATCAACAACAGAACAACCCGAAGCAGAAGATGGATTCAAGAATGCGGCCGATTAACGTAATCGAAACGGACGCATCAGACACCGACAGCCTTAGGGAGTTGAGGGCCTAGGTTGGTTATCAAATACTCGGGTTATTCTTCTCTTACAGGAAGAAGGACCCAACAGCTTTTAATTTATTATTCTTATTAATTATTAATTATTAATCTTTGAGTGTTGTCAGTAGCTCGAAAGTGTGGAAAATGCGAGGTGTCCCGTCCGGGAAACAACCCAGGATTTTCAGGGTGTAAGTGTCGCACTCTACTCACTACACCACGGAACAAAGTGGTGTTCCAGCGGAAAATAAAAGCAAAATGAAATAATTTTCTCGGTTAATTGGTGTTTGTTTTTTGATTCTGTAGCTTCCGTGGCGTAGTGGGTAGAGTGCGACGCTCACAAGCCGAAGGGTCTAGGTTCGATTCCCGGCTGAACAGCTCGAATTTGCCACGGCACCACCTCTTTCGAGCTGCTGACAACACCTAAAGAGTAGTAACTGCCTAAGCAAGCTTCTCAAACTTCGCTGTTCGGAGTCGGCAAAAACCTGTAGGTCCCTTTTACTCGTGAGAGAACAGTAGCGCGCACAACACGAGTAGTTGATGAGCGAGATGGTCCCCCACTCTACCCACTACGCCACAACGGCCACAAGAAATGGTTAGTAAAGTGAAAACCCGAATTGAATGAAATCCGAGTCGAAGTGGAATAAAAACTGATTGAGAGCTCAACATGTCGTTGAAATAAATGCAACGCGAACCTGGGCTCAAGTCAGTTCTAAAAACCAGGCCATCTTACGCCGCAAGAGGAAAGAGCTAAGGTCAAAGTTTGCGAAGGAGTTGCTTCGCTTGCACAAACGAATTTAATGGAACTGTTGAAATATGAGTCGCCATTTGTTATCGAGCAACAACAAAAAATGACCGTATTTACGTACCGGAAAGAGGTTCGGCGAACATATAAATTGGTGCTGTCTGGTTTTTTGTGGCCGCCCATGACCACTTTCCACAAGTATTTTTGGAATGTTGCGTCAAACTTAGATAAAAGCAATATGGATGCCTTAGGCAAATAAACGTTTTGCTTGTAGACTGCAGAAGCGCACATCAACCAAGATAAATAAAAAATAAAGTTCAACAGTTCGGCAGAGTGGATTGCGAATTCTCTTGCGATGGACGGCACATTAAACAAAAATACAAAATTTGGCCAGGACTGCCACAATATCTTTTCCTTCCTCTTTTTGTCTGGTGTGAACCTAAACCTCAACCAACATGCATCTCCAGCCAGTACGATCTTGCGCGAACTGCTTTCAGTTGCACACTCCAAGTTAGTTGAGGGCTTCTCTTCTTCTTGTGTGTGCCACCTTAGTTGCGCTGTCTCTATGGCTCAGATTCGAAGACTTTTCGGGCCAGAGCAGTGATGTCGATACGCTCTACATGGCTTAGCCATCTTAAGCGTTGTATCCGAAAACGCTTGATCTCGACGTACAGACCATAGAGTTCCATCTGTATCCGGACCAAAATCGCACGCAAAACTTTTTTCTCCAAAAGGTTTTCCATGCTTCCGCAAAATAAACTAGGATTGGGATAATCAAGCTGTTGAAGCGAGCTGAGTCCGTCGAGACGGGGCTTAAAGAAACGGAGCAGCAAGAGCATCGTCATCCTACACAATTTGACGAGTTTAGTTGGAATGCCAAAACTAGGCATCGAACTGTACGGCCCGACTCTATACACACTTTCACATAAAAAATAATGATAATAATTGTTGGCGCAACAGTCCACAGGGGAACCAGGGCCTATCTTGCTCACCAACTGTTCGCGTTGTGCGCATTACGGTTCTCTTACAACTAAAAGGGACCTACCGGTTTTTGCCGACTCCGAACGGCAAAATTTGAGAAGCTTTCTTAGACAGATATTACTCTGTTGTTGTCAGCAGCTGGAAAGAGGTGGTGGCGTGAAAAATTCGAGGTGTTCAGCCGGAGGTCGAACCTAGACCCTTCGGCGTGTGAGTATCGCACTCTACCCACTACGCCAAGGCGGCCACCACATTTTCATATGCGGCCTTGAAATCGACGAATAGGTGATGGGTTTCGATATACACTTCTTGAGTCTTTTCCAGGATCTGGTCTATCATGGACTTCCCTGGTCTGAAACCGTACTGACAGGGACCTATCAGGTCATAGACAAACGGTTTCAGACGTTCACACAATACGGCAGAGAGGATCTTGTATGCGATGTTAAGAAGACTAATCGGTCAATAATTGGCGCAGTCAAAGAGGTCTGTCCGAGCCTTGTATCCTCCGGATAGCTGTTTAGCCTTAGGTACTGCGGACTTCATTCCTCATATAATATCTTACTATTTCCCCGACAGCGAGCTACTCATGCTCCTTCTTTATTCTTCGGAGAAGCCGGTGCTCTTCCTTTCTTCTCTTTTCGTTGAGCTCGCGAACAGCCCTTATCTTTTGTCTTGTTTGGTTATTAAGTTATTACTCGAGTTATCACACATTGTTCCTTTCGTAAAGCTATTAAAACAGAGCCACCCAGAAAATAAGTGGCCGCCTTAGCGTAGTGGGTAGAGTGCGACGCTCACGCGCCGAAAGATCTAGGTTCGATTCCCATCTCAACACCAATTTTTCGAATTTTTCACTGCACTACCTCTTTCGAGCTGCTGACAACACTCAAAGAATAATAACTGTCTAAGAAAGCTTCTCAAATTTCGCCGTTCGGAGTCGTCAAAAAACTGTAGGTCCCTTCTACTCGTGAGAGAACAGTAGCGCGCACAACACGAGCAGTTGATGAGCAAGCTAGGCCCTGGTCCCCATGGACTGTAGCGCCAACATTAATTATTATTACCCAGAAAATGTAATCACAACACTCTCAATACAGATGTCACATGTCAGGAGAAGACGTCCTTAGTCAACTTGTCGAACTTAGCATTCCGGATGGAGAGGCCCGGACTTAAGGATTCCAAAAAATTATAAAGTGATTCTTGATGAATTGTTCCCATTTCATTTTCTGCTCTGCCCTCCCCGAAACAGTAGGCCAATACCAATCTGAATCTAATTTCCAACAAAACGTGGAAACTTCTACCAAGCACAAAATCTCGACCTCATTCTGCCGGTCTTTCATGAGCTGCCAATGCAGTCACTAAATAATTAAGTTCCAAATGACACCCCTCCTCTGCAACTTATGAATTCAAACGTCTGCCGTTGTTCGTCTAACAATTACCATAACTGAAGTCATAACAGTTTCGAAGTTCATTCATTAAATTCTCCCGACTGACACACGCCCATGGGATGGGAATGCTTCAAGAATGTCATACTCAGTGTGCAGTACCCCTTCGCAGTGTTGCCCCGAAGCAGGAATGCGAAACTAATTGCAAAAGACCTCTCCGCCGTGGTGTAGTCAATATTAATAAAATATGATAAATGAGTGTTCATTCGCAACTCAAAGCAATTTAACATTTCACAGCTCCCCGCAAAAACGTTTTCCCTTTGACAACTTCGCACAGAGTGCGAACTATGTCTGGACTAATTTTTATTTTTTTTTTTCTTTGCTGCCTCTGTTTAATGGGTTAATTTGGTCAGGCCCCAACAGCCCCGGCACGTAGCGCTTCTGCGATGCACACTCTGTGGCTGGCTTGCCAGGGAGGCGCACGCCTTGGCCGAAAGCCAACTTTTATTAGTCTGGGAGCATTGTCGCGCAACAATTTGGTCAATTTTAACGCCACCACAACCACTTGCAAATAGCCGAGCAAGCGGGGAGGTCTTATTGTGTCATGAAAATTGATAGTACATCCCTGTGCGGTTTGACAGTGGTGTCGAACATGCGCATCTGTTGCTTCGAGTACGTGGCGGAACAAATATGATTACATGGCGCGTCCGATACACAGAGAAAATGGATTATTTGCAGCACGCCAACCGCTCGGCTATGGGCAGTAAATTTTGTTTTGAGTCTACCGAGAGTCTCTGTGTAATTAATACAATTTTGGCGTGGGGCTAACCCACATAAATTTACATTTATCGGATACTCCGGTGATTACCGCCGGTCTAGGAACCCAACAGCGTGGCAGCTACCCGCCCCACTTTGCGGCCGTTGATTGCGTTCGAAATAATTCTGAGGGATTTGTACTTTTTACCGCAGTTAATTTGGCATAATTAATATTTTACACCATTTATCACTTGGGAGTCGTTTGTGCGGAAGTGTTGTGGGCAAAAGTTTTGAAAATCGTTGTCTGTGGAGAGTCTCCGCGGCACAGTCTTGTTTTCGTGTTGCCTTAACGAGTGTCGTTTGGTGCGGCAAAAAGACGAGCAGGGTGTGTGAGTGGGGGCGTGAAAAGGGGAAGGTACACGTTTCGTTTACGTGCCGCTAACTAATTAGAATTTATTCAGAGAGCAGCACACTCGCTCTCTGTGAGTGCACAAGGGCTGAAATTAGGAGACGAAATTTTACTTCATTTGCCACTGCCTACGTTTCGGTGCCTGAGTCGTCGTTAACTTTAAAATGAAAACATTTTTTGTTCATTTCTCGTTTTAATCTCTCTTTAACTTGAGTAACGTCACTGGGTTGTAATTGTTGAGTGGGAAGTTGCAAAGTCACGTACTCTTGCTCAGTAATGTTCTGTTCATTTGTGAGTGGAGACACGGCCAGGTGCAAGTGGATTCCTTGAAATGAAAGCTGTTGGCAGCTATAAAGTCCTCTGGTAATTATCAATGTTCCCTAGGAGTTACGAGTATGTGCGTGAATTTTTTTTAATGAAAATATGGCGACGCGTGTAGAGGAAGATTATAGTCCCGTGTGGGAAAGGAAACTGAAACATTTATTTTTTAATTTGCATTTCTGAAAGAATCTACAGGAGAGGAATAAACTTTCAATCAAAAACAGAAAATATTTTGTTCATTTCCTCTGATGTCTGACATCACCTCCGTTGTCAATGTTTCACTGCAATAATGGCAGCCATGTGCTCCCTTCTCAACGAATGTAATGGCACTTCCCCTAACACGGAGCTCATTTTAAGGAGAACTTGCTTTTGTCCAGCTGTCAACAATCAAGTCAAGTATGCTTTCTTCAATATCCTGGGCCTCAACCATATCGCCATCAACGCTTTTTCACGCATCACTTCCTACAGCGCATTCTATAACACGTTCATGACTAATGTCCATCTCCCATAGACGTCCTCCACTGAATTTGATTTGATCTACGAAAGAGATTGAGTTGTGTTCTCCGCGAGTAGCCGATGTAAACTTTCTGCAGATTTTCTCGTTTGGTTTGTGAGGCTCGTCTGGTTTCTGAGAGCAGAACTATCTGCCTATATCAAAGCCTTTTGCATTCCCAAAGTTGTTTGAAGGACTTAAGCAAAAACTACCTTTTTTAGTTAAAGAAGTATTTTCGGATACGCATCATGAATGGGTCACGTTCTACCAATTTATTTTTACCGCCGCATTATATATGCTGTAACCAGTAACCGTACTGGTTACCGAACCATGCCTTGTGGCCGTTTGTGCAATTGAGCAGACGGCTCTTGATTTACATGATTTATAACTGGTGTACTAAAAATGGGCTTTTAGTCAACCCTCTCAAAACTGAGGTTGTTGTCTTCGCGAGTAGGAAGAATCTGACTGGGTTGGCTCAGCTAGAACCTTAAGGTGTCCCTATTCCAATTTCCAATGAAACAGAATTTCTAGATGTTATCCTGGATAAAAAACTTCTTTAAAAAAAACACATTACAACAAAAACCTGAAAGGCACTGTCAGTCTTCTGGAAATGAAAGGAAAGTTTTGGGGAAACATGCGCCCTATGACCAAAAGATCCGCATGGATCTATACGACAATGACAACACATCTTCTCTCATATGCATCAGTCTTTTGGGAAGAAGTCTTAGCGCAAATACGTGACTACTGCTTTCACCAAGCTTCAAAGAACAGTTCTTATCGGCTGCATTGGTTCCTTCCCCAGCACGCTTGACTCTGCTCTTGATCCACTGATTAATCTTTCTCCCCTTGACCTTCACATCATGGAATTTACACTCAGGGCTATATCTCGATTACATACGAATGGTTTTTGGTTTAACTCGCACTGGAGCTTTGATGACCTCGCACGCCGTATGTCCTGTGACACTTGCCTCATGGACATTTCGTATACTGCATGGTCACCAATAATACAGCTGCGTCGCTTATGCCAAGTCTACTTTACACGAGCCCTGGAATGGCTTTGGGCAGAAACTAAACCGGGAAAGGAATGTAGTCGGATTTTCACGGACGGCTACAAGACGACGGAGGGATCTGGAGATGGGGCCTTCGTGGAAGACGACAAAATCAGACTTCACACCTCCTTGAATAATTTTGAGTCGATTTTCCAGGCAGAAGCCTTTACGATAATAATGGCTACCAGCTATATTGTGAAGAATAATTGGAGGACGTACATTATCTGTGTGTGTAGCGACATCTAAGCTGTGCTTAAGGCCTTACATAACCCTTTAACCACTTTCAAGATAGTGCAAGAAAGCGACTCTTTCCTTAATTTGGTCGCAATCTGAATAGGACATTCTAAAACATGTCTGGGTCCCGGGATATCACTGGATCATGGAAAACTAGATTACCGATGAACTAGCTAAGAAACGTTCAAAAGAGGCTTTTGTAGAGCCGAAACCACGTTGGGACTACCTGTAGCCATGTTTAGGGCCTCCGTCGACGGTTGACTTTCCCTATAGCACAACCAGAGATGGCATGACTCTACAAAAAGCAGGATGATCAGGAGCATGCTCCCGAACTTTAGTAAGAAATCCGTGGCTTTTCTGCTATCTCTAGACAGAAACGATTGCAGACTACTTATAGGCGTGCTAACGGGACACTTTACCTCCTCTAAGCACCTAAGTCGGCTTGGGCTTAGTGATGTCACTTCTTTCGACGCCTTTGGAGAAGATGCAAAAACTTCAGAGCACTTTCTCTGTAAATGTCCCGCTTTTTCTGGGAAAAGGTGGCGACTATTCGGCACTAATGTGATGGGAACTGAAAACATTAGTTCCTTATCACAGAAGCGCCTCCTGGTCTTTCTTCCGTCCTCTTCCGTTTTTTCGTCTTCATTCAATGCTTCATAAAAAGTGTTGCAGTGATCGGAGTTAGTTCAAATATGCGCAGTTTTGTTCGTCAATCTGTTTCCATCTAGACGGCAACTTCAAAATGCCCCCTCGTAGAAGCCCCCCCTCCCCATCTCTAATTTGCGTAGAACTCTGACAGCCACTTTTCGCAAGCCTGTTTTGAGTTCAACTTCACACCATCAAGGGCGTTCACCATGGACAGGAACAGGTTGTAATCACTTGGCCCTATGTCCGGGCTATATGGCGGATGCGATAAATCCTCCCATTCGAGCTGCCGTAGCTTCTGACGAGTCATCAACGAAATGTGTGGTCCAGTTGATCGCAGTAGATGGTAAAATTAAGCGCCTTTCCGTATGGAATTGGCTCATAATGGATGATTCCCTTCCAATCCCACCAAACACACAGCAAAACCTTCCTGGCCGTCTATCCCGTCTTGGCCACTGTTTGGGACGATTTACTGGCCTTCAACCACGACCATTATCATTTGATATTGTCGTACGTGATCTACTTTTCGTCGCCAGTTACCATCCGCTTCAAAAATGAGACGAGTTCGTTCCGTTTCAGCACCATTCGGTCCAGAATGTTTTTTTGCGTCAAATCATGCGGCACCCAAACATCAAGCTTTTTTTTGTATACAGCCTTCTACAGATGGTTTAAAATGGTTTAATGAGTAACTCCCATCTCCTGGACATTTACACGAGATGCCACAGGGCTTCCCCCTGCTGGCTTATCCATGGTGTCGTTTTCACTGGCTCTGAATCATCGAAACCATTCCTTCGCGGCTCGAAGTGATAGAGTACCATCCCCTAAAACACCATTAATCTCACGGAACGTTTCTCTAGCGGATTTATCCGTAACGCAGGAAAACTTTAATATAGCGCGAATTTCGGCGTTAGTGAACTCGACGCTTACACGTCTATGACTGTTGAACGCAATATCCAAACTAATCATGCATACCGTCGTTTTGTAGGCTATGTCAAGACACTGTATAGCTCGTCTCTATGCAGACTGTCAAATGCGGCCTTAAGATCGACGAATAGGTAGTGAGTGCCAATCTTGTGACTTTGTCAGGATCTGCCGAAAATACACAATCGGGTCTGCTGTGCAATTCCATTATCTTCTACTGCACGGATAGGAAACTATCAGGACATCAGACTTAAGCTCGTTTTCCATCCAATTTGTACATATGAGGATACTTTTGTACTACACGGAGGGGGTTTGTCATACCGTTGCTCTTTTGGGAGTCTAAAAATGGAACCTGTTGGGTATTTAGTAAAACTATTGTATAGGTCGACTGAGACTTTTCATATTAGCAAGTCAATAAATACTTTTAACCGTTGCCTAAGTCTTTGCCACATTGTAACTTGTCCGAATTTACATAAGCTTTTCATGCGGGTGTCAGTTTATTCCCTTAAATAGGTTTTCTTCCGTTCAAATGGTCGGCCAGGTCGTCTTTTTGTCGCCTTGCTGTCAATTAAATTTGGATTTGAAACATCAATAGCGAGACATACACGTGCGCCTCATTTTTCACTCAGCGAACTGACTATCTGACTAAATTTGATCCTTATTTATTGTGCTCTGCCGACCTTAAGTCGAACTAATTTAAGGCTACCTGCCCTCTGCTCCTTACTGTAGGGAGACACATAAATAATCACTGGAGGGCACTAAACTCTCCCTGCCAGCAGTCCTCTAGAAACACGGGCCTACCTTTAAGACCTTCAACTTGTACTGTGCGTTTGTCTGTTCCACTACAAATGAAAAGCCCCTGCAGTCTGCTTCCGACTCTGAATTGCGGTATTTGAGAAGATTTTCAGTGAGAACTTGTCGTTTTTGAGACTTATCAGAAAATCGAACCAAGATATGTCCTGACACCTAGACAGCGAAACAAGTCCAGGAATCCTGTACCGCGAAACAGGGCAGATTCGAAATAAATTTGATACCTTCGAAGCTGTCCATCCCCCCTTCTAGGCATCCACGCACAGCAGCTGCAGAAAAAAATATTTTACCAAGTGCACACAACCATTACAAGAACCCCTCCTATGTTGTGACTGTCTCTCGACAACTCTTTTGATGGAGGGTCGGTCCATCTGACAAAATTTGACAGTGAAAAATTTATTAGGTTCCGGGGAAAAAAAATAACATCAAATTAACTAAACAACCACAACATCAGTTTGTTAACCTCAAAGACAAAGAAAGAACCCCCCAGGGATGAAATTAATTTTGTATGCCGTCGTAACGTGGAAGGACATTTTATGCCTCCTCATGCAATTAAGAAATTATGACTGTAAGTACATGGTGCTGTTGGCGTTGTGTTCACTTTTAATTGTTTGCTCAGTTGGTCGCATGCCCGTTACCTGCCCGCCATCAAACTCCCCACGGAAGGGATAATCACACAGGGTGTGACCCTTTATTTTGAACTTCATGTCGAGTAAGGACATTTATGTTACCCCAGACAGAGATTGTCAGGAGCATAACCCAAAGATGTGACGATATAAATCGTATGCATACTTGAATATGAACGGGTACTCGGAGCTGTTTAGAAATCACAGCACAAAGGACACGGAATGAGGACAGCGGTTGGTCCCAGTGTATCCCGTCCCTGTGAGCTGGCTTTGTTATCTGGGTTGCGTCATTATCTGCTTCAATTAAGTGGCACAATAACCTAGTCCTGGTTTGCTGCAAACTGAATGACGGACTGTAAATCTCGAAAGCTATTTGTGGGCAATTAAATTTGGCAACATATACATGGAAATAGAAATGGTAATGGAGAAACTTTGTGAGCACATTTTGAATGGGCGGTGTTGGGTGGCCCCTAAAGTGTATGCCTGCTCTTGGTCACAAACTTCTCTACTCAACGGTCTGAAATTAAAACAAAAACAGGACTCACAGATGAATTCCAAAAGGAGCAACAAGTGACTCTGCCAACGTCACAATAGGTAGACCTTTGAAGCGACATTTCTTTGACATGATGACACGATGAATTGGATTTCATCAAAGAAAAATGTATAAGATTTGTGTAGGATTCCGAAATGACGTTATCAAGAGTGACGAAATTATCACCTACAGCCAGTCAAACGTCGGTTCCGAATAGAATAGGTGAAAGTGGTGTAGGTTCAAATGTGTACCTGAAGCTTTAGACGGTGATGAAGCCCCAAATCACGCAGGATGTTCCACTCAATGTGGAAGTTAAAAGGTAAGAATTCCTCAAAATAACAACATAGAGACTGAATTCAAAAGATGATGGAACAAATGTATTGCCCGTAGAAATGTTTAAATCTGCTTCATATGAACTGGGCACATGCATTAGCTCTACCGTGGGATATGATAGTAGAAGAGCATGCCCGATGTGTGGAATTTGAGTATAGTTTCCGGTCCACCAGAAAGAAGACACCTTCGACTGCACCAAATATAGAGGGAGCAGCCTCCTCAACAGTGCCTAAAAGATCGCCTCTGCCGTATTCTGTGAACACCTGAAATGGTTTGTCAAAAAAATGATAAGTCCTTATCAGTTTATCAGTGCGGTCAGAGATTTGCAAATTGTACCTTACCGTAGATCCCGGAAAACACTCCAGATGTACAGATCGATAATAATAATAATTGTTGGCGCTACAGTCCAAAGGGGGACCGGGGCCTAGCTTGTTCATCAACTAATCGTGTTCTGCACGCTACTGTTCTCTCACGAGTAGAAGGGACCTACAGTTTTTTGCCGATTCCGAACGGCGAAATTTGAGAAGCTTTCCTTGACAGTTATTACTCTTTGAGTGTTGTCAGCAGCTCGAAACAGGTGGTGCCGTGAAAAACTCGGCCCTCACATGACAGTGTGCATATAGACCAGCTATTCAGTGCCATATCTATTTTTGACATTCCTACCAAACTCGTCAGATTGTGTAGACTGACGATGGATAACACTCACTGCTCCGTCAAGCTTGGTAACGAACTCACCGAGACCTTTAATGTCAAAACAGGTTTTAGACAAGGTGACGCGCTGTCATGTGACTTCTTTAACATCATCCTCGAGAAGATCGTGCGTAACTCACAAGTCAACACCAGAGGCACGATCTTCCACAAGTCAGTTGAATTGCTAGCTTACGCTGATGACATTGCCGAGATTGGACGAACACAGCGAGCCGTCAATGAGGCGTTTGCTGGCATTGAAGCGGAAGCAGCTAAAATGGGTCTGGGGGTTAATGAGGGCAATTTAAGTACATGCTGTCATCAAGGAAGGACACATTACATCGACGTCTCGGACGGAGCGTCACACTAGGCAGCAGAAACTTCGAGGTAGTTAAGGACTTCGTCTACCTCGGCTCCGCGGTAAGTAGAGACAACAACATCAGTACCGAAATCAAACGCAGAATCACTCTTGCCAATCGCTGTTTTTTTGGGCTCAAGAGGCAATTGAGTAATAAAGCCCTCTCTCGAAGGACTAAGCTCGCTTTATATAACAGCTTGATCATCCCCGTCCTACTATATGGCACAGAATCTTGAACTTTAGCAAAGGCGGATGAGGAATACCTTAGTCTTTTCGAGAGAAAAGTTTTGTGTGCGATTTTTGGTCCTGTTTGCGTTAATGGCATCTGGAGGAGAAGATTAAATGACGAGCTCTATGGGCTGTACAGCGACATGCGCCTGGTCAAGCGTCTACGGATACAACGCTAAAGATGGCTAGGCCATGTAGGGCGTATGGACACCACTGCTCCGTCCCGAAACGTCTTTGAATCCGTGCCATTGGGACAAGGCAACAAAGGGCGACCTAGGCTGAAGTGGCGTACACAAGTGGAGAAGGACCTCAACCAACTTGGAGTGCGCAACTGGAGACAGCTGCCGAAAGATCGTGCTGGCTGGAGAAGCATGATGGTTGAAGCCCAAGTCCACCCCGGACTGTAGCGCCACAAGAAGAAGAAGAACAAGAAGTGGCGGTAAATGAGGGCATACGAGGGTTGCCTTTTATATTTCGGGATTAGAGAACAAAAACAAATATTAATCATCGGAAATAGCTTTATTGTTTTTAAAATATTCGCCATTAAGATCTATACACTTTCGCATGCGTTTGTCGAAGCACTTTTGCCAGTCTGATTGAGGTATCTCCAAAACATGCATTCTGAACACATCAACCGCTTCTTCCGGTTTCGAAAAGCGTTGACCTCCCTTTTATTTTTTTACGTACGGGAATAAAAGGATTCATCAAATCGATGTTTTGAGTGCTCAAGAATGCAATTGTTTGGGCCGATGTGTCAGAGCTCGCATTATCGTGGTGAAGAGTGATCCGTCTTCGTTGGTTGGATTTCCTGATTTCTTGGAAGACAACTGGTAAACAAATGGTTGCGTACCACTCAGAATCGACGGTTCTGCGTTGTTCTAGTGGTACGGTTGCGACATGTCCAGTTTTTCCAAAAAAACAGGCGACCATTTGCTTGGAAGTGCTTCGTGCGCGAGCAACTTTTGTTGGATTTGGATCAATTTTAAACATCCTTATAGTCGACTGCTGTTTATTTTCGGGCTCATACGCTTAAATCCACGATTCATCACCAGTCATGATGTCATAGACGTTTTCCGAAGCACCGCGATCGTATTTTTGGACCATTTCTTTCGGCTAATCGACACGAGTCTTTTTTTGAGCGATTGACAAATTGTGTGGGTACCAACGCGAAAAAAATTTTTTTACGGTCAAATGTTTATGCAATATTAAATGTATCCTTGTCCCACTAATGCCTAAGGTTGTCTCTATCTCACGATAGGTCTTGCGATATCAGTTGGAGCAGAGCATCAATGGTTTCCGGAACAACAACTGATTTTGGACGACCTTCACGAAATTCGTCTTGGAGTGAACAACGACCTCGGTTGAATTCGCCATACCATCGATAAAAACTGGTCCTTGATGGAGCTTCATCGCCAAAAATTGAATTAAGTTCATCGATGGACTGTTGTGTGCGCGAAAATTTTCACGATTTAATTCCATTTTTTGGGCGAGATGAATCTTTTAAGTTACTTTAAACAACACAAATAGCGCTCGTGTGTCAAAACGTTCTGAGTACGTATAACCTCAAAAATGTCAAACTTTATGATTGAGATGGCAGTTGCCAGATTGCAACACTAGGGTTGCCCAATCCCGAAATATAAAAGGCAACCTTCGTAATGCAACATCGACGTCTCGGAAGGAGCAGCAGAAACTTCGCGCAAGTAATTAACTTCGTTTGCCTTGGTTCATAGGTAAACGGGAACAACAGCGTTAGTACCGATATCAAACGCAGAAGCCACTCAGCTTCTCGACTGACTTTCACGCTAAGTGCGCAGCTGAAGAAGCCGCTAGAAATACCATTCCACATGTCCATCAGATCAAGGAAATATTTAAATTCCTCAATTCGACGACTTCGCTAGGCTCTTCTTCTAATTGTGGCGCTACAGTCCGGGGTGGACCTGGGCCTCAACCGACATGCCTCTCCAGCCAGCACGATCTTTCGCTAGCTGCCTTCAGTTGCGCACTCCAAGTTGGTTGAGGTCCTTCTCCACTTGTGTGCGCCACCTCAGCCTAGGTCGTCCCCTGTTGCGATCCCCCAATGGTTCTGATTCGAGGGCCGGAGCAGTAGTGTCCATACGCCCTGCATGGCCTACCCATCTTTAGCGTTGTATCCGTAGACGCTTGACCAGGCGCATGTTGCTTCGCCAGGTTGCATTTAAACAAATGCTTCCTAGGTAATGTAATAGCTTGCTTTATACAGCAGATTTATTGTCTCAGTCCTTCTTTATGGCGCGGAAACTTGGACTCTATCAGAAGATGATGAGGAAGCGTGCGATTTTTGTTCCTGTTTGCGTTGGCGGCACCTGCAGGAGAATATTCAACGACCATATTTTTATTTATTTATTAAAATATTAATGTAAAACTAAAATTGTAATCGATATGAACTATAAGGTCCAAATAGCTGCGATGACTTACGGACCTTCAATGACCAACTCAATGGGATTTGCGGCGACTTGCGTCTGATCTAGGTTCTTCAGAGTTACCGCTTATGCTGACAATTCCGTGTAGAGCGTTTGGACGTCACTGTTCCGGGCCGAGTCTTCAAATCGGGGTCGTTGGTACAACGTAAAAGGGGACGGTCAAGGCTTCAACCAACTTGAAGTGTACAACTGGAAGCAATTGGCGAAAGATCGTGTTGGCGGTACATGTTTGTTGCTTAAAGTCCAGGTCCTCCTCGACCGGTAATATAACACGGAGATGAAATAGAAGATCCGGAGGGTGTGTATTCAACCTTTTTGTTTTTGTAGTGTAACATTTCAGAGAGAGCTTCTTTGCTCCCTTGTGATTTTGGAGGGTCTAATTTGTTAGTTAGAAATCCTGAGTCTTTTAGTTTTTGTCTCAGTATTCGTATTTCATTCAAAGACACAGAGAATATGACGTTGTAGAATGTTAAGAAAAATGACACAAGTCGACTTCTAAAAAATTCGAAATTCAGTTGTTTTGAGTAATTTTTTAAAAATATCTAAAAAGGGAAGGAATCGGAAAGTTTTCCTCACTTTTTGTAAAACAAAACAAACGTCTTTCTTTTCTAAACAAAACAGATGTCATTATAATAGGAAAGTGTAGGAAACATCTCAGACAACCGGCTTGTATTGCAGTTCCCTTTCTACAGTTCAGCGTGCGGCATTTAAAACGATGGAGTAACTGGTCACCGTGGCGTAGTGTGCAACACAGAGTGCGTCTAGATTCAACTCTCAGCTCAACAACAATTTTTCGAATTTTTCACGGCACCACCTCTTTCGAGCTGCTGACAGCACTCAAAGAATATAATTGTCTAAGAAAGTTTCTCAAATTTCGCCGTTCGGAATCGGCAAAAAACTGTAGGTCCCATCTACTCGTGAGAGAACAGTAGCGTGCACAACAGGAGTAGTTGATGAGCAATCTAGGCCCTGGTCCCCATTTGGACTGTAGCGCCAAAAATTATTATTATCATAAACTTTCTCTGTCCTGTATCAGGTCTATTTCGTTCAACTGCAGGTAAATTGTATCCCCAATTCACTTTTAATAATACGTTGGACTGGTAAGCCCCTCCATCTAATTCCTGGTTGAAATCATGTCAGTCTTGGTCAATCATGGATCGAGCAGTCTTACTTCCAATCAACCTTTTTCCTGACTACGTTTGCCTGTATAACATTACAAAATGCGACAAGCTGACAACAATTAACATGAACATGAAAAATGAATTGACTTCATGAAGCACTCAGCTTCACGACTAACGGTCCCCATCTAAAGAAGCCGCCAACAACCCAGTCCACATGCCCATCAGTATCGAGAAATATTTGAATTCCTCAATTTTTTATTATTGAACAGTTCGCCAAATTGCATTTAAATCAATGTTTCTAGGTATGTGTCATGACCCATTATTAATTCATTCGAAACAAATGTTCCAACTTGTTGCTGCAAATTTCTCTGTTAATTGAAATAGTTAACTGCAGTTGTTTCCCATCAAAACAATGCAAATGCAATCGGTGGTATTTTTTGCTTTGTTTATTTGCGTTGCTCGCTTCCACGAAGAGTGGAATGTACATGCCTCAGTCCTCCGTAAATGATACTTTTTTTCGTTGACAGCGCATTGTCAACAATCAGGTTGGTGGGCTAAAAATAAACAAATTTCAGTGGAAATGGAGATGTCCATACGGGGGGCGTTCAATATATTCTCGGTATCGATATGAAGGAATAAAAGAATTTAATTTAAATTATTTAATTTAAAATCTTTTTCCAAGAAGACATTCTTTCAAATCCGGAAACAGGAAATAATCAGTAGGGGCAAGGTCTGGACTATAGGGTGGGTATTGGATTTCTTCGAAACCACAATCTCGCGCAGCAGCCTTGAAAACTCACGCCCTGTGAACAGGAGCGTTGTCATGAAGAAGCATTACACCCGCTGCGAGTTTACCCCGTCTTTTCTTTTTAATTTCCTTCCGCAATTTTTGCAAAGTGGAAGCGTAAGATGTGGCGTTGATGGTTTCACCTTTCCTTTTGTACTCAATGAGCAAGGTTTCCTTAGAGTCTCAAAAAACTGTGGCTGTTCCTTTTTCATGCCACTGCATGTACTCTTGGTTGCTTTCAGGGTAATAGTGGTGAACACATGTTTCGTCCCCAGTAACAGTCTATAATACCGTCCGCGTTCTCACTACACATCTCCAAAGCTCTCTACAGCATGCGATTCTCATTTTTTTCTGAGGCGCTGTGAACATTCGTGGCACCCACCTTGCACTGACCATTGAAAGGTTAAAATGGTAATGAAGAATGGTGTGAATGGTACCAGTTGAAAGCTTGGTAATCTCTGCCATCATTTTCACCTTTATTCGGGCATCCTCAAGAACAAGTTTTTTTACTTCTTTGATCCTTTCGCCTTCAATGCTCTTCCTGCCTCTCTTGGACTCACTTGAAAACTTTTGCACAGTTGATAATGAAGTTGCGGAACCCTGGTAAACAGCCACCTTCATGAATTGCTTGCTGACTTTTTCCTTGCCTAGTGAAAAATGTATTTACAGCGCGATACTCAATTTTCACCATCATCGTTTTAGTTGCCATTATGATTTTGTTTAACTAGAGATAAAACGCGAATCAATAATCACATTTATATGAAATTTTACACAAATGCACTAAAATAGTATTACTTGATAAATAAGTCTATTTATTTATAAGGCTGCCAAATTTCTTCACTATTTGGCTCTTAATTCAATGTTTCATAAAAAGTGTTACAGTGATCGAATTTAGCTCAAATATGCGCAGTTTTGTTCAATAATCTGTTTGCGTTCGCCATGGACAGGAACAGGTGGTAATCACCTGGCGCTTTGTCCGATGGACAAAACCTACCACTTATGTTGGTGGATGCGATAAAACCTCCCATCCGAGCTCCCGTAGCTTCTGACGAGTCATCAACGAAGTGTGTGATCTGGCGTTGTCCGAGTGCAACACTACAAACTTCCTGTTCCCCAATTGTTGACGCTTCTGGTCGATCGCCTGCTTCAAGTGGCATTCGGTGATTCGGTCCCGAAGGTTTTTTTGCGTCAAATCATGCGGCACTCAAACATCAAGCTTTTTTTGTATCCAGCCTTCTGCAGATGGCTTAAAATGGTTTGGTGACTAACTGCCATCTCCTGGGCGATGTCACGAGATGCCATATGCCGGTCTAACTCGATGATTTCCATGATTCGATCGGTATTCGTCCTCACAGGTCTTCCACCGGCTGGCTTATCCATGGTGTTGTTTTCACCGGCTCTGAATCGTCAAAACCATTCCTCCGTGATTCGAAGTGATAAAGTACCATTCCCCAAAACGTTTCTCTCGCGGATTTACCTTTAGCAAAGGAAAACTTTGAAATAGTGCGAATTTCGGCGTTAGTGAACTCCATGTTTACACGTCTGTAACTGTTGAACACAATATCCAAACTAATCATGCATAGAATCGTTTTGTAAGGTCTTAACCTTAACCAAATGGTGTATACTTTCATCATAATTCTGATCTCTCTCTCTCTCTCTCTCTCTGATCTCTCTCTCTCTCTCTCTGATCTCTCTCTGTCTCTCTGATCTCTCTCTCTCTGATCTCTCTCTCTCATAGATCAAGTATCACATAATTTTCCCATGTGATACTTGAAGCGAACTCATCTGCAGCAAAATCCTTCGCGATGAACAGGAACAAGTGCAAATAACTTTGTGCTAAGTCTGAACTGCGCGGCAGGTGCTTAAGACCTCCCAGAAATTCCGACTTGTAGTAAAATGTGTGGCCTGAATTTTTGCTGATTAAAAACATCTGAACGATTGCTTCTCTCACACGGTTTAATTGTGGCGGTAAATAATTTAAACAAGAATTTGTCCGTAGGCAACCAGCTTTTCGTGGATGATTCTCTATTAATCCAACTAAACACAGAGCAAATTCTTTCTGGTACCGGTATTATTTTGGTTTTTGTAGCATTTTTATTATTATGTACATATGTATTACTCTTCTTAATTCTGAACTTAGAGAAGGTCTGTTATCCGGTATAGCACCGAAAATAATAGCACCGAGTGGAAAAATTCATAAATATGAGGTAAAAGTCAATGGAATAGTGAAGTTTTTTGATTTAATTTTTTTTATTGGGTTAGTATTTGGTTGTAAGACCTTTATTTTTAAGAACAGCGTCACAACGTCGTGGCACGGAGTCGATTAAAGTCAGGCCTAAATCGTTGAACAGGGATATTCTTGTTTTCGGGTTTTGCTTCATATACAACCTTCTTTGCATCAAAAGGTTTTCAATGGGATATAGGTTCGTAGACTGAGTCGGAAACTCCATAGCGTGACCTCCATTGTTTGTATGTTTGGGGACATTGTCTTGCTGTAGAATCCATCTAAGCGGCTAAGCTGCATATTCTACTGTGCGTAAGGTAGCATGGTTTCTCTCATTATGCTGACATAAACTCCGGCAGTCATCATCGGTTTTATCCAGAAAATAGGACCAGTACCATAATAGGAAAAGCATCCCCATATGGCTTAGCTTGTGCGCACTCAGGAGAAGAAAGTCTTTGGCCGTCTCCGAAAGGCAAAGTTTGAGAAGCTTCTTCAAAGGCTTCCTTGTGTGTTGTAAGCAGAGTGAAAAATGCGAGCTGTTCATTCCGGGAATCAGATCTGGGGCCTTCGGCATGTAAAAATCAAGTTAATACGCCACGTCGGTTCCGTATTGAAACAATCATCTTAAAAAAATGATCCAAAAAGAACGGACTCAAGTCATCTGAACTATGTTGATGATGGAGGGTTCTTGTCGGAAGAAGATCAATGATACCATTGACTCGCATTAAAAGCGCGAATCAAGATTGAAGCTTTAGTAACTTTGGTGGCTAACTCTCATCAATTTACAAACAAATTCGAGACGTGGATTACAACCTTCACTTCTGCAGCATTTTGGTGGCACATGCGCATCTAAATCAATGTGTTGCAATGCTCCTTGATATAAAGGCAGAACTTGTCAATATTAAGGGCGTTTACCAAAGCAGGGATTGCTGTCGATGTGTTCAGCTTCTTTTTTGTTGGAGTTTGGGATACATTCCAATGGACAGCTCAGACTTGAATACTGGCCCGTTGTATTACCAGGCAGTAAATTAATAATAATAATTGTTGGCGCTACAGTCCACAGGGGGACCAGGGCCTAGCTTGCTCATCAACTACTCGTGTTGTGCGCGCTACTGTTCCCTCACGATTAGAAGGGACCTACAGTTTTTTGCCGACTCCGAACGGCGAAATTTGAGAAGCTTTCTTAGACAGTTATTGCTCTTTGAGTGTTGTCAGCAGCTCGAAAGAGGTGGTGCCGTGAAAAATTCGAAAAATTGATGTTAAGCTGGGAATCGAACCTACACCCTTCGGCGTGTGAGCGTCGCACTCTACCCACTACGCCACGGCGACCATGGTTTTCCATTGAAGACCAGAAGGCGCTTCTATGATAAGGAACTTAGGTTTTCAGCATATTAGCGCCAAATAGTCGCCACCTGATACGAGCAAAGGGGAGACATTTACATAGAAAGTGATCTGAAGTGTCATCACCTTCTCCACAGGCATCGCAAAGAGTGACATCACTAAGCCCAGACCAACTTAGGTGCTTAGCTAAGGTGAAGTGTCCCGCTAGTACGCCTACAAGCCGTCTAAGCTCACGGCTGTCTTAAGATTGCAGAAAAGACTCGGATTTCTTGCTAACCTTCGGGATCATGCACTTGGTCATCCTGCATTTTGGAGAGTCACGCCATCTTTAGTTGTGCTGTAGAAAGACCCAACCGTCGACGGAGGCCCAGACCAAGATGCGGGTAGTCCCAAGGTGGGTTCGGGCTCTGCGAACGCCTCTTCTAAACCTTGCCTCGCTAGTTCATCGACAATCTGGTTCCCAAGACCCTGTGGCGTCCCGGGACCCAAAAAAGTTTTAGCGAATTCAGCCTGCATACCAAATTAAGAGAAGACGTGCATTCTTGGACTATCTTGGAAGTGGTTAAAGGGTTGAGTAAGGCCTTAAGCACAGCTTTGCTGTCGATACAGACACAGTAATGGATCGCGAAAGCTTTCGCTTCAAAGACCGAAGAGAAATTACCTAAGCGGGCGTGATGTCTGATGTTGTCGTCTTTCACATTCGTATTCCTTGTTCAGTTGGTCATCTCCCAACTCCTCCAATTTCTCAATTCAACTCAATCGATAATCGATAAAACATTAGGTTGCGGAGAAGCTTCCAAAATCGACTGAAGCCCTCAGCTAACTTTATCGGACGTAGGATATAATTTTTGCTCGCACATGGAAAAATCTTCCTCAGCGATTATCACAGCGTAGTGTAACTTTAAGCAAACAAGAGAAGGCTCAATAGAATTCATTTAATCTCTTACGTTGCTTCTCTGCAATAAGTTCAATGTCTGACGTGCTTATCATATATGTAATTTTGACGACTTCGGCAGTGATGTATACCACACATCAAACTTAAGAGAGCGTCGACATTCTTGATCTGACAGGTAAATGATGCAAATCAAGTTTCATAGAAAAGAGTAACTTCGAATTCTGTCTGTTCATCCTAGCACCTTATGAATATGAATAGAGCTCAGTTTTGCGTACAACCTCTACTGACTTTACACTGACACTCTACTGACGCGTACTGACGCCTTTAAAGGTAAAATTAAGATTCGGTTGTGTGGCCTTGTGCAGGGAAGTATTACTCTCCAGAGAATCGAAAATCTCATTGAAAATCATTCCGTTTACATGAGTTTCCTCTTTTTTTCATCTCGAAAAGTGCACGTCCACGGACAAGTTCCTCCTCACAATTCCAGGGAACTACGTTACAAACAACCATTCAAAGCGCGCTTAATGAATCACAATGCAGTCACAGAGTTCTAACCAAACTTTATCTTGACTCACGTTAGAAGAAATGCAGGATATCCTGTCAGCGCATAAATATTTCCAACAGCGGCTTGCAAAAAGGAAAATACTCATACCTCGACTTCGAGCGCACAACGCAGGAAAAGCAGAAAAACCTAGAGAACTACATGCGAAAAATGTAAATACCGTCCTCCGTGGCATGCTAATGGAAAACCATGACATCACCAGGATTTGCTTCGTTGCCTTGTGCAGTCAAAATTCCGCAGCTCCTCATAGTATATGGTCAAAGTGTACTTTGGCCACAAATCCCATAAGCCTCAACTTTGATATGGTAGTCCTACGCACTTTGTGCGTCTTAACTGAGACAGGAGTGCAGGCTGCAAATTATCGAGCGCGAGACGATGAAAAAAGCTCCCAGTCTGTCCCAATCGTCTGGAATCTGGAAAAAGGGGAATCGAATTCCTTTCCACGCCCAAACCCCCGACACACAGCACACAACGGTGTCACCAACACTCCGGAACAACTTCAGGGGACGGAGCAACAATTGCTTTCCATTTCACTTGGTCGACTGTGTGTGAGCAAATCCTGGAGAGAGCTCGAATCGGTTCGTGAACGCAGTCCTGCGCACTTGACCCAACACAGCAACAGGCAGTTCGAAATGTTATTCCAGCTTCCAGCGCTTCTATGTATTTCCGCCAGATCTCATGTATGAGGGGGTTATGCAAAGGTTACGGACTACAGACTACATTGGAATTTCAATACTTAGCGTGCCGTTGCAGGGGCGCATAATTCAAAATTGCAAAATCCCTGGCTCTTCCTACTGCGAGGAAAGGTATGGGAATCGCAATAAAGTTAAGACATGCACTGCCCCAACCAAATAGAGATGAGTTGCAAATATCAATTGTGCGAAATTCTCATTAAGTTCAAACTTTTCAAGGCATTGTGATGCAATAACGGGGCCAGCATCCGGCGAAAGGCCAGCGTTGTGTAATCGCACACGGAGCACGTTGCGAGGACGCTGGGATGCATTTCTGGGCAGTCCAACACACCAATCAGGTCAATTGAGTTTGTTCAAGAGGAATTTAGTTGGGGGAGACATCGCAGGGCTGCGTTGGAAGGTGTGAGCGAATTCTCACGGATGGACTTATTGAACAAATGCGAAGTCCCAACAGAACGAGAGCACAGCTGGAGGTGTACACGGAGATATGGAAAATTACCAGCGATTAACTTTATTGTCTTCGATTTCTGGGAAGTGGCGACAGACGGTAATTTTTGTGGTTTGCATGTTCCCACAGTCCTTGGTGGGAACAATAAATTCTTTTGCAGCATTTTTTGTTTGGTTTTGACCAAGAAAAGGGTTTTATCAAGCCACGGACCTTTCCTTTAGATTTTAAACGAACATGTTTGCTAATTGTGAGCCTCCCAAGCACCAGCTTGATTTGTGAATGACAGCAGTTGACGTCAGATCACGAGCCTTTTAGGATTATACATGTGGCCTTTGAAGATAAAATGTAGACAAGATTTGTGCAGGTTGGTGTGGAAATTCCACCAATTCCACCAAACCCAAATCCAACACCACTCCGTGACTACTTTTCAGACGCGTTCCTGTGGTCTCTAAGTGTGAGACCACCAAATGCGTTTTATGCACAAATTAATGTGCGGGTTACTTTAGCCACAAAGAAGCGCTGTGCTCCAAGCCTGCTAGGCATGCTATCTAAGCGGATTTTAAGTAACATTGGAAATTTATTTTTAATTATTTGTTCATCCCGAAATTCAGTGTTATATTTTTACTAGAATAAATTTCTTGAAACACACTGCAAACTAACACCATATGTTAACCCTGATTACATTTCAACAAGGGACTGTAAGTAACTTCCAAGAACCTCGAAGGGACAGCAACTCCCGATAGAGAGACATCACCTTAACATCATCTGCATACCCAGCAGCTGGACACCTACCTACAAAAACAAACATTAATCATCGAAAATAGCTTTATTATTTTTCAAAATATTCCCCATTAAGATCTATACACTATAGCATGCGTTTGAACCAATTGTCGACGCACTTTTGCCACTCTGATTGAGGTATCTCCGAAACATGCATTCTGAACGCATCAACCGTTTCTTCAGATGCCGAAAAACGTTGATCTCTCATTTTATTTTTTTAATAGGGAATAAAAAGAAGTCACTCGGTGCCAAGTAAGGACTATGCGGCGGATGACTCATCAAATCGATGTTTTGAGTGCTCAAAAATGCAGTTATTTGGGCCGATGTGTGAGAGCTCACATAGTCGTGGTGAAGAGTGATCCGCCTTTGGCGGTTGGGTTTCCTGATTTCTTGGAAGACAACTGGTAAACAAATGGTTGCGTACCACTCAGAATCGACGGTTCTGCGTTGTTCTAGTGGTACGGTTGCGACATGTCCAGTTTTTCCAAAAAAACAGGCGACCATTTGCTTGGAAGTGCTTCGTGCGCGAGCAACTTTTGTTGGATTTGGCTCAATTTGAAACACCCATACAGTCGACTGCTGTTTACTTTCGAGCCCATGCGCGTAAATCCACGATTCATCAACTGTCACGATGTCATAGAATTGTTTCAAAGCACCGCGATCGTATTTTTGGAGCATTTCTCTCGACCAATTGACACTAACTTTTTTTTGAGCGATTGACAAATTGTGTGGGATTTATGTGTTTATGTAATATTGAATGTATGCTTGTCCCACTAATGCCTAAAATTGTTTCAATCTCACGATAGGTCACATGACGATCTTGCAATATCAGTTGGCGCACAGCATCAATAGTTTGCGGAACAACAACTGATTTTGGACGACCTTCACGAAATTCGTCTTGGAGTGAACTACGACCTCGGTTGAATTCACCATACCATCGATAAACACGGTCTTTTCATGGAACTTCATCGCCAAAAATTGCATTAAGTTCATCGATGCATTGTTGTTGAGTCGAAAGTTGTAAAAAATAATCGCACGAAAATTTTCACGATTTAATTCCATTTTTTGGGCGAGATGAATCTTTTAAGTTACTGTAAACAACACAAATAGCGTTCAGATGTCAAAACGTTCTGAGTACGTATAACCTCAAAAATATCAAATTTTACGATAGAGCTGGGAGTTGCCAGATGGCAACACTAGGGTTGCCCAATCCCGAAATATAAAAGGGAACTTTCATACTAGCTAAACACATAGCAGCCGAACATCTACCAACTGAACATTTAGAGGCTAAATACCTAGGAACTGTACACCTAGCAGTTGAACACTCACCATCTCTGATAGAATTCCCTACTCCCACCTTCTCGTGGTGCCAGGCGAAGCGTGGGTTGATCTGGGGCTTGGTGAGGCTGAGAACAATCGCTTTGAAACGGAAACTAACGCTTTACATATGGACATGGAATTCAACGACGGCCATTAGAAATGGTACACAAACAAACATGGGATTGGATTGGACTCCGAGGAGCTTCGTTAATTGCCACAAAGTACTAGGTTCCCACAAATGGGGTGGAAATTCTGCGGTTCTAAAGAGCTTGGTTGCATCGGAAACCAATAGAACCGCAATGCTGTACTCCAGATTTCCAGAGGAGACTGCATAGAGATATAGGGCAGGATTGAAATTATGCCCGCATGAAGTAGCCTAATTTTTTACTGGACACCCAATATCGGCAAGTTGCTGATGCCTAGGCTGCACAGCAGAGTACCGAAAAGGACCATTATATAATGCTAAGCCGCAAAGGAGACTAGAATCGAAAGAAGTTTAAAGTGGAGTGTTACTTGTCCAATAATGTGTAGCCTTTAAACAAGCGTCTAATGGCGATATCGTAGTCGTAAAGGGAGATTTCAATGCCAGAGGAGGGCCAACAATATGCCAACAATAAGCGCGTAAAGAGCGCTTATGGCATTGAAGAAGACAATGGGCGTCTTGTGGATTACAGAAATACTAACTATCCAGCCATTGGTGGCACGTTGTTTGACTGGGGCGAGCACATACAGTTTGTCACAATACTAAATACACAGCACGAAAACACGAAAACAAGGAACTGCATGGAACGCGCAATGAAAACAGAAAACTTTTTAATAGGTCACTTTAGACCAATCTTTAAGAGGCTTGAAACCTGTATCGATAGAAACAAAAAGAATATAAGAGGCTAATTCGGGCTTCAAAAAGTGCTTCTTATAAAGGTTTTTGTGGAAAAATCGAAACAATCTGTTAAACCAGCAGAATGGCGAAAGTCCTCAAAAGGGACAAAGCAGTGAGGCAGGATTCAGAAAACCCGACGGTAGCTATACTGTGTCTAAAGCTGAGACCATCCAGCTCATGCTAAGGACTCACTTTTCTGGGAACCAGACCACAATTAGCACAAAACCACAAAACTGGGGATGAGTAGACAAATACTACACGTAGAGGCTGGTATATAAAATCGCTTGTAATAACAGATGAAGCCGTCAAGTAAACTGTTGCGGCTTTTGATGGCTTCAAGTCACCGGGCACCGATGGCATATATGCAGAATTGCTGCAAAAGCACATAGACACTATACTAGCGGCTCTGAAAAGAATCTTCACTCCCAGAATGGCGCTGGCATACATTCCAAGCACCTGGCGTACAGTGAAAGTGGCCTTCATACCAAAAATTGGTAAAGAAGATACTCTCTCGCCAAAAATTTCAGGCCTATCAGACTCACTTCCTTGATGCTAAAAAGCTCGAAGAGGGTGGTCGAACTGCACCTGCGCAGAAACGCTTTGTGATCACGCCCTCTATCTCAGATGCAACAGAAAATCTTGCTAGGCTGCGCTGCAAAATCTCGTCTGCAGAATTGAAAGTGGACTTGACAGGAGAGTATACGCACTAGGAATTTTTATCGATATAGAGGCTTTCGACAATGCGGCTTTTGATGGCATATGTAACGCGGCCAGGGAACACGGCGTAGAAAAATCATTGATATAGTGGATAAAAGCAGCGCGTAAGAATAGGACTATAATCGCAAAGGCGAGTGTGACCAGTTTGTAATGTCGGAGATTAACAGAGGCTGCCCTCAAGGTGGCGTCCTCTCACCTCTCCAATGGTGCATGCTGGTCGAATTTTTGCCCAGACTTATGCGGTTGATGTAGCCATATTGGTTACCGGACCATGCCTTGCGGCCGTTTGTGCAAGTGGGCAGGCAGCCCTTGACATGATCGATAACTGGTGTACTAGAAATGGGCTATCAGTCAACCCTCTCAAAATTGAGGTTGTTCTCTTCGCGAGAAGGAAGAATCTGACTGATCTAACTCAACTAGTACCTTAAGGTCTCCCTATTCCACATTCCAATGAAGCAAAATAAATAGGTGTTATCCTGGATAAAAAAAACTTCTTTGGAAAAAACACATTAAGACCAAAACTTTCAAGGTGCTGTCAGTACTCTGGCAGTGTAAAGGAGTATTTGGCGAAACCTGGAGCCTATCACCAAAACAATGGATCTATACGGCAATAATTAGACCTCTTCTCTCATATACATCAGTCGTTTGGTGGAACAAGCTTCCGTGCGACTACGTAACTGCTGCTTTAACCAAGCTTCAAAGAACCTTTCTTATCGGCTACATAGGGGCCTTCCCCAGCATGCCTGGCTCTGTTCTTGATGCACTGATTAATCTTCCTCCCCTTGACCCTCACATCATGGGATGTACACTCAAGGCCATATGTTGGTTACAAGGGAATGGTCTTTGGTTTAACTCGCACTGGAGCTTTGATGACCTCGCACACCGTATCTCCTATGCCACTAGTCTTATGGACATTTCGTATGATGCACGGTCACGAATAATACAGCGTCGCTTATGCAAAGTCGACTTTCCCCGTGCCTTGGACGGGATCTGGCCAGAAACTATACCGGGAAAGGAAAGTGGTTGGATTTTCAGGGACGGCTCCAAGACGGTGGAGGAATCTGGAGATTGGGCCTTCGTGGAAGACGACAATATCAGATTTCACGCCTCCTTAGCTAATTTTGCGTCGATTTTCCAGGCGGAAGCCCTTGCGATACTAATGGCTACCAACTATATTGTGAAGAATAGGTGGAGGGAGCACATTATTTGTGTCTCTAGCGACTGCCAAGCTGTCACATTATCTGTGTCTGTAGCGACAGCCAAGCACATTATCTGTGCCTGTAGCGACAGCCAAGCTGTGCTTAAGACTATACTCAACCCTTTAACCATTTCCAAAACAGTCCAAGAAAACGAGTCTTCCTTTAATGTAGGCGCAAACTGAATTGGACATTCTAAAACATGTCTAAGTCCAGGAACATCATGGGATCATGGGAAACGAGTTTACCAATAAACTATCTAGACATGGTTCAAAAGAGGGGTTCGCAGGGCCCGAACACACTTTGGGCCTACTTGCATCCTTGACCAGGGCCTCCGTCAACGGTAGAGTCTCCCTACAGCACAACCAGAGATGGCATAACTCTCCAGGATGCAAGGTGACCAAGAGTATGCTCCCAAACGTTAGCAAGAAATCCCCGTCTTTTCTGCTGTCTCTAGACAGAAACGATTTCAGACGACTTGTAGGCGTACTTAAGGGACACTTTACCTTCGCTATGCACCGAAGTCGACTTGGGCTTACTGATGTCACACTCTGCGACGCCTACGGGGAAGGTGAAGACACTTCAGAGCACTTTCTGTGTCAATGTCCCGCCTCTGTTCAGAAAAGATGGCGACTGCCTGGCGCTGATGTGGTGTGAACTGAAAACCTAAGTTCCTTATCACAGAAGCGCCTCCTGGTTTTTCTTCTGAAAACCAAGATATAACATTAAATTAAGGTTACTGCCTGGAAATACAATGGACAGGTATTTGTGTCTGACCGCTCCAGTGCAGTATATCTCAACTTCAAAAAAAAAAAGTAGATAGCCTTAAGTCTTGTACTTATTCAAAAATACCTCAATGCAGATTGAATAAAAAAATGAAATGAACTCCATTAACAAGTTCCATAACTTTTGAATGCAAAAACATTCATAGCAAACTTCATACAGCGTACTTGCTTTTGTGACTGACCGTATGAATGTTAATTAACGGCAGAAACACAATTGAACATAACCTACAACTGACACCTGGAAAAGAACTGATTAGTCCAATAGAGAGAATAGAAGGAATCAGGAGGAGCCCGAAGAAACAAGCGAAGAAAGTGCAACATAAACATGACATGCCGCCTTCAAGAGCTAAAGCAGCAGAAAATATGTTTGCCACAATATGCATATTCATAGTATCACTAAGAAAACTCACTGGTGGCCGAAATTCTGAATAATAATAATAATAATAATAATTGTTGGCCCGACAGTCCACAGGGGGACCAGGGCCTAGCTTGCTCATCAACTACTCGTGTTGTGCGCGCTACTGTTCTCTCACGAGTAGAAGGGACCTAAATTTTTTTGCCGACTCCGAACGGCGAAATTTGAGAAGCTTTCTTAGACAATTATTACTCTTTGAGTGTTGTCAGCAGCTCGAAAGAGGTGGTGCCGTGAAAAATTCGAGGTGTTCAGCCGGGAATCGAACCTAGACCCTTCGGCGTGTGAGCGTCGCACTCTACCCACTACGCCACGGCGGCCACAGGAATTCTGAATACCACCCGATAATAAAAATAATTGTTGGCGCGACAGTCCACAGGGGGATGAGGCCCTCATCCTTGTTCATCAACTACTCATGTTGTGCGCGCTACTGTTCTCTGACGAATTGAAGGCACCTATAGTTTTTTGGACGACTCCGAACGGCGAAGCTTTCATTGACAGTTATTACTTTTTGAGTGTTGTCACCAGCTCATTCGAGGTGTTCAGCCGGGAATCTAACCTAGTCCCTTCGGCATGTGACCGTCGCACTCTCCCCACGACTACAACCCGATGCACAGTCGAAATATCAAACATCAAATTTTGAATAAGGTTAGTTCTTTAAATGAAAGAACACACCACTACTGTCTTAAACTACTTAGACGATTAAAGCATTCTTGTCACCTCGAAATTCCATATTATCAACGAATTCCTCTACCTCAACGCATCATACGTAAAAAACCAGACGGTGACCACTGGTGGGATCCCTTCAAAATTATTTGAAAGCCACATCGAATATATCAGAAAACTTACTGAAGACGCTATTTTCTAAAGCAGGAATGGAAAAGGGGATGAATATCAAGCACCTGATATAAGGACAATTGTAAAGACACATACACGAGTACATCTTAATTTTTCGCCTTACCAGGTATACCGGTATGAAGTGAGCATCAAGATACAAATGTCTCGATAGGGAACATTTGTTGTGGACGAGCCCTTATTTTTTTTTTGTTTGCTATGACATCTGTGACAAATATTTAGTATACATCAAATCATTGAACAGACAACATCATATTCTTTCAATTTTGTACAAGAAAGTGATGATTTGCGGAAAGCATTAATTTTTTGTTTTCATTTGAAGAAAAGTGATGCAGAGTTGCATCGAATGCTTGTCGAGGCATATGGTGATCATGCTCTATCAGAAGCAACATGCAAAAGATAATTTCAACGGTTCAGAAATAATAATTTTGATGTGAGAAATGAAGAACGTCGAAGACCACCAAAAAAGTTTGAAGACGCCGAATCGCAAACGATATTGGATGGAGATGACACTTTGAGTCAAAAGCATATGGCACAACAAAAAATTTCTGACCGTTTAAAAGCTATGGGAAACATCCAAAATTGTGGAAAATGGGTGTCACATGAATTGAATGAAAGACAAATGGAAAACCGAAAAAACAATTGTGAAATTTTGCTTCAGAGACACGATAGAAAATTGGTTTTGCATCGGATTGTTACTGGCGATAAAAAATGGATTTATTTTAAGAATCCTAAACGGAAAAAATCATGGGTTAATCTGGGACAACCATCAACATCAACTGCAAAACCAGATCGATTCTGCAAGAAGACAATGCTGTGTGTTTGATGGGACCAGAAAGGTGTGCTGTACCACGAGCCCCTATAACCTGGTGAAACCGTTAATACTGATCGCTACCGACAACAAATGATCAATTTGAACCATGCATTGATTGAGAAATGACCAGAATGGGCCAGAAGACACGGCAATGTAATTTTGCTCCTGCACACAAAGCAAAACCGGTTCAGGATACAATAAAAACACTTGGCTGGACACACCACTCACCAGACTTCGATTCTTCCTACGACCATTTGTTTTCATCGATGGGACACGCATTGGCTGAGCAGCACTTTGATTCCTACGAGGAGGTCGAAAATTGGGTGTCTGATTTGTTTGCTTTAAAGGACGAACAATTTTATTGGCGTGGTATTCACAAATTGCCAGAAAAGTGGTTAAAATGTGTAGAAAACAATGGCCAATACTTTGAATAAAATGTTTTTACTTTCCCATTAATATACGTCAAGTATGCCTTCTCGAGCAGTATTTAAAAGAACAGCTCGAAAATTTCAAGGACGCGTAGGGAGAATTTTATTTCCACAATTGATCTCGAGCGAACTGATTTTCTTCGACCACGTAAATACATTAAGGATCATTATCGCACTCTATGTTGACTGAGGTTGACTTCGCGAAAATTGTCAGCTTGAATCTTTATGCCTTGTGAAGTAGAGGCATCCCGGATATCCTTAATCGCTGCAATAAAGCCTTCATATGACGCAAGTAACGTCATACACAATGGCTAGTTGCCAGAAGAGTTTGGGAGACCACAGTAGAGTTGGTTGAGTGTGCAAATGATGGCGACCATATTTTTTTGTGAATATCATCGATGTACTCCGTGTAGAATTAATGAACAAAAATGTTGACAACCGACAGACTATGACATCTTACACAAAACACCATGATTTTGCTGCCTTCAGATAGTCGAGCTTGACTTGATGGTCTACAATCTAAATGCTTAGCCAAGCCACACACAGTAAAAATAACCATTTCCGACTCGTCCAACTGAACATAACTGAACCGAAAACCAAGAAAACAAAGAACAGCTCACTTAGACCTAGACCAACCGACACTAATCCTGGTATTGTGAAAAGGAAGAAGTAGGACAGTTAAATGTCTAAGGCTTTGTTCCTTCGCTTGGTTTAGCGCATTCTCGTTTTTTTATCGGGTTAAGACCTATCTGGAGGTGCAACTCATACGAGTCCTCTGCCGTCAAACTGGGTGTTTTATAGGCTTGACATATTGTGATAGTCTGGTCGGTTCTAACCACGGTAACTCCGAACTGGATGCTTGCACCAGAATCGGAGGGGCTTGATCTACGTTCGGAGTGCTAACATTGGTCTGGAAAAATAAGATGACTATTTCCTCTCGTGAAGATCAAAATGGCCCTAAACAACAACTTGACCATTTTATTCCTGCTCTTCCCAACAGATCTTTTAATGGTCTGGACGTTAACTTTGATCACAAGAAAGCACAGCTGGAAAAGAAGCTTAATTAGCTGCGGGCACCCAATTCAATGCACTGCTTTATTGACGGACATGTAGACTGGGAACTGGTTAATTTCAGTTCCATCAACTTATTACCGATTCAGGCAAAAGAAACCCGTCTGTGGAACAGTTCCACTTAAAAATTATATCCTTGTCACCATAATGCTCCAGTACTTTTACTTGAATAACCAATGAGGTCAGACGACGCCTGAGAAGTGTGAAATTCCTTAAACGTCCCTAAACGTCCCTAAAGTACATTAAGACAAACATCAAGGAGATTCTTCGCATTTTCGCTGCGGTGAGAAACTCCTCTTCAAACTGAGGCAAGAATCGAGTTAAAATTAGCCCGTCTGCAGTGCTAAACTTTGAAACACAATGCCCTTATAAATTGCGGAGACTGAATTTCATGCCACAGCTATGCCAGTTCCGCGAAACTGACAACGATTCGCTATTTATAGCAGTTATTTAATTTACATGAATTCACGGTTGGTGAACGTGCCTCAGGAATGTCTGTGCACCCTTTGAGGATAGATTAGACAATGAAAGTCGATTTTTCAGGCAACAGGTACGCTTCGGCAGTGGGCGCAAGAATCGCAAACTCACTTCAGGCATTTACCTCCTTTGACCTTTTCTGGGGTTTCTCTCATCCACCTTTTTCTTTAACATTGTAGGGAAGTTGTTTTAAGAGAAAACGTTGTTACGCACAGGCGTCTTAGAAATTCGAAAAAACTCATGGGGCAGGTTGACATTTGGTGTTCACTCCGACTTATGCATGCAAAACATTGCTTTTCCAAAGCTTGATCCGACGTCATCCCAATTTGTCCATATTTCATGAACCTCCTTTAAAGGGCACAGAAACGCCCGACTTAAAGTCCGCGTGCATGCACGTTGGCCCTGCTCTGCGGGCGGAACTAGTAAACGGCATTGTGTAACTCAATGCCAAGTAATTCCATTTAATGGATGAACTCATGTATAAAGTATGTTCGCATATCGACACATGCCTACTTAGGAGATTACCTTTCCAGAGAATTATAGCGCCACACAGAAACACAGGAACGCCTCGATGGCTAATCCAATTGAGTCCCCATCAAGGGTTATCTCTGGCCCACAGTGTTTTTGGTGTGCTCTTGTGTGGGCACGAAGATGAAAAACTCCCAGGTCGACTGTTGGCCCGGTTTTAGCCGTATCGCCCGAAAACCACGTACTGCACAGTGCATCCCCGCCCTTGGACTAGTTTCCGCCCATGGCCGTGTTACTGGTACTCCTGCGGCCTGCATTATAGATAAGGCTGTTAAGTCGATTTAAATGCATTCAATGGAATGACAAGCTATTAAATTTTCACCAATCGACGGCCATGCCTTAAGATGCCGCACCCGCAATCTTATGGTGGGGGGTAGGAGGAGAGATGTAGTCGAAGGGATGCGAGTGCTTCGAAATGTCTTAAACTGGAAAGGTGCTTCGGTTGAGAAATCCTCTCACGTATCGTCTGGCCCCTACTGCCGAAAACGGATGTGCGTGGGTCCTCGCCCTCGTACATCATCTCCTGTTCTTCTTTTCCGAGCAACAGCAACCGTCTGAGTTTTCATTCCTTGCGTCACTGACGGACATATTGCTGCCGCACACCGTCGTTCAAATATGTACTCCCTCACGAAAGTCGTAAATACAGGTATCGTGGCAGAGCTCCAAATGCGAACTTGAAGATTTTTCTTCTTGGAGCACGGTTGGTGATGGCGCTTAGGGGGATGCATGAGAGACGTAACAGCCAATTTGGCTCCTATTCAGCATGCATCTTATAGCCTGCAGATGCACCGTTAAAACTAATTCCAACAGCAATGCAGCTGATGCTTGCAAATTCTAATCAAGTCTTAGGGGTTCTTTTTTCCTAAATTAACTTGTGAGTTCTATGGTCGCTGAGCAGTGATGGAGTGGGGTGTAGATGAAGTGTTGCAAGAGATACTGAGTTAAGGGGTTCGGCACCCTCTGGCGCAGATGTGTTGGTGCACGCTACGACATTATGTTCACAAAACGCACAACTTCGATTTCTTTGTTTATTTCTTGGGGTTTATTGGACAAATCTTTAAATCTGTTTGAAGAACATGAAAAATTCCAAAATGTAAAAAAGGTCCTAAATCAGAAAAGGAGTAAACAGATTTGTCAATTTTGAGCCTGTTAATATTTTTGGTTAGCACAACTTGGAATAATTTAATTTTGAACTTAAGTGTAATTCAAGTAATTTGGCAAGGGCGAGTTGCATTTGCATGTTAATGGTTTCGTTTTGCAAAATTTAATGCAACAGGAAACCATTAATATGTACTTAAGTACAAATGGTTAGACATTAAATAGGCTGGAATATGTTAAAGTTGAAAATGATAAATAGAGCGAGTATGAAATATGTATAAAGGTGAACGCATTTAATACGAAAGTGCACCGATGATACACGACGACATTGATGTACATCATTACGAAATATCTAGCTGAGCCGAGTATAACTTTCTAACTCGCCACACCTTCAACACATATTCGTTTTGCGTAATCTGTACAGCACAGGAGCCATAGAATCCGATCAACCCAAAAACAAACCTTTCAAATGTTCGTTTTGTGATTAATAACCACTTTACTTCAGCCTTAATTTTTGTCCTTGGCTGAAGTTTCCCGAAGTTTTTAAATAAATCAATTTTCGTCATTTCAACACTGAATTTTGATACTTATGTATTTAAAAAACAGTCCTCCAGGTACGTATATAAGTTGCCAAATCACGACGGCTACAATCAGGAATAATAGTCATATATCAATTTGATTCGATCTTGAAAATTTAACACCAGATCAGTTAACCCTAAAATCTTTTCTCAGCCATGAATGAATTTTTCCCGTCAAAAATTTGTTTTCCCATCGGATGACGATCTGAGACAGAGTTCAAAATGTATTGCTACCTACAGTGCATGAATTCCAAATATGAATATCAACTCTTGTTCATTTCTATTCGAAACTTTTAAGGACGGCTTTGTGGGATTGGCTTGAATTGGCGATCTTAAAAACCGTAAACAGACACAAATGTTTTTGTCTCTGAACTAATACAAAAACATTTGTGTCTGGAGACGCCTTTGACTGCGCCAACTACCGAGTGATCAGTCTCCTGAACATAGCATACAAGATCCTCTCTGCCGTATTGTGTGAGCGTCTGAAGCCGTTTGTCCATGACCTGATAGGTCCCTATCAGTGTGGTTTCAGGCCAGGGAAGTCCACAATAGACCAGATCTTTACATTACCCATGGAAAAGACCCAAGAAATGCAAATTGACACTCACCACCTATTCGTCGATTTTAAGGCTGCATAAGACAGTGTGCATAGAGACGAGCTATACAGTGCCATGTCTAGTTTTGGCATTCCTACCAAACTCGTCAGATTGTGTAGGATGACGATGGAGAACTCTCGCTGCACCGTCAAGGTCGATAACGAACTCACCGAGACCTTTAATGTCAAAAAAGGTTTTAGACAAGGCGACGTACTGTCATGCGACTTCTTCAACATCATCCTCGAGAAGATAGTGCGTAACTCACAAGTCAACACCAGAGGCACGATCTTCCAGAAGTCAGTTCAATTGCTAACATACGCTGATGACATTGACGTGATTCGACGAACACAGCGAGCCGTCAATGAGGCTGGCATTGAAGCGGAAGCGGCTAAAATGGGTCTGGCGGTAAATGAGGACAAAACTAAGTACATGCTGTCATCAAGGAAGGACACACAACATCGACGTCTTGGACGGAGCGTCACACTAGGCAGCACAAACTTCGAGGTAGTCAAGGACTTCGTCTACATCGGCTCCGTGGTAAATAGGGACAACGACACCAGTACCGAAATCAAACGCACAATCACTCTTGCCAATCGCTGTTTCTTTGGGCTCAAGAGGCAATTGAGTAGTAAAGCCCTCTCTCGAAGGACGAAGCTCTCTTTATATAACAGCTTGATCATCTCTGTCCTACTTTATGGCGCGGAATCTTGGACGTTAGCAAAGGCGGATGAAGAAGCCCTTAGTCTCTTCGAGAGAAAAGTTCTGCGTGCGATTTTTGGTCCTGTTTGCGTTGATGGCATCTGGAGGAGAAGATTAAATGACGAGCTCTATGGGCTGTACAGCGATATGCGCCTGGTCAAGCGTCTACGGATACAACGCTTAAGATGGCTAGGCTATGTAGAGCGTATGGACACCACTGCTCCGGCCCGAAAAGTCTTTGAATCCTAGCCATTGGGACAACGCAACAGAGGACGACCTAAACTAAAGTGGCGCACACAAGTGGAGAAGGACCTCAACCAACTTGGAGTGCGCAACTGGAGACAGCTAGCGAAAGATCGTGCTGGCTGGAGAGGCATGTTGGTTGAGGCCCAGGTCCACCCCGGACTGTAGCGCTACAAGAAGAAGAAGAAGAAGACACAAATGCATATACAGTTTTTCAAAAATGTAATGTGAACTGGTCGAATGCTCTCCTTCATTTGATCCTACCGATATTTGTTCACCGTTAGTGGGAGGCTTCAAGTAATGAGATGCAACAACGTCTTCTTGTCTTAATCTCACTTGTAAGGACAAAATAAAATACTTCGGCTTTGTAAAAAATAAATTCACAAACTATATTATTTAAACAGATTTATTTCATGTGTGGCATTGGCAGTCCCTTTCTCATAGGCATTGTAGTCCCTTTCTCATTCGTCGACCAATCCGAGGGTGACTTCTTTAAAAGTGTATCATCATCCATCCCCTTAGATGAAATTGATGACAGGACTTCCTTCATATCTGCGTATAAACTCTAAGGGCAACAGCTAACGTCTTTATTAAGCAAACAGCCTCGCAATCCGCTCGCATAGACGTGTAAACCAGCTTATACGCCGCAGTTGAGCACCTCGATTTGAGGTTCAAGCTTAAGGTTAAGCCTTCACCAGCCGAACACGCTCCGGCATGCAACAGGACAGAACGGGCGCATCGTTTGGGTCTAATTCTTGGGCAGAACTTTCATTGAAAAGAAAAATTGAAATCAATTCTAATGCTAATTTGAAATTTCCAGGTTCACGAGGGAAAGAGAAAAGTTATGGTGGGGCGCAGGTTTTCTAATCAAGAAGTTAATGTTTCTGTAACGTGATTTCAATTTCTTTCTTGTTGTGGCGCTATAGCCCGGGGTTGACCTGGGCCTTAACAAACATGTCTCTCCAGCCAGCATGATCTTTCGCTAGATGCCTCCAGTTGCGCACTCCAAGTTGGTTGACGTCCTTGTGTCCACTTGTGTGCGCCAACTTAGTCTAGGTCGTCCTCTGTTGCGTTGTCCCAATGGCACGTATTCAAAGTCTTTTCTGTACGGAGCAGTGGTGTCCATATGCTTTACATGGCCTAGACATATTAAGCGTTGTATCCGTAGACGCTTGACCAGGCGCATGTCGCAGTACAGCCCATAGAGTTCGTCGTTAGATCTTCTCCTACAGATGTCATCAACGGACCAAAAATCAGACGCTAAACTTTTCTCTCGAAGAGACTAAGGGCTTCCTCATCCACTTTTGCGTACGTCCCAGATTCCGCTCCATAAAGTAGGACGGGGATAATCAAGCTGTTATATAAAGCGAGCTTAGTCCTTCGAGAGAGGGCTGTATTATGCATTAACCTCTTGAGCCCAAAGAAGTATCGATTGGCAAGAGTAATTCTGCGTTTGATTTCGGTACGTTGTTGTCCCTTTTTTCCCCGGAGCAGAGGTAGACGAAGCCCTCAACTACCACGAAGTCCGAGACGCCCATGTAATGTGTCCTTCCTTGATGACAGTATATACTTCGTTTTGCCCTCATTTAACGACAAACCCATTGTAACCGCTTCAGTTTTAATGCAAGCAAACGCTTCATGGACGGTTCACAGTGTCCAATCACGTCAATGTCATCAGAGTAGGCGAACAATGGAACTGACTTTTAGAAAATCGTGCCTCTGTTCTTGACCTGTGGGTTATGCACGACCTTGTCAAGGATGATGTAAAAGATTTACATGACAGTACAACGCCTTGTCTACAACCTGTTTTGACATTGAAGTCTGACATGCCAGCAGTGAGAGTTCTCCATCGTCATCCTTCACAATGTGACGACTTTGGTAGGAATGCCAAAACTAGACATGGCACTGCATAGCTCGTCTCAATGCACATTGTCATATGCGGTCCTTACATCGACGAATAGGTGGTGAGTCTTTTCCAGGATCTGCTGTAAAGTGAAGATCTGGTCTATCGTGGACTTCCCTGGTCTGAAACCACACTGATACCCTATCACCACACTGGACCCTATCAGGTTATGAACAAGAGGTTTCACACGCTCACACAATACGACAGAGAGAATCTTGAATGCGATGTAAGGCTGGTCCCTCGATAATTGGCGCATTCAAAGGGGCTCCTTTCTAGTGAACCGGACAAACGACGCTGAGATTCCACTCATCGGGCATGCTTTCCTCCTACCATATCTTACAGATGAGCTAGTACATGCACCCAACCAGGCCATCTCCAGCTGGTTTAAACAGTCCGTCCGCTCCAGCAGCTTTGTTTGACTTCAGCTTGGATTTCGCTATTTCACCTCGTCTATGTCGGGGGCACGGAATGCTTGTCTATCATCGTCCAAATTGAGTGGAACATTCTGCCTAACAGCGGCAGATTTCGGCCGTCATCGCCGTTAAGTAGTCTGCAGAAATGATCCTTCAAGATTCTCAGCAAAGACTGCGACTCTACTACGAGTTGTCCGTTTTGGTACCGACAGGCCTTGCTCCGAACCTTGTATCCTCCGGATAGCTGTTTTACCTTTCGGTAAAACTTTCGGACTTCATTTCTACCATAACACCTTTCCATTTCCTCGACCGCGCGCTTCTCATGCTCCTTCCTTTTCCTTCTGAGAAGCCGATGCTCTTCCCTTCTTCTCTGTTCGTAGAGCTCACGAACAGCCCTCATTGTTGGATGCAGCGTCGCCTTATAGGCGTATTGTTTAGCTGCGTGCGCTTGCTTGCACTCGTCGTCAAAACATGGGTTCCTTCTGGGTGGTGACGTGAAACCCAGCACATCAGTGGCAGCATCTTTGATGGCTTCTTGACAACGTTTCCATTCTTCTTCTATGCTTAGTGCAGGAAGCGTCGAACTTTGAGCTAGTTTCCGGGAGACTCGGTCGGCAAAGTTCCCAGCAATCAGCTGCGATTGTAGCTTTTCGACTTCAAACCGTTTTGGTCTTTCTCGACTCCGTTGCTCTCTCGATATCCGGGTTCTTACCTTGGCTACAACAAGGTGATGATCCGAGCCGAAAGTAACCTGTTGCTGCTGATAATTAGAACGACCAAGAAGCAATACGTCATTTTCAAATTGAATTTCCTGAAGAAAGTCCTGTGGTCGTGAACAGTGCATATATTGTTCTCCTGCATGAAGACACTCCGTCCCTCCAAAGTATAGAGGAAGCAAATTGAATAAGACTGTCGTTTCATTATGCTACACGTGTTCCTTGCAGCAACCGAAACTCAGCTTTTTCACGAATAATCATCTTTAAATAGAATTACGTGACATCTGTGCTGAGGCCCCCGGACAAAGTTCACCAGCAACCCACTGCAGGAGGAGTGAAGTCTTTTTTACTTTTGTTTATCATTCTGCCCTCGGCATTGTTGACCAATTGAGCGGCCGTCAAGCACAGTCTAAACAGGGATCATCACTCGTCAAACCTAAATCCGGAAGAGGGTGCCAAAAAAGAATTCCTGTTGACAGCCATGTAGTAAGGAATCGATTTGGTGCGGAATGAACTGTTGTGCATTCAGTGAGTTTAATTGCGTTCCTCTTTTTGTGATACAGATGCCGCTCTCTATCAGTTAAGCCTTCTGCTTTCTTAACGTAGACTGATGAATGGCCGTTCAGCAGATAAAGGACAAACAGCGCTCGTTTTGAATTAAAGTCCAATCAAACAGAAATTACGTCTGACTGAAGAACTTAAACATTTTTTTTTCGTTCCATGTTGTCCAGCCAATCAGTACACATTGCCTTTGTTCTTCTGGGAAATCGATACCTCTGAAGAGTCTATGCAGCCCTTTGAAAAAATTCTGTGCAAGAGAAGCTCCACAGCTTTGTAAACGCACGAGTTGTGGGGCATATTAAACGTCCAGAGGCAGTTTTTATGTGATGTCCGAGAGCATGCGGCATGCAACTGCTGCCTAATGAATGTCAAGAGAGCATAATGGCTCTGATGACAAGCCCGCTATTATATAAGGCCATTACACGACCAGCACATAGTCGATAAAATTGATACAAAGCCCACTGGTTTTTCAGTATTTCAACCGAGCTCTGCAGTCTGTGTGTAAATATGTGCCTTGCGACGACATGCCCTTGCATCTGAGCAACGTACGTTTTTCTATACTCATGCATTCATTTGAAATGCCATCTTGCAACTCAGTTAGTAAGTAAATTGTGACCTCGCTGGACTACATACAGTCAATGCGGATAATAACCACACAGTTAATTTGGAGTGAGTCCTGAAAGAACACTCAATTAATTTATATTTTTTTTATGGTTTCGTTTTACTTACAAAAACTTTATGAGAATTGTCACGCCCTCAATATCTTCCTTTTTGTGCAGAGACTTGTATTATATTTTAATGTCGGGATGCATTTTATCTAAAAAGCAGTATTTGGACACGCAAATAATGGATAGAGCGTCGTGAAACTATATTCCTTGCTTATATGATCCTACATGACAAATTAATCGGCAGATCCTTTGAAAGGGATTTGAGTTTTCTTCCCAGCTCTTAGATTCGGAAAATGGTTACAGAGGCGACGGCCTGGGGTTTGAAAAATATGTCTCCTTTACTTTTCTAATTTGCGTTGCGACGGTGCAACTAGAAGGTTTTTAAAAAAACGGAAATCATGCATAGCGATGGATTTCTTTCCAAATTTTCGAATTTGACAGAAAAAATGTTTTTTAGAAACTTTTTTAAAAATGTTGAAGAAGCGAAATCGATTGAAGAATTTTTGGATTTTGCTTTCCAACATCCAACAGACACCGAAAATAAAACTCCGTTGCAACTTTATGTGTAAAAGTTTCAACGGAGTTTTATTTTCGGTGTCTGTTGCGAACGGAGTTTATTTTCGGAGTTTATTTTCGGTTTATTTTCGGTGTCGGATACGAACGGAGTCTCTCTCATTGCCCCCTTTCCCGAAGTGTATCATATTTTCATTTGGAGATTTCGAATGCAAATTGCTATCGATTTTACGTTATGATATGGAAAAGCGCGACATTCTCAGTTTTCCCAATCTGAATAGACTTAAGTTTTCTACGAATATTTCCATAGCCCAAATAACACAAAAGTGTGTGGTTGTCATAATATGCTAGGTCAGTATGTAGAGTCGTTGGTGCAGTATGCTGTTTGTTTGTTAAGGCCAGGCAGTGCCACCGGGTTCTCTGAGAAATCTGATCAGGTATGTTTATGCGCATCGGATTCGTCAAAAAAGTGGGGCATCTCAACAGTGACATAGGTGGCTCAAAAAAGCGATCGCACATATAACGGCAGCGGAATCTGCCGACTAGTCAAACAATACTACGACAATCATCGCAGCTGGTCCTAAGTGGTTACTTCTCCATACTTCATGCTCTCCGGGTGTGGGATGAACAGAGCATGTGGAACACAGGTGACGAAGGACCAGCACGATTCCTCGCACAACGGCCGGTTGTCTTATTCTAATATTGTATGTTTTGTAACTATAATTTTATAAATACCATCCAAAAGGTTTTCACTCATTTCTGACATTTTAAACAGTTTCTCAGTGCCAAGGCCATGTGTGGGTCGAGCGTTATTATGTTGCAGAATCAAATTGGATGTACCAAGGCTATAATCACATAAGTTTTTAAGCCACTATCGTCCAGACGCTCCACCTAAACGATATCGTCGATAATTAGCATAATATTAACCGTATCTTCTATCGCCTATTTTACACACAGTTTTAGCGCTACTCAATGTAATAAATCTCTTGACGAAATTGTACACACACAAGAAAACAGAGAATAACGACTGCCTGATAGTTATTCATTATTTTGCTGTCACGAATGAACAAACGTCTATGCGAGTGGAGTTCATAAGATGTATCAGGTTTGATTACGGGGAAAATTTTTTAAAAATGATTTTGGATATACAAACTTGTTTGCATAAGCTATGAACAAATCAAAACATTTTGTAAATACTAAGCACATTCTTTTTTCTTGATTTTTCTTCAAAATTTCATTTCTTGCATGTCAGCGCAATGCAAAACGAGAATTAAATAGCTACCGTCAAAACTCGATAGTCACGACGATAGTGATTGGCAGTTGTAAGAGCACATGAAGTGGTCGCCGTGGCGTAGTGGGTAGGGTGCGACGCTCACACGCCGAAGGTTCGACTCCCAGCTCAACACCAATTTTTCGAATTTTTCACGGCACCGCCTCTTTCGAGCTGCTGACAACACTCAAAGAGTAATAACTGTCTAAGAAAGCTTCTCAAACTTCGCCGTTCGGAGTCGGCAAAAAACTGTAGGTCCCTTCTACTCGTGAGAGAACTGTAGCCCGCACAACACGAGTTGTCGATGAGCAAGCTAGACCGTGATCCCATGTGAAATGAAGCGCCATCCAATTATTATTATTGTTAAGAGTACATGAAGCAATCAAAATGATATCGTTTTGTCGATATCGTTTTTTCGCTTACGCGATGAAAAACTCCAGGCTTTGTACAGCTAATAACTTTTTTCTACCGTCACGCAAACACATCATATTTACTGCACAGCATCCTTAATCCAGCAGTAATACAGCCCTTAAAAAAGTACAAGTTATACAATATCATCTGCAATGAAACCGAATTTCGGATTGTGCAAAATACGAGGGACGTTCAATATATTCTCAGTATTTGGGGGTGAAGCTGTGGTTATATATATAAATTGACTAATTTTTCAAATAATACTATTATTTTAGTCCATTCATGTATAAAGTCATATAAATGCGATTATTAGTTCGAATTTTATCTCTAGTTAAACAGAATCATAATGGCAACTAAAACGATGATGATGAAAATTGAGTATCGCGCTGTAAATACATTTTTCACTAAGCAAGGAAAAAGTCAAAAAACTATTCATGAAGAGATGGTGGCTGTTTACCAGGGTTCCGCACCTTCATTATCAACTGTGCAAAAGTGGTCAAGTGAGTTCAAGAGAGGCAGAGAGAGCATTGAAGGCGATCCCCGCTCCGGCGCCCCGGCTACTGCTTGTACGGGAGAAAGCATCATAAAAGTCGAAAAACTTGTTCTTGAGGATGCCCGAATAAAGGTGAAAATGATGGCAGAGATTACCAAGCTTTCAACTGGCACCATTCACACCCTTCTTCATGACCATCTTAACCTTTCAAAGTTCAGTGCAAGGTGAGTGCCACGAATGCTTACAGCGCCTCAGAAAAAAGTGAGAATCGCATGCTGTAGAGAGCTTTTGCAGATGTGTAGTGAGCACGCGGACGGTGTTATGGACTGCATTGTTACTGGGGACGAAACATGGGTTCACCACTATACCCCTGAAAGCAAACAAGAGTCCATGCAGTGGCATAAAAAAACGAACAAACCCCCCGAAGAAGTTCAAAGTCACTCCGTCTCCTGGGAAGCCCATGGCCACAGTTTTTTGGAAATCAAAGGGAATCTTACTCATTGAGTACAAAAAAAAGGTGAAACCATTAACGCCACATCATACCCTTCCACGTTGCATAATGTGCGGGAGGAAATTAAAAAGGAAAGACGGGGTAAACTCGCAGCGGGTGTGTTGCTCCTTCATGACAACGCTCCTGTTCACAGGGTACGAGTTACCAACGCTGCTGCGCGAGGTTGTGATTTCGAAGAAATCCAACACCCACCCTATAGTTCAGACCTTGCCCCTAGGGATTATTTCCTGTTTCCGGATTTAAAAGAATGTCTTCGTGGAAAAAGATTTTCGGATGATGAAGAACTCAAGTCGGCAACAAATGTGTATTTTGCAGAGAAAGGGGAAATTTATTTTTTTGAGGGTTTAAAAAGGCAAGATGTAACAAATGCATTGATGTTAGGGGAAATTATATTGAAAAATAAAAACAATTTAACTAGAATTCGCATTTTCCTTCATATTGATTAGCGAGAATAAATTGAACGCCCATCGTAATAGCGCCAAGTGCAAAAATTCATAAATGTGGGATGCTTCAATTAAAATAAAGAATTAACCCACAACTTTATTTGGATATTTGAACTTGAACTTTACATGAATATGAGAATAAATGTTATTTATATTTACGTCCGCATTTGCTACCGCTCTCTCTGACTGACTGTCCCTAACTACTTTTCCCGCTGCTGCTGATCGGCTCATGTTTCGTTTCGTCCTCGTTTCGTCTGTATGTTCGTGTGTCTGTTCGGGCGTGTATGAGTTTCTTTGTTTTTGTTGTTTTGTGTTTAGTAATGTTCGTCGAGACGCGTAGCTGTCGATGGCTCGCCTGATCACCCCGTTTTCTAGTCGCATGTTTTCTGGTACGTATTATTATAAAATTGGTAAGTTTTTGCTATAGAGAGGATCTTCTATGCGATGTTAAGAATGAAAGGTGCTCCTTTCTTGTGGATCGGGCAAACTGCACTGAGATTCCACTCGTTGGGCATGCTTTTCTCCGACCATTCCGTACAGATGAGCTGGTGCATGCGCTCGACCAGGTCATCTACAGCTGCTTTAAATAGTTCTGCGGGCAGTCCGTCCGCTTTAGCAGCTTTGTTCGACCTCATCTTCGATGTTGCTATCTTCACTTCGTCCATGTTAGGGGAACAGAATTCTTGTGTATTATCGTCCAAATTAATACACTCGTATGAAAGACAAATATTCTACAGAATATGTCTGCGCCGTGCGCTCTTTGCGATTTCGGCTAAAGTTCAACACCAGTGCGTTCGTGTGATCTGATTTCCTGGTAGACATGTTCGACGGTCTGTATTTGAATGAACACAAGCCACTCCAAATAGAAGAATGGTTTTGTTTTTCTTTAACCCTCGATATTTAGGAAGGTCATACATACATATTCTGTAGCTATTATTTCATTGCATTTGTTTTAATAAGCATCATTGTCTCGGTGCTCCTTCATTATTGGATTTGGGGTATTGTTTAGCAAACTTATCTTCCAGAAAAAAAAAAGTTGAACATTATTAATCTGGGATATTTTTGAACCCCACTGTTTAGGCGAATGTAAATGTAGATAATCGTGGCCTGTTATTACGTTTAACATGTTTATTTCATTTCCATTCCAATACCAATTATGAGTAATTTACTCACTTTTGCTAAATATTTAAAGAGGAACTTTTCATTTCGATAGTGGTCCTGGACATCACTGGATCCGTTTATACTATGGATCTACGTAGTATAGACGTTAAGTAGAAAAAAATTGAAACGTATCCCTGGAGATGTGTTTTTTTTTGTTTTTTTTTTTTTTTTGTGAATAGGGCGTTGTAGAAAACGGTAAGAAAACGGCAATCTAACGCTAAAGCTGTCGTTCACATTACGTTTCCGGAATTGGTTTATTCATTTCTGAAATGCCAGGTAACCTACATACATTTCGACCACCTTCCTGGCAATTTGTGAATACCACGCCAATAAAATTGTTCGTCTTTTAAAGCAAACCAATAAGACACCCAATTTCCGACCTCCTCGTAGGAATCAAAGTGCTACTCAGCCAATGCGTGTCCCATCGATGAAAACGAATGGTAGTCGGAAGGAGCCAAGTCTGGTGAATACGGCGGGTGGGGTAGCTGCTTCTAGCCAAGTGTATTGATTGTATCCTGAACCGGTTTTGCTTTGTGTGCAGGTGCATTGTCATGGAGCAAAACTAACTTGCCGTGTCTTCTGGCCCATTCTGGTCGTTTCTCGATCAATGCATGGCTAAAATTGATCATTTGTTGTCGGTAGCGATCAGTATTAACGGTTTCACCAGGTTTTAGGAGCTCGTGGTACAGCACACCTTTCTGGTCCCACCAAACACACAGCAATAGCTTCTTGCCGAATCGATCTAGTTTTGCAGTCGATGTTGATGGTTGTCCCAGATTAACCCACGATTTTGTCCGTTTAGGATTCTTAAAATAAATCCATTTTTCATCGCCAGTAACAATCCGATGCAATACCGATTTCATTTCGTGTCTTTGAAGCAAAATTTCACAAGTGTTTTTTCGGTTTTCCATCTGTCTTTTATTCAATTAATGTGGCACCCATTTTCCACACTTTTGGATCTTTCCCATAGCTTTTAAACGGTCAGAAATTGTTTGTTGTGCAACATTTAATATTGCTGCCATTTGCTTTAGACTCAAAGTGTCATCTCCATCCAATATCGCTTGCAATGCGGCGTCTTCAAACTTTGTTGGCGGTTTTCCACGTTCTTCATTTCTTACATCAAAATCATTATTTCTGAACCGTTGCAACCATCTTTTGCATGTTGCTTCCTATAGAGCTTGATCACCATATGCCTCGACAAGCATTCGTTTCGACTCTGCAGCACTTTTCTTCAAATGAAAACAAAAAATTAATGCTTTTCGCAAAATTATCACTTTCTGGTAAAAAATTCTAAAAATGTCGAACACGATGAAAAAATAAGATGTTGTCTGTTCAATGACTTGATGTATACTAAATATTTTTCACAGATGTCATAGCAAACAAACAAAAAAAAAATAAGGGCTCGTTCACAACAAATGTTCCCTATCGACATTTGTATTTTGACGCTCACTTCATACCGCTATACCTGGTATTTGGCTAATATTCTAGCCGTACTCCATGGCGGTGCCTGAATATTTCAGCACTTTTAAAAACCAAAAGAATCAATTCTATTTCAACCTGATAGTTCTTCGCGTGTTTATTGTCTGTTGAGTTAAATGAAAAAAAACTTTTCAATCCAATTTATAACCCATCGGTCTCGATAAACTGTGTTGGCATGGAAGATAATGAATTAGCCGCTTAACTGGTTTCGGCCCCTAGAACTCATTTCAATCTTCCCACTGCTGTCCAAGTGGACTTAAAGACAACGTCTAAGCAGAGCTGATAGCAGTAATGCAAAGACCATTCATTTGACCAGAAAATGAAAAACTCAAAACCGAACCACCTATCATTCTATAGTTGAGTCATTAGTTCTCCAATAAAGTTAAGTTCTAAGACTTACGCTCGACTCATAATCAGAGCATCAAAGAGGCAAAGAACTTCAATGGACAAAGTATTAGACGGCATTCACAACCAAAAAAGTCAAAGAATTTACATGGCTGTAGCGGTGATGTGTCTATATAGTGACTATTACCAGACACAGCCTGATCTTAAATTTTCATTAGAAAACTTAACTGACTTGCATCCCCAGTAAGGATCCCCTTTTCACGTAATGTCATCTGGAAAACCTGGACTACTCGGCATCGAAACGAATTGTAGATCCAAACTTCTACCCCATGCCTCCTCGAATTTCGGTAAACTGAGCAAAATGTTTTACTAAGGAGGACTGAACTTATTTTTCAGGTTTTTCGGTCAGGGCAGCACAGTATGTTAATGGCCATTTGTGAAGCTTCTTAAATCAGCTCAATTGATTGCCGTCCTGAGCAATTCGCATTGAGCCATTGTTGGTCTGAGCAAACTACCATATAGCCCGTTTGGTACTTTCATCCACTTTGGCCGAATGTGTCTCTGACACCCCTCCTTCGTCTATCTCACCTTACCGCTTTAATGCCAAACTCGTTATCACAGAAATATAAGCCCTTGCCTGAATTTCGCTCTGATAAAAAAAGCATAAGATCCCGCAACCAATCAATTGAAATCCCCCTCACGCAATCAGGTGACACGACCCAAATGTACACCGTCATTGGCACGTATCAAAACGCAACGTGCCCCAGGCCCCAACACTGCAGCATTGGCTGCACGCACTTTAATATCCTTTCGCAGATCAGCGGACGTGACTGTATTAGCAAAGTTCGCTTCCGCCATCATCGCCAGCACCCAGCACCCGGCATTCCGAATTTTCTAAGAATATTCAATATTCAATATCAATTCAGGATTATTATAACTCACGGGATGTTTCACCTCAACTCGACAACCCCCATGCGCCTCACCCGGATGAGTGTTCGCTCTCACTGCTCCTCCGATCGAATAAAAAAATCCATCTCCATTGGACTCTTTCATCGTCCTCGGGTGGTGGCCTGCTAGTTCCGTCCTGAATGGGAGTTATAAATTCCTTTTACGTGCAGAGTGCACAGTACGGCGTTACTATGTATCTATTTCACGTGTAGCTGCTACTTATTCAGCATCTTTATCCCGGGTGTGAACCAACATTTACCCAAATCCCACTGGAGGTGTCAGCGGCGGTGGCTACATCACCAAATGTTGCACCATTGCATGAGGCGAACACGGACTGACTTACAGCTTGCAGGAAGCAGCCTTCTCTTCTCTATCTCGCCACCGCAGCAGCCGGCATTCACCACATCGCCTGTGAGTGCAGCGGCAAAAATGATGCCGCATCTTCAGTTTTACATAAAAATGGATTTACGCGAAATATACTTTTAAGTACCAACTGAATGTGCCATAAACCCGCGCGTTGAATGCGAGCTGGGAAGACGCTGCCGCGAATAGGAAATAACGACTTCCAAGTAGCACATGAATTTCTTGCGACACTGGCGGGTGAGTGCATGTCCTTTGAGGAAATTAAAGAAGAAAACCCTGTGTAGGTGCATATGGATTTTTTTGACGGCGAAAGATTTATGGTCTCGTTTTGTCAAGTTTGGATACTGCCGGGTCGTTGTCGCTGCCGGAGATGTATCAACAATTGCAGGCCTTCAGGAATGAGGCGGTGGGAAGGAAAGTTTAAACGCCCTCTGGGCTTTATCCGCATCGAGATGATGGTGCGGCTAGCTGGAGGCTGCTGTAGTTGGGTCACTTACCATGCAGTGGAATATGCAAATTTGAATTTTTTGTAATTGTGTGCAGCTGCTGTGCGGGATTTTTTTTTTTTTGGTAGCTATCTGTTGCCTTTATAACAGCCAAGGGAATCGCAAGACTTTTTTTCAATTCTAGGGAAATGAATGAAGAAATATTCTCATGGGGATGTATTTGATCCAGTTGAGATGGGTTGGGTTTGTAATACTTGCGGGTTCTTCAAATGATAAAAAATGCTACTAGCCATGTGAAAAGACTCCAAAAGCAAAGAGGGCTGCAGCGGGCGTATACTTAGTGCAGTTTAAAATACTTTGTTGAACTAGTTCCTGTCTCAGTTCACATTGTTCAATATAGTGTGAATTAAAAAAGAGACAAATCGGCATTGTTCACGGAAAAATATGAGTGTTGCTCTGAGCCAGCTGTAGAGAATAAGTTTCTCAGGCATAAGGATTTCTTCTGCTGTTTTGTCAATGAGATGATAGATCTTTATCTTTGCAGTTTCCTACCGGGGAGGTCCAGTATTCACCAAATCTTCAAACTATGGCGGACTGTGAAAAGACTCAAGAGAAACCGATTAACACCCACCACCAATTTCTCAATTTCAAGGCTGCATATGACATCGTGTACAGAAACTAGCTCAACAACACTGCGTCTAGTTTTGAAATTCTGGCAAACTTGTAAGAGTGAGCAGTATGACTATGGAGAGCTCTTGCTGCTCCTTTTAAGTCGATGTTGAGCTAACCGCAACCATGGCAAGATTCCGATACTTGCGGCCCTTCGATTGAGTGATGCAGTTTTGCAGGTCTCAGTGAGACGAGGAAAAAGATTGATTTTGAATAAATGAATGAACCAATCAATCAATCAATGAATCAATCATTCATGAAAAAATGAATCAGTCAATCAATGAATCAATCATTCATGAAAGAATGAATCAATCAATCAATGAATCAATAATTGATTCATTCTTTCATGATTGATTGATTTATTGTGGATTGAATCAATCATTTATTGTATGTATGTAATCGCTTAATACATTTCAAAATAATATTTATTTACGGTCTGTATCAAACGCAATTCTCTGCATTGTGTGCATTTTGAAATTATAAATTGCAGATGCAAATTGCCTTGGAAATATAAGGATGAAAATAAAACATTTTCGGTATTTTTACTAGCAAGGTTATGCGAATACACAAACCATTAAAAAAACATAAACCACGTGCATATCATATCTGCGCCGAAATGTGCAATAGAAACATTAAAATAATAGCCAGAAATCTTTATTTTTTAGAAATTAAACATTTTTATGTATGGCCTTTAAACAGTTTTTAATCTCAAACAACGCCTTAAATAAGCTGATTAGACCCCACCACCCATAAAATGTTTTCTTCGTCTCACTGAGACCTACAAAACAGCATCTCTCAATCGAGAGGCCGCAAGTATCGGAATTATGCCGCGACCGTCAACGTCAAACACAGGCTCAACACATGGCAATTTTTTAGACATCGTTTTTGAGAAAGTCATGCAGAACGCAATCACCGTAGACAACTTCCATCAAAATTCTATTACAATGGCTGGAATATGCCGAAGACTCTGCAGATGGCCGTTAACAAACCGTCGCTGGTATTGCAACAGAAGCTGGTTTAACGGTGACCAAGGACATTGCAAAGTCTACGCTGTCATCGATACGATGACTCGGCCACATCAACATAATAATAAAAATTGTTGGCGTGACAGTCCACAGGGGGATCAGGGCAGATGGAGTGACTTTGAACTTCTTCGGGGGGTTTGTTCGTTTTTTTATGCCACTCCATGGACTCTTGTTTGCTTTCAGGATCATAGTGGTTAGCTCATGTTTCGTCCCCAGTAACAATTCGATCCATAACACCGTCCGCGTTCTCACTACACATCTCCAAAAGCCCTCTACAGCATGCGGTTCTCACTTTTTTTGAGGCGCTGTAAGCATTCGTGGCACTCACCTTGCACTGAACTTTGAAAGGTTAAGATGGTCATGAAGAATGGTGTGAATGGTGCCAGTTGAAAGCTTGGTAATCTCTGCCATCATTTTCACCTTTATTCGGACATCCTCTAGAGCAAGTTTTTCGACTTCTTTGATTCTTTCTCCCGTACAAGCAGTAGCCGGGTTGACGGAGCGGGGGTCGTCTTCAATGCTCTATCTGCCTCTCTTGAACTCACTTGATCACTTTTGCATAGTTGATAATGAAGGTGCGGAACCCTGGTAAACAGCCACCATCTCTTCATGAATAGTTGCTTGCTTAGTGCATTATCATCGTCTCAGTTGCCATTATGATTCTGGTTAACTAGAGATAAAATGCGAACTAATAATCGCATTTATATGACTTTTTACATGAATGGACTAAAATAATAGTATTATTTGATAAATAAGTCAATTTATATATATAACCACAGCTTCACCCCCAAATACTGAGAATATATTGAACGTCCCTCGTATTTTGCACAATCCGAAATTCGGTTTCATTGCAGATGATATTGTATAACTTGTACTTTTTTAAGGGCTGTATTACTGCTGGGTTAAGGATTTTGTGCAGTAAACATGATGTGTTTGCGTGACGGTAGGAAAAAGTTATTAACTGTACAAAGCCTGGTGTCTAATTACGGATGACGACTATTGGCGATGATATCGTTGAAACGAGGGTTTTGCATCGAGTAAGCGAAAAAACGATATCGACAAAACGATATCATTTTGATTGCCTCATGTACTCTTAATAATAATAATTGTTGGCGCTACAGTCTGAGGGGTGACCAGGGCCTAGCTTGCTCGTCAACTACTAGTGTTGTGCGCGCTACTGCTCTCTCACGAGTAGAAGGGTACCTACAGTTTTTTGCCGACTCCGAACGACGAGATTTGAGAAGCTTTCATAGACAGTTATTACTCTTTGAGTGTTGTCAGCAGCTCGAAAGAGGCGGTGCCGTGAAAAATTCGAAAAATTGGTGTTTAGCTGGGAGTCGAACCTAGACCCTTCGGCGTGTGAGCGTCGCACTCTCCCCACTACGCCACGGCAAATGCTGTTTACTTAAGATAAATCCCAACAAAACAATGTTGTTGTCTAAAACCGACACTGGCGCACACTAATGATTGCTGACAAATGTCATATTTCTCCAATGAAGTCTGTAATCGCTTCGAAGATCAAACATAGCTTGAAGATGACGCCATCTTTTAAAATTTGTTCTCTCAACAGTTTTCCAAACTGCATTGTTATTGGCTTATCGGCTGTCAGGAATTGCTGCTCGAATTTGACTCAATACTTTGACCACTTTCTGCTCTTCCATTGCTGAAATTGAAATTATCTTACAATAATTACAGCCCATTATGTATTGGCATTTTTCGAATAAGGGGTTGAAAAATTAAAAAGTAACTGAAGGGGATTGCCTGTATCGTTCATATAGTTTCCTGATATTTTTGGAAGACATACGCCAATATGGGTGTGTACACTATCCGGTTCAACCCTATATTCTCGTTTTTCGGCATATCGTTTGTTCGTTCGTCGTTTTTGGCATGCGGGTACTTCTTCCCCTCTCGGAATGTGGATGCGTGTAGACCTAAACAATGAACACGTTTGCCGAATATGCATATACATATATTCGTGCTCATCAAACATGACCGTGCTAGCTGCATTTTCGCCGTGAGATGCTTGTAATTGGAAAATTTGTTCGTATCTATCGTACTCGTTGAATTTGATGTTCGCCGTGTAGAAGCATCACGAGCAAACTTCAATTTTGATGCGAACAAAGCTAATTTTGGTGCACATGTTCCCATGTGTCCGATTCTCCATCCATTCCTGGCAACTATTATGATTGTTCATATTGTATTTTTGAATCGATAATAATTTATTTAGCATTGTTACTGCAAAATACTTAGAAACTATAGCGAGTGCCACTAGAGCTAGAGCATTGGTACTAGAATGCCAATGAGCCACTAAGTGAAAGAATAAAGCACGTCCATATGGTTCTATGGCCGATTTAAATCTATTGAATCATTCTCAAGTAAATAGAGTCAACAACACCAGTACCGAATCCAAAGGCAAAATCTGGCCAATCACTTTTTCTCTAGGCTCAAGAGCCCCGAAGCGAGCTTTTTTCAGCGAGAGGGGGCTCTATTTTCTTGCTTTATATAACAGCAAGATCATTTTTAGTCCTACTTTATAGCGCCGAAATCTGGACGTTATAAAAAGCAAATGAGGAAGCCGCCGAGATAAAAGTTGTGTGTGTGATTTTTGGTCCTGTTTGCGTTGACGGCATCTGGAGGAGAAGATTAAATGACGAACTCTATGGGCTGTACAGTGACATGCACCTGGTCAAGCGTCTTCGGATACAATGCTGTAGACGGCTAGGCCAAGTAGAGCGTATGGACACCACTGTTCCGGCCTGAAAAGTCTTCGAATTAGAGCCATTGGGATAACGCAACAGAGGACACCCTACACTAAGGTGGCGCACACAAGTGGAGAAGGACCTCAACCGATTTGGAGTGCGCAACTGGAGGCAGCTAGCGAAAGATCGTGCTGGCTGGAGTAGCATGTTTGTTGAGGCCCAAGTCCACCCCGGACTGTAGGGACACAGGAAGGAAAAGAATCATTTTCATACGACAATATTTCTCTGAATCTTGCGATCGGATAGACCGACACGAAACAGAAAATTTAGTTTGATTAAAAAAAAAAGTTCTTGCGACTGCATCCTTCCATACTTTACATCGTTAGTTCACCAAACAAGTCATAAAATCCCTTTTGTCGTTCGGCATTCCGCGCTTGTGATTAAGTCAGTCAAATGCATTGACATTCTTCCGCAATTGTCAGGAAGGACATCAAGTTCATACGCAAAAGTATGTACAGAGTAGACGCGGATTAGGTTGGATGGGTTTGAGGCTGTGTGCTGTGTTCGATATTGTGTAGTGATGCAGGTAATGCAACTCGTAAAGGCACCGGCGCATAGAGTACTGTACATGCGTCAGTGTCAGCAATACTTTGGCAGATACATAAAATACCTGTGTTCTTATGGGAGGTGCCACATAGACCACGACGGATGTATTTGCTCAACTTTTAACTTTTCTTTCTTCTTCAGCGTTGACTAGCGACACATTCAAAAGGCTTTTTTTTTAATTTTAAATTAACGTTTGTCGATACTAATATTTTAGAGATTTATTTATGTTTTGCTCATAACATTCATTTTATTTACCGTCCATTTATCCCATTTTACTAGGAGTTTTTTCAATTTATCGTGCGAAACTGATTTATGTATACAGTCTGCACCCAAAATCGACGGTTGCTTTTTTTGGTATTGTAATAGACTCTTCTAAAATATCTCAATATATAATATTCTGTATGACGTAAGTAAATCTGGCAGCACTAGTAGCGTGCGCCCACAGCCTGTCAGGTTAGCTTACGTCGACCATTATATTTATTATATCCTGAACTCTCGACACGAAAACAGGTACCTGTATGAAATGAGCTTTTTTTTGAAAATAAAACACTAATTGTAAACAATAATAAACACACTAAATATTAATGGGAAAGTAAAAATATTTTATTCAAAGTATTGGCCATTTTTTTCTACACATTTTGACCACCTTTCTACCAAGTTGGGAATACCATGCTAATAAATTTTTTTCGTCTCTTAAAGCAAACCAATCAGACACCCAATTTTCGACCTCCTCGTGTTGCTCAGCCAATGCGTGTCCCATCAATGAAAATAAATGGTAGCCGGAAGGAGCCAAGTCTGGTGAATACGGTGGGTGGGGTAGCTGCTCCCAGCCAAGTGTTTTGTTTGCATCCTGAATCGGTTTTGCTTTGTGTGCAGGTGCATTGTCATGGAACAAAATGACCTTGCCGGGTCTTCTGGCCCATTCTGGTCATTTCTCGATCAATGCATGGTTCCAATTGATTATTTGCTGTCGGTAGCGAGCAGTATTAACGGCTTCACCAGGTTTTAGGAGCTCGTGGTACAACACACCTTTCTGGTCCCACCAAACACACAGCATTGTCTTCTCGCCGAATCGATCTGGTTTTGCAGTTGATGTTGATGGTTGTCCCAGATTAACCCATGTTTTCTTCCATTTCTTCTTCTTCTTGTGGCGCTACAGTCCGAGGTGGACCTGGGCCTCAACCAACATGCCTCTCCAGCCAGCACGATCTTTCGCTAGCTGTCTCCAGTTGCGCACTCCAAGTTGGTTGAGGTCCTTCTCCACATGTGTGTGCCACTTTAGTCTAGGTCGTCCTCTGTTGCGTTGTCCCAATGGCAGGGATTCAGTGACTTTTCGGGCCGGAGCAGTGGTTTCCATACGCTCTACATGGCCTAGCCATATTTTTTCATTTAGGATTCTTAAAATAAATCAATTTTTCATCGCCAGTAACAATCCGATGTGTTTTTTCGGTTTTCCATCTATCTTTCATTCAATTCATGTGGCATCCATTTTCCACACTTTTGGATCTTTCCCATAGCTTTTACACGGTCAAAAATTGTTTGTTGTGCGACATTTAACATTGCTGCCATTTGCTTTTGACTCAAAGTGTCATCTCCATCCAATATCGTTTGCAATTCGGCGTCTTCAAACTTTTTTGGTGGTCTACCACGTTCTTCATTTCTCACATACAAATCATTATTTCTGAACCGTTGAAACCATCTTTTGCATGTTGCTTCTGATAGAGCATGATCACCATATGCCTCGACAGAAATCGATGCGACTCTGCAGCACTTTTCTTCAAATGAAAAGAAAAAATCAATGCTTTCCGCAAATCATTAGTTTGTGGTACAAAATTCGACATTTTTAACACGATGAAAAAATAAGATGTTGTCTGTTCAAGGACTTGATGTATACTAAATATTTTTAACAGGTGTCATAGCAAGCAAACGAAAAAAAAGCAAATAAGGGCTCGTTCACAACAAATGTTCCCTATCGAGACATTTGTATCTTGACGCTCACTTCATACTGGTATACCTGGTATAATAAAGTGCTACTAATATTATAAAAGAGTTTTCATAGTATAAATATATTCTTAAAGTTCGAGTGGTATCATCAAGAACATCAATTAATCCAATAACTCGTCTGGAGGCGACCGCTCTACAGTGAAACCAAAACCAGCTATGCATTGAAGTATTCATCAAAAACCATTAAGGATGGAGATGGTCAACTGAACAGCTGATCAAACAGCTGATTTCCCGTTTGTCTATCGACCGTTTGACTTTTATTTACGTGTTCTTGTAGAAAAAAAACCCAATTTCTGAAAGTTATTTACGTAACATCGAACATTGTCTCAATTTACTCACACATCTTTACGTTTCCCCTCCAAAATTGGCAAGATGGCGGCTAATTCGTTAATTTTTGCCTTCAATAGTGTCAAACACTCGTAAATTGCCCACTGTTTGTGAATTCGTCAGCCATTTTTTGTACATTCAATACAATGCGTTCGGAAAATTTACTCCAAATTATTTTGGGAGTTAGTGTAATCAAAACTTCAAGTAGGATTTATTTCTAATAATGGATAATTTGATAGCATTTGATTGATATTATTTAATAACGTATGAAATATGTAGAAAAACAAGAAAGTAACGCGTTCTGAAAAGTTGCACATTTGGAAAAGCCTTATTATCAGTTGATATTCCGAGTTACGCATATTAAAAATTAAATAAATATTTGTTGGTACATTTTATTATTACAAAATGTTATTTTTATTATCCAAATGACATCCATTCAATATGAAAGGTGTTGTAATCAATAAAAACAATGAAACCTACCCCAAAAACGAATATTAAACATGTTTCGTGCAATGAAAATAAGAACAATAAAAATATAACGAATATATTTTGCGAAGCATTTTTGTCTTATTTAACTCAGGAGATATATGACAATTGTAATACATTAAATATACTTAAAACAATTTAGTTGGTTCGAAATGAGAACATATTTACAAATTTAAGATACCTTTTGAGTATTATTGCAGGCAATAAGAACAAAAATAATATCAGACATATTATAAAATTGATACACATGTTTAGAAAAAGAGTTTTAGTATATAAAATGAGAAGCAGTTGTTCAGATTTTTTGTAAAGTTTAGTAGCTTATAAGAAATATTTAGTAAATTTTTGCGTTCAAACTAAATTCATATCCTCATTTTGTTTTTGAAATAATCATAAAGTTTTAAGTATATTGCTTTTCTGATGCAACATCTACTTTACAAACATCATTTCTGAACGCGGCTATCGGCAATCATTACTTTGAGTTGGAAAAAACTATACCTTCTCTCCTTCGATTTTTTGCTTTATAAGCCCTCTCATTATAACAGTTTTAAGAGTGAGAAGTCAGTTCACACGTATTCTCATTTAAAAAACATAAACAATTCTGTCTGTGAATCAGCTGTTCAGGAAGGGAAATGTTATAAAAAACGCAGTCAAAATGAATTCAAGGGCGGGAGACGAGGGAGTTGACTGTCTCCCTATTGGTCTCTGGTATTCATTGTGTCATCCCCTTCTTTCAGGTGACCGGATTCTTTAACGCTACGCATGTAAAATATTCTATGTGCCAGAGCCTTAAGTCTTTGATCCTGCTAGTTTCTTTTAAGTCGTTAGTTTCTTTGTGGGCAGCTGCGGTAAGGGTGTTAGTTATATGAGCGTCTAAGTCACAACGACCAACTGCACGTAAGGCCACTTTTCCAAAAGTAAATCACATTTCATGACACTCATGAAAAAATTCAGGTACAGTGTGGCAGACATAACTTCCTTTGTAGCCAAAGAATTCTTCTCGTGGTCTATCGCCATAATAGATTACGATCCGAAGTAAGCCAGCATAAAGAAATCACCATTCACAAAAACAAGACGCCCGAGAAATGTATAATTTCTAACAAAAAGTACCCACAAGGTTCTAATTAACAGGGCAGTAAATTTAAGGCAAAGGAGAGCATTTAAGTGTCTTTAGAAGACTGCCTGCAGCCAATAATTAAACATTTCATCGCCTACTCATTTGCACAAAACAGAGCTTTAATTTGTTTTTAACAGCTCCGTAATCCTACAATTTGCATGCAAAACACTTTCAGGGAATTTCTAATCGCACAGCGGTGAAAAAAAACGCAAAACTTTGACAAAAGCGTTATTTACCATCATCTCACCACGCCTCCAATTTGACAACAAAAAGTTTTCACAAATGCCATTTTTTTCCAGAAACACAAAAAAACGAGCCGAAAAATTGTTTAGTAAGAAAATATAATTTAATCTCTCAGATGAAATATTAAAATTGTTTTGAAAGACTTTCTCCATTCATCCCTCACTGCTAAGAACGCACCCACACACACACGCAGATATTAATGTGCGTATGAAAGTGGGTTTTTGTTTTTCATATCGTGTTATTTTAAGCTTCTGATTTCACACATGAAACCTGTGTAGCATGCTTTCTGGTACTGTAGTTTTCGCGGTTATGATGCTTAAGAATCATATTCAGGCTCTTGTCACGTGCTCTTTACACAAATTGTCTGTAAGAACAAGATAAATGAAGGAAACAAATCCAAGTGTCATCTTTTGAGGATGTTCGAAAGGGTGATGAATACATTAAGTGACAGTTTATAAAGGCGTTCAAGTATGGTTTTTCATAAAATTTACTTACATATACGTAGCTTTGGACGAAGGTAGTGACTGGTTTGGACAGCTTCAAGAGCCACACGAGGACATATTGATAATAATAGTTTTCGCTACAGTCCACAGGGAGGCCAATGCCTAGCTTGCTCCTCAACTACTGGCGTTGTGCGCGCTAGTGTTCTCTCACGAGAAGAAGCGACCTACAGTTCTTGCTGACTCCGAACGGCGCAATTTGAGAAGCTTTCTTTGACAATTATTACTTTTTGAGTGTTGTCAGCAGGTCGAAAGAGGTGGTGCCGTGAAAAATTCGAGGTGTTCAGCTAGGAATCCAACCTTCACGCTTCAGTGTGTGAGCGTCGCACTCTACCGACTACGCCACGGCGGCCACACGAGGAATTCTCCATTAAAATTGAAGGGCCTATGACACAGGGCAATTAATGAGGTGGTCTTCTTCTTCTTCTTCGGATGGCGCTACAGTCCGGGGTAAACCTGGGCCTCAACCAACATGCCTCTCCAGCTAGCACAAATGCGGTGGTCTACTTTCTGTTAATGGATCCCGCAGATATTAGGTCCGCCATTTTGGTCGCAAAAAGCGGCAAGTAAAACTCTGTCTCTGACAAAACTTTATATGCCTAAAGTTTGGCGTGTATCCCTATAAAAGGAAAACACGCCAAAGGGAGATGGCGGTTGCATGCGAACTACTTTCGCTTGACACTTGGACACAGAGCCGTCCTAGTTCAAGAGTTGTCGATGTACTATCAAGAAACAAGCAAATGAGCCGGTCATTCGCAAGCATGGAGTTCTTTAATATAATAACTTAGCTGCCCAAGGATCTTATTAGAGTAGGTCAGAATCCAGGGATGTAATAATGTAACTTTTCGAGCGGCTATCGTCCTGACGATCAACCAAAACGATTTGCATCACATAGCCAAGCCATAATCGTCTCGTCTACGATTTATTTCATAAACAGTATGAGCATTACTGAACGCAACATTTCTCTTGTCATAATTGTACACACTCAACAAAGCAATGAATAACAGGTCCGTTCCAATTGCTCTGAATTGCTACGAATGTCTACGAATTTTCCCGAAAAAACTACGAAAAAGCGTTCCATTAGCTGATTGTTTTGTAGAACAGAGAGCTCAAGAGCTCCAGCAAAATATTTCCCCTCCCTACGAATTTCTGCCGAAGAAAAAACTGTGGGCAGCAGATGGTTGTCAAATTGAAAATAAAAAACCTCTGACATTTCATATATCTGATAGCTGTTTACGAATTTCTACGAAAGGTCGTTTCACAATCTTCGGTAGAACTACTCTCTGCCCAAAACTACTCAACTACGAATTTCTGTACACAAATCAACTGGAACAGACCTAACGACTGCCTCATAGTTTTCATTGGTTTGTTTTGTGTGTACACATTATGAAGTAACCAAGGACTGTGAGAGTGGTGCTCATAAAATGTATAAGGTTTTATTTCAGAGAATTATTTTTTAATAATTTTGGACGTGCATTCGAGGGCTGCCATTTATATTTCGGGATTAGAGAACAAAAACACATATTAATCATCGAAAATAGCTTTATTGTTTTTTCAAAATATTCCCCATTAAGATCTATACACTTTTGCATGCGTTTAAACCAATTGTCGAAACACTTTTGCCACTCTGATTGAGGTATCTCCAAAACATGCATTCTGAACGCATGAACCGCTTCTTCATGTTTCGAAAAACGTTGACGTTTCATTTTATTTTTTACGTACGGGAATAAAAAGAAGTCATTCGGTGCCACGTCAGGACTATACGGCGGATGACTCATCAAATCGATGTTTTGAGTGCTCAAGAATGCAGTTGTTTGAGCCGATGTGTGAGAGCTCGCATTGTAGTGGTGAAGAGTAATCCGTCTATGGCGGTTGATTTTCCTGATTTTTGGAAGACAACTGCCAAAAAAATGGTTGTGTACCACTCAGAATTGACTGTTCTGCGTTGTTTTAGTGGTACGGTTGCGACATGTTCAGTTTTTCCGATAAAACAGGCGATTTTTGGATATTGGATCAATTTTGCTCAATCGACTGTTTCCTGGCTCATACGCGAAAGTCCACTATTCATACCCTGTCACAATATCATAGATGTGTTTCGAAGCACCTCGATCAAATTTTTGGAGCGTTTCTCTCGACCAATCGACAGGAGCTTTTTTTTTAGGCGATTGACAAATTGTGTGGGATCCAACGAGAACAAATTTTGTTGATGGTCAAATGTTCATGCAATATTAAATGTATGCTGGTCTCACTAATGCCTAAGGTTGTCTCACAATCTCACGATAGGTCATATGATGATCTGGCAATATCACTTGGCGCACAGCATCAATGGTTTCGGGAACAACAACTAATTTTGGCCGACTTTCACGAAAATCGTCTTGGAGTGAACTACGACCACGGTTGAATTCACTATATCATTTGTAAACACTGGTCCTTGATGGAGCTTCATCGCCAAAAATTGAATTGAGTTCATCGATGCACCGTTGTTGAGTTAATCCACGTCGAAAGTTGTAAAAAATAATCGCACGAAAATGTTCAAGATTTAATTCCATTTTTTGGACGAGATGAATCTTTTAAGTTACTGTAAACAACACAAATAGCGCTCGTATGTCAAAACGTTCTTAGTACGTATAACCTCAAAATGTCAAACTTTACGAAAGAGCTGGGAGTTGCCAGATTGCAACATTAGGGTTGCCCAATCCCGAATTATAAAAGTCAACCTTCGTACATACTTCCGTGAGCTGATGATTATATCCAAAGCATTTTAAAATTATTGATACAATTTTTTTACTTACTTTTTTTTCAAATTTTCACCACTTACATGCCAGCTCAATGCAAAACGATAGTCAAAAACCAATCGTCAGGACGATAGCAATTGGCAGTTTTGAGAAAACATGAAGCAACCAAAATTATAGCGTTTTGTCGATTTGTTGCTTACGCGATGCAAAACTCTCGTTTGAACGATATCGTTGCACGATAGTCGTCATCCGTGATTAGACCCCAGAATTTTTGGTTACAGCTCTCCTCACTGGTCACTGTTTGTTTGAAAAGCATTAAACAAGCTAGATATCCGTGATCTCTCACCTCTTTGCAACACACTCATCTCTTACAAATGTTAAGAAACCTTGGAATCCACCCATCTCTATCTAAAGTTGAACAATTTGTCGTTTTCTTGAACAAAATCCGAGCAGAATTAAACAAACATCGTCTAGTTGTTCTTTTCAGACATCAAACAGGGAAGGAAAATGATAATCATTTAGTGAAGTACCACTTGGAGATATGAATGATGATGCGGTAGGTAAATGAACCTGTTTTAAGCTACACGACAGAGTGTTCGCCTACAAGATCCTCCCTAGCGTATTGTGTGAATTCCATCACAAATACAAATTTTCCCAAAAATGGGACGTAAATCGTTCAAAAGGCTTGAAAACAATAAAGTTATATGTCTTGTGTCAAAATTTGGACCGACTGTCGCGCATGGTTTGGAGATTGTAGTCTGAAATTGGTCGCTGTTCGAATCAGTTAGGGTGTGTATTGGGGAGCGCAACAGTCCACAAGGGGACCAGGGCCTAGTTTCCTTGTCATTCTGGGTGTGCTATTGATGCCTCATGAACTGAAGGGACGCACAGGTTTCTGCCGACTTCGAATGGTGGAATTTGAGAAACTTTTAATAGACTGTTTTCAAGTGTATTTTTCAAGTGTTGCCCGCGGCTGGTGCTTGGTAAATATAATAATAATTGTTGGCGCTACAGTCCAATGGGGGACCAGGGCCTAGCTTGCTCAACAACTGCTCGTGCTGTGCGCGCTACTGTTCTCTCAGGATTAGAAGGGACCTACAGTTTTTGCCGACTCCGAACGGCGAAATTTGAGAAGCTTTCTTAGACAGTTATTACTCTTTGAGTGTTGTCAGCAGCTCGAAAGAGGCGGTGCCGTGAAAAATTAGAAAAATTTGTGTTGAGCTGGGAATCGAACCTACACCCTTCGGCGTGTGAGCGTCGCACTCTACCCACTACGCCACGACGTGTTAAATCCAGAAATGGATCGTGCGATCTTCGGCGTTTGAGTGTCGCATTTTCTCACAATGCCACGGCTGCCACGAACTCTAATTCTATCAGGTCAAAGGACGATAAAACCCTAACTTTCAGGATCTATACTATGTTTTCATTTTCTAGAGATTTTGTCAAAGAGACTAGCGTTTTTTCACTTATTAATTTGAAATCAGGGATTAAAATGGACAACTTGTAGTAGATTCGCAGGATGTGCTGAGAATCTGGAAACATCATTTCTACAAACTCCTCCTCTCTCCTCCTCCTAAAAGCGATGAAGGCCGTAACTCTGCTGTTAGGCAGAATATTTGGACGATGATAGACAAGAATTCCGTCTGCCCGACTTAGACGAGGTGAAGATAGCAATATCGAAGCTTAAGTCGAACTGCTGGAGCGGACCGACTGCCCGCAGAACTATTTAAAGCAGCTGGAGATGAACTTGTTGGACGCACGCACCAGCTTATCTGTAAGATATGGTAGGAGGAAAGCATTCCCGATGAGTGAAATCTCAGCTTCGTTTGCCCGGTCCACAAGAAAGTAGACCTCTTTGACTGCGCCAAGTACCGAGAGATCAGCCTTCTCAACATCACCTACAAGATCCTCTCTGCCGTATTTTGTGAGCGTGTGAAACCTTTTGCCCACAACCTGATAAGGCCCTTTCAGTGTAGTTTCAGACCAGAGAAGTCCACGATAGACCCGGCCTTTACTTTACGGCAGATCCGGAAAAAGACTCAAGATGTGGAAATCAGCACAACCATTTATTCACCGATTTTAATACCGCATATGACAGCGTGCCTAGAGAAGAGTTAGACAGTGTCATGTTTAGTTTTGGCATTCCTACCAAACTCGTCAGATTATGTAGGATGACGATGGAGAGCTTTTGCTGCTCCGTCAAGTTCGGTAACTGAGTCACAGAGACCTGTTTTCGATCAATGTTTTCGATAAGGCGATGCACTGTCTTGTGAATTTTTTTACATCATTCTTGACAAGGTCGTGCGTAGCTCACAAGCTAAGAACAGATGCACGATCTTCTGAAAGTCATTTCAATTGTTAGCTTACGCTGATGACATTGAAATGATTGGACGAACACAGGGAGCCGTCAGAAAAGAGTCTACTGGCATTGAAGCGGAAACGGCTAAAAGGGATCTGGTTGTTAGTAGATGGTTTCTCCAAGGAAGGACACACAAGATCAATGCCTCGGACAGAGCGTCACACTAGGCCGCAGAAACTTCGAGGTAGTCAAAGACTTCGTCTACCTCGGCTCCGCGGTAAACAGGAACAACAGCACCAGTACCGAATCCAAACGCAGAATCTCTCTTGCCAATCGCTGTTCCTTTGAGCTCAAGAGGCAATTGAGTAATAAAACCCTCTCTCGAAGGACTAAGCTGGATCATCCCAGTCCTGCCTTACGGTGCAAAATTTAACATTACTAAAAGCAGGTTCAGATCCATCCCGGACTATAGTGCCATACATAGAAAAAGACGGATTGTTTGAAGCTCAATAGCTTCTTTTGGTTTTGCAGACGAATTAGATTTGCATCTTTTCGTTGGCCAAGTCCTTGCAGTCAGAGACTCACACACTGAAGGTCCCGGGTTCAATTGCTGAACTGAACATCTTTATTAACGTCTCTACTCTTGTGACTCGAATCCCCAATGACGGGACACAGTAGTCGGTCTTTGAAATTAAGGCACAGCACGGGCCGAAGGTAAAGGGGAAGTAAGGGAAAGGAGGTAAAGATACACATTGGTATTAAATGCTTGTGGATTTTAATCGGGGGGAAAAGTTATGCTGGGTAGAGCAAGAAAAAGAGCTGAAAAACGAGCCTCTACGCTCTAACTCTACGTCCAAAAGTGAGCTTAAGGGTCAACGGATGAGCGTTTCTAGCGAGGCGGGTATTGCGGATGAATTCTTGAAGGAGAGGAATGCACCTGGATAATTCAATAGACAATTTTCTGTTACAATAGCGATAAAATAGTGGTAGAGACGCAACACTTCGTCATTTAAATTGTTGCGCAGTTTCAGAGTGCTCATTTAGGTACCTGTAAGTTGTTCATCTGCCTAAGTTTGTAAGTATACGCGTACCCTGCTTTTCCTGATCCTGTTAAGCATTTTCTCTTTTTCCAATGGCGGAAAGTGATTAAGAGATTCAACGTTTCCTACCATTATCCTGCTGATCCGGCTTCAGCCCCTGCATCCTCTTTACTGGCTGTGCAAAATCTTCGCTCCCATCTCCCCTCCCAACGCCGATTCATTTCAATTGAAAACAAAACAACAAATTCTCCATTCAAATGCATTTATTTCCCCGATTTCCATTTCAGTTAGTATTAATTTTCTTTTCAGCTCTAAGGACCATCACCGTCGGCAGCAATCGATAACCATCCTAATTCATGAAAAACAAAAAAATCAAAAAATCCGAATCCCCTCATGCTGAAAAGAAAAGCAGAAAATATAAATCAAAGTCAATAAAAGATCAAACCAACTCTCCCAGCACCTCATCGTGTACTACTCTCGGTTCCAGGTCATCCGCAGCCATATCCCTCATGCATACAGAGTGCCGGCAATGAGTCATTGCTCCCGGTGTCCTCTCCTTTACGGCTCATTTTATTAAAGTCTCCTCCAATTTACATGCTGTATCCACTCTAAAGATGTATCACGTCGACTCTGCATTGGTCGTTCCAATTGTTATGCGTGCATGTTTATGTTCGGAAAATATGTACGGAAAATAAAAGCAACACAACGAGAGAGAAAGAAAAAGAAAACGCACTTAAAAAATATATTTACATATACATTGTCAATAAAATTAAAATTTTACTGTCGCAATTTTCCCCGACAGAATAAAGCCCGGCGTCGGTCGTCGGGAGCTGTTACCGTGCTTCGAAGGACGTGTTTTTTTTCTTGTTTGTGTTGTTTGGTTATTAAACGTAAGTCATTCAAAGGGATTGTGTCAGAGACTTGTGGGGAGGCCACTGCGAATAAAAACAAAAATCCCGGAGACACGAATGAACGAAAGAGTGCCGGAGACACTTAATTGTTCGCTTTGCCAACGGAATAAAGAGACTCCCTGATTGCTGCTTGAATTTATTAGTTACTCTCTGTTCCTCTGGCGTTTTAATTCAATACTCCTTACACTCCAAGGCCAGGCACAGAGTGCAATGTTAAATTTAATTCTCTGAGTCCTTAATGCGCGCCCATTATGAGATTTATAATCGAATTGCCGTCGAGACGTTGATATTTTTATTTCTGTTTTCGTTCCTTAATATCGACACATACTTGTTGTTTAACTTATTTGCCGAGAGACGTCCTTGTTGCAAACAGCCCATTGTCAGTCCGTTGGTTTCGTCCAATCATGTCAATATCATATGTCCGAACAAAGAACATCTGAAGGGGTTTTTGAGCGGTCTGCGTCGGGGTTTTGATTCACGGTAACATCTATAACAAAAAAAAAGGAAAACGTTGTCTATCACATTCACCAAACCCTTGAAAGGCTTTGAAAGTTCTAGGGGGCCTCGAAAGTAGGCCACCGTCAATCTAAACAAGTTTCATATGAAAGTAAAATGGCGCGATTAATCATTCAATTCTAAAAACGCTGTCATATGCACATCTCGTCACTTTTTCAGAATCTCCTGCAAAACTTCGTGGCCTGATGCTGCATTGACAAGAACTACTTTGTTCACTTGTTCGCACAAAATAGTGTACAGGATCTTATATAAGATTTTTGGGAGACTACCTGGGGTATATTTTGAGTGGTTCTAGTTTATGCGAGATTTACTCTGGAGGCTTTTCTTTGACCGTATCCTAGCAATGAGCCAGAAGGAAGAAGGATTGACGTCTGTAAAGGTTAGAAAAGCTTTACCCATCTTATAGCCCCTTTGAAATTAAAAACAAAATGTCTGCGGATAGTTCTACATGTGCTCTTTACATACACCTTTCCGAGGAATATTTAAGTCGTTCCTTAACAGACAGACGTTTAGAAAGAGTGTTTGCGTGGGAAGGGACACGTGGACATAGTGGGCATTTTTCGATACACACAAGGTCTGTGCTTTGTGGTAGACAAATAAAAATAGAAAGGTATCAAATCCGTTCCATCTTTTATACTCTTAATAAAGGAAGCAGCTAAATTCTTTAAGTTACTTTGAAGCCTCAACGAGGCAAACAACCTTATATTTGTCTTTTAAGGACTTTTTACTGGAAAACCCCCGATCTTTGTTTTATACTAATTATTGAAACCGCCATCTTGTTCAAAACTTTCTATCAATTGTTTCGAAAATCTGTTGCTTCCTATCAGACTAAGGTTTGGATAACACTAAAAATACAACAAATTAAGTTCAACGCCTGATCGCATATAGCATTGAAGACGAAGTAATACAAGAGATCAAGGGGATTGGATAAAATGGGATTTTCTTTTGATTTTGGTGATCCCTGCACTGGAAGCACCATTTGGGAATTTTTAGTCGTTTACTTAGCTACCTACCTTTCTTATCAGGCCAGCGACACCTGAAGGGTGTGAGCCAGAACTTTAGTTTGCACAGATTTCTGGTCACTCTGCTTCAAACTAACAAGATCAAGCTGTCTTACGTCAGCGGTCACGTGGTCTCACTACTGAAGATTCTGCTTTCCTTGCGTTCTCAAACTAGAAGGGTGGGATACCAAAAAAATCTTAGGAAGAGCATTGTTCTCCATTCACTTGATGTGGCCAAGTCAATGATTTCATTGGCTTTTCCCCTTCCGCACTATATCCACATCTTGGTACATCAGCTAGAGTTTGCGCTTCTATTTTCTTCTCCATTCGCCTTCGACGCATAATTTTTCTTACGAAAGTACAAATATTTAGTCTGGCGTTTTGATTATCGCCCAGCACTCGGCTTCATATACTGTCCGCGAAAAAAATATAGCACAACATCTAATTTCACAATTAGTTTAAGTAGGATAGTGGTTAATGACTTATAACTTTTTTTTTTCTTATGCCTCTTTGCGCCCCAGTAAAGCCACAGTGGTTTTGTACTTTGTGCCTGAAGAAGTTTCTAGAAAATCCTTAACAATAAAAAAAAACTGTAGATAATACCCCGAAAGTAAAGATAGCACATTTTCACAAAAAAAGGAATTTTAGTCGCGTTTTGGTGATCTTTTCGTAAACAACTGTGAAGGAAATCAAAGAAAAAGGGCCATTTTGTGATTTTATATTTTTGAGAGTGCCACAATTTGTAAAAAAGGGTAGAGGAAAAAAATCAACTAGTGCCGAAATAAAGGTTATTACAAAACTGCAACAAATAAATTTCAAAACTGCGGATATTGACGAAAAACTGTAAGGAAGCCGAAAAGTGATTTAAAATTTCCTCAAAGTCCCTGAAAATTACGGAAAGAAGAGTATCCCAGGGCGTAAAACGGTATCAGTGACAGGGATAGGTACGCAATTCGAAGAGTTGCATCGTTGCATACATGAACAAGCAGGTGTCGCGACCAATGTAAGAAACGTCCAAATACTATTGAAGGAGCCTCCAGGTATTAAGCGCACAAAAATTAAGAAGGAATCACCACTTACGGCAAAACACAAGGATGATAGGGTAAAATTCGCCATGGTGCATATTCAATGGAAAAAACGATGGCGCCGGGTATTATTCACGGACGAGAAGAAGTTTAATATCGACGGTCCCGATGGCATGGCATATTACTATCACGACTTAAAAAAAGAGAAGACAATATTGAGTCGTCGGCAACATGGGTGAGGAACTGTTATGATATGAGCTGGAATAGGATACCATGGTAAAACTGATATAAAGTTCGTACCACAAAAAATTTACAGCGAAAAGTACCTGGATTTGATTGCCAATTAAACAACAAAATCAACTGGTGAAATTACGGACTCGCCGATTATTTTTGAATAAGCCAATACTGCGGTGTATACGGCGAAAATTGTTAAAATTGTTTTTTCATATAACAACGTTCATGTTTTAGATTGGCCAGCACGATTGCCAGATATAAATGTTATTGAAAACTGCTTATGCTGAAAACAGGCAAAGTGTTAATGAGCTTAAACAAAGCTCATTACCACAAAAAACATTGGAAAATTGTCTAAATCTGTACCAAACAGAATGGCAGTTATAAAAAAAAAAGTGGAGGAACTACTCATTATTAAGAGTTAAAAGAAAATAAAATAGTACATCTTTTTTCGCACCAAAATTTATTATTTTTGTTATTTCCTCTGTATTGCATTACTTTACTCAAAAAACTCTATACATGAATAAGAAGTTTTCCAATTTGTGTTCAAAAATAAATTCACTGTGTTTGTTTTGTGTACAAAAATAAAAAATTGATAAAAAACGACTTGTGCTATATTTGATTCGTGAACTGTAAAATTATGGGTAGGTTAAGGCTAATTTTTCACCCAACATATTTAACATTCTTGTGAAAATTGCAAGTTGTCTTGAAAATTCATTTCTCGTAAAAATTTGGAGTACAAATTAATTCAATCCGTGTTTTTGTTAATTTGTTTTACGTTAAAAATACATTATCTCAAGTATCATCTTTTGAGTGCGACTATTTTTTCCCATTTCTCTGGTAGTTTTTCAATAAAAATAATAATTAGATGGCGCGACAGTCCACAAGGGACCAGGGCCTATATTGCTCATCAACTTCTCGTGTTGTGCGCGCTACTGTTCTCTCACGAGTAGAAAGGACCTACAGTTTTTTACCGACTCCGAACGTCGAAATTTGAGAAGCTTTCATAGACAATTATTACTCTTTGAGTGTTGTCAATAGCTCGAAAGAGGTAGTGCCGTGAAAAATTGGAGGTGTTCAGCCGGGAATCGAACCCAGCCCTTCTGCCTGTGAATGTCGCACTCTACCCACTACGCCACGGCGGCCACCTCTTGAAAACTTATTTCTCGTAAGAATTGGGAGTACAAATTAATTCGATCCGTGGATGTTGTGGTGTTTGATTACTCGAAACACCGTCTGTTGAGCGCGATTAATTTTTCCCATTTATCTGGTAATTTTTCAATAACGTCTCAAAAAAAATAAATCCTCTTTGGCATTGATCCAATTATTAAGCCACTCTTCAATTTCATTCAAAAGCACAAACCGAAGAATCAAACCCTTTTGAATAAGTCGAAAAAGCTAGAACGGAGCGGGGTCTGGAGAATACGACGGGTGGGATAAGAAATCGCACATAAGCCTTTCCAGGTGCTACAAGCACTTGGGCCGAGCCTCATTATGTTGCAAAACACTTTGTCATGCCTTTCGGTAGTTGCAATTTCAATTCCTAGCTCAAACGCAGGAGTTGTAGCTGTTAACGTTTCCCAGTTAAGCCTAGTTTCAGCACCTCATAGTCATATTCATAGACCACAACCGTCTGGTACCACCATATACAGATCATGACCCTTAAATGTTGGATGTGTTCTAGATCTAGATGATGATGGAACGGGTGCAACGGCTATGCATAGCAGTTTTTGCTTCTAGGGGTTTATTGTAGTATACCCTTAGTCTTGTGGTGCAAAATTCGCTTCCTTTGATGTCATTCAAAAAGCAGAAAAACCGTCTTTTAACATCCAAATTTCATTAACAGAACGAAAATACTTTCCTGCATCACTCCCAAAGATTCTACAAATTCACTCAGCGTTTGCATTGGATCTAGATCCAGTGGAGCCTCCAATTCATCGTCGTCAAACTTTTCGGGCTGTCTAAGACACTTTTCATATTCGCCCCTAAAATCACCACTTTTGAAGCATAGAAACCGCCCTATGCAGAATTTATCAGTCAGAGCAGATTCACAATAAAATTCTACAACTCTCCGATGGACTTCAGGTGCACTATTCTTTCAATTCAAAAATAATATCAAAAGTTCTTCGTAATTTGTTCGAAGAGGTAAAAAACTTATGTAGTCTAAAATAGACGTTGATACCCACTTATTATTGCTGACAAATGCCGCTCCTTTCCAATGAAGGGGGTCATCGCTTCCAATCTTAGTCACAACATGCAGGTGTCTCCATTTTTTGAAAACTCAAACACAGACTGCTGAATAATTGCAATACTTGAACTATTCCGTCTTCCAGGTACTTGAGAGGATGAAAATTTCAACGTCTAGTATTTGAGATATTTTTCACTCAAGCCTTACAGTACGAAGCAATAATACCAAAGATGCTCCTTCCATATCATAAAGAGGGCGCCACTAACGAAAAATTCATATTATTTTTAGGAAGTACAAACATTCAAATGACGCCTGTCAAAGTTTCATGACATTCTACCATTTTGATACCTTTTTTATAGAACTATTTATCTTTGGCCTCAAAATCGGCTTCAGTTTCAGCGATCACCTCCTCATTCGAGTCATATTTTTTTTCCTGGGGAGCAACTTTTTTGAGGTCTGAAAAGAGGTAGAAGTCGCTGAAGGCCAGATCAGAGAAAACGGTGAGTGCGGAAGAAATTGAAAGCCCAATTCATGCAATTTTGCAATTTGGCCATGGTAACCAACGACCTGTGACACGGTGCGGTGCATTATATTGATGGAAGAGAATTTTTTCTTTATTGTATGGGACCGCTTTTTGCAATTTCCTTCTTCAAATGCACCAATAATGTCATGTAGTATTCGCTGTTGATCCTTTTGCCTTTCTGAAGATAGTCGATGAATAAAATTCCGCGCGCATCCCAAAAATATGGATGCCATAACCATTCCTGTCGACCTTTATGTGTTTGGACGCTTTGGGCGTGGTTTAACGGCTGCTGTTCACTCCGCTGGCTGCCAATTTGACTCTGGAGTGTAGTGGTGGATCCATATTTCATTCATTCTGACATACATGCAGAACATGCAGAAATTTATTTTCATACTGGTAAAACAGCTCCAAACAGCTCTCAGAATCATCGATAAGTTGTTGTTTTTGGTCCATTGTGAGCAAACGCCGTACCCATTCCGAAAACAGCCTTCTCATGGACAAATGTTATTGCAAAATATTGTACATATCTTATATCTTATATCTTTATGGTGTCAGCTATCTCAGGCCATTTCACTTTGCGGTTTTCCAAAACGATTTTTTTATTCTTTTCACGTTTTCAGGGGTAACCACCTAAATTGGCCTTCCAGACCGTTCAGTATCGTTGGTGTCCGTACGGCCACGTTTAAAGTCAGCATACCACTGACAAGTAGTTGTTTCTGATGGAGCAGAGTCCCTGTAACACTTTTCAAGCCATTGCTGAGCGTTCACGGTATTTCTGCCCATTAAGAAGCAGTGTTTAATTCACACACGAAATTCTGTTTTTTCCATTGTTTTAAAAATCGCAAAAGTAGCGTCACGTGAAGCACTGTAGCTTGTAACCCAATAATCAGATTATCATGAAAATTTGACAACTTTCATTTTAATGTTTGTAAAAATAATAAATTTTAGTTGTTTTTACATTTTTTTTTTACTTTCACTTACATGCAAAAAATATGTGATATCTATTTTAATTGTTTATGAATTAAGAATAAATAATGATTTGGCATTAACTTTTTCTAAACAAGTTACATTTTTCATTTTCAATTGCTGAAATTTTGAAAGAAAACATTATTCTGAATACTTTTGTATTTTGTGGTCTGTATGTCAGTCTTGAGTGATATGTAACTTCACAGCCCCAGTTCTAACATTTTCTGAAGAAACTAATAGTTCTTTGACAAATTTTAAGATTAAGGATCAATTTTTTCATCGTTAAGTTGTTCCACGTATTCTTTATATGATGTTAACGTGTCAGGTAAACGACTGGTCGTAGAGCGTCTTTAGCAGATGATCGAAATCAGTTTTTTGTTTTTGGTTTGGTATTTTTCTATTTTCTGTTTTTTTCTTATTCCTTGGGTCTAGCTTTAAAAATGTTTAAACTAGTTTTTTAATTTATAATTATTAGGAATTAACTTTTAGGTTCTATGCGGGTACTCTAATTTCACCTAATCAATTTTTATATCCTTTCAGCATATATTCATGATTTTTTTCTCGTTTCAAAATTAATGAAATTTTCATGCATACTCATAATTAAAAAAAAAAATACAAAACATTTATTTATTTTTTATAAAACTAACTTAATACAAAATACTAAAACCTAAAGGGTACAACTATGCAAACTAAATTGAAACATATTTTTTTTAATTTGTTTTTTGTTTTGTATTTTTATTTTTTTTTTATAAATGTAATTTGCCAGTAGAGAACCACCAATCAGCTTTTTTAAGCTGACAACAGCTTAAGGGCACTTGATGTGGCTCTCGCCACCAATAAAAAATTCTGTCGCGAATGGGGATGAATGTTCTGAAACAAAGATCACTTGGTCTTTCGGTTCCTACATTGCTCTTGTAGGACAGCCAATTGTCCACCGACCGTCTTATGACGAGGAAGAGAAGTGGACCAAACCAAGTTGGTCTAAAACAAGAACGCTTCCGGCGGAATGAATCCACTTCGCCGTGCGCTCTCATGATATGCGTCATTTGCGTAGCAAGCTCCGAATATCAGCTCGTTTTCCGAGGTCATTCCTCGTGCAACATGTCTTCGAATCAACTTAATAATGTTATCCAGCCTATTCACGTGGCAGCCGTGGCGTAGTGGCGAGGTGGGTAGAGTGCGACACTCCCACTCCGAAGGTCAAGGTTCGATTACCGGCTGAACACCTCGAATTTTTCACGGCACCAATTCTTTCGATCTGCTGGCAACATTCGAAGAGTAATAGCTGTCTTAGAAAAAGCTTCTCAAACTTCGCCGTTCGCAGCCGTATGTGCACAACACGAGTTGTTGATGAGCAAACCCGAAGACATTGCGTCTTGAAGACCCGAAGAATCGAAGACCTATCCTTTCCATCCGGGAGGAACACACGTTGAGCCACCTAGGACAGCCGTACACCATGATTAGGCGCACAAGCGGAATGTAGCAGATAACCTTCACATTGGAATCAAGTGGGCTACTGTAAAACAACCTGCTTGTCAAAGCGAAGGCTCTTCTGACTTTTGCCAGACCCGTTGCTGCATGACTTTTGCCATACAGAAACTGGTCTAACCTGATGTCCAAATATCCCACCACACTCCTCACTGCTAATGGTCGCCCATGTGGATACAAGATGCCGAACTTACGCCAGTTTTTATTCGTATCCCCTGAAGCCTCGTACAATGGAGTTCGAAAGTACTTTACAGTCCCAGTTCAAACATTTTCTTCAGAGATCGTGTTTTAATAAATTTTTGAGTTTGAAGATCAATTTTTTCATCGTATAGTTGCAATTTATTATTGGTAAGATGAAGCCGTAAATAAACAATTGTACACATCAAATTTCAGAATCAACCACCTTTTGCTTAAAAATTTAACTGACTGTTCTCCACTCCCATCTCCCCCGTACTTACCCTCATTTCATTCCGCATCCTTGTCAGCACTTCGTCTCTGATTCAACAAAATCTTACCGCATTTAGCCATAAAAATGAGTATCGAAATAAAACAACCGCACGTTCTAATAAAATGCATTTTATTCTCGAGTAATCGTCTACGTACAAATATTTACGATCGTATAGCCATTACATACGGGTGTAAAAGAATGCATTCCACCTCTCGGTATGTCGCTACGCGAATGTTCCTTAATACAATGTGTTCTCTTACGCCTACAGTTACGATCTAAAGCTAAGTTAAAAAATGCAATAGCCCGCAAGCTACCTTCATGTGGTTACAATGAGTCGAGTACGCCTAATGGAATGCTACGTTTCAAAATAATACAAAGGCCATCATCATCTTTGTTCGACTGCAATCGGCTCTTCCTCTTTGTGATTGACATATTGAATATTTTTTTCTTCTCTCGTTCAAATTAAATCTTAAATCAAATTGTAGATGTATGTATATGAAAAACTAAATTAAAATGATACACTTGTTTGCAGCTGTGGAGATGCATGTGGTTGGAGAGAAACTCTGAGCTGCCCGAGAGCCGCATCTAGACAAACACTCGTTCAGCATTCTAGGTTTTCTAAAAATGTAACAAACAAAAAATATTAGTGAGCGTACACTGACAAAAACGCATGAAGCTGAAGTAAAATCAAAATGAAAATGAGAGGGATGGCAACTAGCGTTCTAGCGGGCAAAATGATATGATTTGGTGTGCGATGGTGTGAGTGTTTCCTTTCCTTGTTCAGTGGCAGTAAGTGGTTGGATGGCCCCCACCTACTGCGTCCAATAAAGGGATGTGCATGGATGTAACAGGTTATAAAAAGACTACTGAACAGAACGGCCAGAAGGGAAGCGCAAAGAGGAGCAGAGTTCTGTGGACGGGCTAATGTGATACCTGAATGGACGGGGCGGCGAAAAGGGCGTGGGACACAGAACTTTTATTAAGCATACATAAATTCAATGGGTGCGGTTTTTCTTTTAGTCTGCGCAGAGAAGGGCGAAAATATTTTTTTTGTCAAAAGTCAATGAATGATTAAAATAAAACCCTTGTGGACGGAGCGCATTGGTTTTTCGTCGACTGGAGTTGGCTTTCCGGCATTCCTTCACAATCTGCATTTGGATGTAACGACCTTTTCATGCGAATAAATTTGAATGAATAAATTCGATTCGCGCACTGACGGGGGGAAACTGTTTCAATCCTTTGGTTAAAGAATGGACTAGGTCGTATGTTGGTCCCTTCCCAGTGAAGCTGCTAAGCCTGTTGATGGCGATGGTGATGGGTTAGATTTCACTGCGGTCGGCCAGTCGTTTACCAATGTCATGTTTTTTTTTGATTGAATGGAGATTTATTTTGTTTAAGGCTAATCGACTGGCGTGGGATGGAAAATCAATGTAAATGGAGACAGTCTTCGATAAATTTCAACCAATTGGTTTTAACACTTGTTCGAGGTTTCTAGTGGAAACTGGAGAAGATTTATGAATCATAGAATTGTCCGGTGCTCTTCACATCCTTCTTCTTCTTCTTCGTGTGGTGCCACGGTCCGGGGTGGACCTGGGCCTAATTCAGGCTTCTTACATCTGCAACTCTAATCTGCGACGACGGATGATTGCATGGAGACCAGGAAGCGCGTCTTGAACGAACTCTACTAGAAGTGACTGCTTAAATAGTGGCGCAAAGTCAGAAGGAAGTCAAAGTCTGAAAGCATTGTTCAAGCCTAAGGGCAGAGCTATTTTCGTAGTTGCAGCCAAAGTCGAGTCAAAGCAGTTTTACTAGATCACTCAATAAATCCGGGAAACATAAGGGCGTCACTTACAAATATTATAAATTTAATATTAAGTTTTGTGTTAGTGGCACTCCCTCTATGTGCCGGGGCTTATTGAGTGATGTGTTGATAACGCTAAAGACATCAGCCAGGCAGTTGTTAGAAGTTACAGATCGAACTACACATCATTTTCTTTGACATGTGCTGACAGTTTTAAGTTGACTCGTAGTGAATGTTTGAACAAAGGCCATGTACCACGCAAGGTCAGGTGTCTAAGAGGGATAGGTGATTGGCAAAGTTGACACAAAATAGTTGCAGATACAAGCCAGATGGTTCTGGGAATTTTTCCTGTTGCCGCCGTCTATAGATAGGCAGACCCCGCTTTCTACCAGGCGGGAGTCTTTGCCCCTCAAGCATTAGCTGGTACAAGATGTCGTCTCGCGTGGTGACGAGTGATCGTGGTACAAGCCCGAAAAAGAACTTAAGCCACTTTAGTGCTTAGTGGTCGAGGTTCCGGGGTAGGCCCCTGCCTCTTTTGCGGTGTGATTCACTTCGTCAAATGCAAACAGAATCGAATTTGTCTCTCGTTAAATTGGTAACTCTTGTGTCAAGAAAACGGAAGGGGTTTTCAAATAAAGAGAGACTGTAATGATGAAACCAGCGAGCATTAACGAGTAGCTGCCAGCGAGCACTAGCGAGCAGCTACCAGCGAGCACTAGCGAGTCGCTGCCAGCGAACACCAGCGAGCAACAGCGAGCAGCTGCCAGCGAGCACTAGCGAGCAGCTGCCAGCGAGCAACAGCGAGCAGCTACCAGCTAGCACTAGCGAGCAGCTACCAGCGAGCACTAGCGAGTCGCTGCCAGCGAACACCAGCTAGCACTAGCGAGCAGCTGCCAGCGAGTATCAGCGAGCAGCAGCGAGTCGTTGCCAGCGAGCACTAGCGAGTCGCAGCCAGCGAGCACTAGCGAGTCTTGGCCAGCGAGCACCAGCGAGTCGCTGCCAAGGAGCACTAGCGAGTCGCTGCCAAGGTGCACTAGCGAGTCGCTGCCAAGGAGCACTAGCGAGTCGCTGCCAGCGAGAAACAGCGAGCAGCTGCCAGCGAGTACTAGCGAGCAACAGCGAGCGGCTGCCAGCGAGCACTAGCGAGCAGCTGCCAGCAAGTACCAGTGAGCACCAGCGAGCAGCTGCTAGTGAGTATCAGCGAGCACCTGCGGGCAGCTGCCAGCAAGAATCAGCGAGCACCATCGAGCACCTGAGTACGACTGCCAGTGAGCAGCTGCCAGCATTGAGGTTGGATCACCACTCAGAAAAAAGAATTCATTGCAATAGTGCTCGTCACATGCAATGCTTTGTCGAGTCGTTATACAGAGCAAACCTACGCTCCCCGCTTGATTTAAGTTCAAATGACAAACGGCAAGTGCGGTCTGCCGTTTGGAAAGCACAGGAATACGGGATCTTGAAAATCAATTGTCGCGAGACAGTCATAATGTACAAGATTATGTAGACTCTGCAAAATCTTCTCTAAATTGAAGCGAGACATGCAGAGGACACCATGGCGAAGGCAGTCAAAGACCTGTAAACATGATAATGGCCATTGCCTCGTTGTCCTGTTAAAACAAATTCACTGGAATCCTTATTCTCTGTACGCGTTTAAGTAAAACGAGCCGTCCTAGCGAAGTGGACAGTGGCAGAACCTGCTTTGCAGAAGATACCCAACTGACAACAATCTGACAAAGAACATCTCCAAATTTGCCATTTTCGATCAGATGTAAACTGTTGGCAATCTTTACTCATGCAACATGAATTCCTACATTTGCAATCTTTGGTTAGAAAGCTAAAGCAAAGGTTGAAGGCCAAATAGCAATTTATTGTAGCAACTCTACTATTCACAAAGAATATCATTTTTTTGAAAGATCGATTGCTAGGGTGTAATTGATTTCTTTACAAGGAATTTATGTTCCGCTCCACAACAAGGAAGTCCCGACTAAGGGCTTAAAAGAAGTCCAAACCAAGTGCTACAGTCCTTTAAATGATGAATTTAATTAATTATTTTCTACGCCAAGGCGGGAGACTTGGTAGCGCTGTGGCTTCTTAAGCCAATTGTAAGCCAAAGGGAAAAGCTTAAGCGAACATATTTTTTTAAAGCTGGGGCACAATAATGTTAAAGCAACTGATTAAAGGTAGTGGGTTTTGGTTTTACGTGATCAGCTGCCTTTACGGCTTATATAACGGGGTCTATTTTCCCAAGAGTCGTAAGTAACGCAAGACTAAACGCCTTAGCTACCTAAGTACCAAACTGGGATCATGCTTGAAGGGCAATCACCCCACCTTGGTTTGATACGAAGCCTTTCTAAGACCTTTTCCACTCTCTGGGTCGCAGCGCCCGGTTGAGAATGCAACTTCGCACTGAGAAGGAATAGTCCCCTAACCGCCTTGCCTATCTTTGGATGAACAAGCAACTAAACAAGTCAGCACAGTACACTATCCTCGACTCTACCCGCGATGTTAGGTGGTAAACCACAGCCACCACGATACTCCCACAAGGGGGCCTACCGCACGGTCAGGCTGGAACCGAAGTTCCAGGGACTCCTGACCTCTCGTGGCGCCAGAATTTAGCCTCTAGTCAAGCTGTCACTACCAGTCAGATTACCGCAAAGCTTCGCTCTGTTAGCCGCCACAGATGGCCTTTTCTCCATCAGTGTTTCCGTAGTCACTATAAATAGAAATACGGATGTGATTTTGAATCATGTGATTCATAAATCCAGTCACATCATCTGATGATTAAAGGTAGTGCAACAAGTCAGAACATTTAGGGTTTCAAACTGAAATATGAATCCCTTCGGAATTCGGTATAAAACCAAGACTACACAACTTCCAGCCACTTATCCGTTTTCCCAATGCGTTGATTAATCAGCTCATTTCCTCTTTTGAAGACGCTACGTCTTATGTATGGCTTCCAAAGGAACCTTACAGATTTTCTGAAAAAATGATACAAACATGTATCCACCGAACGACAATATTCCGATTGTTGATGGTCAAGTAGAGAGAGCGTGGCTGTGGCATATGGAAAATGGCAACAGTTACGAGCGACAGTTTTTCTCCCGAATGCAGCTTGTTTCAGTAAACAAGCCCGTTGAATACTTTTCTTTAATTCTTGGAGAATTCAAAGGATAACCAGAAGGAACCAAAATAATGTCCTTTGGGGTCCAGGTTTGGTATTGCAAAAGTGCAAAGAGTTACTTGCCAGTTTCCGCTAAAGATAGATCTGTTTTGTTTCTGGAAATTGAAAAAAACAATTGAAATGCACAGCCATCGTTGTCTTCAATAGCGACCTTTTGCGAGCAAGCATAGAGAGTTTTGCTTTGGGTCGCTTTCAACCAATTCCGGAATGGAACCTTCGGCCTGAGAGTGTGGCACTCTACCTACTATGCAGCGCCGGGTACTTTCAACCATCCTACAGTAAAATGCATCCACTTTGAGTTACCTTTCACTTTCACAAACAGTAGGCAAGGATGACGGCGTTACGAAAAGGAGTCCATGGCCCGATTCAAGGTATAATTAGAAGCAGAAAAGACGAACGAAAATGTGGAGACATCAATAAGGACTTGAGACTCAGTTCAGAGAGTTGCGGCATGATCGGAGAATGGAAAGGAAGCTTCTGAATATATGCTTGGCTGTGAATGGAAACAATGTCCTCTGGAAGCATTCGGAAGTGACACATTTGTTTTCGGGATCATCACAATTGCGATCCCGAACTTGATTGAAGTGAAGAAAGAGGCGATAAAGGCAATTTGGCACGAGTTTAAGAAAGTTTTGATTGGATTCCTACACAAGTCCAGATGGAAGATGCCATGCAGAAAATTCAGGCACAACTTCTGTGTCTCCAAAAATCCAGCCACAAAGGCATAGAATCGCTGAATTGCTTAAGACCCACATCACCTAGAAGCCTTTTTTAACAAATAACGCGATTTATGTATGTCCTGGGGCGTGATCTTAGAGACCGGGTTTACTTCAATAGGCTAGGATCAGTTGGTAAATATTTAAAGGCAAATTGAAATCCGCACGTATGATTCACAAACAGCAAACTCTCTCCCACATAAACATTCATTTCAAAACATTTGTTAAAATTCAAAAGGGAAACTCAAAAAATCCTTAATTTGCGGCTTGAAGCACACTCCGGAGATGAGTAATTATCAAGCGAGTACGCAGCTTGTGGGTGAGGGAACATTTCGTGACAGTTGTCATATCTTTGAATTTAGGAAAATAATTAGCTGAAAAACCCTCGTCTGAATCGCCTGAAATTGATGACGATAGCCCTTGACAAGATAATGAAGTGAACCTTTAGCCTGAAAATCAAATTGAACTTGCAAACAGCAAACATTCATTAAGGGAGCGGCAATTCCTGTGAAACCTGTGGACATAGACTGTTTTCAATCAGACTAATAGAATGACCGAACCCATCTCACCTCCGTTATTTGCAACTGCGGCTGGGAAGTGAAAAACAATGCCGACCAGAACCAGTGTGAAACAGCCTCCTAGGCCGTTGGTCAGTGCTGAAGTGATTGAAAAGGAATCTCAAGGCCTGTGCACACTTATAATTGCAATGATGCAATCCGTGGAGCGAGTGAGCGGCACGTGGAGAACAACAAAACCGCGTTTCCCCTGAAGACTCACCACTTAATTGGCTCCGCTCGCCCCCACTGGTGAAGATTGAAAGAATAGAAAAATCCATTTGGAAATGACTCACTTGTTCACCCCCTCGCCGCCCAAGGGATAACTTCGATGGGGTTTCGTATGCGTGTGTCCTCTGCTTACATCTAGTCTGTGTGTCTTTCTCTTATTTCCTTAATTTCTCTCCGTGAAATTGTTTGCATCAATTTCTGGAATGGCTCGTGTGTGTGTGTGGGTGTGTGCGTAGTGTGTTGGCTGTCGGTGGATGTATGAGTGTGTGGAGCGGAGGGTTTTCGTGTTTCATTCTTTCGTGGATATTAAATTACATGAGGGCGAGACGGGTGTTGGCGGCGCGCGGACGGGGTTCATTTGCCCTTGTTCTTACCCTTTCGTTTTACCTTGCGCTTGTTTTCATTGGAGTTGTCTGGCAGCGGCGTCGGGGGGCCCGGGAGTGTGCTTGCAAACGCGGCGGCACTAGTTGCTGACGCCACTATGCTTCTCGGGATGCCGCTAGTTATAATTTTTGTTACCGTGGTGGTGGTGGTCGTGACACCATTTGTTGTGCTGGTGGTTGTGGAGCTGGTCCTTCGGATCTCGGATGACTCGTAATCGGGCTGTGCCTGGCACAGGGGACCGCCTGCACTTGTGTTTGACTTGGCTTGCGGGTCCTGGTTGTTGGCCAAATCTTCTTTTGGACTGCTTACTTCGGCATTGTCGTTGGATTGAGTGCCGTGCTGGTGCTGTGCAGATGATGAGAGCCACTGTTGTTTATTTTCTGCAGTAATTGTATGGAGGCTGGGGTTCTCGTGGCTCTCGGTGCTGTTTTCGTCGTTCCCGTTTCGTTTGCTTGTTTTCCTGAGGTTGTTGTTTTGGTTTATTAAATTTCCCGAAAGTGGTTGGCTGAGATCGAGGGGTTTAAGTGTTTGCGTGTGCACGGCGTACTGTTGGTGGCTCTTTGTAACACCATCTGGCTTTCCATTGTTTGGTCGTGGCATTTTGAGTTTCGGTATTGACGTTTTCTTTAGATTGGCTACACTGAGGTCGAGAAGTTCGTCCTGCAGAAGTTTGACATCTGCCGGTGCCACTCTTGTTGCTGTCGTGGTTAGTTTCAAGTGAATTGGGGTTACGGTGTTCGGGTTTGTGTACACCTGGCAGCTGTCAATAGAGGATTTGTTTTCGATTTCTGCATTCTCCTCATCTTCCTCTTCGTCGTCGTCGTCGTCATCTTCATCATCGTCGTCCTCGTCGTCGTCGTCATCATCGTCATCTTCTTCGTCATCGTCCTCCTCTTCGTCATCCTCTTCTTCCTCCTCCTCGTCCTCGTCATCATCGTCGTCATCGTTATTTTGAGCCAGAAACTTTTTCAATTTCATTTGAATTTGGTTTCGATTTGTGTCCGCTGTTGAGTTTCCTGTGCTTGTCGCTGTTGATGTTACCACAAAGGTTCGATTGGCATTTCCATTATTGTCCAGTTTGTAGTTGATGAGGTTGTTTCCTCTGCGGCTATCAACCTCATCCTCGTTGTCTATGTCATCGTCGTCCTCATCCCCATAGCACGGCTCCTCAGATGGTTTTTCTTCATTAAGGCTCCTCGATAAATTCAACTTAACTCTTTCGTTACCCAGCAACTCCTCAAGGACATTTTTCATTTTCGCATTTAGCGACAGTTCAGGCTTATCACGGTCGTATTCCTCGGCCAAAGACGCTGTGGCAAAGGAGTTGTTCAAGTCTCTCGGGTGTAATGTTGTTTTGGGCGGTTGAGTGGACATCTCATTTATTTCCTCTTCCTCATCGTCGTCGTCATCTTCCTCATCATCGTCATCACCATCGCTTTCTTCCCCATCATTGTCGTCGTCGTCGTCGTCACTACCACATACTTCCTCATCATTGTCCATTGTGCCCACCCCATCGTTATCGAATGATGTGTAGCTGCAATCTGCTGGACCAGCCACTGCTATGCTATGGGCAGAACCATCTCCGGCTATGATCGGGTTTATAACTTCCACAATTGTGTGCTTGGGAAAGCAGCTACCATCCACAATCATCGTGGTCGTCGTCACTGTTGTTGTTGTTGTCTCTCCTGCAGTGAACGGCTCCTCAGAATTTTGCTGCATTGTTAATGTGCTGCGCGTTCTTCTCGTTACCGTTGGTATATTGCTGGCACTGGTGGTTTGGGCTTTAAATACTTCCACGGCATCATCCTCTTTGTATGTTTTAATGGCATCGTCGTCCTTCATGTCATTATCGTTGGCCCTGCTGCCGTCGTAATCGTTATCATCGTCATCTGTTCGAAGGAATAACTTTTCAGAATTTGCATGCACAGTCACTATCGATGCGGCGTCGTCGTCGTCCTCCTCACTGGCCGAAACTGTGACTGTCTCCTTTTCAGGGTCTTGTAACTCTAAGGATATAATTTTCTCTCGGCATGTTTCCACCTGAACGGAATGGGGAGAGAAACATTCAAACTTTGCTACAGTCTTAAAAGAGATGTGAATGCAAGAAAACGAAACGTGTGTGCCTGCACAAAAATTGTAAGGTGTGGCTCAAGGCGATAGAGGACAGAGTGAAGTGACCATCTCCAGAAAGAAAAGCTTTCAAGTTTCAGACTTGAAACAAAAAAACCGCTTGCCCCATGAAAATAATTTAATCGTGGCTCCATTTAAAGGTAATCACTGCATGCAGAGAAGAGTTCTGTAACAAATTCATATCATTTCATGCAAGGCTGTAAGTGTTTTCGAAGCAAAGTCCTTTGAACTAGAATTCTACAAATACTTAAATAAAAGACTACGACAAATATTTATTTGATTGTGTCAAATACTAAACTACTTTTCTAAAGACTACAGGCCCGACTACAGGCTTTCAAGAGACAAGTGTTAAGATTTCGAACATTGTACCAAATAAGTTGATCAAGTTTTACGTCAAATCAAAGTGGAACTTGTGAGCTTTTCTGTCCCCAGAATTTTTTCAATTTTGGGAAGCAGGACATATTTCAGAATTGTTTGTTGTTGTTTATATGTTATACCCTTTCGTTTTAAAATGTGAGAAATTTTACTGTTAAGCTGATTACAAAACTCAACTTTGTTCTGTTGAAGCACTTAAATGACATGCTGCTTTGCGCGCAAAACTAGAGTTTGGATAGGGTGCGAAAGTGTGTTAGGAAAACAAAATAAAAACAGTGAAAATGGAAAGACGTTAGATGACTCAATATTGTATTTAAGACTTTGAAGGAACTACCCGATATTGTACGTACTGTAAAATGAAAGCACAATGACGCCATTTTTCCAGAAACGATTGTGAAATGAAGTAGAGTCGTCGTTAATGCCCTGAACAATTGAATGAAACAAAGTGCGGAAATATACATATTTGGAGTCATTTTATCGTTTCGGGCTTATTAGCGTAGACTACCAAATTTCACATGTCCCCAGATCAAAAAGTTTCGATTCGAAAATAAATAGATAACTCCTGCTAAATTGCACGATCTTGGGACTAATTCACGGGTCCATGACGCGAAACACTGCGGGTAGAAAACGTATGACATCTTATGCCGTTTAATCGAAGTTAAGCATTCCTGTACATCATGGATGTTCAGTCAATTAACCAAAAAACTGCCAGTTATCATGATTCCATAGCGATTCCCATTGACTGCTACCTTCTCGCCAGTATGGTTTTTAAAATAGTTCGGACCAATTGTTTAACCAACCCGCTTAGCCACAAGGCACACCGAACAGTAAGTCTGTGTGACGGTGTATCAAAAACAATAGTTTTATTAATTGACATATCCATAAAGCCAAGCATAGAACTTGTCGCTGAACAAAATTTGTTTTTTGAACAGAAACACGATTTTCACGGTCATTCTATTCTTGTGGTAATGCCAAACCGAAATAAAAATAAACAGCTGGCATAACGACCGCCTGTTGAAGTAGTGTGGTAAAAATTTCTAAACAACAAAAATGTTAGCCTAATATTTTTTTGTTTTGGAATTCCGCACTGTAACTAAAAAGAAATATACGACGTTCAAACTCATTTGACTGAAAATCGTAAAAAACGCTTCGAAGCTGTTACGTAGCTTGTTTTATATTTACTCGATCTAAGAACTAAACTAATTTTGACAACTTTTTATGTCCATGTAGAACAACATCAAAAATCAAATTATTTTTTTAAAAGATTTTTAAAAAGGGGAAACCACCTATGTTTTGTTGAATTTTGTTTACTAACAAATTTTCTCATTTTATTTATGTTCAAATTCTATTATTTGAAAAGCAATGTTTTTTTAGTAAAATGAATACTGCCAACACATTAAAACACATCAATAGATTCCTTCAAGATCATTGCTCCGTTTCTTCTATGGTTTTCAGTCAAACTATATCTACCTTCCGCCTTTTTCTCTTTTGAATTTTCCGGCTAAGTACAAAGAGCTACAGAACTCGTATTTGGCAATACTATACACCATTTCAAAGGTCTTGACCTAATCTACAAAACGACGCTGTTTATGATTTGGATATTGTGTTCAACAGTTATAGACGTATAAACATGGAGTTCATCAACGCCGAAATTCGCGCTATCTTAAAGTTTTTCTTCGTTAAAGGCAAATCCGAGAGAGCAACGTTCCGTGAGATTAATGGTGTTTTGGTTAAGGGGCTCTATCACTTCGAACCGCGGAGAAATGGTTTCGACGATTCAGAGCCAGTGAAAACGACACCATGGATAGGCCAGCCGGCGGAAAACCTGTGACGACGAATACCGATCGAATTATGGAAATCATCGAGTTAGACCGGCATGTGGCATCTCGTCATATCACCCAGGAGATGGGAGTTAGTCACCAAACCATTTGAAACCATCTGCAGAAGGCTGGATCCAAAAAAAGCTTGATGTTTGGGTGCCGCATGATTTCACGCTAAAAACCCTTCTGGACCGAATCGACGCCTGCGATATGCTGCTGAAACGGAACGAACTCGGCCCGTTTTTGAAGTGGATAGTGACTGGCTACGAAAAAATGGATCAAATTCAACAATATCAAGCGAAAACGGTCATGGTTGAAGGCCGGCGAATCGTCCCGAACAGTGACCAAGCCGGGATTGACGGCCGGAAAGGTTTTGTTGTGTGTTTGGTGGGATTGGAAGGCAATCATCCACTATGAGCTACTCCCATATGGCCAGGCACTTAATTCTACCATCTACTGCGAACAACTGGACCGCTTGAAGTAGGCGATCGACCAGAGGCGTCCAGAATTGGCCAACAGGAAGGAAGGAAGGGTGTAGTGTACCACCAGGACAACGCCAGACCACACACTTCGATGATGACTTGTCAGAAGCTACGGGAGCTCGGATGGGAGGTTTTATCGCATCCACCATATAGCCCGGACATAGCGCCAAGTGATTACCACCTGTTCCTGTCCATGGTGAACGCCCTTGGTGGTGTGAAGTTGAACTCAAAAGAGGCTTGCTAAAAATGGCCGTTCGAGTTCTTCTCAAATAAGGAGGGCGGCTTCTACGAGGGGGCATTATGAAGTTGCTGTCTAGCTAGAAACAGATCATCGAACTAAACGGCGCATATTTGAACTAAATTCGATGACTGTAACAGTTTTTATAAAGCATTGAAAGAAGAGCAAGAAAGCGGAAAGGAGATATTTGACAACCTTATATATTGAACGTCGAATATTTTTTCACATTGTGTTCCGTTTTGACAGAGCTCAAGATTTGTATTAACTTTTTACAGCGGCCGTGCTATTATATGGTGTGGCTTGTGTGCTAAATTGAATTCTTGGAATTAGTTTTACTTTGGTTGGGTTTTTTTCCTATGTTTGACGTCAATGCCAAAAAATAATTATTCAAATTTCTATCGCTGGAGTGCGAGTTTTTGGAATTACGAAATATTGCAATAAGCAAAAGAGGATTTTGAAACGTATGTGAAACATTAAAGAAACTGACATGTAAATGGATAACAAATTACTCAATAAGTCCCGGGACTGACGTATAAGTGGCGCCACTAACAAAGAGTTCATATTATCTGTGGGAAGTACAAACATTCAATGATACCCGTTAAATATTCATGACAATCTATTATTTCGATAACTTTTTTTTATAGAACTATTCATTTCAGCATTATTTTTTTTCGGCGAGCATCTTTTTGAGGTCTGAAAAGAGGTAGAAATCGCAGGTAGCCAGATCTGGAGAATACTGTGGGTGCGGGAGCAATTCTAAGCCCAATTCATGTAATTTTGCAATTTGGGCATGGTAACCAACGACCTATGACAAGGTGCGGTGCATCTTGCTGGAAGAGAGTTTTTTTCTTCTTCGTATGGGACCGTTTTCTGCAATTTCCTTCTTCAAATGCACCAATAATGCCATGTTGTATTTGCTGCTGATCATTTTGCCTTTCTCAAGATAGTCGATGAATAAAATTCTGCGCGCATCCCCAAAATATGGATGCCATAAGCATTCCTGTCGACCTTTGTGTGTTTGGACGCTTTGGGCGTGGTTCAACGGCTGCTGTCCACTCCGCTGACTGCCAATTTGACTCTGGAGTGTAGTGGTGGATCCATATATAATCCCTTGTGACATACCGATGTAAAAAGTCCTTTTTATTCTGGTGAAAGAGCTCCAAGCAGCTCTCAGAATCATCGATAAGTTGTTGTTTTTATTCCATTGTGAGCAAACGAAGTACCCATTTCAAAAACAGTTTTCTCGTGGACAAATTTTTATGCAAAATAGTGTACACACTGCCTTCTGATATCTTTAACGTGTCAGCTATCTCACGTAATTTCACGATTTTCCAAAAGGATTTTCGTACTTTTTTGACGTTTTCAGGTGTAACCACCTCAATTGGCCTTCCAGAACGTTCATCATCTTTGGTGTCTGTACGGTGACGTTTAAAGTCAGCATACCACACACAAATAGTTGTTTTTGAAAGAGCAGAGTCCCTGTAACATTTCTCAGGCCATTGCTGAGATGTCATAGTATTTTTCCAATCAGAAAGCAGTGTTTAATAAACACATGAAGTTCTGTTTTTTCCATTGTTTTAAGAATCGCAAAAGTAGCGTCACTTGAAGCACTGTATAATCTAAGCACCTAATAATCAGATAGCCAGAAAAATTTGACAGGTATCATTTGAATGTGGCCGCCGTAGCGTAGTTGTAGTTGTTATAGTAAAGAGTGATTTTTTCAAAGCTATAGGAAAGTTTAAAAAAAAACACATAAAGTTCAGAAAAATGCATGAAATCTTTATTTGAATGTATAGAATGGTCCAAATAATTTAATGTTTGAAGATTATTTCACGCAAATGTTGACCTGCGCCTCAAATGGCTCATCCGATTAGTCCAATTTGGGTATAGTCTTTCCAACATTTCGGCCGGTATCTCACGAATAAATTCTTCAATGTTGTCTGGGGATGTGGGATTGTCTGTATAGACATGAGCTTTAACATAGCCCCATAAAAAATGGTCTAAAGGCGTTAAATCACACAATCTATGCGGCCAATTGATCGGTCCTGAACGTGAAATAAAATTTTCACCGAACTCGCCTCTCAATAAGCCAATTGTTGCGCATACTGTGTGGCATGTGGCATGTGGCACCGTCTTGTTGAAACGACATGTCATGCAAGTCAAGCAGTTGCATTTTGGGTAAAAAAAAGTTGGATATCATCGCACGGTAGCGCTCACCATTCACAGTTACGATACGGTTGGCATCATTTTTGAAGAAGTACGGTCCAATAATGCCACCAGCCCATAAACCGCACCAAACTGTTTCTTTTTCTAGATGCATTGGTAGCTGCTGCAATGCTATTCACGTCACAATCGACATTTCTGCTTATTTACGTACCCACTGAGCCAAAAATTAGCTTCGTCCACGCAACAGAGCACGCATTTTGATAATAATATTCAACAATTTGCAAGCGTTGTTCGTTTGTAAGACGATTCATGGTTAACTTATAGACCAAGCTGAAGAAGTTTGACAGTGACACAAAACACGAAACGTGCGTCAGCTGTTAAACTAGTGTTGCCAAAATTATAAGAGCTAAAAAATCACCTTTTAGTATTCTCGAGTTAATACCTCGAATTTTTCACGGCACCACCTCTTCCAAGCTGCTGACAACATTCAAAAAATAATAGCTGCCTAAGAAAAAGTTTGTCAAATTTCGCAGTTCGGAGTCGACAAAAAACTGTAGGTCCCTTCTACTTGTGAGAGAGCATATGCGCATACAACGCGATTAGTTGATGAGTTGATGATCAGATAAATGACATTTCAGGGTGCTTGTTTTATTCTCAGTTTTACAGGCATGCATTGCCCAAAGATATTCGGAAGAAATTCGTAGGAAGGGGAAATATTTTACTTTCTCATGAGATCTCTCTTTTACGAAAGAAATCAGCAAATAGAGCGCCTTTGAAGAGGTTTTCGGTGAATTTCATAGGCTTTCGTAGCATTTCAGAGCAATAGGAACAGAACTAGTATGAATTTGTTGTTAGTGGCGGCCGCTATATGTCAGTCCTCGGAATTATTGAGTGATGTGTCGTCGCCCTCGAAGGTTCCTCAATAATTTAAATATTTTTCGAAAACCACACAATTCGGTATTCTAACGAACCAGCCCAGTGCTGGCAAGTGTAATTATTCAACGGCATGACAGTCCACAACGACCTTGTTTCTTTAGCGACTACTCGTGCATTGTGTGTCATTGATCTCTAAGGAACAGACAGGCCCTACAATTTTTTGCCAACAACAAGTTGTGAAATTTAAAAAGATTCAAAGGGAGTTAGGAGGTGTTTAGTCCAGGAATCGAATCCGGGACTTTCGGCGGGTGAGTTTCGCACTTTTTCCACTTCACCACAGCGAATCAAAATTTAGTTCATCAAAAATGTTTTCAACTGCTGAATCACCTTTACAAAGCTGTCAATTGACTCGTTCGAGCAGAAAATAAGAGAAGTAAAGGAAGCAAACATTTTTAATGTCCGGTAGTTCGTTCTTAGCACGAGCGGCATGACAGTAAGATGAAGGAAATAGAAAGAAGGTCTGAAGTGGACAAACGATCCACAAAGATTAGACAAATTCTGCCCTGAATAGGGCCCAGAAATTAAAATTGCAGTTCACTTGAATTGAACGACATCTGCGATTTAATCTCAAGCATAAATGCTTACGTTCTGTTCGACAGAACTACCTACAACGATAAATTGTACACATGGACATTTATACGTGAAAGCAAGTAGGTGTTGTCCAGAAATATATGCTGTTACCATGTGAAACTGGGACACATATTATAACCATAAAATCCAATCTAGAATTCTGACGACAAATCGTTGTAAGCCTCAGAGAGGAACAATTCTTCAGCGAAATTAAAAATTTAAAAGAAATTGAGCGAAATTCTGAATATCACATGCATGCGCACACACATCAAATTAAATTGGCTATTCTTTGGAAAGACATGACGTTATCTCCAAAAGCTTTCAACGCGCTATTTGCTTTTGCAAAATTCATTGTGCATGTACGTACACAGGGGCGAAACATCACAAACGTTGAGCTCTTCAAAAGGAAAACACAGAATGCGTCCATCAGTCTCGATGTGAAATTCATTTCTGAAAATTCTTGTCCTTGTCATCATTTGATCCACTCATCTTTCTCCTCATTTTCATGAATAATTGTCTCTAAAACTCTCGTCCACCGCCCATTCGATTTGTGTGCACGGCACAGTACTAATTAACCCTTTTACTCGTAATTCACAGCCTACTTACCAATTTTCATCAGATCCCCAATTTATCTGCGATCCCTTAGTCTGTACACGTGCACATAGCTGCTTGAAGCAACATTTTTTTCTGTTTGCCATCCGGCACTAGGCGCCTGTTGAAGGTTGCCGGGGTGAAAACAACAGAAACGAATCCCAAGACCAACGTTAACGAAGTCCCTTTTTTAAATTTGTTTTGGTTTTTAGAGAAGCAAAACAAAAACACACACCAAAAGCTTCCTGAGCTTAATTATTTCTACCTACCCCCCAGAGAGTGATGGAAAAGGGCTGAAAGTGTCCCTCAAACTTGCAAAATCCTGTGTAACGTGGTGATGGATTTTTTTAATTTTTTTTTTTTCGCTGAGCAAGTCGATAATAAAATAACGAAGCAGGAAAGAAAAACAAACGGCGACAGTAGCGTGAACGGGTAGAAGGCAGCGACGCAGTGGCTTGAGTTTATTGTAAATAAAGGGAGAGCCCTACAACAAAAAGCCATAAAATGCTTAAAAGGATTTGGCACTTTGACTGTTTTTAATTCCCGTCTTGCAGTTGTGGCTAAATGCCTGAGTTTTAATTTTTGGCGGTAAACCGACAGAGGCGGACAATGTAAACGCATTGAAGCTGGAACACACCACCTGGTGTTAGGTTTTGTTTCTGCAGATTTAGTGTAAAGTTTCCCCCCAATGATTATCATTTTCGGGAAAGTTTCACTTATGCGCGAAAACTTTCTGGAAGCAGCTCTGAATATTCTATGGGCTTACATTTTTGGCATTATTTTGCATTCAAGGATTTTCATGCATATTCAAACGACAGCCGAATGTGCTGGTGTTTACAATCGGCGGTGGGGGATCTATTCAAGTGCACTTCCTGCAATAACAAAACTTTAAAGTTGACTTTAAGTTTGTTTGGAAGTCGAAGTAACCGAGGGATTTGCAAAATTTACCACAGGCGACAGTTGTTCGATGAGGATACAGGAAGTGACCTCACAGCAGAACGAGGTTGTGCCGCGCCTTAAACTGTGTATCTATGTGCAGTTGTAAATAAGGGAAAATTATACAGCTGTCTCTTGTGACGTTTTTTGCTGTAAATTGCCAGCGCGACTTTTGACATTCTAGCTGACAGAAACACCAAACAAATTGCCAGCTCTCTGCGTGTAATAGTGAAACTCTAGCTGGGAGCGTAGGTGCCAGAGGCAAAAAAATGCATTCCTGAAATGATTGGAATTCGAAGCGAACTTTTGACAGTGCCACATGGCGCAAAAAAACGGTACGGTATAAACTTTGCAAAACAATGGACAGGTTATATTTTTTTGCGGATATTTTTTTTTTGTTGATACCGTGCCAAGCAAATGTCCTTTTTTTCGGATTGAGTGTCAGCTGTTCAGGTTGTCACATAATATGCGTTCGGTGCAGGGTTGAAGTGTAAACGCAACGCAGGAAATGAAGCCAACAGTTCGATTTGAGATGGAATTATTTGTGAAATACGTTACTCCGGTAGAGGAAGGACACAGGCGTAAACTGTGACTTTGTGCAAAAAAAAACCTTTCGAAAATTTAAAGTTTTGATTGAATTTTATGGTTGAACCTACAGTGTGGGCCATCTAGTGTTATTTTAGTTTGACACACAGAGCTGCTCAAAATTTGCACGTTAATTCACGTTAATTCAGGAAGTGACCTCACAGCAGAACGAGGTTGTTATTTCAGTACAATACTTTCGCAGTACGAAAAGACTTGCTTTGTGGTTGAACAAATTTTTAAAACACGGCAACATTTGAGCACTCTAAACGGTAAATATTGCATTTCCCGAGACTGCTGTACGCCAGTTTGTGCAATAAGTTCTTAAGACACCAGTTCTTAAGACCTTCGCGGAAAACGCGAAGGAAACGTTTGTGATCCTTATGGCCACGAACAATGTTTTGAAGAATAAGTGGAAGCGGCGAAGTATTTGCGTCGGTAGCGACAGTCAAGCTGTGCTCAAGGCCTTATTCAAACCTCAAACCACTTCCAAAACAGTACATGAATGAAAGTATTATCTCAATTTGGTTGGCAGACTGAATTCGGTAAGACTTTTTTGGGTCGCGGAACACCACGTGAATAAAAGAAACGAGAATGCCGATGAACTTGCAAGGCAATGGTAGAAAGAGGCATTCATAGGGCCCGAATCCGATTTTAGGCTGCACGCGTCCTTGGCTAGGGCTTCCATCGATTGTCGATGCCTCTCACAGCACAACCAGAGATGGCATAACTCTCCAGGACGCAGGCTGACCAAGCGCATGCTCCCAGACGTCAGCAAGAAATCCGTGGCATTTCTCATGTCTCTACACAGAAAAGACTGCCTACATCTCGGGGGCTAAGCACTGTACATTCGCTAAGTCTGCTAATGAAATCTTCTGTCACATTGCAAAGCACTTCCCTTATGGCCGCCGTAGCGTAGTGGGTAGAGTGCGACATTCGCACGCCGAAGGTCCAGGTTCTATTCCCGGCTGAACACCTCAAATTTTTCACAGCACCACCTCCATCGAGCTGCTGACAGCGCTCAAAGAGTGACTACTATCCAAGAAAAAGCTCCGTTCAGAATTTGAAAAAAACTGTAGATCCTTTCTACTTGTGAGAGAGCAGTAGCACTCACAACACGAGAAGTTGATGAGAAAGCTATGCCCTGGTTCTCCTGTTGACTGTGACGCAACCCAATTATTATTAAAACACTTGCCTTGTTAATGCCCCACTTCGCTTGGATCAGAGGGCGGATGTTCAGTGCTCAAATCTCAGGGCTCTTAACAAAGAAGCACTTACATGATCAAGAAATTATAGTTTATGTACGAGTAGGTACTACAATGGCAGAGCCTTTGTAGTGCCCCTGTGCAGTCCCCTCCATCATCCAAAAAAACAGAAACTACGTGGTTTTCATCGAAGAACACTGCGCTGTTGTTGGTGAAAGTTTGAACTCAGCTCTCGGCCGTCCCCTCTCCATAGGTTAGTTTTTCACAGCCTAAGGACGATCTGCCCTCCTTTACATCCGAATTGTCTAAGAAACAAAATTTGTGGCATTGACCGCTTTGTAATAACGTTGGGGAAAAGAGAATTTCACGCGAAAAAATCACTTTTTCCGATCTAGGACATTTTAATTTACTTGCCAAATCTAGGACACTAAAATCCTATACATAACTGACGAGAAGGCAACTCAACCACAGAGGGTGACAGTTTGGTGAGAAATTTGGAGCTGTAGTATAATTGCTGTAGACGATGAACGTTGTAACCCCGCTTTTCGTTTACTTGAGTTGAAGACGTCTTTCCAAAACAACCATTGTCCATACAACAATAAGAACCATTTCCAATTGTCTAATAAGCTGTCTTGGTAATGTCAATTGACGGACTCCTTCTGTCTTTAAGTTTGTCTTTCGACAATTACAAATATTGACGGTTGGTTTTTTCTAATCATTAACTTTTCATCACCCTGTGTTTCATAAGACCGTTTAAGGTGTTAATTTTTGAACTTCCTGGGCTTAACCGCAATTACATTAAATGAGTAATTGCTGCCGTCATTAACGCAGTGCTGTATTCCAGAACGACTCTAAAATTAGAGTTCAATTGAAATTCACCGCCACCTTATTCTCGGCAACCGCATGTTTAATTAGACCATCAATATGGGTAATGCATCGGAAATGTTTATCTGTGGTCAACGAAATCTTGGCATCAATGGAATTAATCCAGGACAGGGAATGTCCTGGATTCAACTGCATTTGATCCGATAGTAAGAATTAAAACGGATTTAAAAGAGGAATTATAATGAGAGAGGAATCGGAAGATGCCTGCACAGCAAAGGGTCCTTATTTAGTGAACATTCACATCCGTTTTTGGAATTGGTCTTTACGTATCAAACTTTGCCATTTAAAGTAGACGTACCCATCTTTGCGCATCTCTACCCTTGACAGATCAATAGCACTTAAGCACAGCTTAAGTCGTGGCTGGAAGATCTAGTCAGTTGTGACTGAAACTGGGTGGTAGCCGCACGATGGTTTAGTGGGTAAATGCATAGAGGCAAAGTTCGAATTCAGAACTTGAACTCCGGAATCTTGTTCATGTCATACACCTCAGAGATCGACTTCTGTCAAGTTGCCGAAAACACGAACACTTATTTTTCTGAGGAGTATTTCCAAATTTTGCCCTTCAAAGTTGTCTTTAATAACTATCAAGTTCCGTTTGCTCTTGAGAGGACATTTGTACGCATGACATGAGTTTAAATTGCATTTCCGGCGTTTTGATGGTTGGTACACATATGTATTCACATATGTATTCCTTTTTCGAATTGAACCTTTATCATGCATTTCAGAGATGGAAAGAAATTAGTTTTTACTTCTTCATTCATTTACAAAGTGCTACCAGCTTTCTGAAAGTTTTCATAAAACGTTCTCGATTGAGTTATGAATTCTTCGGGCTAAAAACTGTCTGAAGTTTCAAATTTTTGTGATTCGGGAAACGGAAAAACTGCTACTGACTGAATCTACTGTAAAATCTGAGATCGGCTTATTCCAGGGAATTAAATAAAAATGGCAAATTTCAATTAAATATTTTTCATGAGAGGTCTGTTCAACGAACACTTTTAACTTTTAAGCCTCTCACAAACAAAATGATTTTGTTATGAAGCTTAAACTGTAAAAATATGTGCAAGACAGGTGAACCAATATAGCAAAATGAAATATAGAATATAAAAAGCCCGAAAAATTGTAAAATGCATCTTATTGAACAGATCTCGTATGTCGAAATATATAATTCTACAAAGCTTAACGTACACATAGAATAAGACTTTAAAAAATTAATGTTTGGAATTGTTTGGTACTCAAAAATGACCGTTAAATCACAGAATGGGCCGAAGAAATAGGGGAAAAGAGGTACACTGGCTTTAAATGCCTGTGGATTGTATTGAATGTTATCGAATGCCAAACGCGCAGAATACACGACTATATTGCATGCTGCTGTGTTCGACGTTGTCGTAGAATAAGTCGTAGGTCCAGTGTTGTCTTCACGTTTTCATGTCATCCAATCGTATAATAGTGGCAGTTGGTATGGTGCATTTGAAAGAAGGGATGTAGAGTTTGAAGGAGTCGGGCACGTGGCGTCCTCGCTGGCAGAGTTTTGATAAAAAGGACAAGTTCCTGAATTGCTTACAATTGGACTTTTGTTAGATCTTTTTAAAGTAAATGGAATGTAGCTTTAGTTCATAAGGAACGGTCGGATTCTGGAGTATTTTTTTTTTTTTTTTTTGAGGCGGCGAGTATTCACCGTTGTCAGCACCGTGCTTCGAAATACTGCGAACAAATCAGTCCAAGAATTGAATCTGCAGACATAAACTCGTGAGTGACGCATTTTCGCACTGCGCCAAGATTTTTGTTGTTTGTTATTAATTTATAATCAATGAGTAAGAGGAAAGGAAGGTTATATTCTACTCCGTTACAGTGCAAGGAATTCGAATTCAATTTAGAGGTGTCTAAAGTGTAATGTGTTCAAGAGAATAAAAAGCAATCACTAGTGTGGTGATCCGTTTATTAAGGACCGCTTTCAAGTTAGAAGAGAATTTGTAGATTTCAAGGGCAAAAGAGTGGTGAGTTCTCGGGTCGTTCACTTGACCGGATGATCGTCGAAAATCATACATATGATTGCAGCAAATCACTGACGGGAATAAAATTAGTGGTGCACGAGAGTATTCGTTTCAAATTTCTCTACAAAAGGTAACTATTAGAAGAGTGACAGGGTTCATATGTTGGCCCTTTTCCTTTCGTTTCTGTTGAACTAGGCAAACTATGCGGTAATTGATATGATTACGAATACGTAGACGTTAAATAGTTTCGGTGCAGTTTTCAAGAGAAGCTCTCCCTCCTGTACAGCAGACTATACTTGCGAAAAGCGTGTTTTTGGGTAGCCGCAGAGGTGCACTTTTGCTGCTCTATCCAATTGTCATGAACTGGACTAAATCTGAAGCATCCGCTTGTTTTAATGAGAACGAATTCACTACGATAATATTGATGAGGGTCGCCAATCATGAAATAAATCAAAAAGACAACCGCTTAAGAGCCTAGGGGGAGTGCGGTGCCTGGGAAGTTCTAGAAGTGGTGTGCTTCAGCCTGCGTAATCACATGAATTGGAGAATTTCGGTGGTGGAAGTGCGAAAGTGACATGTGAGCCGAAGATATCCGATAAAGATTCTTAGAGGCAGTCTGTCATACACTTTGCTACAAAAGCAATGTCTCCCCCAAACCCCTTCAAACTTCAGATACCACGGGCAGAAAGAAGTACCCAAAACAATTAAAGTTTTACATAAAGAGCTGTTTAAAATAGTTGGGAAGGAGTAAAATAGAATATTATTCAAGGATTATGTCAAACGTATGAAACAGGTAACTAAAATGTTTCGTTTATGTTGGCACATCATTACGAATATGTTCTCCTTAGTTTTTTTTTATATTTCATATTCATATTTAATTATAAAATTAACTGTTCAAAATAATAGGGAAATTCAGAGTAAATATTCGTTTTACAAGAAAGTAATAATACGAAAGTAATATTTTTATTAAATTATACTTGTGTTTCACATTGAGTTTAAATTTGTGTAGAATGCCTACCATTGTTCTTTATCAAAGCACTTACGAAGGTTGCATTCTATATTTCGGAATTGGGCAACCCTAGTTTTGCAATCTGGCAACTGCCAGCTCAATCGTAAAGTTTGACATTTTTGAGGTTATACGTACTCAGAACGTTTTGACATACGAGCGCTATTTGTGTTGTTTACAGTAATTTAAGAGATTCATCTCGCCCAAAAAATTTAATTAAAATGTTTGTGCGATTATTTTTTACAACTTTCGACGTGGATTAACTCAACAACAGTGCATCGATGAACTTAATTCAATTTTTGGCGATGAAGCTCTATCAAGGACCACTATTTATCGATGATATGGTGAATTCAACCGATGAAGTAGTTCACTCCAAGACAAATTTCGTGAAGGTCGTTCAAAATCAGTTGTTGTTCCGGAAACCATATCAGATGCTGTGCGCCAACTGATATTGCAAGATCGTCATAAGATTGAGACAATCTTACGTATTATTGGGACCAGCATACATTCAATATTGCATAAACATTTGACCGTCACAAATATTTGTTCCCGTTGGATTCCACACAATTTGTCGATCGCTCAGATAAAGGCTCGTGTCGATTAGGCGAAAGAAATGCTCTAGAAATACGATCGCGGTGCTTCGAAACACGTCTATGACACCGCGACAAGTGATGAGTCGTGGATTTACGCGTATGAGCCCGAAAGTAAACAGCAGTCGAATGCATGGGTGTTTCAAATTGAACCAAATCCAACAAAAGTTGCTCGCTCACGAAGCACTTCCACGCAAATGGTCGACTGTTTTTTTGGTATCGTACCAGTGCAACAACGCAGAACAGTCAATTCTGCGTGGTACACAACCATTTTTTTTCCAGTTGCTTTCCATGAAATCTGGAAAACCAACCGCCGAAGACGGACCACTCTTCACCACGACTATGTGAGCTCTGACACATCGGCCCAAACAACTGCATTTTTGAGCACTCAAAACATCGATTTGATGAGTCATCCGCCCCATAGTCCTTACTTGGCACCGAGTGACTTCTTTTTATTCCCTACTTAAAAAATAAAATAAGAGATCAACGTTTTTCGGCATCTGAAGAAACGGTTGATGCGTTCAGAATGCATGTTTTGGAGATACGTCAATCAAAGTGGCAAAAGTGCTTCGACAATTGGTTCAAACGCATGCAAAAGGGTATTGATCTTAAGGGGAATATTTTGAAAAACAATAAAGCTATTTTCGATAATTAATTTTTAATTTTGGTCTCTACTTCCGAAATATAAAAAGCAACCCTCGTATTCGACATGGCAAAGGCTCTATAAATTTCAGACACTTAAATAAAGGAATGGCTTTCCAATGTTTCTCAATGCCGATCCGAAGGTGAATTTTTTGTATGGAATGTCTGTGTAGTAGATGAATTTTTCAGTTCCACTCATAAATTCTAGATAGGATTGAGATCTGGGGACTAAGACGGCCATGGCAATATCGACTCCTGATGATCCCTTAGCCAAGCACTCACTAATTTCGGTGAGAATTTGTGATCGTTGTCATGTTGGAAGTGTCATCTGAACGGCTTGTTGTCGTCAGCATATGGTCACATCACATCATTTAAGATTTCACCATAAGCTTCTTTAGTCATGATGTCTTTTATTTGAAATATGAATACAACACCGAACCCAGAGAAATAACCAAACACCATGACGGTTTAACTTCCATGCTTTAGGATTTTGTTTTTGAGAATCGGAAGTAGAACTATTTTCCCTGAGCCCGCTAAACATTTCTACATCTTTCAGAACCAAACAAATTTATTTTGGTTTCGTCACTTCAGAAAATGTTTCGAAACATCTCTTTGGAATGGTTTCTGAAACTTAAAGTGAACTCTTTTCTTGCTTTTACATTCTTTTTACTCGATTCTTTGTGGGAGTTGATTTTTCAGAAATCTTCGTCGCACTGTTGAAGCACTGACGGCGTTGTTTATTTCTGCTTGCAAAAATGCAAAAAACAAGATAAGCGAAGATGCATTTTAAGACAAGAAAATTCCCGTTATACGAAATTAAACCGAAATTTTGGTGTGCAAAATAATAGCATCACAAGTAAAACGTCGTAAATAAAATGCAAAATTTAGTGGAATAGTACGGTTTTTTTTTTTTTTTATTTATACTACTGTTCTAGTACTTCGTCTTATAACCCTTATTTTTTGAGCACATCGGCACAACGCCGTGGCATAGAGTCGATTAATGCCTGACGTCGCCGAATTGGAATATCCCTCCACGCAGCCTGCACAGCTTCCCATAGCTTTTGTGTATTTTTTGGTTTCGCTTTAAGAACAGCTTTCTTAACATCTGTCCAAAGATTTTCAATGGGGTTTAGGTCTGGAGATTGCGGCGGCCATTCCATAACTTGAACCCCATTCCTCGCAAAAAATTCCTTGGCCAATTTGCTCGTATGTTTCGGGTCATTGTCTTGCTGCAGGACCCATCTGAGAGGCATATTCCACTCGGCGTAGGGCAACATGGTTTCCCTCATTATGCCAACATAAACTTCGGCGGTCATCATTAGTTTTATCCAAAATATAGGACCAGTACCGTTGTAGGTACGCAACGCTGTGCTTAACGCTTTTTAAAGTACACTCCGGTTTAAACTCTTGGTCTTTTTTGCCTGCGGACAAATAAAAAAATTTTAGACTCATCTGTCCATAATATATTATGTAATTTGGTTACTTCCCAGTTCAAATGTTCTTTCGCTTTCTTTGTTTTCTTTTATGAAGACGGACCTTTGTCAGCAAGGGTACTTTTCTGGGACTTCTGGCAGGTATTTCCTTCTCCATTAACTTCCTTCTTATGGTTGATGTTGATACGGGCAGATTTAGTTCCTCTTTTATTTTGTTTGATGTGATGAATGGATTTTGTTTCACTAATCTTATCATTCTTCGCTCGTAGATAGAGGTTAATTTCGATTTTCTACCACTTGTTTCTTCTTTTTCGAAGTGTTTTTTTTTGCATTAGTAATCATTTTATTCCAACAACCAACGATTTCCCGATTAAATTTGTACGTTTTTCTGTCAGAAATTAACTTTTTTATAAGTTCACGTTTGTTAGGAGTACAATGCACACAGTGGCCTATTTTAATTGTTTATAACGTTGTATTTTAAAAATACTAGTTTCAAAATACCTAAATATTTTTACTTAAATCGTATGACTCACAAAGAAAAACTAAACACCACTAAACACTTCGAAAACACTTTTTAGAATGACATGGTGCTATTATTTTGCACACCAAAATTTCGGTTTCATTTCGTATAACGGGAATTTTCTTGTCTTAAAATGCATCTTCGCTTATCTTGTTTGCATTTTATTACTGATACCCAACAGATGTCCTACAATAAATACCGTGTCTTTACATGAGCATGGAGAAAAGTAACTAGCATCCAATGTACAGACCTCAACGTGGTGTTATTTTTTTGCACAGAGCTGTACATGAACGATTAGCTGACATTATGGGCAAGCATATTAAAAGCAATGCAGCTATGCAAATAACGGTACCGCATACAGATGCGAAATGTTGAAAAAAATGTGTAAATGAGAAGAAATATCGATTATCCGTGATCATCCCTATTATTTTGAACAGCTCTGTATCATGAAGATCGATTAACACTTTTTAAATTATCTAAACAAAGAGACACAGCTTCGTCCTTAATCATCCTAAATCAGTCTGCATTTTATTTTAACAAATGAAACAAAAGTAAAAAACTACGGTGGTTGGGTCATTTTTTGAAAGCAGCGCGTTAGAAAACAAAAAATTTGTAGTGCAACACCCCGTTGAAGGAAAAAAAATACAAAAATACACAAATATGTATGTACAAAAAGAAGCAGTAATTACATATTTCCCCTCAAACCCAAACACCACAATTTAAAAATAAACCAAATCGTGTTTCACCATTTCGCAGACGCCGAGTAGCCTTACACAACTCGCAGTGTTTGTCTCTCGGTTGTGAGCCTATTCACACAGTGTCATCAGCTCGGCTCGCGAAACATAAGCAGTTCCCCTAAAAAATGTATGGATGTGCTTCTCGAATACCAATGTGAAACTAAATGAACTGTGCACTGAGAATTGCGTGTATGATGTGTTGTAGTTCTGTGTACAAAGAAGTGTGAAATGGGTGCTATTTAATGTACAGAATAACGTCAACTCGTTGCACAAACAGCTAACAAATGAAAAAAAAAAAATGTTGCAACATCTAGTTTTGTTTTTGGCAAAAAGCTAACAAAAATCCACACTTCGTCAAATTAACGAAGCGAACGAATTAAAAGCAAAGCCGTTTTCTCGTTTTTGAATGCAAGCAACTAACCTCGGTCTCGATGATCTTTTCGATATACTCAACGGTTCGGAATTGAGGTCGCCCAGTCACTGGACATGGCACCTCCTCGGTACGACGGACAATTTTCTCATCAAGGACCTTCTCTCTTTCGCGCACAATCACAGGTCCTTGGCTCGATTTAATTGCAATTTTTGGAAAAACTATTTTCTGCTAAAAGAAACATAAATATTTATACAATCAGCTGCATTACGTACAAAAAGCTCACAGACTGCGAGTGTCAGAGGAGTAACAGAGAGTGGGAGTGAGTGAGTGGGGAGGGGGAGGGCGAAGGAAAACAGAAAAAAGAAGAAAAAGAAGAGAGAATAAAATGCTTATTCCGCTGGCACGTGTAAGCGAACGGCTTTTGTTTTGTTTCCTGTTTTTCATTTGATGCCGGGTTCATGGAATGGCATTGTGTCCATTTCATTTGCCCGTCAAATACCTGTGACCCGGATATATATCATATATGAGCGCAATCGATTGCCTGCAATGTTTAATTCACTCTAAGTGCATTTATTTTTCCGGTGCAGACGGGTGTAAGTAGAATCACTGACTTCGTGATGGAGCGCATCAGTGGGTTTGGTTGTGTGCAATTTTGGTAGAGCCATCGACGTGGTTTCACGGGAAACGCCTAAGAGTTGCTTTGACAAGAGTTGACAGAAGTTTACTCAACTATGACTGAAGGAAATGAGATTCGAAATTGACTTGTGGTGGAAACTCCATAATTTGATTGGGTCAATGAATTTAACAGAAACTTCATTGCTCTTCTAGTTTCGAGCTGAAGGGCCTATGATATTGAAGTTTCCCGGAACGAAACGCTACGCAATGATGAGAAGGAATGTCATCACTTGATGCAACGGAAAGGAAAGTATATCATTCTCTGTTCAATCATTTCTGTCTCCGTAATGCAGTGTCCTGAGGAGTGGACTGACACCGTTGAATAGTCATAAAGGCGTATTATTTAAAAATAAAACATAATTACGTAAGTGGCTTGGTGTAGTCAACAGATACGGCTATTCATCAGCCGAGCGCAAGTCTCGTTTTACACGCCACTTCGTTTTATACACTTTTTAGTATGAAGAACGCTGTAAAAATGATGACCACTTTTGTGGCCTATAAATTAACATTCAAGTGGGTGCTATTTTGAGTAGCTGCTTTGCATGTGTGTGTGTGTTTTAAAAAATGAGTGAATGAAGGAAGTCACTTGGAAAGTGTTTCAGTTTTTGGTGCTGACACAGCCTCGGAAGAATATGTCCTGGGTGGCTACCAGAGAATGCGTGAATAGCAGCATCAATTTAAACATGCCGGATTTCGAGTCATTTAAATGATTTTATGAAAGTGTCAAGAACTACTTTAAACTTCGGAGCTCTCCAGACGTGCTGTTTACAGGTTAAAAACACGCTGCTAATATTTTGTAAAACTTCATTTGTGGGTACCCTGCATGGTTAGATCTTGCATTTTCAAACTGACACCATTTAGCCTAAACGTTTTATATACACTTGCCTAAGCAAACTGAAGCTGTCTTTAACTTCTGCACCACGAAAAAAGCTTTAAAAAAGAAAAAAAATAAAATGCTGACTTTAAGGTTTGAAAAAGAGGCTTTTAGTGTCGTGGAAAAATAAATTGAATTTTTTTTCGATATTTCAGGCTCAAAAAAATGACACTGAAGAGGTTTAATTATTGTTCAGTCAGTGCTTCATTCGTTTTCCAGCAAAACAAACGTGGCTGCGCTGGGCCAAAATGTCTCGTTGCTCTTCTTCAATAGCAAAAATGAAATCACGCATTTGTTTTCAGTACCAGTGGCACTGGTAGAGACGGACCACTTACATTTTTGTTTTGTTACTTCCGCGGTTATAAACAATGCTTTGATTTTAATATTTATCAAGTGTGCAACTTAGTAAATGCGGATTTCACTCATAGAGGGTTTTAGTTGAATTTTCAGGTTTACTTGCTTTGGACTGCAAGCAGAACTATTTTAAGCAGCTGAAGATGAGTTGGTTGGGCGCATGCACCAGCTCATCTGTAAGGTATGGTCGGAGGAAAGCATGCCCGATGAGTGGAATCTCAGTGTCGTTTGCCCGGCCCACAAGAAAGGAGACCCCTTTGACTGCGCCAATTATCGAGGGCTTAGTCTCCTCAGCATCGCATACAAGGTGCCGTATTGTGTGTGCGTCTGAAGCCGTTTGTCCATGACCTGATAGGTCCCTATCAGTGTGGTTTCAGACGACAACAGACCAGATCTTCACATTACCGCAGATCCTGGAAAAGACTCAAAAAGTGCAAATTGACACTCACCACTTTTTCGTCGATTTTAAAGTGGCATATGACAGTGTGCATAGAGACGAGCTTTACAGTGCCATATCTAGTTTTGACATTCCTACCAAACTCCTCCGCTTGTGTAGGATGACGATGGAGAACTCTCGCTGCTCCGTCAAGGTCGGTAACGAACTCACCCAGACCTTCAATGTCAAAAGAGGTTCTGGACAAGGCGACTCACTGTCATGTGACTTCTGTAATATCATCCTCAAGGAGATCGTGCGCAACTCACAAGTCAACACCAGAGGCACGATCTTCCAGAAGTCAGTTCAATTGATAGCTTACGCTGATGACATTGACTTGATTGGACGAACACAGCGAGCGGTCAATGAGGCGTTTGCTGCCATTGAAGCGGAAGTGGCTTAAATGGGTCTGGCGGTTAATGAGGGTAAAACGAAGTACATTCTGTCATCACTGATGAACGCACAACATTTACGTCTTGGACAGAGCGTCACACTAGGCAGCAGAAACTTCAAGGTAGTCAAGGACTTCGTCTACCTCGACTCCGCGGTATACAGGGACAAACATATCAACAACTCTTACCAATCGGTTATTTGGGCTCAAGAGGCAATTGAGTAATAAAGCCCTGTCTCGAAGGACTAAGCTCGCTTAATATAACAACTTGATCATCACAGTCCTTCTTTATGGCGCGGAAACTTGGACGTTAGCAAAAGCGGATGAGGAAGCCCTTAGTCTTTGCGAGAGAAAAGTTTTGCGTCCGATTTGTGGTCCTGTTTGCGTTTATGGCATGTGGAGGAGAGGATATAATGACGGACTGCATGGTCTCTACAGGGACAAGCGGCTAGTCAAGCGTCTTCGGATACAACGCTTAAGATGGCTAGGCCATATGGATCGTATTGACACCACTCCTCCTGCCCGGAGAGTCTTCGCATCTGAGACATTGGGACAACGCAACAGAGGACGGCCTAGGCTAAGGTGGTGCACACAAGTGGAGAAGGATCTCAACCAACATGGAGTGCGTAACTGGAGACAGCTGGCGAAAGATCGTGCTGGCTGGAGAGGCATTTTGGTTGAGGCCCAGGTCCACCCCGGACTGTAGTGCCATAAATAAATGAAGGGTGGTTCAGACAAGAAAAATAATAATTGTTGGCGCGACAGTCCACAGGGAGGCCTAGCTTGCTCATCAACTACTCGCGTTGTGCATGCTACTGTTCTCTCACGAGTAGAAGGGACCTACAGTTTTTTGCCGACTCCGAACGGCGAAGTTTGAGATACTTTCTTAGACAATTATTACTCTTTGAGTGTTTCCAGCAGCTCGAAAGAAGTGGTGCCGTGAAAAATGCGAGGTGTTCAGACGGGATTCGAACCTAGACCCCTCGGTGTGTGAGCGTCGCACTCTACCCACTACGCCATGGCGGCCACAGACAAGTATATAGAATAATATTAGGGAAGTATGTAGACACTACCACAGAAACACGATCGAACAGAACAATCGGCAATCCTTGTTAAACACGATAACGATCTAGACCTAATATAATTCTTATTGAAAGGCAACTCTGAATCTATCTGCGATCTTGTATTGGTATCCGACTGTTAATATTTCTTCCTTTCTATATCTGCAATCCCTTCTCTAGACTGAATTAATTTTGGCTTCCTTCCAACGGAATCTCAACTCCTAATGATATTTCTTTCCCAAGTGGTGATCTCGGCCGATCCTCATCCCCACTGTATCCTTCATTTCCCTATTTGGTGTAAGCCTAAACCCTCTTATTCCGATAAGGTCAGAAAACATATGTAATTTGCTCACTTTTCCTTCTACCTAATTTTTTTTATCGATAACAGGAGATTTGTATCCTTTCTAGGTGCCCGTTCGCACGTCATGTGAACTTTTCAAAAGCAAAAACAATCGGTAATCTAGCATTGTCACAGAAACGATGATTCTTTAGACTTTTATTCTCACGCAGCACGAGTTATATCGCCCGCACTAATGAGTTCATTTAAATGTTTGTGCATTGAAATACCCAAAAGTTGTACATCGAAGAGTGTCGTCAAAAGTTTGAGATTTTGGGTGCATCGCGGAAAATTGTGACCCAATCGAAAGGACACAAGTTTCGAGGTCAGTCCCACCGCGCTTTACCTCGTCAAGAATACAGTCCGCCTTATCAACGGATCCACGGTAAGAGAGAGGGTAATTTTCTCTCCCATTCGAGCGCAAAAATTCATTTTAAAAAAACTTCTCAGAACATTTAAAAAAATCATCAGAAGACATCTTCTATCGTTTGGAAAAATTCAAGGCCGTCTATCCAAAATTGCACACAAGCTAAATTCGTATGACAGTGATTGACGATGTTTCGAGTTTGTCTCCGCTCTCATGACCGTTAGATGAAATGTAAAAGAGATTCTGTTAGTAACAACCCCGTGTTATGTATCTGTTACAGTTAGAGGCGTAAATCAAACACACATGCGTCTATTTTGTTAGGGGATTAATTCAAATGAAAAACTTGCGTGATTTTGACTTTTTCCGAAATGCATTCTCACTGATCACATACCTCTGGCTTGGTCTCTTCCAAAAGGTCATCCGCCATTTTGCTCATGCTTTTGATGACATCCTGGGCCTGTACAGCTCCTTGCTCTAATGACTTGAGACGGGCTGCCCTCCATGCTGCTCGTTTTTCGGCACTAAACAGGGAGATAAAAAGAAAAGAGAAATGTAAAAGTTTTCGTAGGTGCACAAAACAATCCAAAGGATCAAGGACAAATCACCAAAAGACAACATAAGAGGTAAAACAAAAGAAAAATTCAAACATAAAATTCATATTTACAGGTTGAAGCACCCAAAAAGCTCAATATTGGAACTGTGCATGGATCCGGGAACACTCTAAGGACATACGTTAGGAATAGAAAATGTACACTTACTTCGTTTGCGCCTTGGTAGGTCGGACTGCAGTTGAAGGGACCGACAAGTCGACTTGTTCGGAGGTCGTGTCTGTGACAGACCCTTCCTCGAGCAGTCGGGCTCGCTTTTCGGCGTTCGCCGTGCGAACTGGTATGCGACTTACGACCGGAGGCGCCGGGCCGGCTGCCTGACCAAGCTGAAGTGCGAATACTGGCAATTTTATCTTGGGCTTGGGCAGCAGCGAGGGCTTGCTAAGCGTTGACCGAGAACTAGTCGATTCCGATTGTTCCGATTGAGACTGTGATATCGATGGCATTGATGATGTGCTTGTTGTTGTTGCTTCAGTGGTTGTTGAACTATGTGCACTAAATTTGTGTGTTTTGTTTTTTTTTTTTGTTGGCAACAACATTGTACGTGCAATGTAGAGAGTGGTGTGTGTGTTTTTTCAATCGACAGGGATACAACATTGGTGCGTACCCGAAAAACAACAGAGTTTAACAAAACAAAAACGAAAATAAAGAAAAAAAGAAAATTATGAATTTTAACTGAGATTTTATCCGTTTTGTGAATGAGTATGTGGATGACGGTTTGGATGAGTTGTGCTGATGGTTAGTGACAAACAGAGATTTTTGCTGTAGATTCGGGCGATGATGCAGGGGGACAATGGAGAGATGTGCTGTATATGTAGCTGCTCAAGTTTGTTTTAGTTCATGCGATTTTCGTTCTATATTATTGATGCTAAAAAATGTAAAAATAAATGGAGAGCAATGATGATGACGTGACATGGAGATCAAGTCTCCTTTTATTCGAAGAGACTGAGTTGAGTGAAATTACGTTCGAATTGGGATCCAGATCAACGATGTGGGTGTGCAGAGATCTCATTCGTGTAACGAGGGGGCACATTCAACAAAAGAAACAACCTACAAAACTTCTTACCGACAGGAGGTGAGGTATAGAATAGAGACTAAGAATAGGCTAAGTCATTTTTTAGTCTTTAACGTTTTTTTGATTTTTATAATTGGCGCACGCACAACACTAAACATACCATAACGGGTCAAATGACCCATTTTGAACTTTTGCATTGAAAATGCATGTATAATTTATTGCGTTTGCACATTTAACTTCATGACTTTTTCTAAGTACTTAATTTACAGTCATAAAAAAAATGTTTCTTGTTTATTCCGAGTAATCGTTGTTGTGTACCCATATCTACCATAACGGGTCTGACCCGAAGAGAATTTTTCTGTTTTATGAGATTATCGAGTCATATTTGTAGACAGCAAGTTGAACAGCCGAACAACTTGCGGAGGCCCTTGACAGCTACAAAGCTGATATAACCGCCATCGAGGAAGTGCGATGGGATGGGCCTGGCATAAAAGCGATGAAGAACTGCGATATCTACTACAGCAATTGCTATAGAGAGAGAAGGCAGCGCTTATTCGGATGCGGATTTGTTGTTCGAGGCAGACTTAGGCAAAACGTCTTGAGCTACGACCCAGTCAGCGAACGCCTCATGACAATCCGCATCAAGGCTAAATTCGGGAACATCAGCCTAATATGCGCTCAACACCAGAGGCACGATCTTCCAGAAGTCAGTTCAATTGCTAGCTTACGCTGATGACAGTGACGTGATTGAACGAACACAGTAGCCGTCAATGAGGCGTTTGCTGGCATTGAAGCGAAAGCGGCTAAAATGGGTCTAGTGGTAAATGAGGGCAAAACGAAGTACATGCTGTCATCAAGGAAGGACACACAACATCGACGTCTCGGACAGCAGAAACTTCGAGGTAGTTAAGGACTTCATCTACCTCGGCTCCGACAACAAGATCAGTACCGAAATCAAACGCAGAATCACTCTTGCCAATCGCGGTTTCTTTGGGCTAAAGAGGCAATTGAGTAATAAAGCCCTCTCTCGAAGGACTAAGCTCGCTTTATATAACAGCTTGATTATCCCCGTCCTACTATATGGCGCAGAATCTTGGACGGTAGCAAAGGCGGATGAGGAAGCCCTTAGTCTTTTCGAGAGAAAAGTTTTGCGTGCGATTTTTGGTCCTGTTTGCGTTGATGGCAACTGGAGTAGAAGATTTATTGACGAAATCTATAGGCTGTATAGCGACATGCGTCTGGTCAAGCGTCTACGGATACAACGCTTAAGATGGCTAGGCCATGTAGAGCGTATGGACACCACTGCTCCGGCCCGAAAAGTCTTTGAATCCGAGCCATTGGGACAACGCAACAGAGGACGACCTAGACAAAAGTGGCGCACACAAGTGGAGAAGGACCTCAACCAACTTGGAGTGCGCAACTGGAGACAGCTGGCGAAAGATCGTGCTGGCTGAAGAGGCATGTTCGTTGAGGCCCAGATCCACCCCGGATTGTAGCGCCAGAAGTAGAAGAAGTTGCACATTCTTCCAAAGACTGTAAAGTAGTTCAACGAAAATAGCTCAGAATAATTTCAAGAAAATATCAAATTTGTGTAAGAAAAAGTGGCAAAAATTGAAAGTCTTGGTAAGTACCCCCATATATTTTATTTTGACAGCTATAGTAATAGAGGTAATTTTTTACCCAAAAAAATGTCGAAGCAAACAAGACAGTACAAGTTTTTAGAAGATGTAAATAATATTGGTGAAGAGTTTTCAGAAATTAGTGAAGATGAATTTTCTGAAAATGAAGATATATTGGTTGCAAATAAAAATAAGTTCTATTCTACTGACGATGAAGATATTGTGAATGTATGAAGTAGCCGAAAAAGAATAAGATTACTCTCAAGTTCGGAAGAAAGTGAAGTAGAAATAAATGAACAAAATGTTGCGAATGATGGATCTGTTTGGCAACAAATGCAAGTAGGTGGCACACCCGGAAGAGCACCAATTCATAACATTTTTAGGCCCAACAGGATATGCAAAACGTCATATAATGAAAGGTAGGGTTAGTACTGCATTTTCTTTGACAATTGACCACCGTATTATGAACCATATAAGACCATGCACAATAAAAGAAGCAAAGATAGTGTTGGGTTCCGATTGGATTTTATCTAAAAAAAAAAAATAGATGCATTTATTGCAATTTTATATGCTCGAGCTGCATATGGAGCAAATAATTTGAATATTTCGTTTTTGTGGAATAACATATGGGGGCCTAAGTTTTTTTCTGAAACTATGAACAGAAATAATTTTACCGAAATTCTTAGATTTATTCGTTTTGATAAAAAAAAAAGTCAGCGGAGCCAACGTTTGAAAACAGATAAATTCGCTATGGTATCTGTAATTTGGAATATTTTCGTTGAGAACAGCCAAAGCTGTAACAAACCGGGTGAAAATGTTACTGTAGACATCTCATCTCGAGGTAAATTTTTTTATTCAAGCTAGCAGAAGAACTTGGCGCCTATTTTCGAAAAGCCCGTGAACAATTCCATATTCGTGCGATACGGGTAGAAAAAGAGTCTTTCAACTTAATTGCTCGTCAGCAGGTGAACTTAGGGTGGAGTGGATGTGCATTACTTGGGAGGCGAGCATTTCGGCTTAATTCTTGAAGGGGGGGAATGCAGCTTGATAACTCATTAGAGCATATTTTTTGTTGAAATAGCGATAAGAGTTATTATAAGACGCAACTTTCAGTCGTGGTTCAAGCGATTCAATTTATCGCATAATTATTGTAAATACGTTTTATAGCTCTTTGTTGAATTCTGTCTAGAATATACCGTGAGGTCGTAGGAGCTCCAGACCATATAATAATAATAATTGTTGGCGCTACAGTCCAAAGGAGGACCAGGGCCTAGCTCGCTCATCAACTACTCGTGTTGTGCGCTCTACTGTTCTCTCACGAGTAGAAGGGACCTACAGTTTTTGCCGCTAGATTTGAGAAGCTTTCTTAGACAGTTATTACTCTTTGAGTGTTGTCAGCAGCTCGAAAGAGGTGGTGCCGTGAAAAAATCGAAAACTTGGTGTTGAGCTGGGAGTCGAACATAGACCCTTCGGCGCGTGAGCGTCGCACTCTACCCACAACGCCACGGTGACCACCTCCAGACCATATACTCAAGCTACTCAAGCTTTGGATGAACATACGCCTTGTATACTGTAGCCTGATAAAATGGTGTGAAATATCGCCTGTACTTCTCTGAAAAATCTCGACATTTTGCTGCATTTTTAGCGATCTCAAATATGTGACCGTTCCAACGTAGTTATTTAGTTTTAGCGATGCAAGCGCAATTCTGGGTACCGACTGGTTACATTGGGATCGCTTGACAGTACTGGATTTTGGAAGCATCCAATTACTCTCTCTTCTTCTGTGAACTGCGCCAACTACAGAGGGATCAGTCTCTTAAGTATCGCATACAAAATCTTATCTGCCGTACTGTGTGAACGCCTAAGGCCATTTGTCAACAGCCTGGTTGGTCCATACCAGTGTGGCTTTAGACCGGAAAAGTCCCCTATCAACCAAATATTCATTCTACGGCAGAAAATCCAGGAGCAACAAATGGATGCCCACCAACTTTTCATCGATTTTAAGGCCGCGTATGATAGAGCAATGTCTAGTTTTGACATCTTCACCAAACTCGTCCGTTTGTGTGGAATGACGAGGGAGAAGGCACGCTGCTCCATCAAGGTCGGTTAAGACCTAACCGAGACCATTGATATCAAAAAAGGATTCAGACAAGGCGACGCCCTGTCATGCGAATTTTTCGACATCGTTCTTGAAAGAATTCTTCAAAACTCGAACTCCAACACCAGAGAAACATTCTTTTAGAAGTCCATTCAACTACTCGCATATGCCGACGATATTGACATTATCGGAAGAACGCAGCGTGATGTTAGTGGCGCTTTTGTAGGTATTGCAACGGAGGCCGCGAAGATGAAGATATATGCGGTCAACGAGAAAGGACACCCAACACTAACGTCTCGGTCAGAACGTCAAAGCAAACAGATATAACTTTGAGGTAGTCAACAATTTTGTCCACCTAGCCACGGCTATCGATTCAGACAAACGAAGAATAACTCTTGCCAATCGCTGCTTCTTTGAGTTAAGAATGTAAGTGGTAAACAAAGTCCTCTTTCAAACAACCGAGGTAACGCTTTATAAGACCTTAATCATTCCAGGCACGGAGGCATGGACTTTGTTAAAAGTTGATGTAGCTGCTGTGGGTTGTTAATTAATTAATTGTATTGCGCGACAGTCTACAGTGGGACCTAGCTTGCTCATCAACTACTCGTGTTGTGCGCGCTACTGTTCTCTCAGGAGTAGAAGGGAGCTACAGTTACTTGCCAACTCCGAACGGCGAAGTTTTGAGAAAACTTTTCTTAGACAGGTATTGCTCCTTGAGTGTTGTCAGCAGCTCGAAAGATAGAAGTTAGCAAATGTCCAGGCTCAGCCCCTTCATGGTTCGTCTGCCTGATAAGTAAGTAGGATAAGACACCAGGATCAATGTGCAAATTTCTGGTTTGTCCTATAAACGGACATTAAAGACATGTGTCCAAACATCATGTGTGTTAAAAGGCACGATATCCAGAAGGGAATCCGATTATCATTGATAGACAAGGTCCATTTGACATTTGTTCTTCTTTTTTATGTAGGGCTATAGGCCGGGGTGGACCTGGGTTACAACGAATATGTCTCTCCAGCCATCGATCTGTCTTCAGCTGCCTTCAGTTATACAGTCCAATTTGGCTTATGTCCTTCTTAACATGTGAGTGCCATCTAAGCCGAGGCCGTCCTCTGTTGCTTTGTGTCATAGGCTCAGATTCAAAGACCTTTCAAGTCGAAACAGTGGTGTCCATACTCTCTACATTTCCTAGCCATCTCAAACAACTCATGCGAAGACGCTTGACCGGGCACATGCCGCTGTACAGTCCATAGAGTTCATCGTTGAATCTTCTTCTCCAAATGCCATCAATTCAAAGAGGACCAAAAAAAAAAACTAAGGGCTTTCTCATCCGCTTTTAGTGAAGTCCAAATTCCTGCGCCGTAAAGCAGGACCGGGATGATCAAGTTTTTATACAAAGCCATCATAGTTTTTCAAAAGAGGGCTCCATCGTAATAGTTGTGTTTGACAATAATAATAATAATTGTTGGCGCTATAGTCCAAAGGGGGACCAGGGCCCAGCTTGCTCATCAACTACTCGTGTTGTGCGCGCTACTATTCTCTCACGAGTAGAAGGGACCTACAGTTTTTTGCCGACTCCGAACGGCGAAATTTGAGAAGCTTTCTTAGACAGTTATTACTCTTAGAGTGTTGTCAGCAGCTCGAAAGAGGTGGTGCCGTGAAATATTAGAAAAATTGGTGTTGAACTGGGAGTCGAACCTAGACCCTTCGGCGAGTGAGCGTCGCACTCTACCCACTACGCCACAGCGACCACAATGTGTTTGACAATAGACTTTTTAATTACATTTCATGAATTGAATTCCACGAAGGAACGCATTGGTTTTGCCACAGAAGCAAATGAGTCAGCCACAGTTGAACTGACAAAGTTGGAATACTTTTCAGCCGTTTCACTTCCTACTACACCGCAGAGTGGTAGCAACCCAACGCAACATGGAGATGAGTTTTCCCAGAGAGCGCTACAGTCCCCAAAGGGACCAGGGAATAGCTATGTCAGCAACTACTCCTGTTGTGTGTGCTTTTGTTCTCTCTCGAGTGGAAGGAACCGACATTTTTTTCGACAAATACTAACAGAATTTAAGAAGCTATTTCATACACAGTTTTCGAGTTTTTTCAATAAGTCGAAGGATGTGGCGATTAGTCCTTGATCTTCAGTGATTGACGCACTTACACATCATACCACGGCATTCACAGGCCCCTTTATTGAATCCAAAAATAATGTCAAAATTGTTCGTAGGGGGTGGTTTCAGGCGAACGAGTATTTTCACAAAAAATACAAATTCAGTTTGAAGCATAAACTGATGCTCCTTTCATAAACCACTCAAACATTAGGAACGTTTACAACAAATATTTAACAATCAAACTACAGATATTAATTTACAAACATCAGACATGACCAAAAATGTATTCCTCCAATCAGATGAGTCGTATGCTCGTTAAACAACCAATGCCCAAAAATACATCTTTGCAACAAGCAAAACATCAAGTAATTGCAATCAATAAAACCAATCCCCGAAGCTTCCCCCTAAAGATTTGCTACAATGGGTCACAACATTTTAACTCGCACAGCAAACAACACTCACACTCACTCACAGCAAAAAGTCAACCAATTCAATCGAACAGAGAACACTTCCTTGCAACCGCATTTGAGGCAACCTCAACAGTGTTAACCGCTCCCTAACAGGTGACTTCGACACTTGACCTTGTTTACATTGAATCTTTAGAACTCAAAGGAAGGCAAGTACAAAAAAAAACCTGAAGGAAACTTTTGAATGCGGCAAACCGAAAGAGCGGAAACTTTCAATTGAAAAGCAGAGCAAAACGTGAAAAAAAGAATCAAACACTTGCGGAAATTCGGAAGTAAATCTGCCAAAAACAGCTCTCGTCAATTAAGATCAAAACTTTGTCCTGCAAGCGAGGGTTAAGCAGTAGCACAACTGAAAGCTGAAAATTTGTAACAGTGAACACATAAGTTCAAATCCAACTTACTGGGCGTGTGGAGTGTCTGTCATGTGCGGAGTGTTGTGAGTTTCTGTCAAGGAGAAGTGCTATTTTGGGACAAACCACTAAAGAGGTAGGTTTGCAAGTAATTTAAACTTTTTCAAAAAGTGAATCATAGTGGAGCACACTCTATCTCGTCTTTGTGATGAATTAACAGTTTTAAAGTTACAGGCTTGGACGTAATTTACCAGATTTCATAAAAATTAATTTTTGGCTTGATTTCAAAAAATTTGGATGCTGTAGGTATCACGATAGCATTATCGAAGCTGAAATCGAACAAAGCTGCTGGAACGGATAAACTGCCCGCAGAACTATTTAAAGCAGCTGAAGATAACCTGGTTGGACGCATGCACCAGCTCATCTGTAAGATATGATCGGATGAAAGCATGCCCGATGATTGAAATCTCAGCGTCGTTTGCCCAGTCCACAAGAAGGGAGACCTTTTTGACTGCGCCAATTATAGCTCACACAATACGGCAGAGAGGATCCTTTACACGTTCTTAACAACGTGTACGGGATTCCCTCTACCGTATTGTGTGAGCGTCTGAAATCGTTTGTCCATAACCTGATAGCTCCCTATCAGTGTGGTTTCAGGCCAGGGAAGTCCACGATAGAAAAGATCTTCATTTTACGGTGGATCCTGCAAAAAGGCTTTCGTCGATTTTAAACCCGCATATGATAGTGTGCATAGAGACGAGCTATACAGTGCCATGTCTAGTTTTGGCATTCCTACCAAACTCGTCAGATTGTGTAGGATGACGATGGAGAACTCTCGCTGATCCGTCAGGGTCGGTAACGAGCTCACCAAGACCTTCGATGTCAAAAAAGGATTTACACAAGACGATGCACTGTCATGTGACTTCTTTAATATCATCCTCGAGAAGATCGTGCGTAATTCACAACTCAACATCAGAGGCACGATCTTCCAGAAATCAGTTCAATTGCTAGCTTACGTCGGTGACATTGACGTGATTAGATGAACATAACGAGCCGTCAATGAGGCATTTGCTGCCATTGAAGCGGAAGCTGCTTAAATGGGTCTGGCGATTAATGATGATAAAACGAAGTATATTCTGTCATCACGGATGAACACACTAGGCAGCAGAAACTTCGAGGTAGTCAAGGACTTCGTCTACCGCTGCTCTGCAGTAAATAGGAACAACAACTTCAGTACCCAAGTCAAACACAGAATCACTCTTTCCAATCGCTGTTTCTTTGGGATCAAGGGGTAATTGAGAAATAAAGCCCTCTCTAGACGGACTAACGCTTTATATAACAGCTTCGTCATTCCGAAAACCTGGACGTTACTAAAAGCGGATGAGGAAGCCCTTAGTCTTTTCGAGACAAAGATTTTGCGTGCGATTTTTGGTCCTGTTTGCAATGATGTCATATGGAGGATAATATTTAACGACAAATTCGCGACGCTGTGCAGCGGCATGCGCCAAGTCAATCATCTTCGGATACAGCGCTTAAGATGGCTAGGCCATGTAGAGCGTATGGACACCATTTCTCAGGCTCGAAAAGTCTTCAAATTAGAGCCATTGGGCCAACGCAACAGAGGACGACCTAGGCTAAGGTGGCACCCACAAGTTGAGAAGGACCTCAGCCAACTAGGAGTGCGCAATTGGAGGCAGCTAGCGAAAGATCGTCCTGGCTGGAGAAGCATGTTGGTTCAGAGCCAGATCCACCTCGGACTATAGCACCGCAAGAACAGAAGAGAACAGAACAATATTTATAGTGTCAACGGAAACAAAGAAGGAAAGGCCATTTTGTGGCGGGATGGCGGCTAACCGACCCAGGTTTTGAGGGAGTTTGACTGGTATTGACAGCTTGACTAAAAGCTGCATTCTGGTGCCACGGGACGTTAGGAGTCTCTGGAACTTCGTTTTCAGAGTGACCGAGCGGCAGCTCTTCTTTAGGGAGTCTCGTGGTGGTTGTGGCTTACCACCTAATATCGCGGATTGAGTCGAGGTTAGTGTACTGTGCTGACTTGTCTAGTTGTTGTTCACCCAGGGCAAGGCGGTAAGGGGACTATCGCGGCTCAGTGTGAAGTTGCATTCTCAACCTGGCAATGCGACCTAGAGATCGAAAGAGGTATTGGGAAGGCCTCAAAGCAAACCAAGCTGGGGTGATTGCCCCTCAAGCATGATCTCAATTTGGTACTTGCATAAATATGGGCTGCACAGCGACATGCGCCAGGTCAGATACAACACTTGAGATGTCTAGGCCATGTAGAGCGTATGGCCACCACTGCTCCGGCCCGCAAAGTTTTGGATTCGGAGCCATTGGAACAACGAAACAGAGGACGGCCTGGGCAAAGGTGCCGCACACAAGTGGAGAAGGAGTTCAAAAAACTTGGAGTGCAGAATTGGATGCAGCTAGCGAAAGATCGTGCTGGCTGGAGAGGCATGTTGGTTGAGGCCGCGGTCCACTCCATACTGTAGCGCCACAAGAAGAATAAGAAGGTCAAATAAGGCGTTTATTCCTACGTTATCTACGACTTTTGGGAAAATGGACCACGTGATATAAGCCGTCAAGACAGGTGATAACGTAACACCAAATCCCACCTCCATTGGAGGAGCTTGTATAACCCACGCAACGACCCCAAAGAGAAGGCTCTTTTTTAAAAGAACAAGACACCGATCAGCTCAATAAATAAACTGTCTAAAGAAAACTATTTTGTGGCCGCCGTGGCGTAGTGGGTAGAGTGCGACACTCACACGCAGAAGGTCTAGGTTCGATTCCCTGCTGAACAACTCGAATTTTTCACGGCACCACCTTTTTCAAACTGCTGACAACACTCAAAAATTAATAACTGACTTATAAAGTCTCTCAGCCTTCGAAGTTCGGAGTTGGGAAAAAATTGTAGGTATCTTGTACTCGTCAGAGAACGCACAACACGAGTAGTTGATGAACAAGCTAGGCTCGGTCCCATGTGGATTGTCGCGCCATACAATTATTATTTTTGCGCCATAGAATATTTATTTTATTTAAAACATCGCAGCAGCACAATAAATCTTCCCTCGTGTAGCTGCAAATAAGGCAACGTTCACAAGCTTATTATCGCCCTTACACCATAGTTTGTAATGCAACACAGAAAGCGTTTTAAAAAGCTAATGTTGGGGCCTTCAGGGTCTTGAGCGGCTGGTGGTTGTTTAGAATAAAGAGACTTCGAGAGCTCATGACATCGGAGGCCTTTTAACTTAGTTAAACATAATGAGTCGAATAAATTTTGTAGGACTACAAGGCTGAAGATAGCAAGCCCATCTCAGGTCTATCAAAAGGACAGCCTCGATAAAAAGCGGACTTCTATTGGTTTTAAGAATTTTTCTTGAGTTTTGTTTACAATACATACTTCTTTCGGACAAAGAGCGGACTTCTTGTGGTTTAAAACATTTTTCCTGGAATTTTGTCCATAATCCATTCATCTTTTGGTTTGACGGTGGATGACGCTGTTTGCATTCTTGCATCGCACAGATAATACGTCAATGTGCAACAAAAGCGCACAACAAAGGGCCATCGCAATTTTAGACTCGCAAAAAAAAAATAGAGATTCTCTTCAGTTCCCCACAAAATCATATTTACACTTGTATCAAGCTTCAAAAAAAAAAACTCACTCGTGAATTTCCATAACCAAAAACTTATAAGCAAAGCCAATACCACAAGAAAGAAAGAAAAATAAACATCCATAGCAACCCATAAGAATTTTTTTTAACAGATAAAAGCTTAATCGAAGTTCTTTGTTTGTTTGTTTTATTCATAACATATAAATAAAAGGTTTGTTTTTACAAAAGATAGTGATAAAAATGTGTTAAAGTTACCATTATAAATATATGTATATATGTATAGAGTTTTCATATAAAAACAGCGTAGAGTTAGCATTATTTTAAAGTAGTATTAAAAGACGTCATTATCAACATTGTACATACATAAATGCTTATGAATACCATTTACCTCTAGCACATTACAATTTAACAATTCAGCTATCTATAACCTAGTGGTATATACGTGTGTACATTACGTTGGTAAAGAATTAAAATATATATCTATAATAAATGTTAAACAGCACAGAAGGGAAATACTATTCGTTAAGAGAATGGTTCATTGATAGAGTAAATTTAGTCGTAATTAATTGATTAATGTAAAATTAGAAAAAAATTAAACGAAAAGTTAATTTATATCTTGTTTCTTTTTTTTTTGATTTTTTTGTAAATTAAGGTGAATAGTTTTAGCTTCTAAATACTGCTTCAATTTCTTCAAGTTGATTCCTAGAAACATGATAAAAAGTAAAAGAAAAGATTGTGTGAATGCGAAAAAATTATTTCTTGTTGTCGTTAGAAATTAAAAGGGGAAATCTGAAATGAAAAGCGTTAGTAGTGAGTGAGAGTGAGAGAAGGGATTGGGGAGCGTTGATCGGTTGATACTCTCAGAGAGGCACACATGAGGAGTGTGTTCGTGGTGCGATGTTTGGTGGATGTGAAGGGGTTTCCGTCTTTTGGAATACTTTTCTGGCTGAGTTGGATATGCATGTAGAAGTGTACCAACTTGTGTCTGATTTGTATATTATGCAATGCGACATTTGGTCTGTGAACTGAATCATATTTTAAATTTGCTGTGAACACTTTCGGAGCTGGTGTTTATTTTGAGAAAGAAAAGCACAAAACAATCATTTTCGACTACACCTATACTTATCCTATACTTATCAGAATACGATATAACTATTCATGTTGTGCGTTAAAAGATCTCGCGGGACACTTTTGATCCCGATTGATTGATTCAATATGTGATGGATATACGAGCAGATTAGAATTTTTTAAAGGCCCACTGGATAGCGGCAAATTGGAAGCTTTCCTTCACCATCTTTTATCTGTAATCTTAGAGACTCGAACTCAGCTAGAGTTCCTGTTTAGCTCCATTCAATGGGTTTTACACAAGTTGGCAGCTTCCATATCTAGTCTTGGTATGAATACGCATTCTCTTTGCCGGATTGGAGATCAATCTTACCCACCTCAAAAAATTAACCCGTCATTTAATACATTGGTGCAAACAGAGATCGCATGTTTTTTCTTGAAGCAAATTGAAAAAAAAAATGGAATTTGGGGAAATAATTTTTCACCAATTTCGGAAACTTTAGTCGTTGACGAACTTCCTTTCCATATCAGAACAATTCAGAAGAAATGCCTTATTTTATTTAAGGGCGCTAAAATTTACAATTTGAATGCAGACTAATGACATCTTGAAAGTGTCTGCTTGACCAGGTAGAATTAGGTTGTAAAATAATGATCTTTTGTTTAGCCCATTTCTCTTTAACCTTTTAAGATAATGGTAACTGAATTTTTTCTTCCCTTAATGTGATCAGCGGGCTGAATTAGCTAAGACTTGACTTGGGGGTCCCGGGTCAATATGGTATCCTGGGAAACGAGACTGCCGATGAACTAGCTAGGCTAGGTTCAGCAGAGGCATTCGCAGGGCCCGAAACGACGTTGGGACTACCTGCAGACTTGGTTAGGGCCTCCGCCGAAGGTTAGGTTTTCCTAAAGGACCTCCAGAGATGGCGTGACTCTCTAGAAAGCATAATAGCCAAGAGCATGCTCCCGAACTTTAGAAAGAAATCTGTGGTTTTTCTGATATCTCTAGACAGAAACGATTGCAGACGACTTGTCGGCATACTGACGGGACACTTTACCTTCGCTATGCACCTAAGTCATCTTGGGCTTAGTGATGTCACACTCTGTGACGCCTGAGAAGAAGGCGAAGACACTTCAGAACACTTTCTCTGTCAGTGTCCCGCCTTCGCTCATATCAGGTGGTGGCTATTTGGGGCTGATGTGCTGGTAACCGAAAACCTAAGTTCTATATCACAGAACCTACATTAAATGAAGGTTACTGCCTGGTAGAACAATGGACCAGTATTTGAGTCAGCGCTCCAGTGTAGTCTAACCCAACCTCCAACAAAAAAAAAAAAAAACTGAATTTTACTTAAGGAGGGCCAGAGTCTAACTTGCTCATCAACTACTCGTGTAGTGCACGCTACTGTTCTCTCGTGAGCAGAAGAAACTTACTGTTTTTTGACGACTCCAATCGACGAGATTACAAACAGGTTATACTTTTTCAGTGTAAATCGAAAAAGGTGGCGCTGTAAAAATATGGGAAGTGTTTAATCCGCGAATCGATCCTGGAACCTTAGCAACTTGCCTGCCAAAAGCCGTAGACTTGGTTGCAAAAATATGACTATATTAAATTACGAGTAAATAACAAGTGTAGCTATTTTCCATAAACAAAAGTAATTGCCTGTTGAATATAAGAAATGTCTCTATCCACAGGTAGTAGCACTTCCCACCTCTGACGTTACTTTTACTCTCCTCTAAGAAGTAGTAAGATCTACAGTTTTTAACCGATCTCAAACTGCGAAGTGGTTTTAGACACTGTACATTTTGAGTGTTGGAAAAGGAATTTTAAGTACAGAAGCTAAACATTTGACTGTCGGCGTGTTAGTCAGCGCAAGTGCATACTTTGTACAACAAAGTGGCAACTAACTCAAATTCTGAATCCAAAAAATCAGCACGGCCAAATCGCATAAGCGAGTATAAGATGATTCGTATTGGAGCCGATCAGAACAAATTGCCATAATACGAATTTAAGTTCAGAATTATTGAAGGGAAATTCCAAATAAAATTCAACTGTTGCAGTTGCAACTGTCTTTATTCAAAATTGCCACTGCCAGAGAAGGTCAACGTATTTATATCAAATAAACATTTGACTTTGGGTCGTTCAACCGATCAGCTGGCTTTCATTTTTCTAAGCCAGTACGAGCACTATTTATGTCATGACGGCACAGTGTGTGGTGCAAGAATTCTTTTATTGACTTTTTTCCCTTCCACACTAATAATACCAGGTATACCGGTATGAAGTGAGCGTCAAGATACAAATGTCTCGATAGAGAACATTTGTTGTGAACGTGCCCTTATTTTTTTTGTTTGTTTGCTATGACATCTGTGAAAAATATTTAGTATCAAGTCATTGAACAGACAACAGCATATTTTTTCATCGTGTTAAAAATTTCGAATTTTGAACCAGAAAGTGATGATTTGCAGAAAGCATTAACTTTTTGTTTTCATTTGAAGAAAAGTACTGCAAAGTCGCATCGAATACTTATTGAGGCATATGGTGATCATGCTCTATCAGAAGCAACATGCAAAAGATGGTTTGCGCGGTTCAGAAATAATAATTTTGATGTGAGAATTGAAGAACGTGGAAGACCACCAAAAAAGTTTAAAGACGCTGAATGTGCACCGATATTGAATGGAGATGACACTTTGAGTCAAAAGCAAATGGCAGAAATGTTAAATGTTGCACAACAAACAATTTCTGACCGTTTAAAAGCTATGGGAAAGATCCAAAAGTGTCTAAAATGGGTGCCACATGAATTGAATGAGAGACAGATGGAAAAGCGAAAAAACACTTGTGAAATTTTGCTTCAAAGACACGAAAGAAAATCGGTTTTGCACCGTATTGTTACTGGTGATAAAAAATGGATTTATTTTAAGAATCCTAAACGGAAAAAATCATGGGTTAATCCGGGACAACCATCAACATCGACTGTAAAATCAGATCGATTCGGCAAGAAGACAATGTTGTGTGTTTGGTGGGACCAGAAAGGTGTGCTGTACCACGAGCCCCTAAAACCCGGTGAAACCATTAATACTGATCGCTACCGACAACAAATGATCAATTTGAAACATGCATTGATCGAGAAACGACCAGAATGGTCGCAAGTTAGTTTTGCTCCATGACAATGCACCTGCACACAAAGCAAAACCGGTTCAGGATACAATCAAAACACTTAGCTGAGAGCAGCTACAACACACGCCGCATTCACCAGACTTGGCTCCTTCCGACTATCATTTGTTTTCATCGATGGGACTCGCATTGGTTGAGCAGAGCTTTGATTCCTACGAGGAGGTCGAAAATTGGGTGTCTGATTACTTTGCTTTAAAAGACGAACAATTTTATTGGCGTGGTATTCACAAATTGCCAGAAAGTTGGTCAAAATGTGTCGAAAACAATGGCCAATGCTTTGAATAAAATGTTTTTTCTTTCCCATTAATAATTAGTGTTTCATTTTCAAAAAAAAAAAAAAAACCCTCAGATATATATTGGTATATGCCAATAGAAAAACAGTCTACTTGAACCGTCTGCTCTTACAATAATGACAAAATACCAACACAATGTTTATTTTTATGCGACAAAGATCCATCACCTGCAGCAAAACTAGGTCGTGATATATCGGAAGCTCTCAGTCAGAAACTTGTACCCATCACGCGGCTTATTTATTAGACGTCGTTTCTTTTGCATTAAGACTTGTTTGATTTGATGGTTGATGCACCTTCTGTGCAACAAACAGTTTTTCAGCCCTGATTAATTTTCATTTCATAATGAATATCTTTTTTAGTGCATCATCTCCGTTTGTCTAGTTGGATACTCCTCGAAGAGACGTATGTAAGAGGATTCCCGTCACCATTTGTTGGCCTTGTTGCTGGCACGAAACACTTGTCAACTTCGGAACGCAGGTCTACATGTCGAGAACTGTCCCATCGAACAAAATACAGCAAAATGCGAAAAGATGATTATTGTGAGTTGCGATGGACGGATAGTGAAAAGTTATTTGTATGAGGTCGCGTTATGAAGAATGTGTGTCGAAACTCGCCATAGTGAATGTTTCTATTTTCACTTCAAACAGCTTAAAATAATAACGGCCTGTGGCTGCGTGGCGTAGTTATTCGAGTGCAGCACACGCCTAAGATCTAGGTACAATTCCCGGACTGAACACCTCGCACTTTTCACGGTATCACCTCTTTCGAGCTTCTGGCAGCACTTGAAGAGCAATAAGCTTCTCATACTTCGCCGATCCGAGTCGGCAAAAACAACAACCTTCTAATCGTGAAAGGCTACCATAGCCTGCACAACACGAGTATTTGATGAGGCCCCGGGCCGCTTGTGGACTTTCGTGCTGTCCAACATAGGGACAGCACTTCAATTTCACCAAACATTTAATTTTATCATTTTTACAAAGTGCACAAATATTTTGTTGAATTGCTTCGAATGGCTAAGGATTTGTATTTATTCACCTTCTTTGCGCTTTGAAATCGACAACCAATCTTGTAAGAGTCCACAAGCTACGAGAGTCGTTGATTCAGTTGAAGCCCTTTCGACCATACTGAATCGTAATGTCCAAACTGGTCTCCCGAAGGGAGACGGGAAGGAACATTTTAAAGAGAAACAGCGAATAAATATTTGCTTGCCTAGCCCCAGTCCGTGGCCGCGTGGCGCAGTGGGTAGAGTGCTGCGCTCACACGCCGAAGGGTCCAGGTTCGATTCCCGGCTGAATACCTCGAATTTTTTCACCGCACCACCTCTTTCGAGTTGTTGACAACACTCAAAGAGTAATAACTGTCGAAGAAAGTTTCTCAAGCCGTTCGGAGTCGGGAAAAAACTGTAGGTCCCTTCTACTCGTGAGAGAACAGTAGCGCGCACGAGCAGTTGATGAGCAAGCTAGGCCCTGGTCCCCCTTTGGAGTGTAGCGCCATACAATTATTATTATTAGTCCCCAGTCCATAAGTTAGCCAGCACCAGCGTTAAAGTGTCTGACCAGTGCTGACTGCATATGTACAAGCTATTGAAGTGGAAATCATTCGCAAAAAACATCAACCGGGGGCGCAATGAATTTCCGTCAGCACCCCTTATTGAATAATTTAAAATATGTCACACCATATATTACCAATTTTTTTCTGTGTTTCAACTGTTTGCTGACCAAGCGACAAGCCAACAATGCGATTCAATTACAGTAATTAAAAATTAAAATATAAAACCAAATTAAACAGCGCAATCTGTGTCCAAAATAAACTCAAAAAACGCCCCAAAAAAAAGTCCACCCCAACAAACAGAACAATTTGGGTGGGTGTCAGGATAATGTTGAATTGAAATTTTATTTCCTCAATAAATCCATCCATCTCGCATTCGTGTGCACAGTTATTTATATTTGAAGTGAACATTTATTGCGACAATTTTATACAGAAATTCACCATATATCTTACAGTAACAAATGTTTTCAGCAATCTACAAACTCAATAAAAATTCGTTTGAATCTATGCTTTTCATGCGATGGAGGATCAACGAACACACAACGCAAGGGAGCCACCAGCAGGCAAACAAGGAAAAACAAGAGGAGGCGGACAAAAAATCTCTCATGACTCCACGAACAAGGGTATTAACCACACTGGGTTTTAATTTATGAGTGACTGGAGGCAGAATTTATTACCCGGCAACATACCAGGAAGGACTAGCTACGAACATCGAAGCAGGCTCCACACACATGTGCGAGGGTGTAATGCGTTTTTCACAGGCTACAACTAGGACATTCATTCGACGCTTCATTTTTGTTTTTTTCTTTCGGTTGGTTTTGATTTTGTTTTTGGGTTCCCCCTCTTTTGGATTCCCTTTCCATTGTTTAAGACGTGTAAGCATGAACCTGCACAATGTCTGCCCTGGTCGGTGGCAGCGGTTAAAACTAAAAAAGAAACAAAAAATAATTTCAATTACTAGTGGGAACCGGTCGCTTTTATTCGACTACTTGAAACGACGAAATTGAAAAGCGTTTTGTCTGCGCGCCGTAATGTCTAACTTGAAAAGGATTTGCGAAACTCTAATCAATTTCACGGGCAATTAATTCAAGACCACAGGGCTGGCGATTTCGAATAACGCCCGGCCACTCCCGCGCACCTAAACGTTGACTTTTATCCCTCTAATTAGGGTGAAACTGGGGTTCATCAAGCGCATAATTGAACTTTTGCCCGTTTAATTTCAAATCTTTTAATATGAATGTGTATCCCTTTCGACGTTCGCGCCGTTATTGACTCCTCCTTAATAACAACTGACTCCTGGAAACGCAGGCCCATTATCTAAGCCACCTGCCTGTGTCTGTTAAAATCTGCGGGTACATTCAAAATAGAAAGTGCAGGGTAATTGAAAAAAGGGGGATATAAAACGAAGTTCCCGTGCCAAGTTCATCATTTACAATAAACAAGACGACGAAATGTTAAAGAACTTATCTCTGTGTTATTCGTTTCAAAAAGAAGTGTTCCTGGCTTTAAGCCGACAACATCGAAATGAGAAAAACAGACGGGCGACAAAAAAATAAAACGCTGGAGTATAAAGAAAACAAAGTTTTCTCATTTACGCCCCTTCCTGGGAAAATTAAATGAAAAGAAATTCAAATGTCTTTCTTCGAAATCGAAATGAAAACCCACAATTCTCAGATAACGTTAAGGCGGAATGTAAATTTGTTGTTTTATTAAACTTTTGTTAGCGGCGCATACGGCAGAGCAACGGTGGCGACGGCGGCAACGAATGAAAATTGTTTGTGTCCTTGTTCCGGCCGCTCTGCGTAATGAAATCGACAGACACATCCGCCAGCGGGAACATACATATACAGCCGGAATGGGGACCAAATTTAATTTACATTAATTTCATGCTTAGCCAAATGAAAATGTATGAATGACACGCTCGTAACTATTGATTCGCTATTTTATCGACTTTCGTGGTTCGACCAAGTTATCTTTGCCTTCTCTTCTCTCTCTCTTTTTTTTCTTTTTTGCAACGTAGAAGTGTGGAGGCACTTTCTGATAAATAGGATAACTTCAAAATTTACACAGCTAGAACGTTAAATTTCGGAAAATGCGAATAGTGTTTGCGGCCCTGGCAAAGCCTCTTTAAAAGACCCACAAAGTCTGAGCTTGAATCTAAAAAGTCAGAAAATAATTCTGATTCTAATATCATCCTATTCGAGTCATATTTTTATGCTCTGAAACGTTGCATGTTGAACCACTGCTACAGGCTGAGAAATCTTCGAATTCGAGCCATTGGAACATCACAACAGAGGACGGTCTAGACTGAGACAGCGCTCACAAGAGAAGAAGGACTTCAGTAAGCTCGAAGTTTGTAAGAGAGATTATGCGAAATGGAGAGGAATATTGATTGAAGCACCATTTCAAGATATCCATCTACAGTGAGCATTAAAAAAAATGTACACCCAGTGATCGGAACCGTTACACATATTTTCCGCACTTTTTCGTTTACTTTGTTGATCACTATGATAAAAAGTGTCTATCGGTTTGGTTTATTCATAATTTATTTCTGTGCTTTATTATTTTTTTAAGCGTGTTACAATGTGCACGCAAACGTCTCTTAAATTCGAAAACTTGTCATAAGCTTTAGGGAGGAACGAAAAACTTTAAGAGAAATAGGAAACATTAGTGGCAGGTCACATCAACGTGTTAAAAAAATAATTGAAAAATATGAAACTCATAATCAACTTCATGACCGCGCACCTACTGATAGACCCAAGCGACTTTCACAATCAGATGCGCGGTCCATTGCGAGAGAAGTTAAAAAAAATCCATTCGCTTGTGCTATTCATATAATTAATAGGTTGTCAAATATCCGCTTTTTTGCTCTTCATTCAATGCTTCATAAAAAGTGTTACGGTGATCGGATTTAGTTCACATATGCGCCGTTTTGTTTGTTAATCTGTTTCCATCTAGGCGGCAACTTCATAATACCCCGCTCGCAGAAGCCCCTCTCCTTATTTGCGAAGAACTCGGATAGCCACTTTTCACAAGTCTCTTTTGAGTTCAACTTCACACCACCAAGGGCGTTCGCCATGGACAGGAACAGGTAGTAGTCACGTGGCGCTATGTCCGGGCTATATGGTGAATGCGATAAAACCTCGCATACGAGCTCCCGTAGCTTCTGACCAGTCATAAACGAAATATGTGGTCTGGCGTTGTCCTGCTGGAATACTATACCCTTCCTGTTGGCCAATTCTGGAAGCTTCTGGTCGAACGAATGCTTCAAGCGGTCCAGTTGTTCGCGATAGATCGTAGAATTAAGGGCCTGGCCATTTGGGAGCAGCTCATAGTGGATGATTTCCCTTCGAATCCCACCAAACACGCAGCAAAACCTTTCTGGCCGTCAATCCCGGTCTGGCCACTGTTTGGGACGGTTCACCGGCTTTCAACTACGACAATTTTCGCTTGATATTGTCGTATGTGATTCATTTTTTGTCGCCAGTCACCATTCGCTTCAAAACTGGGTCGAGTTCGTACTATTTCAGCAGCATATCGCAGGCGTTGATTCGGTCCATAAGGTTTTTCTGCGTCAAATCATGCGGCACCCAAACATCAGGCTTTTTAGTATCCAGCCTTCTCCGGATGGCTTAAAATGGTTTGGTGACTAACTTCCATTTCCTGGGCGATGTCGCGAGATGCCACATGCCGGTCTTACTCGATGAATTCCATGATTCGATCGGTATTCGTCGTCACAGGTCTTACGCCGACTGGCTTATCCATGGTGTCATTTTCACTGGCTCTGAATCGTCGAAACCATTCCTCTGCGGTTCGAAGTGATGGAGTATCATCCCTCAAAACAACATTAATCTCAAGGAGCATTTCTCTAGCGGATGTTGAACGCAATATCCAAACTACGCATACATAGCGTCGTTTTGTAGGTCATGTCAAGACATTTCAAATGATGTATAGTACTGCCAGAAACGAGCTCTGTAGCACACTCTGTAGGCGGAATGCAATAATATTTGGCAACCTTTATATCGGAAGATATTGAACAAAATTCCGGTGTTCCCATTAGTGCCAGTACTATTCGAAGAGTACTGCATGATTACGGGCTGTTTGGTAAAGTACCACAAAACAAACCGGTCATATCAGCAAAGAATTGCAAACGACGACTTCAATATACAAAAACATATGAGGAAGAAGATATTTCCTTCTGGAAATATGCATTGTTCTCGGACGAAAGAAAATTTGAAGCTATAAAGCCAAAAACATCACAAAAAATTTGGAGAAGAAAATATGAAGCGTTCTACGAAAATAATACTAGACATGGCGGCAACAAGTGTGGGAAACCAGAAGTTTATTGAAAATACAATGAACAAAAATGATTACGTGAACATTCTAAGATAGAACTTACAATCCAGCGTTGAAGGATTGGGCGTGGATCGGGCAAGACCTCAATCCAATCGAGCATATGTGGAAATATCTCGACAGAAGAATCAGGAAAGGGTAATAACAAATAAAAATACATTGAAGTCTGTTCATATTAGGGGAACGGCAGAAAACACCTCCAGACTATACAAACAAAACTAGTGGACTCAATGCCTAGGAGGTTAAAAGCTGTTATAAAAGCTTCAAAGTAGCGATGATACATTACACCAACACCAAGAATTCACTTTATTTCACTTATTTTTTTGCGTTATGTCTCCCTTATCCTCACATCCACCACGAAAGCACGCAACTCAATAGACCAGAAGTAAGCTCAAGTCTTACCGTGAGCTATATAACAACCAAGTCAATTCAACCACTCCCTTCTCCCTCTTACAAGCTAGATACTAAAGCTAGTGATTGTGGTTAGTGCATGTGGTGTATATGCTTCTCGCGTGTGAGTTAGTATATGTTGTTGTGTGTAAATGAATAAAACTTTTAATGTCCACTCCTTTGAAGGGAGAACATATAAAACTTTCACCACAACTAAAAGTTAAAACAAAACAACAATCGAAATAAAAAAAAAACAAGCAAACCGAAATGAGAAAAATGGAAAAGTAATGGAAGTCATTTGATGACATTGCAGAGCGGAGTGCACTTACCTCGCGTCCTCGGAATCACAGTTTTCATTATCATCACCTCCATTATCACTGTTTGCGTTATCGTCCACATCCTCGTGATGGTGCTCGTATTGCTCCATTATGTCATTAGAGCCGTCAACTAATCTGCTGCTCTTATCACGTCTTAAAGTTGCGATTTTCTTCTCTTCCTCTTGCTTCAATTTTTCAACTTCGTCCTTCGACAGGAAGGAAAAAACTTTTTCTATTTAAAAGAAAGAGAGAGGGGGAAAAACAGAATTATTTAAGCTCGGGTATGCGATGTCCAAGAGAAAACAAAAAGTAAAAGAAAATAAATGTCTTAAAACTTTGCGCAAAACAGATATCGGTAACGAGTCGCGTTTCTTTTCGAGTAAACAAAATTCCGCTAATTATATGTATACGCCGTGCCGACGAGAAAAAGCTGGGGCAAAGGAGTAACTGGTCAATTACAGATAGTTGTCCTCAAGGACCTTGACAGGGTTATAGGGGGAAAAAAAGCGAGGAGAGAAGGCAATGAAAAGTACAACAACTGTGAAAGTGCTCGTAAAACTTTGGCAAATGAAACTCTGCTCATCATCAAGGATAAAGGAAAAAAACTTTGAATTGAAGACAATCTAAAAGAAAAGATATTGCCATCATCGAACTTCAACAGAGTGGAGGTTTTTGCAGTCTCTCGGATAAGGGGTAGCCTTGTCGGCAATATGGGACCAGACACATACAACATATTATCCTGGCGACTGTTGGCTTTATTGACAAGTAAAAGAATTTAATGACGCCTTCTCCTGAGTGATTGACGTATAATGTTCTGGAGTTGAGAAAATTTCTGATGGGCGGGTAGCTCCGTTTCAGTTCTTTCAAGGATCATCGGTGGTGCACAGAGACGGTGGTGTTATTAAATAAGAACGTAATTTAAAGTGGAGTACAACAAAGATGCTTCTAATCATAAGCATTGTTGTTGATCTCTGACACATTCCTTTGAGAAGTGGGGACAGCTTGAGAAAGTTTGAAAAGTCCGACCCTAAATGGGATCTACTGACTTTTCTTATAGCTAAAAACAAAGGCTTTGAATAATATGGCTTTTGTTTTCTTTTTTCATCCGATGGAGACGCCCAAAAGCCAACAGTTGGTGCAGGATGAGACGCATCAAAATATCCCACTTGATAGGAACCGAGATGTTTCAATTTGTTATGCATTGCTGCAGTCAAACTCTATACTGAAACCGCGCTAAGGTTCTTTAACTGTCTTTTGTGAAAGAGAATTAGAGCAAATACTGTGTCGAGAAAGGAATTTTGTTTCAAATGCCTCAACCAACAGAATGCTGGTCATGTAAAGAACCGTCAAAGGGGCCACAGAGAATCCAAGGATGTCCATGCAGAAAACAGAGCAACGTTCTGCACTTCTTCTTCTTCTTCTTCTTGTGGCGTTACATTCCGGGGTGGACCAGGGCCTCAACCAGCATGCCTCTGCAGCCAGCATGATCTTTCGCTAGCTGCCTTCAGTTAATAATTGGATAGCGCTACAGTCCACAGGGGGACCAGGGCCTAGCTTGCTAATCAACTACTCGTGTTGTGCGCGCTACTTTTCTCTCACGAGTAGAAGGGACCTACAGTTTTTTGCCGACTCCGAACGGCGAAGTTTGAGAAGCTTTTTTAGACAGTTATTACTCCTTGAGTGTTGTCAGCAGCTCGAAAGAGGTGGTGCCGTAAAAAATTCGAGGTGTTCAGCCGGGAATCGAACCCAGACCTTCGGCGTGTGGGTGTCGCACTCTACCCACTACGCCACGGCGGCCACAGCTGCCTTCAGTTGCGCACTCCAAATTGGTTGAGGTTCTTCTCAACTTATGTGCAATTGCTCAGATTCGAAAACATTTTGAGCCAAAGCAGTGGTGCACATACGGTCTACATGGCCTAACCGTCTTAAGCGTTGTATCCGAGGACGCTTGCCCTTGTGCTGTACAGCCCATAGAGTTCGTCATTTTATCTTCTCCTCCAGATACCATCAACGTAAACAGGACCAAAGATAAGCTCTGCACTAAGTCACTTTTAAACAATCCTTTCGAAAATAACACAAACCTATTACACAACGAAAAGAAGCGGCACGCTCCTACACCAACAGGTCCTTGTTTCATTGGAGACTTTTCCTGCATTCGGTACAATCAGTGCTGCTAGTGTTTGTTGGAATGGGAAGATACAGAATCTGGCCAACAAATACCAAATAACTTCTTATACTCGCCTTGAAAAGAACCGCTTAGGAACTCCAGTGAAAGTCGTTTGAAAGAAAATGTACAATTTTCTGGATAAAGGAATATAAATATATTCTTCTGCAACAGATAGGCAGGTTTTTTTAGCAATAATGAAACGTAGAACGAAACCAAGTGACAAAAATTGCAAACATTCACCGTGAGCATAAAGGAGAGTACGCCGTAGTCTCTTGGTCGATAGTACACACCAGATCATCTTAATAATAATAATTGTTGGCGCTACAGTCCAAGGGGCAACGTTCTGCACTTCTTCTTCTTCTTCTTGTGGCGCTACATTCCGGGGTGGACCTGAGCCTCAACCAGCACGCCTCTGCAGCCAGCGTGATCTTTCGCTAGCTGCCTTCAGTTAATAATTGGGTAGCGCTACAGTCCACAGGGGGACCAGGGCCTAGCTTGCTCATCAACTGCTCGTGTTGTGCGAACGACTCCGAATGGCTAAATTTGAGAAGCCTTCTTAGACAGTCATTACTCTTTGAGTGTTGTCAGCAGCTCGAAAGAGGTGGTGCCGTGAAAAATGCGGTGTTAAGCTGGGAGTCGAACCTACACCCTTCGGCGTGTGAGCGTCGCACTCTACCCACTACGCCACGGCAGCCACAGATCATACCAGAGCATCTTATGCAGAGAAAATTCGATAATCCCAATGATCCATGACATGCCACATTGATCGTTCACTAGAATTAACATTGCGTAGGAGTTTAAAAGGATGTCGAAAACAGATATTCTGGGAAGGAGAAAAAGAACACGAAGCCGCATGGAGATTATTGAAGAGATCCAGATCAGCTCAAACTGGTTTAAATGATAATAATAACTTGGCCCTGCTAGTTCCATCGGAATGCCTATCAACACTGTAACATCTCTGTAACATCCCTAAAACATATAAAAAACAAACTCCACCAGATCCCGGAATCCTTAATATAGACTGTTGAGTTCCGTAGGTAACCGCACCTACTGAAACGAATTACAAAAAAGACAAGGGAAAATATAATATCGTTCCAGACATAGACAGCATGAAGCTCAAAAGATTCGTCGATAACCTGCAGTATAGAAAATCTTAATCTATTGGAATTGCAAATTAATTCGTGTAGGGGGTTTCGTGGGAGTTCGGGTGGAGGACGGACAACTTAGGGTATTGGACAGAGAGAAAATAAGACGCGACACTTACTTCAGGACAGTTTATTGCAAAAGAGAGTTTACATTGAACGTAAGGCATATTTATAGCCACAAACATTATGTACACAATATGCTAGCAGGAAGATCATCCGATCATGGAAAAGAACGACTACGCTATTTACTATTGTATCTATTTACTTTTATGAACAGTGTGTTGGGCAAGAACGACAACGCCAATATTAGTGTAATAAATTAATTCGCCTACATTCGTATGTTTAATTTGCATTTTCTTCCTTCAAAGTAGTTAAAAAATGTTTTTGCAAAATGTTGTTTCCAGATCGTAAAATATAATTTTTCAGTTGTAAGATATAATTATGTATAAAATCTCTGTACAAGCTGCGTCTGTTGCAAAATATTTTATAAACTTGTAACTATGAATTTCAATAAAGTATAAAGTAATTTGCATTTTTTTTTTAAAGTGGAAAAAGCACCATCATCCACTTTTCATCTCCAATCACGATCCGGTGCAAAAATTTGCTTCCTGCCATGAAACAGTTTCCAGGTGACATTTGTCGGTTTCAACTCGTACCGGGCCCTATTCCCTTGGCTTTAAATAAATCCAAATTTCTCTAACCGAACACAAATTGTTTGGTTACTCGTTCCCAACTAAACTGCGAATTCACTTTGCGTTTAGCACGGATCTTCAACCATGTAATTCCTTATATTCAACATTTTTGGGATGGCGAAAACACTTTATGTCTTCGAAAACTCTAAATTACTCTCTGCATGATTTATCGGTCGGAGCAGATTTGCCATAAACTTTCGCAAGCATCTGATGGGCTTCAACTGGATCTGTCTTCCAATTAAGAAATAAATTCAGAACTTTCCGTAAATGCTGTCCGTAAATGAAATCCGGACATTTTTGAATAGGCCAAAAACAATGTTGCTGTCCAAAACAAGCTCTATTAGTCACTTTTTATTGCTGACAACTGTCAGCCACTTCTAAAGTAGGTTATTGACTCCAAGATCAGCCACAATTAAAGGTGTCGCCATCTTTTGGAACCTAATTAATTTGCTGCTTGGTTAAGGATTAAGAAGCTCTTTCTTAGACAGCTATTATTCTTTGGGTGTTGTCAACAGCTCCAAAGATGTGGTGCCGTTAAAAATGCGATGTGTTCAACAGGGAATCGAACCTAGGCCTTCGGCGTGTGACTGCCACACGCTACCCACTACGTTACGGCAGCCACTATAAGAATGTGAATACAACTAAAAATTTTCAGTTCAACAACTCCAAACAAAAACAAGCTTTTATTTCACTATATTATTACAATTGTAATGAATATATAAACAAATCATCAACAATTTGCAGACGAAACTGTGTACACATCGGAAAAATTAAACAACGAACTTTAATAGTACGCGGACCTCCGCGAGACTCTAGAGCTGCAGTCAGTTTTCTGAGAACCGAGCTAACAAGGTTTCCTTTTCTAACATTAGGAGACACAAATCCTTGCAAAGAAAGGTTTCCTCTTGTATTGTCACAGATATTTAATAGATCTAATGCCTAGCGATTGAGTGCGTTGTCCAGTACGACACGAGCTGGATGATATGGGGAAACGTGCGTTCAAGCTTTTGCACGCTAAGGACTAGAGTAGAGTCAAAAATATGAAATGTGAACATCCATTCAACTCACTGTGGATTTAAAACAAGGTTTTCCATTTAAACAACAGAAATGTAATCACCATCATGCTCTACTGGCAAAGTGCTCAAGACCAAAGCCCAGCGTTTTTATCAAACCTACTCTCGTCACTTAAAAAATCATTATCCAAAAATGTTGGAGCGGTTTTTAGACTTTTTGCATACGTTGGATGCTTTCTGGACGATTAATACTAGAATTTCACGATCGACAATTGTCTTCTTCTACTTCTTCTTTTGGCGCTACAGTCCAGGGTGGACCTGGGCTTCAACCAACATGCCTCTCCAGCTAGCACGATCTTTCGCAAGCTGCCTCCAATTGCGCACTCCAAGTTGGTTGAGGTTCTTCATCACTTGTGTGTGCCACCTTAGCCTACGCCGTCCTCTGTTGCGTTATCCCAATGGCTCAGATTCGAAGACTTTGCGGGCCGGAGCAGTGGTCTCCATACGTTATACATGTCCCTGCCATCTTAAGCGTTGAATCCCAAGACACTTGGGCAGGCATAACGCTCTACAGCCCCGCCATCTTAAGCGTTGAATCCGGAGACACTTGGGCAGGCATACTGCTGTACAGCGCAAGGAGTTCCTCATTATATCTTCTCCTCGAAGTGCAATCAACGCAAACAGGACCAAAAATCGCACGCAAAACTTTCCTTTTTCTAAAGGCTCCCTCATCCGCTTTTAGTAACGTCCAGCTTTCCGCGTCATAGAGTAGTACTGGGATGATCAAGCTGTTATATAAAACAAAGTTAGGCCTTCGAGACAGGGCTTTATTACCCAATTGCCTCTTGAGCCCAAAGAAACATCGATTGGCAAGAGTGATTTTGCGTTTGATTGCAGTACTGGTGTTGTTGTCCCTATTTACCGCGGAGCCGAGGTAGACGTAGTCCTTGACTACCAAGAAGTTTGTCCTGCCTAGTGTGACACTCTGTCTGATACGTAAATGTTATGCGTCTTATCTTGATGACAACATGAACCCTGTTTAGCCCTCATTAACCACCAGACCCATTTTAGCCGCATTCGCTTCAATACTATTGAACGCCTCACTGAAGGCTCGCTGTGTTCGTCCAATCACGTCAATGTCATCAGCGTAAGCTAGCAGTTGATCGAAAATTATATTCATTATTATTTCAGACACTGTAAATTGTTCGGGCGATCACTGAACCTTGTGGCCGCCGTGGCGTAGAGGGTAGAGTGCGACGTTCACACGCTGAAGGGTCTTGGATCAATTCCCGGCTGAACACCTCGAATTTTTCACGGCACCGCCCCATTCGAGCTGCTGACAACACTCAGAAAGTAATAACTGTCTAAGAAAAAACTTGTCAAACTTGCTTGCCGTTCGGACTCGACAAAAATCTGTAGGTCCCTTCTACTCGTAAGAGAACAGTAGCGCGCACAAGACGAGTAGTTGATGAACAAGCTGGGCCCTGGTCCCCCTGTGGACTGTCGTGCCAACAATTATTATTATTACTAATCACTGAACCTTAAGGCGCTTGAGCGACTACTTGCATTACTTGTCCTATACTCGAGTTCGTTTTTTTCTAAATTGCCTTACTATATTTCGTAATTCGTTGCCGTTCACAACGAGACAACGATGGATTTTATACGTTGTTTCTTTGAAAACTACATGTTTGTATATTTTTTGCGCGGATGTATGATTTTTTAAAGAGATAAGCAGCGTCGTGGATTTTTCTTCTCTCTGATATTGAACAATTAAACTTGGCATCACTTTATGAATATATTTGAGGAAATTTAAGAATTGAACAATTCTTGCAGGAAGTTTTTAATAATTAATATTAAAATTTAATAATTAATAATTTCCTGAATTTAAAAATAATTCGACTGTGCATATGTTTTTGCCCCTCACTGTATGTACCGAAAATTCACAGAAAATTTGTGTAGAAATGTTTGTACTTACCAGCTTTCTGCGCTGGCTTATGCTGGTCCTCCATGGCCGACTCGAAGAACTTCTTCTTGTCTGAGACAGACTTGGGCGCCTTCGCAGAAGTGGGTGGCGACTGTAAAACATAAATTAAATTAAGTAAGCAAATTTACCGAATCCAGCATAAGATAAATAACAAAAGAAAAATTTGAAAGAAAATAAAACCGAACCTAAAACGCACCCAAATTGGGACAAAACGAATTACTGAACCGACAAAAAAAAATGAAAAAACGAAACAAATTAAACTAATGATAACGAAAACAAGAGATAACTCCAGAGCAGGAACGAAACAAAAGTCTGAGAATCATAAGTCAGTGTTAGATTGCAGATGCTTCACCATTAATCACCAAGGCCCGGGCGATGTGGGAAAGTCGTGTCGGAGCAGAGAGGATCCAGGTGTTTTGTGAGAGGGGAGAAGAGGATGAATATGGCTAAAAGTGTGATTTTTCAGAGGAGGGATAATTGAAGCTTCTCGGAGCACACAAGTTTTGCATCGGATAAGAGTGTTCAATTAAATCAAATGCAGCGATCCGGGGTGGAATGCAGCGCAAACCAACGCCTCATCGCTTCTGTGTGTGTATGTGGAACTCCACCTTGATGGGATTTCCCTCATTATGGGAATTAATTTCATATTTATTGAAATTTTAATAGGGTTAGCGGCAGCCATCACCAAGCTGAGATGAGACGAACGAAGAGGCAATCTGCAGCCTTGCCGGCAGCATCCTTAAAATTTTAATTATACGAAGATCGCGACACTACGTGGCAACTTCGTACCGACGACGATAGAGGATAATAAATTCGAATCAGCCTTACGAGGGGAAAATTAATCTTTTCTCCATTTCCACAGTGTGCTGTGGTTGTTCTCGTTTCCACAAATTGGCAAGGAAAATTCAATTCAATTTCGATTCATCGATTAGTTGAGGGCTGCTGAGTCTGCTGCTTAGCACATGCCAAACGAACGGGGGATTGTCGTGGTGAAATGTCAATTAGTCGCTTATTGACGTGAATGTGATTACGGAGATAATTTACCTGGAATTTCGTCTCTCCTGCCACTCGCACGGCGAAGGGTGTGAATTATGTTTTCCAGATTTCCCGATGAGAAAGAGAATAATGACACGAGATGACGGCGGTGATTGTGCTGAATTTCGGAGGGTTTCTGAATTCATGGGAGTGTCAGGGAGAATGGGAAATATGAATTGGCGTAGATTTGAAGTGTAGCCAAGGGAAATTCACATCGATTGATGGAAAATGTAGACTGAATGGATTCAGAAAAGGTAACATTGATGAAATTTACCTTCAAACTATAAAATTTCAAAAATTTCAGCTGTCAATCTTTTGTAGCTATGTTCACGTTTTGAGGGTTTCGTTTTCAGAAATGGAATTCTTATGGGTTTTGTATATTTGTCCACCGGTGGTCTGCTTCAAAGTCGTCGGCACGGTAACCTTGATGTAGCGGCGTGTCTACACTTTCCAAAACGTTGTCTCAAGTTTAGGTGATTAAGTTTTTCTTCCATATCATCAAAAATATAGCAATGGTTTTTCAAGCTCACTTGGTAACTTTTGACTAGTTGGCTTAGTTATAATTATGGTTGTATCTATTTTTTTTTGTCAAATTATGAAGTTTGTTGAACCTACAAAAGGCCTTAAACGATTTCAACCTTACGAAAGTAAAAATACAGAATATGACTCTACGTAGAGCGAATGCCTGTGAATCATTCAACAGCTGAACGAAGTCATAGTCTCCTAAGTTCTACTGAGGAGTGATCGTTGTGATGGTTACAAGCAATTTTGTTGATTGTTGTTGTTTGGTAGTTTGTTTATTTGCAGTTTGTAGGATAGTAAGGAGTTTATACTTTGTAGCGCATGCGACACAAGGGTTAAAGTTAAAGTGATCGATTTAAATAAGTTTATTTCTGGCACCTAAAATAGAGAATGACGAGATTGTAAAACAATTGCCTATGACGATCAACAATCAACGAACGATGTACTTCTTAAATTTAATAAATTTCAAAATTTTCAAAAACACCAAAACGTCAAAAAATAGTCGCAGTTTGGAGAAGATCTGAAACTTGTGCCTATTACTTGTAATATTTATTCCCACTTGGAGGCAGCCGGTGCTTGATCAATTCACCCAGCTATTCTACACATCAACGCTTATCTTGAGGTGATAGAGAAGGAAAATGATGTCAATGTAATTGAGAGACCAACTCATTCCCAGGATCCAACTGACAGAAAGGAAGGGATAGATTCTAGAACTTAAAGAAAAATTTCCAATCAAGAATAAGTAGAGCCTAGCTATGCCCCCAACGCTTGGGCCCATCCACTGTCACATCTTACTTCATTTCACTGCATCAAACCTTTTGTTCTATCTAACAAATAACGAATATTAAAGGACCATACATCAATCATCCTAAAAACAAATACCTCGTATGAGTTCCAACAGTCGCCTTGCACTTAATCATACAAAAGAACAACGACCGCTTTGATTGCGAAATATTTACGAAGTCGTGTTTGTTTTTCTCATCATTATCATACAATGTTGACACAGCCTAACATCAAAGAACGTAGACACTGTGAGTTGCCAGAGGGCCACACTGCGATATCCAAGCTCACAATAGACACAGTCACTGGTATCTTATCTTTCGTCCCTGACTGAATTACACACTGTCTTCTTTATTGTGCCTGAAATTGGCTCGCGATTAGATAATGAATTCTTTGTACAGTTGAAGCGATGGAGTAGGTGGGTTCGCACTAGCAGGTGCCTCAGTTCGCAGCGGAAACTAAGCAACAGTAGTGTGTGGTGCAAGCGTTTAATTTAACATAAATTTACTTTTGTTAAAATTTTTTAATGAGAAAATTCCAACAAATAAAATTGATTTTTTTTTCTTTGTGGGGCGTGTGGTTTCATTTTTAAAGCGGGTTTCAAAAGTGAAGGAATAGGAATCTGTTGGTTTTTTGATTAGTTTTTTGTGGCTCCAATAACCACTTACAGCTTTGTTAGATTTTTTTTTGGGAAAATGTGTGAAACAAATGGTTTGAAATGCAGAGATTGAAGTGAGTGTAGCGCTTTTCCAACGGAAGGTCTAAAGGTAATATACTACGCTTGATATTGCGGTCGTTAGTCAAATGCAAAGACTTGTCTCGCTTTCATTGACATGATATTGATGTTTCTTCAACTGGTGTTACAAAAATGACTTCACCCATGTGAGAAATATATACCAAGAAATGATGCCACGATATTCGTTTATATTGGAAGAAATATGCTTCCTCATGGCGGTGTAGAAGTGCGGATGACGTGTGTCGGAAGAAGTGTTCTTTTACATTTCCTGTTGAATTAATAATATCGGAAAATGGGTTTTCTGTTTGACCCCAAGAGCATGTATTTTAGTCTTAATCGGAGTTGGATTCCTTGAAGTTAAAAGTGACAAAAATTTCAACTTGTAACCAAGTTCGGCAGCAGAAAATGTGATCAGTTGCTTTTGTCATTTTTACTATCAATAACTGACAACGAATGCATTTCATTAAGGTACAACAATTTGCGAAATGTTAATGTCGACCGAGTGCTACAGTGACAGTGTCAAGTCACTAAACAAAAAAAGGAAGTGGTCATTACGACATTTGAAAAACAGAAAATAATTGACCCTTTGACCCTCTTTTCATAATAAATAGTAATAATTGTATGGCGCAACAGTCCAGAAGGGTACCAAGGTCTAGCTTGCTCATCAGCCACTCGTGTTGTGCGCGGTACTGTTCTCTCACAAGTAGAAGGAACCTGCAAGTTTTCTTGTCGAAGCCGAACGGCGAAGTTTGAGAAGCTTTTTTTAGACAATTGTTACTCTTTGAGTGTTGTCAGCACCTCGAAAAAAATGGTGCCTTGAAAAATTCGAGGTGTTCAGCCGTGAATCGAAACTGGACCTTCGCCGTGTGAGCGTCGCACTCTACCTGCTATGCCACGGCGGACACTAACCCTCTGCTGCATATGGATATTTTGACAATAAGAGGTTTGTTCGCCTAGTCTCTCGTTGAAGAAGCAGAAAAAACGAACATGACAGCTTGAAACAGTCAACTTTCACAGATCCCAGAGCCTCCAAAAGCTGTCAAGGAAAGTTAAGCAAACAATTTTCTCTAGCTGATGGGGAAATTTATGACTCTCTGGTGTTTTTTTTTTCTTTTTCGTTTTCTTGTGACGAACAATATTTAATTGTAGACACAAAAGATTTAAATATACTTGCAATGGCCACTGATGCAAAGTATTGAAATGACAAAACAACAAAACCACAATTTTCTTGTTAATTTTTTATATGTATAGTCACATAACCTTAAATGGCTTCATTTTATTTCATTTTAATTAATTTTTCCCATAATACTTTATTTAATAAGTATAGTTAGCAGTTTATAGCTTTATGTTTATGTTTTAAAAAACTTTTAAATTCTTTTTTGCTGCAAAAAAAAATGTATCTGCAAATATATATCGCTTAAATGACTTCAAATACATGAACGTAAGCATCCCCAAGACTAATTTGTTAACAAAGACTTCAAAACTAAAGTAAGTAATTAAAGCAGAAAACATCCATGTTCTGCGAAACAGTCAGAGGTCTGGCAAAGTGTGTTTCTCTGCAAATTGGTTGCACTAATAAAGGATTCAGTAGAATTCCAGTTACAGACTAGAGAAAGTTCCATAAATTTTCAATTTTTCAAAATTTCTCTTCCGACCAGTAGACAACTGAAATATCATTGCAGACAACAAATTGTATTAAGGTTTCAACGAAGTCTTATAAGGGAAACTTTGTTTAAGTCCACTTGAGGGTTCCTATCGTCTGACATTGATTTAAAGCTCATTAAAATTATATCGTTTTAATTTTAAAGTTCCAACTGAAGGGTTTAAGAATTACAGACTTTCTAAGCTTACGGACACAGGAGAAGTTTAGTGAAAAATAAAGAAATTCGTCTCGGTTTCTATTTTGCATTAGTTTTCTCAATGATAAATAACACAGGACAGTAGAAATCGTCGACAAGAGCGTATTTTCCTGTGTCAGATGTCTATGTAATGAGCAATCTTGAGAGTTGAAAAAAAATCCCTTACATTTAAATATAAAACATTCGATGTTGGCAGTTTGTTACAGTTCTGTCAAATTTATTGATTTTCGTGAGGACCGTTGAAGAGTGTCCACACAAACTTCAGATTGCCAACCTAGGCATACACCAAGGACCGGCATATGAACGAGGAAAGTCTATGAACCCTTTGAACACAACTAGAAAGCAGGAATCGCAGTTGAAAAACAAGCCACACGGTTATAGGTGGTTTAATTCTTTCTCACGGTGATGAAAAATTCGCAGCTTAAGGTTAAGGGGCTTTTGGATTTTTTACTTCATTTTCGCTTTTATTAAAGGTGCACATTTCAAACTTTTAATAACATATCACTCAATATGTCCCGGGATATATAGGGGGCGCCACTAATAAAAAATTATATTAAATTAAAAATGTATGTTAGTGGGGTTCTTCATATGTCCCGGGACTTATAGAAAACAGTTATCGCAGCCATTTAAAATGCTTCTTCTGAAATATATTGAAAAGGACTAGCAGACAAAATATATGTATGATACTATCTCAAGGAACGTCCTATTACTCTAAGCTGGGATTTGAAAAACTGATGTTGTTTGAAATAGAACTAGACACAGTACGGTTCAAAAGAATGCCAAAAAGCACGGTTTTACATTGAGAACATGCTAGTGAATCATTGTGTGTACTACGTCAGAATAAAAATCTCAAATTCATTTGTGTTGAGTCTCCTTAGATTAGATTCGAGCACAAGATAAGTGATCAGTTCATACCATTTCTAGCAGAAATATGTTTTCCTTTGTCTGTAAGCAGATTTGCTTATGTTATGTTAATGCGACAAGGTATATGTAGCAATTTTTAATCGTTTTGCCGCAGACGTAAAGTGAATAATAAAAACCTCAGCTACTACAACTTGACAAGGATTGACAGTAAGAAGAGTCTTGCAAGAAGCAAAAAATGATTGTTTTCCTTTTCCCTCGCGTTCTTCCATATCACGCTTCTTTTCATACATATATCATGTTTTGAAAAAGAGACAAAATCTTCTGATTCATCGATCAAATTATATGTCAAATATACTAAACACATGTCGATTAAAATATCAACGCCTTTATGAATTGAACCAACTTCAACTACTTCAAGGGTCAAACAGTTTCCGAAATTAGTTAATTTATTTATATTGATGTTGTCTCTTTAAAAGTAGTCCCCATTGGTCAGGACACAGCCATCGCTTGATCCAATCTTCGAAACACTTTAAAACTCGGTCTTAGGTATGACCGCCAGGAGAGTCACAGCTTCTCTTGCGACTCTCCTGGTGGTCACGTCCCACAAAGTGAATCCTGTCCCACAAATTGAATTTTGAATAGACCGAACAAAAAGAAGCCAAAGCGATCCAAATCAGGTTTCGTTTTTGACTGAGTGTGTTTGAATGTTTTAAAAGGACACAGGAGGTAGTATTAAGGACAAGAATGGCTGGAATATTTCAAATCCCAAAGACATGGCGGTTCCGAAACGCTTTTGATCCGGGAACACCACAATGATGTTAGGGTTCCTTTATTATTATCACTGAAGGTATGATTTGCGCTATGCATGCGCATTTTGTGGCCACCGTGGCGTAGGGGGCGTAGGGAGTACGACACTCTCACGCCGAAGGTCCAGATTGGATCCCCGGCTAAACATCTAAAGTTTTTCACGGCACCACCTCTTTCGAGCTGCTGACAATACTCAAAGAGTAATTACTGTCTAAGAAAACACATTTCACAAGCTTCGCCGTTCGGAGCCGGCAAAAAACTGTAGGTCCCTTCTACTTGTGAGAGAACAGAAGCGCGCACAAGAAGTGTAGTTGATGAGCACGCTAGGCCCTGGTCTCCCTGTGTACTGCCGCGCCATACAATTACTACTAGGTTTCCGCTGCGCTATGGGTCAACTTTTGTAAAATTCTTTCTTTATATGATTAAAATTCAATTTTCGGAGTGATGCATCCATATTTTTAATATTTCCCACAAATTTATTTTATTAAGGATTATTGTCGAAATGCCAAAATTGGAAATAGTCGTATCGTATCGTATCGTTGTATCAAAATTCAAATTGATAAGAATACAACTCTATCAAAAGCAAGGAATGATAGGATTTGAAGTGGCTTTTTGATCCACGAAAGAAAAGCAGTATCAGCGGAAACATTTTGGAAACCTTAACTTTATTGTGGAATTGGATAAGATTCAAGCAGTTTGTAGGGTTATAGTGGCCAATAGATCTTTCATGACGCAACATTTAAGGTATGCCGCGGAAAACAGGAAACTCTTGCTTATTCCTAAGAAGGACTGCAAGGTCAGATACACAAAGTAGTGCTATCGCCGATAGTTCGTTCAGTCTAATTGTAGGTCAGGTACAGAGAGTAGTGCTATCGCCGATAGACAGTTCAGTCTAATTGTAGACAACTTTAATTTGAACTGGATCAGAACTGGAAAGGCTAAGCGCAAGAAATAGGGGCTTCAGTCTTCTGACTCTCTGTCTGAAGAATAACCCACCTGTTGCAAGGTTATGTGTTCAAAAACCAATTTTGCACAAAATCTTGGTAAGAAACTTGGGTACGACACAGTTCTTCTGATGAATTGTGGACTTGTGATACTTCGAGCAGGATGAACAGAAGTGTCACAAGTCGAGAACTCCTGTGGACATAGTGCAAAACAAAAAAAAACTCAGTTTAAGCTCTTATCAAGAACACTACTTCGAGGACCAAGAAATATTTGCCAGAAGTGTGGCACGTAGTTTGGTAGGAGTATTTCAGTGACTGTGTCGTGTGTAATGGGACAGGTTTACCGCCGCAGACAAACTGTGAAGTAAGCATGCAAGACTTTTGCTTGGCAGCGGAGTGTTTCTTTGCTTTAATCTTTCGAAGCCACGTACATAGAATTTCGCAGGTCTATCGATTTAACCAGGGAGGAGGTCACGGCAGGTAAGCCGCCTCTGGTCCCATGTCCACTTAACTTGTATTTAGATGTGACACCTAGAGCGTCTTAAATATTTCTAATGAACGTCACGCCGATGAATGGCAAGGATCAAGAGGGGCACTCATAAGGTCCATACTTTAGTTCTACCCGCATTCTTGGACAAGGCCTCCATCAAGGTTGGGACTTGACAGCATAACAAGAGATGGCATGACTCGCTAGGATGCTGGCGTTAGCAAAAAATCCGCGACATTTGTGTTGTCTCAAAACAGAAAAATCTATAGACGGCTGGGGACACTTCACATTCGCGAAGCAAGAATTCTGTGACGGCTGTGGAGAAGGCCTGAGCACTGTCTCTGCAGGGAACAATAGGGAACGGCAGGGGACACTTCACATTTGCTAAGCACATAAGTGTGTCTTGGCTTTATGATCAAACCACTAACAAAAAAAAATAATATTAAATGAATAACTTTTGTTAGTGGCGCCCCCTATATGTCCGGGATTTATTGAGTGATCTGTGAGGTTACTGCCTGGAAGCATAATGGACAAGCTTTCACGTCTGGGTGCTTTACTGTTTCTGATTTCTAAAAAATGATCGAAATTCGGTAAAGAAAACCTTTTATTTGTTTTTAACGACATATGCCGGATCCTGATCTACAGTCCTTTAATTTGTGGACTAAGGCTTAACTCATGACAGTCTTCTGGGTCATAATCAATGGACAACTGGTTCAGCCAAACAAACTCCGGACTGATGGCCCAATTTGCTCGGACATCGGAGCATAATCGAATTTTTTGACATCTTCGTAAGTATGTCGCTTTTAGGTAGGTTCGAAGTTTATAAACGACTTGTGTATTCAATTCGAGGGGTAACGCCGAAGGCAACAGACCAACCGTCTACAAACGAAAAGCGCACAGCATCCAATGCCTTATTGGTAACCGGATGGTGCGTCTTCATGACTAATTGCTGTTTTCAAAACTGAAACACTGAGAAGAGCTGAACGCTGTAAACTGTGCTGTTTTCAAAACGGAAACACTGAGAAGAGCTGAACGCTGTTAACTCTGAACTGGAATGGAGGAGCACGAAGTCGTTGACTTAAGCGAGAGGGGTGATCAACAAAAAATGTGTTGAGCTTCAAAAAACCACAAATTGGTCGAACCTACAGCAATAACTGTGTTTTGTAGTGAATGTCTTGTCTTGCCTGAACAGAAAGAAACTGTAAACAGTCCACCATTGAGAATGTTGCTTAAATTGCTAACCATCGGAAAAGAGAGTAGTTTAAATCTACAAAGCGACGTATAGTTCACTGGCGTTTTTACAATTTCGTGTGCTCGACTTGACGTTCATGAATGGTTATAAAGGCGACATTAGAAGATTTCCACGTCTTTACCACGTCCTTTGCTGTATTTGTTTTTACCTAGTTCGCACTCAGTGCACACATTTTGGTTGCTTCTATAGAAACGAATTCTTAAACATGACTCAAGCAACATGAAGATGACTCACATTCGCTTGTTGTCTTAGCACCGATTCTCTGTTTCTTCAAATTGCACTCCGGATGAAGGATTTTAAACAGAATTTAATTTACAATCCGGAATCCCTCGCAAGCTTTCACCGCAAGCACTTACTTGCAGGTTCCCTCACCAATTTGTTGATTTCTTAGGAATCGTCCTCGTGAGTGTGGAAGTTCCGTAACGTACGATTACAAAGCAATTGTGCTGAGTGCTCGACAAACCTACGGTTAAGCTGAACAGACACGGGAAACGTTCTCGGATTCAATTGACACACAAGAAGACGACACAAAATAAAACTTTTGATGCGCAAGTACAAATGTATTTATGGAATTTATTTATTAAAACAAAATAATTTGATGGCGGTAAGACAAAGGGTTCGCCGACACTCCTACAGACGGGCCCTGTGCTGTTCCGCACAGGCCTGTGTTCGTTACGCTTACGGAGAGATGGAAAATTAAAAGAGTTACCGACCACGGTGCAGACAAAGTTGGGGGGACTACCACTCCAGAGACAGAACAACGCGTTTGAATGGATTTCCAATTACTCATCGCTGAGCGCGGGATTGGTGTGAGGAAGGATGAAAAGGAAATGTTGTGGCGCGTGATAAGCATTAGACTGTTGTCTCCTTGCCAATGGATGACGTTGGGGAGGTCGGTGGCGAACCGGAAGTTTGTGATAAAATCAAGTTCAAATGCGGCTGGGAGACGGAATGAATTTTGATCGGAAGAAGAGGCGCGGCAGACCGCTTCGGGAATTTCTTTGGCGGCAGCGGAGGCGGCGTGGATGACAGAGAGGGATCCACCACAGATGTGGTGCTGTTGCTGCGACTGCCAAAGTTCATGCTGTCGAAAATGGCCGCGTTACTGTAGATGGCCTCCTCCTCGATGGTCGAATAAATTTCTTCGGCAGTCTCGTAGAATGATATCGTGTTCGAAACGGATGATGGCTGTGCTTGGTGGGGCGGCACTGCGGGCAGTGGGGGCAGTGGCTTTGATTGGTTGAGGTAGGTGTTCTCCGATACTTGTGGGGGAGAATAGGTTTGGCTGGGCGGCGGGGGAGCGGGACTGTTGGGGACAGCCAAATATTCACTGCTCTGAATATTCAAGAGGGACTTTGACAGACTCGATGATGGCGATGATGAGAGTGGAGGTGGCGGCGGTGGTGGGTATGGTGGCTGTGGTGGAAGCGGCGGTGTGTCACGGTGCACCATGTAGTCTGGTGAGGCCGCAGCATTACCAGTTTCTGCCGAAGCCTTTGCAACCGCTGCGTTGTCACTCACCATTAGGCGTCCGGGTGTAAGCTGATAGTGATGATGCTGCTCTTGCACTCGAAATGGGGAGACACAACCGTCGGTGGATGTGGTAAACACTGAAACCGACCCGGGGCTAGTCGACGAGACGCCCGTCGCATAACCTAGATGGAAGTAGTTTTGTGTGGCTTGTGAGGAGGGTGTGCCAGCCACAGAGGCCGAAGTGTAGGGCGGTATGACATTGTAATAATGTGATGTGTGCTGTGGCGTGGGCAAACTGTTGTACTGCACGGGAAGGATTTGCGGTGTTGGGAATATCTGTTTGGGTGTTAGTATTGTCGAATGGTGGAGCTGCTGCTGTCGCTGGAATTCGAGGTGATGGAATGCCTGCTGTTGCGACAGTTCGAGGTTGTTTTCAGATTGATAGAACGGGGATTGATTAATGTAATTGGAAATAGTCGTATCGGAAGATACATTAGAGGGATCGGAATCATAATCTAGAAACGGATTTACCGGGTGCTTTCTGGTTAGGGTATGGCTCCTGCTGGTCGTAGACGATTCAGAAGTGGTTGTCGACGAGGGGGCTATGTTGGCTGTGTTGCAGAGCGTCTTCCGCAGTTCGTTTTCTTGCAACAGAATTGTTCGATGCACGTCCTCGGGGACGAGTATGCTATCTGGGGAGTTTTCGTGCACGAAGTCTTTCGGACGCTTGGATGTAGCAGGCGCTATGTGTGGTAGATTTGGCTTCTGCGTCGGCGATGGACTGATCAGAGGCGGAACTGGGGGGAGGACTTCCAGGTACTGTGGTTCGGAAACGGGTTTCCTTGGAAGCGTGTTATAGTTAACAGGGGGCGGTGGTGGGCTATCGACGGGTCGTGTTGGCCTGGATTTCGGAGGAAGTCGTGGGCTTTGTACAACCTCGTGGATGGTATTGGTCTCGGCGTTGTGTTCAAAGACGGCGAAGTCTCCGTGGCCGACGTCGGTGTTTTGGAATGTTTCGAGGGCGACGTTCTTCAGAATGTCCGCGTGCTTCACTTTCGGCTTCGGAGGCGGTGTCGGCTTTGGTGGTCTCTGTGACAAGTTGTCTGTTGATTTCGAATGGAACTGGCTGCTCATCGAGCTTGAGGCGTGGGTGTCAGAGAGCAGATCGTCGTTGGATTTCGATATGGTTCGATCTTTCCTGCCCAAGAACACGCTGTCTCTGGAGGCCTTCTGAGAGTACAGTTTCGCCATTTTCTCGTACTCGTCGGGCTGCTTCCTTTCGAGAAAAGCCTCGCGAAATGGGTTTTCTCTCTCGAGCTCTTCCCTTACCGGCGACACCGGTGTCCGTCGACCGGGGACGTCATAGACAAAGTTTTCCTGACGGACGGGGCTGAATTCAGCATGCACAGGCGACTCGATCTCTTTTATTCGCGCCACCGTGGGCACTATTGGAGGAAGCTTCTCCGGCTTGTACTTCTCCAGGGTGGAACTGGCTGACGACGACGGACTGGCAGAGCGCAGTATACCCTTGCGCGGTCGCCGCGGATACTCATACTCCTGCTCGGAATCGTATTGCCTGCTTCTATGGACGGATATGTCCGGTGTCCTGGATCGCTCGAAGTCCGACTTTGACCGCTCGTCCCCGCTCAGGTCGAAGCTCACCGACTTGCGATGGCCGTACGACAAGTCGGGTGTGCTGCGTCCAGAATTGAATTTGAGCTGCGACTGCGGGTATTGATCCTCAGAGTCGCTCGTTGACCGCTGAAAATCAGGATTGTCCGAGTCGTTGACAGTTGAGTGTGGCTGTTCGTCAACATCGACACCATGTTCGTCGTTGTCGTCATCATCATCATCCTCATCGTCAACGTCCTCAATGTAGACCTCCTCGACTTTGGCGACCGGCTGCACCTTACTGAGGTCGCCTGCCGCCACACTCTGATTGTGAACCATCTGCTTGTACTCGAATCGCGGATCTACCTGCCGCTTGGCATCGTCCTTGTCGACGCCAGTCGGTGCTGACTTCGGACCTGAGGGCTGCAGCTGCGGTTGAGGTGGAGTTTTTTCCCTGAGTTGCTTAGGTATCTGATTTTTATTTTTGAGGTTAGTTTGAATGCATTATGTTTCGATTTGTTTTCAAAATACAAAAGAGAGAGAAAAATATTATTAATGTAGTTGTTTTGTTTTGTTTGTGTTTGGAAATGAAAATATTTGTTTTTGTTTGATCGCCGGTGAAATGGTTTCAAAAAACTATTCAAAGCACACTGATTGATTGCTAGCGTGTGGTTTCTGATGTGGAAGTATGATTGTCGGTGCTGGAAGATGAGATGACGTCACAATTTTGTTTAAACTGCGGACAGACACTTGATATCGTTTTTGTTTGATTTTTGAATTTGACAAATTTAACACATAGCGGGACGGACACAACTTTTGTACGGACAACCAATTGTTAGCTCTGAGATACTGACACACAGGCATACTGGATGCGTGTGTGTTGTGTTGTGTGAAGGTTTGCAAGTTAAAGTGTAAACGATGGAGAAACGCGTTTTGTAAGTTGAAAGTGCCCGATTTTGTGCAACAGTTAGTTGTTGTTCGGAGATTGTATGGTTTTGGTGCGGGATTCTAAAACTACAAATTAGCCCCAGGGTTATTGAATGAAGAATCTTAGGTTCTGAGAGAAGTTACAGTTGAAGGAAAGAATACTGAGTGCTACAGAAGAAAGTGTTTCAGTTACTTAGTGTAAAAGTGAACCAGTTAGAGTAACCTTGTGGAAAGTTACAATTGACCAAATAAATAAGAATGGAAGCTTCCTTGGCTTAGTTTATCTGAGTGCCTGAAAATTAGTCCACTAAATTCTCTTTCAGTGGAGCTACCTCTTAGGCGGTCAAACGGACAAGTTGCTTTGCAGTGATTAGCGTATGTATGTACAGATATGGAATTTAACTGGGTTAGGTTAGGCTAGAACGACCCGTGCCAATTCGGCAGTCATACTTAGGCCGCAATTGGATCCATTGTCATGCCGCGCGAGTAGTTCCCTATTGTCCATCTAAAACCATTGTGAGCTAGCTATGAAACTGTTGAGGCGTCCAACACTATCGTCACTTAGCTCAAATAGGTTGTCGAAGAAGTTTTTCCTCGCGGCCCGTTATCAGTAAGTAGGTCACACTTAGGACGCCCTTGGACCCAATGTCATGCGACGCGAATTGTTTCCTATTGTCCAAATAGGAAAAACCATTTCGAGCTAGCTATGAAACCGTTGAGGCGTCGAACCCTATCATCACTAAGCTCAAATAGATTGTCGAAGAAGTTCTTCCCTCTTCTTCCAAGAGGTTGACAACACAGGAATTAGGAACTGAATTCAATCTCTTCCCTGTCACTTCAGCCTCTCCAGCAGTCCTCATATGATAAGGGATGCCGGGAATGAAGGCGTGTATTTCAATGGCACAGTGACCTATGGTTCGTAGATGAGTTCGGTGCGGTTTAACATAGCACTTCGAGCATTTAGGATCGATCTGTGACCGAATAGCTTTGCCAATTTTTGCACAACTGTCGCTCGCTAAAGGGGTTGTTTCGTACCCTTAAGTGACCGGCATTAAGTCACAGCACGAACGGAAGGAACAGAAGAAGAGAGGGAAAGGTTGTGATGCTATCTGAAACCTTTTGGTTTTGTTCACTCAGTAAGAGTATTTAAAATAATTTTTCATTCAAACGTGGAAGACAGAGGACAAGTCATCCTTGACCATCTCCGCTATCTTTGGCACCCATGTTGGCTGAATATCGAAGAACTTGACCACATCATTGCAAGGTGGGCAGGACTAGGCGGAGGTCGTTGATTGAAAGTCGAGACCACCAAGAGGTGTAATTGCTATCTGACTGTCGGAAAAGAGGATTAAGTTTCTTTTGGGAATGCCACTGCTCCTCAGCCAGGACAGGGCCTCCTTTATTGCCATAATCTTTGCTTGAAAAATCCTGCATAGTGACTAACGTTATGGTTTCTAAAATTATAAATCTTTCCAAGAGTTGTACAAAATCCAATACAAGATGTCTTATTTTCGTAAATTTTAGAAGGTAAATCACTTAACATTGGTGAGGGAGCCAATGTTGCTTTAGTTTGCACAACAACCCAACAATGAGCCAGGAAGGTTCCCATTACATCCCGTACGACAGGTTGGCTGGTCAGCAATCTACACTAACAGCCTAAAGCTTGGTTATGGCCATAAGGAAGCAAAGTTTTAGGGCTTCTTGCACCAGAAGAAAGCAACACTCAAGTTCCCTCCAAATCTGCATTTAGAAGCCTTCGACGGACCAAACGCTGGTTGGTTCAGTCAGTCCACAAGCGAACCAGGGAATGGCTTCCTCAGCAACTGCTCGAGTAGTAGTTTTTTGTTGTTGCTTTAGTTTGTACAACAACCCAACAATGAGCCAGGAAGGTTCCCATTACATCCCGTACGACAGGTTGGCTGGTCAGCAATCTACACTAACAGCCTAAAGCTTGGTTATGGCCATAAGGAAGCAAAGTTTTAGGGGCTTTTTGCACCAGAATAAAGCAACATTCAAGTTCCCTCCAAATCTGCATTTAGAAGCCTTCGACGGACCAAACGCTGGTTGGTTCCATTTAAATCGAAAATTGGGAGCCGAAATGAATGACATTCTTTCTTCAAAGCGGAGAATATACAAAGGTTGTGTCGAGAATAAGCTTAAACAATGCCATTGGGATAAAGAAATTGCTCAGAGAACATATGACACAAAACATAAAACGGAGGCATGCTCGGTTTTCAAAAAAAAAAACGGACGCCTCCTTTACTTATCAAAATTCCTGTCATATTTTATTCGACTTCCTTTGGATTTGAGGCCACTGAAATTCGCGACAGACCATTTTCATACTGCGGCAGATTCTGAAAGCGGCCGTGTCGTTTATTATTTCGGTTGATGCAGTTAAGCGATGTGGAGTGCTTGGAGCAAATAACCCTCGGCAATACAACACACAAATGAAGGCCTCTTTTGAGATTGAGATAGCGCACGATCCGGTCCGGTGCTTCTAAGACCTCTCTATACCTACTAGATAGAATCCAACAGCGAGCGATACAACTTATTGGTGATAATAATGCTGCGAAGTCAATCGACTCGCTTGAACATCGACGTAATGTTGCGTCTCTATCACTATTTTACCGCTATTTCAACAAAAAATGCTCTAACGAGATAACCAGCTGCATTCCTCCCCTTCAATTCACCCCTAAGCCCACCATCGGACGTACAGTTAAGTTTAGAGAGGCGTTCTTCAGCCGCACCACACGAATATGGAATGCTCTTCCCAGCCCAATTACAAACCACAGGCATTTAAAACCAATGTGCATCGAAACCTCCTTTCCCTCCCCTCTTCTATTCCTTCGACCCGTGCTGTGACTTAATTCCAGTCATTTAAGGGTACAAACAATCCTTTGAGTGCCCGCCAATTATACAAAAAAAAAAAAAAAAAAACGAAAGTAGTGAAAAAAGTCTCACAAGGTCATTGATAAAACCAGATGAATAGAGTGCACCGGTCATATACCCTAAATCAGGGAAACACATAAAAAAAAGCTTCTCAGAAGGACATGCAATTTCAAAATCCAGGTCCAAAGAAGATTTCTTCTGGAACGACGAATTTCTTTTAAATTCAAAACTGCTTAATTTAAAAAGAGAGAAGTACATGCCCGATTTGTCAAGAATACACACATTTTCTTAATATCATTTGAAACACGGATAACAAATGTTGAAAGTACAGTCGCAGTCAGTTTGCGTAAAAGCTGTGATCAAGCAGATGGGGGGCTCAATTCTGCAGATGGGGGCCTGTGACCGCAAATTGGAAAAATGTCTCATTATCTTCTTTTTTTTAATTTAACTCAAGTTTCCGGAATTACACCCCTGTTGACAGCGTGCCCTATTACTCCAACGATCAGTTTTAAAGCAGTTTATGGGTGAGTAGTCGGAGCGCATTGTTTGGAAATTTGGACCTTGTAACTCATCTGCCGCCGTCGCGTAGTGGTTACAGTGCGTCGCTCACACGCCGAAAGGTAACTGTTCGATTCCTAACTGAACGCCTGGAATTTTTCACGGCACTATCCTCTCGAGCTGTGGCCACCATGGCGTACTGAGTAGAGTGCGACGCTCACAGCCCAAAGGGATAGGTTCGATTCCCGACTGAATACCTCAACATTTTCATGGCACCACCTCTTTCGAGCTGCTGACAACACTGAAAGACTAATTACTGTCTAAGAAGAAGCTTCTCAAACTTCGCCGTTTGGAGTCGGCAAAGAACTGTCGGTCCTTTCTACTCAAGAGAGAGCAGTAGCGCACACAATAGGTGTAGCTGATAAGCAAGCTAGGCCCTGGTCTCCCTGTGGACAGTCGCTCGAACAATTATTATTATTATCTTACGAGCTGTTGACGACGCTCAAAGACTAATTGCTGTCGAAGAAAAAGCTTCTCAAGACTTCGCCGTTGGGAGTCGTCAAAAAACTGTAGGTCCCTTATACTCGTGAAAGAAGAGTAGCGCGCACAACACAAGTAGTTGATGAGCAAGCTAGGCACTGGTCGCTCTTTAGAATGTCGCGTCAACAATTATTTTTATTTTTAACTCATCTATCGAATCGTGTCGTCTGAACAAAAATTAAAAATTTTTTTTTCTTAAGGTGACGATTTAGAATCGTGACATAGCAATGAAACTCGTAGCTCGGCACTTCGCAGTCAGCTGGAAGATATATTCTCTGAATGCCTTGCTGAGGTTACCCGAATGCAGAATGGTGCCCGAGCATCGTCAGAAGATGTTTTCAAATATTCCAAATTTTGCCACGAATTGCCACATCGTCAGTAGGAAGTAATTGCTTCCACGGGTGACGCAACAGTCCACAGGCGAACCAGGGACTGGCTTCCTCAGCAACTGCTCGAGTAGTAGAGACCTACAGTTTTTTGCCGCATTTGGACGTCGAAACTTTCTGCAGCTGGAAAGCCCAATGGACAAAGCGATGGTCTACGTTCAAGAATGAGAACTTTGGCGTTTGAAGGTCGCATGTTACCCACCATGCCACAATAACCGTTTGATGCGAATCATATCTTGGCAAAATCCTGAGTCAGTCGTTCCACAAACACCCTTATCAGAAATCATGAATGATTAAAATTAACTTATTTATACCAAGAGTAGATTACCCTAAAAAAATAAGAGCCACATTTTTGACAAATCAGAAGCCTTGATTGATTACGATACTGACTAGCCGGAGGCGGTTTCATTTTGACCTTATCAAAAAGCAAGCCCCCACAGCGTAACAAGCAAAGAGGCACAGATAACAAAAATAACCTGAAGTAATAAATAACCTGCAAAACAGTTTCGGTGCTTCAATCAACTCCGCAAGGAACTCCAAGCCAATATATCCTCAAAGCTAAATCCGGGGACCACTGAATTGTTTACCACATAAATCATATGCCGTCAAGGATAATATACTCCGTTTGCCTGTTAAGCAACCGCTTCATAAAATGTGTAAATAAAACTTTTCAAAACAACCGTCGAGCATTTTTCACAACAAAGCCGCAAAACCAAATGTAAAAATAAACCAACTACACAGCCGCCACTCTAACGAAGAAGTACTCAGAATGTCTGATTCAGACGCGGGCGCCCCGAGGGGGACGGGGCAAAACAAATTAAAAATAATACCGAACTGAATTTCTAAAAACAAGTGAGATTAAAAATTACTTTCATCCACCGTTCAGCAGTGCCTGGGCGGATCGGTGGACCCACGGGACAAGGACGGGTACCTCGTGAATGTAAACACGAATACCCTTATTACATTCACTCATTCGAATTAATAACATCCACCGCCCACGTCGCCATCGCGCAGTCTAAACGAATGGTACATCGCTGTCGTGATATCCCTTTGCCAGCTTTGACAGCGCGTCTCGTTCTCTCATTTTTTATTTCCACTCCGCAAAATGATGTATCTCAAGTCATCCCGACAACCTAATGTCATTAAATACCAATTCGCTAAAATCGCACACTTTGTGCAGTGCGCTCGCTAACGTCAATGGCCTGGGTGACACGCCTCGGAGAGCGTATCTCCCAGACCATCGATTAGTGGTGACGACATTGGTAAATAGTGAAATGATATCCTGTTGAATTATGGCGGCACTTTTAAAGTAATTCAACCAATTAAAATAATTGCTGGATGATTTGGAAACGTTGGGAAAAATGTTAATTTTATTGCTGCTCCACTGACGGAAGGGAGCGTCGCGTCTGGGGACAGGACCGTGAGTCCTTAAGAAATTACTTACTTCTGCTTAAGATTTGCTGAAGTTTGTTTTGTTTCGTTTTCGCGTGGATATCTCTTGGGCGTTGTGCTGGCAGGGCAACAGACGGTTTCCATGAATGGGGAACAACAGAGAGTGCTCATAAAATATGCACCCAATTGTAATTCAGATAAATGCGATATGGAGTTACATTTGCTAAAATTACTTTTCTCGGAATGTGCTCATTTGATTTTCTTTCGCGGGGGCTGTAAGTTAAGGGTGCTGTAGGAGATCTTGGCCTTGAACATGACTCTTGACAGTGATCGCAAAGATATCGTTTGCTCTTCGTCTTGTGTTCTTGAACCCTTTTTCTCGCCTCTATGTGATAAGTAGGTCTTCCGGAGGTTCACCCCGCGTTGGATGGAAAACAAAGCATTTCACGAAGTTTTTGGTGATTCATTTCCCGTGTTATGTGAAATTACTACACTGGACTAGTTCAAAGTTCGGCAGGTATAAACATTCTCTCTGTTCATGTTTGCGAGGATGAGGCTACTTTATATCAGGCAGGAACTACAGACAGTCGGTAGCCTGAGGAAGTTAGGGGATTACATTAATTTTTGCTAGCAGTTCAACTTATGGGCGGAATTTTAAATAACTCATTTCTTGTTCAGTGGTTACTCTGGTGTTTGCATGCATAGGTTGCGGCTCTTTGACAGGTACGAAGTCGGTTAAAAAAACGAATTTTCAAATTTCGCGGGCTACGTACGTTCGATTATCGATTGTTTTTATGCTGGTACACATCACACTAATCGGCACGTTCCGGTGCAGCTTCCGACCCGGCAAATCGATTGTAGACCAAATTTTCACACTAAGGTAAATCTTTGATCTGAGATCAGAGAGTTTCAAATTGATACACACCACCTTTTGATCGATTGTAAAGCCGCTTACGACAGCATTCAGCAGAAGACCTTTTAACAGGATCCCGGGAAAAATTTTTCACTTGCGTCGCAAAACGCTTCCACAAACGCGGTGTACCGTGCAAAATGATTCAAGAACCTCTGAACCATTTCGAAACTGCACCGAATTTCGGCAAGATGAGTTGTCGTGTGACTTATTCAATATTGTGCTGGAAAGGATAGTACGGAAGGCAGGTGTTAACACGAAAAGCACTAATAATAATAATAATAATTGTTGGCGCGACAGTCCACAGGAAAACCAGGGCCTAGCTTGCCCATCAACTACTCGTGTTGTGCGCGCTACTGTTCTCTCACGAGTAGAAGGGACCTACAGTTTTATGCCGACTCGGAACGGCGAAATTTGAGAAGCTTTCTTAGATAGTTATTACTCTTTGAGTGTTGTCAGCAACTCGAAAGAGGTGGTGCCGTGAAATATTAGAAAAATTGGTGTTGAACTGGGAGTCGAACCTAGACTCTTCGGCGTGTGAGCGTCGCACTCTACCCACTACGCCACGGCGACCAAACACGAAAAGCACTAGCTTCTACAAATCAGTGATGGGATATGCTGAGGACATCGATGTTATCGCCCGTTCCCAGCAAGCCGTTGTAGAAGCATTTCCGGTTATTAAAGAGCACGCGAAGCAAGCTGGTCATAGAGCGAACGAGGACAAAACGAAATACATATATGCTGTCGGCAAAGAATCGATCCGTCGAACATCAACTCAATCGGAATGTGACAATTGACAGCTTGAGGTGGCTAAGCAGTTTGTCTACCTCGGGGGAAAGGTGAACTACTCAAAGGACACCTTAGTAGAGATTCGGCTCAGAATCACCCTTGGCAACCGGTGTTATTTTGGTTTGTCAAAGCAGCTGGGGTCAAAGCTCCTAACTTAGTCCTTCAAATCAGTCTCTACAAGACGTTAGTCCTACTCGTACTTTTATACGGAGCCTGAACGATAAGCGAAAAAGCAGAGCAGACGTGGTTCCCTTGAAAGAAAAAATCTGCGACGAATGTATGGTCCTGTTTGCGAGGAAGGCGAATGGAGGAGAAGACAGAACCGCGAACTCCAAGTGCCGTATCAAGATTTGGATTTAGTTCGAATGCTGAAATTCCGTCGACTACAGTGTCTCGGCCACATCGAGAGAATGGACAACAACGCTAAAGCTAAGGGGGTCTTCCAATCCCGGTCTTCAGGTTCGAGAGGAAGGATGAACCTCTGGTTTAGAGACCAACTGATTGCGGACGCTGGAAAGCTTGGTCTTGACAGCTGAAAGCAGTGTGCCCTGGACCGTCAACAATTGAAGGCAACTATATATATATATATAACAGGCTCAGATCCCTCATTGGTTGCTGACCAGATGATATTTACACTTGTCCCGAGCATATGTTTACACTTTCAGCTGTGAAGAGAGAGGCATAAGAGGTAAATGTGTTTTGTGTGTTCGGCGGTTTCCTGTTGTCGAAAAAAATGGTTCAAGGAATTTAATTAAATTTTGCGTGAAAAATGAAATCAAGTGCGTAGCAAACCTTAAAATGTTGAAAATGTCATACGGTGGGTGTATTCTTAACCGAAAAATGTTAACAAGTAATACAAGCTTTATTTAGAAGGTCGAAAGGATGTGAATGACGACGCTCACCCAAGAAGACCCAGCACATGAACAACCGATGAACAAAATTGTTAAAGAAACTCGTCGACTCAAGGAAGGAAGGAATTGCAGAAGATGTCGGCATGTCGGTTAGCTCATGCCATCCAATTTTTTTTTTTTAAATAAAACGTGTGGCAGCGAAGTTCGTTCCAAAATGGTTGAATTTCGACAAAAAAACAATTGACATAAACATCGCTCAAAAATTTTTGAACAACACCATAATCATGCCTCAGCCACCGAATTGATCAGGCTCGACACCTCTGCGACTTTTTTCCTGTTCCCAAGATGGAATTGACTCATGAAAAGAGTTGGTCTAAGAGCGAATGAGGATAAAACGAAATATATGCTGTCGACAAAGAATCGATCCGTCGAACATCAACTCGGTCGGAATGTGACAATTGACAGCTGCAACTTTGAGGCAGTTGAGGAGTATGTCTACCTCGGGGCAAAGGTGAACTACGCAAAGGACACCTAGAAATTCGGCGCAGAATCATCCTTGGCAACCAGTGTTATTTCGTTTTGCAAGAATTGAGGAGATGCGAGATTTTGCTTCAAGAAATGAAAAAAAACGGTGGCACAAGTGTGTTATATCTGAGGGGGACAAAATAGAAATTCATCAATACATAAATAATTCATCAATACATAAATAAAAAATAAAAATTCACCTTATTTTCAACAGACCGCGTACATTGGGTACGGAAGAAACTTCGGGCCGTTCCTTGTTTCGGATAAATGCTAATAATATTTGTATGGCGCGACAGTCCAGGGGGACCAGGGCCTCGCTTGCCTATCAGCTGCACCTATTGTGGGCGCTACTGTTCTCTCATAAGTAGAAAGGAACGACAGTTTTTTGCCGACTCCAAACGGTGAAGTTTGAGAAGCTTCTTCTTAGACAGTTATTACTCTTTGAGTGTTGTTAGCAGCTCAAAAGAGGTGGGGCCGTGAAAAATTCGAGGTGTTCAACCGGGAATCGAACCTAGACCATCGGCGTGTGAGCGTCGCACTCTACCCACTACGTCACGGTGGCCACACCCTTGTTTCAGGTCTTCTAAAATAATTATCAATTTCCTTTAAGACACTAGTGTGATTTCCTGACAAAGCTGCGAGGCACGCGTGCAGAGGATCTACTAATCTTTTCGGATCGGAAGGAGAAACTCAGTGAGTATGGATAAGAGCTCTACAAATATGCAGCATTAAAGTCTAAAACCTTGTTGGCGTGGCCACATTTAACGAATGAAGTACACTGCTCCAATTAAGCGATTTTTTGGGCATAAATTTCCATTTTTAAGAAAGTAAGCAGCATAGAAATCAACTTAACAAAGAGGCGGTAAAATTATCTTCATGGCTGAAAGCAGTTTCCGGAGTGGGTCGAATGGTTGTCAAGAGTAGAAAACATTTCTGCCTTACACTCTTTATGTAGCTAGTGGAGGACAGTCATTTCAGCTCCTTTAGACTTCAAGGCTTACTAGTAGAAGACATATATTGCATATAGGATGACATAGGATATACATATAGGACATTTCTAAACTACAAGCTCTCCGATTGAACAGAAAATTCGATGTCACCTCTGAAGCCGATATAGCTGAAAGCACTTAAATCACAAATCGCTTAAAACACCAAATGAATATGCCAAAAATTGTTCCCTTAAAACAAAGAGTTTCTCACACTGGAGAGTGTATTTTTCATGTCGATCTAACAAAGTCCCGTAAAATGGCCTAAGCATTGACCTAAGTTTGCAACTCCTTTCACACTCAAAAAAACGGGAGTTTTCGTCTTACACATTAGCATCAATTAAACGCAATCCGTTTCAATACTTTGTTTCATATATATTTAATATCTTAACATTTGTTTAGACATTTTATCTTCATATAAGGACACATTTAAAATAGTTTTGTTTTCCTAATAATAAATACAATAACAAATATGTATATATCATTCATTATATTACATATTATGTCGAATTCATAAAAGGTATACGATTTGTTTTTCCTCTTTTTTTTTTTGGATGTGTGTATGTGTGTTTACAGAAGTATTCATTTCGGCTAGTACGCCTGAAGACTAAACTGCACGAATGCATATCAAAAGATCTCTCTCTCAAAATGATAACGAAACCTTAAAGTTGCCTAATTGTAGTTAAGCTAAGTTTTCATTCCTCTAGTGTTCACATTGAATTTTTGTCAAAAACGACAGTAACACGAATTTCAACGACGATTTAAAATGAACCAACATAGATTGCTTATTCTTCAGTAGTTAAAATTTAAGACATACTATTGCGGAACCTTTGTTTTCTGAATATATAAATGCTGTTACGCTTACAGTTTACAATATTTGTGTATAGCTTTTAGGATTCGAAATTTATTTCTTGAATATTTTGTTTCAAAAAAAAAATCTCTATTTGGACCTTGAGTGTGCATAAAAAACTTTTGTTTTTGTTTTTTAAATTGTTTTTTTGCTTTAGTAGATTTTTCTTTGTGTAAATTTTTCTTTTACTATTATTGTTTTGCGAAGGAGGGATTCTTGTGATTGTAAATTTGTTAAGTTGTAAAACCAGTAGTTTTTAGTATGGTACTGATATGAGTTTTTGTTAAAAAAAGGACTACCAAAACAATAATAAAAAAAAATATGATTTGCAAAAAAATTCAATTTTGTTCGTTGTCAAAACGTAGGCAGAAGGACAAGTCGAGTTCAACACATAAACGCAGCAATAGAGACCGACACTAAAAAAGTGGGTAGACGTTCCTTAAAGTTAGCAAAGAATTATAAAAATTTTTTTAAAAGGTTTAAAATATAAAAGTGAATGTTGGACACTATTCCAAATTTTCATTCATTTTTAAACATAAAAACCCACCGAAAACTAACGTCTAAAGAAGTCATTCCTCAGAGAAGCACGAAGATTACGAGATGCACTTTATATTCCCGAATGCAAAACATTTTGGAGATATTTACCGTTACTTATTTCTGAGATTTACTGGCCATCCAATAAATACAAAACACATTGCAGTTTAATCGTGCCTCTGGTGTTGACTTGTGAGATACGTACGATATTGCGTATCCATTGAATTAACTGACAAGCAAGTGTGTGAAAATGTGTACCAGTGAAAGGCAAATTTATTTAAATGAATTTTAGAAAACGTATAATGAGCCAATAGCCATCACCAGTTATTAAAAATTACAATTCTCCTGGGTGGAAGGACACAATGACGTTCGCAGTCGTTAAAGTCGATGCTAGTGACTGCCTACGCTTCGAGTTAAACCCTTCTTGCCACATTCCCAAACATCTTCATCAGATAGTCATGGTTAAAAACACCAACTCCTAAATGATTCGCATGCAAAACGTTTCAATCTGACTTGGCCCCTAGTATTCTTTATCAGATCAGGAACAGAAAATATCAGAGCACGCATTAATATCACGAAAAGCGTAGGAAAATGAGCGAAGGAATACTAAAAACGAACAGTTCGAACTGCGAACGACTTTGACAACATTACTAATATCCTCTGTCTGTCCCTGTTTTATAAAATTACACTTCTTTTTCATTTTCACCTTACGGCAAGTCCTGGAAAAGACTCAAGAAGTGCAAATCGACACTCAAGTCTGTATAGAGACGAGCTATACAGTGCCATATCTAGTTTTGAAATTCCTACCAAACTCCTCAGATTGTGTAGGATGACGATGGAGAACTCTCGCTGCTCCGTCAATGTCGAAAACGAACCCACCGCGACCATCAATGTGAAAAAAGGTTTTAGTTAATGCGACTCACTGTCATGTGACTTCTTCAACATCATCCCCGAGAAGATGTCGCGTAACTCACAAGTCAACACCAGAGGCACGACCTTCCAAAAGTCAGTTCAATTGCTAGCTTACGCTGATGACATTGACGTGATTGGACGAACACAGCGAGCCGTCAATGAGGCGTTTGCTGTCATTGAAGCGAATTCGGATGAAATGGGTCTGGTGGTTAATGAGGACAAAACGAGGTACATGGTGTCAAGCAAAGTTCGTCTTACATGTAAAATCCACAAGCAGGAGTGAACATTGTTTATTTAGAATACCAAAATAGAGAACGAAACCGAGAAGTAAGTTTACCACATGACGCGTGTCAATAGCTTATGATCGTAGTTGACGTGAAATTAGGGACGAATGTCAGTAACAGTGTTGCAAGCTTAAAAACTCTCTGCTCCCTTCGGAGTTCCAAATAAACTAAATAGAAAAGAGAATCCCAATGCATTACTGCGGTATTGGTGAACAGAAATAGATTTGATTTTCATCGCGACAGCACTGGTTGGGCCAGATTGTCACTTGTAAGCACTGTGGAAACATTTTCACCTCAGAGGTTTACAGACGTTTGCGTATAACACTTTAGAAAACTCATTTTTCACCCTCAGAGCGGTTATTTCCTTTCTCTCATACAGAGGGGTTTTTTTTTTCTTTTCTTTTTTGATCGAGCAGAATGAAAAAGTTGTGCAGTTCATTTTGTGTTTACTCAAAAACTTACGGATATGAATGACGTTGTGTGCCTTTAACATCCTCTCAGACTATCAAGCTAAAAGGATCAAATTTCAAGGCAACTTAATGTGATTCGAATTCTGTTACTTATTCTTTTTAAAGATTGAGTGCATAGACTGAGCTGTCAACAGGAACAGAACAAAAGGTTTTCTGTGACCAAAAACCGGCCTATCTTCCGACAGTAAAAGAAAGTTGTTGACGAGCATACAACTCCGAGTCTAACTGAGAAGAAAAGGCAATGCAGTTCCTCAAGCATTGATTTTTTTTTTAACAAATGTCGTTTAACTTTTGTCATTAAAACCATTTGAAAACTACAACAATTCGATTTTCAAGAGCAGGCTGCGCCACAAGCAGTGAATGCTGTGCAGACAAGACCGCAAAAGATCCCTTTTATCAGAAGGAAGGTTTTAAATGATAATCTAAAGGCTCCGGTAGATAGAAGACTTTATTTGCGTAGCGGCGAAGTATCCGTTGACAATGAAGTACGTGAAGGAAGGGGCTAAAGCAATGAATACTTCAACGCTCAGCTGATTTCATTGAACATTAGCTTTAAATTCAATTTGTTTTGGTTTGTTTGGCGGTTTGAAATTTATTCCACAAAAATGCCTCCAGACGAGTTACTGGATTAATTACTGCTTAATGATACTGCTCGAACTTAAAGAATATATTAATACCAAAAAAAACCACCTGTCGATTTTGGATACTTATGCCAGGTATACCCGTATGAAGTGAGCATCAAGATACAAATGCCTCGATAGGGAACATTTGTTGTGAACGAGCCCTTATTTTTTTTTTTTTTTTTGTTTGCTATGACATCTGTGAAAAATATTTAGCATACATCAAGTCATTTTACAGACAACATCTTATTTTTTCATCGTGTTAAAAATGTCGAATTTTGTATCAGAAAGTGATGATTTGGGGAAAGCATTCATTTTTTGTTTTCATTTGAAGAAAAGTGCTACAGAGTCGCATCGAATGCTTGTCGACGCATATGGTGATCATGCTCTATCAGAAGCAACATGCAAAAGATGATTTCAACGGTTCAGCAATAATGATTTTGATGTGAGAAATGAAGAACATGGAAGACCACCAAAAAAGTTTGAAGACGCCGAATTGCAAACGATATTGGATGGATATGACACTTTGAGTCAAAAGCAAATGGCAGCAATGTTAAATGTTGCACAACAAACAATTTCTGACCGTTTAAAAGCTATGGGAGAGATCCAAAAGTGTGGAAAATGGGTGCCACATGAATTGAATAAAAGACAGATGGAAAACCGAAAAAACACTTGTAAAATTTTGTTTTAAAGACACAAAAGAAAATCGGTTTTGCATCAGATTGTTACTGGCGATGAAAAATGGATTTATTTTAAGAGTCCTAGACGGAAAATATCATGGGTTAATCTGGGACAACCAACAACGTCGACTGCAAAACCAGATCGATTCGGCAAGAAGACAATGCTGTGTGTTTGGTGGGACCAGAAAGGTGTGCTGTATCACGAGCTTCTAAAACCTGGTGAAACCGTTAATACTGATCCGCTACCGACAACAAATGATCAATTTGAACCATGCATTGATCGAGAAACGACCAGAACGGGCCAGAAGACACGGCAAGTTAGTTTTGCTCCATGACAATGCCCCTGCACACAAAGCAAACCCGGTTCAGGATACAATCAAAACACTTGGCTGGGAGCAGCTACCCCACCCGCCGTATTCACCGTATTCATCGATGGGACACGCTTTGGCTGAGCAGCACTTTGATTCCTACAAGGAGGTCGAAAATTGGGTGTCTGATTGGTTTGCTTTAAAAGACGAACAATTTTATTAGCGTGGTATTCACAAATTGCCAGAAAGATGGTCAGCATGTGTAGAAAACAATGGCCAATACTTTGAATAAAATGTGCTGATAGATCGAGAGTGCAGAGTTTTTTTTGCCGTAAACATTGAAAGACCATACAATGATGATCCGGAATAATTTTTAACGGCTTTGAGAATAAAACTGAAATGTTTGATTAACTATTCATTATTCAGTCAACGTTACAACAACAAATGTTAATTTAAAATTAAAAAAAAAAATTCTTGAAATATCACAATGTGTCGATTATCAACGTTGACGGAGAGAGAAAAGTTAAAAGTTGAGCTATTACATCCGCGTAAGCGGCAGCGTTGGTCTATGGACCATATTCAGTAAGAATACATGTATTTCTATGTATCTTTCAAAGTATTGCTGACGCAAATAAAGTATTGTATGTGTCAGAGCCTTAAATGCGCAATTGTGTCTTACTAAATGAATTTCCGTTTCCAGGAATCCACTTGACAGCACTCGTCATACAAATTATTGCAAATCAGACAACTGGTCACATGTGCAAGGAATTCTTTCTCGATATCAGAAAAGGAACACATTATTTTGGAACCAGCGTCAGTCTGTCAATTTTTAGTCTCGACAACATACATTTCTTTGCATGGGAATTCACGGAACAAAGCATTCACAGAAATCTTTTACTTTAAAACACATGTAGCTGAGGCATCTTTGATGCCAATTCAATGCTAAAGGAGAGCTCCTTTTCTTTCATAGATCCAATGAGTGCTACAAAATGATTTTAACCAACGAATCGCATTCTCGATTTCGGTCTCTTCCACATACCGATTTTTACCACCACTGAATTGCAAACATTTTAAATTACCCTTAACTTAACTGAGAATGAATGTACTTGTACCTATTTTCAAAAGTGAATCTAAACAAATTCAACACACCCGAAATAAGCCAAATTAAACAAAAACAAACGAAAACAATGAGTGAGAAACAAATCTAGTGAACTCATAAGTATTCGTAATTCCAATATTCGCTTAAATCTCATACGAGTTTAACAGTTAACATAAATTTCTCTACAAAAAAAACAGAATACAGCTCTACAACTATCTTCAATTTATACTTATGTTTAGGTATTTAAAACGATTAAGGTACATATATTTGAATTGAGTGTTTTCTTGTTTTTCTTGTTTGCTTTAGAAGAGTAATACGAATAAAAAATGTATATATATATATATATTGCAAATATCTACGAATAGGTCGTAACTGTTGTTCTTGTTTGGTTCTGTTTGTGTTCTTCTGCTGCATTTACATATTTACAGAATACGTTACTTTGAAATATTCAAATCTACATACACATATGGTCATCTACATGACCACAAATATACTTTTGTTTTTCATATATCCTTCAAAACTCCTAAACAATACATTTAGACAATGATTATAAAATTCAACATTTTCAATTCAAACAATAATAACTTTACTGATATACTTAATACATTTTTTTTTTTTGTTTAAATTTTTCTACATTTAGTTTTATAAATTAATCTTCCATTTAAACTAGAATTTCAGTCTTGTGTTTAGATAATTCCGCTTGTTAAGTTATTTTTTGATCGTATTTCTGTAACGAATAAGAAAATGTTGTTTGTTTTCTGTACGACTGGTCCATGGTGTTGTAGACGATTTTTTTTTTTTTTTTGGTTTTGTTTATTTGCAGTATATAAAAACAAAACACAAATCAAATATGCAAGCTAAGTACTTAGTAGTATTGGGCGGTAAAAAAACATTTAAACAATCAGGAAAAGAATTCAAAAATATATATATATATAACACTTTGGATGCATACACTTATAATCGGTTCTATAAAGAAACATGCATGCAGTTTTTAGGGGCATCTACACTGAATGATTTGCGTGTTTCCGGAGGTACCACACTCCTGATCCGTAAAAAGGAATCAATTTGTTTACTATTTTGAACGTACACACAACCTTGACACATTGGTTGTTAAAGTTTTGGGGAGTAGCTTTGAAAACATTTTTTTCTCTTTTGATATTCGCTGGGATATTTAAGAGACAAGTTGTTTTTTCTAACTTGGCACTACTGCCACTAGTTGCCGTGGCGTAGTGGGTAGAGTGCGACGGTCACACGCCGAAGGGTCTAGGTTTGATTTCCGGCTGAACACCTCGAATTTTTCTAGGCACCACCTCTTTCGAGCTGCTGACAACACTCAGAAAGTAATAACTGTCTAAGGAAGCTTCTCAAACTTCGCCGTTCGGAGTGGGCAAAAAACTGTGGGTACCTTCTACTAGTAAGCGAACAGTAGCCCGCACACCACGAGTAGTTGATGAGGAAGATAGGCCCTGGTCCTCCTTTGGACTGTCGCGCCATAGAATTATTAATTATTATTTACTACTGTCACTGGTGGCCGGAGCGGCTTAGTGGGTATAGGCGACGCTCACACTCCGAAGATCCATCTCGTATTTTTCACGGCACTACCTCTTTCGAGCTGCTGACAGCACTGAAAGAAGAAGAAGCTTCTCAAACTTCGCCGTTCGGAGTCAACAAAAACTGTAGGTACCTTCTACTAAGAGAAAGAACAAGAGAGTAAGTAAGACAACAGTAGCGCGCACACCACGAGTAGTTTATGAGCAAACTAGGCCTTGGTCCCTCTGCAGACTGTCGTGCCACGCAACTATTATTATTACTACTATCAATGATATCGACTTAAAATTTTACTTCAAAATATTCATACGAAATTGAGGTAAGCGTTCCTTTGTGGACAACTCGTTTATCACTAAGCCGAAACAGCAACGGAGCCCTGGTGCGGTCTATCCTTGACTCATTCTGTAGAATATGCGTGTTTCAGTGAAGTATACAATCAACCTATTCTTAGATCGTAATATCGTAAATCCGTAGGTAAGTTTTTTTGCTCTGCGCCTTCATGCGAGTTGTTTATGAAAACTGAGAGAATTTGCATTTTTTGATTTTGCTCAGCTTAATTGCAATTTGTTTGTGCAAAATGCATTAGGGTTAAGGAAAATCTGTTAAAAAACTGATGAGTCCCCTTTTTGACATATCATTACGTAAATTCGATAAAATGCGTACCAAAACCAGTTAAACCCCGACCGCACCTTAATATCACTTTTTCACTAACAACTTGCAAAATGTTGCAGGATACCTTCGGTGAGCAGGCAGCACCCACTAAAAAATTAGTTTATCTGAAGTAGAAAGTTAAGCCGTGAATGGAAAATTACCAAGGATAACCAAATTTGAAATTCAAAGCCATAACCACAGGAAAACGTCTCAGAATACGATTCAAAAATGGAAATGCTGTTAAAATTTTATTGCGCCCGCGGGAAATTATTAAGGGAGATAAAGGTTGTTCCAGGTTCCCGCGGTGGTATGCGTTCAAGGAGTCGCGTTCAAGTCAGTCAGGCAAGTGTTTAAGGTGATGTGTCATATACTCTGAGGGTCACAACCAGTTAGCCTGTTCTTCCGATTTCTCATTTGGAATACTGTTCCCAGTTCAACTTTTCTCCTCATTACCATCCTCATGCATTTAAAAGAAATGTCCACCGGTACATCTTTACCCTTTCTTTCTCTACACCTACGGGCGGTGTGAGCACTAAAGGGTACAAAAAAAACCTTTAGCGCGCGCCAGTTAAAAAATAAAAATTACTAAAACCTATTCTGCTGAAGTAGAACAGTGTACCTCTCTTCTTCGATATGGATAGTCGCAGCACAAAACTACTAAATTAAACAAATAAAACCTTGCCTGTGTCAACTGACGGGCCTTAAAGATAATTCGAATAACTGGAGGATGGATAAATTTAGCATGTAAGTTACAACAAGATGTACCCCTCATTTTTTCTTCTTCTTCTTGTGGCGCTATAGTCAGGGTTGGTCCTGGGCCTCAACCAACATGCCTCTCCAGTGCCGACATTATCTTTCGCAAGCTGCCTCCAGTTGCGCACTCCAAGTTGGTTGAGGTCATTCTCCACTTGTGTGTGCCACCTTAGCCTAGGCCGTCCTCTGTGGCGAAGTCCCAATGGCTCAGATTCGAAAACTTTTCGGGCCGGAGCAGTGGTGTGCATACGCTCTATGTGACCCAGCCATCTTAAGCGATGTATCCTAAGATACCAGATCAGCCGCATGCATCCACCACCAACGCAAGTAGAACCAAAAATCGCACGCAAAACTTTTCTCTCGGCTAAGGGCTTCCTCCTCCGCTTTTCGTAGCGTCCAGGTTTCTGCGCCATGAAGTAGGACCGGGGTAATCAAGCTGTTATATAAAGCAAGTTCAGTCCTTACTTTTGTTTGAGATAAAACTTAGCACACGCGTGACCCACTGCAGACGGCCTCATTTTATTTTCTGTTCTGTGACAAAAGTGATAAGGCCCGAAACGAAGTCGACTATTACCGAGCAAAAGTCTAGTTGTGGAAGCAATAACCAAACGCGGTACATTGGTTATTGGACATAAAGCTGTGAACACATTTCAGGAGAAAACAGAGATTTTTCTTCAGTTGTCACCCAGAGCTAGAAACAAGTATGCACTATTTCCTGCATTGATGATGTTTTAGGTAGTGACTACAAACAAATTTCTGAACAAAACAACAAAAAGAACAAGCAAAATGGCCAAAAATGCACAATCATTTCGGCAATATAAAATGTCTGTGTGGCGGCTCCACTGGGTACTAGTGTCTTGTTCAACCACAGAGAAAAAATTAAGGAGGAACGGAGATGAACTTGTACTTCGGTCAACTTATCTAACAGAAGAACGAACATTTTGAAACGAATTAAAGTTTGCATCCAAGACTTCCACTACTAAGATATTTTTTCACTTTTGCAATATCGTTTGGAAAATCATCATCAAAGGTTTGACAGTTCAGTGATGTGTTTATTTTGTATATTAACCTACTAAAACCACATTTGCAAATTAAAGTTCCAGTTTTAGTGAATGATGCGTTATTGATTGGATCACACTGTACACGGTCTAGCACCTGTAGCTAAGGCAATAAGCGGAAATCGCGATGAATCTTAACAGGACTAAAACCCGAAATTAAAACCCTATAAACCATGGGGTTTATTTCACAACTATTGCAAGGGAAACATTATCAAACAAAATTGTCATATTTGAGCTGATCAGAACCTAGAACACTTTCAAGAGATGGTATCTCTGCATCCACTAACAATAACCGAATGGTGCGGTGTGGCTACCGTGGCGTAATGGATAGTGTGCGACACTCACACGCCGAAGGTCCAGGTTCAATCCCCGGCTGAACACCTCGAACTTTTCACAGCACCACCTCTTCCGAGCTGCTGACAACTTTTAAAGAATAATAACTGTCTAAGAAAGTTTCTCAAACATTGCCATTCGGAGTCGTCACAAAACTCTAGGTTCCTTCTACTCGAGAGAGTAGTTGATGAGCAAGCTAGGCCCTGGTCCCCCTGTGGACTGTCGCGCCAAAAAATATAAAATAAATATCAACCACTTTTTGTTTCATCGCCGAAAGCACGAAGAACACGAGAGTAAAAAAAAAAGTTTTTGACTCTGAGCGCTCCTCCAACTTAAAAAAAATCTCTTACCGCGCCATGTAAACGGACTACGTTTCTTTCTGAAATTCAAGCGGATGGATTCGATAAGCTCTGGTTTTAACAAGAGAGCTGCAAGTCATACACATACTTATGTATGTACACACATGTGAAACAGTAGACTCGTTAGGAAGTCTTCCTGGACGAAATTCTGGGTTTTGCAACAGTACATTGGGCACATAGATTGTCCGATATCACACCCTCGGACTATTTGCTATGGGGATGTGGAGAACCTCGGATTTTGTTTTGGAAACCAACAATTCGCGTGCTATTCCAGAGATATGCTCGACGGAGTCTCCCACAATGTAACTTTACGAATAGACCACGTAATCGTGGACATCAGGTCCACAACATCAATTTAATAAATAATCGCCATGAATTATTCTTCCAGGACCAGGTCCACCCGGACTGTAGCGACACACGAAGAAGAAGAGTTGTTCTTTCAACCGATGAAGATTTCTTTCAAATTTATGTGTTTTTCGTAAAATTTTTTTAGAAACCTCACAATAACTCAACCTTTAAATACACTTAATAGCGCAATACTGTTCTGACCTTGAAGAGCTGAGCAGTTAACATTAAAACCTTGTCTTGTAGTCAGCAAGCAAATAGTTATGCAACTGTTCAAGGGAACGAAGATCGGGATAGTGTAACGTTTTAACCGGCATACCCACTTATATAAGGTCAAATGTCTCTTTTCCACTTTTTTGTCTTTTGAATTTTCCGGCTATGTACAAAGCTCGTATCTGGCTACAGAGCTCGTATCTGGCAATACTATACATCATTTCAAAGATCTTGACATAACCTTCAAGACGACGCTATGCATGATTAGTTTGAATATTGCGTTGAACAGTTATAGACGTGTAAACATGGAGTTCACTAACGACAAAAGTTCATGGAGTTCATTAACGCGCTATTTTAAACTTTTCCTTCGTTGAAGCAAATCCGTTAGAGAAATGTTTCGTGAGATTAATAGTGTTCTGGGGGAAGGTAGTCTATCACTTCGAACCGTTGAGGAATGGTTTTGACGACGAATACTGATCGAATCATGGAAATCATCGAGTTATACCGGCAAGTGGCATCTCATGACATCGCCCAGGATATGGGAGTTAGTCACCAAACCATTTGAAACCATCTGCAAAAGGCTGGATCCAAAAAAATGCTTGATTTTTGGGTGACGCATGATTTGACTCAAAAAAATCTTCTGGACCGAATCAACGTCTACGATATGCTGCTGAAACGGAACGAACTCGACCGAAGCGGATGATGACTGGCGACGAAAAATGGATCACATACGACAATATCAAGGCCGGTGAATGGTCCCAAACAGTGGTCAAGCCGTGATTGACGGCCAGGAAGGTTTTGGTGTGTGTTTGCTTGGATTGGAAGGGTATCTTCACTATGAGCTGCAACCATATGGCCAGACGCTTAATTTTACCATCTACTGCGAACAACTGGACCGCTTGAAGCAGGAGATCGACCAGAAGCGTCCAGAATTGGCCTACAGGATTTTTGTAATGTTCTGCCCGGACAAAGCCAGATCACACACTTCGTTGATGTCTCGTCAGAAGCTACGGGAGCTCGGATGGGAGGATTTATCGCATCCACCATACAGCCCAGACATAGCGCCAAGTGATTACCACCTGTTCCTCTCCATGGCGAACGCCCTTGGTGCTGTGAAGTTGAACTCAAAAGAGGCTTGTGAAAAGTGGCTTTCCGAGTTCTTCACAAATAAGGGGGGACTTCTACGAGGAATGTTTTATGAAGTTGCCGTCTAGATGGAAACAGATTATCGAACAAAACAGCGCATATTTGAACCAAATGTGACCTTTGTAACACTTTTTATGAAGCATTGACTGAAGAGCAAAAAATTGATATTTGACAACCTAATATTCTAGTCAAGAGACTTAAAACCTATATGAAAGTTCAGAAGTTATCATCTGTCATCATTTAATGAAGCTCTGGTTATGGTTTCGTGGCCGCCGTGGCGTAGTGGATAGAGTGCAACGCACACACGCCGAAGGGTCTAGGCTCGATTCCCGGCTGAACACCTCGAATTTTTCACGGCACCACCTCTTTCGAGCTGTTGGCAACACTCAGAAAGTAATATCTAAGGAAGCTTCTCAAATTTCGCCGTTCGGAGTCGGCAAAAAACTGTAGGTCCCTTCTACTTGTGAGAGAACAGTAGCGCGCACAACACGAGAAGTTGATTAGTCGGCAAAAAAACTGTAGGTCCCTTCTACTCGTGAGAGAACAGTAGCGCGCATAACACGAGTAGTTGATGAGCAAGCTAGGCCCTGGCCCCCTTTGGACTGTAGTGCCAACAATTATTAGTATCTTATGGTTATTCAGTTTCAAGAAGCACAACGGACTTATGGAAGCATGTACATTTTCTTTATGTCCAGATCTAGGCCACAAGGATGTAGATTGAATGTTTCTCCAAAATTTGGACATAACCTTTACTTTCGGACAGTTCCGCCGTCCATTTGTTTCCGAACCTTAATAAGTGCAAAATCGCGACAACAGAACACTTCGTGGGAACCACAACTCTTTACATTTCGACATTTCTATAGGAACATAGAATATATACACCATATTGATGTCCTAGGTTATATTTAAAGTGAATGTCCCCACATACAAGTGCAATGACACAAAAATCTCCAGACACCAGTTCATCAAACATTTAGGACGTTATTGCAAGAAAACACAGACATTGCGAAAATTAAATGTAAAGCCAAAAGAAGTGCAAGGAAAGATTTGACTTTGTGTACACCCAACGTGTCCCCCTCCCGCGAAACCATCATCGCAGTCCTTTGCGATGGTACACGACACAAACGCAGAGAAACTTTGCTCAGATGCACAAGGGTACACCATCAGAACGAGAAACATAGTGAAAAGAAAAATATATCAGAACAGAACAAGTATCCGTTGAGTGAACAAAGTAAACTTGAATGATGAGAGTACATGTTGACATAATAGCGATACGAAATAAAACACAGCACAGTTATATACACATGAATGCAATTAAACACAAAAAGGTTAAGTACAATAGCAGAGAGACAAACAAAATTAACAAAATTAACGTCCGCAACATGAACACGCCGATTTTCGTAATCACGGAAAACATGGATAATTAGCTTATCCTTTCAGCGGTAATGTTGTAAGACTGACACATTGAACAAACGAACAGAATGTAAATGTTAAGCGAACACACACACACGCACGTACACACCCATAGACAAATAACATGACGATGTGCTGATTTAACTGGACACATTGAAATGAAAACAATTAAACGATAATTACAAGGAGATGATCACAGGACAATGAGTGCAGTAATTCTATACATGTCGAATGTCAATGTTTGCAAACGGAGGTGGGAGGACGGTTGACTTACCTGTGATTGGGATGGAGCTTGTATCGATGGATTTGTGTCCAGTGTGTGTTTTGAAATGACCACGGTTGTGGTTTTTTGAATTTTATCCTCGTGATGTTCAGATGGAGACTTCGGAGGAACATTGTCGGCTAACGCTAAAACTTCAGCTGCTCTGACTATATCTAGTACCTGAAAAGAGTAGAAGTGAAATGGATTAAGTATACATAAAATTTACGTTTAGCTGAACTTAATAATGTAGAAACCTATGAGGGATGACGAAAACGAAGAACGGAGAAGGATTACGGAAGATGTCGGCAGAGGAACTGACAACGAGGTAATACGATTTTTAAGTGCTTTAAGAATTCAGATCGTTATCTTTTGTATAGGGTGGCCCAACTAGAACGCAAGATTTAAATTTGGCGCCATTCGAATTGTCATTGTTTGACATTTGAACAATTATTATTGTTTGTTAGTAGAAGGTATAAGGTTAATAAAAATGGAGCGCTACACGAATGAACAGCGCATTCTCATTGTGAAATTGTCATACCAAAATGGTGAAGGTTTTGCGGCTACAATTCGCAAATTGCAATTAATTTGGGGTTACAAAAATGCTTCAAAAAAGTCAACCGTAAATCGATGAATGGAAAAATTTGCTGAAACTGGGTCTGTAACTGTTGTAAAGACAACAACGCGCCTTCGACCAGGTCGATCGACCGGAAATATCGCAGAAGTACGTGATGATGTCACTCAAACTCAATGGAGTCACCTCAATTCGACACCGATCTCAGCAAATTGGTGTTTCCAAATCCACTATGCAGCGAATTTTGATGAAAGATTTGCATCTTTATGTATAAAAAGTTCAATTAACTCAGGAACTGAAGCCAGCTGACCATGCACAGCGAAAGGAGTTCGTTAATAGGGTACTGGAGAGACAACATTAAAATGCTGATTTTTTCGATAAAATCATCTTTAGTGACGAGGCCCATTTCCATCGCCTAGATCGTACGATTTAAGACCATTGGACTTTTTTCTTTGGGGTCGATGGTTTCTTTGAAACCGATGGTTTATGCGAGTAAGCCGACGAAGCCTTAAAAGACTAAATTGGAGGCTGCATTAATGAAATACCGCAGCATTTATGCAAAACGGTCATTGAAAATTTCATTAAAAGATCGCGTATGTGCCAGCAAAGCCGTGTTAATCCACATAAAACCTCATCCTGTCTACTTTACCATATAATAAAGAATTCACTTTTTTTTATAAATATCTGCGTTTTATTCAAAATTTAAATCTTGCGTTCTTGTTGGGACACCCTTTATAAACACTGTTTTGTGAGTATATTCACTCAAAGCTATTTGGTTTGAAGCTCCTAAGATCTTCCTGCATCCACTAGACAAAATTCAACGAGCGATAAAACTTGTTGGCAATAATTATGCGATGAATTGACTCGCTAAAACAACGTCGTAAAGTCACGTCTGTAAAACTCTTTTATCGCTGTGTCAACAAAAAATGCTCCAATGAGTTAGCGAGCTCTCCTTCAGGAATTTACTCGCAATACTCGCCTCGCACGGAATGCTCACCCGTTCACCCCTGAGCTCTACTACGGACTTTCAATTAATTTTAGAGACTCGTTCTTCAGCCGCACCAAACGCATAGTTAATGTTTTTTTAAGGTAAAATTTTCGCCCTCATTACAATCAAGAGGGATTTAGAACGAATGTGCACCGATACCTCCTGTCCCCTTTCTTCCAATATGCCTTAGGCCCGTGATGTAATTAAAAACCAATCACTTAATAATAATAATTGGGTGACGCTACAGCCCACAGGGAGACCAAGACCTAGTTTGTTCATCAACTACTCATGTTGTGCGCTCACTTATCTCTAGCAACAATAAGCTGGCCTTTTGCTTACGATTTTAAAAATTTCATTTGACATCTCTGGCGATGGTAGCCGCTGTGGTGTTTTGGGTAGAGTGCGACACTCAGAGGCCGAGGGTCTGGGTTCGATTCCCGGCCGAACACCTCGAACTGCTGACAAAGCTCAAAGAGTAACAACTGTCTAAGAAAAAGCTTCTCAAATTTCGCCGTTCGGAGTCGGGAAATAGTAGGTCCCATCTACCGACCACTTATACCAAATAGGGATTATTTCACTAATTATAAAAAATATGTGGGTCACGATACGACTGATGCACAAAGAGATTGCTTCCAAGATGTCAATGGATTCCTGTATCCGCACTTTGAAAGGGTTTGGAACAATAGGTGCTCTTTGGAAACTTAAAGAGGACTGAAAGCATGTCAACCCCAAACTATCGGATGCCTGAACAGTTGCAGTCACTTCTAACTCACAGACCTTTAGTATGTTCCTGAAAGTCGAGGTAAAATTTGACTCAGTTTTGTTCACTACTTCGGCGTGAATTTTAAGGACAATAAAATCCAAAATCTTCGCAAACCCTTTTAGAGTTCAGCAAACGGCGCATAGAAAAAATGCGAGAATATCAGGTATACCGGTATGAAGTGAGCGTCAAGATACAAATGTCTCGATATTGAACATTTGTTGTGAACAAGCCCTTATTTTTTTTTGTTTGTTTGCCATGACATCTGAGAAAAATATTTCAAGTCATTGAACAGACAACATCATATATTTTCATCGTGTTAAAAATGTCGAGTTTTGTACCAGAAAGCGTAAAGCATTAATTTTTTGGTTTTCATTTGAAGAAAAGTGCTGCAGAGTCGCATCGAATGCTTGTCGAGGCATATGGTGATCATGCTCTATCAGAAGCAACATTTAAAAGATGGTTTCAACGGTTCAGAAATAATGATTTTGATGTGAGAAATGATGAACGTGGAAGACCACCAAAAAAAAAATAAAGACGCCGAATTGCAAACGATATTGGATGGAGATGACACTTTGAGTCAAAAGCAAATGGCAGCAATGTTAAATGTTGCACAACAAACAATTTCTGACCGTTTAAGAGCTAGGGGAAAGATCCAAAAGTGTGGACAATGGGTGCCACATGAACTGAATGAAAGACAGATGGAAAACCAAAAAAAACACTTGTGCAATTTTACTTCAAAGACACGAAAGAAAGTCGGTTTTGTATCGGATTGTTGCTGACGATGAAAAATGGATTTATTTTAAGAATCCTGCACGGACAAAAATCATGGGTTAATCTGGGACAACCATCAACATCGACTGCAAAACCAGATCGATTCGGCAAGAAGACAATATTGTGTGTTTGGAGGGACCAGAAAGGTGTGCGGTACGACGAGCTCCTAAAACCTGGAAAAACCGTTAATACTGATCGCTACCGACAACAAATGATCAATTTGAACCATGCATTGATCGAGAAACGACCAGGATGGGCCAGAAGACACGGCAAGGTAATTCTGCTCCATGACAATGCACCTGCACACAAAGCAAAACCGGTTCGGGATACAATCAAAACACTTGGCTGAGAGCAGTTACCCCACCCGCGGTATTCACCAGACTTGGCTCGTTCCGACTACCATTTGTTTTCATCGATGGGACATGCATTGCTGAGCAGCACTTTGATTCCTACGAGGAGGTCGAATATTGGGTGCCTGATTGGTTTGCTTTAAAAGACGAACAATTTTATTGGCGTGGTATTCACAAATTGCCAGAAAGGTGGTCACAATGTGTAGAAAACAATGGCCAATACTTTGAATAAAATGTTTTTACTTTTCCCATTAATAATTAGTGTTTTATTTTCAAAAAAACGTAGAACAGTATTTTATGTTCCAAAATGCGTCCCAAATAAAACTTGAAAATGTCAGAATCGTCACCGACATACTTCTGGTTTAACGGAAGACTGCAAGAAACCATCGTTAATATGTTTGTAAAAATTAATTTGACTGAGATCAGTTGTAAGATTTACAATACAAGGCATCGTATGCACCGTTAATATTGGTGATAAAAAAGAGTAGGCATCCAAAGCAGCAGACGAAGCGTAGTTGGAAGTCATGCCTGTTTACAATACCGCGAATATTCAAACGAGGAACTTTCGGAATTTCCAACAATTTTCAAAAAAGAGGAAATGTTGGAAACAGTGTAGCACGTCACTCATCGCTGTATTTCTAAAAACTTCGAAAAAACAACTATGCGACGACGCTTTATTAAAAATGTAAGCCCCAAGTGCGCGAAGTAGATGCATGTGTGCGATAGAAGCTTAAACGAATGAAAATAATAAATTAATAATGTTTAACATTCATATGTTCAAAAGGTTTTGCAAGGAGTCGCTTTCTACAGTAAGCAATTCGATCGGTTTAATGAACTGATTGACCGATCCTAAAGCGAGGGCAGTCAACAGTGTTTCGGGAAATAGCTCTCGGGCCCTTTTTTTCACACGTCCATGAGTTATTTTAAAACACACAGGATGGCGAGAAAAGATTTTCCACTTTGTTACCACACATAGAGCTAGATTTTAATTTCGATTAACCTACAACAGACAACACGCTAATGGTTTTCCTAAAGATTTTCACCTTTCGCCATTATTTATGAAAATCTCAAAATTGTGTTTATTTCAATCGGCATTATGGTACTTACTCCACTCGTTGTAGACCGAAAATAAGCACAATTCAAATAGTTGCAAAGCTGTAGTTATTTAGTTGACAGTAAGGCACTTTGAAAGATGATTACGTGCTCTTGAATTTGATAGCAACTCACTCGACTGTGAACTGAGGTCTGAAGTGAAATATGAAGACGAACGCGAATTCGACAAATTTAAAATCCTCTGAGAACAAATATTCCTTCGAGTCAAATCTTTTGCGCTTGCTTGCAGCCTTTGGGGCAATGAAAATTTACCTGACCTGCCAAATAAATTTCATACCACAAGTTTAGTTCTCCTTTGTTCGACATTAAAGACTTGGACGTCCTTCTCCGCGCTGTCCCAAATAACTCGATAACAGAGTCTCTTCGGAATGACCCTATTGTCCCAATTTGCTCTATATGACCAAATTACTTTCAGTAGTGTGTCCATAAGCAGTGGACTAAGGGCTGAATGAAGAACTTCACTGCACATCGTAAATCGTCATTGAACTTTTTCCACCATCAGCGCAGAGCGTCGATGGAGGAAAAGATCAAAGGGGCTTATTCATCCCAGGTGTCTTCGTCGTAGCGTGAAACAGGGAGTTGAAACGCACAAAGTCAATCAAGGGAAATTAACTTCTTACTGTAAATAACCTTCTTATAAATGCGGTTTTTAAGAAAATTATTCACGCCTTTCGAACGAACTGTTATATACCCTGTTTTCCGAAACGAAATACGAATGAGACAGTGCTTGGAGAGTTCTTCAAAAATTGTGACTTAATACTAACCATCATCTCCTCAAACTTGTTTTCCCTTTATCTGCTTAAATTGTCTCCTTTTGCACTCACGCCTTTCGACCGAACTGTTATATACCCTGTTTTCCGAAACGAAGTACGAATGAGACAGTGCTTGGAGAGTTCTTAAAAAATTGTGACTTAATACTAACCATCATCTCCTCAAACTTGTTTCCCCTTTATCTGCTTAAATTGTCTCCTTTTGCACTCTACCCAAGTGCATTATTTTCACTGCAAGGACCAGTGGGGATAGAAAAAAAACAGGTAGTTGCACTGAATCATCATCGTTTTCAGCAATTAATCACTTGCGTAAGTCTGCTCATCTTCCCTTTGCATGTCATCTCAAAAACACACCTCATTTGCGTAGCAACGGCGCCCCTCATCCAATTCTTAAATAAGCAATTCCGCAGGAGTGTGGTGTATTTCAGTTAACTGAAGTGCAAGTTAAGAGAAATTTGAACCAAATGCCACATACTTTGTCACACAATAGCACTCTTGTCTCGTCGAACTCATAAACAGTGCATAAAAACAAGAAACTATTAATTTCCTACTCGAGAGTATTTCATAATGAAGTGTTTTGTCGATGACAGTCTTCTTTTTGGGCGTTTACTGCCATTTGGGGGATGAAGGTAAGGCGGCACTATTCACCTATTTCTTACGACTCACGTCCTAATATTAAACAGTAAAAACGAGTCATTTAATGGGATTTCTAAAACGTCTTTGACATTTCTCTGAGTGACTGCTTCGAAGGCATTTCTGCTAAGAGAGTCTAGAAGCTATATCATATAGCCTTTTGGGATTCGTTAAGACACGGTATATCACACACATTCGCATTCGTTCATCCCCTGCTTATTTTGTGCAAATGTGTGATGTTGAAGAATACTAAGATGCACAGACAGGTGCGGTGATAGGTGCGATGCTGCCAACTCAGTAGCACAAAGCACACATCCTGGGGCAAAAGTAAAAACCAATCAATAATCATTCAAAACATCATCATATTTTGTTAATTTTTAATTAAGCTGGGAAACAGTGCTCCCAACAACAGACGAGGCGAGGCATCTTCAAAAGAACTTCGCTGAAGGGCTGAAGATCAAAGTGACCCTTAAAAAGAATTATTTTGCTTTTCCCATCAATCAAGCGAAATAACCAACACGCTTACGAGGCGAAACTGTTGGTATATAAGCAGCTCATGTTACACATAAAAGCGAGTGACTTCTCTGCGTGCGTCGACCCGAAGATCACCAAGGAGAAGCTCCCGATCTTCATGCCTAATCTGCACCGGTCTTACCATGGACAAGAACCGGGGGAATGACGACAGTAACCAGGGGTTCTTCTATGTAAGTAAGCAGTTCGGATAACGAGTATATTTTTTAAAGGTATAGAACTTTAAGACCCAAGAAGTGCAAATCGACATCCACCACCTATTCGTCGATTTTAAGGCCGCATATGACAGTGTGCTTAGAGACTAACTATAAATTGCCATGTCTAGTTTTGGCATTCCTACTAAGCTCGTCAGACTTTGTTGGATGACGATGGAGAACTCTCGCTACTCCGTCAAGGTCTGTAGCGAACTCACCGAGACCTTCAATGTCAAAAAAAGTTTTAGACAAGGCCACGCGCTGTCATGTGACTTCTTTAACATCATCCTCGAGAAGATCGTATGTGACTCATAAGTCAACACCAGAGGCACGATCTTCAAGAAGTCAGTTCAATTGCTAGCTTACGCTGATGATATTGACGTGATTGGATCAACACAGCGAGCCATCAATGAGGCGTTTGCTGGCATTGAAGCGGAAGCGGCTAAAATGGGTCTGACGGTAAATGAGGGCAAAACGAAGTAAATGGTGTCATCAAGAAAGGACACACAACAACGACGTCTCGGACAGAGCGTCACACTAGGCAGCAGAAACTTCGAGGTAGCCAAAGACTTCGTCTACCTCGGCTTTCCAGTAAATAAGGACAACAACATCAGTCCCGAAATCAAAAGTAGAAACACTCTTGCCAATCGCTGTTTCTTTGTGCTCAAGAGGCAATTGAGTAATAAAAACTTGATTGCAATGGAAATTGAGTAGAAAAAAACCTTTCTCGAAGGACTAAGTTCGTTTTATACAACAGCTTAATCATCCAATTCCTACCCCATGGCGCGGAAACCTGAACGTTACCAAAGGCGGATGAAGAAGCCCTTAGTATTTTCGAGAGAAAAGTTTTGCGTGCGATTTTCGGTCCTGTTTGCGTTGATAGCATCTGGAGGATTTCACGACGAACTTTATGGGCTGTACAGCGACATGCGTCTACGGATACAACGTTTAAAATGGCTAAGCCATGTAGAGCGTATGGACACCACTGCTCCGGCCCGAAAAGTCTTTGAATAGGTGCCATTGGGACAACGCAACAGAGGACGACCTAGACTAAAGCGGCGCACACAAGTGGAGAAGGACCTCAACAAATTTGGAGTGTGCACCTGGAGGCAACTGGCAAAAGATCGTCCTGGCTGGGGAGGAATATTAGTTGAAGCCCAGGTCCCCTTCGGACTGTCCTGAAACACCGTTACACCCACAAACCTGAATGTCTGGTGTTACGAGGGTTGCCATTATATTTCGGGATTAGAGAAATATTAATCAGCGAAAACAGCTTTATTGTTTTTCAAAATATTCCCTATTAAGATTTATACACTTTTGCATGCGTTTGAACAAATTGTCGACGTACTTCTGTCACTCTGATTAAGGTATCTCCAAAACATGATGGGGTCGAAAAACGTTGAGCTCTCATTTTACTTTTTATGTACGGGAATGAAAAGAAGTCATTCGGTGCCAAGTCAGGACTATACGGCGGATGACTCATCAAATCGATATTTTGAGTACTCAAAAATGCAGTTGTTTGCATTGTCGTGGTTAAGAGTGATTCGTCTTCGGCGGTTAGTTTTCCTGATTTCTTGGAAGACAGCTGGCAAACAAATGGTTGTGTACCATTTGACTGTTTTGTGTTGTTCTAGTGGCACAGTTGCGACATGTCCAGTTTTTCCGACAAAACAGTTGACCATTTGCTTGGAAGTGCTTCGTGCGCGAGCAACTTTTGTTCGATTTGGCTCAATTTGAAACACCCATACAGTCGACTACTGTTTACTTTCGGGCTCATACGCAAAAATCCACCATTCATAACCTGTCACGATGTCATAGACGTGTTTCAAAGCACCGCGATCCTATTTTTGGAGCGTTTGTTTCGAACAATCGACACGAGCCTTTTTGAGCGCTTAACAAATTGTGTGGGATCCAACGCGAACAAATTTTGTTGACGGTCAAATATTGAATGTATGCTGATAACGCCAATGCCCAACGTTTTCTCTATGTCACAATATGTCACATGATGATCTCTCAATATTAGTTGGAGCACAGCATCAATGGTTTCCGGAACAACAACTGAGTTTGGACGACCTTCACGAAATTCGTCTTGGAGTGAACTACGACCTCGGTTGAATCCACCATGCCATCGATAAACACTGGTAATGGATGGAGCTTCATCGCCAAAAATTGAATTAAGTTCATCGATGCACTGTTGTTGAGTTAATCCACGTCGAAATTTGTAAAAAATAAACGTACGAAAATTTTCACGATTTTATATAATTTTTTGGGCGAAATGAATCTTTTAAGTTACTGTAAACAACACAAATAGCGCTCGTATGTCAAAACATTCTGAGTACGTATAACCTCAAAAATGTAAAACTTTATGATAGAACTTTACGATAGAACTTAAAGGCAACATTCGTAGTAATGACTTAGTTTAACTTGTGAACCGAATTTTTTTTTAAACGAAGTTGGCCAGAACATTGCAGGTAATGGTGACCGCTGTGAAGCCATGCTTAATGGCTTTTACATTCATCAAGTGATGTGCTGAAGCTGTTTGTCTTAAAAAAAACTGTGCAGCATGTCACACCGGTTGCGTCACAATTGATTTATTAAGGGAATCATTTAGTTTCTTATTACCGACCCGTGAATTATCCCGCAAATAGTGTTTTTTTTATATCGCTCGACTATATTTTTAGTACATAGCTAGAAAAAGCTGGATTACGCCGAAAATCCCGAAACGATCAACCACTTGGGAGACAACATTTGTTCCATTATTACCGAAACATAGCCACAAATGTTCGAAAAAGTCTTTGAAAATTGGGCTTTCAGATAAGATCAGTTTCGGGCAAACCATGGATCTAATAGCAAAAAACTAAATTACATGTCATAATACCAGGAAATTATCTTCTGAACAAAGTAAATATTACGTCAGTCTTCATCTGGCTTTATTATATTCCAAAGTTCTTTATCCTTAAGAAAAACACTCTTTCAAACAAACAAAAAAAAAATGCTCTAGAGTCCATGAAGAATCGAACTTTGCTTCGGTAGTAAGTACTCGTATCGTGTGTGCTCTTTCCACACAGAAGATTCAGTTTTTTCCGACTCTTTTCAGAAGCTGCTTCAGTCAGTGAATAGATTAGTAGTCGAGGAATGTTGTGCGATGAACCAAATGAGAGGTGTTCGATATTGAAATCGAACATGGGACATTTGGCTGTAAGTGACGCTTCACACTTACTTACTTACACTTCTACCCGCTTGAAAAGGACGTACATCCAAACGAAAAAAATTGTCTAAACTAATAAGCGACTGTGCAAAATGTTGCATTTGACGAACGGGTGATAGCAGCTCTAAAATTAAATCCTGCGCATTAGAGACAAAGAATACGAATGCCTCATTTAAGTATCCTCAATTTATGTCGCCATAACATAACAAATAGACGGCCTCTAAGAAAACTTGCAAATATTCACTCACCTTTTCCGGAGTGCTCTTCTCTTTCGTGCTAACTAAAGACTGCTCAGAGTTAACCAAAGCAACAACATCTTTCGATGTTTGAGGAACTCCACTATTTACAGCATTCTCTGCGTGTAAATTGCTGTGCAGCGGCATCTGTTCGTTATTTGGGTCCGTTTTTGTCGCAAAAACTTCGAAATCCTGTAATTGAGACTGTTGACATAATTCACATGAGTTCACAAGTTAACTGTGGGCGTTCAGAGTATATCAAAGTACCTGTCGCATACGATCATCCTCATCTCGATCCAAACTCGATATACTCTGACTTAGTTCAGAGCCAGTTTCCGAAGCTCTAGAGCCTGCAAAAAAAATTAAATCCACAATGTCACACAACAACCGTAAAGTAAAGAGCTTGTGTGGCGGTACCATGTCGACTGCTGGTTGAATTGATTCCAGTGCTCATGCCACCACCGGTGCCGATGGAATGAATTAAATTCGATTTGTCGTAACCCTTGCACACAACCAGATGTATTTCATTGCCAGCTGTACGTAAGATGTTCACTGCATCCTGATGGGCAGCGCCCAACAGGGAATGTCCATTAACTTCCAGAAGACGCATACCCACCTACGAAACGGATAAACGAAAGCATATAACAATCAAATTCAGTGTAAGTGTCGAAAGTTTATGGGTGAATTGAATTTTCACTCCTAATGCATTTAAGGTCTTTCCGAACGTAAATCGAATTCGAAGAGTATTATGTTTCCATTTTAAATACCCTTTGAATGTCAGCTGAAAGCATTAAATTTTCAGGCAAGAAAATCTCTCAGCTTCGAAAACGGGGGAATGTGTCTGTTGTCTTTGCGAACTGTTCGACTGGGCGGACAATCCAAATAAACAAAAGGACTCCGGTGAACAGTGCCGAGAGACAGCGCTCGCTAGGGGGAAAAGGATGTGAAATAAATAATTCTATAACTCACCTTGAGTCTTCCGTCACGTCTGGCGGCGCCCACTGAATTTATTTTGGATACGAATACACCCTCGTCTGTGGGATCCACTGGATTGCCACGCTGTCCATTCAGGCCACCTTTGATGTGCATTCCCAGTCGTTCACCTTCCGCTTTTTTAATAACAATCGTCTGTTATGATGAGAGGAATAGAGGATTTGTTTTAAAAATTTATGATATACTCGAAGGATCTATGAATTGAAGTAACAATTTATTTGGTCTTATTCTAGATTCAAAAAGAGTCTTTAGTTCTTTCTCAGTACATGATCTGCATCTGCATTATGAGACGGATTGGAATTTTTTTCTTCTTTAAAGGATTGGAGAGCAATTTACAGCACAGCAGTGAATGATGAAAATATTGGTGTGAAGACCAAGAGGAGTTTCAAATGCTGTGGTAAAGGAAATAAGTAACTGAGCTGATGCCGTGCAAGAGGTGAAAGTTATTTCAAAATTTAAGAGGACATTCCTATACTTAGTTGAGAGTTTATTTAGCAATTACTGCTGGGTTTTTTAATTTCTTCACTGTTCATTACAAATGACAAAGCAGAGTTATTCAACTGAAGGACTTCCAGTAGGACACCAACATCGAACTGTGCATGGTTTGTCTGCGAGTGCATTCAGACAAATTAAACCAAACAGGAAATCTGCAAAGAAACGCTGTTATCGACAACGAACGCAGTTTATGGACTCTTCGAACAGACGAAAAGAGAAGAAAACTGGCTGCTCGGAAGGAGATGAAAAGGCATTTTATCTCCATCAACAAGCCTTCGAGGTCTAGAAAAAAAAAATCAGTTTTGCAGAAAGAAACCACCGACAAGCAGAATATTCCATTTCATTTGGAAGATAATGAACAGATGTGAGATTTCGTTTTACGTGACCACCTGCCTTAACGGCTTTTATCACGGGGAACCTTTTAACAAGAGTCGTAAGTAACGCGAGACTAGACGCCTTAGTTACCCAAGTACCAAACTGAGATCATGCTTGAGGGGCAATCACCCCACCTTGGTTTGATGCGAAGCCTTTCTAAAACCTCTTTCGCTCTCTGGGTCGCAGCGCCCGGTTGAGAATGCAACTCCACACTGAGAAGGGATAGTCCGCTAACCGTCTTGCCTAGTTGTACTTAAATAATGAACTAAACAAGTCAGCACAGTACACTATCCTCGACTCTACTCGCGATGTTAGGTGGTAAACCACAGCCACCACGATACTCCCACAAGGGGGCCTACCGCACGGTCAGGCTGGAACCGAAGTTCCAGGGGCCCCTGACCTCCCGTGGCACCAAAATACAGCCTTTGGTCAAGCTGTCACTACAAGGCAGGCTCTCTAAAAGCCTGGGTCTGTTAGCCGCCATCCGTAGATGGTCTTTTCTCCATCAGTGATTTCGTTGACACTATAAATAGTGATACGGATGTGATTTTGAATCATGTGATTCATAAATCAAGTCACATCATCTGGAAGATAATGAACAGCAATTTCGTCCACTCGGTTAGATCGGCTTAGACCAGGTCAAGCAAGCAACTTCTAGACTTGAATCAAATAGAGCTGCTGGAACGAACCACGGAACTGTTCAAAGCAGTTGAAAATGTCCTGGTTAAGCTCATGTAGAAATTCATCTGTAAACTATAGTTTGGAGAAAGCGTTCCCAAGGAGTGGAATCTTAGTTTTGTCTTTCCGATCCAAAGTAAAGGAGCTGGAGAACAACAGCTGCAACAGCTGGAGAATTCGTGTTCTTGTTCATGGCATACAAAACCCTGTTTTATTTGAACGACTGAAACCATTTATCAGTGATCAGATTTTACGCACGGAAAGTACACCATCGGCGAACTACTACGTAAGATCCTGAAAAACACTCAGTCCCTCGATTTTAGTGCCATATGGGGCGCATAGGCGTTACTTACACAATGCCATCTGAAATTCCTGCCAAACTCGACGATAACCTTTAATAACGTACTCATTCAAGGTGGTAACAAACTCACCGACACTTTCAATGTCAGAAAAGTGTTTTTCCTTTTAGTGCAGCGGACCGTTGTCATGTGATTTCCTTAACGTGCAAAACTCAAATTTCTGCACCAGAGGCATTGTATTTTAACGACATTGGCTTGATTGGACGAGGGTAAAACGAAGAACATGCTGTCATTACGAAAGGAAATAAAACGAAAAAAACTGGGACAATAACAACAGTACCAACGTCAAGCGATTGGCTTGAGACTCAATCAACAGAGCCAATTCTCGAAACACTACACAAGTACATAGACTCTAAAGCTGAGAGAGAAATTCTTGGTCGTTGCGAGTGAAAAAATTGTGCGTCCGATGATAACGTCTGCAAGGTAAGATTCAACCATGAGATTCATGATCTGCACAGGGGCATGCACCTTTTCTTCGGATGGAACGCTTAAGATGGCTTATGGTGTGTAGATTAAATAAACACAACAAATCAGACCCAAAGAGTCTTCGATTCGGAGTCATACGCACGTTCTCGAACACATGAAGTGGGGTACATAACATCCATGGCATACCGACGCAAAAAGTCCTGTTTATTCTGACGAAACAGCTCCAAACAGCCCTTAGAATCTTCGACACGTTGTTGTTTTTGGTGCATTGTGAGCAAACGCGGCATTTATCTCGAAAACAGTTTAGGTAGGTAGGTAGGTTAAGGTGGCTGATGAACACACTTAGTCCCATACAGGACCATTGTGCTACCAGACCATGTGGGAAGAACCTAAAACCAGCTGGAGCCGATGATAAAGTTTAAAATGTCGGTGGGAGGGGTTTTATTGAGGAAATAACTTCCAAAGTGTTTGTGTCTGAGGCGGGAGAGCGCCGGGCATGTGCATGACAGGTGTAGGAGAGTTTCTGGTTCTTCCTCATCCCTGCAGCTTCTGCAAAAATCGTTTGAGGGAGCCCCTAGCCTGCTAGCATGCTCGCCGATTAGACAGTGCCCGGTTATGGCTCCCATGACCAGGCTTATGTCTGATCTTTTGAGCGATAGTAGCAGTCTGGAGCGTTTGGGTTCAAGAGAGGGCCACACCTTTTTGGAGACGCGACAAAGGTTATACTTAGACCATTTTTGATTAGTCTGATGGATCGCGTTCAAATGCAGTACTAACTCGCATGTGGCGAGAGGGATACAGAGGTGTTTGTGTTCCTGAAGTAGTGGTTGTGTTGTGGCAAGCCTGGCCAATTCGTCTGCTTGACAGTTGCCCGGAATGTCTCTGTGACCTGGCACCCAGTACAGGCTAATGTTGAACTGCTCAGCCATCTCATCTAAGGATGTGCGGCAGGTCATGACCGTCTTGGAGTTTGTTGAGACAGATTCCAGGGCCCTGAGTGCTGCCTGACTATTCGAAAACAGCTTTCTCATGGACAAATCTTCATGCAGTGTGTACACACTGTCTCCTTATATCTTAAAAGTGGCAGCTATCTCAGTGAATTTAATTTTTGGATTTTCCAAAACATTTTGTGTACTTTTTTGACGCTTTCAGGAGTAACCACCTCAATAGACCTTCCAGAGTGTTCAGCATCGTTGGTGTCTGTACGACTCCGTTTTAAGTTAGCACACCACCGACGTATATATGTTGTTCAAGGAACTGAGCCTTTGTACCATTTTTCAAGACATTGCTGAGCTTGCACGGTATTTTTCCCCATCAACAGCAGTGTTTAATCAACACACGAAATTCTATTTTTTCCATTGTGTTAAAAATCGCACAAGTAGTGTCACTAAAGCGCTGTTACTTGTAACCTAGTTATCAGATTTTTTATGAAAATTTAATCATTTGTTTGTGGCGTCCCCTACATGTTAGTTCTGGGACTTTTTGAATGTTGTGTTTTAGGGTTCTTTGAGGTAAAATGAAATGAGGACAAGGACTACACCAGGAATGTCTCTTTCTTGTTGTTGTTTTAATTGTTAACTTTAACCGCTCGTCCGCTTATTTAACTAATTAGGAGTATTCCAGTACCTGAAACAAACAATACAAAACAATACAAAACAACACAAATCAACACAACGTCCTTTCCCGCATTCCGAAAAAATGGGTGAGCGCTCTCCTAACAGAGTAAAATACTTCCCCACCCTTCCGATTCTAACCCAAGAAATTTCTGTGGGTAGGTGGCTGGTTTTCTATCAAGTGAATTAGTGTGCGTACAGATTTAAGTAAGCACTGAACCATTTTCTCTGCGTATGTGCCTCAAATCTTGTTGTTTTTGTTTTCTATATCGAAAAAGGAATTTGATATTATTAATGACATGAGATGCGCTCCCGTACTTTTCCTTTTTCTAAGAGAGTTTTATCCTCATTCCTCAACAAATGACAGACTTCAGAGTTTAGTACAGAAAGTACTGAAACACACATAACATGTAATTCTCGGGTCTTACTAAGCGACGTTTTAGCGAGCGTGCACAATCGGCGTAAGCTGACGAAAGAGAAAGATTATAATGGTGGAGCAGGTTTGCGGATTGAAGTCTATGTCCACCCCGAACTGTGGCGCCGAAATGTGAACAAATGACGGTGAAACAATTCTTCATTTCTTTTCCAAGAAAGAAGAAAAATTGAAATTCCAATCGTTTGTGTAAAGTTACATTAAGTGTCTTTTGTTTCAGATTTCTACTCCGGCAGGGGAATTGCTTCTAGTCGATGTAAGCGAAGTCAACTACCAGGTATACGGATATGAAGTGAGTGTCAAGATACAAATGTCTCGATATTGAACTTTTGTTGTAAACGAGCCCTTATCCTTTTTTGTTTGTTTGCTATGTCATCTGTAAAAAATATTTCAAGTCATTGAACAGACATCATATGTTTTCATCGTGTTAAAAATGTCGAATTTTGTATCAGAAAGTGATTTACGGAAAGCATTAATTTTTTGTTTTCATTTGAAGAAAAGTGCCGCAGAGTCGCATCGAATGCTTGTCGAGACATATGGTGATCATGCTCTATCAGAAGCAACATTTAAAAGATGGTTTCAACGGTTCAGAAATAATGATTTTGATGTGAGAAATGATGAACGTGGAAGACCAACAAAAAAGGTTGAAGACGCCGAATTGCAAACGATATTGGATGGATATGACAATTTGAGTCAAAAGAAAATGGCAGCAATGTTAAATGTTGCACAACAAACAATTTCTGACCGTTTAAAAGCTTTGGGAATGATCCATAATTGTGGAAAACGGGTGCCACATGAATTGAATGAAAGACAGATGGAAAACCGAAAAAACACTTGTGAAATTTTGCTTCAAAGACACGAACGAAAATCGGTTTTGCATCGGATTGTTACTGGCGATGAAAAATGGATTTATTTTAAGAATCCTTAATGGAAACAATCGTGGGTTAATCTGAGACAACCATCAACATCGACTGCGAAACTAGATCCATTCGGCAAGAAGACAATGCTGTGTGTTTGGTGGGACCAGAAAGGTGTGCTGTACCACGAGCTCCTAAAACCTGGTGAAACCGTTAATACTGATCGCTACCGACAACAAATGATCAATTTGAACCATGCATTGATCGAGAAACGACCAGAATTGTCGCAAGTTAGTTTTGCTCCATGACAATGCACCTGCACACAAAGCAAAACCGGTTCAGGATACAATCAAAACACTTAGCTGAGAGCAGCTACAACACACGCCGCATTCACCAGACTTGGCTCCTTCTGACTACTATTTGTTATCATCGATGGGACACGCATTGGCTGAGCAGCACTTTGATTCCTACGAGGAGGTCGAAAGTTAGGTGTCTGATTGGTTTGCTTTAATACCGAACAATTTTATTGGCGTGGTCTTTACAAATTGCCAGAAAGGTGGTCAAAATGTGTAGAAAACAATGGCAAATACTTTGAATAAAATGTTTTTACTTTCCCATTTATAATTAGTGTTAAGTTTATTTTCAAAAAAAATAATCATAACATGAATTGGGTGGCGCTACAGTCCACGGGAGGACCAGAGCCTAGGCAGCTCGTCAGCTGCTCGTGTTGTGCGCGCTACTGTTTTTTTCAGTTTTTTTGCCGACTTCGAACGGCGAAGTTTGAGAAACTTTTTCTTAGACAGTTATTACTCTTTGACTATTGTCAGCAGCTCAAAAGAGGTTTTGCCGTGAAAAATTCGAGGTGTTCAGCCGGGAATCGAACCTAGACACTTCGGCGTGTGAGCGTCGCACTCTACCCACTTCGCCACGGCGGCCATTTAATTTTAATTTATTTGCTTCATGTTATCTCTCCTTTTTTTTCCTTTTGGTGGTCGCCGTGGCGTAGAGTGCGACGCTCACACGTCAAAGGGTCTAGGTTCGACTCCCAGCTCAACAACAATTTTTCGGACTTTTTACGGCACCACCTCTTTCGAGCGGGCTTTAGATTGTTGATTCGACTCAAATTTAAGGTTTCCTCCTAACAATCGGTTTCACACAAACCACAACCACAAAAATATTAATAGCATCAAGAATATGCTCGGAAAACAGTAATAGGAGCAAACAAATTCGTCCATAATGTAAATTTGTAATTAACGGAACTTAGCTCTGGACGAAAAACTAGATTCACCATCGAGGGCAGGACAAAGGGTGCTTCTTAATGTGCAGCATTAAAAGCTCTCTCGCAACAACGGAGCGAAAATAAACTCTTAAGTGAGTTCTTGAAGAAAAAAAATTCACAAAGTCACAAAACCCATAAACCAGGTGAAGCGGGGATAAGTGAAACATTCTTTTAAGACATGACGAGCATAGTTTTAGAATTGTGACTGAGCAAAGTCGAAAATAAGTCATTACGTTTCGTCAAACTTCGACCGCGAACCTGTCTGGATCCGATGTCTGAAAGTTTAAGTTTTGGCAAGTTTCTACAAAAAGTTACTCTCAACAAGTGGTTTACTACCGCAACCACCACTACAGAACTAGAGAAGAGCAAAAACACAAAAATTATGCATAAAATCGGAAAAAATACATTTCTACTTAACTTTCTCGAATGCACTCAAACGAAAATAAAAAGCAATCTACGAGAAATTTTCCTTCAAATTCTACGAATACACATACAGCCGCACTCGGCTGTATATATACAAGTACACTTGAAGTGCAGATTTCCTAAAGAAGCCTGCAATGAAAGCAGTTCGTTTTTGTCTTACCTCGGTTGGAACATAATTTACTTGGATGTGCTTGTAATATTAAAGGCAAAAAATGAAGAAATGAAGAAGTATATGTAGTTAAGCGTGAAGTGGAATGAAAAGAAAACTAAGAATAGCTTCAAAGTATTACTTAGCGTTATTTATAAATAAAATGAAAAGTACATGCGAGGGCGTGTAGGGGAACAAAATTAGTTTGAGGGTATCTTTAAAATGAAAATAAAGGGAAAACAAAATTGCGCCGTATTCACCTGGAATCCCACTGGAAGTGGGTCATGCTGTATGAACAACTTGATGTCGTCGCCTGGCTTCAGCAATTCCATTACGGCCTCTTGGTGTGTTGCACGAGACACGTCCACCCCGTTGACTTTCAGTATTCTATCACCCATTCGCAGTTTACCACATTTTGCGGCAATACCATCTGGTACAATCTGAAAAAGAGAAGAACATGAAATCAGATTGATTAGGTTCAACAAAGGATACATTCAAAGATTATTCTATATGGTAGATTATTCTATATGGTATACTTTAAGTACTTGTTATTGCATTGAGTTCATGGTGGAGATTTGGATCAACAAACTGCGATTTGGACAATGATTCAAGAGCAAGTCAGCATATTCTGACGAAATATAAGGATGCCTTCAATATTCACTAAATTCTTGAACTTAAAACCTTTTCTTTTAAATTTAACAGGAGCGTAAGTGTGAACGTATGAAAATAATTTTTTGTCTCAAGCATTCTTTATGAGCGTGTGAGTTGCTACCTGTCGACAGAAACGAATGTCGGACAGGGACTGAGGGAGATTGAATTTACAGATCTCCAGAAAACCCAGTTTTCCTGTGGTCAATTTCAATATAAGTGGCCACCGTGGCGTAGTGGATAGAGTGCTCACACGCCGAAAATCTAGGTTCGATTCCCTGCTCAAAACCTCGAATTTTTACGCCTCCACCTCTTTTAAGCTGCTGACAACACTCAAAGATCAATAACTGTCTAAGAAAGCTTCCTAAACTTCGCCGTTCGGAGTCGGCAAGAAACTGTAGGTTCCTTCCACGTACACGTTAGGGAACATTAGCCCGCACAACACGAGTTGATGTTGATGAGCAAGCTAGATCCTGGTCCCATAAGGACTGACGCGCCATACCATTAATTAATCGCAATATAAATGAACAACTGCTTACTGTTTAGAACCTTGTTCTACTGCAGAAACCAGGAGAAATATCAAGTTCGAAAATTATTTCAAAAAAGTGAATTAAAAAAAATTCTCAAAGAAATAAATTGAAAATTTCAGTCTGACAACCATTACAATCTGCCATATCGACTTTTCTTTAAGCTTATTAATAAGGGCATCAGACAGCCTTAAATGAAACTCTCAGGTTTCGGATATTTTCTGATTGTAAATCAAAGGAAGCAGCACACTTAATTAATTTTGCAATCAAATATCTCCCTTCCGCCTTTTTGTCTTTTGAATTTTCCGGCTATGTAAAAAGCGCTACAGAGCTCGTATTTGGCAATACTATGCATCATTTGAAAGGTCTTGACATAACTTACGAAACGACGCTACGCATGATTAGTTTGGATATTGCGTTCACCAGTTATAGACGTGTAAACATGGAGTTCACGCCGAAATTTGCGCTATTTTAAAGTTTTCCTTCGTTGAAGGCAAATCCGCTAGAGAAACGTTCCGTGAGATTAATGGTGTTTTGGAGGATGGTACTGTATCACTTCGAACCGCGGAGGACTGGTTTCGACGACTCAGAGCCGGTGAAAACGACACCATGGATAAGCCAGACGGCGGAAGACCTGTGGCGACGAATACCGATCGTATCATTGAAATCATCGAGTTAGACCGGCAGGCATCTCGTGACATCGCCCAGGAGATGGGAGTTAGTCACCAAACCATTTTTAACCATCTGCAGAAGGCTGGATCCAAAAAAATGCTTGATGTTTGGGTGCCGCATGATTTGACGCAAAAAAACCTTCTGGACCGAATCAACGCCCGCGATATGCTGCGGAAACGGAACAAACTCGACCCATTTTTGAAGCGCACAGTGACTGGCGACGAAAAATGGATCACATACGACAATATCAAGCGAAAACGGTGGTGGTTGAAGGCCACTGAATCCTCCCAAACAGTGGCCAAGCCGGGATTGACGACCAGGAAGGTTTTGCTGTGTGTTTGGTCGGATTGGAAGGGAATTTTCCAATATGAGCTGCTCTCATATGGGCAGACGCTTAATTTTACCATATACTGCGAACAACTGGACCGTTTGAAGCAGGCGATCGACCAGAAGCGTCCAGAATTGGCCAACAGGATTGGTGTTCCGCCGGGACAACGCCAGACCACACACTTCGTTGATGACTCGTCAGAAGCTACGGGAGCTCGGATGGGAGGTTTCATTGCATCCACCATATAGCCCGAACATTGCGCCAAGTGATTAAAACCTTTTCCTGTCCATGGCGAACGCCCTTGGTGGTGTGAAGTTGAACTCAAAAGAGGCTTGTGGAAAGTGGCTGTCCGAGTTCTTCGCAAATAAGGAGGGGGCATCTACGAGGGGGTATTATGAAGTTGCCGTCTAGATCGAAACAGATTATCGAACAAAACGGCGCATATTTGAACCAAATCCGATCACTGTAACACTTTTCATGAAGCAATGAATGAAGAGCAAAAAAGCGAAAGGGATAAATTAAAAAAACTATATATAATTTTAATGCATTACATTTTTTATAGGTTATTTATTCTTTATTTCTTTAAAATGTGATTTAGCATCACAAAATGACAAAGAGAATAAAATTGTGCTTTTCAGGTAATTCATATTTTCCAAGGAGAACTTGATCCACGCTATATTATTTCCTTGCGAAAAGAACTAGTTTTTCATTTAAAGGGAATTCACTAGAGATTTCTAATTCATGTCAATTAAGCAATGCCGTAAATATGTAACATCCTAAAGTATAGAAGGCCTTCGTTTGCACATTCATATACTCAAGGAGAAGAATAATGAAAAGATGAGATAAAACTCATCCCTATTCTTCAAACGCACAACACAAAAGAAACTAAATAAAACTTGTTAAACTGAAAGTCCTTAGAATCGCAAAGTTCAAAAACAAAACAACACCCCATTGTGTGTATATTTTCGAAATTCATTTTCCACATAATTTCCAAAAGTCCGATGCAACGAAGAAACTTCCCGGCATCTGTTTCCGGTAAATGGGGTTTGCAACTTTACCCAGTAGTGTATTCAGAATCTTTTAAGGCCAATAACTACCCTGGAAAATTATGCTAGATACGTCATTTCATGTTGTCTGGCGGTCTTCGTGACCACGAAAGCAGATGTCAATGAAGTACGACGGGTGCATTAAAAGAAAACAAAAACTAAACAAATTTATTTGCAATACAAAAACAAAAATCAGTGGAGTGTATGTAAAGTAGAAATAGGAATGTACTTACGTGAGAAATAAAAACTCCAGGCTCTCGTGCCCCAAATGGCACGCAGGAATGATCCGTGCCGCCGATTATACTGAAACCTAAGGAACCCTGATTCTTCGGTAAAACAACCTCCTATTTGCAGATGAATAAAGAAAAAATAAACAAATTAAATTATTAATCGCAAGGACCACATAAAAATTTCAAATTTTTTTAAAGCTAACGCAGCAAGTATCTACGTGTGAAAACGATTTTATTTACAAAAGGCAGTTAAATTCACAAAACAGAGCACAACCCCAAGAAGGTACACACATACTAAATGTTCAAAATGGTTTTCTTTTATTTCTGTACAAAAACAACCATTAAAATCATTCCACAAAAATGTCTGCAAAAAGCTGTGCATGATTGAAAAAATAAAAAAAAAACAAAAACACCACATCAAGCAAATGCATCCTACATGGCCTTGAGTGCAACCTCTGAGCACGTCTATCCAGCAATCTATGAATGTGTATTTACATGTGTATGGTTAGATGGGGTGGGGTGGGATGATAAATACATTTTGGGTGGGAAGATAATTTCAAAACCCATAAGCAAGGGGGGAAAGTGCAGCTTGAGGAAAATCAGTAACCGATAAAACATATAGAAATATTCGCGGCAATCACGGGAAGTTTATTTTATGTATGTACATTGCCGGCTTTTCACGGTGTGCGTGAATCGAAACGAATGCAAATAAAATGTAAATGAACAGTCTACCAAGGATACCCCTTTCTGATTAAGCGTAGCTACTTCTGCTCCGGTTGCAGCTACTGTTTGTGTTGCTATTTCTACTGCTACTATTTTATGGGGCAATATTAAGCTTATAAGGCAAAGGATGAAAAATCCTTCTCACTCTAGAAATCAACACACACACACATACACCGTGTGGGTGGGAGCGGTAATGGATTGCTGTAATCTGTGCATAGCATCAGTTCATTTTTAATGCAAATCTCGAAAGATTAAATATTCAGCAAGAAAAAAAGGATTTAAATTTTTTACTGTACTTAGTCTAAAGAGGATGCTCAAATTTATGTTGAAGATCAAAACGAAACATGAAAGAGTCGTACACATCACACAAACACACACTCTGCAGTTCGGAAATTGTATGGAATGCGACCACTTTTAACAAAGGAAATTAGTTCTTTGACTTCAGTTCTGTACAAGAAATTGATTACTTGTGTATGTTAATTTTTTTCTCACATTGACCTTTACCTTAGGCTTTCCTTGTTACGTTTTGTTAGTCATACTAAAAATATTAAAGTTCTACGCACATTTCAAATAGTGAAAAAAAAAATAATAGTTTAAGTTTTTAATTTTATTTTGTATAACTTAATATATATTAAAAATATTTATATTTGATTATTGTTCTTTAAAAAATAGCAATTCAATTAAAAAAAAAAACCAAAGATAAGAGCACTTTTTTAGAAATATAAAGGTTTGTAAAGTAAATTAACAAAAGAAGAATCTTTCCTAAATGGCAAAACATTTACGTAAATCTAAAGAAAATCTTATACAGTACCTCACCAAATTGAGCGTACACTTATCATTACTTCATATTCGTGCTGTTTTATGGCCGATCATTTTTTTGTTTTATTTTTTGGTATACAATCATAACTGAATACATATCTTAAACAAGAGTATATGCCAAATTCACAGACAGGCGACTTCCTGCCGGTACTTTTCGCATGAAAAAGAAAACAACCCCTGAAATTGATACACAAAATCGAGCATACAGATGTCATTTGTGCGTTATACACAAGCTTCGCAGAATCGATACATGCAAATTTGTTCTGGAAAGAAGCAACAAATGTCCCTGGTGATAATTTCTTCAAACGCTTTTGAACTGAAAAGACCGATATTCTCTTCTTTGTGCAAAAATATGGCAAACATGCGAAAACATACTACTTTGTCAACGAGAATGCTCATAATTAAGCTATTTTGCGAGGGGAAGTCTATGCGAAAAATAGAAGAAACTGTAGGGCGATCGCATGCAACGGTACAAAAAATAATAAATAATTGTAGATATGAAGGGACACTAAAAAAACAGATCTGGAAGGGGAAGAAAAAAATGCTCTCAGAACAAAACGAGCGGTAGATTGTTCGGACAATCAAGTCCAATCCAAAATCTAGCGTTCCAAAGTTGACGGCTGAGGTGTCATCCGTAATTAATAAGCCTCTTTCAGTTGAAACCGTTCGCAGAGTCTTAAGAAGAAATAATTTATATGGTAAGATCGCCCGACGAAAGCCGTACATTTTTCTAGTTAATAAAAAGAAAAGATTGGAGTTTACTAGACAATATGTAAACCACCCGCAAAGCTTTTGGGAAGGTGTTTTGTTTTCAGATGAAACAAAAATAAATTTTGGGTTTGATGGCAAACAAATTGTTTGGAGGGAACCGAATACAGCTCTCAAAGCTAAAAATATAAAGTCAACCATAAAACACGGGGAGGATCTGTGCTGTTGTAGAGTTGTATGGCTTCAAATGGCTACGGAAAGTTCGAATTTATAGAAAATAATAATAATAATTGTTGGCGCGACAGTCCACAGGGAGACCAGGGCCTAGCTTGCTCATCAACTACTTGTGTTGTGCGCGCTACTGTTCTCTCACGAGTAGAAGGGACCTACAGTTTTTTGCCGACTCCGTACGGCGAAGTTTGATAAGCTTTCTTAGACAGTTTTTACTCTTTGAGTGTTGTCAGCAGCTCGAAAGAGGTGGTGCCGTGAAAAATTCGAAAAATTGGTGTTGAGCTGGGAATCGAACCGACACCCTTCGGCGTGTGAGCATCGCACTCTACCCACTACGCCACGGCGACCACAATTTATAGAAAATACTATGGACAAAATTGGGTACTTGAATATTTTAAAACAAAATTTACGAAGTTCCGCAGTAAAATTAGGTCTACCTTCGGTTGACTACAGTTGGTAGGTACCTCCAACAAGATAATGATCCGAAGCACACCTCTAATTAGTACGCGTATGGTTGCTTTATAACGCTCCAAAGCAGCTAAAAACACCCCCACTAAAAACTAAAATTCAGGCAGCTTGGGAAGGGATTCAGCCATCTTTTCTTTTCTTCTGAAAATCAATCTTTTACTGAATCATCTTTTACTGAAAAACTGGTAAAATCCATGCCACGACGGTTACAAACTCTCATATATGCTAAAGGAGGAGCTATGCGTTACTGAAATTTTATTTGTAACTGTTTTTGTTTTGTGTTTTAGTCGTAACTCGAATTCATTTTAAGTGTATGCTCAATTTTGTGTGTTAAAATGAAGTGCTTGTTTTATTTTGCTTAGAAATATAAAGTTTTTTTTTTAATTTTCATATTTTTGTTTATGGTTTTTAGCAATTGAAATATGTCAATTCGAACTGCATTTAAGTTTTATTAATTACTTTTTGTAAGGCGAAGAAGATAAAAATATGTTTAAGCTGTGAGTGTATGCTCAATTTTGTGAGGTACTGTATAAACTCGGCATTATAATTTGAATATGATTTTTGGTTTATTATTACCAAGGCTACGTCAGGCGTTCCCTCTTCTGAAGCCCGAATTTTTTAAGACTTTTCCCAGCATTTGTGACTGCAATAAAGTGGCGAATGTTGTTTTCCAAATGGACAATCGTTTAGGATTTTTCGGTGTAATCAAGCAGCTTTACACATCCTAACAAAAATTAGTCAAGAGGCATTAAATTGTACAATCTTGAGGTAAGAGTCGGCATGAAACTATAATAATAATGATAATTGGGTGGCGCGCCAGTAGATAGGGAGATCAGGGCCTACCTTACTCATTAGATACTCGTGTTGTGCAAGTAGTGCGCACAGGAGTAGAGTAGAAAGGACCTACAGTTTTTTGACGAATCCCGAACGGCGAAGTTTGAAAAGCTTTCTTAGGCAGTTATTACTCTTTGAGTGTTGTCAGCAGCTCGAAAGAAGTGGTGCCGTTTTCAGTCGGGAATCGAACCTGGACCTTTGGCGTGTGAGTGTCGCACTCTAGCCGCTGCGTTACGGCTGACACAACGTGAAACTATACGGTAACTAAATGTTTCCTTCAATAAATCAATTGTGGCACGATCCGCTTGATATGTTGTACAGTTTTGTTGAAACTACAACTTCTGCACTTTGAGGTTGTTCAATTGATAAAGAAAAGGTTAGTAATAGAGGTCACCATTGACTGTAACGTTCCTGCCGGCATCGTCTGAAAAAGTGCGAACCATGTACTCCACCAACATATTCGTAAAAGTTCACAGTCAGTTTTTGCGGATATTACAGTATGTGAGAACATTTTCTTTAAATGTATCATAACCCTAAATATGGTAGTTGTGTTTAAACAATACGATTTTGAAACTGGGATCAATTTGTTTTGGCCCCATTCCCCGGTTCTACTTCTTGCTTGCCTGGGTCACTGTACTCATGTCAAACTAAAAATAAATCCCTTGCCCGCTGTCAAAATTACTGCCAGTTAAAAAATATCTTTGAAAAATTTAGGAAAATTCAAATGAGACACCGTATGTTGCATAATTTTTTGGGACTAGTTTTACTAAATCTTTGCCACATTGCAGACTCAGAATTTAATCACATCCACATTCAGCTGTCATACACTGTCGGACTCTTGTATGAGAATAATAGAGCATGTGTGTGGGACGATGAACAAATTTATGAGAAGTTCGAAACTACAGTGGATGTCTAAAAAGGCCGTATTTTAAGCGCCCTTTTTTATACTTTATATATTATATATCAACGAAATATATATAGTTGAGGGAGTTTAACAGGCCACGTGCGGCCGAACAACTTGCGGAGGCCCTTGACTACTACAAAGCAGACATTACCGCCATGCAGGAAGTGCAATGGGATGGGCTCCGCAAGAAAGCGATGAAAAACTGCGACATCCACTACATTGATTGCTGCAGAGAGAGAAGACAGCGCTTATTCGGATGCGGATTTGTTGTTCGAGGTAACCTTAGGCAAAACGTCTTGAGATACGACCCCGTGTGAGAACGCCTCATGACAAGGCTGAACTCGGGAACATCAGTCTAATATGCGCTCACGCCCTGACAGAGAAGGATGACAACACTAGGGATGACTGCTATGATCTGCTAGAAGTGCCCCAGCTACGACACCAAGATCGTTCTAGGAGACTTCAACGCTCAACTGGGAAAGGAGGACATCTTTGCTGGAGTTATCGGTAAACACAGCCTACACGACAACACAGCCGGAAACGTCATCAGGCTGCTGGACTTCGCAACAAGTCGGAACCTCTCTGTAGCTAGGACGCGGTTCCCACACTTGTGCATCCAAAAAGGAACCTGGCGATCCACTGATCAATCAACCGTCAACCGTATTGATCGCGTTGCGATCGACTTCAGACTCTTCTCCAGGATTCCCCATGTTCGAACCTTCCGAGGTGCAAACATCGAATCGGATCATAACCTTGTTGTAGCCAAGGTAAGAGCCCGGATATCGAAAGAGCAACGAAGTAAAGACAGGCCAATACGTCGGAAAGCTACAATTGCAACAGATCGCTAGAAGCTTTACCGACCGAGTCTCTCTGAAGTTCACCGCTGCCTGGCCATAGAAGAAGTTTGGAAACGTTGTCAAGAAGCCATCAAAGAAGCTGCACATGAGTGGCACCTGGGTTTCACGTCTTCACCCAGAAGGCACCAATGGTTTAACGAACACTGCAGGCAAGCGCATGCAGCAAAACAAGACGCTGCAACGAACAATGAGGGCTATTCGTGAACAGAGAAGAATGGAAGAGCTCCGGCATCTCAGAAGAAAAAAGAAGGAGCACGAGAAGCGCGCTGTCGACGGAATGGAAATGAAAATGTTATGGTAGGAATGAAATCCGAAAATTTTTTCGAAAGGTATAGCTATCTGGAGGATACAAGATTCGGACTGAAGCCCGCCGGGATCGAAATGGACAACTTTTGGTAGAGTCGCAGTCTGTGCTGAGAATCATTTCTGTAGACTAGAGAAGATTTAACGACGAACTCTATGGCCTGTACAGCGACATGAGCCTGATCAAGCGTCGGATACAACGCTTAAGATGGCTAAGCCATATAAAGCGTATGGACACCATGGCTCCGGCCCGAAAAGTCTTCGAATCTGAGCTATTGGGACAAGGTAACAGAGAACGGCTCAGGCAGCGGTGGAGTACACAAGTAGAAGAGGACCTCAACCAACTTGGAGTATGCAATTGGAGGCCCCTGGCGAAAGATCGTGCTGGCTGGAGAGGCATGTTAGTTGAGACCCACGTTCGACCCGGACTGTAGCGCAACATGAAGAAAAAAGCCTAGTATCTTAAATGGTGGACGTAACAGTCTAACGTGGTAACGCTCTAATATTGCAAAGATTTTAATTTTACGTACATACAGTCAGAAATGATATCAGTTTTAAAACAAACCATTTTGACTTACTGAAGAAAATTCAGTGGGAGGATACGAAGGTTGCCTTTTATATTTCGGGATTGGGCACCCCTAGTGTTGCAATGTGGCATCTGCCAGCTTTATCGTAAAGTTTGACATTTTTGAGGTTATACGTACTCAGAACGTTTTGACATACAAGCGCTATTTGTGTTGTTTACAGTAATTTAAAAGATTCATCTCGCCTCAAAAATGGAATTGATGTAAACCGTGAAAATTTTCTTGCGATTATTTTTTACAACTTTCGACGTGGACTAACTCAACAACAGTGTATCGATAAACTTAATTCAATTTTTGACGATGAAGCTCCATCAAGGACCAGTGTTTATCGATGGTATGGTGAATAGGCATTATAGTGGGACCAGCATATATTCAATATTACATGAACATTTGACCGTAAAAAAAAATTTTTTCGCGTTGGATCCCACACAATTTGTCAATAGCTCAAAACAAGACTCGTGTCGATTGGTAGAACGAAATGATCTAAAAATACGATCGCGGTGCTTCGAAACACGTCTATGACATCGTGACAGGTGATGAATCGTGGATTAATGCGTATGAACCCGAAAGTGAACAGCAGTCGACTGTATGGGTGTTTCAAATTGAGCCAAATCCAACAAAAGTTGCTGGCGCACGAAGCACTTCCAAGCAAATGGTCAACTCTTTTTTCGGAAAAACTGGACATGTCGCAACCGTACCACTAGAACAACGCAGAACCGTCGATTCTGAGTGGTACACAACCATTTGTTTTCCAGTTGTCTTTCAAAAAATCAGGAAAGCCGACCGCCGAAGACGGATCACTCTTCACCACGACAATGTGAGCTTTCACACATCGGCTCAAACAACTGCATTTTTAAGCACTCAAAACATCGATTTGATGAGTCATCCGCCGTATAGTCCTGACTTGGCACCGAATGACTTCTTTTCATTCCCGTACGAAAAAAAATAAAATGAGAGATCAACGTTTTTCGGCATCTGAGGAAACGGTTGATGCGTTCAGAATGCATGTTTTGGACATGCCTCAATAAGAGCGGCAGAAGTGTTTCGACAATTGGTTCAAACGCATGCAAAAGTGTATAGATCTTAATGGGGAATATTTTGAAAAACAATAAAGCTATTTTCGATGATTAATAATTGTTTTTGTTCTCTAATCTCGACATATAAAAGGCTACCCTCGTATAATTTGATTTACTAAGAATTGCCCCATTGATAATTTTTGAAGGGCATTAGCCCTTCTTGATACCAAAACGTCTGTGGCAAATCTTCGACATAAAGACACTAAGCTGATAACTGACATTACGTTTCAGCCCTCTCCTCAGAATTCACTTTTCAACAAAGGTGAGTACTTGATGTAAAAATGGTGTCATTAGGTGGGGCCCAGGTTACAAAATAACCGATAGTTTTTGGCCTCGTGTGGTGTACCCGCTTGTCGACTTTTTCTCACTCATCCGATTTGAGGTGGATTTAAACATTAGCCGCCAATTACCAACCCAAAGCTTAATTGTGTGTTCGTTCGCCGGTACATTCTTAAATGCGTCAGTTTTGTTTTTAGCTGCCAATGCCGCATAATGTCAAATTTGAGCTCAAGTTAGTAAGCAACCTAAAGCATTTGGACAACAATAATTATAATTTTATGGCGCGACAGTCCACAGGGGACCAGAGCCTAGCCTGCTCATCAACTACTTGTGTTGTGCGCGCTTCGGTTTTCTCGCAAGTAAACGGGACCTACAGTTTTTTGGCGACTCCGAACGGCAAAGTTTGAAAACCCTTTTTTCTAGACAGTTATTACTCTTTGAGTGTTTTCAGCAGAGGTAGTGCCGTGAAAAAAGTTTTCAGAAATTTTCTTAGACTATTATTAGTCTTTGAGTATTGTTAGCAGCTCTAATAAAGGAAGAAGAAAAATTCGAGGTGTTCAGCTGGAAATCGAACCTGAACCTTCGGCGTGTGAGCGTCGCACTCTACCAAATACACCACGGCGATCACAGTTGGACAACAAGTAGTATGCAAAAAAACCGCTAAATGTATTTATGACTAAGGAGAAAATTGTATTGGAGTACAGCCTTATAGCCAGACTCCTGATCGTTTGAACAGGGAGACAGTTAAAAAACATGGCTAGAGCTATCAAAAATAGCCGACTAACGATCTGTTATTAATTCAGTGAAGTATGCACATGTGGTATATGTTCATGCTCAAGAAGTCCTTTTGTTGTTTAATTCCTGCAATAACTTCCAAGGCGAGGATTGTTTTGTCGAAGAAAACAAATATAAGCATGCGAGGAAGCGACCAAGGGAGAAAGGAATAACAAAAGAGAACAATGTATTACATCCAGAAGACCATATGGAAAGTGGTAGATTAATTTTCCATTTCATTTTAAGTTGAAACTGAAAAATGGAACGAATTCGGACAAAATAATCTTGCATCATCAGAAGGCGAAGCTGAAGTATTTGTTAGCAACCTCCTTCGCACCTTGCAACACAGCGATAAAACAATTTTAGATACTTCCCCCCCAAATACACGTTTTACGCGTTTGGCATGGGATTTCAACATTAAACCAAAGACTGAGAACAAAACTGAAGTCGGAAGGAGATAGTGTAACCGCATGTTAGTTGGTCATTATGCTTTGCATCCAGTTCCATGCTCACGCTCTGTTCCTTATCATCTTCCCTGCATAGAGGCAGCAATGAGCTCGGAACATAAACACGAAAAATAATTCCCACGTCCAGTTTGTATTTGATGACGCCAGCGCATATTGTGTGATATTTGCTTCCAAATGCCAAATGTGTGTTCTCTCCCCCACGGCGCAGTCATTCATACTTTTTTTATGACATTCAAATGAGAGACTTCCACACACATGGCCGACAACAGAAGTCAGCTGTAAAAAAGCTAGCATATAAAAAATCGACATAAAATAGGCTGATGATCAAAGCACAGATGGTCGTTAATCCATTTGCAAGACTGGGTAGGGAGATATTAATAAATAGAACTAGAGTCAAATCATCAAATTGATGAAAATCTGGTCCGCGCTTTTATTGATTCCAAAAGATTAGAAATGTGGGGCAAGAGCATTTTTAGTGTTCTTGTGCTCTAAGACGAGATATTTTTGTCAGAATTTTTATGTCAAGTAGAAAAACTACAAAAATAACTTTTCCTTCGCAGATGATCTTCCTCCAAATGTTGGGCTATATTTAAATTTTGCAAGACAAACAATTACGCGAAGATGCGTAATTCATCCAAGGCCTGGTTGTATAGTTGTTGCGACGATGTAGTACAACAGATTTGATTTCCAGATTACTGCTGGCAATATTGCCTTAAATTGAAGCAATTGGCATGCGTTCCAAGGAGACCTCACCTTTTTTCTGGTCTTTTTAAAAAGTGTTTAGCTTCCCTAGGTCCTTTTTTAAGCTTCTTCCTGTTATGGAAACTTTATTCTTTCTCTGGCAAGGCTATAAAACTTGGCTATTAATTTTTGTTAGTGGCCCCCCCTGTATGGCCCGGGACTTATTGAGCGAACATGTTTACCATGGTCTCCTCAGCCTAGCCGCAGAGCGGCAGATTTTTGTTGGTTCTCTTTGTGCTCGATACAGCATTGTCAGGTCAACACATCTAAGAACTGCATTTTATGCTGTTTTTTGAGCGTTGCATACCTTTCTGAAGGTTTTTAATGCGGTTCCTCAATTTGTTTCTATTTTCAACACCGACAAGAATTATAAGAGTTTTTGTTTCAAAAAAACCTGTCTTGAACCGTTTAAAAGGCATTTCGTTATTCTTATGTCATGTCATCCAACACGACTTGAGTTTGATTTTTCTTTACAACCACCATATACATTTTGACGTCTTTTTGACAGACCCAGGCCCAGGAGAGTCATAATAATTTGTTGGCTCGACAGTCCACAGAGGGACCAGGGCCTAGCTTGCTCATCAACTGCTCGTGTTTTGCGCACTACTGTTCTCTCTCGAGTAGAAGGTACCTACAGTTTTTTGCCGACTCCGAACGGCGAAATTTGAGAAGCTTCCTTAGACAGTTATTACTTTCTGAGTGTTGCCAGCAGCTCGAAAGAGGTGGTGCCGTGAAAAATTCGGTGTTCAGCCAGGAATCGAACCTAGCACCTTAGGCGTGTAAGCGTCGCACTCTACCCACTACGCCAGTAGTCATAAGACCACAAAAAAATTGTGTTAAATTAGTGGCAAGCAAAGGAAACGGATACGGTCCAGTCAGTAATTAACCTAAGCACCTGATGGCGCCACTATCGCAAGTGAGACTAACTTTCGAACATTCTCGCATTCGGCTATTGTCAAAAATTACGTCGAATCAGTATACGTGGTATTCGAAAAGATGAAAAGGGGGAGTATTAGAAAATAACTGGATTCTGGCTTTTAGAGAAATCGTCCAGTGAAGCCTATACATGCACACGCTTTGCACGGTAGCTCTACTCCTTCGATGAAGACACTGAGGAATTGATGGAAAATGTTGTAAGCTCCATTCGAATGTCCAGAAAATGATCAAAAACTGGAACTGGAAGTGTTGGTTCGGTGACCCCGGCGTAGTGCTATGCTTCATAAGCGGAGTTATCCTGCATGACGGCGTCAGTATGATGTATAACTTACCACGCTTTAAATTCATCGGAAGTTAGGTATATACTTTTTTCGCCTGAATAAAAAACCGAAGAATGTCGATATAGTGTGATCTTATCCTGCAATTTCTGCAAACAAACACATTACAACAAAAATCCCTAGTTGCCAAAATGTAAGAATTAATGAGAAAGTGTTCCCAAATGAAATTAAGCAAAGTTTCGACTGCATATTTGTACACAAAGCTGAAGACATCAGAGGAATCGTGTACATGTCCCTTCATAAATTATACAAGCAACCAAACACACGCTCATCACGAGATATTAATATCCAAGAGTTCCCCGACACACTAGGAGCTAATAAACGCGTTTATTCGGATGATGTCATTACGTTGTGCATCATGCAGGACAAATATTGACTAATTCAGTTTCTGAAATAGACTAACCGACACGAGATTATCTAAATAAATTCCCAGAATTCCAGGAGATAAATTCTTGTGTCCAGGAGCTGTCGCCAGAGGTTTGTGTGCCTTAATGGAAGATTATGCATTTAAATTAGGGCAAATAGGTTAAGTGTGTTTTCATCGCAGGAATAGTTTTCGGAAACCTGTCTGGTAGAAGGGGTCTTCTGGGTTGTGTGAGGTGTTAAAGGAAGACTTCCAAAAAGGGCTTCAGACGGCTAATTATGAAAACATTTAGGTTGTTTAACTGCTTCAATTTTTGGAGGAAGTTTTTATATACGCAAATTTAATGAGTTGCAGTAATTGGTAATTTCTGTTTCCGCCTTCATTATGGTCATGGTGTAACTTCCTCAATGCCAACGGGGCTTCTGCCGTAACACTTAGAGGTTCTTCAGAACTAAACTGCTCTTGGGTGGGACAGAGTAGCAACACAAAAAATAGTATACAGCCAACGAAAGGGTCTGGCTATGACAGATTTTGGTGGAAGAAAATAAATTCACACACTTTCTGTGCAAAGTTGTTAGCATTCAATCAAACACTAATTTACTTCCCAGATATTTCTCCCTTTATTTTTCCCTCCCTTTAGTTTTCGGAAACATGTCTGGCTGACGGTGCCTTCTGTATCGTGTGAGACAAAGTGATGTATTAAAGAAGGTATCCTAAAGGGGTCTCACACTCCTAATTTTCAAAACATTCAGGTCGTTAAACTGCTTCAGTATTTGGAAGAAGTTTTCATATACGCCAAATTAACGAGTTTCAGTAATTTGTGATTTGTATTTCCGCCTTAATTGTGGCCATAGTGTCACTTCCCTTTGCCAACGAAGCTTCTGCCGCATAGCTTAGAGGTTCTTCAGAACTGAACTGCTCTTGGGTGGAACAGACAAGCAAAAAAAAAAACAATAGTATACTGCCAGCATAAAGGTCTGGCCGTCACAGATATTGGTGGAAGAAAATAAATTCACATATAAGGTTGTCAAATATCTCCCATCTGTTTCTTTTTTTTTTGTTTTTGAATTTTCTGGGTATGTACAAAGGGCGACAGAGCTCGTATGACGTAACCTACAATTCTTCTTGACGTAACCGACACTATGCATGATTAGTTCGGATGTGGCGTTCAACAGTTATAGACGTGTAAACATGGAGTTCATTAACGCATAAATTCGCGCTATTTTAAAGCTTTCCTTCGTTAAAGGTAAACCCGCTAGAGAAACGTTCCGACCGGACATAGCGCCAAGTGATTACCACCTGTTCCTGTCTATGGCGAACGCCCTTGATGGTGTGAAGTTGAACTCAAAAGAGGCTTGTGAAAAGTGGTTGTCCGAGTTCTTCGCAAATAAGGAGGGGAGCTTCTACGAGGGGGTATTATCAAGTTGCAGTCCAGATGGAAACAGATTAAAATTAAATATATTTGAACTAAATCTTATCACTGTAACACTTTTTATGAAGCATTGAATGAAGAGCAAAATAACGAACGGGAGAAAATTGATAACCTTATACTTTTTGTGCAAAGTTGTAAGTATTTAATAAAAACAAAATAATTTAATTACTAGGTCTATCTCATTTTAGTTTTCTTCAAAAAGGGAATGACAACCATATCAATTAAGCACAGAAAAGAACAGAGCATTGGGCATCGTTTAGAGGGATTCAGAACATTTTGCCCCTAAACAAATAGTCAGAATTACACAGTTGAATAAAATGTATCTAAAAACATTTCTGTGTGCGTTTTAAACGTGTGTTTTCTTTTTTTTCTTCATTCTGAGTCGACAATAAACTGCAGGTCTGAGGTACCGTAAAAGAAAAGATGCACAACTGAAGATTTTGCTGAAGAATCCAAGCGCTGGTCATTTCTGGATTCTGTTGCTGCCACATTATTTTTCCTAAGAATCTAGTTTTTTGATGACTAGAGAGTTTTGAAACACTATTAAATAGGGTCCACGATATTTTTTGCGTTGTCAGAAGTTACTTATCAAAGTAGAAAGCAACCTAAGTTTCTTAAATATAATTTATCAAACGTGTTTAACCTGAATGCATTTTTCGACAATGCGATAGCTTTTTTTTCTTGAATAGTGCGTCCGAAGAGTATCATGAAAATAGCTGCCATAAAAAAATCCTTAAGTACCAAAAACCGTTCACACAGATGGTGCTATTTGAAGTGCACTAGTGGTCTTTACGTTTCACAAGTGATAACAGTTTTAACTTTTCCCGGTTGTCCAACTACACTCGAAACTTTGGGAAAATTGAAAAATGCATGAAATCATGTTACAGGTTAATGGCGGACAATAAATAAATTTGTTTGACTTTCTGCAATGCATCGGCCTTCTAGTTAGCTTATTTCATAGGAAGGTTTGGGAATAAAGATAGTGTTTCCCATATTCCTGCTCCCATAATCCAGAATCTGACGTCTGTTGTTATGTTATGCTGTTTTCCCTGTTGTTTGTTTTAAAAAGCGATAACAATCGCTCTCATATTTTTAGGCAATGATCTCAATTCCCAAATTTCAAGTGAAAGCAGCTATACAATTTAAAAGTAAGTCAAGCACCAGAAGGTAGAAGGTATTTTATAGAAACTTTGGCTGTGGATATGTAATCAAGAACTATTTATTGTTGTAAAACCGTCACATATTTTCGGCCATCATTACCGTCTAAATCAATTTATTGTAAACAGGATTGCCAAATCAAATTGAATTTTTTCTTTCTTTCTCGTGATTCTGAACAAAACATACATTATGATCCTTAACTTACAGTGAATCAAAAAGAAACCGGGACACTTATTACCTTCAAATTCACCTTGAAATATCTCAGCAATTTTTTAATATATTATAACGGAATTAATTGCATATGAAACTGCAGTTTAGTACGGTTTCACTAATCCAAACACATTTATTGTTAATTTTTTAATTTTAGCAACTCAAGGTTTAAATCAAAACTAGTGCAAATTCATCGGCCAAAAAAAAACATCGGCTAAACAAAAAATTGAAAATAATTATTTTTTGAAATCTTTTGTGTGTTGTCGTTTTGCTTTTATAACTTCCTGCAATCTTCTGTTCATCGATCCGACCAGGTGTTTGTTACAGCCGATGGAATTTTTTGCCATTCTTCATACCCGTCTTTAACCCTTCTCTGGTACAAATAGTTTTTTTTTTCGAACTTCCTTTTCTAAAACAGCCCAAAGGTGCTCTATGGGATTAAGATCCGGACTTTGGGGGGGATGCGGCAACTCCTTTTTTATGTTCCAAACACACCAATCTTTTGTTATACCGGCTGTGTGCTTTGGATCATTATCATACAACAGTATTACACCCGGCGGTAGTTCCTATTTTTGTTTGGTTTCGAGGATACAACTTTTTAGGATATCAACGTATTCAAACTTTGTTAAATTTTCTTCAATTACATGAAGAGAACCAACTCCGTTTGTTGTCATTGAACCCCAAACCATTATGTTCCCACATCCGTGCTTAACTGTAGAAGTGAAATTTTTGGGATCCAAAGTGGTTGCGTCCCTCCTCCACACAAAGCGTCCACCATCACTACCGAAAATGTTAAATTTTGATTCGTCACAAAAAATTACTTGATTCCAGAAGTCATCCGTCTTCTTAACGTACTCCTTTGCATACTCTAGCCGCTATTTTATATTTCTTTCTGATTAGGATAGCTTTTTGCGAGGTGTGCAAACTTTGAGAATATTTCTAGGTAGAAAATTTCGCACTGTTTGCCGATGAACTTCTGCAATTTTTTCTTTCTTCAACGTTTTGGCGATTTTCATAGCTGATTTCTATTTAATAATAATAATTGTTGGCGCGACAGTCCACAGGAAAACCAGGGCCTAGCTTGCTCATCAACTACTTGTGTTGTGCGCGCTACTGTTCTCTCACGAGTAGAAGGGACCTACAGTTTTTTGCCGACTCCGAACGGCGAAATTTGAGAAGCTTTCTTAGACAGTTATTACTCTTTGAGTGTTGTCAGCAGCTCGAAAGAGGTGGTGCCGTGAAATATTAGAAAAATTGGTGTTGAACTGGGAGTCGAACCTAGACCCTTCGGCGTGTGAGCGTCGCACTCTACCCACTACGCCACGGCGACCACATCGGGTTTCTATTTACCACCCTTAAAATTCTTCGTTTACTTTGGATCCGTAAAAATGTTGGAAGGCCTTCCACTTCCCGAAACCCGATGAAGAAAACCGTTATATTTAAAGACTTTATAACATTGAAGACTGTTGATTTAGGTTTGTTAACCACTGAATAAATTTCGCGAATACTAAATTTTTGTTCACAAAAATCAATTATTAAAACTTTCGTATCACGGGATGTCTGTTTATTTTTTAATTTTTCAACAACAGAATTCAATTACATAACAATTGTAAACAACTTGATAGAATACTGGAGGTAATCTTTGATCAAAGATAAGGATATAAAAGCAACGGTACATTATTTCTGGTCTTGGAAAACAAGTGTCCCAGTTTTTTTTTGGCCGATGAATTTGCACTGTTTTTGATTTAAGCCTTTAGTTGCTAAAGTTAAAAAATTAACAATAAATGTGTTTGGATAACTGAAACCGTATTAAACTGCAGTTTCATATGCAATTTATTCCGTTTTAAGATTTAAAAAAATGGCTGAGAAATTTCAAGCTTAATTTAAAGGTATTAAGTGTCCCAGTTTTTTTGGTTCACTGTATAAGCATGGTGACGTATTTGAATGTTCTTTGTACAATTTTATAAGGTGCATATTTGGTTTGTTCAAAAAGTTTCGCTTGCACTTCTTGTGGTTTTTGTTTTTTGCCCTTTGGGTACCGAAGGGACACCTTGTTTTTATTCTAAAGTTGTAACTTATATAAATGACTTCTGTGCCAATGGCCAAGAACGTTCAACGTACGAGATCTTTGGTACCATTCAAAAATGTTTTTTATGACGTCTGAGACTATTAAACTATGTGTTTTCGGATGTTTTATTTGGTGGAAATTGAATAGTTTCAGATAAAAGTTTATAAATAAATGAATAAAACAGAAGTTGCGATCCTTTTTGAACAGACGATGAAAATGAATGAGCGAAATGAAAATGTTTATGTTCACAAGAAATTTTGAAGAACAAGGTGTTGTCTTAAATGGTCCTACTTTTCTTAGAATAAGTGTTTCTTATATACATACATTTGATGTGAGTGGTGTGCCAAGTCGAAATTTTGTTAAACCTTGTTAATTCGGATTTTGTGTGCTTATTTCGCTTTTTAAAAGTGCTAACATATTCGCCACATTCACCACATAATGCATTTTTTTTCTCAACATTTCAATTTAAATTCTCATATTTTAAATGTTAAATTAATGACGAAAAATTTGTTATAAGCTATATGTATACTTGTATTACGAAAGGATCCGCAATTCACTAAATTTTCTTCGACGCAAGGGTGCTGCTTATTTCTTTTTTCAACTAAAAATATCTCTTTTTTATCTTCATATTTATCACACTGAACCAGGTTTTTAGTTCTAATACTATTCTGAAGTGTTATTTGGGTAGTTTTAAAAATCTTTGAAAAAAAACATAATTTGCTATCTTAACTTGGCGCACCAAGTCCAGACGTGATGTGCCCACAACACTTCGTTTCCACACATGTTGTGCTTTCTCAGGCTCACTTTTCTATTTTGTTTCGCGGAACGATAAAATTTAACCATTCTTCGGCTGCAGCTTAGAGCGGATGTTATGATTTATTTTTTTAAATTATTTCACTCATACAATTGTGTTCATAAATATAGCAGTACGATATTTAAACAAGATAATTAGCAACATATTTCTAAGAAGATCCTTCTTCCAAATTCATATCCGGTTTTATTGTATTTTCCGGTAACTAAGATACAATACCAGAGATAAAAAATAAAAGATAAAGGCTTAATTTCTCCTTTTTTCACTCATTCATTGAAATCTGTTGATTGAAGCCTGTTCATAAGAATAGTAGTGTTTTTTGGTTTTACCATAAAATGTCTCAGAAATTGTTGTTTAGAGTTGAAAAAAAAATTTTGTATATTCTTGGTTTGATGAAAACGTAATAACCGTTATGGAGTGGCCAGCACAATCACCTGACCTAAACCCCATTGAAAACTTGTGGAGCGAAGTTAAAAATTCTGTCGATGAGGCCAAACCAAAAAACGCCAAAGAATTGTGGGAGGTAGTGCGAGACTCATTGGAAATACCAATTGAGAGATGTCGGAGTCTGCTGGACTCACTGCTACGAAGATGTAGCGCAGTGATAAAAAACAAAGGCTTTGCTACAAAGTACTCATGGCAAGCTGTAAATAATAATGATTTCATACTGTTTCATTGATTTCTGTTGTCTAGGCACAGCATAATTCTAAACACTGCTATTTTTATGAACAACTGCGAAATATTACTACGACCAAATAAATAAGTTAAAATTTATGAACAACGTTTATTTTGTGATATACCTGTTAAGACTGAAATACTTTACCTTTGTATACGTTTTTTGAAAATATAATAAAGTAATTTGGATTAATAGAAAATTATTTGTCTTTTTTGAGGAGCACTGCTATTTTTATGAACACAACTGTATATTTCATTGACACAATAAAATTATGTGTGAAAGAAAAGGAAAGAACAGTCAAAAATACGAGAGAAAGAAGTCCACAACAGACAGTACTTTCCACTTCGAAGACAAGAAAATAATTGCAAAATCGGAAAGAATTGAGAATGGCTACGCAGAAAATTCATTACCTTTCTTCCCCACCGAAGTCGCCATGAAACTGCGTTGTGGGCACAACACGTCCGGACAGGGACTAAGCTACATAATGTTCGATTATTTACAAAAGCAAAATAATTTTGAATATTTCTCCCCACAAGCAAAGTGAATATGGAAGAGAATTTTGTTACTTAAAAGATATATTCTTAGTAAGTCTACTCGTGCAATGATGTGGTTGAGTTGGCAACACTTTCAAAAACAATAATTTAATTTACTACTTCAGCTATGCATTTTATTTAATTTAAATTTAAAAATTAAAAATATATTTAATGATAAATTTAAAAGATAATTATTGGAGACGTGATATGTTATGAATAAATATTAGGGAATTCCAAGGTTAGTATTTTTTATTAAATTTAAATCAAAAAATCATTAAGCGGATATTTTTGAAATTAAGCAAATTTAATTTATACTTCAATGGTCTCTGTACAAATGTGTGCTTTCAAAACCCAAACGTTAGCATGTGCAATTTAAATGATTCACTTATGTAGGCATTTAACATTTTTCCCCGAGAATCTTAAAATAATCTTAATATTCTGCAAATGCTATAAGTGCCAAGGAACCCAGTTTATTAAAAAAAAAATTAATTAAAATAAAAATATCAGCATGCAGTTGTGAACACAGTAATTCTACGTTCAAAAACTACACGATAAGTGACTCCAGTACATGCATCTTCGTGAAGTTTTTAAACACGTACTATAAATAATAAATTCCTGATAAATCGTATTTTAGCTTTAGTTAGGTACAGTGAAGAACGGTTTACTAAAAAAAAATAAACCCTAAAACACAAGCCTTCTCTATAACCAATAATATTTATGATAAATGTTTGTTTCAGAGTGTGTGTTGGTGATTTCAAAATATCCCAGCGTAGTACTTACAAAATAAGAATGTGTGTTCAATGTCAATGATGATGTGTTATTGAGAAAAATCGAAAAGTGCTTATTTACTTAATTTAGAGTACAAAAAAAAAAACTTAAATTCTTTTGGTTACTTAAAAACTTCAACACAAATAATAAATTATTAAATTAACCAAAAATAAAATAAAAGAAAGAAACAGAATGTATAACAAGGAATTAAAAAAAAATATATATAGAATTGCGTTGAAAGCTTAGCATTTTATGTGTATTTGTTTTGGTTTGATAACGTGATAATCACCTCACTAATTAGCGGTTCCAGCAAATGATTATCAGTGACCCGGGTCATAACGGTTTCCGTGAATGTCGACTTAGTTATGGTTTCTGTAATGAGACCTAATTCAGTTGGTGCCGGAGGCAACATTGGTAGATCCGGTACGGCTTTATTAACGGTGACTGTTACTGAGGGTCCAACACCATCGTGCTTAGCCACATGTACTTGATGTTGGCTACCACCACTCAAAAAGTGCGCAGGAATCATTGCTTGAAAGTCATCACTTGTCAGTGGCCTTGGTGGAGGTTGTGCCATCTTTAAAATGAATTTTTTTTTGTTTTTGTTTTTTTGTTGTTTTTCATTTAAATATTATGATTTTGTTATTGTTTATCATTAACATCAGAGGGAGTGTGTTTTAATGATTGTTTTAGCAACGAACCAAAATTTGATAGTACAACAAAATGTGTTTATATAAAAAAAAGAAAGAGAAGAAAAAGTAAAAGAGATGATAATAATGGATTCACAATCTTTTAAATATGTTTTTGTTTTTAAATCTCCTAACTTAAGCGTATACGTATGTAATTTTGAAAAGAATACAAAATCAAATAAACAAGCTGACAACTTATTTAACGAAATTCTTATTGATATCAAGTACTTCTTGACAGCAATAGGAATCAAAAACTCCGAAAAACAAACTAGTTTAGTGACTTTGTTATCTACTTTAGGGAATGAGGCAAAATAAAAACAAAAATATAATGCATTCATGGATAGCAAATATCCGGACATCAATCATCAGTTCCGATCACACATACATCAAATCAAACGTTTTTGAAGGAGGAAAGAACAATCGGTTTATGTTTGCCGCAAACAACCACAAATGCTATGATTAATACAATATTAAATTCTTAACTTAACAAAACATGCATTTGATTAGAACATTTGCAATTGCTTCTGAAATGCGTTTACATTCAAACAGTACATATGCGCCATCAGAAACTAATAAGAAATCACAATCTGGTGATGTGGGCTGCGTCCAAAAGTGGGTTAGAAGCAGTCATTCAATGCAACTGCGGTGATTGTTCCCCAGTGGCTTTTAGATTGATTGAAAGAGGAAGGATGTGCGGAGAGTGAAGTGATTTTTCCTTTTCCTTTCGATTTCATATCTTTCTAATACTGCCCTACACCTTCCCATGCTGTGTCTTTTTGAATCGGAGTTGGAGGCTGGTCTATTGAAAAATGAGACTGAATGGAATTTGCTTATAAAGGAGTACTCTCAACAAATTGAAGGCACCCATCTATTTATGTAGCTATCTAAAAATATTTCATAGTGGAGGCGAAAGACTAGAATCTTAAAAGCACCTTTGAACTGAAAGGGTTGATATTTAAATTGTGGAGGAACTTCTTAGAGGTTTCTTCGGATTGAATGTGGACAGTTTGTGTGAGTTTTCCGCATCAGGACGAAGTATGTTTGGGTCCAACCACAGACGTAAGCTGGCAGAGATACCTGTCTCCATCGACGTGAACCAATTTGATATGCAACTAGCCCAATACAGTGTCAATCGGAAAAAGTGCGCAAAATAAGGCCTACGTCTATGCCGGACTGTTACGTTAACTAAAGAAGGAAAACTTGTGAGCCAACCTAGAGTGCGGTGCTTTCTTAGGTAAAAGTGGAAGCAACTCAAACATGTACTGTACATGCTGACATCTAGAAATAACGCATAAAATCGACGTTTCGAAACTTGTGAGCCAACCTAGAATGCGGTGCTTTCTTAGTTAAAAGTGGAAGCAACTAAAACATGTACTGTACATGCTGCCATCTAGAAATGACGCATAAAATCGACGTTTCGAAACTTGTGAGCCAACCTAGAGTGCGGTGCTTTCTTAGGTAAAAGTGGAAGCAACTCAAACATGTACTGTACATGCTGACATCTAGAAATAACGCATAAAATCGACGTTTCGAAACTTGTGAGCCAACCTAGAATGCGGTGCTTTCTTAGTTAGAAGTGGAAGCAACTCAAACATGTACTGTACATGCTGCCATCTAGAAATGACGCATAAAATCGACGCTTCGAAAAGATTGACAATTAGTTGCAATATATATGAGGTGGGCATCGGCTCCGCAATTATGAAATCAAACGCTGAATTAATTTAAGCGGAAGTAGGGCCATTGAACTGTAAGTCCAATGTGACTAAAGCCGCTTGGACATTCCCAACAAACAGGAACCAATTTTACAAGTATGATGCTTCCCTTCATTTAACTGCAAATGAAAAAAAAAAAATGATTGAGCGGATAAACTTAACTCCACAGGTCAAGCGACAGTTGCAAATTGTGTAACAAATTATTTGTAAGTGCTTCCTCATAACTAAAGCTAAAGTCCACTAAAGTGACTAAAGCTTCAATTAATTAGGGAGGCATAACTCGAAGAGAGAGGCTATTGTGTGACTACTCTGCACTGAAAATAGTTTTACGATGTGCCTGAAGCAAAAACACATTTTTGAAAATCAATTCTGGGATTTTGAAAACCACAAGCCATTTCACCGAACACGCACAAACCACAACAAGGTGCAACCGGCGACATCCGAGTTTAATTCGGGTCCTTCAATTAAAGTGTGAAGTGTTAAAATTATGCTCTATATGAAATAGAAAGTGTAAGCATGAAAACCATTTACGAATACACTGCTTTAAGAGCTGTCTAAAAATGAAGATGTTTACCACATCTTTGAACATCTCATGAAGGTGGTTAAACCATACTGAATACACTGAGTAAAAAGACGGTAATGTGATAACTGAAAGGACCTTTGTTTGGTTTTCGCTTAACTGTGCCAAACTTCGTCTTGCCTTAAAGATAAAACGAGAAATATTTGGTTGGCTATTGTAATAAATATCAAACATTTGGATCGTGTTTCTGAGTGAAGCTTGGTTTGCCTTTGAAAGGGACGTCCAACATTTGGACTACCATTCAACAATAAGAGCAATATCCAAATCTTGCATTTAATTGCGAGTATAGTTTGATTTTTCTCTATGTGGTTAATTTTCTTGTCAAACGAGGCTCGGAGTTTGAAATCATTCAATACACAGATCAAACTTTGGCTGTGCATCGAAGCAAGAGAAGTTAAATTAGTTTTATTAAGCGACTGGCTTGACCGGCAAGGAAATGATCAAAGTATGACTTTTCTGCCCTTGTTCAACAAAGTGACTAAACATTTGTTTGCTTTCAAATGAAGGATGGAAAATCTAAGTGTCACTAAACAAAGTGGGTTTCATTTGACTTGTCTATTAACAACTGGAGAAATGAAGCAAGTTAAGTAAAGTTTAAAGGCATATTAAAGTATAAGTAAAGGATATTTTATATGTTAAAATTTTAAGATCAAAAGACGAAGTGGGCTAAATGGATGTAAAGATTCAGTGAATATTCAGCTGTAAAAAGACTGTAAGCTGAGGGAAGTCTGGATAGCTGAACAGATCACTGAATTTTTACATCCATTTAGCCCACTCTGTCTTTTCATCTTAAAATTGTGCACGAAGAGTAGAAGCTGAGGGAAGTCTGGACAGCTGAACAGATCACTGAATTTTTACATCCATTTAGCCCACTCTGTCTTTTCATCTTAAAATTGTGCACGAAGAGTGGAAGCTGAGGGAAGTCTGGACAGCTGAACAGATCACTGAATTTTTACATCCATTTAGCCCACTCTGTCTTTTCATCTTAAAATTGTGCACGAAGAGTGGAAGCTGAGGGAAGTCTGGACAGCTGATGTAACTTTGTTAAATAATATAGTTACAAATATTGGTTTCTAATTTTATAGGGTTCTCAATAATGATCGCTTTGGACATTCCCAACAAACAGTAACCAATTTTATAAGTAGAATGCTTCTCTTCATTTAACTGCAAGCCGGAAAATGATTGAGCGGATAAACTTAACTCCACAGGTCAAGCGACAGTTGCAAATTGTGTAACAAATTATTTGTAAGTGCTTCCTCATGACTAAAGCTAAAGTCCACTAAAGTGACTAAAGCTTCAATTAATTAGGGAGGCATAACTCGAAGAGAGAGGCTATTGTGTGACTACTCTGCACTGAAAATAGTTTTACGATGTGCCTGAAGCAAAAAACACATTTTTGAAAATCAATTCTGGGATTTTGAAAACCACAAGCCATTTCACCGAACACGCACAAACCACAACAAGGTGCAACCGGCGACATCCGAGTTTAATTCGGTTCGTTCAATTAAAGTATGAAGTGTTAAAATTATGCTCTATATGAAATAGAAAGTGTAAGCATGAAAACCATTTACGAATACACTGCTTGCTTCAGGCATTTCTTATGGAAGTGAAACATTAGCTTTAAGAGCTGTCTAAAAATGAAGATGTTTACCACATCTTTGAACATCTCATGAAGGTGGTTAAACCATACTGAATACACTGAGTAAAAAGACGGTAATGTGATAACTGAAAGGACCTTTGTTTGGTTTTCGCTTAACTGTGCCAAACTTCGTCTTGCCTTAAAGATAAAAGGAGAAATATTTGGTTGGCTATTGTAATAAATATCAAATATTTTGGTCGTGTTTCTGCATGAAGCTTGGTTTGCCTTTGAAAGCGACGTCCAACATTTGGACTGCCATTAAACAATAAGAGCAATATCCAAATCTTGCATTTAATTGAGAGTATAGTTTGATTTTTCTCTATGTGGTTAATTTTCTTGTCAAACGAGGCTCGGAGTTTGATATCATTCAATACACAGATCAAACTTTGGCTGTGCATCGAAGCAAGAGAAGTTAAATTAGTTTTATTAAGCGACTGGCTTGACCGGCAAGGAAATGATCAAAGTATGACTTTTCTGCCCTTGTTCAACAAAGTGAATAAAAGTTTGTTTGCTTTCAAATGAAGGATGGACAATTTAAGTGTCACTAAATAAAGTGGGTTTCATTTGGCTTGTCTATTAGCAACTGGAGAAATGAAGCAAGTCAAGTAAAGTTTAAAGGAATATTAAAGTATAAGTAAAGGATATTTTATATGTTAAAATTTTAAGATCAAAAGACGAAGTGGGCTAAATGGATGTAAAGATTCAGTGAATGTTTAGCTGTACAAAGACTGTAAGCTGAGGGAAGTCTGGATAGCTGAACAGATCACTGAATTTTTACATCCATTTAGCCCACTCTGTCTTTTTATCTTAAAATTGTGCACGAAGAGTGGAAGCTGAGGGAAGTCTGGACAGCTGAACAGATCACTGAATTTTTACATCCATTTAGCCCACTCTGTCTTTTCATCTTAAAATTGTGCACGAAGAGTGGAAGCTGAGGGAAGTCTGGACAGCTGAACAGATCACTGAATTTTTACATCCATTTAGCCCACTCTGTCTTTTCATCTTAAAATTGTGCACGAAGAGTGGAAGCTGAGGGAAGTCTGGACAGCTGAACAGATCACTGAATTTTTACATCCATTTAGCCCACTCTGTCTTTTCATCTTAAAATTGTGCACGAAGAGTGGAAGCTGAGGGAAGTCTGGACAGCTGAACAGATCACTGAATTTTTACATCCATTTAGCCCACTCTGTCTTTTCATCTTAAAATTGTGCACGAAGAGTGGAAGCTGAGGGAAGTCTGGACAGCTGATGTAACTTTGTTAAATAATATAGTTACAAATATTGGTTTCTAATTTTATAGGGTTCTCAATAATGATCGCTTTGGACATTCCCAACAAACAGTAACCAATTTTATAAGTAGAATGCTTCTCTTCATTTAACTGCAAGCCGGAAAATGATTGAGCGGATAAACTTAACTCCTCAGATCAAGCGACAGTTGCAAATTGTGTAACAAATTATTTGTAAGTTCTTCCTCGTGCTATAAATTAAAACCCACACAAATTCATTCGATTAACGTTCTAAATAAAAAATATATTTGAATTCACTTAAATTAATGCAACAAACGATCCTCGTTACTTCTTAAATACATTGCAAATACTTGGGGAGGATTATTAAAAGTATGAAGGACGGGTGTCAAGTTCGTATTTACTGTACAAAAAATCAGACCACCGTCTCCTCGTGAACCCTCTAATCAACTGTTAAAAGACGCCAAGTGATGGGGGTAAGTAAATAAACCAGTATTCTGACTTAATTAAATTAAACTGTTACTGCTACACCAGACTCATGATTTCTTATTAGTTTGTGAATTTAAATGTTTAACAAAAAAATAAAATGAGCAAGACGATAGGAACAAAAACATAAAATCGTATCTCCTTGTCGGATGGCACGCACAAACGCTGACAAAGTAAACATAAACTAGGACAGAATAAAAACATAAATTTCAATACATTAAATAAGAGTAGATAATAACAAACACAAATTCATATCCTGAATAGATTATTTGGAATGCAGAATGAAATAGGACAAAATGAAGATAGAGAGAGAGAGATAGAAAGAGGGGAAACATTCAGCACTGGGGAGTACTGATGGCGCAGCTCACCTGAGTTTCCACATCGCTAGGAGTGGTGGCGCTCGGACCATTCTGAGAAAGCGGTTGCTGCTGATCCAGTGGAATGGAATTTGAATGCGCTGCACGAACTCGTGGCGCCGGAATTGGTTGACCTGTGGTCGCATCAACAACTGTATCTTGAACCCGGCTCAAGCTGCCCGAATCGAAGCCATTTGTCTTGGGTGTCGTCACCGCAGGCATGGTGGTCGGGGAAAGATTCCTGTTTGAATCATAGGCGAATGACTGACTGATGTGCTTCTGTGATTGTGGTGACTCCTCGGCAATGTCTCCTGTGGAAGAAAGAGAGAAAAAGTGATTCCGATGAGTCCTCAGCTTCTAGCCGCGTGAAGTGGCACTCACCCTGACGACTTCCTAAGTATCCCGATGAGGGACTTGAAGCATTCAAAACTGCAGGACTGTGGGGACTAAGCGGTGGCTCCAGTGGTCCTCGAATTTCTCGCTGTAGAACCAGCCTCACGAAGCGCTGGTGATCTGTCAACAGTTGGACGGCTGCATCGTGGTAGGCATGCGTCATATTGTTCCCGTTTATCTAAAATTGGACGCAAGTGGTTAAACACCCGCCTGTGAAATTAACCCCAAACACAACTCACCGCCAGAACGCGATCGCCGACCATTATTTTGCCGTCGCGATGGGCCAAGCCTCCCTCGGTTATGCGCGAAATAAATATGCCATCACAATTGTCTTTGAACGGCGGCGAGCCCTTGCCTCCGGCAATACTGAACCCAAGCCCCTGGTTAATTTGATCCCTAATCAAAGTTGTGTGAAGCGTCACCTTGTGCACAGGAGCTTCCTATAAATCAGAGAATATTCGTTTTGTGTTGTTTTTGTGCTTTTGCATTTGCATTTGGTGTGCAGGTGGAAGCCCGCACACACGTACCTTGCCGTTCTCCAAAATTCCATTTGCGGTCGCCGGGAGTATGGTCGTGGCAGGAATAACATGCTGTATAGTCTGTGGTTGCTGTTGTGATGCAGCGTTCGTGGTTATTATATTCTGCTGTTGATAATTATATTCATTCGGGAGAATGTCTATGGGTGGCGGTATCGCTCTGTCCTGTCGCAGTTTTTGCGGTCGAGTTTCCACTGAAATCTAGATTTTCGTTTTGTTGTGAGGACATAGCGACATGTTATGATTGAAAAAGGAAAACAAACAAACAATTTTTGAATGACTAGTGTTTTGGGCAATTATGTTTGAAGAAGCTATTGATGCGTTTTTCGCAAAATATTTGTGAACTCCTGCAGATGTGAGGTGAATTTGAATTTCACGAATGCGACTGGTTTCAAAAAACATGTGGGGGAGAAGCAGTGTTGCAGAGAAAAGTGCCACCGATGCATTTGGTGCGGTTAATTTTCCGCACGAACTATTCAACGCTTAGTCGATGAAAATGGGGATGAAAATGGAATTGTGACGGAAACATAATTGATGAAATATTTCAGAAATCTAAGAGCAAATTAGACTTGCTTCAGGTATAGGCACTTTAATTTTGTGCGCGAGTTGACGGAAACCGTGAAAGGCATTCAACAAGAGGACATTAATGTCCGAAAATACAGCTAAAAGCAAACACTTATTTTTTTTAGATTATGTTACTGAGAACAAGTAGTATTATATTGTTAATAATAATTGTTGGCGCTACAGTCCAAAGGGGGATAAGGGCCTAGCTTGCTCACCAACTACTCGTGTTGTGCGCACTAATGTTCTCTCACGAGTAGAAGGGACCTACAGTTTTTTGCCGACTCCGAACGGCGAAATTTGAGAAGCTTTCTTAGACAGTTATTACTCATTGAATGTCGTCAGCAGCTCGAAAGAGGTGGTGCCGTGAAAAATTCGAAAAATTGGTGTTGAGCTGAGAATCAAACCTAGACCCTTCGGCGTGTGAGTGTCGCACTCTACCCACTACGCCACGGCGACCACAATTATTATAACAATATTAAAATATCTAAAGTTTTAATTTTTATTCTCAATAATTCCCAAAAGTTGTTAAGCAGCTCATCGTACACCGCAATTGTCAAAACCCACCACATGCAAAGAAAGATCTTTGAACAGTGCATGTTTTTTCTTTGCCGTCGATGAAGACGATATTGACATGCGTTCGCCAGATTCCGCATGATACTTTTTCTTCTTGAGGTTATCGCGGTATATCCATCTTTCATCTTCACTAACGATCCGTTGCAAAAACTCTTTCCTTTGGTGTCATTTAAGGTAAAAGTCGCCTTTCGACATCCCTGGGTTTCATTCAATTCAAGTTTCTTCAACTAAGGGTGAATTGTTTGCGGTTGTCACTCCCATCGATTTTGCGAGTTCACTTTGCGTTCGGCACGGATCATGTTCCAGTTAAGCCTTTCCTCATCTTCAAACTTATTGGGCTGGCAAAGACACTTTTAGTCTCGATATTTTAATCACCACGTTTGAAACGTCGAAACCACTCTCTGCATGATTTATCGGTCGGAACAGATTAATCATAAACTTCTACAAAAATTCAACGGGCTTTAACTGCACCATTCTTCTAATTGAAAAAGAAAATCAAAACATCTTTCATATCGAGACTTTTTTGAAAATGCAAATATTGTTTTCGGAAACAGATGCAAATGTACACTTATTATTGCTGACAAATGTCACACCTTTCCAATGAAGTAGGTAATAGCTTCCAAGAACAACCACTACTTTCAGGTGGCGCCATCTTTTGAAAACGGATGGAATTTATGTGCTGATATTTTAAGTTCAATCGTTAACGCTCTGAGGTTCTTTTTGACTTGGGCCCATGGGCACTCTGTGAGATTTAAATTGGCTTAGAATAATGTGTACTTTATTGTATGGCATAATTGAAATCGTAGTTTGAATATTTAGCCATCTATTTATCTCTTAAACTTCTCATAAATTTCCATCTTACTATAAAATGTACGCTATGAAAACGAATCCATCGACAGGTGGCGTTATAATACAACTTGACCAATGTAAGCCAAAAAAATTGTATACCATTGGGGACTATCTGTAGGACAGCTTTATATCTAGAATGTTCGCAGGGTCTTCTTGAAAGTGAAACGCCTGCAGCTTGATTTGTGTTTTGCCGTACAGGTTTGGTAAGAAAAATGTTAAAGATGTATGTAGAACAGATTCTACTTTCTTGTCGTCCCTGTATCGCAGTAGGTGGATGACAGTGGCCCAACATTGCGTGCCAGTTTATTGCTTTTTCTTGTGTGATGAAAATTTTGATCCTTTATGTGATCCTCATGCTCCATTGATTTTCCACTGTTTTGGTCTCTTCATTAGCTAGTAAAATGAATGAATTGGATGGCGCAACAGTCCACAGGGGACCAGGACCTAGCTTGCTCCTCAACTACTCGTGTTATGTGCGCACTAATGTTCTCTCACGAGTAGAAGGGACTTGCAGTTTTTTCTCGACTCCGAACGGCGGAGTTTGAGAAGCTTTTTCCTAGACAGTTATTACTCTTTGAGTGTTGTCAGCAGCTCGAAAGAGGTGGTGCCGTGAAAAATTCGCGGTTTTCAGTCGGAAATTGAACCTAGACCTTCGGAATATGATCGTCGCACTCTACCCACTACGCCATGGCGGCCACAAAAGATATATGAATGAATAATTTCTCTATAAAGAGGCCATCCCAGTAAGTGCATCTACAGACGTTCTCTGATTTCAATTTTCTTAGTTCTACGCAAAGTGTCATTGGATGAACTAGTATATCATTTACTTCAAAATCCAGAAAACAGCAATTCTGTAGTCAATGGTTCTTTGTGCTGTTTTTTTTTTTTTTTTTTCTTCTTTTGAAAAAGTGGCGTAGTGGATAGAATGCGACGCTCACACGCCGAAGGGTCTAGGTTCGACTCCCAGCTCAACACCAATTTTTCGAATTTTTCACGGCACCACCTCTTTTGAGCTGCTGACAACACTCAAAGAGAAATAACTGACTAAGAAAGCTTCTCAAATTTCGCCGTTCAGAATCGGCAAAAAACTGTAGGTCCCTTCTACTCGTGAGAGAACAGTAGCGCGCACAACACGAGTAGTTGATGAGCAAGCTAGGCCCTGCTCCCCCTTTGGACTGTAGCGCCAACAATTATTATTATTAAACTGAGTCGGCAAATATTGGGCACCCTTCATGCAGGCTTCTTGTTCTCCATTGGAGTAACGGTGAAAGAAAGTCAAAATGCTTTAACTTCCTCAATTTCTACTCGTTATGCTAAATGGACATTTTTCAGAGACGTGAATTCACTTCCACACTTGTACCCCTGATAGTCTTTGAAACCCTTGTGAGCTAAAGGTGCATTTCATGGTTATTAAATAAATTCCAATAAATGTGAAAAAGTGCAGGTATGTAGACTGTAATAAGAACTATCCTTTACAAGCGAAGGAGTCAATGAGATCACTGAAGTTTTCGCTGCAGTTTATATCATTTAGCTTTTCTTGCCATTTTTTGTTGCGCCTTACATTTAGGTAGGACTAACACTAATGGACTTCAGTCGTGATGCGATCACTTTTGGACCTTTCAAAAAATTCCTGTATTTCGATGTTTTACGATTTTCTTGCGACCTTTGAAACTCAACAGTTTAAAAAAAACATTTCACTTTAAATATAGGTAGGTTGCTCAAAGATGTTTGTATGCTTTCTTGCAACATATAGAAGGTATGTCGAACGTTGTAAAGGCGTTCTTGAACAACATATAGAAGGTATGTCAAACGTTGTATAGGCTCAACTCTGCCAGGTTTTCCAAAAGTTGATAGAGAATATCACAAAATCGTACGAAGCAATCACAAAGGTGTTGTCACACAGGCATAAGGTATATTCTGTTTTCCCTTTTTCCAGTATTCCTTTTCCTTTCACTTGAATTTACAATGGTTTGGATCTCTCCATCGCTTTGCTACCCTTTTGTATTTTTATTAAGTAGAATTTAATTTCTCCGTGTGATTCTTCCGATTTGGGTTGATGACACCTAATAGAGAATGTTCAACGGCGCATTGTTTAAGTGGCATGCCAAGTCTCTTCAGATTCAGCCTCTTAGTCGAAGATTCAGCTTCATTTCGAAGGATTGTTGAATTTTGTGGCAACGCATTGAGGGAAGGAGATGGAAACGATGGTTCCGGGATGTGAAGAAGAATCTCAACCAGCTTGACATGCAATTGTAAACAGAGTTCTGAACCACTGAATGAAATACGGCGGTTGGGGTTAAAGACCTTTATTGACACAGTGTAACTACTCTAAAACGACTGCCCCGCACGGTCACTGTCGCGGATTTTTTATACGCTGCTGTAGTAGCGCTACAGAATAATGAGGAATGTTGACCTAAAATTGTGACAACTGAATGTTTGTTATTGCATTGGTCATAAAAAATGCAATGAATTCCAGTAAAACTCGGCAAAATGCATTTTTTTTTAAGTGCGTTTTTTTTTGTTTGGCTTTAGAACAGTTTTCGTCGGGAAGACATTTCCTTTGGCTTCTATTTAGAAACAAGTCCAGGGTAAGTCTGTGTGCATGTTTTCGTGATACATGCAGCTGCTAATCCAACATGAATGAAATCGAGGTGCAGTGAGCAATTAAGTTTAAAAACCTTCTTCGCTTTAAAACATAGTCTGGTTATTCGTCTTTTCTGGAATAATGTCTTTAGAAAGTTATTTATTTATTTATTTATTTATTATCTAGCTATCTGCTTTAGGTGGTGGTTTTCTATTATTCCTGCAACAGAAGTCAACTTAAATTTCACCACGAAACGCTTAAGCCGAATAATGCATCCCGTAGAGTGAGGCTTTGAAGTGATGCGAAGCACATTACCAGGAAACAAAAAACGGTGATGTGCAGACAAAATCCTGTCTCCAAAAGTAACAAGTAGGATTCCAAAGGCTCAAAAGGTGATACTAAAGTAAAAGACTTTAGACAAATCCCATCTTTTACTCCAAGAGAAATGTTCAATAAAGGATAGACACAGAGTTAAAAGCAAATTTGTCTTGGGATCATCCATACTTTACCATCCTTATTTCGGTTCCACTGATTTTCCTAACATATTGTTACACTGCATCTGAAAGTTATTCTAAAAAATCGGCACATACGAGTTTGTACATGTATATGTATAATTTTTAAGATCAAGGATAAAGAAATGAAAGGACAAACTGTACAAATTTACCTATAATACAGAGAGTTTCGACACAAAACTGTTATGGACAAACAAAAGCGAATTTATCATGAAGTCGTGAATCAACTAATAATACTACTACACACCTAAAAGGAACCATCTGCGCTCCTTTCTCAAAGCTAAGCAAATTCATATTTTTGAAACATTTTTTTGGACTCATCAAGAAATAGACGCACACAAAAGAACAAAATTTCCAAGCAAACTAACCTGTGAGAGTGAACCGTCCTCACTGAATATCGGATGGCCGATTAGACGCGTCACCTCTCGCTGCACCACCAGTACCAGAACAAGTCCGCATGCCTTCAGCACTTGCACCGCTTGGTAGTGATCGGCGTTCTCCACCGACTGTCCATTGACTTTGATGACTTTATCGCCAACTTTAAGGCCGGCCAAATCCGCAGGACCGCCCTCGGTGACACGTGAAATAAATATGCCCTCATCGTTGCCTTTGAATGGAGTTGATCCCTTGCCACCGGCGATGCTCAAACCTAATCCGGCTGATGTCCTCTCAATGTGAATCTCGTACTGCTCCGTGCGAAGCTCGGTTACACCATCCAGGGCATCTGAAAGGGGAAGCAAACAATGAACACAATTAATGTATGTACGTGTTTTGCATGTCCAGTCAAGGACTAGACATGCTCTCTATGATCCATATGCAGGTGGAATCAGAGGGGTTGCAGTGGCCACCGCCCCGATTCAAGTCACGAAATGCAATTACAGGTATATAACGACTTATGGCTGACCACTATCAGCATAGAACGTGCGTGCTCCCCACCTCTGTGGCAGAGAAAGGGGATCCCTGAAAAATTAATCAAAACCGGAAACCCCATGCGACACGGCCGGTGTTCTCTTCAGATGGTTCTCTCACCGTAATGTGCATCCCTGTCGGAGCCAGCGTATGTTGTTATTATTTGCACCCTTTTATCCTTTCGCTTTAGTGAACCAGAACCACTGCGACGCGACGAGAGTGAGCTGCGTAGACTTCCGGTCGCTAACGAGGGACTGTAACGACCATCGTTATACGTCGGTCTCTGATTACTCCGAGAAAGGGAAGATTGGCCACTTGAGCGCGGAAGAGAGTTGGTGCCCTCTTTGACTTTTAATTTAACACTAAACATCCTTCAGCTGTCCCAGTCCCCGGCTTCGGTTGCTCTCAATTAAAGTCCGATTCGACGGTTGTATCCTTTGGCGCTCTCGTTCGTGTGAACTGTCCGTTCACATTATTTTCCACTGCAGACCTAAGCGAATAAAAACGAAATCATCCACTGAATCGGTTCGCTTCTCGTGAAAAGGACTGGAAGTGCAACTGGTTGACCTGCTTGAAAGGGACAGACTCGACCTGGGTGTGCTAAAGCACCAGACGGTTTTCCCGATACCAGTGGGGATTAACATTCGACTCGAGAGGTTCGTTCGCGTTCATGAATTTGCAATTTAGGTGGCCTCGGCAAATGGATGTGTCTTGATTAGAATTGCGACAATGAAAAGGACATTAGACGACCAGGGATTGCATATGTACAGATAGATTTACCTCCATCGTAAGTGTATGTATTGAGATTATGGAACAGAAGCAGACGACACTGTGTGCTGCAGTTTCCAACGCGATGGGGATGTAAGATGAGAATATTTTTGTTTTGCGGATAATTTAATACACACCTCAATAAGATCGATGCACGAGCGGATGTATGTGGCATGAGAAATAAAATTTCTGATTGCATTTTAAAATTGCTCTGTGAGCGCTTAATTGAAATACGAGTAAAGGATTGTTAAAATAATAACTGTTCCCCTTTGAGCTGAACGTATTCGTTTCCACTCTTGGAGCTTACAACTAGGGTGAAAAGGAACGCGTTAATTTGAAGAAATCTGAGAGTGTCGTGAATTTGAAAGGATTAAGTCTACCTAAACATTTATTTAAGATTCTTAAAAATTCAAACAAAGGGTTAGCTTTATGATAGGTCTGGGATTTGTAAGTTCTCGAATGTGCGTTAATGCAGAGCACGCTTTGTTTTGAAATTGTCAAAATCTGCTGTAAGACTATAACAGGAAAAAATGGCGAAAGAGTAATTAATTTATTTTGAATTTCCTTTCCACAAATTACTCAATAAGTCTCGGGACATATAGAGGATGCCACTAACAAAATTGATATACTATTCATTTTTTTGTAAGTGGCTTGTGTCGCTTGTCTTGATAGAAAGCCAAGCGATAAAAGTTTAATATTTTGGGTACATTGTTAACAGTCGATCCTCCCACCTACACGTTTTAAAAAGGGTAGGCATATTCCTTAAGTAAAAACCAAGCGCCAAACTTCCAGAGTCAAAAACGTCCAAAGCCCACTTTAGAGTACAAACACGAAGAATGTACAAGGTAGAAGTTTACACTCTTCGTGTTTGTACTCTAGTTTGGACGTTTTTGGCTTTGGAAGTTTGGCGTTTTTGTTTCTTTCAAGGATTCAAATTTAACTAACATTTTTCGATTTTGTTCGTTGAGAATAAAGGAATTTAGTTTTTTTGAAAATTTAGGGATTTCTGGTATTTCAGGATGTTGTCAGTTTCGAATTCTGGACACTTCGAGATTTTGGTTCATCGTTTGGGGATCATAAATATATTCCAATATGACTTCACCAAATTTTGAGCACTTCGAAATTCAGTGACATCCGTATTTTGGCGACTTGGGAACCTTGGCATGTCTGAATTTTAAGGAATTTGAGAATTTAGGCAATTCGAGCGTTTGGCATTTATAGATTTTGGCCGCTTTAGGATATTGTCAATTTGGATTTCCATGTACACAGAATTTCAATTTGAATTTCTTCTCCCAGCTTAGATGCTTTTTTTTCGAAGGTTGGGATATGCTTAGATGCTTTCCCACAATTTCAATCTGTATGCAATGTTCATGCTGCTCACTCCTATAATAATACTAATAATTGTTGGTGCGACAGCCCACAGGGGGACTATGACTTAACTTGCTCATCAACTACTCGTGTTGTGCACGCTACTGTTCTCGCACGAGTAGAAGGGAGTTTACAGTTTTTTGCCGACTCCGAACGGCGAAATTTGAGAAGCTTTCTTAGACAGTTATTAACCTTTGAGTCTTGTCAACAGCTAGAAAGAGGTGGTGCCGTCAAATAAAGCCGGGAATCGAACTTAGACCCTTCGGCGTGTGAGCGTCGCAATTTATCCACTACGCCACGGTGGCTCACTCTTAAGAGTTGCTAAAAATGTTCAGGTGTAGAGGGCACAGGCAACGCATGGATAGCGTGTAGCATCATCTAATTAATTTCTTATTTTAGAATGAGTGCATATTTGCAACGTCTCAGAAAAAATTTAAAAGACCTAATAAAACGTTGAACTCGACAAAGTGAACTTATGTCAAACGCAGAGTAACTTCTGTCAGTTACAGTTTGTTAAGACTCCTGTACCGTTCCCGGGTATTTATCGTCACATTTATAAATGTCAAATAAATGTACCCTCTGCTACCCCAATTCCACGAAGAATAAAAAATAAATGTCTAAAATCGTTTTTCCTTTTTTACAAAATTTCCTAAATCTAATTTTGGCCACTGAATACATAAATCGATTGCCTTCTCATGGAATTTTTCGGTCTATGACTTCAAAAACATTTCTCTCTGCAACTTTTCAGTTCTGTTGATTTAAATCGAAATTGACGTGAAATTACAAAACGTAATTTTGAGCGTCTCAGGAAAGAGAACCGCTCGTTCGGTAGCTATATGCCAGACAGACGCTATCTTCATCGGCATTTCGCTTTCATGAAATCACTGAGAATTGCATTACCCCTCGATTCGACGATTGTTCACCTTTATCGATCAACGAAGCGTGAGATTACGTCCTTGAACTGTACACCGGGCGGATGGCCTTTTGCCCGTCTGGGCACTTGAAACGTGTGTCTTCACGCCTTTTATCCATGATATCGATTTGAGAATGTCGAAGACAAAACCTTTTAATGTCTCATTCATCATTCGTTTGAGAATTTTATCGCCTTCTTCTCGAAAAAGAAAAAAACACAAAGAAAGCAGTTCACATTGCGCTCCCCATCAATGATTTCGTTTGCAGCACCCCCGCGGCAACACGAACGGCATTTCTCACCCTCAGTGAGGTGTGAAGATTGCAGATATAACAACCAGAAGGTACCTATCTAGTGGTAATGTCTTTCATTTTTATTTTTTATATCTACTCATAAAATTTGTTCCAATATATTTTATGTTTTTCCATTTCCGATTTATACGTATTTACCCCCTCTTGAGAGCACAAACGTAGCGATCACGGATTCACAGGAAGCATAGATTCCTGTTCCTACTCCCCCTGGCCCGACGCCGTCTCCTCTGTGTGCTACCCTCGACAGCAGAGGAGTACATCTTTTCCGCTGTTGCTTCACATTTACTGGTATTTATTTTGTAACTTTATTTAGAAAATAAATTTTACCCATCAGCTTCAGTTTAGCACTCACAGCGCTCCCCACGAGCAGTGGTTCTGCGTGGGATCGTGGGAGCAGCAGCGGCAGCGGCTGAGGAATATTACCAGGATTGCCATTGTAATTCCCTTGCCGTTAAGTGGCGTGTAATCAAAGGTACACTTCGGATGATTATTTCATGGATATATTTGCTTTACCTCACCATCGCCGTTGACGTGTTTGCGTTTCTTTGCAATCAATCGATAACCGTTAAATCCGATTACAGTTTACGGCACTTTAATGCACTAGAATACAGTGCTCACATCTCTAAGCGCTCGGCGGGCCTTATACTCTTCGAATAGAGTTGCACCACATCCTTATTGGGGATATGCCGTTGCTCGGTGCATATTTAAATTCTCGTAAAAAAAATCGTGTGGAAAACATTAAAAAGTCGACGCGTTTTTTAATTTAAAAAAAAATAATTTATTTTTCACCCATTCGAATAACTGCATATTCAGTGTCCTTTGGGGGCAATAAAATCTGGCAGACGGCGACAGGGGTGGGTTGCGTATCATCAATTCGACTGTGGCAATCTGTGTTATGAATCTATGCCGTTAATGGAACTTTTATGGCATTCCGCGGCAACCGCCGCGCAACCACCTACACACTGGGGGCTTTCAATTTTCAAATTCACGGGGCGGGGGGCGGAAGGAGCGGGGATTTGAAATTCTGTTCGGTACATTGGCGTAATCAAAAAGAAATTATGACAAACGTTGATATTCTTCAGGCGGAATTATCTATTCATTGCTCGTGCGAACGCAAATGAAATGGAAACTCTTTTACTGCAGGGTCTGACTTAACGATATTTGATTCCATGTCCAAGTGGGTATTACGGTCGATACTTTTCAGTTGACTTTGCGCACTCAACCAAGGAGTGAATAATTGCTAGGATGAACATGATGATGTTGAAACGATGAAATAAGCATAGCAATTGCATCCTCTGTGTTTATACACCAACAAGGCATAGAGGTTTGAGATATGTTTAAAATAGTAATAGTCCATTTGTTAACATATTTAAGGTACTTAATGTCGTAGGCAAATGTTAAAATTTGGAGAGAGGCACATACACATACGTTATTTGGTTTTGTTTGCTTTGATTGCGTTTTGAGGAAATATAACGACTAGCTACTGGCCGCACGGTGGCATGCGAGTAGTCAAGAGTCTAAAAATACAAACCTTAAGATGGCAAGGTCACGCTCTGAATAAAAAAACAAGCGGGTCCGAACACAAAAATCTTTAAATCTTAGAATGGAATTGTATGCATGTTCTTAACCGTCGGTCCTCGAACAAGCAATGCCGTCATTAGGAGAATACAATAGAGAACGGCCCCGACATATGAGAGGGCACACGGAAGTTAAGAAGATCCAATTTGGCATGCGAAAGTGTCAGTTTGAAAGGCGTTTGGTTGAAGCCTAAATTCACAACGCATCTCGAAGAAAAAAAGAAAAGAGGGAAACGAAGAAGAGAAAGAAGAAGAAGAAGAAGAAGAAGTAGGAAGAAGGAGGAGAAGTAAGAAGAAGGACGAGAAGTAGGAAGAAGGAGGAGAAGTAGGAAGAAGGAGGAGAAGTAAAAAGAAGGAAGAGAAGTAAAAAGAAGGAGGAGAAGTAAAAAGAAGGAGGAGAAGTAAAAAGAAGGAGGAGAAGTAAAAAGAAGGAGGAGAAGTAAAAAGAAGGAGGAGAAGTAAAAAGAAGGAGGAGAAGGAGGAAAAAGATGGAGAAGGAGGAAGAAGGAGAAGGGGGAAGAAGATGGAAGGGAATACAAAAAAAGAAAAAGTAGAAGAATAAAAAGAAACAATAAGAGAAGAAGAAGAATAGTATTTATGGGCAGGTGGACCGTCACCAAATCTATGTGCGCAAATGAATACCACACCGTTTGGAAAGATCCTTATGTTGAAGCCCACAACAATGGGGATTGTGCCAAGGACATGTAGAAGAATTTCCTGACTATTTATTTCTGATAATATTCTTGGCAAAAACCATTGCCTTATTGAATGAGCTCTTGCAGGAGAACTTCACAAGAGAGACAACATTTAAAGAGAACTTTGAAGGTGTGATTTATTCCCAAGGCTTGTTGTTATTAACATAATTTAATAATAAATATAAAAAATATATATAATTATAATATATAAATATATACATAAATATAATAAAATAAAAATAATAAATATAAAAATAAATAATAAATTTGCACCCTTGTTGTTCGAACAAAAACTATAAAATGTTTTCTCTAAAGTTAATATTCTTAAAAAAGGAAAAAAAACATCTACACTGCATTTATTTTGCTATTTGATAGTATTTTTTCCAAATTTCTTTACCTGTATGACGTTTAAAATCCAACAGACAATTATTTTGATACAGATGAAGACCGTATTGTGTGGTAAGATTTTCATCTTCCTCACTGAGAATGAACGTAACCAGAGAAAAATTAAATTTCAATCGGTTTTCCAGACAAGTGTAAGGCTCCTCGAAGGGGAACCTTTCTCTATTTGGTGTAGTCCCGACAATCTTCTGTAGTGTAAGTTCACATTTAGCAATGAGAATTTTTCGGTACGGTCATCTCTAGTTAGTTAGTTAGTGGTCGCCGTGGCGTAGTGGGTAGAGTGCGACACTCAGACGCCGAAGGATCCAAGTTCGACTCCCAGCTAAACATAAATTTTTCGAATTTTTCACGGCACCACCTCTTTCGAGCTGCTGACAACACTCAAAGAGTAATAACTGTCTAAGAAGGCTTCTCAAATTTTGCCGTTCGGAGTCGACAAAAAAACTGTAGGTCTCTTCTACTCGTGAGAGAACCATAGCGCGCACAATACGAGTACTTGATGGACAAGCTAGGCCCTGGTCCCCCATTGGACTGTAGCGCCAACAATTATTATTATTATTATCTCTAGTTAACTATTAATAATTGTATTGCGGGGGTAGTAGCTATTTTTCTAATGGGGAAGAGAATAGTCGTTTTTCGAGTAACACGAACAAGTTTTCTGCCTGCTTAAAAGAATAATCCTCATAAAAGCAAGCACTAAGTTATAAAATATCCACATTATCTGCTTTATGAGAAGTCACCGACATCAATGCATTTTAATACGGCCATACTTTGGCAGAATATGACTTTTACTTGGCATTGAATTCGTTTGGTGCTTAATATGCCTGTTTCACTGTCGCCTTGACGTCTTCGAATACTGACTAGTTGCGAGTTGCAATCATATTTTAGACTGAGTAGTACCAAAAAATATGTGGCCGCCGTGGCATAGTGGGTAGAGTGTGACGCTCACACCTCGAAGGTTCAGATTCGATTCCCGGCTGAGCACGTCGATCTCTGAACAAGTTTCCTTCAATGCATTCTGGATAAGGATCTTTTAAGAGATCAAATTTCCGCCCTTGAAATATTCGTTTTTTTATGAAAGTGCTTTAGTTCTCAAAATTTGAATATTACACTCAGTTGAGAAACAGTTTAAGATGATGTACGATTAAATAGATATGTAACGCCACTATCGGTGCCCGCAGTGGCGTAGTGGGCACAGTGCGATACACGCCAAGGGTACAGGTTCGGTTCCCGACTGAAAACTTCGAATTTTTCACTGCACCACCTCTCAAGACTTTAGACGACAAGTATCCTGAAGTTATATACGAGATTCAAATTTTAAGTTTGAAGCTATATACGAGATTCAAATTTAAAGTTAAAATCATAAGCTGTTGAAAAACAATTATTTGTGAGATCTGTAATTCGGACATTCGATGTGAGTTAATTACTCTTCGCAGTTATATTGTTCGCCAAACTTTTTTTAACAATGCTCATGGTTTGTGGTCCGCCGTGGCCTTCAAACATCGAAATTCTCGAAATACTCTCTAAAAATGTGAAACATGACAGAGGAAGAAGAAAAATAAATTAGTTGCGTTTTGTCTTTTATCCGTTTTAATAATACGCCTTACAAAGTACACGTCATTATTGAATAAGCTGCGTACCAACTCAATGCTATACGTATGTCTAGATGTAAACTCATTGCTCACGCCAAGAGCAATTGTATTCAAGTTTTATCAAAAGACATTGAATAAAAGACAACGTCCATCTACAGAGGCAACACTCTCGGACCATTCAGCAAATTGACGCACAACGCATTCTCGAAAGTACATCCGCCCACGTAATGAGATTCAATGATACAAATAAAAGAACCATTTGCACCCACCAGCAGCAATAGGTCTAGCGAGCAGCAATTAGCCAATAATTGGCTGCGGATAATTTATTGGATGACTACCGCAAAATGGAGTCACATCGATGTCAAGTGTAAATGTCGGTTAGACAACTCAGAGCAGCATCCACATCTAGACTACTTCCCACTAAAAGTTTCACTTTTCTCTCAAAGACAACTTTGAATGACTGAGATCAAAGTTTGTCCGCCACTGGTGGCCATCTCAGCGTCGTTTCAAATGAAATCTAACTCCCGTCTCTATGGTGACTTAAAATCGATCGCCCGTCCCCCTCAAAGTTCGTTGCCACAGTCAATCAAAGCAAAGCGCACACAATGGATATGTTTGTGGCTTTAAGATTCACTTTTCAGGGCGGATTGCTGATGCGGAGTGCATCCGAAATTGGTTGCCAACCATGTCTGTGGTGATGAAAGCTGCTGATTGGTCTGGTTTATTAAAATAAGATTTTCGCATTTTGGACAAAGAGACGAGGGTACGAGAAACCACCACTATGTCGTCTGCGGTTGAGTTCAAGTTGTTTTGAAGACATTCAGCTGGCGAAAGAGAATGAAAACCGAATCAGCACAATCAATTTCAATAATCATGAACTTCTGGTCTTCTGGATGGCCCAGCTCACCGAGCAGTCTATTGAAACTTTGTTTACACATTATCTATTCAAGGAAGACCCCTCAAATTGGCACCCATTCATCAGAACCAGCACCTGAGACGGAAGAAAGCGAAAGAAAACTTCTTGAGAACAAGAAAGAACATTAGGGCGGCATCGTCATTGATTCATCTGTATATCCGTATCAATCAAGACTGTGACTCCGTATTCTCTCCGCCGGGCCTCCATCCCCACCGCACATTGATGTCGTCCACAGAGGTAGGTGCGCTCTTGAGTTGAACTTCATTGAAGTGAAATTCCCTGTAGCTCATGATGATTAATTGACTTGACAATATTATTTTATTTGGGATGAATCGATTGATAAATTGCTGCGAAAATGCCAAAAGCGGGTAAATTTTTATCGGAAAACTTTTATTTAAACTTTGAGACTCACAACGGCGCCCCCTGTAAGGAGATATTATCATCAATGTTAAAAGGGACATTATCTGCCGGCTGGACCCTTGGTGGCGTTCTTCGACAATAATTCAAACGGATTGGTAACATTTTCAATTGAATTGACAACCATTAGGAAGGATGGTAGGAAATCCCAAATCAGAACCGTGTGTCATTGTGATTAACGTTCGTGCGAGAGGCGGATGGGGTTGTTGTTTTTTTGGAGTTTTATTTTCAGTAAATTTGTCACCTCGCACAATATATCGTCGCTAGATTGAATACTGCAAAGCGGGGAATAAGAATGATGGTTTTCGAATGGATGGGTGCTGCGAAATATGAAATGTCGTCGTTTTTGGTGTGAGGGTCTGAGTTATGTACTTCAGAGAATATTCTGTGACGAACTGTGAGATTGGACTTGTTGTTGGAGACTTGTGTATTCATCATTGCGGTGCAGCGAGTTCATACTCATTGATTCCTTTACGGTGATTCATAATTCATCACTTGAATGAATACTGCAGTATCAAGGAAATAAAAAATTTTATTTATATAACTTTTTATTTTATTTTTTTTATAACTTTTATTTATTATGAGATGGCAGTGGTGTCACAATGCACTCTAATCAATCATCAATTAAGTTGACGGAATTCAGCAGCAAAGTTGTGTATGAGCAAACTAGGTGCGTGCGAGTAAGGCTCACCCATGTACGGTTTCGTTACTCTGTACAGATTTTATATGCACATTCGTTTCTTTCTTGATAACTCAATGAGATTTTTCAAGCCGCGTTTTGAATATTCAAAACTGATTTGTTAAACTATTTGGTCTCGAGAGTAGATACTTGTATATATTTGTATTTTTTTAAACCTTCTACAAAACTTTAACTATAAGCCAGAATGCCGGAAACAATTTTCATAGGGACTGTAAAAAGTTTCCTGGCAAGTTTCACTTATCGGACAAAACCAAACCAAATTGTTACCAACTTAAAAACTCAATTCTATGAAAACCATTTAAGAAAGATATTTAACACAAGATTAATTAAATTTTATTGGCCAAAGTGAACTGAGCCCAATAGAAACCAAAAGACCATTCAAACGATGCGCACTCTGATGAACAGAAGGAATCCAGGGGGCAAGACTTAAAAAGTCACACAAATATATTTCCTTTACTATTGCTCATCCTACGATGCAATTTCAAAAACCACACTAATTGTACTGCAATGTACATTAAAAATTATACGATTGACGCACCACTTCGCTTCGGCAGATATAGGAACTTGACATATGCTGCTGAAGAAATGATTCCTGAATGGGCAAATTAAGCGATCGTTAAGGAAGGAAGAGGTAGCAAAGATCAAGAGTTTTGATCGAAACATAAATTAAAAACTGATGAACGAACAGGGACACTCTGAACTAGGACTTCCTACACAAGACAACATATTTTAAGTGAAAGTTTACGCTATATACAGAAGTGACCCGCGACATGTCCGGAAGATACCCCGTCAAATTGCCGAATTTCATTTTTCAAATGGCCAAAATTTAAGAAATGTGTAGAAGAAGCACATTCAGACTCAGCAGTATACCTGAGTATCTGGGAACAAATTGGTTATGAATCTGAACTATTCCCCTCGACCATGTTCTCAAAAAGGAATTTCCGCAAGCAGCAAAAGCAAAAATTCGGAATCCACGTATTATAAAGTGCATGATGGCCGCCGTAGCGTAGTGGTTAGAGTACGACGCCGAAGGTTCTAAGTTCGATTCCGGGCTGAACACCTCGAATTTCTCACGACACCACCTCTATCGAGCTGCTGGCAACACTCAAAGAGTATTGATTGTCTAAGAAAAAGCTTCTCAAACTTCGCCGTTCAGAGTCGGGAAAAAACTGTAGGTCCCTTCTACTCGCGCACAGCACGAGTAGTTGATGAGCAAGCTAGGCCCTGGTCCCCTATGGACTGTCACACCATACAATTATTATTATTATTAGGTAAGACAGAAAACAAGAAGTTTTTTGGTCCGCATCAAAGTGAATAAGCGGCACATTTATATATTGACATTGAAGACTTACAGCGCACCGAAGGAAGCTAGATTGAGCAGAACAATCAGGATTCTCCGGTGAATTAAATAGATTCCCAGAACGTGTATACACAAGAGACAATTGCAAACTATCAGGTGAAGAAGTAAAGTCAGTGAAACGTTCACTGGTCTTGCAATTCTTAAGTGAAACTTTAAACATCTCCAATCATATTAACTAATTCCAAAATTCTCTCAACAAAACAAAAAAATAACGTCTTCAGACCTACATTCAGATTCTGAGTTGAGCAATTTAAAAGGAATGTCTCAATTTTTCCATGTCATTCGCATTACAAAATTTCCCAGATAAGAAGCATACCCAACATACATATCTGATAACTGAAATCATCCACAAAAATAAAAACAGACTGTGGCAGTGAATTCAACTGGGCGAGGGGTGACAGCCGCTGTTCAAACACCAAGTTTATCGGGACCACTGATAATGAAACGAATTAGTTCCCCTTTCTTCATTCAATTGCTGAAAGCTTTCACCAACATTAAGGTTTATAAAATCACAAAATAAACACCTTTAAGTGTGAGTGCTATAACTAACCTTGGCCGTCCATTTGTTCGACACAAAAATGGGCGATAATAACACTGACCTTATGATATAGTACACGTATATGGTGATATTTTCGTAACAAAACAAATAAGTCCTTTTATGTGTATTGGAAAAGCTTTTGTTTTAGACACAATAGTTTTGAATGAGTTACAAACACGAGAACAGGTGCAATACTGAGATCGAATAAGTGACTTCTAGATATGAAGATGATCGTAACAGAAAGCAATTTTTAAAGTATACCTTTTTTAAGCATTCTTTACAGCATGACAATGTTGTATTGCAAAGTAACCTGTGACAGAAAGCACATCAGTGCTAATTTTGAAATTAGGAATCGAACGACAGTCAACATTGAGTTTAAAAACGACCAATTCATATCGACTAATCCTTGTCATTTGATTTCTTACGATGTTTTGGACATGTGAATGAATTTGGCGAGAAAAACGTTGCGAAATCGTTAAATTTCGACTAGAAACAGCATCGTTTATCACTGCTGTTATTCGTGTAGCAGTCATCGATGAAGAGATCCACGGAAGGATGTCTTTACGTTACAATCGGACAGATGAAAAAGTCAACATAGGTGGACCTGAGCAAGATCACAAGTGAAACAAATCTTGTGGCTGGTGAGTGAAAGGGTATTTTTCAAAAGCAGCATACGTTTAAATAACATACTTCTCATACAGATCTCTTGAGCAGAGAAACTACTACTGTGTCAAGGTAAATAAATGCTCTACTGCCCAAGCTGCTGCGCACTTATAGGCATAGTTCCAGCAGGTTGGATATTTTTCGTTCCTCAAAGTTGACTCTCATCCATGCAAATTTAAAGATATTTGGTTTGTATATGGATAGCGAGAGTCGCAGAACACTCGTTTTCTTGTTTCTTTTTAAGATTTCGCAAGCGATGTTGCGATTCATGTCAGAATCTGTGCCTTTTCTAAATTTGAACGAAATGTGAGCTCTCTGTTCGTGGTATCACAGACACAAACCACTAGTTAACAAACGAATATGCATCATGACACAGTAGAGGCTCCAGTGAACACACCAAGCATTTACCGCAAGAAAACTCCATTCAATAAGGTGTAGCTCAAATTCACAAAAATAATAATTAAATAAAGAATTCTAGACAAAAGCATAAGAGATCTCTATGGAGGAAGTTTAACAAAAACATTTCGCCCGAAATAAGAAATTAAAATATTTTTTTTTTACAATTAGTCCATTCATGCCCGAAGAGTGATAAATGTCTTTGTGAACACATATCTTTCGCAGGTAATGAACAAAAAACAATTAGCACCTCTCATCTAATTCATTAAGCAGATGGGTAAGCAAAAACACGAAAGCAATACTACAAACTTTGAAACAAGACGTAAACACAATTAAAACAAAGAATATTCACCGTCTTCTTCCCCAAGAGCATAAAATAGCAAACCAATCAAATTTCAGCAGTCGAGCCATCAGCAACTTGCGTTGTTGTATCATTAATCCTATAAAGTGAAACCAAAACGAAGCCGATAGCACTGTGGTGCAATAAATGAACTTATGACGGCAGCGAATTAGGGAACAATACCAAGAACGACTCGCCCAGACAGGTGCATTTATCGATTGAATTCGTGTTTGTCAGCAATCGATAACTCAGCACACACACACACACTGTGTTCGAGTGGCGATAGACGACAACGCAATGCAAACATTACGAGTTATCCTAGGAATAAATTGATTTTTCACTTGAGCAGAGAAATGTATTGTAGCGTGCTTTGGAATATATCTAAATCGAATCTTGCAATCGTTCATTCAACATTTCGATTCGATTCAAATGAAAAATATGCACAAAGGAGAGAAGGGATAGATAAATTCACTCACGTCCTGCAAACAATCAGTCAGTGAGTCAGAAATCAATTACGTTCCGGTGCTCCTCTCCGGCACTGCATGCAGATGACCAGAATCACTCATGCGATCGCACGAAACGAAATCTCCGCACACACAGATCCACCGAATTGCTTTGTATCTCATTTGTCAACATAATACAAATGTAAACAGGACAGGGAAAAAAAACGAAGGTTAAAGCAAGGCACGAGATACATCAAAACACATGGGGTGCGGTGTGGGCTGTGTGCCACCCACTCATCCTATTCAATATCTATCGTCACCGGCTCACAACAAATACCGACTTCGGGGGGACAGCTCGCTTGTGTGAAACAACTGTCTGTGTCGACCAGTGCAAATACAACTCAGCTGGCCAATCTGTCCGCACTGGTGTATCCTGTCTATCGATTGCAAACTGTTGTGTCCTTCGATAAGTGAACTCCCCACACATCCCGCTTCTATAAATGTGCAAATATTTCCATTTTCAGTTCTTTCCGAGTTCTGCTGTTTTTGTACGTCTTTCCTTTCGGTTTTTTGTGCGCAAAACTTTTCCCCATTTACTGCGGGGTTTCAACAACCCCGCCTAGGCCGGCCACATTGTCCCCATCCACCAGGTCATCTTCAATTCGAAGGCATTCCGTCCGCTCCTAACCAACCGAATCGAAATTGAAAATACTCCAACTAATGATCGAGCGGGTCTTTTTGAAAAAGTTTTGCCTTTACGTAAGTCCAACACACAACTGGTGTGTGGAAGTTTGCTTGGCGCACCATTGTCCTCCCCGCTGAACGGGGCTCCTTTCAGTTGCACACATCCCAGTTGCACTTCTGCCGAAGAAGAATAATTTACAAACCAAACTTTGTTTTACTGCGCTCCCAACGGAGGGGCTATGCTGCTCATAAACCGAAATCCCAACTCAAAATAGCCGTGCTTTAAAAAATATTTAAATAACAAATAAACGTCAAACCGAATAAAAAGCTATTTTTTTCCGTTAAAACAAACTGAAGAAAAACAAACAGAAACCGTAGAGGTAAGGCGAAAACGTTGCCACCGAACAAAGGGTAGACTATGACTAACTAAGTCAGCCCGTGATAAGTAACGCGAAACACCTTCGTGTGCTCAAGATAAAATCGTCGACGCGAAATGTGTGTGTGCACTTGCGACTGTGTGACAGTCTCGGGTGGAACTGATATAATTTTAGTACTAGTCAAGTGCTTGGGGCCGTTGCTGCTGCTGCTCTTCTGTTAATTGTATCGTCTCGCCTGTCGGATACGTTACTCTTTTGTGGGAGCTCTCAATTCTTTGGAAATTCCTCTGAACGATCTGCTCTCCAATCAGTGCTGGGGATGCTTAGCAGAGCTCAGTGCTCATGGTTGACGAAGTCATAATTACGAGCGATGAACAGTGACTGGGGAAAGTATTCGATCAGAATGGTTCGGTGAATGGAAAACAAATGGAAATATGGCGACAAGTTTAAGAAAGCGATTAAATAAAGGGAACAAGTGACACAGACTTTGTCGCATATTCACACAGCAAATGAGGAGGGCTTTCTAATAGAAAGCAGTAGCAGTCTGTTCGGCCGACAAGAGGGTAGTTCCGGTTTTCCTAGAACTTGTTTCGAAACAGTCTTGTAGAGGGCATAAGCAAAGAAATTTTTCAGAGGCATGTGAAAACAAAATGAGGAAGAAACAAATGTCATGTTTACCATGGATGTTATGCCCAAGTTGTTTGACTGCTAAGAAATTATTTGTGACGCTACAGGAATAGCTTTCTCAGCAACTACTTGTGTTCAAGCACTATTCTTCTCTCTGGACCGATAGTAGTCTACTAGTCTAGAGTATCACAAGCATGAGTTGAACCAAGATCCCAACAAACATTCCGAGATACATTAAGAATTTAGTTCTGAAATAAGGTTTGGATGGGTACTGTATTTTAAAAAGATTTGTATTTAATTAGAAAAAAAATCCATTTGATCAAGGGAAGGTGTCTTAAGGTTATTGCGAAAATCAAAAAATAAATAATGACCAAAAATTTAAAACATCAAAACTTATAGGGTTTTCCAACAAGATTTGACAGCTTTCAGCTTAATCTATGAATACACTCTTTAGTATTTATTAAACTGTTACTGACAATTCATTTATAAAATTAAATAATTTTATCATGGTAAATTATACGACTTATCAATGTCTGCACATTGAAAAAAATATTTAAAAGTTGTCAAAAAATCATTGGAAAACTCTTTATATAAGAGGTCTGTTCAAAAAAATTCATGAATTTTCAGTTTTCGCAGGCTATGTACATTCAATTATTGATTTTTTTTATTTTGTTACGTCGGTACACACATCTCAAAGATATGTTTACAGTCTTAGCTATATAGCGTACTTATTCTGTTTATCAATGGCTTTCAAGTTAGACGTATACTGAGTTTTCGGCGACAAAAAATTAATCAAAAGATTCTATGTGAAAAATGGAATAAAGTGCTGAAAAACATTTGAAATGTTATACTTGGCGTGTATACCAGGTATACGTATATGAAGGGAGCGTCAAGATACAAATGTCTCGATAGGGAACATTTGTTATGAACGAGCCCTTGTTTTTTTGTTTTTTTTTTTTTTTTTGTTTGCTATGACATCTGTGAAAAATATTCAGCATACATCAAGTCATTGAACAGACAACATCATATGTTTTCATCGTGTTAAAAATGTCGAATTTTGTACCAGAAAGTGATGATTTGCGGAAAGCATTAATTTTTTGTTTTCATTTGAAGAAAAGTGCCGCAGAGTCGCATCGAATGCTTGTCGAGGCATATGGTGATCATGCTCTATCAGAAGCAACATGCAAAAGATGGTTTCAACGGTTCAGAAATAATGATTTTGATGTGAGAAATGAAGAACGTGGAAGACCACCAAAACACTTCGAAGACGCCGAATTGCAAACGATATTGGATGGAGATGACACTTTGGGTCAAAAGCAAATGGCAGCAATGTTGAATTTTGCACAACAAATAATTTCTGATCGTTTAAATGCCATGGGAAAGATCCGAAAGTGTGGAAAATGGGTGCCACATGAATTGAATGAAAGACAGATGGAAAACACACTTGTGAAATTTTGCTTCAAAGACACGAAAGAAAGTCGGTTTTGCATCGAATTGTTCCTGGCGATGAAAAATGGATTTATTTTAAGAATCCTAAATGGAAAAAATCATGGGTTAATCTGGGACAACCATCAACATCGACTGCAAAACCAGATCGATTAGGCAAGAAGATAGTGCTGTGTGTTTGGAGGGACCAGAAAGGTGTGCTGTACCACGAGCTCCTAAAACCTGGTGAAACCGTTAATACTGAACGCTACTGACAACAAATGTTCATGCATTGATCGAGAAACGACCAGAATGGGCCAGAAGACACGGCAAGGTAATTTTGCTCCATGACAATGCACCTGCACACAAAGCAAAACCGGTTCAGGATACAATCAAAACTCTTGGCTGGGAGCAGCTACCCCACTTGCCGTATTCACCAGACTAGGCTCCTTCCGACTACCATTTGGTTTCATCGATGGGACACGCATTGGCTGAGCAGCACTTTGATTCCTACGAGAAGGTCGAAAATTGGGTGTCTGATTGATTTGCTTTAAAAGACGAACAATTTTACTGGCGTGGTATTCACAAATTGCCAGAAAGGTGGTCAAAATGTGTAGAAAACAATGGCCAATCCTTTGAATACAATGTTTTTACTTTTCCATTAGGCATATAGGTTGGGTCATGAAATGCAATTTTTTCGGATATTAATGGCATGAAGTGTGTGGCAGTGAAGTTCGTTCCAAAATTATAATTTTTTGACCAACAAAAAAACACCGAAATCATTCCTCTGCCATCGTATTCAACAGATTTAGGCACCTGCGACTTTGTCCAGTTCCCAAGACCCATAAAAGGACGGCGTTTTGCGACGATTGATGAGATAATAAACGAATCACTGAGAGACACCAAAGGAATACCAAAAAGTGCACATCAGAACTCTGTGAAAATTGGAAAAAAAAAATCCTGACACAAGTGTATTTTATCTGAGGGGAACAAAATAGAAATTGATGAAAAAGTAAATATTTTGTGAGAAAAATTAAAACTATAGTTTTTGAACAGACCCCACATACTGCATGGCCCAACATTCCACAAGAGGAGCAGAGCCTAGCTACCTTGGCAAATACTGTGGTGCGCAACACGTTCTTTCAGGAGTCAATAAGCTCTAAAGCTTTTTGGTGACTCCGAACGTTGCATTTTTAGAAATTTTTTCATAGAAAGTTACGCTTTGAATTTTGTGAGTAAGTGTTCACTCCACCCCTGTGACCTTTGGCGACGTACATTATCCACTACTACACGGCATCAAAAATTACTAAAATTTATTATATTCCGAAAAGATCAAAATCACGAAAAATGGACATGGTGGACGTCTGTGATTTTTGAACTCGGCAACATTTCCCAATTCTACAGCAAAGCATAGGGAGAGAAAAGCGCTTCTTCTGGCTACTACCCTGAAACGTTTCTTTAAGAAAGCGATTTCACAAGCTAACTTTTTGACATTTTGGCGATTAGTCTTTCGGTATTGCGGGAATGCCTGGACTTCCTATTCTCGGGACTTTGAATATTTCGTGTTTTTGGGCTTTCCGTTGATGAAGCTCTTCGGAATTTTCTTTTCTTGGAGATTTTGTGCATATCTGCATTTGAGCTTTTCGGAATTTTAGACACTTGAGAATTATGGAAAATTTAGAATTTTGGTAAACTCAGAATTTTGTTTGAAAGTTCAGAATTTTTGACACTTTAGAATTGTGGACACTTCAAAATTTTTAATACCTCAGAATAATGAACATTTCAGAATTTTAGACGCTTCATATTTTTGAACACTTACGAATTTTTGACACTTCAGAATTTAGGCATTTTGTAATTTTTAGAATTTCGGGAGTTTTACAATTCGGTAATTTCCTCTTTATGAATTTTCCACTTTATGAATTTTTATTCTTAAAATTATGTTTTTTGACATACGAGTTCCTGCTGAACAATAACCTTAAAAACTTGCCGAATTTCGCCATTCGAAGTAGACTGTAGGTTCTCTTATTACTTCTTCTGGTGACGGATTAATAGCACGGACAATAGCAGAAGTTATTGAAGCTGCAAGCTTGCTTTATATGGACCGTGTGTTTTAAAGGTCAACTCAGTACGAGTAACGAAATAATTTTTGAGTGGATGATGAAAAGAAGAGTATCTCTTCACATCTTTCCTGCACTGATGTAGATTAGGAAATAGACGAAGGAATAATTTTACTTCTTTTGACTATCAGACACATCTCAAGTGGTCGCGAATTATCCACAAGGGTTCTTCAAAAGTTACAATAAACTTAATTGACAACTAAAGCTACTCCATTCTTATTTAAGTGAATTAAAAAAATGTGTTTTGAAATCTGTCTTACAACCTCAGGCACATCTTAAACAGCACATTAATGTGAAAAAGGTTTTCAACTAACTTCACACAAAGTGCAACATTGCTCCGGTCAGTGGTTTCATTTTTGTCACATTTTGCGTACTAATTGAAGCTCCTCAATGACTTGAGTGCAATCGACTTGAAGGACATTGGAAATATATGAATAACAATCAAAAGCTCTCGTCGTGAAATTAAAGGTGGCGGAAGCTATTTGCAGTTTTTCTGTGTACAAATTAAAGCGATCATTTAAAAAGCAATGAAGTCAGTACCATGTTGCCTGCCTTCTCAGTAGACTCCCCAATTCCATAAAAAAGGAGAAAGGTGAAAGCACTCAGACATCTTTCCCTGTTTCCAAATTGCTTCAAAATGCCATTGTTCGTATTTTTGAATAAAAATTAATCCAAATCAAAAGTCTCCCTAACAACTTTGCAGCCACTCATTAGAGCAATAATTTAGTGTCATTACTGAAAAGCGTTTGCGAACTATCCGCACCCACTGTGTTCCACACACTCGCAAATCGATTCATGTCGACGATAATTAATCCACAAACCCAACAGGCGAGCTTCGGTTTTTCAGCGAGTGTACTGCTTATCAGTCCGAGTGAATAGAATTATATAAACAACGATAAGCGTTACACCCTTTTATCAAACGCCTAATAACAGGTGGTTGCTCAGCAGTATGTGTACGGCGGTGTTCAGACGGGTTCTGTGGTAAGGTGTATCCATATTCAGCGCGAGCAAAATTGTGCAATGATAAGCAAATATTGATAAATCGATTACTCTCTCTCAGAGGCGCGCGTACACACTCACCGCCATATGCCACGCTGATTGGTGGCTCCGTCGTAGGGCTACGTGAGGCGGCACTCTGGCCTCACTCTCGCACACACCTCACTTATCATTCAATCGCAGGGGTTGATGATTTCCCAAGAGTAATTATGTGTGCATAACAGGTAGAGAATCCGCTGCATGCCGGAGCAACGGCGGCAGGGAGTTACGGCGTGTGACCTATTTTTATGTCTTCTCTCCGCCGCAGTATCTGGTTGCCGCAAAAAAATTTCATCTTCGGTTACGGAGATTTTTTTTCAATCCATCAATGGAGGAGGGGGTGGGGGCATCTGATAAATGGTCCATGGGCTTCCCGTCAGCTTGTGAATTTGATATGGGAAAAGTGCGTTCGATTGGATTGCCGTGAAAGGATGCCGCGGCTCTTTGATTTGGTCACGGGAACTAAGCACTCCGTGAAACCAAACTACAATGGTGTTCGAGTGTGGGTTGTGTTTTCCAGGCAGGTTCGGATTGATTTACGTTCGAATGTTTTCCTTCTGATCGCTGAAACTGAACTCCGCTGTCCAGCCAAACCCTATGCACTGCGGGAACGTTAAAACGCTGCTTTCCAGTTGGTTCTCTCTTTGAGTACAGAACTGTTTCACACACATGCCCGACACACCACTGTACCGAATCAATATTTTCGTTGCATTCGTTTCTGTGCGGGCCACAGAGGAACCAGAATACAATCGAATCGCGTATTTTAATGACATCACAGCTCGGCGATGATATCATAAGTTCTGTTGGATTGCGCGTTCTGAGTTTGCAGAGGCTTTGGAAGAGTGATTAATCGCTGACAAGTTTCGAGAAATAGATCAAGTGTAGTCACTTGGAACTGAGTGCGGACTAAGTGTCCACGCCCATCAACGGTTTATTACACCTGTTATCTTTGTCATTGATACCGATTTGCAGTTTTAAATTTTTTCATCGATTTGTTTGTTCTTTCTACCTTTCGTGTTTTTTTTTTAATTCCGGTCGCAGCATAAACTAGCTGACTCATGTCCACCATGGCGACGGCCACCTGGAAAGGGTTGTGATATGGAAGTTTAGGTAACCCAGTTGTGAAGTCTATCAGTTTAAATTGATTTGGATTCTAGCACCCTTAAGGGCAAAATGGAACCTCATTGCACTGGGTCCAACGACGTCAGCTCTGACTCCAGAAATCTTCTTCTTCTAAACTTTTGATTTGAAATTTGAATCGATTTGTACATGAACATATTTCTAGACAGGGGGACCATAACATCTGACATTGACTGATGTATTTTACATTTTGAAAATTAAGTTGAGTGTCACATTATAATATTTATAATAATTGTTGGCGCGACAGTCCACAGGGGGACCCTGGTCTGTCAACAATTATTATTATTATTTTTTTCGACCTGACCATTTCTGAACTTATGGGCTACATCCCTAACTACCGTATAGGATAGTCCAACAAGTTCACCAGTCTTTCGGTACGTTTTGCCTTCGCAAATCAACTTTAAACTAAGATTTCGGTCTTCTATAGAAGTTTCTAATTTTGTTTGTCCTATTTTGCTCTTTTTTAGTTTTTTATTTTTTCATAAGTATTCTCCAATCCTCTGCTTGTTGATTCGATAACAGCATCCAACAGAATAAACGGTTTTTATAACACATTGCTTGAGCTTGTGCCGATAATTTTGTGCCTGCCTTCCTCTTGCGTTATTCGGAGACTATAAAGTCTTTGTGCGAATAATTTTCTGAAAATGTGTATATCGCTAGTGGCTTATGCTAAAAGTCTTCCTGCAGTTAAAGAGTATACTTTTACGAAAGCTAGTCCTATTAAAAATTAGTTAGGTACAGTAACTTCGAGAGCTCTTGTGAAACAATCAAGCCTAGCGTCTGTCATTCTTAGACATCTAATTCTATGAATCTTTTTCAACTTCTATGCCATTGACTGTTGCCGAGTGCAAAGGGAACGTAAATACGTAGTCGAGGGAATACCAAAACTTAAATGAAAGTGACCTAGTTCTACCAATTTTTTCACTTCACTTACAGTAGTGAATACAACTATAAAACCCACTTTCTTTTGGAACTAGTCCGTATTGTGCATATTTCTTTACTGGAAGAGGGGCTACAGTTATTTGCTGTTTCCTATGCAACGAGAACCTTTTCATGGCCATTAAGTACCATAGATTGGATTTTGTAAGAAACTCCAAAGAGATGTAGAGCCGTGAAAAAATTCGAAATATCCAGTAAGGAAATCAAATCTAAGACCTCTGCGTAAGTTGTAAGTTGTACGACTTAGACTCAATCAAATTCCTACGCAAAAGTATCATAAGCGTCGTTTGTTTGTTCTTCATAAATTTCCTCATACTCAGTTTGGAAGTCGTATGTTACCAAATTTCCTTTTCATTTCAACAGAGTACTTTTGCGAAAATTTACAAAAATTGAAAGGGTTCAGTTCCAACCGCTTGTCAAAATGTCACCGGGAAGCCGTCCCAATGCTTCTTGTGATATGGAAGAGTTTAGGTAACCCAGTCGTGAAGTCAATCAGTTTAAATTGATTTGGATTCTAGAGCCCTTAAGTGCACAGTGGAACCTCATTGCACTGTGTCCAACGACGTCAGCTCTAACTCCAGACGCCATTTTTTATCCAGCCTTAATTTTTATCTGTCATATCAATGAAGTGGCCGCCTTAGCGTAGTGGGTAGAGTGCGACGCTCACACGCCAAAAGTTCAGTTGCGTTTCCCGGTTGAACGCCTCGAATTTTTCACGGCACCACCTCTTTCGACAACACTCAAAGATTATAAATTGTGTAAGAAAAAGGCTGCTTAGACTTCGCCGGAGTCGGCAAAAGACTGTAGGTCCCTTCTACTCGCCAGAGAACAGAAGCGTGAAAAATACTCCTCAAATCAACTACGCCCTCTGCCAAAGTTCCAATTTATTAAACTCATTGATTTTTCGCGATAGATCAGTCTTGCCGTAAGGCTTCTGGTGGCCTACAACACGTTGAAGATACTAGTGCCTACTGCCTTCTTCCTTCTGCGATCTTTGCAAAAACAAAAATATGTCCTATCCAGAGTTTGTATATAAAAAGGTTAAGATTCGTCCTATCCTATAGTCAGCAAGCCGTGCTCGTAGACAGGGCTGAAGTATCATATAAAGTCACGTTGCACCTTGAAAGACGTCACTTTGTGTGTCTCTTGCAAGTCGACAAAACTTCAATTGGACAAGGAAATTTTGCGCTTGATTTCGACCCTGCTATTGTTATTCGCATTTAATACAATCAATATACATTGGTTATAGTTCCCCCCTAAAATAAAAATTCTCAGAGATTCTGCCCACATGGAACGAAAGCTAAACTGGTTTTTAGTTTTTCATTTCAATGATAGCAAACAACTTTTAGTTTTGTTTGAGTCTTGGAAGATCATTCGTGCTGTCCAGAGTTAAATTTAGAAAGTTAACACTTCTAGTGTAGATCTGCGTGTTTTGCAGTTGATTGCGCATTTAGTTTACATCTCCCTTCATTGACCGATGGAGCAGTCAGGGTTCTCTATTCTCATCGTACTCCCTTTCTTCAGTCAACCAGGCTGTAATCTACGCAGATTGTCACGTGAGTGTTTCATCTGGAATTTCAATTCGTGAATCACTTCCACAAACCACCGCTGGTTTCGCAGTCAACTTCTAAAGCCTAGAACATATGTCAGCTATTACGCTATTTAGTCAAACACTGGTAACCAACATTGCACTGACAACCGTCATACCAGAAGATGACACTTATGGAGGAAGGAAAATGTTCTTAATAACGAAGGGATACGTTCCGTATGAGTACTTAAATGACTACTGAAATATAACCTATGCTTACACTAACAGAGTGACATGTCCATAAACAAAGTAGAAAGAGTGAATGGTTAAGCGTAATGGCATTTGAAAAGCTGAGTGTGTCTTCCAAACAAGGATTTCCTAGGTTTTCCAAAAATAAAACAAGTTGGCCGTATTTCAAGGTAAATTAACCATAAAACTAACCTTGAACAATATTTAAAAAAAAGTTGTAAGAAATGCTCTGTTTTCCAGAATCCCCTGCACCTTTGGTTATAGTCGATTTAAACTTGCATGTCGATAAATTAGTTTTCCCGCGCATGCAAGCAAAGTACACCCCAAACCCCACAAGAAGTTAAATCAAATCAATCTACTATCCGAAGAGTATTAATTTAAGATCACAAGAGACACTTGATGAACGTCCGAATGAACAAGTAACAAAGTGACAAATACAAGTACAGTAGATACACAAGCACCTCCACCGCCAAACCAAAGAAATAAATGAATGAATGAACAAAAACAAAACGAACAAAAAGAAAGAATGAGAATGAAAATGAAAATATGAATGAAATAAGAAAACAAACGAAACAAAGAAATCAAATGTAAAAAGAGGAAATTTATTTAACGAAATTATAAATTAGAAAATAAAAGTAGAAAATTAAAAACAAAAAGAAAAAAAAAATGTCGAAAATCGAAAAAGACAAGTGTAATCATTTGAGGGATTGAATACATCTTCGTGACTTGAATCTTTTGAGACTTAAAAAGGTATTTTGTGTGGTTGTGTGTGGGTTGGTAAGAGGTAAAATCACTCACCCTCATGCGGTTGCACGGGTAACGGTGTGGAGACTTGCGATGACGGTGGTATCGGTGAGATGGGCGCCTCGAAGGGTGCTCCCATTGAGTTGTCGGAAACCTGTTCGGGAACCTCTTCAATTGGCGACTTAAGACCGGTCGACAGTAGTGTGAGTGGTTGATGTTGCTGCTGCTGTTGCTGCAGTTGCTGTTGTTGATTTTCTAATTCTTTGTTTTTCATTGCGTTCGCTAATATTTCACTAGCCTGCTTATCGAGGACACCGTGTTGGACTCGTTTGTTCTTCAAGTGATGCGGTGTGTCCCTGTGAGAGAATAAAAACGCGATTATTAAGTTGCGAATTGCTGTGGATGAGTGAGAGCAACAACCTTCGGTGCAGTTTCATTGGCCGCTTGTAGAAGTCATCGTCGTCCTTGTCGTCGACATTGAAGCCGACTTTTCGTTCAGCATAGTCCTGGAATTTGGGGGAGAAATATTAGACAATTCGAATTGGTATGGGTTTCCGTCTGTACTTACGTAGTCGTCATCATCGGCGGTGTCGTCATTGGATGAATGTGTTGTAGCAGGTGCTCCCGTTGGTGATACCAGTGGTTCTTGTTCTGGGTTTCGTTGAACTTGTACGTGTTGGGCAGCAACCACTGCTGGCGCTGTTGTTGGTGATGTGGGAAGCAATGGCTCGGTTTGTGATTCGGCTAAGTTCTCCATTGTTGTGGAGTTCATTTCTACTTTTGCCGATGATGATGGTTTGGAGGAGCTCTGGAATAATATAAAAATTGTGGTGAGTACAGCGACGAACTGTTCTAATGAAAGAATATATTTATAGGAAACGCATTATTAGCCGATGCAAATTCTGATTCTCCTTTTTGTTGGACTCGTGACGTGAACCAAGAGACACTCTGAAAGAACGAATGAAGGAGAAAGAGTGAAACTGCAAGCAAATTAAATTTTCGCTTGAGCAACAAGTGTTGTTTATAACAGCGGCAGCGTTTGAAATGGGAAGGGAGAGTTTCTGATTTTTAAGCACCGACCACAGTCTTACATTCGATAAGTTTCTGTGCGTTCTGTATGCCGATATATGTGGAGGGGAACTCTACACGCATAAGGTGGCTTACGCGTTAAGAATGGAATGCTTATGACTCAAAGCTACATCTTGTGCAAAGATGCCTATTAATAAGAAAAAACTGAGGAACTCAATATTTGAGGTTGCCATAGAAATTTCAGAAAATTATGAATTAGCCTGCTGCTACAGGAAGAGGAGTGCATAAAGGGTGCCGAGAAATGAAAAAAAAAAACACAAAATTCTATCTGAAAGTGGTGCGTAAAAATGTCTCTTTGGTCACACAGTTGTCCTAGTAGTCGAATGTGGGAAACGACGACACAGATTTGGGCAATGTGATGTGGAGACGTTTCAGTCGACTCATGAACTTCAATTCTTGATTAATCGAATCGAAAAATAAAGTTCCAAAAATAGACCAAAATTGTCAGAATGTTCAACAGGTCTCGAGAATGACCAGAACAATGACCAGAATTTTTTTTTTTTGAACAAAATATCAAAACAAAAATAACTGCACATACCTCTTCTGAAAGTGTATCCAAATTAAGACCGTCTTCCGTTTTACTGCGCTCTTTAGCGAAGAGTTTGTGCGCTTTCGCTTTGAGCTCCTTTGGATGTGGTGTGTTCTGACGTACAAATGGTGTGTCCTTTTCGGTTGTTGAATCTTCTGAAAATTTCACGGAATGTGTTCTAGATGCTTCACGTTCTTCCCAGTCTTCGGAGTCGGACTCTTCTTTGCTAGTACCTTCAAAATTTCACAAAAAAAAATAAAATAAACAAAAGAAATATTAATAACGAAACTCATTCAGTTTGTTAACCAAAGCATGCGCGCATTGATTAGCAATCGGTTAAACATTAAACAAGCAGTTTTCTTATAGAATGGTAATCGTATATGTAAACTTTTAAGATACTTCTGTGACATGCTCGAATGGGTTGGTATAAAATATAATGCTTCATCTTAATGTTATGTATAAAATAAATTGGATTTTACTATTATTTGTTTAAATGAAAGGATTAAACTCATTCTTGGTTAGGTGGAATACATTGTTAACTGTTTCAAAAATATATAAAATTTATGTTATGAAATCCTATGGAATTTGGCAGCACTAAAACAGCAGTATACACAGCAAAGTTATTGTTTAAGGTTATAGTTATTTAGATGGCGTTATGTTATTTCGAAGAATTCCAACGATTAATATCGACTATAAGCAAATGTTTCATGAATCAATCTTTACACAAGGCGCAAATATACTGCTCGGGCAGAAGATGTTGTTCGATGAATTTTCACTAAAACTGGCGTTAGCTCAAAGATCAAGTAGTTATGTTGCCTATTGTGAATCTCCAATAATCCATAAAGGTTCATGTAACTTTTTTTTATCTTCGCAATAAAAGCTCGTCGACGTTGAAATGAGAAAAACCGATTAAGGGAAACCGATTTGACCCGTTTTCAAGAGATGGCGCCACCTGTAAGTTGTGGCTGAACTTGGAAGCAATTACATATTTCATTGGAAAGGTGAGACATTTGTCGGCAATAATAAGTGTGTATCAGCGTCTGATTTAGCCAACGACTAAATCAGACGGATTTGTCTTAAGTAAAAAGCACTTGAAGGAATTTTATGATAGATTTCCTTTTTTAATTGAAAAAAGTGCAACTGAACCCCATCGCTTGTACAAGTTAATGGTGAATCTGCTCTAACCGACAAATCCTTTATAAAGCGGTTTTAACCCTTCAAAAGTGGACTTCGAAGGCAAAGAGCATCATGACCACTAAACATTTTTAAGAGGAAGAATTAGAGGCTGGATTTACATCCAATCCAACGAATGACTCAACAAATAATTTCCGCTCAGATAAAGAAATATTAATTATTCAAAAGCAAGGTAATTGGTTGGCGTAGGAGTTGAGGAAATGTAGAAACGCGATTTTTCAACGAGGAACTGATTTCTAAAAGACATCAATAGAAGGGATTTTTTTTTACCGGAACGTGCCAGGAGATAAAACGTGAATATATCACGATAACTCCGAGAAGAAGAAATACTATGCCTGCTGTACCCGTTCCATCATGCCAAAGAAAAACACCCTTGGCTTAAAGAGGATGTTCCCCATATGTTGGATGTGTCGGGTGTGGTGTACTATGAGCTAATTAAATCATTCGAAAGCTTTGATGGGAGATGTTATTGACTACAACATATGCGTTTGAGCTTTTCATCATAAAAAAAAACGGCCAGAAACGACCGAAGGGTATGAAAAGGTGATTTTGCAACATGATGGCACTTGGTCCCACGTGACAGTATAGGAAGCGCTCAAAATAGAAGTCCTACCCTTCCCGGCGTAATTTTGAGATCTTGCTTCTTCCGAATACTCATACTGGCCTACCCACTGTAATTTTGAGATCTTGCACCTTCCGAATACTGGCTTCTTCAACGGATGCAAAGCGATTTAGGGGGTCTCCATAAGATCGATGCCAGAGAAGACTCATTTTTTTTCGAAAATTATTAGAGAGATGGGGAAAAGAAGACACTTTGAGTGATGTATTTTTAAGGCTTTTTTCAAAAAGAAAATTTTCGAATACAAAGAACGGCTCTAATTGACTTGTACTCCCAATAGTTGTACTGTGTATTTGACTGTTAGGTCAATAAGTACTTTCAACTTTCCAGGCAGGACTCTCTCTCCTTTTAGACTGTTTATGTCAAATATCAACTGAATCGGATTCGTGGAATTGTATCAATGTCATGCGGTAAGTAGAGTGCTTACAAAGTTTAGAAAATTTGAAGGGCAATATCAGCCGGCAATTCGATTCGCTTTTTTTGGAATAAAACCGTCCGACAGTCAGAGAACACAAAAGGGCGCCCTTCTTCTTCGATGACGATCATCAAAATTGAAACACAGAGTAAAATCCTCGACCTTGGCTTGGTTGGTCTCTGTTTGAATATGAGCGAGAAAGCTGCTACTGTAGGCATTTTAAAAACATGCGACTCACATTCTGCACAAAATATTAGGAGTGAGGAACTTGAGCTTGTTGCCTGCGTTTTCTTGCTTCGGACAGTAAGCGCAGACGATTGCTAGCGAATTCCCTAAACAGTATCGGCTTCGTTTCGTTATCCTCAACCATAGAAGCAGTTTCTTCACACTGCATCTTACAAATACACAGCAAATTTGTGGTATTGTTCCGCAGCTGCAGATGATACTGTAGTTTAGAAGATCATATGTTCATATCCTCACAAATGCCTCGCGGCAGGTGGTCCACTGACAATTGAGAGATAGTCGAAACGTCCATCGAATGTGTTTCAAAAAAGCAAAGTGTTCTTTTGACAGAAAAAATGACGTCCACCAGAGAATGGAAGACTGGTTAGAGGCCAATTATAGGTCCCTTTCGACGCGAAAATAAAAGATAAGCGTGGAATTAAACCAATACAACTTCATTTTGTTTCCTAATTTGACTCCTAGAACTCTTCGATAATTAAGTTAAATTCTCCTACGATCAAAAGTTGAGGCAGAAAGTGCTGCATTGTCCCAAGGGCACCAAAAACTTTTAGTCATTTGTAAAAAACGAAAAAAAATGCTGCCTCGTCGTCTTCAATTCCAACGCTCATTTGCAATGACCTTCCAGCTGTCAGTTCTTTAGACAAAGCAAATCTGTTAGCTGCACATTTTGCAGCCAGCTCAACGCTTCCAGATTGCGCGCTGTCCGCGCCTGTATTCAAGAGCGTAAGTTTTTCCAAGGGACAAGTCCATTTTCGCACTCGTACAGTTGCAAGAGTACTTAAAGAACTAAACGTGCACAAATCCGCTGGCCCAGATGGTATCCCCCTCCCCCGTTCTTCTGAAGAGGTGTTCTTCTACGCTGGCAAAACCACTGCATAAGCTTTTCCATCTGTCCCTCTTTAGGGCTCTTTCCGCGTAAGTGGAAAACAACATTTTTCCGTTCCTAAAAAAGGCGAAGCATCTTCACCCCCCTCCTACCGACCCATAGCACTTACGTCCCTACTTTCCAATGCCATGCAAACGCTGAAAAATCGTCAACTTATGAAATATCTTGAAACTCGGAAGCTTCTTAATGACCGGCAATACGGTTTCCGAAGCAACAGGTCCACTGGTGATTTGATGGTTTATCTCACCGAAAAATGGAACCAATCTTTGCACAATGTAGGACAAAACAAGATCGTTGCACTTGATATTTCAAAAGCATTTTACAGAGTCTGGCATTAGGCTCTCTTGTCGAAAATGCGTGCTTTTGGCGATCTCTTCTTCATTGGATTAGAAATTACCTTTTGAACCGTTCAATACAAGTTGTATTCCATGGGTTCAGGTCTGATATTCACCATATTAATGCTGGTGTTCCCTAGGGCTCCGTTTTGTCTCCGACACTATTTCTCATTTTCATAAATGATCTCCTGTCTGTCATTTCTAATCCAATTCACTCCTTCGCTGATGACAGTACCCTTAGTTTTTCATTTGTTTTTAATGCGCTACAGCCGCAAATATCTCACGAGACAACAGGTCGTCCACAAAAAAAAAATCTCCAAAAGATGATTTCCACATCAAGCGCTTCTCAAAAAAGACCAGTTTTTGTCAGCTGCAAACATCAAACGTGAGCTGGACTAAGCTGTATGTTCTAGAACAGTGCAAAGGTTGCTGGAAAAACTAAATCTCTTTAGAAGAAGCCCCAGGGATGTACCACTTCTTACAAAAAAAAAAACTTACGAAAAGTAGAATCCAATTTGCTGAAGAACATCTTGAATGGATAGACCCAGAAAACGAAAAAAAAAAAATGATGAAATGTTCTTTGGTCAGATGAAAACTCAATTTGGTGGGATCAGATTGTAAGAGGTGGGTCAGGCGTCCAAAAAATGCAGCATGCAAGCCTCAGTACACAGGCAAATCAGTAAAACATGGAAACGAAAAAAATATTACAAAATGTTCTTTGATCGGATGAATAATAATAATTTTTGGCGCGACAGTTCACAGGGGGACCAGGGGCTAGCTTGCTCATCAACTACTCGTAATGTGCGCGCTACTGTTCTCTCACGAGTAGAAGGGACCTACAGTTTGCCGACTCCGAACGTCGAAACTTGAGAAGCTTTCTAAGACAGTTATTACTCTTTGAGTGTTGTCAGCAGCTCGAAGGAGATGGTACAGTGAAAAATTCGAGGTGTTCAGCCGGGAATAGAACCTAGATCCTTCGGCATGTGAGCGTCCGCACTCTACCCAATACGCCACGGCGGTCGGATAAAATTAAGCTCAATTTGGTGGGATCAGATTGTAAGAGGTGGGTAAGGCGTCCAAAAACTGCAGCATACCAGCCTCAGTACACAGGAAAAACTGTAAAGCATGAAGGCGGAAATATTATGGTTTGGGGATGTTTCTCTTGGTATGATGTTGGTCCGTTATATTGAACCAGCATTTGTATACTAAAATATTGGAAGACATGATCCTCCCATATGCTGAGTGAGTGGGAAACTAAAATGGCAGTTTTTGCACGATAACCACCCGAGCATATAGCGGGCAAAGTAAAAAGGTGATTGGAAGAGCATAATGTCGATCCCATGACCTGGCCCTTCCAATCCCCGAACCTTAGTCTCCTGGAAAAACTTGTGGGGAATCGGGAAAAAGTCCTTTGGAGCTGAAAAAGCAAAAAAAAAATGGAAGACTTGTGGAGCAAAATTCAATCAGTTTGGTACCGACAAACACGCAGACTGGTCGAATCCATGCCCCAAAGAGTACATGTATAACCCACTGTGACACGCACTCTTTTGTATGACAAATTGTTTAATGAAAAATCTAATTCCAGTCATATTCAAGGAGTCATACGGATATGTGACTAGTTTCATAAAATATTTTTAAATAATTAGTAAACTAATTAATTGAAGGTCTAAGACTGTCCCATTCTTACTCATAGGCTGCTGCGTGCACAGCCTCGATACCCGAATAGTCCTTAGCCCACTTCAGATAGGGCGACTTGTGAGTCCACATAATTTGGGTTAATAGTTTCCCGTTTATAGACAATTAAATCGGGGATTACTGAGAGCACATCAAAATGAGAGCATGGTGACTTGAGGATTGTAAAAATATTTGTCACAAATAAACCAGTCGGCCAAATGGCAATTCCAAAATTTAACAACAGTACACGCATCCGCAAAGGAATTTCGCTTTTACAGTCTAAGCATTCGTAAGCGTTGAGCGTACAGCATTAGTTACAGTGGGGCAGCTGAAAAGAACTAAGAGGTCAAAATATTTTTTTGAACACTGGGGAAATCAAAGCGGACTTAGACCGCAAATAAAGCATTTATAATTCATGCGTATCTTATCTTTTTGAAGTTTTGTCGAAAACATATTTTTGGGGTTGGATCTGATGCATTAGTCATTTGGAGGCTTTTTTTTAAGTGCAGTGGAATTACACTCTTCCCAAACTCTGTTGGTTGATTTTACAATGCGTCGATAAAGGCAATGTGTTCAGCTGGCGTGTATTGTATTCACACGCTCAGATCAGAACGGAAAAACTGGGATATGTCACCATTCAAAACATCTGGTGCATAGAAAGACATACATACGCACACATTTTTCTCAATGAAATGCTTTTCGTGCTACAAAATGATACATGTTTACATCAAAGCATCTGGTTAACGAAGGAAATAGTTCACAAGTGCTCAATAAACTAGGTCACAATAGCATTATATTTTTGTTCATTTAATTCAGTACATAGCCAGACAGAATAACGTCAGCTTAACTGTTCAAACATACAATTACGACAGAATGAACTTTAAACAATTTTTCGCATGTTTTCGGATGCCGACGAGTACATCCAGTCACTTTTTATCGAAATTGAAAATTTCGTGATTTTCGAGGTACGCGGCACGCAACCGAACTGAGTCGCTTTTATTTTTGTGTCTGAGCCTCACGCTCAACAGGATTATTTTTCTTTTGTGCCGCTGAAAGATCGACAAATAAAGAAATCAACGTTTAAAAATCTTGTCTACAAATGTCTTAAATCGTTAAACTCGTTGCAAATTTGGCATGAAAAATTTTGCAAATTTTGTCATGGCGATACTTCTGGTACAACAAGTTTACTTGTGCAGGTTTCTAGCACTGTTGGAGTCTTAAGTTAGTTTTATAAGGTTGTCAAATATCCGCCTTTTTGTCTTTTCAATTTTCCGACTATGTACAAAGCGCTACAGAGCTCGTATCTGCCAATACTAAACATCATTTGAAAAGTTTTGACATAACCTACAACACGACGATATGCATGATTAGTTTGGATATTGTGTGCATCAGTTATAGACGTGTAAACATGGAGTTCACTAACGCCGAAATTCGCGTTTTCTTCGTTAAAGGCAAATCCGCTAGAGAAAAGTTCCGTGAGATTAATTGTGTTTTGGGGGATGGTACCCTTTCACTTCAAACTGCGGAGGAATGGTTTCGACGATTCAGAACCGGTAAAAACGACACCATGGATAAGCCAGCCGGCGGAAGAACTGTGCCGACAAAGACCGATCTAATCATGGAAATCATCGAGTTAGACCGGCATTTGACATCTAGTGACATCGCCCAGGAGATGGGAGTTAGTCACCAAAGCATTTTAAACCATCTGCAGAAGGCTGGATGCAAAAGAAGCTTGATGTTTGGGTGCCGCATTATTTGACGCAAAAAAACCTTCTGGACCGAGTCAACGCTGCGATATGATGCTGAAACGGAACAAACTCGACCCATTTGTGAAGTGATTGGTGACTGGCGACGAAAAACGGATCATATACGACAATATCAAGCGAAAACGGTTGTGGTTGAAGTGAATCGTCCCAAACAGTGGCCAAGCCGTGACTGACGGCCATAAAGGTTTTGCTGTGTGTTTGGGATTGAAAGGGAATTATCCTCTATAAGCTGTTCCCATATGGCCAGACACTTAATTCTCCCTCCTAACGCAAACAACTGGACCGATTGAAACAGGCGATCGACTAGAAGCGTCCAGAATTGGCCAACAGGAAGGGTATAGTGTTCCACCAGGACAACGTCAGACCACACACTTCGTTGATGACTCATCAGAAGCTACGGGAGCTCAAATGGAAGGTTTTATCGCATTCACCATATAGCCCAGACATAAAGCCAAGTGATTACCACCTGTTCCTGTCCATGGCGAACGCCCTTGGTGGTGTGAAGTTGAACTCAAAAAGGACTTGTGAAAAGTGGCTGTCCGAGTTCTTCGCAAATAAGGAGGGGGGCTTCTACGAGGGTTTTATGAAGTTGCCGTCCATTTGGAAACAGATTATAAAACAAAACGGCGCATATTTAAACTAAATCCGATCACTGTAACAATTTTTATGAAGCATTGAATGAAGAGCAAAAACGCGGAAGGGAGATATTTAAATCCAACGGGAACTGCTAGATCTTCTGTTGTGACATTTAGGAGTAATGTTAGTCACTTGCATAAAAGCAACGTAACCGCGATGGCGTAGTGGGTAAAGCGAGGCACTAACAAGCCGAAGTCTCAGGTTTGCTTCCTAGTTTGAACACATCGCACCCTACACTGTACAACTTTTTTTGAGCTATTGACAATACTCAAAGTACTAAACGTCTATGAAAAACCTTTTCAAATTTCATGTTCCGAATCGGTAACAAATGTAGGTCCCTTTCTGTCGTCAAAAATCACGAGCACGCATAAAACGAGTAGTTGCTGAGGTAAGCCCTGATTTTTGTAGACTGTTGCGGCACCGAATATAAACACCCTGACTGACTTGAAATGCAAACAACTTCAGACTGCTATAATTTCCAAACCATTCTTGACTGTGAGCTCAAGTATTAACACGTGACACATCATTTTATTGTTTACAAGTCTTTAAAGCTATTCGCGTCTTCATTGTGTTGAAAAATGTTTTCCAGCGCTGGAAATCCAACGTAATTTTTTTATTTTATTTTGTTTATATTTGACTGAAAAACCACCAGTAGCTACCGTTAGAGCCTGCTGGTACGTGAAAAAACCATTTGTGACTCGAACTTTAATTCGTTACAGTGATACTGGCAGCTATATTTCCAGAAATAGTTCAGAAAGTTCGAGCTCGAATTGTTCGAAACCCGCGTTGATGTTAAGGGAAAATGACTCGTGAGCTCAACATTTCATTAGAACAGATAATAATTGCATGGCGCGACAGCCCAAAACAACTCGTGTTGTGTGCGCTATTTTTCTCTCTTGACCTACACTTTTTTGCCGACTCCGAACAGCGAAGTTGGGAAGACACTTATTACTCTTTGAGTGTTGTCAGCGGCTCGAAAGCGATGGTGCCGTAAAAAATTCGAGGTGTTGCCAGGAATCGAACCTGGACTTTCGGCGTGTGAGCATCGCACTCTACCCACAACGCCTCGGCGGCCGTTGGAACGAATGCAGCTCTTAGAAATGAGCAAGAGCTCAAGTCATCAAAGTTCCAGAAAGCAGAGGATTTTACAACACAACAGAGTCAAAAAACGATGGGGTTGCTTCGTTTGCACGAACATGCTGAGTTACCTAATTAATTTTTTTCTGATAAGTCGCCATTTGTTACCTAGCAATATGTCAGCAAACAAAATGAACAGGGTTTACTTGCCAGAGGGATCCCTCGGAAATTTACACCTTCGGACGGCTACCAGAAAGCAGGCAGCGCCGATGCTGATAGCTGCTGATGGTCGCTCTTCACACGTATTTTTGGGTCGTGGCCTAAAAATTAACGTAACCTTATACCGTGTCTAAGGGACTCTACTGAAGCTTTGGGCAGTTTTCACCTTTCTCTTGATCTGTCTTTTGAATCGAGTAAAACAAGTGTTCAAGCAGAGGCGTTTCAGTTTAAATGGACACTCAGAAGTCACATGGTAACTTGGTACCAAATACGGTGAAAATTGTTTTCTTCATATTTTGCCAAGCCAATATCGCTTTCTGTAGCATGCCCTACAGGAAGCGTTTCACTATCGGTTTCATAAGACCATTTTTCTTGTCGACTCCTCCGTTTAAGACATTAATTATTAATTATTGTATGGCGCGACAGTCCACAGGGGGACCAGGGCCTAGCTTGTGCATTGATTATACGTTGTTGTGCCCTGCTGTTCTCCCACGAGTAGAGGCTCCAAACGGCGAAATTGAGAAGCCTTTTTTTAGACAATTAATACTCTTTTAGTGTTGTCAGCAACATCAATGAGGTGGTGCCGTGCAAAATTCGAGGTGTTCAGCCGGGAATCGATCGTGAACATTCGGCGTGTGAGCGTCACACTCTACCCACTACGCCAGGGAGGCCACAAGACCTTAAATAAATTTTTAAAATTTTAAGCTTCTCACACCTGAAATCTCCTTCAGGCTCCTGGTAAGAGCGCACATAAATTAAATTTATGTTCAAATTTATGTTCAAATTTATGTTCAAATGTATGTTCAAATAACTCTCCAGCAAAAAATAAAACACTATCTCCAATCACCCACATCAAGCACCGAATTTATTCAATGAACACTTTATACAATCGAAGTACGATTGCAAACTTATGGTGGTTTTGTGTGTTTACATCCTCGGACAAAGTACTAAACAAAAAATGAATACAAGGCTTCCCCGAATCGGCACATGTGTACGTAAATGTGGTAATTTTAATGAGCTATTAAACTCGCCTATGAATCACTGGTTAAAGTACTCTCATTAATGCCACTGATGCCGGATGATTGAAAATTGACCGGTTTTTGGAAAATAAAAAAAAGGGATAAATGTGGATTTTAGCTAACCGATTAGTGCGACCTTATGTAAGTGGTGACCAATTTAATAGATTATTTTGTTAGTCATGCTCCGACTACTGTTAGGAATTAGGCAAATTAAGAAGAGCTGAACATTGGTCGATTTGGTTTTATGAGCATGTGCTGCACGCACGTGTTAAGATTTTTTCTGTCACTTGTCGATAGTGAAAAATTGTAGCATTCTGTGGACTTTTGGAATTTAAGAATAGACTAGAATAAGATTTTTCTTTTTTTTCTGAAAATTGAATTTTATCATTGCTTGTAGTATAGGAAGGAGGATAGGAATACTGAAGCAAAACTAATTTAATGCAAAATATTCGATACAACTTCAGCAGCGGAAGCACATTTGAACCTTCACAACCAAGACACAGCAAAAGGCAAACGAATATACTTGGACGGCATAAATCTATACTTGTTCATGTTCTTAGTGTTTGATGATATCCCAGTGAGTATATTTTGTTGGTCATTCCCTCTTAAATAAAGCCAAGGCATTCAAACGATGATTTGCTTATTATTCTTAGTTTTAAAATCTCTTGCTCAGGCACTGGTCATTCTCAAGTTTTTTTGGCTTAAAAATGTGTTTGCCTCATTTGTCATATTGCATACAAGGCGCATAAGCATAGCAATTTTTGTGCTCTGTTTTAGTTGTTACTTTAAGTGACGTCCGAAATAGAAGTTACTGTGATTACAAAGTTATTAAATCATTGTGAGATATGAGGGACTGTGGAGCAAAGAATGGACCAACAAAATATATTCAATGGGATATCATCAAACACTAAGAACATGAACAAGTATAGATTTATGCCATCCAAGTATATTCGTTTGCCTTTTGCTGTGTCTTGGTTGTGAAGGTTCAAATGTGCTTCCGCTGCAAAAGTTGTATCGGAGTGATTATGTTTCCACGATAATCTGAACAAATAGCGAGAACGGAGATGACTCTTTGCAAGGTAGTTTATAACAATTAGGCGAAGACGACGGCAAACCGCGATTTATCTTGCTTTTTAATGACGAATTTCTAACCACAGCGTTTTTACTCCTCCAATTCGGTATACAATACCAAATAGGGTTGATGTTCATAGAGTCAATGCAAAAATATATGTGATGTTATCCCCGAAAACCTTCTTATGTACAGAGAATCGAAGTGAAACTCGTACAGGCTTCTGTGAATAACATCATAAGGTATATCTTAAAAAAACGCTTTAAACTTGTATATAAAATATTGAACGAGTTTAACTTTGACCTGCATTTTCGTAATACTCGTACTAGTTTTATCATTCACTGAGTGGCCACAGTGGCTTAGAAAGTAAAGTGCGACATTCAACCGGCGAAGGTTTTAGGTTCGACTCCTGGCATGAACACCATGCACAATACTATTAGCTAAAGAAGCTGACAGACATGATTCCCTACTAAGTGAAATGTTGCGCGTTCCAATATGAAAAAGAACATCGCATTGTATTTTATGAGGATATTGTTCTTCTTCTTATTGTGACGCTACACTCCGGGATGCACCTGCGCCTCAATCAAAACGCCTCTCCAGCCAGCATGATCTTTCGCCAGCTGTTTCCAGTTGCGCACTCAATGTTGGTTGATGTTCTTCTCCACTTGTGTGCGCCACTTCAGTCTAGGTCGTCCTCTGTTGCGTTTTCCCAATGGCACGGATTCGAAGCCTTCTCGGGCCGGAGCAGTGGTGCCCATACGCTCTACATCGCCTAGCCATCTTAAGCGTTGTATCCGTAGACGCTTGACCAGGCGCTTGTCGCTGTACAGCCCATAGAGTTCGTCATTAAATCTTCTCCTCCAGATGCCATCAAAGTAAACAGGACCAAAAATCGCAAGCAAAACTTTTCTCTCGAAAAGACTAAGGGTTTTCTCATCCGCCTTTGCTAACGTCCAAGATTCCGCGCCATAAAGCAGGACGGGGGTGATCAAGCTGTTATATAAAGCGAGCTTAGTCCTCCGAGAGAGTGCTTTATTACCTCTTGAGCCCAAAGAAACAGCGATTGGCAAGAGTGATTCTGCGTTTAATTTCGATACTGATGTTGTTGTTGTAGACGAAGTCCTTGACTATCTCAAAGTTTCTGCTGCCTAGTATGACGCTCTGTCCGAGACGTCGATATCGTGTGTCCTTTCTTGACGACAGCGTGTACTTTGTTTTGCCCTCATTAATCACCAGATACATTTTAGCCGCTTTCGCCTCAATGCCAGCAAAAGCCTGGCTCGCTGTGTTCGTCCAATCACGTCAATGTCATCAGCGTAAGCTAGCAATTGAACTGGGTGATACCTCAATGATTGGCGCAGTCAAAGGGTTCTGTCCCAGGCATTAATGATGTTACATACTCACAAAAGTCAAGTACAAAAGTTTTAATTCGATCGACTGTGCATTACGTGGAGACTGTCGCTGAGCATTATTTAAAGGCTTAATAGTAATCTTTTAATTTTTTGTCCGCATGAGCCGAACATTTTGCTAATTTTTCAATTATTTAGGAACACAGCGCTGTTTAAGTAAATACCTTGACTACCTTCGAGGCAGCGCATCCTGTCTATTCCGTTTTTAAAGACTTTGTTGAAAGTTTCAGGCAGTAGCTGAGGGATTGCTTGGTTAATACATTTTAATATGCTGACATGTAGTGCTAAAATGGTTTCTTAATTATTGGCATAAATTCGATTTTTCCCCGTTCACCGGGAATCACTAAAGGGTCTGACAGTACGATGTAGAAATCATTTAGACAGAAGGCTGATTGGGGTATGAATATGGGCACTAGACGTCGCCCGCACGCATCTCCGGACAAAATTAGATTCATAATGGTGGTTCAAAAATACAGTAACTCCTTAATTTGCACTAAATTTCACTTATCACTTGAGCCACAGGCTTTTCGACAATAATAGGGGTTTCCGAGCGGCAGATGCAACAATTTTTATTAACGATCTGCAGAAATAAAAATTCCCCTCTGCAGAAAGGATGATTTTTGGCTCAAGCTACGCTAAGGCCCCAACAACGAATCTACAACTAAGCGGATGACCGAATGTCTGTTGAGGTCGATGTGGAGTTGATATTCACACCCTATATTCCGCACTCTCGCGCGCAACAGCAAGTTAGACACTTGCATCATTACTGCTTACGAGGGACGATAGCGCCATTCTTTTACTCCGATACCACCATATTCAAACCAAAACATTAAGTAATGTTTCAATTTACGCTGTCCACCCTTTAACATCCTAACTTAGGTTTATTATAAGTGATCTAACTGACTACGGCTCGATTTCTAAGAAGTCATAAATTATTAGTGTGCAAAGGATTCCACTGCGCCTCACTTCTGAAAACCTTTAGGAGAGCACAAAAAAAGGATAATGATTTGAAATCGAAAAGTGAATCAGTTACAGCTCAAATATTTAAAATCGGGAACGACTGCGTGATAGAATCAGCTGAGAAAAACTTGTTTCGAAGACAATTACGACAATTGACTGATCGGCTACTGCGCTCGTTCATTTCCAGCAAAATAAAACTCTATAGCTGTACCATCTAATTTCTCGAATAGATACAACAATCTCCACGCTAAGAATTCTAAATCAAAACAAAACTATCCACCATTTAGCTCTAACCTACATCACAGGGTGAAGAAACCTGTGGAATACACAACAGAATTTCCCCCAGCACGTGAATGTTTAACGAACGAAGATATCCGCACGCACATCCACATGCGGCAATAGACAGCAAGTTGTCAAGTTACGTTAGGGAAATATTTAACTAATCCCCCTTTAAACAGCCCCTATGTCGCACAAGCTCACCGTCGCGCAGCATAGACAGAAAGCGCTATCTTATCGCAGCGCTCGCTGTATGGAATGCGCGTTGCATAAGTCGAAAAAAATTTCGTTTGCCAAAGGTAATATTCTTACTCAGTCGCACATAGTCTCGCCCCCCAACTTGTTGTTGGGTCTTAATTTTAGCATAACTCAAAAGTGAAATTGCCGAACTGTACCACTGGCGGATCGAATTGAAATGAATATGTTCGGGGTATGAAATTGTTTGATTTTGTGCCGGGCATGTTTATTTGTTCATGTCCGAAGCTGCTGGAGGAAAAACTTCTCTGACTTTGTTTCCGACCACGTTAGCAGTGCCCCCGTTGCCGTCGATGTTTATTTTGCGGACGAACGTGCGCGTCTTTTTCGCTTCCAAGAGTAATCAGACGTGTGAAAATCATTTTTTCAGAAGTGTCTGACGAAAACATCATCAGCAGTCTCCTCTTGCATGAGAGTAGTTAATTAGTTCTGTCTTGAAACATAGACGCTGGCACATACGAATACATCAGCGTGTATAGGCAATGCAGAGATTATTTCCTAGCGATCTGGGTCAAGACTGCGAAGCAATTAACGATGGCTTGAGCCGTGTCTCTCGTGTTAGCAGCCTGGTGTGCTATGCACTAAGAAATGCACCTGGAATGGGGAATGCATGCGTGATCGAAGGTGTTCAATTTGATTTGGCCACAGCGGGAGGGAGGAACAGGTTCAAATTAATTATTTGTTAGTGCGTACGCTGGGCTTTGGAACACATAACATTTATGTTTCCGCTCGGTGTCATGAATTTAAAATGAGACGAAACAGTGTTGAACAGTTTCTGATAACTGTCTTTGCTTCTAGTCTGACCACTAGTTTGTGTTAAGAGCAGATCACACGGTCGGTTCCAAGCGATCAAATCGAATTGAATTCAGATTTCCACCTCCTTGAACACTGCTATTTTTAACTCAGTTTACTTTGAAGATTTGTTTTTAGAAATCCTCCCACACAAAAGCACTCTGTCTTTCCAGGGACACACTCAAAACCTTTACTTCTCCACGTCAACAAAAATGCCACATGATCGTTGCTTTGCCAGACGTACAGTCGACTGATCAAATGTGAAGCGAAACCAACAAAAATGTGCAATATATTATTTAAGCAATTAAACACAGAGTAAGTGGACAGATGACAGATCAAAACTCTTGTTTACGACCCGAACGATTAAATTGTTTGATCTAAATTTGTTTTGAATCTCAATAAAAATAGCAAATCCCATTAGGAATAAAGAGACTAAATTTTGGTGATTTGGAATGCAATTCATTTTTATGCCTGAAGGTGAAAAATGCGTCAATAAATTCCAACTCAGTCACATCACTCGATCTCAGACACAAGAAGTTGGGACGATATATTTAGTTAGTTGATTAAATTCCTTCAGTCGATTTTAATTGAAGAAAATCCACGAAACAAATTCCTAAAGTTCCTTTTATTTAATTAGAAAAAAGCAAACACAATTAGCACGTTTGCGTTTGATGTTTTTTTTCTAAATTGAATAGCAAAACACTAATTCATAAACTGGCAGCAACAATGCAAGCTTAAGAATTTTCAATTTGTTTAACTCATAATCGTTAAGTGTCTCAGGTTGAGATTAAAGCAGAGACAGCGGAAAAGTATAGCTAAGGTGGTAATCTGCCAGAAGATTAAAGCAAGACAGGTTGGTTTTATGATCGACGCAATGGAATTTATAAAGTGGTCAATGTTAAAATCACGTGGTTTCCATGACTAATCTGCTTAAGATTTTCGCAAATGGGAGGTCATTCGAAATAAATCAGAAAACACACTTTAAAGACGACACACGGAACCAATTAGTAAAGTAGATCACGATTAATCGTTAATTGATAAATTAAAAAGCAAAGGTTTCCGAATAAAGTGTCAAAGTCAATTTGTACCAACTTTTACCATTCTAAAGAAGGAAAACATTGGGATTTACTGCGCTGGAACACTCAGACTCAAATGCTAGTCTATTGTACTTGGAAAGCAATAGTTCACAAATTCGTACAGAAATAAACACGAAAGTAATCTAAAAATTATTTTAAGGGGGAAAAATTGTTGCCAACGCAAGACCACAACTGTGTAATCCTATAATTTGAATTCGTTGTTAAATTTGAAATCCCTGTAAAGTGCAAAATGTAGATTTTACAAATCTGCACTGCTACGAGTAAGAATTGTTGACACATTCAAATAATTTTGATGACGATCCACAACATCGGGAAAGGAAGCAAGGAGGAAAGGAATATTGGTCGACAAACCAATATTTCCGGTTCTAACAATAAAACAATTACAACAAGCATTTCCAAGGGCTGAAACTGTTGCTTGCAACGATTGACAAAATGCAGATCTAGTGACCTAAGTTGGAAAAACGGTGCAAATAAGAAAACTGTAAAAAGTCTTCTGTGATTCCGTGCCACAAGATGGCCAGGGCCTAGATTCCTCAGCAACAATTCGTGTTGTGAGAGATTTTGCTATCTCACACGTAGAAGGAACTTATTGCCGAGTCCTTTGTTGGTGATTTCAAACGATGAAATTTGAGAATCGGTAGTTATAACTCCTTGAATGTTGTAAGCAGCTGTAAAAAGGGGGTAACTTGAAAAACAGGAGGTGTTCAATCCAGGAATTGAACCTGGCACCTTTGGCATGTGAACGTCGTACTCTACCCACTACACCATGGCGGATTCAGTTTACCTTTGGCCAATTTTTATTAGAAATTGTTGAGACATAAGCAGGTGATCCTGTAGAACACATCCGTTATTCTCAGAATCCGGATTAGAGACATAAGCAAGTGATCCTGTAGAACACGTCCCCATTGTTTTCTTTGTTTTGCAAACAAGGCGCTCGGTTCCCGTTTAAATTATTTCATTAACAAAGAATCAAGAAGTAAAGCATATCAAACCATTCGCTTTTATAATCTTCAACAAGTGGCAGCAAAATATGGCAAGGCACAACTTCTAGTCAACAAATCAATATTTCCGGTCCCCAAAATATACACTTTCACCTTAAGCAGACCTTAACCCTTGGGTAACAATGTTGCCTGCTAGTATTGAGGAATTGCATATCTCTATCGCTTTTTTGTAAGTTCGCACCCAACAACGAAAATCTGTTAAGACAGGAAAAATGTGATTAGTTTATTATTGGATGGAGCTACAAGCCATAAGGGGACTAGAGCCTTGATTTTTCAGTTACTACTCCTGTTTTGAGTGCTACTGGTCTCTCAAGCGTTCTGCGTGCTACTTTTTAAGCGTAGAAGGAACCTAAAGTTTTTTGCCAGGTCCGAAGGGTGAAATTTAGGAATTGATAGTTACTTGTTACTAGATAGTTACTTGATCAGTTACTCTTTGAGTGGTGTCAGCATGGAGCTGCCAATAATAATACGAGATGTTCACTCAAGAAATTGAACCTGGGGTCTTCGCCATGAGAATTCTACCCACTACGCCACGGGGAATTCAGTTTAACCTTGGACAAGTTGTATTGACAAGTTTTAAATACGTTATTCTTTGATTCCAAATCCGTTTAGATTCGCATTATTGCTTATGATTCTAAATAACTCAACTGGAAATTATTAAGAGACTTAAGCAAGTGATATTAGAGAACACGTGACCAATGTCTTTTTTGCACCGGCTAAAACGAGACACTCGGTTCCCGTTTATTTTATTTCCTTAACAAAGGATCAAGAAGCAAAGCACATTTTCCATTAAAGTAAAGAAAAGAAACAGATAAAATCGGAATATTCAGAATTTCGCGGCTGCTCCTCCATGCCCTACAGCGACACAGTTACGTAAAAAGTAATAAATGAGACAGGACAATAACTAATTTTTCGTCACAAATAAAAATATTAACAATGAAAAAAATGGCTTATTTCCTATAAAAAAAAACAAACATCTCATCCATACTCTGTTTGAAATTGTTCAGTTTTATTTTTTTGTAGTAAAATAAAACATTTTCGTTCCAATTACAAGAAGCTGTAACTTAATTCGGTCGGCAGGCTGAATGCGCTAAGATTTGTTTGGGTCCCGGGTCATCACGGGATCCTGGGAAACGAAGCTGCCGATGAACTAGCCAGACTAGGTTCAGCAGAGGCATTCGCAGGGCCCGAACCTACCATGGGATTACCCGCGTCCCTGGTCAGAGCCTCCGTCGATGGTTGGGTCTGCCTACAGCACAACCAGAGATAGCGTGACTCTCCAGGATGCAGGGTGACCAAGAGTATGCTCCCAAACGTCTGAAATCCGCCTCTTTTCTGCAATCTCTAGACAGAAACGAGTGCAGAAGACTTTTTGGCGTATTAACGGGACACTTTACCTTCGCTATGCACCTGAGTCGGCTTGGCCTTAATGATGTCACACTCTGCGACGCCTGTGGAGAAGGTGAAAACACTTCAGAGCACTTTCTCTGTCAGTGTTCTGCTTTCGCTCGTATCAGGTGGCGCTGATGTAATGGGAACTGAAAACCTAAGTTCTACATCACAGAAGCGCATCTTGGTTTTACTTCGGAAAACCATGAAATTACATTAAATGAAGGTTACTGCCTGGTAGTACAATAGACAATAGACCAGTATTTGAGTCTGAGTGCTCCAGTGTAGTTGATCCCAAAAACATACTAGCAAAAGGTACACTCTGGAAACCCTGCACATAATCAAGACCAACAACAATATGAATAGGAAACAGGACATACAGAACATATCTGCCGTATATTCAGCACTTGTAACGGCTTAGACATATTGTATTTAAATCAAATTTCAAATTTCAAATCATTCTTGACTTATCTTCACACACGGAAGTGCTCAATATTTTGTTTTATTTTGAACTTTGTTTTTTTGTGATTTTAAAGAACATTTAGATTGACATCCATCCATAACTAATGTAAGTTATTTTCCACTTGTTAAATGGCATTGTCACTATGCATGTATGTAACATAATTTGTTTTATTGTTTCAATAAAAAAAGATCCCCTGATGGAGGCAGCAATCCCTGCCGAAACGTTGGGATAATAACAATGAAATAACCTAGTTTCATTGAAAATCAACAGTGACCAAAAAAGCCGACGAAGGAAAGACAGTTTCCCCTGCATAATAGTTGATCCCAACCTCCAACAAAAATACAATACAACTTAAAAAAAACAGAAACCCGAAAATTTAGTTTTTCATTTCGCTTGGCATTCCACAGTAAATGTCTGATTTTATGTGGTACTGCCTTTGCAATCAGTAAAAGGTGTCGTCTCTAACGTTTCCATTTCAAACTCCCGCTTCAAACTTTGAATCTTTGTCTACCACTAACTTATAACACTTACATTAGCTATAGTTTCCAACAATACGCATTGTAGATGTAGAGATTTCCAAAACAGCTGTTTCAAATTTAACGCGTTAATTTATTCATACAATAATAATAATAATTGTTGGCACTTCAGTCCAAAGGGGGACCAGGGCCCAGTTTGCTCATCAACTACTCGTGTAGTGCGCGCTACTGTTCTCTCCGACTCCGAACGGCGAGATTTGAGAAGCTTTCTTAGACAGTTATTACTCTTTGAGTGTTGTCAGCAGCTCGAAAGAGGTGGTGCCGTGAAAAATTCGAAAAATTGGTGTTGAGCTGGGAGTCGAACCTAGACTCTTCGGCGTGTGAGCGTCGCACCCTGCCCACTACGCGACGACGAGCACAAGTTGTTCACATACCCCCTTAAATTCACTTTAAATGTTTCTGTTTAAATTTTACTTAGCGATGGCATTGCATTAGAAGTTATACTTAAAAAAAATGAAACGAAACCCAAAAAAAATTGTCATATGCCAACCAGAAGACGAAAAAATCTGAATATGCAACAAAGGAGTTCACTCTATAACATTCAACTATCGGCTAGGCGAAACACACACAAAAAATGTGTTCCTTACCAAGAATGTGGACACCCCTTTGAATCCAGGTTAAAATTGTTTCATCATACGAAGCCAAAACTCAATCATTACTAAGAAGTGCTATTTCTTGGCAAGGAAATCGCAGCCCGTTCAACAGTTACAATCAAGTCTCATAGACTTTAGTCTCAGCTGAAGTACGGTCACTCTACTGTTCCAAATTTGTTTGCCTCTCCAACTAATCTTAGAGAAGGAATTCTCAACCAGCATGCCTAAATGACTAAGCTGGAAATTTGTGTCCAAGTCGCTGGAAAACTAAATCTGTATATACACGGACGGTCTGAAGGCAAGTGATGAAGTAAGGGTTGGAGTGTACTCTAGAATATTTAACCTTCGTGTAAGTTTATTTCCATACCGCAGTGTTCTTCAGACAGAGATTATGGAAATAAAAGAGGCACAGCTCTGGTTGGAGAGCAATGCCGTATGCAAAAGGAATATTATCACCTGTTCCGGTAACCGCGCTGCTTAGTGCACCACTAAATCATTGAGGGTAAGTTGGTATCTATTCCCCTCGTTACAGTAAAACACACATTGTGCAGACAAAACATGAGTTACTCTCAGATCCTCAATTATCTTCCAAGCAACGCTTTTTGACCACAACTCAGGCCAAAACGCTCTATGTGGCTTGTCAGGCTAAGTCAAATTAATGTTCTAATTAAAGTTAGCGTCATAACAGGCCACTGTGACTCGGCATCTATAGTTTCTGCAGAGGTAACAGAGACAAGGAGGAAAGAGAATCTATCTCTCATCTCTCTTGCTGCAAGAAGACGAAACGCCTGGGGAATTACTTTTTACACAACGCAGGCAAGTTCAGTAAAATTGTGATGGGACGCCGGGAACTATCCGCACTGATTCATAACTGACGACGAACAGACCGCTCTAATCTAACCTAACCTAACCAATGAAAGTGCTGCTTTACCGTGACATACGCCCCAGTGATTACACACCACCAAGTGAATAATAGATAACCCGTTTGGACAAAACAACGTGACCATCTCTGCGCTGCCACGTCCAACCCACCCATTTTAACTGAAAAACATTTCTTAACACATTAAAATCCATTAAGCAAGTTTGAGTTATTACTAATTCCATAAAATGCTCCTACAGTGAGAAATAATTCAGTTAGCTGAAAGTGCATGGGCACGAAAGTACGTTTTTCAACCCAACCACAAAGATTCAGCGATGCAAAATGAATTGCAACAAAGTTTCACAACTGAAAGGTGCTACATAAAAAAAAAATATTTTCCCCTCTTCGTAAACTTTCTCTTCAAACGCTTTTAGCTATGAACAACAAGAATTATTGCAATAATTTTTCCCTCTCTTCGGAAACGTATTTAAATGGTCGTCATTAAGGATTTATGGACTGCACTTGAGAGGATGCCTTATACTTTGAGTTAATTAACAACCCACGATCTTTCAAAGTTTCCAGCCAGAACTAATCCTTCCCAATGAACCGAAAACCTTATCAAAAGCTAATTAAGGAGCAACTTTTCCGGTCGAACTCAGAGTGTACACACAACTTTTGTATTTGTTTGCGCCAGCAATCATTTTTAAACTATTGAGCTTAATTAAGTCCCCCATTAACAAGTACTATTTTTAAGGTCTGGGGTAGAGATTTATTAAAAATAACCAAAAAACCAAAACAAAGGAATGAAACAACAAAGTTTTGAAGCAAGCGCGCAAGTGGCGCCAGTCGTTCACACATCATATGTACAGCAGCTGCGTTTCAAATGCAATACACAATCTTACAGTAGGCTATGTTGTATAGGTACAGATGCAACTTGTTATGCGGCGGCACGACACTTCAACTGATATCAAATATATGGTAAATTAGTAATTGTCACACAAACTTATTCGGGGGCAACGTTATAAACTGCTGATGGAATGCATACAGACAACGATAACTCTTAATCATACGTAATGTCATAGAATATCAATAATTGCGTGCATATCGGTACTGATTAAGGATGTAATGAGAAAGAACACTGCAAACCTTGATAACCACCGAAGATGAATTCGGACGAACTGAATTTTTCGCTAGATCTGTAAAGTTGACCCGGTGGGTAGTCTTTTGTTTTTTGTTGGAAGGAGAATTACACAAAGTATTATTTATATGAGTGTTCTTAGAAATAAAGATTTAATAAGGATGTATTTTAAATTTGAAAGAAATGAGTATGCATTTGAGTGACCGGAAGGAGTAGAGAGCGACTTGCAAGTCTATAAATTTATTCAGTCCTTATTTGAATTAAACGTCTGCTGGTGAAACTAGTGGGAGGAATTTAATATTAATTTGGAATTATTGAGGTACGTTCAATTTTCGGACATCTAAGAAAGTGTGTTTGCTCGTGTGAGCAGAATAAAATCCACAGAGGTTTAAATGGATTTCTTTGGATTAGGTGAATAGAGAAAAGTAAAAAGAAACGGGACACGTTACTCTTCTTTTGCAAACAAATTTCGGAAAAAGAAAAACTATTTTCGGCGGTAATGTTTTAAGTAATTTTTAAATTCCATGATTTCTTCATATTTTCAAAACTGTGGCAGTTGGATGTATGGATTCCATTGCGTTCAGTAATATGGTAGAAAGGAAAAGAAATAAACCGAAATTATAGAAATTTTAGTCTTTAACTCCTGTCGAGCAAGCTCAACTTAGCTTAAAGTACATGCTTCTCGCGATAATCTTATCAGAGGAGTGGTTGAGCCACTGAACATGGAAAATAGCATTAAGTAGATTGAGAATTTTATGGTGAACCGCGGAAGCTTGCCAAAAGCGCAAAATTCTATGAATTGCTTACAGACATTGCACGAAGAGACCAACCGCGTCGCGCACCAGTCCACCAAAACATGCTGTCTTCACAACATTTTCATAATGAATGTTATTATAATGATGTTGTTCTAAAGAGAGTGTATTTTAGAAGTATAGAACTCGAAGATGGTAACACTACCTTAACTGGTAAAAGAAGGGTTTCAATAAGACGACGTAACCTGTCAGACATCTCGTGCCAATTTGATCATGTCGAAGTTGACCACTATAATAATAATATCAATAATAATAATTGTTGGCGCCACAGTCCACGGGGGACCAGGGCCTAGCTTGCTCATCAACTACTCCTGTTGTGAGCGCTAGTGTTCTCTCACGAGTAGAAGGAACCTATAGTTTTTTGCCGACTCCGAGGGGCGAAGTTTGAGAAGCTTTCTTTCAGTTATTTCTTTCTTTCGGTTGTTACTCTTTGAGTGTTGTCGAATCTAGATCTTTCGGCGTGTGAGCGTCGCACTCTACCCAATACGGCACGGCGATCACTATACACCGCGTAAAACAAACCAAAATTGGAATAGGATGCATCGTCTGAGGACCATACTTGACTAGCAAATTAGAGCATTTGGTAAACAAAAGTTGCAAGCAGGGAATTAATGACGTACGAACTAGAAAGTTATTCCGATAATCGGCTCAAGAAACCGACTGCTAAGTGAACATTAAACCAAACTCACGCACTGTCAGTGGGGAGCATAAAATTGAACTTAGTGGGCAAATCGATGTAACCTTCTTGCGCTCCTTTTGTAACACACTTTAAGGCAGTAAAGGGAGTTGTCAATCACTCAAAGAGACTGACCACGTAAAACAAGTCTAATTTTTAAGCCTCTAATAACAATTATTGGCGCTACAGTCCAAAGGGGGACCAGGGTCTAGCTTGCTCATCAACTGCTCGTGTTGTTCGCGCTACTGCTACTGTTCTACTCTCACGAGTAGAAGGGACCTACAGTTTTTTGCCGACTCCAAACGGCGAAATTTGAGAAGCTTCCTTAGACAGTTATTACTCTTTGAGTATTGTCCGCAGCTCAAAAGAAATGGTGCCGTGAAAAATTCGAAAAATTGCTGTTGAGCTGGGAATGGAACTTACACCCTTCGGCGTGTAGCAACGGCGGCCACTAGGTTGCCTCTCTCAAACAAAAAATAGCATACTTATGCTTTATAGCTGAAACTGTAAACAAACATATGTTCGAGACGAGAGTGCCAACATAATAAAATAAAAAAAACTTGATAACGAAATGTACGAAAATCCTTTTTATTTTTTTAACAACCTCGTATTTGTAAATATTTTGGAAATAGGCAATTTTTTTTAAGCTAGACAATATCCAAGTGTCAAAGGAGAGACTTAATTCAATGTCGCCCTTCAAATTAATTTTGACTTGCAAGTCGGACTTCTTCTGTTTTCATTCGTTTAAATCGGTCTTATACATTAATGCATACTCATGTCTTCTTAACAAATAAAACTAAAAGTGGTTTATTTTAAGTGATGCTTACCAGGAGCGGTAGGTTGATACTCCAATTGCGGCAAAAGGAAACATGTGAGCACCTAAAGAAGAAAAAAGAGATTATAAATATGACGTCTGAAAAATGTCTGAAAAAAAAAATATTTTCTTTTTGAGTTGTATTAAATACGGATAACTTAAATTTGTATTTTTCCTCCGAATCACACTTGAGGTCCCTATCACAACTGCTCAATTGTTAAATTCTCTCTAGTCTCTTTTTTGCACATGTTTTTACATAAAACAGGAATTACATCTTTTCATACAGAAAACAATTGTGTGCCAAAAACGGACAATAACCTGATATTGAGGTTTTTTCACAGCTTTTAAGTTCTGCTTGAGGATAAGTTGTAGTTGTCATTCGAAAAATTTGCACACTTTTAAAAATACAAGTTCATTTGGCCAGATAGCCACATACATAAAACATGAATGCCATTTTACCATTTCTTCTAACAGTTGCGTGCCAAAGATGGGTAATGACCCAGTACGAGGCTTCCTTTCACAGCTCTTCAGTCCTGCTTGGAGATGAAACCGAAAAATTTGCACTTCTTAAGCTTTTAAGCGCACAAGGAGAGGCATGTTGGTTGAGGCCCACGTCCACTCCGGACTGTAGCGCCATAAGAAGAAGAAGAAAAATGCACAAGAACAGATATCCACGCACGATTTCCTTATTTTCTGAGTCCTAGTAAGGAACCAGGAAAAGTGTTTTTTGGCAAAGATCCGCTAACAGCAGCATCATTTCGGCGGCAGGAGTCCGCTCCCTGATCCGAGAAAAGATAGGACAATAGAGGAAGAAATCCTCCGCACTAACTTTTTAAGAAACATCGCACACATTTTGATCACTTAACGGTGTCAAAATATAGTCACTCGTTTCCCTGCCCAAAAGGTCCTTGCGTGCGGAATGGTGAAATTGAGAAGCGAATGCAAAGCTAATCGGGGCATAAGAGGCTGTTCTGCAGCTGATAGGAATCGTTTTTTAAACTAACTGAAAGCAGCAGTTGCAAAAATATCACCAAGCGGCCAACGATTAGGAAAAAATTTCCTTTCAAAGTCAATCACAATGCCAGTCAACAGAGAGGACTTTGCAAACTCATGCAATATGAAGAGGTGTTTTCTATCCAAGATGACACCCAAATATTTCTCTTAATCAGAGATATGTATAGAGACAGTTTCGAGTATTAATTCAGTCAAACAAATCAAAGTCCTCATTCTCGTTAACACTGGATAAGGAAAACGGATTAGCACAAAGAGCATTCCTCTCAACAGTCGTCAACAACGTCTAAATCTGTTCATGGTTCTGAACATATAGATGATAACCATTATCCGACAGAGAACAGCTACATAATCAAACCTGTCAGCACAGGCACAGATTTAAGAATTGTTAAATCAGTCAACATCCAGAGGAGATAGGTCAGCGATTTTCAATCAGTTTGTGTTTTGTGGGTCCTCTACACTGGGCACAGCCTGTGTTCATAATTGTAGTTCTGCTGCATTGTAAATGTTTCATTTGACTGAACTAATGTTACATGCTTCATGACCGAAATACCCATGTATGGGGCGTAGACATTACCACAAAGTTTAGGATTGCGAAAACGGCTCAATAAGTTCATATATAAGGTTGTCAAATATCCGCGTTTTTTCTCTTTATTCAATGCTTCATAAAAAGTTTTACAGTGATCGGATTTAGTTCAAATATGCGCCATTTTGTTCAATAATCTGTTTCCATTTAGACGGCAACTCAATAATACCCCCCTCGTAGAAGTCCCCCCTCCTTATTTGCGAAGAACTCGGACAGCCACCTTTCACAAGTCTCTTTTGAGTTCAACTTCACCCCACCAAGGGCGTTCGCAATGGACAGGAACAGGTGGACAGGAACAGGGGCTATATGGTGGCTGCGATAAAACCTCCTATCCGAGCTCCCGTAGCTTCTGACGAGTCATCAACGAAGTGTGTGGTCTGGCGTTGTCCTGGTAGAGCACTATACCCTTCCTGTTGGCCAATTCTGGACGCTTCTGGTGGATCGCCTGCTTCAAGCGTTCCAGTTGTTCGCAGTAGATGGTAGAATTAAGCGTCTGGCCATATGGGAGTAGCTCATAGAGGATAATTCCCTTCCAATCCTACCAAACACACAGCAAAACCTTTATGGCCGTCGGTCACGGCTTGGCCACTGTTTGGGACGATTCACGGGCCTTCAACCACAACCGTTTTCGCTTGATATTGTCGTATGTGATCCATTTTTCGTTGCCAGTCACCATCCGCTTAAAAAATGGGTCGATTTTGTTCCGTTTCAGCAGCATATCGCAGGCGTTGACTCGGTCCAGAAGGTTTTTTTGCGTGAAATCATGCGGCAACCAAACGTCAAGCTTCTTTTGCATTCAGCCTTCTGCAGATGGTTCAAAATGGTTTGGTGACTAACTCCCATCTCCTGGGCGATGTCACGAGATGCCACATGCGGGTCTAACTCGATGATTTCCATGATTCGATCGGTATTTGTCGTCACAGGTCTTCCGCCGGCTGGCTTATCAATGGTGTCGTTTTTACCGGCTCTGAATCGTCGAAACCATTTCTCCGCAGTTTGAAGTGATAGGGTACTATCCCCCAAAACACCATTAATCTCACGGAACATTTCTCTAGCGGATTTGCTTTAACGAAGGAAATGCGAATTTCGGCGTTAGTGAACTCCATGTTTACGCATCTATAACTGTTGAACGCAATGTCCAAACTAATCATGCATATCGTCAAGGTTATGTCAAGACCTTTCAAATGATGTATAGTATTGCCAGATACGAGCTCTGTAGCGCTCTGTACATAGCCGGAAAATTCAAAAGACAAAAAGGCGGAGATACTTGACAACCTTATACGTATTCATTCGACCGCTCATAGACAGCTTTTACCAAAATTGCGGTTAAATCGGACTGAAATTAAAAACGTTTGTATGCTGCTCACAATAACTCCTGTACTCCTATTGGTTTAGCGAAGGAACGACAACAAAGCGACTCACACGGCATCATTTTCAAATTGCTGATTATGCACCATTTTACAAAGTATTCTTCAAATTTGACCCGGTTCGCTTTGTTTACAAACTTGTTACTCACAGGGTGGAAACTAATCGAATGAGGAGTTTGGCACAGTTACAAAGCCCATCTTTGCAGACTCTCAGAAAACGCATTGGAAGTTGTAACGTCTCTGGGTCAAGTGTCCTTTCTAGGGCTTAATACAGAACTCTTTTTATATTTTTACATCTCTTCAAAAAATCTCCTATGTGTGACATAAGCTGCAGGTTTTTTAGGAGCATAATTCATTCCAGCAGAAAATCAATAAACCACAAATAACAGATGTAAACGAACCGCACAACATATCCAACTGACTGATAGCATAGCAAATGAGTAAAACCAATTTACAAAACTCACCTGTTCACCTGTCGCCTCGTCAATGTCAGGCTGAAACGTAAGCAACGGTTGAGCTTGATTCTCCGACAGCCAAACTGCTTTCAATTGCAAGTTAACAAGTGAATACGGTAAATACTGCAACTGATTGCCTGACACATCCAAGACATGCAGTAGCGTACAATTGCCCAACTCCGGTGGCAGCTTCTTCAATTTGTTATCCCTTAAGCTAAGTACGCCCAATTTTGTGCACATACCAATCTCTAGCGGTATATAATCGAGGGCGTTTCGATCGACATTTAAATTACTTAATTTATTCATCCGACCAATGGATGTGGGTAGCTCCGTAAGGAAGTTTTCTGTTAATATTAATTCTTGCATATTCTCACATCTGAAAAGAGAGGGGAAAGAAAACAATGTATATTAATGGATTTGTGTGTTTGGGTGTATGTGTGTGTATGAAATATTAGCCTCCACCAAGCCAAAAACAATATTTTGAATGGTGAAGTGTTTTTGCTCTTCTCCGCTGTTCTCAATTTCAGCGTGAATCTATCGATTACCAAGTTTATTCTTTTTTTTTTTATTGATGACATCATTTACAATGGATTTTGTTTATTCTCTTTGCACTATTACAAAAAAATGTCCGCGGCCTGGAGTGTTTCTGTGGGTTCGCGGGGAGATATGAAGTGTGTATTTGTGCTTGGCAGGCTATCAATCTTCGCTTCTAATAGCTGTTTCCGACAGGAAACCCTTTTTCGGGTGCGCCAAGGTCGGTCACTTAGCTAGCGATTAACGCAACGCAAGATATTGATTCACATACTGCATCACTTTGTTGAAAAAGCTGAATTCCAGAAGAATTAGAAATAATGATTTCTTGGAAGAATAAATATCATTGAAAGACTTCTATGGAATCAATCGTTTGGGCATTTAAAAAATATTCTCAGGGACTTGAAAACTATCGGGCGATAAGCAGCTTTTCCACTAGATTTTTGTCAGGAGAATGATTTGCAAGAAATTGCAGACATGTAAGAGCTTCACGATGAAGAAAACGAATCTCTCTTAGTGCCAAGTTGGTTCATACAAAAGGCGTGAAATAAAAACGTATTCCAATTGCCTATGAAATCAACGAGTGGCCAAAATTTAAGTTTAGTTGTATCAGCTGACACACGGAGAGTTGTGTTTTCCAATCAAGCACACTTAGTTAGTTTCTAAAGCCGTGAGGTTTCTAAAGTCGCGCGGATTTCAATGTTCACGTCATCGTTACCTGAGTGTTGCTACATTTGGCAGTTCAAGGACAGGTGGCGTGAATTTGACAGTTCACATTAATAACTGACTTAGCCTACAAATCAATGACATAATCGGAGACTTAACACTATCTTTGTTTTTCCAGACTCACTTGTCTTCTGAGGTTTGGTTGGTTTATTAACAGTCTTTCTTACTTCTAGAAAACAGAAAGAATTCTTATCTATGCGAAATCGTATCATAATAATTAATAATTGTTGGCGCAACAGTCCACAGGGTGACCAGGGTTTAACTTGCTCATCAACTACTCGTGTTGTTCGCGCTACTGTTCTCTCACGAGTATAAGGGACCTACAGTTTTTGAGAAGCATTCTTAGACAGTTTGAGAAGCATTCTTAGACAGTTATTACTCTTTGAGTGTTGTCAGCAGATCGAAAGAGGTGGGCCGTGAAGCCGGGAATCGAACCTAGACCCTTCTTAGTTTCATGCATGCGTACCCATCGAACAGTGTTCAGCACCAACCCTGATATACTACTAACTGACTTCTTTATACTAAGAGGCGTTGCAAATTTTGGCAAAGTCTGACGAAGCTCTGGTGGCCAGTGGAGGTGCATATAAAATAAGCTTAAACGTTTTTTCATCGGAAATACCACTATCATTCCTTCCTACTTTTATGTTGTTGTAGAAATAACTTTCGCAAAAGAGAGTTCCCAGGTAGGAGTAGGGTGCTTCAAACTCTTCAGAGCCCCAAAGTAACGTGATTATCTATCAGACACAATCCAAAAATGTCGACGTTAGCTATGCGGCTTTTGTCAGGAAAAAACTGCCGACTAAAATTCAATGAATCAAATTAAATAGCATCATATATTACTTAACACATCACTTAATAAGTCGCGGAACTAACATATAGGGGGCGCCACTAACTGAAAAAAAACATTACTTTTGGGAAGTACAAATATAAAAGTGAAACCTGTCAAATGTTCATGACAATCTGATTATAAGGTTACAAGTTTTATAATAATGAAAAAAACAGAATTTGGTTTGTTGATGAGAAAAAAAAGTGCTAGCTCAGCAATGACTTAAAAAGTGTTACAGGGACTCTGCTCCATCGAAAACAACTATTTGCCGTTGATATGCTGACTTTAAACGTGGCCGTATAGACACCAACGATGCTGAACGCTCTGGAAGGCGAATTGAGGTGGTTACACCTGAAAACGTCAAAAAAGTACACAAAACCGTTTCGGAAAACCGCAAAGTGAAATTGCGTGAGATAGCCGTTTTCGAAATAGGAGCCGCGTTTGCTCACAATGGACCAAAACCAACAATGTATCGAAGATTCTGAGAGTTGTTTGGAGCTGCTTCACCAGAATAAACAGGACTTTTTGCATCGGTTTGTCACAATAGATGAACCATGGATCCACCAGTACACTCCAGAGTCAAATCGGCACTCAACGGAGTGGACAGCAGCCGGTGAACCACGTCCAAACACACAAAGATCGGCTGACAAAGTTAATGCCTCCGAATTTGGGGATGCGCAACGGAATTTTATTCATCGGCTGTTTTGAGAAAGGCAAAAGGATCAACAGCGAATTCCTCATGGCATAATCAGTACCGAAATCAAGGGCAGAATCACTCTTGACAATCGCTGTTTCTTTGGGCTCAAGAGGCAATTGAGTAATAAAGGCCTCTCCTGAACGACCAAAGTGACTTTGTACAACACCTTGATCATCCCAGTCCTGCTTTACGGCGCAGAAACCTGGACGCTACTAAAAGCGGATGAGGAAGCCAGTGGTCTCTTCGAGAGAAAAGTTCTGCGTGCGATTTTTGGTCCTGTTTGCGTTGATGGCATCTGGAGGAGAAGATTCAACCACGAACTGTATGGGCTGTACGGCGGCATGAGCCTAGTCAAGCGTCTACGGATACAACGCTTAAGGTGGCTAGGCCATGTAGAGCGCATGGACAGCACTGCTCCGGCCCGAAGAGTTTTTGAATCCGAACCACAGGGACAACGCAACAGAGGACGTCCTAGACTGAGATGGCGCACACAAGTGGAAAAGGACCTCAACCATCTTGGAGTGCGGAATTGGAGAAAGCTGGCAAGAGATCGTGCTAGCTGGAGAGGCATGTTGGTTGAGGCCCAGGTCCACCCCGGACTGTAGCGCCATCCGAAGAAGAAGAGGATAATTAGTGCATTTGAAGGACGAAATTGCAAAGAAACGGTCCCATATGAAGAAGAAAAAAATTCTTTTCCACCAAGACATTGCACCGTGTCACAAGTCGTTGGCTACCATGGCCAAGTTGACCTAATTGGGCTTTGAATTGCTTTCGGTGCAAAAGATCTGGCTGAAAGTGACTTCTACCTCCTTTCAGACCTCAAAAAGATGCTCGCCGGAAAAAATATGGCTCGAAAGAAGAGGTGATCGAAGAAACTGAAGCCTATTTTGCGGTCAAAGATAAAAAGCTATCGAAATGTTAGACTGGCGTTGGACTGATTGTATCACTATTGAAGCAAACTATGTTGACGAATAAAGTCGAATTTTCTCTAGGAAATGTGTTTATTATTGTTTAGTCCAGGACATATTAAATGAATTATGAATTATGAATTATGAATTATGTGTTAGATGAAGTTCGAAAACGACGCAATGTATACTGATTATAATAAAATGGAAGCAGAAACTATGTTTAGTTTAATGAAGTAAGGAACATAAAGATGATCACTTCAGATTAATTGTCAGTTTAAAATATTTTATCAAAAATTAGGATATTGGAAGAATCAACGACATGCATGCAGGGTAGCAAATTTTTTGCTTTTGGATGATCCGAAATTTCTTTAACCGAACGGATATTACTTGTAGAGTAACTCTAAACGATTCTGCGAGTTCACTTTAAATTCCAAACGGATCGTTATCCAGCCTCCAAATTCTCATCTTCAAACTTTTTAGTCTAGTCAACACACTCTTTATCTTCGACACCCACTGTTCAAGCGTTAAATCCACTATCTGCATGATTTGTCGGTTGGAGCAGATTCAACATTCAATTCTACAAGCAGATAGGCTTCAGCTGCACTTTTCTTTCAATTCAAAAATAAAATCAAAACTTTCTGCAATTGCTGTTTATTTAAGACAAACCTGGACATTTTCGGAAAAAAACAATGTTGTCTAAAATAGACGCTGATACACAATAAATATTGCTGACATTGTCAACCCTTTCCAGTGAAGTAGATAAACGCTTCCGAGATCAGCCACAATTGCAGGTGGCACCATCTTTTAAAAAGGCTCCAGAAAAATCATTTTACGTTGTTCTTCAAGGACTTGATCTTTTCCAAGTCCTTCAAGAATAACATAAAATGATTTTTTCACTTTGATACGGACCAGGAAAGGACAGTAAAAGCAAAAATCAAAAACGAATTTTTTTTTTAAATTTTAAAGGGACAACAATATCTCACTTCAAATTGTGTAATATAGAATAAAGTAGCAGTAGTAAAAGAAATAAGAAGCAGCTTAGGATGCGCGTGCGGACGCATTCTAACCTGCTTTCTGCAAAATCAATGAAAGCCTAAAAATATAATTTGAATTAAAAACAACACTTACGCTCCTATAGTTGTGTTTAATCTGTGTAAACGATTTTGGTCCAATTTTAAAATAGTTAAACGACTTAGTTTAGCAATTCCATCTGGCAATGATTCTAGTAAGTTTTGTGATAAATGTAAATCAGTTAAATTCTCCAGGCCACCAATTTCGTCGGGCAGTTCTTCTAGTCTGTGAAGAGAGAGAAAAAAAAAACAAAATTTATTATCAACAATCTGTCTCTCTATATATATTTATCTTTTACCTATTTTCAGATACATCAAGGCAAATTAAATTTGTTAGTAATCCAATTTCAGGTGGAAGCCTCTGCAATTGATTGTGGTCCAACCAAAGTTCCTGAAGTGCAGGCAAATACCCCAAATGCGAGGGCAGGTCCTCGATCTCATTGTCACCCAAATCGAGTCGTTCCAGCTTCGTTAACTTACTGATTGATTCGGGAAGAAGTTTAATAAGGTTCTCTCTCAGTTCCAGAGACTCCAGTTGTGTTAAACTGCAAAGAAAAACAAAAAGGATTGAATGATTGTCATTAAAATACACCACAGGTTGTGCTGAAGTGCAAATGAGGAGATAATGGAATTCTATTGAGGTTTTCTTATCTTAATTGAATCTGGTAAGGGGGTGTATGAATAACACGGGAATCAGTGGTTCATTTTAAATTGCACTTGTTGCAGGCCGAAGACTTCGTGTTTGAATTAAATTTTTGAGGATGCAAACATGAGAAACTACCATTACCAAAAAGCACAGCACTAAATACAGGTTTTCTTTTAATAATTTAACAACACTTTTTCCAAAGAGTTATGGATTTATTCAATAGTTTCCGTTAGTGAGGAAATCTGAGGTCGGTTAAGCAATTGCTTCGCCTGGCTGCAAGTTCATTTTTTTACTTCAAATTTGTTTTAATGAAATTGAATGCTAGTCTTATATACCAGACAAATTTTCTTAAAACTACAGTGGGTTGCCAAATTAATAGGGATAGTCAGATTTTTTTTATCAATTTCTCCTTTGGGCACATTTGAATGCACTTTTAAGTGGTTTGAGATTTAGTAGAGTATATCGTTACTTTCGTCAGACCTCTATAACTCAAACCTTAAGTGAATTTCCAGTGTTGAAGGATTTGTTTTTTTTCTACAGATATTTCAATAACGCGAGAGGCGCCGAGTCCTTTATACGTGAAGTGAAATGAAATACGTAACTAGTTGTTTTAAACATAAATTTCGTAATTTTCTGCAGATATAATTAATTGAAAGTAAGTATTATTGTATAGTTATTCATAGAAAAGTGATTTGGAGGGTATTTAAGAACAAATTAATTTTTTTTATTTTTTTTGCTTAAAGTATGGGTCGAGGGCTAGATCTGACTCCCAGGAAAAAATGGGAGGTTAAAACCCTTCTCCTGCATACCAATAACTCTCAAAAACAAATAGCAGAGTAAGCCGGCGTTTCTAAATCTGCTGTTAATAAAATAAAAATAAATTTGGACCAAAATCAGCCACTTTCATCCAAACGGAGGGGCAAATGTGGGAGAAAAGGGATCACGACACCTCGGACTGATAGGAAAATTCGTGATATCCGTTTGCAAAACAGGAAGAAAAGTGCTGGTCTTTTAACACTGATGGTTCAGGAATCTGGAATACCAATTTCTAAAATAACTTTACAGCGAAGATTAGCAGAAGAAGACCTGACAGGTCATCGGCCAGCTAAGAAACCGCGGTTGACAGAGACAATGAAGAAGAAACGACTTGCCTGGGCTCGTGAGCACCGTTTTAAGACTGTTGGAAACTGGAGTAAGGTCAGTTTAACTATTTTTTTTTAGTTTTAAGTAATAAAATACGATAATCATAAAAAAATGTTACAAATTTTTCTTTTTTTAGGTGTGTTTCTCGGAGGAGTCGACATTTGAGATTCTAGCCGACAAATCCAACTTCGTCAGGCGACGCCCAGACGAGAAATATCACCCCGCTTACATTGTGGAACGAGTTAAACATCCCGTTAAAATAATGGTGTGGTCTGTCATAAGCTCGAAAGGTGTTGGGCGTCTGTACATTGTCCAGGGAACCCTAGCTCTTAACGAGCGCAAAGACCTCCTAGATCAGCTGCTCAGGCAAAAATGGCAGGATAGATGGGAGACCTGTGAAAATGGCAGGGTGACATACAGCTTCCTTCGCGATGTGTCACTCGTTAAGTCCATTGGGGGTATTAATTTAAGCATGCATCTGAGCTATTTGCTTACTGGATATGGTTCCTTGAACTCGTTCTTGTTCAAGCGGTCCATAAGCGACTCAGAGACATGCTTGTGCGGATATAGCTCTGAGGATTGGTTGCACGTGTTGTGCCAATGTCCTCTCTATGATGACATTCGGGACCTTGGAGCTATGAACATATCTTGCACTGATGGGACTTATGATGTCAGCCTGGTTCTCCAGACTAGACAGAGTACAGACACCATCAGGGGTTTTGCTAGGGAAGTTTTCAGCAGACGAAGAGCTAGAATGGCTGCCCTCATGGCGGCAAATAGGTAGATTAGAATAGGAATACAAGGTTATCGGTCCTGGATGTTAAGGAATCCTACCGAGAGCAACACAGTTGCGAAGCTTGACCGGAAGCTATATTCTGGTACCACGGGAGGTCAGGAGCCCCTGAAACATAGTTTTAGCCTGACCGTGCGGTTGGCCCCCTTGTGGGAGTATCGTGGTGGCTGTGGTTTGTACCCAAATCGCGGGGAGAGTTGGAAGTAGTTAACCGTGCTATATAATCTGATCTGCCCCAGTAACCTGGGTCAGATAGGGTCAAATGGTTATGGGAAAGTACTTCTGATTCGATGTGGAGTTGCATCCAACCGGGTGCTGTGACCCAAAGAACAGCAGAGGTGTTAGAAAGGCTTCGCTCCTTACCAAGGAGGAGAGACTGTCCCTTAAGACAAGAACTCAGATTGGTAATTGGGATCCCCAAGGCGTTAGTCAGCGTTCTCCTGACTATGGGTGTATGGACCCCGTGGTATTAAGCCTTAACGGCAGGTGATCACGTAAATCCAAATACACACAATGTCCAGGGAACCATGAGACAGGACCAATACAAGCAAGTCCTACAAAATCACATGCTACCGCAACTCCAAGAATGGTTTCCTGATGGGGACGAGTTTGTGTTAATGCACGATTCAGCACCGTGCCATAAAGCTAGGAGTATAACCACGTTCTTGGTAGACCACAATATCCCGGTTTTACATTGGCCTGGGAATTCTCCAAATATGAACCCCATAGAAAACTTATGGTAGATCACCAAAGCGGAAATTGCCAAAGAAGTAATTACCACCAAGATAAAATTAATAGAAAAGCTAATAAATGTCTGGCATCAGAATCCTAAAATAAAAGAAAGTGCAAACAAATGCATAGAAAGCATGCCGAGGCGGATTAAGGCACTCTTAGAAGCCAAAGGAAATATCACAAAATATTAGCAATTTCTCGAGGCTGTGTTCTGAATACATTGAATTCTTATTTTACTGTTTCAAATTATATTTTTTAGTCTTTATATAACTTCTAAGACATGTATTTAATATTATTAAACATAGTTATAACTTGAAACGAAGTGTTTAATTAGTTATGGACCAATAATGTCTAAAATATCTTTATTTCATGACTGTCCCTATTAGTTTGGCAACCCTGTAACTTAGCAATTCCTCTTCTTACAAGTTCATCCTGTCACCCCAATTTTCGAAGAAGCAGTTTTGAGCTGTACCTCACTCATTAAAAAATTGTTTGACTAAACAGAACTCTTGAGGGCGATTCGCTTCTGCAGTCACTACTTCTGTTGCACATTTTTCTGATTTCTCAAGAGTAGAAGGGATGTACAATTTTTTTATAACTTCGAAAAGCGAAATTCAAGAAACGTTCATAGAGCGTTGTCAGTATCTCGCAAGCGCCGGCGTCGCGAACAGAATGCTTATTCCAGGAATAGAACCCGTATCTATTTCGCAAGGCTAATGATAATAAATGATAATATATCCCTACCGGTTTCCCTTAAAAATGTCGAAAGTACTCAAACTGATTCTTTAAGGCGAGTAGTAAAATTACCAATACAAATTATTAGTCGGTACAGATTTTGGAATGGACTGTGTTTTACAATACATCCATGTTTTTGATAGAAATATTTAAAGTAATTTAATATCGCACTGTTATCTGCTCTACACTGTCATTTTCTGTGAATACCTCGGCTTCTCATCAAAGGTGTGAGGGGTGGGTAACGTGGCTTCCATCGATGTGGATTAACTTAAGCCCAGAGTGTTCCTTGTGTTGTCAAGGGGCCGATAACCGTTCGTTAGTCCGGAAAGATTTTGTTTTTACAACGGATGTTCAGATTAGTTTGACATCTTTTCCATGTAAAGCTTTTCCCAAAGACGAGGAAACGAAGTTAAAAATGTTAAAATGGAACTCGCCAAGATATATGATAATTCCTTGTAACCGTTTTTAAATTTAATGACTATGTCCTTGTGCAACTGCTAAGCGATCATAGCTGTGTATTATTCTCAGACTAGTTTGTGAAATGATGAGCCATGCGATGAGTCACTCTCTCTCGTCCGCAGTCACACGTTGCGTGGAAAGTGCTACTGCTTTCGAAAAAATATTTTTTTTTTTCTATTTCTTCATCTACTCCTGCCTCCGAAAAAAATGTCTTCTTTTTACAAACTCGTTACCACGGGAGGAAGCATACTCCTCATCAACTCCTGGCTCCGAAAAAATAATTTATTTTTTTTTTATAAACCCACAAAGACGGAAAGAAGCATACTCCTCATCTTGGTTTGATATAACATCTTTACCCAATCAATCATCACCCACACTGTTAAAGTTATCACCTTCTATCAGTCAACTTTCTAGCTAACACTTGTTGTTATTGGTTAGTCAAAGATCGACTTTATTCAACCTGAGCCTAATGAGGACATACAGAAAAGGGAAAAGGGCGGAAGATTAAACGTCTTTCTAACGCAAGTACCAATCTAAAGTCACGCTTGGAAGTCAGTCCTTTTACTTGGCAGAAAACGAGGCATTTGCAAACCCTCTGCCGCTTTCTGGTTCGAAACGCCCGGTTGAGAGTGCAACTCCACACTTAGCCGGAGAAGTCCACGAACAACCTGGTGTAGTCCCTGGATTAAACAAACCGACTCCAACAGTCACCACAGCACACTAAGCTCAGCTCTGTCGTTATATTGTGTTTCAGACCACAACAATCAGCCTGGAACCGAAGTCCTGGGGGCTTCTGACCACTCATGATACCAAAATATAGCCTCTAGTAAAGATGTTACTACCAGTCAGGTTCACTCAACAACTGGACAAGGTAGCTACCATCGCGTCAAATGGTCTTGGGTTTCGTCGGTGTTTCCGTTGACAGCAATATATGTGTTACGTATGTTGTTCAATAATCCAGTCAAGTACACAGAACTCAATTTAGAAAATTGTTTTAAATATGTTCAAAGGCTCTTCAAGTGGCCGCGGTTCAATAATCTTGTCAAGTACACAGAAAATAATCTAGAAAATTGTTGTAATTATGTTCAAAGGCTCTTTAAGTGGCCGCCGTGATTTAGTAGCTAGAGTGCGACACTCACACTCTGAAGGTCCAGGTTTGATTTGAGGCTAAACACCACGCATATTTCATGGCATCACATCTTTCAAGCGTCTGACAATACTCAAAGAGTAATACTTGTCTAAGAAATATCTCCTCAAAACTTCGCCATTCGAGGTCAGTGAAAAACTGTACGTCGCTTCTACTCGTGAGAGAAAAATAGAGCGAACAGCACGAGTAGTTGATGAGCAAACTAGGCACTGGTCCCCTGCGGACTGTCGCGCCATCCAACAGCCGGAAACACCTGTCAGTGTCAAAATAATTTCTGATGAGACTAGACAGCTCACCCTGTACATGCAGGTCTCTTTCAAACTAATAACTCTCTCACAGTCTATTGAAGCACACGATTGTCTATGTCAATTATAAAACAGGCATCAAAAATTCAATCGATACAGCGAAATTTGAGCCACAATTATTTGCGTTCGTTAAATTTTAAACAAGGTCCCTTGACAATTTTCAATGCATGGATGACTCGGCAAACCGGTCACAAGGCAATAGCGGCAATTTTAATACACATATGAGTATCCATCAAACACACGTCGCAATCCCTCAGTGACTCAATAAATAATAAAGTTAGAACAACCTTATTCTCGACTGACACGCGCGGCTGTTTACGGCTGGACTAGGGGTCTGTAAGGTTGAGATTTAATTTTTTTTATTTCACCTCCTCGCAGTGCATTAACAAACGCATCCGCCAGGAGAATCCTTAAAAATCTTCATTTGGAATCCCGGCAGAGGATGATAAACGATCCCTGTCCCATATAACATAACTCTGAATTGCGTATTGCGTGCGTAATTGAGATTTGACGCGCTCAATTATAGTCTTTAAGTCCACAGGGAGAAATGACACTGAAATAGCGAATGTGTTGTTTATGTGGCGTTTGATATTCACGACGGAGCAAATAGGAGTACAAACTAATTTATTGAGCCATGACCAGTCAGCTAGAAGATAGTAGCGCCACAAAAATTTGCATCAAGCTAAATTCAATTCGTCGAGTGTAAAAACTGTTGAAGATCTTCTTTTGAGAAAAACACCAGTTTTTGGAATTTAGAGCTTCTGACAGATCAAAACTCTTCAAAATCCCCTCTTAAGTAAAACGCTAGTTTATGGATTCTAGGGCTTATAGCAGATCAAATGCCAGTATAAAAGATGTTTGCCCATAATTTGGTTTATGTCTACGTGGTGGCGTAAATTTTGACAACGTACTTTACATAGAAGAGTCTTTAAAATTTAAAAAGATTTGCTGTGAAGCGATTCTGGGTTATAAGATCAATGAAATTATAAGATTTTCTGATTTGAGTCGGGGGGGCATGGGCATATGCACGCGAGGTAACGTCGTTGATTGCGTTCAACATGGCGAGCTCACGCGGCGCCCCTGGATAGCCATCACAACACCCGTTGTATGGTGAACTAATGTATGCAGCGACCCCCCTCTGCCCGAGGAGTTAAATAATGGGCCTGGCCTACCAGTCTGTGGGTTGTGCGTGAGGGTAACTTCCTCACCACGTAAAATTCATATAGTTCAGAGACAACATCATGCCTCGGATAGTGAAGGACCAACTGTTGACGACCCCAGCAAACGTTTTAAGGACAAAGATTTTCGGTTTTGCACGTAGAATGTGAGGTCCCTTAACAGGCCACGTGCAGCCGAACAACTTGCGGAGGACCTTGACAGCTACAAAGCTGACATAACCGCCATCCAGGAAGTGCGATGGGATGGGCCTGGCATAAAAGCGATGAAGAACTGCGATATCTACTACAGCAATTGCTATAGAGAGAGAAGGCAGCGCTTATTCGGATGCGGATTTGTTGTTCGAGGCAGACTTAGGCAAAAAGTCTTGAGCTACGACCCAGTCAGCGAGCGCCTCATGACAATCCGCATCAAGGCTAAATTCAGGAACATCAGCCTAATATGCGCTCACGCCCCGACAGAGGAGAAGGATGACAACATCAAGGATGACTTCTATGATCTCCTAGAAAGAACATACGATCGATGCCCCAGCTATGACACCAAGATCGTTCTAGGAGATTTCAACGCTCAGCTGGGAAAGGAGGACATCTTTGCTGGAGTCATCGGTAAACACAGCCTCCACGACAACACATCCGGAAACGGACTCAGGCTGTTGGACTTCGCCTCGGGGCGAAACTGGCGAAACTGGCTAGCACGCGGTTTCCACACCTGGACATTCACAAAGGAACCTGGCGATCTTCTGATCAATTAACCGTCAACCAGATTGATCACGTTGCGATCGACATCAGACACTCCTCCAGTATTCTCGATGTCCGAACCTTCCGAGGTGCAAACATTGACTCGGATCATCACCTTGTTGTAGCCAAGGTAAGAACCCGGATATCGAGAGAGCAACGGAGTCGAGAAAGGCCAAAACGGTTTGACGTCGAAAAGCTACAATCGCAGCTGATTGCTGGGAACTTTGCCGACCGAGTCTCCCGCAAACTCGCTCAGAGTTCGACGCTTCCTGCACTAAGCATAGAAGAAGAATGGAAACGTTGTCAAGAAGCCATCAAAGATGCTGCCACTGATGTGCTGGGTTTCACGTCACCACCCAGAAGGAACCCATGGTTTGACGACGAGTGCAGGCAAGCGCACGCAGCTAAACAAGACGCCTATAAGGCGACGCTGCATCGAACAACGTGGGCAGTTCGTGGACTCTACGAACAGAGAAGAAGGGAAGAGCACCGGCTTCTCAGAAGGAAGAAGGAGGAGCATAAGAACCGCGAGGTTAAGGAAATGGAAATGTGCTATGGCAGGAATGAAGTCCGAAAGTTTTATCGAAAGGTAAAACAGCTATCCGGAGGATACAAGGTTCGGACCAAGGCCTCCCGGGATCAAAACGGACAACTGGTAGTAGAGTCGCAGTCTGTGCTGAGAATCTGGAAGGATAATGTCTGCAGACTCCTTAACGGCGATGACGGCCCAAATCCCACTGTTAGGCAGAATGTTCCACTCGATTTAGACGATGATAGACAAGAATTCCGCAGCCCCAACTAAGACGAGGTGAAGATAGCAATATGTAAGCTAAAGTCGATAAAGAGCTGCTGGAGCAGACGGACTTCCCGCAGAACTATTTGAAGCAGCTGGAGATGACCTGGTTAGGCGCATGCACCAGCTCATCTGTAAGATATGGTCGGAGGAAAGCATGCCCGATGAGTGGAATCTCAGCGTCGTTCGCCCGGTTCACAAGAAAGGAGACCGCTTTGACTGCGCCAACTACCGAGGGATTAGTCTCCTGAACATCGCATACAAAATCCTCTCTGCCGTATTGTGTGACCGTCTGAAACCGTTTGTCCATGACCTGATAGGTCCCTACCAGTGTGGTTTCAGGCCGGGGAAGTCCACTATAGACCAGATCTTCACATTACGGCAGATTGTGGAAAAGACCCAAGAAATGCAAATTGACACTCACCATCTATTCGTCGATTTCAAGGCTGCATATGACAGTGTGCATAGAAACGTGCTATACAGTGCCATGTCTTGTTTTGACATTCCTACAAAACTCTTCAGATTGTGTAGAATGACGATGAAGAACTTTCGCTGCTCCGTCAAGGTCGGTCACGAACTCACCGAGACCTTCAATGTCAAAAATGCTATTAGACAAGGCGAAGAACTGTCATGTGACTTATTTAACATCATCCTCGAGAAGATCGTGCGTAATTCACAAGTCAACACCAGAGGTACGATCTTCCAGAAGTCAGTCCAATTATTAGCTTACGCTGATGACATTGACGTAATTGGACGAACACAGCGAGTCGTCAATGAGGCGTTTGCTGGCATTGAAGCCGAAGCGGCTAAAATGGGTCTGGAGGTAAATGAGGGCAAAACTAAGTACATGATGTCATCAAGGAAGGACACACAACATCGACGTCTCGGACAGAGCGTCACACTAGGCAGCAGAAACTTCGAGGTAGTTGAGGACTTCGTCTACCTCGCCTCCGCGGTAAACATGGACAACAACATCAGTACTGAAATCAAACGCAGAATCACTCTTCCCAATCGCTGTTTCTTTGGGCTCAAGAGGCAATTGAGTAAGAAAACATTGATTGCAATGGCAATTGAGTAAAAAAAACCCTTTCTAGAAGGACTAAGCTCGCTTTATATTACAGCTTATGGGATAATACCTGTATTCCTGGTATAATCATCCAACTCCTACTCAACGACGCGGAAACCTGGACGTTAACAAAGGCGGATGAAGAAGCCCATAATATTTTCGAGAGAAAAGCTTTGCGTGGACTTTTGGTCTTGTTTGCTTTGATGGCATCTGGGGAAGAAGATTTAATGACGAACTCTATGGGCTGTACAGCGACATGCACCTGGTCAAGCTTCTACGGATACAACGCTTAAGATGGCTAGGACATGTAGAGCATATGGACACCACTGCACCGGCCCGAAAAGTCTTTGAATCCGAGCCATTGGGACAACGCAACAGAGGACGACCTAAACTAAAGTGGCGCACCAAGTGGAGAAGGACATAAACCAACTTGGAGCGAGCAACTGGAGACAGCTGGCGAAAAATCATGCTGGCTGGAGAGGCATGTTGGTTGATGCCCAGGTCCACCCCGGACTGTAGCGCCACAAGAAGAAGAAGAAGACTACAGTTTCCAACAAAACGTGCGAATTCGTTCCGAGTACAATGAGCTTTCCACAAACCTTGCAAAATGAAATGTTCGCCGGCAAAGAAGATGGACGTAAAAAATTCCGAAGCAACGACTAATCCCGATCATAAAAATGCAAAAAATTACAAATGAATACGTACCATCCAAAGTCCGCTGGCAGCGAAGTCAACGACATGTCGTTTAAGCCTAGCACTGTTAGATTTTTCAACTGTGAGAACCCAGCCGGTAACCTTGGAATTGGATTTGAACTAAAGTCAGCCACTTGTAGGCTTTGAAGATGCTTAATGTCATCAGGAATGTCTGGAATATCTGTAAGAAAAGAGAAGAAGGTCAAAAATGTGATTCAGAAGGTCTAGGGGAATTAAATCAAAATGAAAATTGCCCACCCTCAAAATCGCAACAAACAACAGAAAAGTGCAACACGTGCCCCCCCCCCCCCCCCCTGGCAACATGTGGTCTTCCAAACGTATCTATCCGCCACAGCATTAACCAATAATTAACACAGCAGCATGCATTCACCCGTAATAGGGTCAAGCATTAATCATTCACAGACGACAAAGAAGACAGCAACCTTTCTACCTGATGTCTCCCTGTGTGTTGACGAGTTCCAATTGCCACCCAAATGGCAAAAGTATTGTTTCCATCTGGCCGTTGGCACTTTTTCATTTTGTCCCTTTCTGCTTTGTCTATTGCAAACATCGTGGGTTGTTGACCAAGTACACGCCGAAGCTGAGCTCTTTTCTGTTTGTTGAAACTATGAACAAAAAGCGGAAAATGGAAAAAAAGGAGACAAAAAAGAACGAGGAACCTAAACTAGAACGAATGCGAGTAAAGTGAAGAGGGGAAAATGTCACTAATGCTTCCTAGTCGATTGTGTAATGTACAGCACACCAGATACGTAGGCATAAGCACATTTTTTGTGGGGCACACCTTTCCCTCACTCTTGACGCTGATACCTTTCGTTTCTGTAGCATGACACATTTGAGTAGGGCGCAATGGGCATGTGGGTACATATGAGCTCGATGACCTATTTTTTTTTTGACATGACTTCAATGACTATCAGCACCGACTGCGTTCGCCGATTTTTGACAGTGACAACAGGCATGCGAAGTGAAGGGATTGTCAGTGATTTTTGGAATAGAATGATAAATGAAGGCACAATAGGTAGCGGGAGGCAAACGAATTTGCTCCCACAAAATAACACCGGAATCACGAGTGAAGAAACATTTCGAAATAGAGGCACCCAAGGGTAAAGTCTGAGAAGTTTATTCAAAACAAACACTCAACAGTGTCGGTAACTCCGGAGAAGTGATGAGGCAAACAGTGAAAGAAGTTTGTGCGAAATTCGATTCGAGACGAAGTACCTATAAATGGACGGTGTCAACAATCTTTTTGACCTACAAACTCAATTAGGTGCACGCTACAGTCAGTATTTACACATTAAGGTTCGTACAGTGACTCAAAATTAAACTCAATCACTTCTTTTTTAAGTGGAAAAAGAAGAGTTTCTAAGAACATCAAATTCCAATCAAAAAATATATGTACTATGCAGCAATGTAAGGTAGAGAATTGTATTGTTTTCAACGTCATCTCTGCAGCAAGCTGACCACATCCTGGTGGGCAGGTAAACAGTTCAAACTGTGAACCGAAGGAACTTAAAAACAGAAAGGATCGTATAATAAAATGTCTCAATCTCTTGTAAACCCAGAAAAAACAAAAACAAGTGAAAGTTCTGCCATTTTTTTGTTTCCTTAAATGCCTTAAAGTGTGTTCGAATAAATACTAAGTATATGAATTATGCAGGTATGTAGTTGAAAAGTATTTATTAAAAGGAAACCCCCCGGGGTTATAAGCAGAATGCTTGTCCGTTCCCCAAAAAAAAATGTGATGGGTGCAAATAGAAAAAGTGTTCCAAGCATTTACACACATGAAAAAGAGGCATTCTATTTAATTTTTTTATATTTTTAAAAAAAAAATGTATACAAGGGCCTTCGCACAATGCTGATAAATTACTTGAAAACGAAAGACATACATTCCGGAAAGCTGACTATTCACTTCTCTCAACTTGACAGAATAACCATACTTCAAATTTTCTACACCATTTAAAACCTACGTTGTGACCAGCGAGGCGTAGAACGTAAAGTGTTACACACATGCTCCCGGTTGTATTCCCGCACAGTACACTTCGCATTTTTCACGGACTACCATGTTCGAGTCAACAGATCCTGAGGACGCAGAGTAAATCGATCAAATAGGGTGAACCAGTGCGTTGTTATAATGAGCGAATAGGTTTTCTTCAAAAGATGAAACCACTTTTTGTAAATTTCGGTTTCAGAACGGGACAACAATTGTGCATTGAATTAGATCCTATCCGCACTCATTTGCAGGTATTCGGTGTACATCTTAACTTAGAAAAACAGCGAGTATTTGAATGGAAGAACTTGGTCAACTTCCGCGGAGGTTGTTGAATTCTAGTATTTTAGTTGTTCGTTGATTTCTGTTGTCTACTAGTGGACTTCTCTTTCGCGAACGGTCACGAAACGACGCGTGACATTAAGAACGCGCTTAGACAGCAGCAACCATTGCTCTGGAGCAGGTCATACAGTTGTGTTTATAAAAATAGCAGTAGTTATACGACTTAGATAATTAGCAACATATTTCTAAGAATATCCTTCTTCCAAATGTATATCCGGTTATATTGTATCTTCCGGCAATTAAGATACAATGCCAGAAATAAAAAATAAAAAAATAAAGGCTTACTTTCTCCTTTTTTCACTAATTCATTGAGATCTGTTGGTTGAGGCCTGTTCATTAAAATAGCAGTGTTTTTTGGCTTTACCATAAAGTGTCTCAGAAATTGTTGTCTTGAGTTTAAAAAATAGTTGTCTGTTCTAGTTTTTTAAGTGAATGTTTTGTATATGTCGTCTTTTATTAACATACTTTAAAGTTAGAAATATGGGTCGATCAAAACATTGTACCAAAGGTATGCGGAATTTGATCAAAAAATTGCGTTCGGAGGGAAAAACATATGCTTCAATCCAGGAAATCAGAGGATGTTCAGCGAAAATGGTCAGCAATGCGCTAAACTGGAAAACTGGGCCCGAAACACGCGGTCCAAAAAGAGTGACGGCTAAACGAACTGACCGAAAAATTATCAACATGGCAAAGGGGAACCCTTCAATAAGCTCCTGACAGATAAGGGGATGAACTCCAACTTCCGGTGAGTGCTGTGACGGTTAGAAAACGTCTTCTAGAGGCTAAACTACCAGCTCGAAGCCCGCGAAAAGTACCGCTTTTGACAAAAAAGCATGTGCAAAAAAGATTGGCATTCTGAAAGTTACACAAAGATTGGCCTAAGGAGAAATGGAGGAATACTCTGTGGAGCGATGAAAGCAAAATAGTCTTATTTGGGTCCAAGGGTCTTCGGGAATATGTAAGAAGACCAAAAAATTCAGAAAATAATCTCCGTTATACAGTTAAAACTGTTAAACACGGAGGAGCAAAACTAATGATTTGGGCCTGTTTCTCATATAATGGGGTTGGGCCTGTAAATCCTATCAAGGGTATAATGGACGATGCTGAGTACGTTAAAATTTTACAAGAGGCTATGCTGCCATAGTGGCCGCCGTGGGTAGAGTGCGACGCTCACACGCCGAAGGGTCTAGGTTCGGTTCCCAGCTCAACACCAATTTTTCGAATATTTCACTGCACCACCTCTTTCGAGCTGCTGACAACATTCAAAGAGTAATAACTGTCTAAGAAAGCTTCTCAAATTTCGCCGTTCGGAGTCGGCAAAAAACTGTAGGTCCCTTCTACTCGTGAGAGAAGCTAGACCCTGGTCCCCCTCTGGACTGTAGCGCCAACAATTATTATTATTATGCTGCCATATGTCGAAGAGGAAATGCCACTAGTTTGGGTATATCAGCAAGATAATGATCCAAAATATGCGCCAAAACGGACAAAGTCTTGGTTTGATGAAAAAAGAATAACCGTTATGGAGCGGCCAGCACAATCCCCTGACCAAAACCCCATTGAGAACTTGTGGGGCGAAGTTAAAAATTTCAAAAAACCAAAAAAACGCCAAGGAATTGTAGAATGTAGTGCGAGACTCATGGGCGGCTATACCAAATGAGAGATGTCGGAGTCTGGTGGACTCAATGGCACGAGGATGCAGCGCCGTGATAAAAAACAAAGGCTTTGCTGCAAAGTACTCATGGTAAGGTGTAAATAATAATGATTTCATATTGTTTCATTGATTTCCGTTGTATAGACACAGCATAATTCTAAACACTGCTATTTTGATGAACAACTGCGAAATATTACTACGACCAAAAAAAAAAGTTAAAATTTATGAACAACGTTTATTTTGTGATATACCTGTTAAGACTGAAATATTTTCCTTTTTTATACGCTTTTTGAAAAAATAATAAAACAATTTGAATTAATAGAAAATTATTTATCTTTTTGGAGGAGCACTGCTATTTTTATGAACACAACTGTATATCTAGAGCTACCAAACGCATTTCGTGCCCACAAATAATCGTCAGATACAACCCGGGTGGTCTTTAGACATGCCACTTTCTATATCTATGGTATATCGCACATCTTAAATTCCACAAATTTTTGTTACCGCGCACAACACGAGTACTTGATGCGCAAGCTAGACCCTAATCCCCCTGTGGACTGTACCGCCACTCAACGTGTACCATTGAATGCATTTAAACATAAGAAACAAGCGCGAAAGTTAATGAAAGATCTAAAGAATAAGGCTTTTGACTACAGCCTTATGGCTTCTGTTCAACTCTTTTAAAGAATTCGGGGCAATAACCGGATTCAATGATTACTGGACTTGTGTAACTCGTACACAGCGTTATCTAAGAAGTAAGTTGGGAAATAAGTTGGGAAAGTGGAACAAAATTAAAAAATATTCCGAATTGAACTTTTTTTTTAAAAAAAACGTAAGTTTTCTGTTTGAAGCTGGACTTTGGTAAAGCGTTATTTTTTATTTAATTAAGCTGGACTTTGGTAAAGCTTTAATTAATCTGAATTAGAGGAACTGTTATAACATCTCTCTTGGTATTACAAAATATCTAAAGCATGCATACTTTTTTTTCATAATACTTTATTCTGAGTCACTGTATATAAATGCAAAATACACTTCTTAGAGCAAAGATTCCCCTTCTTTCCAAACTGAGAAGCAAACAGTGTGTGTTTATGACGTAACATCTTCGAAAAAATTCTATGAACCGTTAGATCAAGGAACATCTAAGCACCTAAATAAAATTAAAGTGCTTCATCTTCAACAGAATCAAATCCTCTTCCTCCTCAGCCTTCCGTCCACATGCACATGTGGTGCAGCACCGCATATATCACTTCCAGTTCAACCAACAACAGCAACACCCGTCTTTACCGGCCTTGTTTGCATAACCATCAACAAAACCACTCTTAGTATCTTAATGCATACCAAAAAGCAATCACAAAAAAGAATGAACGTACGGAAAAAGAAGAGACGACAAAAGGGGAACAAAAAAAAAAACCTTTACGGAAATACAATCCAGATTCCATCAAGTGGGTACTTCAAAAGCAAGCCATTTATTTGTCTACAGAATGGTAAGCTTGCAGCCTTTCTTTTGCTATAAATACACTCACCTCCCAAACCGACCAACCAACACAACAAAGGAGCACACAATGAACACATATCCACCACGGTCGCAATCGCACAAAAGAGAGCGCACAGGAATCAGTCTGTGGAATCGTGATGGGGTTATACTCGTGTTCATGTGAAGTGAACTCCAAATGGTAAATATCTTCCTTTGAAAACTTGACAAGTAAAATCAATAATTGTCTAGAATTGGAACAGCGGGGCACGGGAATGCATGATTCCCCATTCTTGGTCTCAGCTTTGAGACCTTTCTTTTCAGTACTTTTCAAGCGAGTCATTCTTGTGGATTTTACACGAGATTACGGGGACCGGGGATCAACAGTCAGAACGGCACACCGAGATCAGGGAAATTTCGCGGCGGCTTTAGTCAGCCAATGTCACGGATTTGCATCGTAATAACATTACCTCGTCATACACGGGCCTGATGTCGACGACGTTGCCGTCGTCCCACAACCCACGGATCTAGTTTCATTGCTTCCAACGGATTCAAGAGAGATAACTGTACTCGGTACACTCGGTACACTCCACCCCTCAAGCAGTCGACAATTAATGTAACAGCAAGCAGTGCCACAAGAAATCCGCACGTTTGTGCAGGTGTGTGCGTGAGTCGCGCAAGTGGGAGGGAGAGAGGTAGGTCGAGCGCGCCAAAATGAGGTTAATACTTCTTAACTTGATTTGATATTGGAATAAAATGCAGTTAGAGACTCCGGCAGGTATGCTTACAACGTTCACACGCTCCCACACCGCCCCCTTAATCACCATGTCAACTTCAAGCGTCATCGACCCAGCTACGACGGCGAGGAGGGTGCGCCACCCAGGCACAGCAACACATGCAAATCCCAACATTAATCAAAGCGCTGTACACCCGTACATTGGCTGACAAATCATTCAACGTCAATGGGAGTTTCATTCAGTGCTGCCCATCCACACAGCTACACGTGTTTGTGTTCATCGACGAATACCATGAGTGGCGCACCAAGTGAAGCGTTTCCTCATTGTTTATACTTAATGGAAGAAATTGCTTCTGGGAAGGTAAGCACTTTGAGTGCGGCGTGGAATTCTAATGCAACCCTTTATGCATCGATATGAGCCAGTGCGCCGGGATGAAGAACGCGTTCAGAAAATTACCACTCACTTTGACGCATTTAATTGCAATTTGCATCGATTGGAAAGCCACAAACATGATAAATGCTTCCTGTGGCACAGTATAGTGGTGCAGCTCCGGTGGCACTTAATGCCTTGACTGCAAGCCAATACGGAGCACTGCTGATGAATGGGTTTACTTTGCGGCGAAAGAGAATTACTCCCCGCAGACACGGAGCGATGATAGTTTTGTAAAATCAAGGACAAACACTTGTCGGTTTCCGTTGTGGAATTTGTTACACCTGTATAAACGCGTGTAATTTAAGATTTCGGACGGCAGAGGCATGGCTTGGTGGGGATTAAGTGCGATTCGCTTAGGAAAACGTTCCTGAAATTGACATAGGCAGGTTAACAGGAATTGAACTCCTTTAAATTTGGCTAAATATACAAATTAGCTGGATAAGGAGACCCAGTCTTAACCTGGATTTCACCAATATATTTAAGAAAAAACCCTTCGAAAGTTACGATGAACGAAACCTTAAATAAGTACATTGTGTTTAAAGGATGACAGCCTCATTAAGCGCGATGACACAGTCTTCAGTTTGGAAAAGACACAAAAAGTACAGTCTTCAGTTTACGACAAATCCTGGAAAAGACCCAAGAAGTACAGACACACGACATTTACCACCTATTTGTTGCCGTCGACGTTTTCAAGACGTCTTATGACAGTTTGCAGTCAAATTGTGTAGGATAATAATGGAGAACTTTTGCTGCTCCGTCAAGACGTGAACTCACCGAAGGCGTCAATGCAAAACAAAAGGATTTAGACAGGCCGACGAACTTTCATCCGACTTCTTTTACATCCATGAGAAGATAATGCGTAACTCAAAAGCAAACACCAGAGGCACGATCTTCCAGAAGTCAGCCCAATTGCTAGCATACGCTGATGACATTTACGTGATTGGACGAACCCAGCGAGCCGTCAATAAGGCGTTTTCTGGCATCAAAGCGGAGGCGGCTAAAATGGGTCTGGTGGTTAATGAGAACAACAAGAAATATACGCTGTCGTCAAGAAGGACATACAACATCGACGTCTCCGACAGAGCGTCACACTAGGCAACAGAAAGAACTTCTTCTACCTCGACTCCGTAAATAGGGACAACAACATCAGTACCGAAATTAAATGCAGTTTCTTGTGCTCAAGAGGTAATTGAGTAATAAAGCCCTCTCTCGAAGGATTAAGCTCTCTTTATATAACACCTTTATCATCTTAGTCCTTTTTTGTGACGCGGAAATCTGGACGTTCCTAAAAGCGAATGAGGAAGCCTTTAGTTTTTTTCGAGAGAAAAGTGTTTTGGTCCTGTTTAAGTTGATGAACCTGGAGGAGAAGATTTAACGGCGAATTCTATGGGCTATACAGCGACATTGACCTAGTCCTTCGCCTAGTCAAACGTCTTCGAATACAAAGCTTAAAATGGCTAGGCCGTGAATAGCGGCATGTTGATTGAGGCGCAGGTCCATCCCGGATTGTAGCGCCGCAAGAAGAAGAAGAAGAAGGTGGTTACTGAGAACAAAACGAAGTATATGCTGTCGTCAAGAAGGATATATAACATCACTGGGCACACACTGGGCAGCAGAAAAGTTTTGCGTGCGATTTTTGGTCCTGTTTGTGTTGATGGCATCTGGAGGAGAAGATTTACCGACGAACTCTATGGGCTGTACAGCGACATGCGCCTGGTCAAGCGTCTACGGATACAACGCTTAAGATGGCTAGGCTATTTAGAGTGTATGGACACCACAGTTTCGGCCCGAAAAGTCTTTGAATTCGCTAAGATGGCGCACACAAGTGAAGAAGGACCTCAACCAACTTGGTGCCCAACTGAAGACAGCTGGTGAAAGATCATGCTAACTGGAGAGACATGTTGATTGAGGCGCAGGTCCATTCCGGATTGTAAGAAAAAAAGAAGAATAAGAGGAAGAAGAAGAAGAAGAAGAAGTAGATTGTCTATCTTGGCTCGGATGTAAGTCAATTGGATGACATAATCATTCGTGCGTTGTTAAAGTCTGTGCTTAGGGCCACTGTGTCAATACTTACAACAATATTTGGCCACTTTACACAGTGACTATTGTAAATGTTGCAAGATAAAGACCGAAATAAAGAAAGACTCTATCAGACATCAGCTGAAAAATTCTAAATAATGCGCTGAGTGATATTCACACATAGCAGGATAAGGATTCAATAACATGAAAACAATTTGGGATGGTCTCGCTCTGCTCCTTTTAACGCTTGTTGTGTTGTCTGTCATCGCTTGTTGAAGTAAGTTGCACCTTCAACCGATTTCTCTATCAACCTGCGGATTTTTGAGACCGTTTTGCTCCTTCGAAGATGCCTACTTTTAACATCTATAAAAGGTAAAATTAAAAATACCGCAGTCGTCCGAACATTTCTTAACAACTTAAGAAATGGCTTATGTAAACAGCGTTTTCTACATACTGTGAGCGTCAAAAGTGAGTAAACAAATACCTGATTACTGTATGGCAGAAGTGCAAGAAAGAAGCCACTGCTTTCAAAAATTAATAAACAAAAACGTTTAAATTTAAACGAAATGACATTTCGTTTTGGAAAAACATTTTATTTAGTGATGAAAGTAAATTCGAAATTTTTAAGAGTCATATGAATAAAAAAATTTGGAGAGCAAAAAATGAAGAATTTATAATAATAATTTTTGGCGCTACAGTCCAAAGGGGGACCAGGGCCTAGCTTGCTCATCAACTACTCGTGTTGTGCGCGCTACTGTTCTCTCACGAGTAGAAGGGACCTACAGTTTTTTGCCGACTCCGAACGGTGAAATTTGAGAAGCAGCTCGAAAGAGGTGGTGCCGTGAAATATTAGAAAAAATTGGTGTTGAACTGGGAGTCGAACCTAGACCCTTCGGCGTGTGAGCGTCGCACTCTACCCACTACGCCACAGCGACCAAGAATTTACTGAAAAAAATATAAGGCCGGTCGTGAAGCATGGGGAAGGTTCAGTGATGGTGTGGGGGTGCGTAGCAGCATCTGGGGTCGGTATTCTTGTCTTCATTGATAGTACAATGAAGAAGGAAGATTGTCTAAATATTTTTAGGGCCAACTTGAAACCGAGAGTAGACAAATTAGGTTTAGATAGACATTGGATCTTTCAGCAAGACAATGATCCTAAGCATACCTCACGTTCTTGTTAAGTAATGGTTGCTTTATAGGACCCCAAAACAGCTTGATCATACAGCGCAATATCCGGAAATTAACCCAATAGAACAATTATGGGAGCATTTGGATAGAAGAATTCGACAGAATACTAATAACAACAAGGAAGACCTGAAAAAAGTTATAACAGAAGAATGGTCAAAAATTTTCCCCGATGTTACCAATAAACTGGTAATGTCTATGCCACGTTGACTCAATTAAGTAATAAAGTCTAAAGCAGGACAAACAAAGTAATAAATTAAATTTTTAAGCAATAAATAAGTACATTAGTTGATAGAAAAGTATACTGTTTACTCACTTTTGACTCGTAATATATAAAATAGTTATAATTTTCATTAAAAAAAAGTATTTGTTTTTGTTTTTACCGTACTTTATTTTTTGTGAAAAATTATCACATTGAATAAAGCTGTTTTGTGTATCAATGGAATTTGAGTTTTGTTATTGTTTTAACGCAATTTTCATCTTTATACAGTAATCAGATATTTGTTTACTCACTTTTGACGTTCACAATAAGTAGTTGAGTATTTTAGGAAAATGAGTGCATAATAAGAAATGATTTTACATATTCAAATATATATGGGTGTATCTGTATTTGGAAGAAGGCAGGGTGACACGACATTTTTATTTTTTTTTAATAACGAGTAGAACATCGACTTCGTACACTTCTTCGCTTTTTCCAAGTCTAATTCAAACAAAATTTCAAAAATTCTCGATTTCAACTTTCAATTTCATACAGAAGAAATTTTCTGCCAAAGCTATTTGTATTTGTTTACGACGTATGTATTAATTTAACGAAACAAACGCGACTCAGTAGTAATAAGCAACACATCGTACTACATAATTTAAGCCTGGTTATTATGTTGTTCCAGCGGATCGTGCACGTCATATAATATGGCACACAAGCGGAGTTGTTGATATTTGGGTGCAAACAAGAGCCTGAATTTTATTTAAAATAGACTGTTGAATCATATATCAAATTTAACAAAGATTGAAGTTACCCCTAGTTACCCAATGTTTGCGACAAAAATTCTGTGTAAAATGCATCTCTGCCGAAAACTTTGCAAAAATCGCTTAATAAGTTCGAAATAAATGCATTCTTTTAAAACTAAACATTATACAGCCCTTTATAAGAATGAAAAATTTTCAGAATCATTTGATTTACAAAAAGGCTCAATGGAAATTTAAAAATACTTAAAATCCTTTTGCTATAAAATTCCAAAATTTCCTCTCCTTCTTTTTGCTCAAGGTAATGGAATACCTTCTGAAAATATTGCAATCTAAGCCAAAGTTTGAGTAAAAGTTTGTAATCCCTCGGATTATGCTTTCAAAATTTTCAAAGATGCATACAATACTTTACGATGGACAGATAATTAATAAGTTTCCTTTTGGGCATAATAAATGAGAACTTTGCCCAGAGCGGAGATCTGGTGTCATGACCGGCTATAATGCCGCTAAGACGTAGACTTTGGCAGTAATAGCTAATTGATGGAGGTGTTTGGTGGGTGGAATTTTGTTTCCATTAATAATGTGCCTTTTTAGGCAGCTCGTTACCTATGACTGAAGGAAGTTGCATGACTTTCGTGTTTATGACTCTTTCGATTGAAAATGTTTGTTCTTCTTGAAAACTTTTTCGTCATTTGAAATAGATGCCTCTACGACACTTTTCAAATTGATCCTGCGTTGCACTTCTCTTGCGATGTCATTTGTTGTTCTAGAAATTCTTTCTGTACTGTGCTTCGCCACCATTAGAAAAGCGCGAGAATTTTAACGGACATAGATTCTCATCGTTTATATTCTTTTAACAGACATAACAGAGTACTCAATAACTCCCGGGGCGGAGGGCAGTTATTAACAAAAATTATTAAATTAATATTTTTTATTGTTTATTAGAAGCGAACCTATATTAGATTTAGTTTATTAGAACCTATATGCCTCGGGACTTATTGAGCGATGTGTAAAATAAAACTTATCTCTCGGTGAAAGTGCGTGTTTGACATTCAAACAAAGACCATGCTTATGATGATTTTTCAACTTTTAAAGCAACATGCGAGATATCTTGCACGTCTTATGTAAAAGGTTTCTTTCTTAAGGGCGCTTGTATCAACTCATTTTTAAGTAGAACGAAAACGGATTAAAATATTCGAAAAACGTATTTCTTGTTCAATAATTTTCAGTGGGAATCAAAAAAGAAAATCAATTTTCTCTTCCAAACAGAAGTCCAAAAGTTGAACCCATTTTTCAGCCAATTTTTCCATAAATTTGTAAAATTTCCAGCTTTTCAACGTTCAGTAATGTCCCCGAGATCATCTATCGTTTCTGGCCTGTTGACTATACCAAGGATTTCACATAAAAAAGTGTAAAGTCGTCAAATTACATGAACAAATCAGTCATACGACTGGCTCGCCCAATTCTTTAGTAAATCAAATGTAACAAATGCACTGCGGATTATGACACAGTCCTGCAGAAATCACACGTTGACCAAGTGAATATTTTGCGAATAAAACCCTAAGCAATCACTTATCAAAGCGCAACAAAGCTTTCTGTTGCCAGCAATGTGGCGATCGAAAAAAAATTATCAGTAGACCTAAAGCATATAATCCACACCAAACAGTGATTCTTCCGTGATCAAAAACTGCCTCACGAAGCCTACTCAGACTGCCGCCTCCCAAATAGAGCATATTTTGCTTCTTGCACAATCAGAAATTAAATTTTAATGATAATAATAAATGTATGGCGCGTCAGTTCACAGGGGGACCACGGACTAGATTGCTCATCAACTACTCGTGTTGTGTGCGCTTCTGTTCTCGCACAGGTAAAATTGGACCTACATTTTTTTCCGACTTTAAGAAGCTGTTTCGTAGACATTAATTACTCTTTAAGTGTTGTCAGCTGCTCGAAAGAGGTGGTGTGCTCTGAAAAACTCGAGGTTTTGAGCCAGGAATCGAACCTGCATTTATAATAATAATTGTTGTCGCTACAGTCCAAAGGGGGACCAGGGCCTAGCTGGCTCATTAACTACTCGTGTTGTGCGCGCTACTGTTCTCTCACGACTTGAAGGGACCTACAGTTTTGTGCCGACTCCGAACGGCGAAATTTGAGAAGCATTCTGAGACAGTTATTACTCTTTGAGTGTTGTCAACAGCTCGAGAGAAAAATTCCAAAAATTGGTGTTGAGCTGGGAGTCGAACCTAGACCCTTTGGCGTGTGAGCGTCGCACTCTACCCACATATTTACCCACATGAAAAAATAGAACATTTTATTTAATTTTTTATATTGTTAAAACGAAAATGGATACAAGGGCGTTCGCACAATGCTGATAATTTAGCTGAAAACGAAAGACAAACATTTTGCAAAGCCGGCGTTTCGGTACTCTCAACGTGACAGAATAACCATACTCCAACTTCTCTACACCATTTAATAGCTACGTTGTGACCAGTGACTGCGACTACTTTTATTGCGAGTATAATTGTAAAAAAAAAAAACTTGAAGATAAAAAAAACGAATTTTCCGTTCCGGTCGTAAGAGAGTTTGATCGTCACTTGAAAGATAAAAAAAACGAATTTTCCGTTCCGGTCGTAAGAAAGTTTGGTCGTCACTTTTGAAACATTTTATTTTTAGTGTTGTCAAGGTGCACATCCATTGTGTGAAGGTCCAAGGTTTGATTCCTGGTATGAACACATCGCGTTTTTACGGCACCTCGTCTTCCAGTACCTAACAATACTAAACTATGAAAATAGCTTTCAAAAACCAAAGTTTTCTTTCTTTAACCATTCAGAGGAAAAGTTTGAAATTAACATCTAGTTGTCAAATCATTATGGTCCGATGGAGAAGTCGCACGCACAACACGAGTAGTTACTAAAGAAGCTAGGCCCTGGCCTTTGCGGACTGTTTCGCCATTTGGTAAATTTATTTAAGAACATTTTTAGTAAGCCATATAGTTCTTCCAATGACTAATCAGGAGGAATACCGCATATATCACGTCTTGGCCGCGTTTGTATACGTTGTTCGTTCTTTTGGGATGCCTTCTGCATCAGCTGGAGGTTAGTTACGTTATCCTTCGCGATGGCTGTCTTCGATGCCCCTCAACATGACACATCAAAAACTGCCACTGGTTCAACCACGACAAAACTAAATAAAGCAATTTCTGACAATTGCCTTCGAAAAACCGCACATGCAATACGAGGGTTGCCTTTTAGGTATATTTCGGGATTAGAGAACAAAAACAAGTATTAATCATAGAAAATAGCTTTTGCATGCGTTTGAACCAATTGTCGAAGCACTTTTGCCACTCTGATTGAGATATCTCCAAAACATGCATTCTGAACGCATCAACCGCTTCTTCAGGTGTCGAAAAACGTTTACCTCTCATTTTATTTTTTACGTACGGGAATAAAATGAAGTCATTCGGTGCCATTCGGTGCAAATCAGGAGTATACGGCGGATGACTCATCAAATCGATGTTTGGAGTGGTCAAAACTGCAGTTGTTTGAACCGATGTGTGAGAGCTCACATTGTTGTGGTAAAGAGTGATCCGTCTTCGGCGGTTGGTGGTCACAACTGGCAAACAAACGGCTGTGTACCACTCAGAATTGACTGTTCTTCGTTGTTCTAGTGGTACGGTTGCGACATGTACAATTTTCCCGACAAAACGGGCGGCCATTTGCTTGGAAGTAATTCGTGTGCGAGTAACTTTTGCTGGATTTGGCGTAATTTGAAACACCCATACAGTCCACTGCTGTTTACTTTCGCGCTCATACGCGAAAATGCACGATTCACCACTTGTCACGATGTCATAGACGTATTTTGAGGCACCGAGATCGTATTTTTGGAGAATTTTTTTCCACCAATCGACACGAGCCTTTTTCGAGTGATTGACAAATTGTGTGGCATCCAACGCGAACAAATTTTTTTGATGGTCAAATGTTCATGCAATATTGATACAAGGTCTACCGGTATGAAGTGAGCGCCGAGATACAAATGTCTCGATAGGGAACATTTGTTGTGAACGAGCGCTTATTTTTTTTTTGTTAGCTTGCTATGACGTCTGTGAAAAATATATTTAGTATTGAATATTGAACAGGCAACATCATATTTTTTCATCGTGTTAAAAATGTCGAATTTTATACCAGAAAGTGATGATTTGCGTAAAGCATTAATTTTTTGTTTTCATTTGAAGAAAAGGGCTGCAGAGTCGCATCGAATGCTTGTCGAGGCATATGGTGATTCTGCAACATCGAGGCATATGAGAAGCAACATGCAAAAGATGGTTTCCACCGTTCAGAAATAATGATTTTGATGTGAGAAATGGAGAACGTGGAAGAAGACCACCAAAAAAGTTTGAAGACGCCGAAATGAATAAGGGATGGAGATGACATTTTGAGTCAAAAGCAAATGGCAGCAATGTTAAATGTTGCACAACAAACAACTTCTGACTGTTTAAGAGCTATGGGAAAGATCCAAAAGTCTGGAAAATGGGTGCAACATGAATTGAATGAAAGACAGATGGAAAACCGAAAAAACACTTGTGAAATTTTGCTTCAAAGTAATGAAAGAAAATCAGTTTTGCATTGGATTGTTACTGGCGATGAAAAAATGGATTTATTTTAAGAATCCTAAACGGACACAAATCATGGGTTAATTTGGGACAACCATCAACATCGACTGCAAAACCAGATCGATTCGGCAAGAAGACAATGCTGTGTGTTTGGTGGGACCAGAAAGGTGTGCTGTACCACGAGCTCTTAAAATCTGGTGAAAGCGTTAATACTGATGGCTACCGACAACAAATGATCAATTTGAACCATGCTTTGATCGAGAAACGATCAGAATTAATAAAAAAAAGTAATTTAGCTCCATGACAATGCACCTGCACACAAAGCAAAACCGGTTCAGGATACAATCAAAACATTTGGCTGGGAGCAACTACACCACCCGCCGTATTCACTAGACTTGGCTCATTCCGACAACCATTTGTTTTCATCGATGGGACACGCATTGGCTGAGCAGCACTTTGATTCCTACGAGGAGGTCGAAAATTGGGTGTCTGATTGGTTTGCTTTAAAAGACGAACAATTTTATTGGCGTGGTATTCACAAATTGCCAGAAAGGTGGTCAAAATGTGTAGAAAACCATGGCCAATACTTTGAATAAAATGTTTTTACTTTCCTATTAATAATTAGTGTTTTATTTTCAAAAAAAACGCTCATTTAATACCGGTATACCTGGTAAATGCTGGTCCCATTAATACTAAGGTTGTCTCAATCTCACGGTAGGTCACATGGCGATCTTGCAATATCAGTTGGCGCACAGCATCAACGGTTTCCGAAACAACAACTGATTTTGGACGACCTTCACGAAATTCGTCTTGGAGTGAACTACGACCTCGGTTGAATTCACCATACCATCGATAAACACTGGTCCTTGATAGAGCTTCATAGCCAAAAATGTAATTCATTCAAAATTTTAATTAAGTTCATCGATGCACTGTTGTTGAGTTAATCCACGTCGAAAGTTGTAAAAAAAAAAATCGCACGAAAATGTTCACGGTTTAATTCCATTTTTTGGGCGAGATGAATCCGTTAAGTTACTGTAAACAACACAAATACCGCTCGTATTTCAAAACGTTCTGAGTACAAATAACCTCAAAAATGTTAAACATTACGATAGAGCTGGCAGTTGCCAGATTGCAACACTAGGTTTGCCCAATCCCGGAATATACCCTCTTGGAAAAAAAATGGTTTGTTTTTAACAGCAAATTTGTTCCTAGTCAGTTGTAAAGTCCCTGATTCTTTTTGTAGAAGCATTTCCGTTCTAATCATTTAGTCCTTTCAGCAACGCGAAAGTGGCCAAAAATTGATTAAGTCCAAAATTAGGAAGTTGAGGACTTAACACATATGAGACGAGGTACCTATTAAGGTCCTTTCTCTGTTGTGGAAAAATATGGCACATACAGGCTGATTGGCCGGAAATTTTTGTTTCTGTTCAAAGAATTGGCCGGACATTTTTGTCTCTGTTCAAAGAATCTTTTTGGAAACGAAAATCCACACCTGTAGATCTTTGACAAGCGTGAATTGTTCACATTGTGTTCCATGTTTAAATCTCCCCCATCCGCCTCTCTACTACAGTTTAGCTATCAACTAAATGTCAGTTCTGTTTAGCATATGCTCGACAACACCGCGTTCAACTGTTGCACATTGCGTGCACGTTCCACAGCCCCAACACATCTGAACACATTCATTTTCAATTAATTACCATAATCCATTAGAGCGGGCGGCATAAACAAATACAAATTAATTTATTACAGCACGTTCGCACCTGTGTTGCATCAAATATGCGTGCTACACACTTTCAAGAAATATTCTCAAACTGTATCCGTATTCCGTGGCGAAGACACATCGCTAGTGCTTCATGTTTTGGATTATTTTCTCATCGCCTTGAATATCTAAAGAATCGCTACTCGCCGCCGCCCGCCCGGCTGTACCGTTCACGACATTGTGTGTCTAATGGGAAAAAAAATCCTCGAAATGGGGACAGAATCCAGTTTTCAGTCAGGTTCTGTTTTTTTTTTTTTTTTGTCTGCCCCCCTTGTTATTTACTCATTTATTTATTTATTTTGAATTCATTGAATGTCGCTCGGATGGCACATTCTTCGTGCGATAAAGTCGGCAACCCCGAATAAAATTTATACACTCCAACTTGACTTGCTTTAAATATTCAAAATAATCTATTTTTATCTGCAGGTGGATGTGGGGGGATAAATTGCTTTCATCTTGATGCGATGTTGTATTTGCTGTTCGCGTTTTTTTTTCTGCTCTTCTCTCCGCTGTCGTCGACAAATATTAAAGCTACAACAATGGATTTGCTTGCCGCGGGCACACAACAGCACGACGATAATTTGTAAGTCACCTGCGCAAAGTGGCAATGTTTGACATTAAATTCCGAGGACGCTGTGTTGTTTAGAACGTGGTGCAATAATTTGAATTTTGTGCCGTTTTTTAAGATCTCCCACTCTTTCCGCGTACGTACCAAACTTGAAGAAGTGAATTATGTGCTTCTTGAGAGGGTGAGCTTAAACCATTTAAAGGAAGACTCTTGAATCAACATCTTAACTACTTGCCGACTCAATTGAAGCGAGGGTTCGATGGAGAAGTCAAACTGTCTGTACATTATTTTTTCGGAAATCGCATTTGAATTCGAGTTCTTCTCATACCCTGTCCGAAACCACCACCGAGCCAAAGATTCCAGACTTAATCAGAGTTTTAAAAAATGGGTAAATTGTGTAAATTGAAGAAAGAAAATGTCAAGAAGCCTCAGTTCAAGAAGTAGTCAGTCGTTTCCGACTGAAGTTTAAAAATACAACAACTGCAAAACGCTTGAATTTCTCAAATAAAACGAACACACATTTCCCGCACAAGCGTATCGCGTTGAACACCTTTCACCCACAGACAGGGGTTAGAGAACATCATTTGTATCCCTTTCGCAGACACAACTAATAGCAACAGTCCACGTGATGCAAGACTAGATGAATTTTCATCTACAGCAGCATTTTGCCAGGCTGCCAAGAACGGAACAGAATAAAAACAAAAAATGTTTGCGCTGAACGCTTGCCAAGTGAATTTCAATGCGATGCATGACCAAGGATTATGTTTATCATTTTGGGTGGCATTCTCCTCTCAGCTAGACCACACTGTGTGGCAGAGCAGACAAATAATTACAGAATAATGGCTCTGGTGGACATGGCTTTTCTGTGCGGTTTTTATGTAACTCTAACCATCACCGACTGGATGTCAGTGACCCTAGGATGTTCATTTTTTTTCCCCTTTCCTCTACATCCACTTTGGCAGTGTCACAATGGCTGAAGCACTTTGAATATGGCAGTATACACTCTGCCACGCAGACTATTCAACTCCAATTTTCATGATGTTTGCAGGAGAGAACTGCCCGCTTCGTCGAATGGACATACAGATTTGAGTTGGGTGGAACGAGAATCGATGAGAGAGAGAGAGAGTAGGCAGAATCGGAGAATACTTGCTAGAGGAATGGACTATTCATACTAAACGACTTACATAAATGGTCAAATATTTCTACGAAGGCAAAAGAATGAGTTAATCCGAGAGTTTTTGAAAAGTGCTCGCATTTTTTGCAAAACAGAAAGGCAATAAGTTATGCTACACCTGCTTTGTGTAAAGGAGACTTATGCAGCACGAAAAATTCGAATATTCTTCTTCGATTACATGAGATCCTTCGGAGTTTTCAATTTGGTATACGGACTATAGGATAACGTATAACCGCCGTGGCGTAGTGAGTAGAGTGCGATGCCCACATGCCGAAGGTTTAGGTTCCGTTCCCGGCTGAACACCTCGAATTTATCGCGGCACCATCTTTCTCGAGCTGCTAACAACACTCAAAGAGTATTAATTATGTAAGAAACGGGCTCCTTAAGCTTCGCCGGAGTCGGCAAAAAAAACTGTAGGTTCCTTCTACTCGTGAGATAATAGTAGCACGCACAACGCGAGTGGTTGAAGAACAAGCTCGGTCCTGGTTTCCGTGTGGACTGTCTCGCCATTCAAATTTAATTATTATTATTATTATTATTATTATAAACATTCTTTATTGGTCTTTATTTTAACAATTAGTAATAGAAAAAGAAATGTTAGTCAACATGGCAAAACGCCGTCTGTCGGAGATTGACATTATCTAAGATACTTGTAATACAATGAGCCAAATTAATATACTTTAAGTTATACAAATGATATACCTTACTGTTAGATGAAGCTATTACGGTAATTCAAGGCATGCGTACAGAAACGATAGAGCAGGTTCCACCCCTCCGCGCCGTTCAGTATATTCTTCGTTTCTTCAAGTGTAAGATATACTTTTGAGAAATAAAATAAACGTAGTTCTAGTAATATAGGACATACCGCACACATTGCAAAGTGTGCAGGTAGCATTAACATCTTGCCGGTGCGGTATGTAGTTTAGACTCAGCAGTTCAGTTCTAGCCCTAAAAATAGTGCTAATTTGTCTATTTGAGAGTTCTGTTTTAAAGTAGTTACTGGGTCCTAGTGTATGGTTAAGAAGCTTGTACATAGATCTGGACGAGGAAGTACGAGCTCGATCTAAGCAATCTAGATACATCTTTTCATCGTCTTTTCTTATACATTCGTACAGTTTATCCTCCCATTCATCTGAGTTTGCCTCAGTAAGTCTAAGTACAATGCCATGTGTGGTTGCAAGTTCATGCCATTCTTTAAAAGGAGATAAATTATATCGAAGCGCCATCTTCATAAGTCTCTTTGAGAGGTTACTGTTCGGCCTGCGTATAACTTTAATTAAATAGTCCGCATTTGCCTTCAAATTTTGATGGTAAATCTGCGGCAGACCAGATTCCACGTAGATAGCGTATGAGGGAGTTGTTGGGGGAAGTTTAAAAATTCGCTTGAAGAAAAATCGCTAGACAATTTCATACTCTTCAAAGAACTTAAAGCCAAATATTTGGTTTGCATAACAGAGACATGCATTCACCGTAGCATTGAACACCTTGAACTTTGACGCGATACCGATTTAATTATTATTAACGTGTGAACATTCTGTTGAAGAATGCCTTGCCAACGGGGAAAAGGAACTTCAAAAGGGCCCGTCGAGGAACTTCTCTCATATTCTAGTGTAAGGATGGAACGAAGGCGACATGCGCCAATGAACAATTTCATAAGTTCATTTAACACCTTCAGATTATTGTACCATATTTTGTCAAAGCGTTAGTTGTTTGACATAATCCGAAGCATGTCGGGCCTCTTTTTCTGCATTCTATCTTTAAGAACCCGGTAATCTAAAGTATCCCATACTTTCAGAGGTATTTCTAAAACTCTGGGGCAATATTTGAGTAGCCATTCGCGAACAATATAAGCTCTGTGCTTCGAGTTTTTCCCTTGTTTATGATCAAAAGTGTTTAAAATTTCTATTTATTTTTTTGTTAATTATGTTCATAAATGTAAAAACAATATTGTTGATTTATTTTAGCGTCTACGAGTAATACTGGCGCTACAAACTATAGGGGAACAGAGGCGACGTTTGCCACGCTTAAGTGTTTCCAAAAGATTTTACCACGCTTAAGTGTACCATTCGGACACGGAACGCGTGGTAAAATCTTTTGGGAAATTTTATAAAAGGCAGGGGTCCACAGTGTTGTACCCAAAAGAAATGGAGAATACCCCAAACCTTTTCGTCCCAGATCTGCGTTTTTATCATTAAATCAAAGTGCGTGATAAAGTACGTGATAAAATGCGTGATAAAGTCCGTGATAAAGTTTACTGAGGCTTGTACAAAAATAAGTTTGTATGTTGTGCAACACTTTTGTCGAAAAAATTCGCCACAGATTTGTATTACAAGACGAAAAAATTTGTTCTGGAAAACACAGTTTTCAAAGATGTTCGTTTTTGTTTGAAATTTATATATTTGTCCATTCAAATGTGGTTTGGAGAAGATGCGAATAGAAAATCTGATGTTACACCAACCAAGGCCAATCCAAAGCTTCCAGTTTCCGTTCGAAACTTCTTCAATGAGCCCTCCTTAAAGTTCAAAAAGCTAGAAAAGAGGCAGGTAGTTCCGTCAGGCCGAAACTTTCTGTGCCTTGTTATGAAATGACTTTAAATACGAAGAGACAGTATATAAAAATCGAGTACTTGCTGAAGAAGTCCGTGTCCCTTGTGGACTTAAGGACTCTTAGAACTATATTACTTTTCAAAAGCTTTAAGATTTTTAGGAGAAAATTTAAGAGTGGAAGCCAGAAATGAAAGTTAATGTGGCCTCAGCTCTTGACACTACAATGACGATGATGATGCACTGTCCTTCACTTACAAAGAATATAACCTGCTTCAAGACACTTTTCTTTCTAAGCAACGACATAAGATTGGTAAATAAAGGGGGATTTTATTACAAGAGCTTTTTCAGAGCTGTTTACCGACAGCTTGTCTGAACGCTTGTTATTCAATGTTCTTACAAAAGCAAAACAGACGGGCTCCACCAAATCCAGAAAGAAATTACCAAAGAGTTTCAAATCGACAGGCACTTCCCTTCTGTAAATCTGGAAAAGCCGTATACGACAGCATTTTGCAGGAGCCGAGTCCGACATCCCGAGAAACCTGAAACGCGATGCATCATAAAGATTGTTTTAAAAACTCCTGAACCATTCTTAGCTCACACTGAGATTCGGCAATGAGAATTAATGTAAACTCCTTCTCAGCTCAAACACGGAACCTCCTCCATGATGAACTTCAGTTAACCTCATCCACATGTAAGTGCCACCGCAGAGATAGACCCATCTGCTTTCACTCACTCTTCCTGACAATCTCCTGTAATTTCCGGGTCTTTTGATAAACGAATCCCTTGAAGGAGCTAAGAAAATTCAATTTCACTCGCACAATAAACAGCGGGAACAAAACGCGAATACATAACGAATTACTAGAAAATAACCCCAGAACACTAAACCCCATCTGGCAGGCCCGATATCAAAGGAGTAGGTGGCTGCGCTCCCCAAAAAGGGGCTGAGGTTCACAGGCCCAACTGTTGGCGGCATGGGATAATTAGCATTACTGAAGGAAAATGAAAACGCAGAGAGTAGGTGAAAGATATGAAAAACAAAGACTCCAAGCACAATAGTTATGAATGGAAATGCTGAGCATTGTTGATTTATTTAGTTTTAATTTGTACCCTCGGTGTTTGTGCAGAAGGACGGATCTCTGGGGATTTTGTTTGCTGAATAAAGCACAATAATTGTCAGAAAATTATTTTGTCTGTTTAGTAGGGTGTGAAGATGGCTGACGTACTGTGTGCTGGGGTTGATGCTTTTGAGCGGGAAGGGTATGTAAAATTGACAATTTCATAAAGTCTGCGCTTCAAAAAAAAAAAAAATAAGAACTGCAATATGCTGCTTGGTAAGTCTTGTTCTTCGGATAGCGCTACAGTCCGGGGTGGACCTGGGCCTCAACCAACATGCCTCTACAGCTAGCACGATCTCGTGCCAGTTGCCTCCAATTGCGCACTCCAAGTTGGTTGAGGTCCTTTTCCACTTGTGTGCGCCATCTCACAGTGCTGTCCATACGCTCTACATGGCCTAGCCACCTTAAGCGTTCTATCCGTAGACGCTTGACTAGGCTCATGCCGCCGTACAGCCCATACAGTTCGTGGTTGAATCTTCACCTCCAGATGCCATCAACGCAAGCAGGACCAAAAATTGCACGCAGAACTTTTCTCTCGAAGAGACCAATGGCTTCCTCATCCGCTTTTAGTAGCGTCCAGGTTTCTGCGCCGTAAAGCAGGACTGGGATGATCAAGGTGTTGTACAAAGTCACTGTGGTCGTTTGAGAGAGGGCTTTATTACTCAATTGCCTCCTAAGCCCAAAGAAACAGCGATTGGCAAGAGTGATTTTGCGCTTGATTTCGGTACTGATTTTGTTGTCCCTATTCACCACGGTGCCGAGATAGACGCAGTCCTTCACTACCTCGAAGTGTCTGCTGCCCATAGTGACGCTCTGTCCGCGACGTCGATGTTCTGCGTCCTTCTTCGATGACAGCATATACTTCGTTTTGCCCTCGTTTACCACCAGTCCCACTTTAGCCGCTTCCGCTTCAATGCTAGCAAACGCCTCATTGACGGCTCGCTGAGTTCGACCGATCACGTCAATGTCATCCGCATAAGCTAGCAGTGAACGGACTTGTGGAAGATCGTGCCTCTGATGTTGACGTGTGAGTTCCGCACGATCTCCTCAAGAATGATGTTAAAGAAGTCGCATGACAGCGCGTCGCCTTGTCTAAATCCTTGTTTGCTGCTTGGTAAGTAACTCTAGTTAAATTTACTCTCAGAAAACTGAAGATGAGGGAGAACGTCTACCAACACGTAGGATTTTGAAAGGATCTAGTTGATCTATGGGTCAAGATCCTCAATATCGCCCACAGGATCGTCTCTGTCGAATTGACTGGGTGCCTCAAACTGTTTGTCCACAACCTGATTGACCCTTTTCAGTGTGGTTTCAGACCGGGGAAGTTCACAAGAGACCTTCACCTTACTGTAGATCCTGGAAAAGACCAAAGAATTACAGATCGACACGCACCACCCATTTATCATTTTTTGAGACCGCATATGACAGTGTTCTTAGGGACGAGCACACTGGACAATTCCATGTCTAATTTTGGCATTACTACCAAACTCGTCAGATTGTGTAGGATAGCGATGGAGAACCCTCGCTACTTCGTCAATGTAGATAACAAGCTCACCGAGTCCTTCAATGTCAAAAATGGGTTTAGACAAGGCGACGCACTGCCATGTGACTTCTTTAACAACATCTTTGGAAAAAATCGTGCATAAGTCACAGCTCAACTGCTAGCTTCAGCTAGCTAGCTGAAGACATTGTCTTGACTGGAAAAACGCACCAAGCAATCAATGAGGCGATTGCTGGCATTGAAGCGGAAATGAGATTGCCGATGAACTAGCTAGGCAAGGTTCACCACAAGGCATAAGTAGGGCCCGAACCCAACTTTGGAATACCCGCATCCTTAGTTAGGGCTTGAGCCGATGGTGGGGACAGATGGTCCCGAACGTAAGAAATCCGCGGCTTTTTTGTTATCTTTAAACAGAAATGAGAAAGTTAAGGCTACTCTTTGGCAGTGGACCAGTCTTTGAGTCTGAAAGCATTTCTGCTTGCCATTTATCACGAAATATTAACAATGCTGAATGACTAGTGGTTTCGTCTTAAGTTGGTCAGGCATTTGAGTTTTTGCTATCCAAATGGAAGCAAAAATTTGTATTTTTAAATTGATAGAATAAATCGAAGAGCATTACTTCAAGGAACACATTTCTAACGTAAGATATACATTAATCAACGGTCGTAGGTAATTTGTATATACCATTACGAGATAACATGGATTCGGATTTATTGAAAATAAGGAAAGACTTATTATACTGTCGTTAATCCAGGGGAAATACGTTCTATGAATCGGTTGAGCTAAACTTAAACTTAAAATAATCAAGAATCACTTTGAGAAAACCAGTGCAGTCTTAGTCAGTCCAGTGCAGTCTTTCCAGCCTCCAACACTAAAGAAAAAAACTTTTTGTTAAGCAAAAGCGACTTAAATAGGCCTGGTCGTTATTGACGGCAAAACAAAGTTCAAGAAAGGACACACAACATCGACGTCTGCAACAGAGCGTCACACAAAGCGAAGAAACTTCGAGGAACTCAAGGACTTCGTCTATCAATGCTCCGCGGTAAAAATGAACAACAACATCAGTACCGAAATTTAACGCAGAATCATTCTTGCTAATCGCTGTTTCTTTGACCCCAAGAGGCAATTAAGTACTAAAGCCCCCCTCGAAGGACTAAGCTCGCTTTGTATAACACCTTGATCATCTCAGTCCTACATTATAGCGCGGAAACCTGGACATTAAAAAAAGTGAACGAGGGAGCCGTTAATCTTTTTAAGAGAAACCTTCTGCGTGCAATTCTTGGTCCTGTTTGACGGGATTTGGAGGAGAAGATTTAATATGGGCCTGGTCAAGGGTCGTTGGATACAATGCTTGAGGTAGGTCATGTAGAGCGTATGAGCACAACTGCCCCCGCCGGAAAAATCTTCGCCCCCAAACCATTGGGACAACGCCTTAGAGGACGACCTAAGCTGAGATAGCGCGCTTAAGTGGAAAATGTCCTTAAGCTATATAGAGTGCTCAATTGGAGGCAGGTGGCGAAAGATCGTGCCGGCTAGAGAGGTATGTTGGTTGACAACCAGTTTAACACCGAAATGTCGCTACACAAAGAATAAGAAAAAGTTGCAAAATTCCTCTGACATACAGCTCAACTATGGTGATCGAGGTCTGTCTCTTAGTTACATAGCTAGAAGAGTTTTTTTCGGTTAAAAGAGACAATGAACCAAAGCCGAAAAAATTAAATAATGATCCCCCTCCGTCAAACCCTATAAAGTCCTGCTTTTCGTCAATTTGTGGCCATAAGTCGAAATTCAGGCCAGAAACCAATTCCCACAGGACACATACTCGCTTTAACTGCACGGTCAATGAAAAAACAAACGAACCTAGCACAGGCCAAACAAATTCCTCAACACTAGAGCGGACTTGCAAGACACGCACATTTTCACGGTTTTCAAATGAAAACCGAACCCCGTTCGTGGTGGTATGAGCGATGGTTGATAAAAAAATTTTATGAGGACGCTTAATCACCACACACTGTCAGCACACGAAGTACTGCAATGGCAATTAACTTGTCCGCGAAGCGTAAACGAAGCAAACTGTCAAATGTCGACAAATGGACATTACACCCGCCGACTTAAAAAATTGAAATCAACCATTCCCACTCCAGACAAAGATGGGCTTCAAGCATATGCCAATTGAATGCCATCAAATCGTGGGACCCACAGTGGCTAAATTGCCTTCCTGCCCAAAGAAGACAAACTTATTCTTCTCCTCGCATACATAAATCTTGTAATTTCCTAAAACAATTTCCAATTTGGTTTCTGTCACAGGCCCGCACTCCCCGCCAACAACATTCCATTTACTAAATTACACACGCAGTTATCTGTCCGATTTAAATATCCGTAAACTCAATTTACTCAAATTGCATCTGAAAACAAAATTTTCAATTCAAGGCTAATTAAGTGAATTACATCTTGGAAGCCCCCCTTAAGTTCACTTCATTCAGAGTCCGCTTATGCTCGTGCCCCGATGCATCACCCACCCGGACAGAGGAGAAGAAACGGCACCCAAACAATTATCGTGCCCAGAAGCCCCATATGCTAGTTAGATGCTATCGCTCGGCTCCATCCTGAGAAAAGTATTTACATGCTTGAGACACAAATTCAAATGCCTGCAATGCGATGGGGAAGGGCGCAAATTATGAATTGCAGTCTATTTCAGAGGGTCTGTGGAAATAAGACGCATTTGTAGCTTCCATTAGATTATCACTCAAGAGCGACTCTCAACGCAGGAGGGAAGAAGGCGACGTAAGAATTTAATTAAAATTTATATCTGACTAACAATGGGACAGTTGTAGTTTTATTGAACGATGACGGCCACTTGGTACATGTAGCCAAAGGAATTTATCTTGTTAATGAACAACTAGGGTGCATGCATGTGGAGCGGATGTGTGTGTCGGACAGCAGCATGCAGGGAGAGCAATTCTAATTTTATTTTATTTCACTATAAGTGCCGCTCTGCATCAAGAGATTTTTCACTCTCTCTCTCTTTTTCTCTCTCAATCCGTCTGTCCTTGGGCGACGGGTCTGCTGTTGTCTAGTGTGTCTGGTGTGTGCGAGTGCTGTGTGGCGATGTACATTGTTTGCATGCCCCAAAGGGTGTGAACATTCTATCTGGGTCAGAGGTGGAGATCTTGTCGCTGTTGCTCAAGTGTACATGAATTAATCTATCGAACATGATTCAAAGGGAAATTAAATGAAATAAATAACAATTCTGTGAACGAATGAAAATAGTAACGGTGGTGCGCTGTTTTCTCGAGGACGCAAAACTGTGGTTTGAGAAGGGAGCAGTGTACAAGTTTGACTGCATTTGCCCTTTCAATTGGTTGCAAGAGGAGGATGTTGGCGGGGACTTGGACTTGGAGAGGCACTACAACAAGGAATTAGAGGAGGACTTCGAGAGGATATTGGACAAAAGTTCGACTTGACTATTAGGTATTGAGTTGGAAGGGAATTGGAGACATTTTTTGAAAAGAATTTGAAACAGAACTTCGATAAAAGTTTAGACAAAATTTTCAACGAGAAATTCGGGATCTTAAAAACTCATCATTATCGCACAAGCGGTCATGACCTTAGGGCTAGGAGGTTTTTCTATAATTTTTTTTGATTGTCGACATTTTGGCCCAAAATGTTAACCTTTTTGTTGTGAGTATGACCATGTAATTTCGGGGGTTAACAGAGACGGCGCCCGAGGTGACCTCTCCTATGGTGCATATTGGTCGACTCTCTGCTTTTCGCCTTGAGTAGATCTTTACACCGTTTACGCCGACGTCATAACTGTACTGGTTACCGACCCATGCTTCACCGTCGTTTCTTCAAGCGGGCAAGCGGCCCTTGACATGATCGGTGACTGGCGTACTAGGAATGGGTTTTCATTCAATCCTCTTAACACCGAGGTTATTTTTTACCAGAAGGAGGAATCTGACTGGTCTGACTCAGCTAGCACTTAAAGGTGTCACTATCCGACATTCCAATGAAACCAACTATCTAGGTGATATCCTTGATAACGAACTTTTTTTGGAAAAAAAACAAATTGAGATGAAAACCTCCAAAACGCTGTCGTCTTCTGGCAGTGTAAGAGATTTTGACAATACCTGGAGCCTAACACCTAAAAAATCCGTATGGATCTACCCGACTATGATCAGACCTCTTCTCTTATGTGCACCAGCCGTTTGGCGGAACCAGCTTGCCCGCAAATTTGTGACTGCTGTTTTCACTAAGCTTTAAAAAACGCTCTGTCTCGGCAGCACAGGGGCTTTGCCTAGCACGCCGGGCTCTGCTCTTGATGCACTGATCAATCTTCCTCCCCTTGACATCCACATCATGGGATGCACAATCAAGGTCATCTCTCGACTAAAACGGAATGATCTTTAGTTCAACTCGCACTGGAGTTTTGATGACTTCGCGCACCGAGTTTCCTATGACACTAGTTTCATGGACATGGACATGGGGCAGCCTAATGCGAGGTCACCACTGATACAGCTGCGGCGCTTATATCATACGACTTTCATCGTGTCGTGGACTGGGTCTGGCAAGAAACTGAACCGAAAAGAGAATGTAGTCGGATTTTCACGGACGGCTTCAAGATGACGGACGGATCTGGGGTTGGGGCCTTTGTAAAAGGCGACAACATCAGACTTTAGACCTCCTTACGTAATTTCGCGTCGGTCTTCCAGGCGGAAGCGTTTGTGATCCCAATGGTCATTAAATATATTGTGTCCGTCCAAGATAGGCCAAGAATACAAGTCTTCACATAATTTGGTCGGCAGACTGAATGCGCTAAGGCTTGTCGGGGTCCCGGGACATAACGGGATCATGGAAAATGAGATTGCCAATGAAATAACTTCTTCTTCTTCTTGTTGTGGCACTACAGTCCGGGGTGGACCTGGGCCTCAACCAACATGCCTCTCCAGCCAGCACGATCTTTCGCCAGCTGTCTCCAGTTGCGCACTCCAAGTTGGTTGAGGTCCTTCTCCACTTGTGTGCGCCACTTTAGTTTAGGTTGTCCTCTGTTGCGTTGTCCCAATGGCTCGGATTCAAAGACTTTTCGAGCAGTGGTGTCCATACGCTCTACATGGCCTAGCCATCTTAAGCGTTGTATCCGTAGACGCTTGACCAGGCGCATGTCACTATACAGCCCATAGAGTTCGTCATTAAATCTTCTCCTCCAGATGCCATCAACGCAAACAGGACCAAAAATCGCACGCAAACCTGGAGCCTACCACCAAAAAAAATTCCGTATGGATCTACCCGACTATGATTAGACCTCTTCTCTTATGTGCACCAGCCGTTTGGTGGAACCAGCTTGCGCGCAAATACGTGACTGCTGTTTTCACTAAGCTTTAAAGAACGATCTGTCTCGGCAGCACAGGGGCTTTCCCTAGCACGCCGGGCTCTGCTCTTGATGCACTGATCAATCATCCTCCCCGTTGGCATCCACATCATGGGATGCACAATCAAGGCCATCTCTCGACTAAAACGGAATGATCTTTAGTTCAACTCGCACTGGAGTTTTGATGACCTCGCGCACCGAGTTTCCTATGACACTAGTTTCATGGACATGGACATGGGGTAGCCTAATGCGAGGTCACCACTGATACAGCTGCGGCGCTTATATCATACGACTTTCATCGTGTCGTGGACTGGCTCTGGCAAGAAACTGAACCGGAAAGAGAATGTAGTTGGATTTTCACGGATGGCTTCAAGATGACAGAGGGTTCTGGAGATGGGGCCTTTGTGAAAGACGACAACATCAGACTTTAGACCTCCTTAGGTAATTTCGCGTCGGTCTTCCAGGCGGAAGCGTTTGCGATCCCAATGGTCACTAAATATATTGTGTCCGTCCAAGATAGTCCAAGAATGCAAGTCTTCCCTTAATTTGGTTGGCAGACTGAATGTACTAAGGCTTGTCTGGGTTCCGGGACATAACGGGATCATGGGAAATGAGATTGCCAATGAACTAACTTCTTCTTCTTGTTGTGGCACTACAGTCCGGGATGGACCTGGGCCTCAACCAACATGCCTCTCCAGCCAGCACGATCTTTCGCCAGCTGTCTCCAGTTGCGCACTCCAAGTTGGTTGAGGTCCTTCCCCACTTGTGTGCGCCACTTTAGTCTAGGTCGTCCTCAGTTGCGTTGTCCCAATGGCACGGATTCAAAGTCTTTTCGGGCCGGAGCAGTGGTGTCCATACGCTCTACATGGCCTAGCCATCTTAAGCGTTGTATCCGTAGACGTAGAGTTCGTCATTAAATCTTCTAACTGAACTACCTAGGCAAGGTTAAAAACAAGGCAGAGGCAGGTAGAATGCAACGGTCACACGCCGAAGGATCTAGGTTCGATTCCCGGCTGAACACCTCGAATTTTTCACGGCACCACCTCTTTCGAGCTGCTGACAACACTCAAAGAGTAATAACTGTCTAAGAAAGCTTCTCAAATTTCGCTGTTCGGAGTCGGCAAAAAAACCTGTAGGTCCCTTCTACTCGAACAGTAGCGCGCACAACAAGAGTAGTTGATGAGCAAGTTATACCCTGGTCCCCCTGTGGACTATCGCGCCAACAATTATTACTATACGTAGGGCCTGAACCCCCCTTGGGACTACCCGCATCCTCGGTTAAGGCTTCCGCCGACGGTAGGGTCTCCCAATAGCACCAGAGATGGCATGACTCTCCAGGATGCAGGATTACCAAGTGCATGCTTCCAAAATCCGCGGCTTTTCTGTTGCCTTAGAACAGAAATGAGAGAGTGAAGTGAACAGGTAGTACTGTTAGTACAATTAACCAGGTTTTTTAGCATTCCAGTGCAATGTATCCTGTAATCTGTTTGTTAAGCTTCTTCCTCATCATACGAATTAGGTGTCCTCTCCAGCGGAGTCCACCAACCTTGATTTCTGTTACAAACAGGTGATGTAGCTCGATTTTATGAATCATATTCAAAGATCACATTTGTAATACTATTTATAGTGTCAACGGAAACACTGATGCAGCAAAGATTATCTGCGGCGGGATGGCGGCTGCCAGACCCAGTTGTTGACGGAACCTGACTAGTAGAGACAGCTTGGCCAGAGGCTATATTCTGGTGACACGGAAGGTCAGGAGCCCCAAGAACTTCGGCTCAGCCTGAGCGTGCGGTGGGCCCCCTTGTGGGAGTATCGTTGTAGCTGTGGTTCAACTCCTTATATGGCAGGCAGAGTCGAGGTTAATGTAACATATCACTCAACAATATAGACGTATAGTGGGCGTAACTAACAAAAAGTCCATATTACTTTTAGAAAGTACAAAGATTCAAATGATACCCCCGCCAATTTCCATGACAATCTGATTATTAGGAAATAGGTTACAGTGCTTCAAGTGACGCTACTCTTGTGATTTTTAAAACAATGAAAAAAACGGAATTTCGTATGTAAATTAAATCCTGTTTTTTGATGGGGGGGGGGGAAATGCCGTGCAAGCTCAGTAAGGCGTTGAAAAGTGTTGCAGGGACTCTGCTCTATCAAAAGCAACTATTTGCCGGTAGAGTGCCGACTTAAAACGTGGACGGGCAGACACCAACAATGCTGAACTCTGTGGAAGACCAATTGAGGTGGTTACACCAGAAAACAGCAAAAAAAGTACACCAAATCGATTTGGAAAATCGCAAAGTGAAATTGCGTGAGATAGCTGACAGAAGGCACTGTGTTTCCTATTTTACATGAACATTTGTCCATGAGAAAGCTGTTTTCAGCTGTGCCGCATTTGCTCACAATGGTCCAAAAACAACAATGTACCGATGATTCTCATAGCTGTTTGGAGTTGTTTCGCCAGAATAAACAGAACCTTTTGCATTGGTATGTCGCAATGGATGAGATATGGATCCACCATCACACTCCAGTGTTAAATCGGCAGTCAGCTGAGTGTACAGCAGCCGGTGAACCACGTCCAAAGCGTCTAAAAAAACAAAGGTCGGCTGGCAAGGTTATGACATCCTTATTTTAAGATGTACAAGGGATTTCATGCATCTTAGGAAAAGTCAAAGGATCAGCAGTGCAACATGGCATTATTGGTCTATTTGAACGAAGAAATTTTAAAATGACGAAAATGAAATGAAATGAAGAAAAAAATTTTCTTCCAATAAATCAATGCACCGTGTAACAAGTCGTTGCACCGTCTGTCCGACCGTCCAAAAGTCGGGCTCTGGATTGCTTCCGCACCCACCACATTCTCCAGATCTGGTCTTAAGCGACTTTTAACTCTTTTCAGACCTCAAACAGATGCTCACCCGAAAAAATATGGCTGGAATAAAGAGGTGATAGGCCGAAACTGAAGCCTATTTTCAGGCCAAAGATAAATCGGTCTATAAAAATGTAACGAAATGTTACAGCGGCGTTGGGCTGATTGTCATTCATCATTCCTGCAGGAAGCTGTGTTGATGAATAAAGTAGAATTTTGTCTAGAAAATGTGTTTTTATTTGTAAGTCCCGGGACTGTGGTGACACGTCTAATTTATTGTTAACCCAGGACTTGGTAAGGCGGTTACGGCTCACTGTGGAGTTTCTTTTTCAACCGGGAAGTGCGACCCAAAGAGCGGCATAGGTTTTTGAAAAGCCTCTCATCAAACCAAGGCGGATTGATTGTCCCTCAAGCTCGATAACTATTTGGTACTGGCGTCAGAAGTAAGAAGTGAGAGAAGAGAGGTGAAGGTAGAGAGAGTAAGAAGTGAGAAAATGGTTAATCCATTTCAGGCCCCGACGTTGTGACGCTGTACTTAAAAATGAAGGTTATACGGCCAAGTTCTGACCCAATCACAAAAATAATATAAAACACTATTTCATAGACTTTTACTTCATATTTATGAATTTTTTTGGTGTGAACTTGGTGTTACTATTTTACACAATCCGAAATTCGGTCTCATTCCGGATAAGGAGCCTTTTCTTAGCTCAGAATGAAATTTTTTTTATCTTCTAAAGTGGATGCATACAAAGGGTAATAATGCTTTCCACTTGTTCAGGAAGTGGCCCTGCAGATACCTGCAAACTTTCGTGCAAGCAAAATAACCGCAAATTTGACATAGATCGTCCAGCGGTAGTGAAATATTACAACACTTGCATGGGTGGAATTGATTTGTGCGATAGGTTAATTGCTTACTACCGAACTTCAATGCAAAGAAGAAAGTGGACAGTGAGAAACGTTTGCCATTTTCTCGACCTTGTTGTTAATTGCTGGGTGATGTACACGCGCTGTTGCAGTGAAAAAGGCGTACAGCATAAGGATATATTGTGTTTACTCCAGTATAGATTAAATTTGGCCAAAAGCAATGATGGGAGGGTTAATCCCCATTTTTTGCTTCTTGGCTCAAGTTCTTGTCGAACTTCAAGCCCCGCGGTGAGATCCAAGTCGAATCCAGAAAGCAACGGCCCACAATGCACAAATGAACCTCCTGCAAAAAAAACACCGACCAGTGGTACCACAACCACAACCGAAAATAAGGCTTGATAATGTGGGACATCTGGTCGCCGTGGCGTAGTGGGTAGAATGCGACACTCACACGCCGAAGGGTCTAGGTTCGACTCCCAGCTCAACACCAATTTTTCGAATTATTCACGGCACCACATCTTTCGAGCTGCTGACAACACTCAAAGAGTAATAACTGTCTAAGAAAGCTTCTCAAATTTCGCCGTTTGGAGTCGGCAAAAAACTGTAGGTCCCTTCTACTCGTGAGAGAAGTGTAGCGCGCACAACACGAGTAGTTGATGAGCAAGCTAGGCCCTGGTCCCCTTTTGGACTGTAGTGCCAACAATTATTATTATTATTATTAATGTTTGACATCTGCCGCGATTTGTGGACAACAAATTCGCCTCTACATGCCGCCATCCGATGTGTTGGTGCTGCCGCACCATGTGTGTGAAATGTTATATTTATCTGTGCATTTTAAGAAATAATTGTTTTGAAAACTATCACAAATCTAAAAGCTTTGAGCATTGTTAAGACCCAAGGTCTTTTTTTTGTCACACTTCCAGATAAAATAAATTAAAAAAAAATTGTGTTCGTAATTTATGCCCTAATATGTATAAAAAGTACTCCAAAACACTATTTTTCCATTTCGTTCATGCTCAGGTCTTAAGAGGTTATAGGTTTTATTACTGATGGAATAAGGATGGAGTTCAGTAAATGTGATGTGTTTGCATAACAAGTTATTGATGACAAGTTATTAGCCAAATACTGACAAAGTCGAATATGGTGCTATTATATTATTCGTTAGTCGTACAGGCATAAATCTGTTACAAAACTGCACCGAAATAGATTGCAGACAGCTCGTAAACATAGCTTCTTTGTAACCATCGCATATACCAAAAAATCTCCGTTAAACGTTTCTGTCCAACGTGTCTGTTGTTAAAGCCACAAGTTTAAGATCCAAATATGAAAAATATCGTTCTCTACAGTCAACAAAAATTTAATGTTATGGCAAGTCCTAACAGACTTTAGTATAGTACGTGAGATCGAAGCAGCGTCTTGGTACTGTCTCCGTAAGACAGTATCTGGATGAATCTGCTAGCGATGGTCCTTTTCGGATTGAAATAAAATCAAGCACTACAGGACAGCGCACAGTGACTTGACGTACAACTTTGGTTATACAAAAATTACAGACCCCCTGAAGAAGTTCAAAGTTACTCCGTCAGCCGGGAAGCTCATAGGCACAGTTTTTTTGGCTCTCAAAGGGAATCTTGCCCATTGAGTACAAAAAACAAAGGTGAAACCAGCAACGCCACATCCTACGCTTCCATTTTGCATCATTTGCGGGAGGAAATTGAAAAGAAAAGACGGAGTAAACTCGCAGCAGGTGTATTGCTTCTTCATGACAACGCTCCTGTTCACACGGCGCGAGTTTCCAAGGCTGCTGCGCGAGATTGTGATTTCGAAGAAATCCAACACTCAACCTATAGTCCAGACCTTGCCCCTAGTGATTATGTCCTGTTTCCGGATTTGAAAAAATGTTTTCGTGGAAAAAGATTTTCGGATGATGAAGAACTCAAGTCGGCAATAAATGGGTATTTTGCAGAGAAAGAGGAAATTTATTTTTTCGAGGGTTTTAAAAAGCTTATCTCAAAATGTAACAAATGCATTGATGTTAGAGGAGACTTTATTGAAAAATAAAAAAACATTTTAAATTGACTTCCCATTTTTCTTCATATCGATACCGAGAATATATTGAATGCCTCTCGTGGCATCAAACTTGGCAGATCTCCTAGGGTTCAAGCAGAACCCACACTCGATTCTTACTCATCATCATCATCCTCTAAAAATTGCTTCTATTCCATTTGAAAGCTATCAGATGTTGCAATAGGGCGGAGTTGAAAGAAATTCACAAATTCCCAACATCTGGAAAGACTGAACTGCCATTTCTTTCGTATATCTACCATTTATGAAACTCTGCTGCAGGTTGGTAACGTTACCTTTCAAATGAAATCGTTTCAAATGCATTTCTCTTTTCCACTGGAGGGCGTCCTCCTCTGTAAACATCTACGTTTGAAACGGCAACGGCTGTGGCAACAATGAGCGCTGCATGCCTCAATTGCATTTTAGCTGTGTGGAGGGAATCATGCCACAAAATCGCTTTACGAGTAACTCCCTCTTACTGGATGTAGGTGTAAAGACCATGCTTTTCACATATGAGTGTGTTTTGTAGTTGCCGTTGGGCCATGACGTGTGATAAATGGCTGAGCAACCGTTTCAAGTGGTTTTACTCGCCAGCTGCACACGACGAACCGGCTTGAAGGGAGGTCGTGACGTGCCCAAATTCTATTTAAATTTTGGATGTGTGTCAAGGTTTAACATTTTTTGATTATAAATATTTTCGGTTTTTTAAATGAGTATGAATAAACGTGATAGCGAGAGAGAAAGAAAAGGAAACTTAGTTCGATAAGTGTCAGGTTTCGAACGGAACATTTAGCACGCGTTCAGGTAGAGGGAATTTCGAATTAATTCTTGTCCTTATTGTTCTTCTTCTTTTTCTTTTTCTTCTTCTTCCTTTTCTTCTCCTTTTTCTTTTTCTTCTTCTTCCTTTTCTTCTCCTTTTTCTTTTTCTTCTTCTTCTTTTCCTTTCGTGGAGCTCAGTCTTAGGTGGGAATTGGCCTCAACTAACATGCCTCTCCAGCCAGCACGATTTCTCGCCGGCTACCTCCAGTTGCCCACTACAAGTTGGTTGAGGTCCTTCTCTAATTGAGTACGTCACCTTAACCTAGGCCGTCCTCTGTCCCGTTGTCCCAGTGGCTCAGGTTCGATAACTTTTCTCGAATTAATGCAGATATTTTAAAAAGGGGAGACGCCTTTCATGGACAGATAGTACCTTTTGAGAGTTGTGAAAATTTCGGAGATGCCGTGCCAAAATCAAGTTATTCTTTTCAAATGGACCACGTCCTGCTTCTCCTTTGATTAAGACGTTTTCTGAACGACTGCAAAATAAGTCTCCTTGGCGGCAATAGCTCCTTCATTCGAAACAAATTTATGCCAGGCGATGGCTTTTCTGCAGAAGAAAACAAAACGAAACGCGAACGAATTGAAGAATGTGGATGAAAAGTAAATTGCAGCCTAATTCGACCCATTTGGATTTTGTCGGTGCGTTTTCCGTTTCAAAAAAAGCAGTTCTTACTTTTAAATTGGAATTGGAATTATCCCAACATATCAGCAATGTAACGTTCTGCGACAGTGGAAATCCTAGAAAATGAGTGTCGCCAGCTTCTAACTGGCAAAACGATCTTTGCTTTCTTCAAGTGAATGAGGTCTACTGCTCCGATCACATTTAAGTCCACCTTCGGACGCACAGTTAAGAGAGACTCGTTCTTCAGCCGGCCCACACGAATATGGAATGCTCTTCCCACCCCAATTTCCCCCTCATTACAATTCACAGGCTTTGGAAACCAATGTGCATCGGTACCTCCTTTCCCTCTCTTCCTCTATACCTTCGACCCGTGCTGTGACTTAATTCCAATCTTTTAAGGGTAGAAACAATCCCAATTATAAAAAACAAGGTTGACGATTTCGAAAACACACAGCGCCCAATTCAGCTCTCAAGGTGTCGCAAATTTGCGCGTTGCAAATTGCTCAGGAAATCTTTCCAACTTTTCTGCTTCGGTTCTCAAAAATCGTTATTGTTGAGGCACTTTATGCTTCGGTTGGAAGTAAACAGCGATGCTGTCGATGTATTGTTGTAAAAAGTAAAATCATCACGCTTTCTACGTTCCAGTGAACTATGAAACTGTTTTAATGCCACCGCATCTAAGTCATTTAAATAGCTCACAGTGCCTTCGCGTCGACGTCGTCCCGTCATCATCGTGAAGGCTCTCCTCCATGTCGACCTCTTTCATCTTCTTCTTTTCTCATTCACTCCGCCTTTCCATCAAAACAAAAACACATTTGCATGATTATTTATAAAAACAAAATGTAATTTCTTTAACCCAATAAACTGTTGCTTACCCACCCTCGGGACGGCGCACAGAAATCGACGCACTCAGCGCTAACTAACACACTTGTGGGTTCGCCTCGTCGCCGCAACCACACTTGTAGTACGTGTCTTAAAATTTCCCGTATCCACTACAGCCAACCAAGGCCTCGCTCACTTAAGGTTCACTCATCTAATTATGAAAACACATTATCCCTCCTAATGAATGTCCTTGTGCATATGTATATAATAAAATCGCCACTGACAAAAACAACACCATTGAGCGGAACAAAATCGTTACGCACGGCATTGATACCTGCGGAGATGTAAGGCGGTTCTGTGCTGGGGGGGTGAAAATTAGGTCACCCTTCGGCCACGGACCCCACAAAGGACACTCTGCGCCACCGCTCCACGCCCAGCACCGGCACATACGTACAGTGGGTGAGTTTCTGTATTTCTTTCCAATGCTTTATGTACGTCTGTACATATCCACTTATGTACACCCTCATGCTGTGTGATCAACAAGTTGAAAGGTTGACTCCCCGAAATCGTGTTTGTATACACACGCTTGACAGTGCTCCTTCGCCCTGTATCGTCGTCACCATTGTACCCAGTGTCGCTGTCGTTGTCGTCATCCGGCTGTTTATGGTGCTGCCAGAAATGTTCTGTCATCTTGCGATACACAGACTGAAAATCAATACAATTTTCATGAACCCCTTTGTCGGGCATACAAACGAGTCGAGTGGGGTAGTTTGCGAGACGATTGTCACGAATCAAGTTGACACAGCATGGTTTTCATCGTGTTTCGTAAAGTGCACAATGTCATTCGGTGCTCATCCGGCGGCTGAGTGTGCCGGTCACACCAGGAAAGGCTCTCTAAAGCGCCGATAAAAGCGATTTTCTAATGGCAGACGATGATAAGGCAATCGATAAATGAATTAATGAAGCTCTGGGGTTGAGATTTTATCGGAAAATGGAGCGGTAACCTAGTTATCTGCATCCGCCAACTTCGACTTGTGTTCTGGTCGCGTGTATAACATTTGTGAAAGGTCGCGATCGGTTTTGGGGCGAATGCATAATTTATTGCTGCGAGGAAACTTAAGCAGAAATGGAACGGCGAATTCTTAAAAACAAAACAAAACAAAAACAGGGGTCTTTTAAAATGTCAAGTGTAAAAAAAAAATGTACGCTGACTTTTGGCGTTTCTGGCATGTATTCATCGAAAGAAGTATATTTTTGGGTTCGAACGGAAAGTTTTCTGTTGAGCCTTAACAAAGTATAGGTGAAGATTCTTCTCCACTTCAAATCGGTTCCTTTATTGCGCTGTTTGAAATGCACTCCATACTGCCCCTATATATGGTTGAAACCTCTCTAGCCCTGTTGCTCTCAGAATTTGACTAGGACTATGCCACTGAACCGTTGGAGTCTAATCAAATCCCTTTATGTGGACGTCATCGAGACACAAAACCGAATATGTCGATCATATTGACTACTCTAAAGGCTTTGTCAAAAAAATGTCCTAATTTAACACAATATGTCCCGGGACTGACACATAGGAGCGCCACTAGCAAAAAATCCATACTAGTTTAGGAAGTTCAAAAAATCAAGTGATACCTACCAATTTTCATGACAATCTGATTATTAGGTTACAAGTTACAGTGCTTCAAGTGACTCTACTTTTGCGATTTGGAAAAAACAAAATTTTGTGTGTGTGAATGCCATGCAAGCTCAGCAATGGCATTCAAATGAAAGTTGTCCAATTTTCATGACAATCTGATTATTAGGAATCAAGATACAGTGTTCCAAGTGACGCTACTTTTGCAATTTTTAAAGCAATGCAAAAAAATAGAATTTCGTGTGTTGATTGAATATTGCCTTTTGATGGGGAAAAATACCATGCAAGCTTAGAAATGGCTTGAAAAGTGTTATAGGGACTCAGCTCCATCAAAAACAACTGGTTGTCGGTAGAATGCTGACTTAAAAGGTGGCAGTACAGACACCAACGATGCTGAAAGCTCTGGAAAGCCAATTGAGGTGGTTACACCTGAAAACGTCGCGAAAGTATACAAAATCGTTTTGGAACACCACAAAGCGAAATTGCGTGGAATAGCTGACAGAAGGCAGTGTGTACACTATTTTGAATGAACATTTGTCCGTGAGAAAGCTGTTTTCAAAATGCGTGCCGCGTTTGCTTACAATGGACCAAGAATAACAACGTATCGATGATTCGGAGAGCTGCTTGGATCTGTTTCGACAGAATAATTTTTTTGAGTCGGTGTGTCACCATGTATGAAACATGGATCCACCATTACACTCCAGTGTTAAATCGGCAGTCAGCGGAGTGGAAGCAGCCGGCGAACCACGCCCAAAGCGTTCAAAAACGCACAGGTCGGCTGGCGAGGTTATGGCATCCGTATTTTAAGATGCGCGCAGAATTTGATTCATCGACTATCTTGAGAAAGGCAAACGAATCAACAGTGAACAATACATTGCATTATTTTTGCATTTGAAGGAAGAAATTGCAAAAAAATGAAGAAGAAAAAATCTCGTCTACCAATGCACTGTGCTACAAGTTGTTGGCTACCATGGCCAAATTCCACAAATTTTACTTTGAATTGCTTCCGCATCGACAGATCTAGCCCCCCAACGACTTCTACCTCTTTTCAGACCTTAAAAAGATGCTCGCCGGGAAAAAATACGGCTCCAATGAGGAGGTGGTCACCGAAACTGTAGCCTATTTTGAGGCCAAAGATAAATCGTTCTATAAAAAAGGTATCGAAATTATAGATTTCCATGAAAATTTGACAGGAATCATTTCAATGTTTGTACTTCCTACAAATAATATGAAATTTTTGTTAATAGCGCCCCCTATATGTCAGACCCGACTCATTGAGTGATGTGTTATAAGACATTATTTTGACCAATTAAAGGTTTTAGACACAACATTTGCAAGTCATCTTTTAAACAAGTTTTTCTGGCGTGCGCAAATATTCGGTCCCTAATGTAGAGTTCTTAAAGCCACACGATAAGAATGCGAACGCAATGCTGGGTTCGTTTCAGGCAGTCCATGTCTCTGAAACATTGAGAAACACGCACATCACGGTGGGTACAGATCAGAGGAGGAACTATTGGGATCCGGATCCGCGTTTAAACTAGTTGATAAGAAATCAAACAGATAAGGTATTTTCCCAAAATCCAAATTCGAAAATCTTCCTTCTTTGTTTTTTTTTTCGCTACTCAAAAATAAGTTTCAAATATTTTCGCGTCTAATTTCTAGTAGCTGCACTCAGAAGAATTTTACGAATTTCAGTAATAGATAGAGGGCAGGTAATGATGGTCTCCTACTAAAAAACCTGCTGGATTGGTCTTTGTATCCATAGATTCCATTAATTATTAATAAAATTTGGATTGCGGACAGTCCACACTTGAACCAGGCTCTTCAACTTCTCGTATTGTGCACGCTACTATTCTCCCACGAGGGGGCCTACAGTTTTTGCCGACTCCGAACGGAGAAGTTTGAGAAGCTTTTTTTTTTATAAAGTAATTACTCTTTGAGTGTTGTGATTAGCTCGAAAGAGGTGGTGCCGTGAAAAATTCGAGGTGTTCAGCCGGGGATCGATCGCGGACATTCGGCTTGTTAAAGTCACACTCTACCCACTACGCCACGGCAGCCATAGGCGCCACGACAATGTTTAAACACCTTCAACTGTCAAAACATTAAGGATATGAGTAATAAGAGTATGAAAAGTAATACGAAATGATCCCGTGGTTTTTGTCAAAAATTCTCGTCAAACGAACACGTGAAAAGGTAACATTCCAAAACTGTGACGAACGATTTAAACTTGACTACTAACGGGAATACACATACCATGTGAAAATTTGGTAACTAATAACAAGTGACTTCCAAGCCTGAATTAAAGGAAAAGAGGGTCTGGTGAGGATGAAAATCGTCTACTTGAGCAATTGAAACGTGCATCTGCTGCGAAAAGTTCGATCATTTAAATGAAAAAAACTCAAGAGAAAACGGCCATCAGAAAGTGAACTGCCTTCCGTCAGGACAAACTAGGTCTGACATACTTACGATGACCGGAATTAGATATGTGGAACTTGGTTGGGAAATTATGATGGATGCGCCATTCCCTATAGCTCGGACTTTATAAACCTTAATTTAGATTTATTTTGACGTGTCTTGATGGCAAAAATTTAAGGGCGACTAATTATTGTTTAGACAGTTAATGGCATTGTATTCAAAGTCCAAAATTAAAAGAAAGACACATAAGTACGATGCAAGACTTTACTCCGCTCCAATTTTTCAATTAATGCCTAACACACTTTTCTGTATGGCGCTACAGTCCTGTTTGGAGAAGGGCCTCAATCAGTTTTCATCTCCAGCTAGCATTTCTTGTTGCCTCCCATCGCGCACTCCTGGTAGGTTGAGGCCCTTCTCTACAACAAACTTGACAATATTTAGGCGTAATCCGAAGGAATTTATGCATCATTTCGTCACAGAAAGAAAAATACTGTACTTTGAAAAAGATAGGTACTGACAAACGTTGCCCCGATTGCGCACTCCTCTTGGATTGAGGCCCGTCTCTACAACAAACTTGACCATATTAAGGCGTAACCCGAAGGAATTTATGCATCATTTCGTTGCCGTCACAGAAAGAAAAATATTGTCCTATCAACAAAATAGGCGCTGACAACCGTTCTCTAGGGTTTACTTAATTTGATCCAAATTAACAGCCTGAGTAAAAAAAATACGACCACAGGCGCCTGCTGAGCCGAGTTCCCAAGTTGATTTGACACCGAGTTGCACGTCAAGTGAACCTTTTGTGTGGCGCTAAAAACTGGGACCACAGCCAATATGCATCTTCAGCTGTCATGATTTCACGCTAGTTGGCTCCAATTGTGTACACCTAGCCCTGTTCCACCCGCATGCGCCACCCATTCCTATGCCGTCCTTTGTTGCATTATCTCAATGACTCAATTTCGAAGACTCTTCGGGCGTAGTAGTTGTTTAAACGATCTACTTCCAAGCCTCTACCGCTTGACCTAGCGCATACCGCTAACACACCATAAAGTTCGTTGTTGAATCTTGTGCTCCAGGATCAAAAATCGCAAGCAAAAGTTTTCTCTCGATAAGACTTAAAACTTGTTCTTCTGCTATTTATAAGGTCTAACTCTACTTCTTGTTTTTTGGTATTGTTTGCGTTGTTGGCATCTGGAGGAGAAGATATAATGACAAACTCTATGGGCTGTACATGCGCCTGGTCAACCGTCATGGGATACAACGCTTCGGCCCGAAAAGTCTTCGAATAAAGACAACGCAACAGATGATGGCCTAAGCTAAGTTGGCGCACACAATTGGAGAAGGACCTCAACCAACTTGGAGTGCGCAATTGCAGGCAGTTAGCGAAATATCGTGATGGCTGGAGAGGCATGTTGGTTAAGGCCCAGGTCCACCTCGGACTGTAGCGCCACAAGAAGAAGACGAAGACGAAGCTCTACTCCGTAAAGTAAGAGAAATATGTTCAGGCTATGTTATGAAGCGGAAAGGTTTATTTGTTGTTTTACTCAATTGCCTTTTGAGCCCAACGAAACAGTGATTGGCAAGAGTGAATCTGCGTTTGACTTGTGACGTGACTGTCCAACAAACGGCTCCCTGCAAAAATATTGGTAGGACAAGCGTCTCGTAGCGCATTTTAAAAATGTTTCTCATTTTGTTTGCACACACCGAAATCGGTTGCCAGGAAGGATTCTGCAGGCATCCTTCGCTAGTAAATAATTTGTCGTATTAAGCTTTAAATGAGTTTGGTTTATAGAACCTCAAAAACTTCTTCTGTGTGAAGAACTTAAAAATGTCATCACATGCTTTCCCTTAATTTCTTTGTTGTTGGCGCGACAGCCCAGAGGGGGCTAGGGCCTAGCTTCCTCATCAACTTCTCGTGTTGTGCGCGCTACTGTTCGCTAACGATTAAAATAGACCTACGGTTTTTCCGAACGGCGAAGTTTGAGAAGCTTTTGTCTTAGACAGTAATTTTTCTTTGAGTGTTGTCAGCCACTTGAAAGAGGTGATGCGGTTAAAAATTAAGGGTGTTCAGCCGGGAATCGAACCTAGACCCTTCGGCGTGTTAACGTCGCAAACTACCCACTACGCCAAGGCGGCCACCCTTAAAGCAGACAAAAACCACAAGAAACTGTCCAAAAATGCAAGATATGTGCAAAATTGTTTCGTTAACGTAACATGTGTTATTATGAATTTTCCTTATTAAAGGTTTTCGCCTACAATTAGGCAATGTCTTCCGAGTGTCAGGAGTCGCGACCATAGGAAGAGACTCCTTGACACAAAGAATTTTCCGAGTGAGGGGGTGGCTCAGGTGGATGGAGATCTCCCGTCGAATCGGCGGTTATGGGTTCAACCCCCCATATGGGATTCAGGAAAAGACTTTTCCTTTTCTTTTTTATTTATTTTTAAAAAAAAAAAGGTAACAGTGTGCATCCCTAAGCTGTCCCATTCAACAATAGAACACCGATTTTAAAATGCCCTGCACATAGAAAAATACAAATAATGTGAGGGGAGAATACATATACCACTTTGGGCCTCTCAAAGGGACTCTATCAATCATTATTCCCAAGGAAACCTATTTAAAGCGCGCACACTCTTATCCTCTTGACTACTTTTCGATACTCGTCGCCATGAGTTGGCCTTAATTACCCCTCTTCCACATGAACAGCATTCGATAGTCGATCAGGCAGTCATACAGAATCTGTCCGTTTCGTATTCCCAGTGCGACCTGGTTTCAAAAATAAACAAATATCACTCCAGTTGTGAACCGACGGCACTGGATTTCGTCGTTTTTGCTCTCGCTCCTTAATCAGATTTTGATAGCCACAATCTGCTTCATTATAAACATTTCCTTTGTGCCCGTCACAAATTAAGTCAATCGACCAATCATCCCCACCCACGGGAGGTATACTGAAAACGGAACTTTAATTGATTTCGGGGGATGGCGGCATCTGCAAATTACTGGAAATTGATTTCTTCGGCACTTCATCAATCGGCATTTGCGATAAACTTCCGAAAATTTACGTCGATCCGAGGGGGAGTGCACATCTCCTCCTCCTCCGACGACGACACCGACTGCAGCGCACAGATGCACCAAGCGCATTTTGATTGATTGCTTGCCAACGTAGCGAAGCCGAGGTATACACATCGATGGCGATTATTTTTAGGTTTCTCTCTAAACAATAAGCGCTTAACTGCGCACAAAACCAACCACCACCAGAGTTTGTGGGGCGACCGCGAGCGTCGTTTAATCAATTTTTTTGAAATATGATTTAATCGGTTAATTTATTCAGTGGCATTAGGGTAATTTTCGATTCTCAATACTGTTCGATGCGCTCATGCTGCTACTGCTGGCCGCATACAATTGTTTACGAGGCTTTCCAGTATTTATAACGAGCTCACGTTCGACAGTGATTAGCATATCGACTCGGCTACAGCCGTTCATAAACATTCGAAGTGGATGCAGTGGACAAGTTGAGCGGGGCACCCCGAATGAATATTAATTCTGCCTGAGTGAATCCGTAGCCAAGCGTATTTCAAAGCGTTGTTTTCTTTTTTTGTTTTTTTCATATTTTCAAGTTGCCACACCTGCGGCTGGGAGGGGGTTCTGTTTCGGATTCTCTTTTATCGATTAGCTTCGCAGTTGTGCAATGAATGGGCGCACACGCATTTGTATGCCTGCATTGAAAATTAGTTTGAAAAGTAAAAACTTCGCTGGCATACCAGACTTACGTAATTTTTCGTCTTCGCTTTGGGGTTTGTGTCATTGACACACGAGTCTTAGGATGACGTCATGTTATGATGAAGACGGTTCTTCAAGTTGATTGCCAAGAGATGTGGTTCAAATGTCGGTGAGGCGGTCTTTCGCCAAAAGGTTGAACAGGTCGCGGTGACTGGCAATGCATTCCTTGATTAGGCCCCAACACCAGCAGCTCGAACTGCCTTTCAGCACGATGTATGAGGAACATTTGAGAAGTTTCTCACGGCAAGAGTGACGTGGGAGTTTTGTGAGTGACTGGCACGGAATGGAGTCAACAAATTGAACGAAGACAAGTTTGCAGTTTAGTTTCTCTCTGTGAAACAAAGTAATGTGATAAGCAGTGTGTAGCGCGACGACAGCGTTTAAGGTTAATGGAACAAACCAAATGTTGTTTTGAAGCCAAGTACTTAGAAGTTTCCTCTTTTGAAGCAAGTGGAAGACAGCTTTTCTAGCAACAGCACAACATCAACATCTTGACACTTTATGTCATTCGAGCCTGCGAACACTTTGCGGCAGGAAAAATAAGAAACATGGGATGACATTGAAAGCTGTTGAGCATCGAGAATAGAAATAGACGGAAACCTCACGCGAGGACGTCGTCGGCCATTGCCACATGGAATAGTGGAAACTTAACACACGGAAGAGAATTCTCGAGCGGCAAAAGGTTTCTTGTCACGCGCCAACATGAGCGATCTGTATTTCTATTTTCTTATTTTTATAACTGGCGCGCTAAAAAGGGACTGTTTGGTACCCTGAAGTGACCAGGATCAAGTCACAGTAAGGGGCAAAGGTATAGAGGAAATGAGGTAAAGGAGGTACTGGTGCACTTTGTTTTTATACGCCTGCGGTTTGGAATTAATTGGAAAAGTTGAGTTGGAAAGAGCATTCCATATTCGTGTGGCACGGCTGAAGAACAAATTCGAAACTTGAATGTTAGTCCGAAGTTGGGCTTAAGGTTTTATCGCCCGCTGTTAAATTTAATTTAGTAGATGTAGGAAGGTCTAGAAAGGAGTGTTAAACTCAACCTTTGGACGAATACACGCCTCATATATTGTAACCAGATCAAAAGGGAAAGAAATGTTCCTCTTGCATCGCTTTAAGAGACCTGCACATTTCGTTGTACTTTTGCGATTTCAAATCTATGGTCGTTCCAACTTAGTGTATAGTTGATACACTTACCTAGGTTGGAAAGTCGTTCGTATTCAAGAATACAAGTTACATTCATGGATAATGGCTGGTACCAGACAGTACTGCATTTAACTTCACTCTATTCTGTTAAAATCCGAAGTTAATGGTCTAAACAAACGCTGCTGTCCCAAGTCTCTAGCCAAAGAGGAGGGTAAAGATCCAAGGAACGAACATGAAAAGCAGGAGATACTGTCATCAGCGAATTGGAATTAATTAATTGATAATTGGATCAAGAAAAAGTGTCGGAGACAAAATGGAGCCCTGTGGAACACCAAGATCAATATGGTGGATATCAAACTTGATCATGTCCAATACATTTTGAGTTAAGAAGCAAATACAATTAGGTCGCGGCAAATTATTCGACACGGCGAGGGAAATTCCAATGATGAAATTCGTTGAAAGTAGTGAAACAGATGTGTTCTTGGTCCTCAGAACGTGATTGAAGTCAACCGAACATCGTTTACACTTCTTCAAAAAGGAGTAATCACCATTGGCGGGACTGTTCCTGTTTGATAATGGACCTAGTCACTTAAAAATTTAGTCCGAAGGTTTAATTATTAATTCGAGGTTTTTGCGATAAATGTTTTAACTAATAATAATAATAATAATTGTTGGCGCTACAGTCCAAAGGGGGACCAGGGCCTAGCTTTCTCATCAACTACTCGTGTTTAAACTCGCCTGGCGGAAATCCAAAATTATTATTTTCAGAAAAACACTGTTCGACGCCTCAAGGGAAAAACTAAGCAAGTGTGGAAAAGTTGATCCGCAGAGGAAAATGCCGTTTGTAACAATTTTCAAACTGATGCCAGTTTAAGGTAAGCTTTAAACTACAGGTCTGAAAGGACTAAGAAAGTCGGGGCTCTGGCAAATAGATCGTGATAATATAATAACAATAATTAAAAACCAATAATTGGACGGTGCGACAGTCAACCGGTGAACCAGGGCCTAGCTTGCTCATCAACTATTCCCGTTGTGCGCGCTACTGTTCTCTCACGAGTCGAAGGGACCTATAGTTTTTTGACAACTCCAAACGGCGAAGTTTGAGAAGCTTTTTCCTAGACAGCTCTTTAAGTGTTGTCAGCAGGTCGAAAGAGGTGGTGCCATGAAAAATTCAGGTTGTTCAGCCGGGAATCGAATCGGTCGCACTCTACCCACTACGCCACCGCAGCCACAAGATCGTTATACAGCGGATAATTCGGCAGCGGGGTAAAGGCAATGCCTCATTTACGGCATTGCCTTCACCTACAACCCTCATTTACGGCATTGCCTTTACCATGCTGCCAAATTGTCCGCTGTATAACGATCTTGCGACCGCCGTGGCGTAGTGGGTAGAGTGCGTTTGACTTTAGTGGAATCTTCCCCGGGTTGAAATTGTGAAGGTTTTTGGGTGACAATTTGACGATTACCTATATCCCAGCAGTGCACACATAGTTCCCATGCGAACAAAACTTCGATTGTGATCCATGCTTGAGTCCAGCAAAGTAGTCCTCGCCCGATATAAACTACAATCCTTCAAAGTACGCCCCATGTATTAGCAGTTTCCCTCAATCAGAATATCACTGCAAACTTAAAACCGACTAACTAACCTCTCATTGAATTCAAATTTGTAAGGTCTTCTACACTCAAATGACTTCCATATCCAGAATGTGTGTTAATAAGCGCTAAGCCACCTTAAACGGAACCAATTCTGTGTGGAAGAATACCGCTCCCATATTCGGTGCGCATGACGTGTGCTGAATACAATTCATCGCGATTCGAAAGAATCACATTATGTGGCAGGTTCGTTAAGACGGAGTTATTAACCAGTCTTTAAATTGGCAGACTTCCTGTCTTAATTGCATATGCATGAATAGAAATGAGGGGGATCAGTGGAATTTTTATTGAAACTGAGATAAAATATGTGTTCTATGCGAGTGAAATTATTTGCATTGGCAGCACGGCTCCTTCCAGATTACACCACCAATAGCAAAAATCCGACACATTGCACACAAATTCCACCCAAAACAAATTCAGCATGTATTCAAACCAAATGAATTCGTCATGCTATTAGCGTGCCAACAACTTACTAGACCGTGAATACATCACGCTTCGCGAAATCTTGTTATGAGGCCCGAACAGGTCGATTGTTTATCTGCGACTCTTAAAGTATTCTCCTGATTTCCATTTGAACTTTATGAAGTTATTTTTTCCATTCCTAAGGAATGCACTCTTTGATGTTTATGGTGGAAGAAATAAACAGAAGTAAAAGCGAATTGCGCAAATCCTCGTAAAGCAAAGTTCTTTTACGCTGCTTTACAAATTTTGCATGATCACACAACTGAGGGAAATATTTTTTCTGTCAAAAGATGTGACTCACATCGAGTACCGAATGTTGACGACCAACAACAAGTCCGGCTCTGGCTGCCTAAGTAGCGTTTGCACAATCAATTTCGAGGGCATATCAAAGGGAATTGTTGTCTTGATTGACGGAACCGCATAACTAGTCACTTGTCATGTCAAGCTTTTGATAAATTCATATCTCATAAGCCCCGTATGACGCAAATCAGAACAGTGAGTCATGGGAGTATGCTGACTGGAGCCAGGGTTAATGTAAAAGTGGGACGGGAAGAGAATTTTAAATAATTTCTGTTTGGTCACATCGCTGATGGAATGAACAAAGTTTGCGATATTGCTTCCGTTTAATTGAAAGGGCATTTAAAAAAAGGACTTAACATACGAACGCATTGCAAAGTGTTGTCCTCCCTCCTCTTTTATATTATTCAAATGAGAAAATGTATGTGACACTCTCAAAAACAAGACAAAAGACAAGACAAACACTCCCCTGATCGCTGGGAACTTTGCCGACCGAGTGTCCCTGAAACTCGCTCAGAGTTCGACGCTGCCTGCACATACCATACAAGAAGACTGGAAACGTTGTCAAGAGGCCACCACAGAAGCTGACACCCTATGACACCCAACCGCATGCAGCCAAACAATCGCCTATAAGCTAACGCTGCATCGAACAAGGAGGGCTGTTCGTGAGCTCTACGAACAGAGAAGAGGGGAAGAGCACCGGCTTCTCAAAAGAAAAAAGAAGGGGCATGAAAAGCGCGCGGTCGAGGAAATGGAAAGGTGCTATGGCAGGAATGAAGTCCGAAAGTTTTACCGAAAGGTAAAGCAGCTGCTGGCTGGAGGAGCCATGTTGGTTGAGGCCCAGATCAACCCTGGACTGTAGCGCCACAATAAGAAAAAGAAGAAAAAATCAGCTGTCCGGAGGATACACCAGATGATGTGACTGGATTTATGAATCACATGATTCAGAATCACATCCGTATCACTATTTATAGTGACAACGGAATCACTGATGGAGAAACGACAATCTACGGATGGCGGCTAACAGACTCAGGCTTTGATGGAACCTGACTGGTAGTGACAGCTTGACCGGAGGCTATATTCTGGTGCCACGGGAGGTCAGGGGCCCCTGGAACTTCGGTTCCAGCCTGACCGTGCGGTAGGCCCCTTTGTGGGAGTATCGTGGTGGCTGTGGTTTACCACCTAACATTGCGGGTAGAGTCGAGGATAGTGTACTGTGCTGACGTGTCTAGTTGATTGTTCACCCACAACTAGGCAAGGCTGTTAGGGGACTATCCCTTCTCAGTGTGGAGTTGCATTCTCAACCGGGCGCTGCGACCCAGAGAGCGGAAGAGGTTTAAGAAAGGTCTCGCATCAAGCCAAGGTGGGGTGATTGCCTCTAAAGCATGACCCCAGTTTGGTACTAAGGTAACTAAGGCGTTTAGTCTTCTCATTACTTACGACTCTTGAAAAAATGGACCACGTGATATAAGCCGTAAAGGCAGGTGATCACGTTAAACCAAATCCCACATCTGTCCGGAGGATACAAGGTTCGGACCGAAGCCTGCCGGGATCAGAATAGATAATTTGTGGTAGAGTCGTAGTCTGTGCTGAGAATCTGAAAGGATCATTTCTGTAGACTCCTTAACGGCGATGATGGCCCACATTGCGTTGTTGGGTAGAATGTTCCACTCAATTTAGACGATGATAGACGAGAATTCCGTCGCCTTGACTTAGACGAGGAGAAGACAGCAATTTCCAAGCTAAAGTCGAAAAAAGCTGCTGTAGCGGACGGAATACCCGCAGAACTATTTGAAGCAACTGGAGATGACCTGGTTGGCCGCATGCACCAGCTCATCTGTAAGATAAGGTCGGAGAAACGCATGCCCGAGGAGTAGAATCTCAGCGTCGTTTGCCCGGTCCACAAGAAAGGTGACCGCAGAATTGTACGCACTGAAGAAATGAAAAAATCTGAGTTTGAGTCATGCCAAAATGTACACATTTGCAAAATCATTTCAAATCCAGTGCAAGGTTTCTTTCTGATAACAAAACAAAAATAAAAAATTCCTTTGAATCGTTTACTTTTGGCCACCATGGCGTAGTGGGTAGAGAGCGCCACATAGACATCACCGTTCGTTGTCGGAAAAACGGCAGTTCCCTTGTACTCGTCAGAGTAGAGTAGTTGCTGACCAATCAGGACCCCAGTCCCCCTAGCGTCAGTCGAGCCATTAAACACACATTTGGTCGTTTAGGTATCACAGCTCTTACTTCGAAACGAGAAAATACCACAAAACATTCCTGTGCAGATCATTACACACTCTAACCAATTAAAATTCAATTTTGTTACAATCTCGTTGATGCAACACAGAATTCATGAACACTGCTCGCTGTTTTTAAAATTTTCTGAAAATCATATAATCAGAGTGCATGTAGATCTCATTAACCACGAATCCCAAAGAATTTCCACGCAAGCATATCCGATTGCATTTCAAATTATATTCTCCCCATTGACGTATGCACCACCACAAAGCCAACTAATTTCAGTTATCCAAAGGAAGGAGAACACTCCGTTCAAAATTTGGATACAAATCGGAAAACATCGAAAAAGTCAAAATTGCGGGATGTGTTTTGAGTTTGAGAGGAATCAATAAAGACGCACCGAAAATAGACCACAGATTTTGAAGAATACAAATCCCCCGACAAGAAACATTTCCCGGCATTATTTCATTTCTATGTTTCAGATTTTTTTCTTTCATTTTCATTTTCATTCCTTTCCATGCCTCCCGCGTCCGCAGTGATGAGATATTTAAGAGACGGATTGTTTCTCCTTTGTTCGACTTGTGCGTAACTCGTGGCAGTGTAAGGGCACCAAGATATGCCTCATGTAGTGCGCACAGTGGCTGGCCTTTTCAGTTTCATATTTTTCTTCACCAACAGGCACGGGCCCCTCCGCCGTCACTGCCGCAAACATCGCACCAATACACAATCACAAAGGAACCAAAATAAAGAACTCATCACATCTGTGCTGTTGAAATGACCATCGACGGGCACACTCCCATCTGGCAGTGACGCGAAATTAATGAAATCGAAATGATATCTGTTAATGTGTCACTTCTAGAGCACCGAGCGAATTTCTTTTTAATTGCGATTTGAGAAGCTGTCAGCAATGTTGCGGGGGCGTCTGCGGTGGTGTTATGATAAAAATCGCTGCCTGTCGACCGTCATTCAGCCGTCGAAATGTCAAGATGTGGTTTTCCACGAAATAAATGGCACTGCTATACAACAACTGTACCCGTTTTTTGGCTTCGTTTGATTCCCACAAACCGTGCCAGAACTCAGATTCATGAATTCTACTTAGCCAAGGAAGCAATCAAATTTCGGAGGGAACGAAACTAATAACTATCCGACAGTTTGTTTATTTTCCATTAAATCAATCACTTTGTATTGTATCTCACTTCAGCAGCCAATCGAGGGATTTCTTCTTTTTTTGTCGAATTGCTGGAATCACTTAGACGGTGGGATGATATATTGCTCGGTGTTTAGATTTTACACAGGCCGCGGGAATAAGAAGAATAACAAAGTCGAACACAAAAAATGAGTTCTAAGGCAATTGATTTATGACGTTTCTTTGACTTTTTATGGACGGTGCTAAGGGGAAACATGTGTTTCAGAATTACTGAAAAGTATTGTACGCGAGACTTCTGTTTAACTGTACACATTTCCGTTTCATCCGCGAATGAAGCCTTGTTTGCCGTGATTCAACGCATCTCTAACGAATGATTTCTAAGGCAAACAATGAAGTCTCTGCAAAATTCTGTGTAAAAATGTCGATCTTAGGCGCCGCTTTTCGCGTACTTGCAACCTCATCAAACACACCCCTGAACGCCTCTAAACAAAAGATTGCCGCTGTCACGTAGCAAAGATAATCGCCATCGAAAATCTCCGTGCAAACATTTCGCCAAACCCCACGGCTGTCGCCCAAGACTCGCGGTCGCTTTGTCATAAGGCCAAAGAACCGGCTCTCCCTCAGATACCCGATACTTGATAAGAAAACCTAAAATGCCCCGCATTTCAATGCAAGCACACAAGCGACCGGCGAAATTCCAATCAAATGCTTGCAAAAAAAAAAAAAAACACACATATCCACATACTCACAAACCAACACCCGTTTGGCAAGCGCCCCAGCCAGCGGTTGCGGGCGTATGTAACGCATTCAACAAGTGAGTCATTTATTTCCCCATTCGAAAGCCGGCCGACCGTAGCACTAGGGAAGACAACACTAAAGTGAGCAAACGAATAGCAAAAAACTGAAATATACAACATTCCGTCGACCGCTCATCGCGCTCCACTCTTTCTCTAAATGATTACGCATAGATACGTATCTAGAGCAGAATTAAAGTACCACTTCCAGAGCACTGGCCGCTCTGGGCTGGGGCATGTCTGTCACAGCGTCCCAGGCCGATCGGAGCCCGTCTCCTGCCGCACCGCACCACGTTGCCGCAAACCGTTTTGCGAGAGATTCATTCACTCATTCATTAGGCGGAGTTCCTTTCCCATTGTGTGTGTATAAATGTCAACTGTTGTTTTCACGTTTCTGTGAACTCGAATAATCAGATAAACATACGAGCATTCCGTCCACACAACGCCAGCAACAGTGGGGCGGCAACAAAAGAATTCTCACTCGACTCGCCTGCATGTGGCAGAGGATGTTCCATTCAAACTTTTTAAAAGTTTTATTCTCGCTTATCTGGAGCTTCGTTTTTATCCTACAATTTCATTAAACAAAGTGGTGATGGCAGCTGATTCTCCCGGAGATAGATACACACTGGTGCATATGTGAAAGGGCTGGCGCATCCATTTACATCGACTGGATGCAGTGCGCCTCCGTTTGTGGTGTCTGGGGAGCTGGTGTCTTTGTCACAGTTTCATGTTGCATTTATGGTAAACGAGATTGCATTAGATATGACAGGTTATTTTAAATACAATAAATTTCCATTTGGAATGCCGTTCCCATTCCACTCGGCAATGCCGGAGGACAATGCACACGGACTGCATGAATGCGGACCTATTTCAAAGAAAGTACACGCAGAGGTATTGGATTTCCGCACAAAACAGGCCCCCGCGGCTTGGCAGTGTGAGAAGGTTCTAAAGTGGAGCAGCAGTGCTCACACTTGTTTGTTGGTAAGCTAATACCGCGCCGAAAGCACATTTATTCTGTCTCTGAGCGGAGTGAAAGGGCATTAAATTAAGTCTAACACGACTCCTTCCACATTTCAAAGGATGCATGCGATCATGGACGTCATTGACACTTACCGTTACGGGATACATCTAATTCAACTAAATTTTCGAAATTTTGAATATCTGGTGGCAGTCTGTTGATTTCATTATCGCTTAGGCCCAATTTTCTCAATCGATGTAGCCTGAAGAAGTTCTGCAATGAAAATAAAAAACAAGAAAATTTGAGTAAGTTTTAAAATGTATTTTGTTCTATTTTTTTTTTTTTTTTTTTTTTTGAGTGTCTGCTGTTTATATATACAACTTAACATTTTGGTCTACAGATTCCTAGAAGTAACCAATTCATATACATTTCTCTAAACTATCTGTAGCTTTTAGCGCACAGTGCTTTGTCGATAACTTTTTAAAAATAAAACTAAAGCGCCATTTTTCTGTAAATTTTTGAAGACAAATTCAACAAACAGATGGGAAGAGTATAGAATAACTCGTAATGCGTTCAAATCGGCACTAGTCAAAGCAAAAAATAATTATATTTCTAAGAAAGTAGAGTCATCTAAGGACCAAAGAGACATGTGGAAAAATATTAAATCGTTAGTCCTAAAAGAACAGAAAAGCGTAATAAAAAGTGTTGTCTTTGATAATGTCCCAATTAACGACCATGCAACTTTAGCACAAAACCTTAATGTATTTTTTGTTAAGAGTGTTTATGAACTAAATAAAGCCATACCGTGTGTACCTTATACAAGTCTCATTTCTCAAACAGACGAGTGTCCTCAATTTAAATTTAAATGTATCACATATAATGATCTCAAAAACATAATGAAAACATTAAAAAATGAAAAAGACTATAAAATGTTGAGTGTGAAAATGATAATCGACGTCCTCCCAATAATCGGTCCAATTATGTGTGAAACAATAAATAGATCGTTGACGAGTGGCAATTTTCCACAAGTATGGAAAGAATCAAGAGTAATTCCAATTGAAAAAATAAAGAACTCAACTAAACCAGCTGACTACCGTCCAATCAACATGCTACAAAATGAAGCAAAAGTGCTAGAAAAAGTAGTGCAACAACAGTTACAGAATTATTTAGAATCAAATAAGATATTTGCGAAGTGTCAATCTGGATTTAGAAGAGGGCATAGTTGCGAATCCCTTTTGAACTTAGTTATTGCCGACTGGAAGGATGCAGTACAGAATAATTTCAAAATTGTTGCAGTGTTCATAGATCTGAGGAGAGCGTTCGAGACAGTTGACAGGAGCATATTAGTCGATAAATTGGAGAAGTATGGTGTCAGAGGGAGAGACCTGGCATGGTTCACTTCATATCTTGAAGGAAGATCTCAAAGAACTAAAGTGGGCAATAAAATATCAAGTGCAATAGACGTGACTTTAGGTGTACCGCAGGGATCTGTACTAGGATCACTATTGTTTATACTCTATGTTGATGACATGCCAAATGTGGTGAAGTCATCGGCATTACAGCTATTTGCTGATGATGGGCTACTCTTTGTTGAATGTAGAGATACAAATGAGTGTGTATATAAAATTAATCGGGATCTACGTACCCTAAGTGAATGGTTTAAGATGAACAAATTAAGTCTAAATGTTAGTAAAACTAAATGTATGTACATTAATGGATTTACAGATTCAAATGTCGTAATAGATAATGAGATAGTTGAAAATGTTAATGAGATTAAGTATCTAGGTGTTGTTATTGATAGAATGTTGTGTTTTGCCAATCATATCGACTATATATCAAAGAAAATAAGTAAAAAAATTAGTTTCTTTAGAAGAATAAGGAAAAGATTACCAACTCTCTGTGCAATAAATGTATACAACAGTATAATAAAGTCTCATTTTGAGTATTGTTCGACAATTATCCATTTGTCAAATGGTACAATGCAGGATAGACTACAAAAGTTCCAGAACAGAGCTATGCGTAGCATTCTATAGTGCCACTGGTTAACACCGATTAATTGTATATTAAATGTTCTTAAATAGCTTAGTGTGAAACAAAAAACAAAATTGAATGTACTTGTTTTCGTATTTAAAATGAAAAATAATTTATTACCAGAGTACCTGTCCAACAAAATAATATATGTTAATCACATGCATGATTATAATGTAAGAAACAAAAATGATTTCCGTCTTCCATTATTGAGAACGAATCGAGCACAAAATACTGTATTTTATAGAGGATTTAAATTATTTAATGAATTACCAAACGATATGAAACAAAAATCCCGTCTAAAAGATTTTAAAAGAAAAATAATAGACTATGTAAAAATAAGATTTAATTGAAATGTACAAAAACTAGTAATTAAGAGAATTGTGAAGTAATAAATCAATATGTATCTAATAGCAAACCTTAGCTAAATAAATGAAATGAAATGAAAAAAAGAACATCTCTAAAACTGAGGGCTGTTTGTAAGACCAGTATTGTCGTATTGGTACGCAATATGCAATTTCTTCATTTTTCGTTGCTCATTCTATGCATAACCCATCGTTGAGTGGAAGGTACAAAGTCAGGTGAGTAAGCCGTAATAGAGCTTTCCAGCTTAATAATTGAGCATTGTTGGGAAAAATGAATTTATATAATCTTTCTAAACAGCAAACGATTTCTATTAAACATTTTTTTTTAAGTCAATAAATTATTACAGAACTTAAAAATAATAATAATTGTTGGCGCTACAGTCCACAGGGGGACCAGGGCCTGGCTTGTTTTCTCAACTACTTGTTTTGTGCGCGCTACTGTTCTCTCACGAGTAGAAGGGACCTACAGTTTTTTACCGACTCCGAACGGCGAAATTTGAGAAGCTTTCGTAGACAGTTATTACTCTATGAGTGTAATCAGCAGCGAAAGAGGTGGTGCCGTGAAAAATTGGAAAAATTGGTGTTGAGCTGGGAGTCGAACCTAGACCCTTGGTCGTGTGAGCGTCGCACTCTACCCACTACACCACGGCGACCACCATTACAGAACTTGCCGTTCTCAAATTCAGATCACTAATTTACTTCCATTACGATTCAATCTACCGTGTTTAAGTCAAATTTGGCCCCGAAGTACAGTCCAACTCAAGATCGACGATATTTTGTGTCGATCGAAAATAACTAATGTTTCTGCCCTCTTTTTCACCTCGATCAGATCTCCATAAGACTTATAGACTTGAATGACATTGGTACGTGAATGCTAGGAAATTGCCATATTCGTATTTTCTGAAGGTCTTCCAGGTTCCAAAGCATTAATTACGATTTTTAAGTGGTTGAAATGTGGTCGCCGTGGCGTAGTAGGTAGAGTGCGACGTTCACACGCCGAAGGGTCTAGGTTCGACTCCCAGTACAACACCAATCTTTCGAATTTTTGACGCCACCACCTCTTTCGAGCTGCTGACAACACTCAAAGAGTAATAACTTTCAAAGAAAAAGCTTTTAAAATTTCGCCGTTCGGAGTCGGAAAAAAAATTTAGGTACTTTCTACTTAGGAAAGAACAGTAGCCCACACAACACGAGTTGCTGATGAGCTAGGAACTGGTCCCCCTGTGGTCTGTCGCGCCACCCAAATATTATTATTATTATTATTCCTGGAATGTGAATTCCGCGGTTGGCGCAAACGTAGTTTGATCTAAAGCTTTCACTTGTGCCTGTTAAAAAAAACGCCTTTTAAAATGCAAACCAAAAAAAAACGTTGTCGATTAATCCTCATTGTTCGTCCTTAGCGGAATATAACTCTTGGATTGTATCTAAAAGACTTGTTGAAACACCTCTATGTTACAAATGGTGATTCAGGGGCATCATAGAATTTTATCTGTCCAAGAATTTCCCTATAAAATTAAACTTTGTAGTCTTTCCAATAGCTTGTGAAAATTATGCCTTGCTGGCCTCTGCGGTCGTGGCAAGAAATGGAATTAGTGTCAAGTCCCTTTGTCAATGACCAATTTTCAGGACCGTTTGCTCATTCTATTGAAAAGGAGATACTTTGATAAGCTTAGCGACCACATACTTTACAATCGTAGTGGACGTCACAAGGCCTGTGATAACTAAACAAGTTTCATGTGTTCGACTTTCATTTTTTTGGCGATATGTTAGTACCATAGTTTTCATGTGTATAAAGCAACAATTTCTTCTTCTTCATCTTGTGGAGCTACAGTCCGGGGTCGACCTGGTGCTCAACCAACATGCCTCCCCAGCCGGCATGATCTGTCGCCAGCTGCCTCCAATTGAGCACTCGAAGTTGGTTGAGGTCCTTCTCTACTTTTGTGCGCCATCTTTGCCTAAACCGTCCTCTGTTGCGTTCTCCCAATGGTTCAGATTCGAAGACTTCTCGGGCAGAGGCAGTTGTGTTCATACGCTCTACATGACCTATCTATCTCAAGCGTTGTATCCAAAGACGCTTGACAAGGGGCACGTGCGCGTTAAGCCCTTTCATCTTCTCCTCCTAATCCCGTCAAACAAGACCGAAAATGGAAGCAGAATGTTTCTCTCGAAAAGATTTGAATAATGTCAAGGTTTCCGCGCCATATTGGAGGACCGAAATGATCACGCTTTTATATAAAGCGAGCTTACTCCTTCGAAAGTGGGCTTTATTACTCAATTGCCTCTTGAGCCCGAAGAAACAGCGACTTTCAAGAGATTCTGCGGTTGATTTCGGTACTGGTGCTGCTGTCCCTATTTACCGCGGAGTCGTGGTAAAAAATAGTCTGTGGCAAGAACGTTCACTTTTAAATAAAATGAAACTTTCTAAAAACGAAACTAAAATTAAAAGCCCCGAAGTTGGTGACTCAGAAGTTGAAAATCCCTAAATACTTAAAATACTAGAAATCAGTCCGAGACATCGATGTTGTGTGTCCTTTCTTGATGACAGCATGTACAAGCAACAAGTTAGATCAGTTTAAGAGTTCCTTTAGGTTTTGAAAGTTCCTCCCTTCGTCTTTTGGGATTAAGATGCGGTCACTGACATCTCTTGATGATATGAATGCATTAATAAATCCCATGATATTTAAAGATCCACATCCGTAGATCTTATTCGCTGCAATGGCTTTAACAACTTGCGCAGACTCAATATTCTGGTGCCACGGAAGTTCAGAAGCCTATAGAACTTCGGTTTTAGCCAAACCGTGCAGTTGGTTGTGGAAGTACAGTGGCGACTGTTTTAAAAAATCCATTACCGTACCGTGCTGATTGGCCTTTAGCAGTTTTGTCCACGCTAGAGACACAGAACAGGCAGTTATCAGTACAGATTTGCATTCGCAGCTTTTGGCAGAACTTTTATTCAGCAGAGGTGTTAAAAAGGCCTTATTTCCCTACCAATGTCATGAATGGCTATTTTGTTGTTGAAACCGAACGACTCCTTGGTATGTGTATCAATTCGACACTTAGTCACATATTTGAGGTCACCAAAAATGCAATGAAATGGTAGAGTTTCTTAAAGTGACTCAAGAAATATTTCACTCCTTTTCATCTGGCAGTAAAAAATAAGGCGTATATGCTCCCAAAATTTGAATATAAGGCTGCCATCTGATCTGCAACTCTTAAGATCTCCCTCCAACTTGTAGATAGAGTTCAACAGCGAGCGACAAAACTTATTGGTAATAATAAAGCTGCGAAGTCAATTGACTTGCTTGAACATCGACGTTTTATTGCATCTTCATCACTTTTATCACATATGCTCTAATGAGTTAGCCCGCTGCATTCATCCCCTTCAAGAATTTACTCGTAATACTCGCCTCGCTACGAATATCCATCCGTTCACACTGAAACCCCTCCTTCGGACGTACAGTCAGATTAAAAACTCGATCTTCAGCCGCACCACACGAATATGGAATAGTCTCTGCAGCTCAACGTGTCGGCCTCATTTCAATCCAGAGTCATTTGAAACCAATATACACCGGTACCTCCTTTCTTTATCATCCTCTATCTGATCTGATTCTGAAATAGACCTCCAACCCACTTTATCAGTCATGCGCACGGACCTCTGGCAGACTAAAATAAAATTTATGTGGAGAGATTATAGCTTGAGGTACACCATAGCAACACTGGTTCTAGAAACATCGCATATCGAACCAAAGGATGCGGGAGATAGTGATTTTGACCTTAAATTTGTTTTTCGTTCGTGGAAGCAGACATATATATTTCGCCGCCTCATCCACCACAGAGTGGAATGAATTTAAGTCAAGTGCTTTCCTGACAAAGGATATCCACACACGACACTGCAGAATTAACCAAACCATTTTTTTCACAAAAAGGAAATTATTTCCACCCCCAATGAAGTGAATGATATCCCTCCACGATCGCGATCCCTTTGAAAAAAAAAAAACGCCTGTGAGAGAGTAATCAAATTACCTCTGCATACAGTTGCCTGACAGGAACTCGCATTCTCTTGTGCACGCATTCAGTTTTAACCACTTGCACACAATAGTTGACAATTAAAATCCTTTGAGTTACTTAAGTCCTGGAGTGGACACAGACGAACCAAGAGTTTCGGAACGCAATTAATATTTAAATGACTTACGAGAGATGATGCTCTGATGGATGGTGATTGCCGTGTGGTATTGGCTCCAGATGTCCATACAGAACACTACAGGACTGAATATAGTCTCAAAAACCACCAGCAAACAAGCTTCTCCAGTTAAGAGTGATCTCCTAAGTAAACCCTAGTTTCCCGTTCGCCAAAGCAAAACCTATCTCCCTAGCGAGTAATCAATTTTAATTGAAACAAATCCGTTTCTTCCTACACCCCAGCAGCAATTATTCGCAGCCCGCGCTTATCTTCTGTGTGTGTGAAGCCAATTACAAAAGAAACAAAACTTGTTCGTACTGCGAATAAATGTGGAACGGCAATAATTGTATAATCTGAACTTGAAAAACGCCTTGTCGGCGTGCTCGGTATGAAACGAACTGATGCAGAGCAACAAGGTAGTCGCGCTTTAATTAAATTAACAGACTCACTGTCAAGGCTCCGACAACAGCATCAAGCAAAAAATCTGAATCTGTAAACAAAACGAAGTAAACGAACGCGTCATCAATCGATTAAACTGTGAAAATGTGTCAAGTGTGTTCAATTTTCAAAGAACTTCAACAGATCATTGAAGCGGAGCGACCCTTTGATTCACTTTCTTTCCCAGAACGTGGTCCGACCTCCTTGGACTAAGTGGCGATGAGGAATCAAAGATTTATTCACGTTCTCCGCACAAAAGAAACCTCAACTTTCATCACGACTTTTGAGGAATCCCAAACCACAGTTGCAGCTAACTTGTGCTTCACCACAATGCCGTTGGAGCGATTTTCTTCAATCCAACAGCAACTTTCAGAATAATATAATAAGTTGAAGTTGATGTTGAAATCTGACCTTTCCATTGGCTCCTTTGTGAGATGATCCCAAGTCCGCCGCAGCACACCCACCCACCAAAAGCCGCCTCAATTGATGCTTCATTTGGCCTTTTGTTTTCCGATCAAATAATCCTCACGGTAAATGCCATTTTGAAGATATTAATGGCAGTTGTTCGGTTTACCGTTGCCTGGTGGTTCGTTCGCTTCTATTATGTGTTCCAGATACGGCACGACTTTGAGCGACGGAAAAGGAGGTGTATGCGCAATAGCTGCCCGAGGCATCTCCGCTGCCAAGAAGACCTGGACTTGGCTTGGAGTGTGTCTCGCCGCCAGCGGTTAGGTCATTCGTGCGATCACCGAAGGCAAGATATCTTGCTTAGAAACGGAGCTGTCGTATGCAATTCATTTAAGGCCAAAAATGGATTTATGGAGTCGAGTCGTGATGTACGTAATCTATTTGTTCGCGATCGGAGCTGCGCGGCACGATGCACATTTCTCAGGGCATTCAGTCGAATGGAGAGATTTTCTCCAACCGAATTTGGCACGTCTATGAAAACGTGGGTGTGTGCATAGAGGTTGACTAATACGCAACGGTTCATATTTGGAAGGCAAACAAATTATTCTGCCATTTGTGGCATTTACTACTCAGATGATGGTTTGGGGGTGTTGTCAAGTAATAAATGTCTCCATTCTTGGAGCAGGCAGATGTGGCGTTCAGGGATTTATGAACTGTTTATTGAGTTTCCTAGAAAGAAATTTTATCTCTCGAATTGATTTTTGCTGCTTAACAACAACCTTGTAATTGGCATTTACTGCAATAATTAAAGATGCTGTCACGTGGCTGAGAGCTTGTTTATATTAAACTGACAACAACACAACAAGATGGAGAAGGAAAGCTGACAAGGGAGGTACAAAAGTAATTGTACGCGGAACAGCTCAGTTTGGGTACATTCTCCCTTAAATTTTACAGACGGCGTGAAACCCACGGCGTCGTGGGATATCTTTGGTGGGTTTAAACAGTGTTGGGAGTAAATCCTCAGTTCGATGTTAAGTAGATTGTTCCTACTCGTAGAACAGACTTTACCTTAGTGTCTTACTCTAATCCACTTGACGCCAGCGACGGAATACGAGTATCGAAGAGCAAGCTTTGGACAGATTCTTCTTCCTCAAGATCGAATACAGGACGCAGCGTGCGGCAATCTTAGGCCGTTCAAGTGTGAATGGCAGATTGCCTTCTTGGCCATCCCTGGTGAATGGTTTTGTTTCCTTCTGCTTGTGGGCCAGTGAGATGTCATTAAAAAAAATTCCCTCAATTTTCTTCTTTTTTTTATAATTAAAACGTGCAAGAGCGGTTGCGGGTACCCTTAAGTGACCGGATCAAGTCACAGCATGGGCCGAAAGTATAGAGGAAGAGAGGGAGAGGAGGTACCGATGCAGATTGGTTTTAATTGCTCACATTGGTCTGCTCTTTTTCTTTGTATTCTTCTTTTTTCTCATCTTCATCTTCTACTTCTTAGTATGGCCCTACAGTCCGTGGTGGACCCGGGCTTCTCCAGCTGGCACCAAGCCAACTTCAATAGGGACTTGACAACTTTCAATTTAATTTGTGAACACACTCATTCACTAATCTTCAAACTGTCAATGTCAATTTTTTCAGTAAGCATAACATTTTCATCGTGATGGAGTACACATAAGAACAACGTCTGCAAAATTATAAAAAATTTATAAAAGAACCAAAGCTGACAAGTCCTTCTATACTGATTTTTCAAATTTCCTCTCGAAGTAACTGCATCCGATTTGGCGATGTGAATGATTCTAATGTGTTTCCGCACCGGAGCGCTCAGACTCGAGTAACCTAAATTTGTATGTAATGTCTAGGTCTTCCGGAGGAAAACCAGAAAGCGCTTGTGTTAAAGAGTCAAGGTTTACAGCTCCCACTGCATCAGCGCCAAACAACCGCCGCCTCATCCGCGCATAGGCGGGACATGGACAGAGGAAGTGCTTTGCAGTGACTTCATCTTCCATACAGTCGTTGAGTACCCAATTATCGTCACTAAGACCAAGCACACTAAGCCCAAGCACGCTAAGCCCAAGCACGCTAAGCCCAAGCACGCTAAGCCCAAGCACGCTAAGCCCAAGCAGGAAAAGTTTTGCATGCTATTTTTGATCCTGTTTGCTTTGATGGCATTTAGAGGAGAAGATTTAATGACGAACTCTATGAGCTGTACAGCGACATGCACCTAGCCAAGCGTCTTCGGATACAACGCTTAAGAGGGCTAGGCCATGTAGAGTGGATATGGACACCACTGCTCCGGCCCGCAAAATCTTGGAATCTTATTTATTGGGACAAAGCAACAGAGGACGGCCTAGGCTAAGATGGTGCACACAAGTGGAGAAGGACCTAAAACAACTTGGAGTTCGCAATTGGAGGCAGCTAGCGAAAGATCGTGCTGCCTGAAGAGGCATGTTGGTTAAGACTCAGGTCCACCCTAGACTGTAGCGCCACAAGAAGAAGAAGCACAACCACGTATAAGTGTTTAGTGAAAATAAAGTGCCCCTTTGAATGCTAAAAATTCGTCTTCAGTCTTTCATATTTAGAGACGGGAGATGAGCCACGAATTTTTTGCTGACATTTCTCCTTTATGCTTAGTCGGCATTGTTTGGCCAATTTAAAAGTTTCCACAATGAACGACTTACAGTTGAGTCGTTCGTTGAAAACAGAAGTGTTTGTTGCCATTCTGTTGCATTTCTTACAGTAATGTGCATGGATGACACGATCTTATGTGAAGGTTTTCCGATGGTCCATTGTGGTTTAATTCCAGCCATAAAACTTTTCAAAACACAGAAGCTTATGCGGAAGCCAAAAGATGTTATCTTAGCAAATTGAATTGAAGTGTCATTAACAGATAATAATAACAATTGTATGGGGCGACAGTCCACTGGCTGATCAGGGCCTAGCTTTCTCATCAACTGCTTGTGTTGTTAGCGCTACTGTTCTTTCACGAGTAGAAGGGACCTACACAGCACGGGTCGAAGGTATAGAGAATAAGAGGGAGAGGAGGTACCGATGCACATTGGTTTTAAATGCCTGTGGATTGTAATGAGGAGGAAAAATCGAGGTGGGAAGAGCATTCCAGATTTGTACAGTGCGGCTAAAGAACGAGTCTCTGAATTTGACTGTACGTCCGAAAGAGGGCTTGAGGGTGAATTAGTGGGCATTCCTAGCGAGGCGTGGAAGGAGAGGAATGCAACTGGCTAATTCATCTGTCATTTCTTGTTAAAATAGCGATAAGAGAGTGACAACGACGCGACATTACGTCGGTGTTCTAACGAGTCAATCGACTTCGCAATATTACTGTCACGAATAAGTTTTATCACTCGCTTTTGAATTGTATCCAGCAGCACCTGACCAAATAGGAGCGTTATACTCAAGTTTTGGGCGTATGTAGGCCTTGTATATTGTAGCCAGATCAGAGGGGGTGAAGTACTTCTAGCATTGTTTAAGGAAGCCTAGACTTGATTGGAGGTTAGATCTGGAATGACAGCCCAAAATGGGAAATATCAGAAAAAGGGGGGTTGCTTCGGGGGTGAGCGCCATCTGTGATAATGGTGCAATTAGCTTTTTGACACATTATTACGTAGACACCCACAAATGATTAATAAACTCAAGTTTATAGAAGTTGAACTCAAGTTTATAGAAGTTGAACTCAAGTTCAACTTCCGAGTTGTCGTGTGCAGAATCTCATGAAAAACCTTAGTTTTGAGCCAATTATCGTATTTAGCGCGCAGCTGTAAAGTTTTTAAACTCTTGAAATGTTTAAAGACTTTGAAAGACTAACAGCTCTTGCGTTTAAATGGTTACCTTGTTTCAAAAACGAAAAAAGTTACAGATGACTCAATAAGTCCCGGGAAATATAGGGGGCGCCACTAACAAAAATAATAATATTTATTTTTTAGTGGCGTCCCCTATATATCTTATTGAGTGATGTGTTACAATCAACGACAAAAATGCCTCCAAAAATCCGTCAACGACACAAAACTATATAACAGAAGAAACCGTATGTCTTTTGAAAAGATAGCCAACTATTCCAGAAAAGATGGCTCAAAATGAAGTACACTTTTATCGAAGGCTGTTTGATTGCCCTCGTCCTTGGTTATGACATTCGTCGACTGTTGGGTCTCCCGAAAGTGATGGCATGACTCTAGAGGATGCAGGCTGACCAAGTGCATGCTCCCAAATGTCAGCAAGAAATCTGCGAATTTCCTTCTCTATAGGAAGTAGATGAATTGAATCATTCGATTTTTACACAAAGATTTGGGCATCAGACGGCTAGCTACGAAATTTGAAATTAAATCTCAAACACGCGGACACTTTACTTTCGCTAAGCACTTAAGCGTGCTTAGGTTTGGTGACGGTACCCTTTGCGACGCCTTTGAAAAAGTTGCGAGAGCAAATGGCGTTTAAATTTACCATTTCCTACTGAAGCATTACCTGTCACCAGCAATTGAAAAGAAAGGGTTTACTTTTACCATAAAAGGTATCGGCCCGCCAACAATGCCTCGGGGGCATGTGGGAAAGTTCGATAAACCAAAAAAAACACGAGTTAATTTTTTCAGGAGTCGTGTGATGTAGCATTTCAGAATTTTGCGTGGACGGAGTGGGTAATGGAAGCTGTAAGGCGAAACGAGGGATTCGAACGCCATCTGGGGCATAAAAAATCGTTCCTTGCGTTCCGTTTGATCGCAAATATAACTCTTTTCTAAGAGGAACAAACGAATACATGAACAAATTGAATGGTAGTGCAATCCATAGGAAATCAAGACTCGAACCAATATGTTCCACGTGCTACTGCTCCTTAACTAGAACTCTTATGTGGCACATGATCCTGTTCTTTAACCAGTTGACGGAACCTTTAGATTAATACCGAACTTCGAAAAGCGAATTTTACTCTATAGACGACTTGAACTTAAAATACTTAGAACTTAACTCGGCAGCGGTGGAAACGTAAACGAAAAAAAAGCGAAGGTACTCTTGTGTCAAAACAAGAAGCTCAATTCTCACACCAAGGACGCCATTGCAAAACCAAACGCCGGATAGCAACGTTCAGATCTCGGTTTGCCATCTATGTACTGTCTTTGGCCTACATCAAATCACCACTTATAAGACTGAACTTTACGACTTTGAATCGGCTCTAAATAATCGACGGTTCAAAAACCTGGCATGCAGCAATCGGAAACTTAGGTAATGGGAACCTGCCCCCCGGGATGTCCTTCAATCTCCTACGTGTCGACTTGTCAGAAGTTTTCAATTCTCCAGCTCAAACAAACCACCAAAACAGATCTGGCGACTGATACAGAATAATGAAAAGACTGTTGGATACGATTTCGTCTGAAGGAACGTTCCCATGTTCGTCCGATGTGTCTGCTTTAAGTGCTGACTGAAATTAAATCATCGTCTAAACTGAAAGAATATCAATTTGCCATTCAGTGCAATCAAAATCTGACAGGAAGCCTGTCATTAATAACCTCATGAACTGCGTACCACTAGAGTGATGCAATCATCTCTCCACCGGATCCAGTCGGCGCCAGAGCACGGAGCGCTTCGTTGCACCGCCGAATGCACTGCCCGCAAATGCACAGTGAAAACTGCGTGTTTACTACAGCACGGTATCAATTTTGTTTACATAATGTTTACCACCCGAAATCACCTTTAAACCGTGCACATGTCCTTGTTCTCAAATATGATGACCTCAGACACCGGCAGTGGCGCGCACACACAAACAGGGCAAATGTCTGTTTACGAGTTGCCCCCCCAACCACATGAGGTAACAGTTCAACATTCCTAACGCGGCGTTGTGTGGATTCACACCGCCCGGCCCGCGAGGTGGTTATGAAACCTGTCGACTGGTATTTTGATATGTAATTGTACTTCGTTTTCACACCAACACATTAATTTGAAGTACAATCAAGTCCAGAAAACAAACAAAACGTGGATACGGAATACTTCGAGAATGGAAAGAAGTATAAAACAGATTTTATGTTTGAGGGGGCCACCCCTGAAGGGTGGTGACTAGATGTGTGTGCGCTTTGTGAAAGTAAATAAACCATGCATGTGCGCTGCGGACTGCGTTGGTGGGTGTAAATGGGGCAGTTGATAATTGCAACGTGCGATGTTCGTTCGCTCGGTGAATGGGAGCGGGGGGCGCTCGTAAACAATCGGAGAACTAATTGCTCTGCTGGATTGAAAAAATAGTTTGGTGAATTGTTTCGGCACAGTTTTCCTAGAGATTTGTTTTGGCAGGTCCAACCCGCCTCGGGGGCATGTGGAAAAGTTCGATAAACCGAAAAAAACACGAGTGTACCCTTTTATTTTTTCAGGAGCGTGTGGTGTAAAATTTCAGAACTTTGAGTGGATAGATTGGGCAATGGAAGCTGTAGGGCGAAACGAGGGATTCCAACGCCATCGGGGGCATAGAAAATTGTTCCTTGCAACTTTTATGGACGTTAATTCAAAATATAAAAAAGCGATTTCGTGAATTGGATTGTTTCTTAAATTTACCAGGGAACTCAAAAACAGGATTGCGCGGTGCATTGCCAATAGCAAGGCATCCTTGTTCCTGTTAAAGTTAAGTGAAATCCAACATCCAATCACCTCAACAGCAGACATTCAAATTGTGAATTGAACAAAACTTGTATTGGCGAATTATGAAATCTGTGCTAGACAAGTAGATGAACTGAACCTTTCGGTTTTATACAAAGATTTAGTTGTAAGACAGAGCGGTACGAAGTTCGTACTGAAATGGATAAATTTCAAACAGAAACTGATCGATTCTGTTTACGAATACCCAAATTTTGGTCAAAAGTTAGTATTCCGTTATAACAACATCTCTACAGCAAATACATTAAAAATCGGGTCCCTGCATTAATAAGTTACTGGATGACGCCACCGATGCCGCCGTGGCGTACTGGGTAGAGTGCGATGCTCACACACAGAAGGGTCTAGGTTCGATTCCGGGCTGAAAACCTCAAATTTTTCACGGCACCACCTCTTTCGAGCTACTGACAACACTTAAAGAGTGATAACTGTCTAAGAAAACTTCTCTACTCGTGAGAGAACAGTAGCGCGCACAACACGAATAGTTGATGAGCAAGCTAGGCCCTGGTCCCCCTATGCATTGTCGCGCCAACTATTATTATTATTATTATTATGACGCCACAAAGTCTTCGAATTCGAGCCATTTGGAGATCGAAACAGAGGACGACCCGTCAAAAGTTGGCGGTTATGACAGACGAGATCCATTAAACCCGCAACTCTAAAACGAATGCGTGAAACATCGGTTCTCTGCATAAAGAAGTTACTGGGTGACGCCACAAAGTTTTTGAATCCTAGCCTTTGCAACCGGAGGCAGCTGGCGAGAGATCGTGCTGGTTGGAGAGGTATGTTGGTTGAAAACCAGGTCCACCTCCACCTGCAGCGCCACACAAAGAAGAAGAAGGATGACGCCACTGTTGCACGAGGAAGTGACTGCAAACACTATAGACGTTCCCACAGATAGCAATCATAATTTCTATCGCAGCTTTTATTTTTTGTATTGTTCGTGGCCGTGTCGGAAAATAATAAGCAAGAGCGGATAAAGGTTCAAACCTTGCCTTCATAAGACAATCTTTTCAGTGCTTTGATGTGCTTCGTGCTTCGATTGTGATTAATAGAAATCGGCTCGAAGATTTTCACATCAGTCACACTCCAGTTTCAAAAGCACAGCAGTTGCTGCGGAAGCGAACCGTGTGTTAGAAAACTTCGTAATCTTTAGATTTGATACCATACGACTTGGTGTTGTTTCCAGAACGAGGAAGCCTGCTTTATACGTCTTCAGAAAAAAATTAATAAATAGAGAAATTCGAGTTTGTTCTTTTATTTTATTTTGCACACTTTGAAAAACGCTCATTTATTTCAGCACTTCTGCAACTCTATTTGAAACAAAAATTTGGTTCTTGTGACAAGAAACTTGCGGCCGAAGCTACAATCGTAACTTTTAAATACTCCCATTGATGCCCTTAAACTCTGGTGAACAACATTGGTAATGATACCATCCCAAAAGTCGTACGAAATGTTCACAGGCTCGAAGACATATATGGAAAGAATTAGATTCTAAAAACTATCCGTTTTTAAGAAATAAGTACTACCCTGACGTTAATGTTAACTTATAAACTTGTAACGCATCACTCAATAATCAGTAGTCGACGACTATTTTTGTGGAACGACTTTTTTATTAGTTTTTATTAGGGCCCCTATATGCGCCCTAAGTGTCCCAGGACTTATTGAGTATATTGTGAATTTCACACAGAACACATTTTCAAGACAAATCATTCTCCATTGAAAGCATCTTATTAACAAAACTATTTTTCAGTTGTAAACAAAATATTGCTCCTTATAAATCATTTACTCTCCACCGGACTCCACAGAAGTTGTGGTTACCACAATCGTTGGCCTCCCAAACAATTTAAAGTTAGTGACTACAGTAAACATGAAAAAGAAGGCAATTACCGCTTCCGCTGAGAGAACACGAAATCTTCACATTTGTTAAAGTAATTCTTCGCTTAAGCTTGTCACAAAACAATGTGTGTTAGCTTCTGCCGCGATTCGTTGAACCACTGAAATAAAACAGTCGCTATAATTTTTGCAAAGTTTTCACCACAAACTCAACGTTCTCCGCATCAACTAGAAACAGAAATAAGAAGCTGTAAACAAAAATTTACAATTTCAGCTGAAATGACACAAAAGGCAAGGACGGTGGCGGCGCGTCTGTTATTATCAGAAAGTTGTAAACGTCGAAAATGAGTACGAAGGTGGAGGGAAATTTTCTTCAAATTTTTTACAAACTGCAATCTCCAAGAATAAAACTACGACTTATTGGCTTCTAGATTCATTTGTTTCGGGAAAGTTTTCTGTTTCAAAAAGTCAACTGAAAACGATAGACAAATGAAGAAGGAGTGAATTGAATTCGTAGAAAGTGCTAGGAAGACAAAATTCAGAAGAGGTATGTCCTTTTACTTCTTTTATCTTTGTATGAATCAGAATACGAAATAAAACAACTATTCCCCGATCCGGTTGAAGTGAAAAATATGTTGCGCCTAACAACTCTTCTAATATGTGCGCTTTTTTGGAACAAAAAGGCAATTATTCTAAGTAAACAGAGGAATTAGAAGAAAATCGGACTTAGATGGCATTTGGCTCTTATGGTTGTCCCTTAGCGGGCGCCAATAATAAAAAAAACTTAAAGTTTTGAACGTAATCACTAGAATGTTTATTTTTTTTTATTGTTGCAAGCTTGTGGAATTCTTTGACACTCTTAAGTGACTAGGACTAAGTCAGCTGAACGTATAGAGAAAGAGAGAGAAAGAAGGTACCAGCGCCCATTGTTTTGAAATGCATACGGATTGTAATGCGGCGGAAAATTTGAGCTGGATAGACCATTCCATATTTTACAAACGTAACTGAACGTCAGAAGCTGGGCTTAAGGGTACATGTTCTTTCTGGCATTCTTAACGAAGCGAGTATATGTATATACAGCACCTCACAAAATTGTACATACACCTATCATTACTTCATATTCGTGCTTTTTTAATGTCGACTACTTTTTTTTTATATTTTTAGTATACAATCATAACTCAATACATATCTTAAACAAGAGTATATTCCAAATTCACAGACAGGCGACTTCCTACCGTTACTTTTCGCATGAAAAAAAGGAACAACCCTCGAAATCGACACACAAAATTAAGCATACAGATGTCATGTGTGCGTTATACACAAGCTTCGCAGAATCGATTCATGCAAATTTGTTCAGGAATGAAGCAACAAATGTCCCTGATGATCATTTTTGCACACACTTTTGAACAGAAAGGACCGATATTCTCTTCTTTGAGCGAAAATATGGAAAACATGCGAAAACAGACTACTTTGTCAACGAGAATGCTCATAATTAAATTATTTTGCGAGGGGAAGTCGATGCGAAAAATAGGAGAAACTGTAGGGCGATCGCATGCAACGGTACAAAAAATAATAAACAATAATAGATATGAAGGGACACTAAAAAAAAGACCTGGATGGGGGAGAAAAAAATTGCTCCTAGAACAAAACGAGCGGTATATTGTTCGGGTAATCAAGTCCAATCCAAAATCTAGCGTTCCAAAGTTGACGGCTGAGGTGTCATCCGTAATAAATAAGCCTCTTTCAGTGGAAATCGTTCGCAGAGTCTTGAGAAAGAATAATTTAAATGGTAGGATCGCCCGAAGAAAGGCGTACATTTCCCTAGTTAATAAGAAGAAAAGATTGGATTTTGCTGGATAATATGTAAACCACCCGAAAAGCTTTTAAAAAGGTCTTTTGTTTTCAGATTAAACAAAAATAAATTTATTTGTGTCTGATGGCAAACAAATTGTTTGGAGGGAACCAAATAAAACTCTCAAAGCTAAAAAAATAAAGTCAACTATAAAACACGGGGGAGGCTCTGTGCTGTTGTGGGCTTGTATGGCTTCAAATGGCTGTGGAAAGTTCGAATTTATAGAAAATAATAATAATAATTGTTGGCGCGACAGTCCACAGGGGAACCAGGACCTGGCTTGCTCATCAACTACTCGGGTTGTGCGCGCTACTGTTCTCTCACGAGTAGAAGGGACCTATAGTTTTTTGCCGACTCCGAACGGCGAGATTTGAGAAGCTTTCTTAGACAGTTATTACTCTTTGAGTGTTGTCAGCAGCTCGAAAGAGGTGGTGCCGTGAATAGTTCGAAAAATTGTTGTTGAGCTGGGAGTCGAACCTAGACCCTTCGGCGTGTGAGCGTCGCACTCTACCCACTACGCCACGGCGACCACAGAAATGTAAAGATATGTGAGTAAAATGAGACAATTTTCAATGTCACGTAAATAACTTTCAGAAATTGGGCTATATCTACCAGAACACGAAAACTACAGTCGAATTGTCGATGGACGAAGAAGTAATCAGCTGTTTGATCAACTGCTTAGTTCACTATCACCTTCCATAATGGTTTCTGGAATCAAACCATCTAACTATCAAATAACATATTGTGTTTTATATTTCGAGTACGTTATTCAACTAAAGCCATCTATGAGAGAAGTCCGCAATTATTAAGTTGTCAACTTAATATTTCTACGTTCGACTGTGATTGTGAAAAATAACGAGCGTTTCGTTAAAAATCGTTAAAATAAATTAAATCCAATATCTAACTGCATGGCACTGTCGTCAATTTTTCCCATTGTGGTCGCTTTTCAAACAAGAACCAGCACACATTTGAGTATTTAAGCACCTGTGTCTTTTCTATTAAATCCCTTTAATCGTTATGTGCGGGCAGTCTTTCGAGAACTAAGTCGCAAGACAATGCATCGACATGTCTTCACTCTCTTTGGCATTTATGATAAGGTTTTATTAAATCACTTAATCCTAACGTCCCTACTTTGGTTATTCTACAATTGCACAAAAGTTTGTAGAAATTACGTGAATTCGCAGGCAACAGGCTCCATAAACAGACACTGAATACCAATGTAGATGTCCAGTCCTTTCCAAAACTTGTCGGATTGTAAATAACTGAACGTTTCGAATAAGGTTCAAAACATTAACCCTTGAACCGTGGCTTTTTTCCTGAGACATGTTCTGGTGTACGAAGTTGCCTTCATTCTTTGTTTAGCATCGATCTCGCGGTAGCCGTCGCCCTCCGTTTCCGCGCTCATGAACAGTTGTTTTTTTACACACAAACTCTCCTTGAATCTCACGTTGTTCTGCTCCCGACATTTTTCTTGAGGACTCTTAGCTAGTTCTTATGACCTTCAGCGCCACTTTGACATCAAAAGCTGAGATCCTCTTGGCTTAGCCTAGTTCTTATGGCCTCCAGCGTCACTTTGACTTCAAAAACTGTGATCCTCGCCCAGTGGGTTCAATGGGAAGGCAGCCAAATTTAAGCACGAAGCATTCTCCGACAATTTACCGGGCTTCCGAATAGGTCACCGATTACGACAATTCAGGCTTCGAAGTTGGATCCCCTCCGAGTGTCCCATAGTGCATTTCCAGTTACACCATACGTATATTCAATGGATGGCCTTATCTTGGATCGCAAACCGGCGTAGTTCAGAGATGTCTCCATCTTCCTACCAAGTTGGGAAAACAATTCAACCGTGTTCCCCCTGGGAAAATTCTTCAAATGCCAAAAGGCGAAAGGAATATACGCAGTGGTTGGCTAGAGAAATACCTGCTGGTAATTTGTGTCACCAGCGTCTCCAGTGACAACCGCATCGTGGGATGGTGAGCAGAAACCTCCTCTGGACTCCCTTGAATTGCATTCCCCCTCCCATTACAGCGGCTTACCTTCGGCAAGAACCACTTAATCGCAAAGAGGATGCGAACGAATGGCACAACAAAACAAAAAATGAAATACACGGACAACAAATTAATTGCATGTGATTCCTCAATTAATTGACGTGGAGAAAAACGCAAAACAACAAGCGGCGCTAACTCAGCACAGACCCAGATAAAGGCCTTAATCAAATCGTTTTCAACTGCTACTTCATTCTGCCTCCTTCGATTGGAGTTCGGTTTATAATTTATAGGTGCACGCTGGCACTTGTCCCCACTTGAGCAGGCACACAGTCGTCCAGTCCGACCAGCGGAAACTCTTGCTTCTCCTCCAGACCTCGTATGTGCACACATTCTAGTTGCTCTGGACTAGAGAGTTCGACATGCTCCAAGGAAGATGAAACAAAGAAGCACAAAGGGGAGATGAATATCTGCTGGGAAGAGATACAATTTTCCTGCTCGCCGAACCCTCAAGGTATCAGGTACAGCTGTGACCAACAACCGAACTTCCTCCAAGCTCAGGACCATCCTGAAGAAACCCCCGTTTCTGTGTCTAATGCTCTTGCATCAATAAGTGCCACTTTGCTTAGGAGGAAAAATTAATTTTCGATATCATTTGATGCGACGGTCTGTGCCATGAGCTGTTGCCGCCAAAACGGCATGGATTAGAAGTTACCAGGCGCCCATCCATCGCAGCAGCCTGGTGCAATTGTACACGCCGTCTGCCTTGGGGATACACATGCACACATGTCGACTGAGTCCCATGCACTTACTCCATGAATTTTTATGAAAATAGTTTCAGGAAGCCTTTCAAGTGCAGCTCTTTCCACCTCCTTCTCTTCAACTTAAGTTCTTCTCCATGGAGACACCACACACTCGGCTCCAGCCAGCTACTCGATGTGAAATGGTTACCCGGCGACAACATCCAAGGCAACACCAACAACAAAAATGAATATGCCCCTGATATGCTTGCAGCACGTTGGTTTGCTGCAGACACATCCTCTTCTTCGGCTGAGAAAAATCTTCTCCTGGTGTGAGCAGGCGAAACAAAACCACGATGAAGTTCCTCCTCCTCATCGTCGTTGTCGTTGTCGTATAGAGTGTACCTTACTGTGCACCAGCTGGCAACCCATCCAAGAGTTAACTCTTGGCAACGATTCGACTCGGCTAAATGCACATGCACACCCTTGTGTGCCTGTGTGTTCATGCGATTACCCATGCCCCGGCCATTGCGATCCCAAGTTGCGCACTCGCATTCCGTAGCTTCAACGTGATGACTAGGAGGCAAGTAGTTGCCTCCTCGTTGAGCTGCTCGTATTTCTGAGCGCCGGTTACAAATAGTTACGATAGAAAAACTGCACCTCGACCGGCAGAATAGAGCTGAACGCCATCAGTGCGCTAGGCTGGTGTTGCTGCTGGTGGTGGGGCTGGTGGCGACCGAAGTTTACGTTCACGTGACGCTCTTAGCATCGGCTTTGGGTGGGGATGCATTCGCTACTCAGTGCCGGTTGGGCCAGTTCTTGGTTGAGTAAATATTTAACTCACAGATACTTGCATCTTATTATGTTGAGCATAATCACAGGCATCCGCATGTAACTAGACTGACATGGTCACTGGTGCGATTCGGAACGTAGGTAAATGAGACGAAGCTCCAGCGGCTGCTGAATGAGGGTGTTCGCAATTTTTGACGGGTGCGTACCGTGACTTTATGGGCAGTTATCGGCGGTTTTGTTTTGCATTTGCTTTCCACACAACAATGCGGCATGCATGACAATCACAAAGCAGTTATTGACCTTGATCTTGGAATACAAAACAATTCAATACGAAATTCCGGGCGGAGTCAGCCCCAGCGAAACCTGAATGAATAAATAATTAGAGCGAGCGAATAAAAAGATCACAAATTAGAAGAAAGGTGGACGGATGAGTTTACGATGCGAAACAACACGAAATTTATTGCAGCATTGACGCGTAGTGCGAGCGGTAAAAGATTTAAAGCCGTTCTTCGAGAAAACTTTATTTCTTTTTCGGATACTCATTTTACTTTTTAATGAAGTCTGATTTAAGGGTTATGCTAAGTTCAGAGTCGTCAGTTCAAGATTAACGAACGTCTGTCTGCGCTTTACTACTTTTCTTTGTTACCACTGCGGACTATTGTTTGGAATATACGCCAATAGACACTTGGAATACAATCAAACGAGATAGAAAACAGAAAAAAACGACTAAGAACGTTTTATTGAACTTCGGATTGTTAAATACCGCCAAGCCGAGTGAGTGAACGAGCATATTTTTATGCCGAGCAATAACCAGTAACGTCCAGAAAATGACGTAACTTAACTATTACTGTTACCCTGGTCAGAGAAAGCCCAACAAGTATTATACTCGTTCTCTTTTCATCGTAATTGTTAAAATTTCAACACAGATCGGCAGATTTTTGGTCTTGTATCGGATATCAACCTGCACGAGTTTTATGTTCATACTGTACATGACTAACTAACACCCTCGACAGCAACCTGTTCGCATACCACGATTGATCGCGGGTTTAATGATGAAATCATCATTCACAGTACAGATGTGGGATAATGTTGTACGTGATCACCTGCCTGTGCGGCATATATTACGGGGACCATTTTCTCAAAAGTCGTAGATAACTCAAGACTAGACACCTTAGTTACATAATTACCAAATTAAGATCACGCTTAAGGGATAATCTCTTCAGTTAGGAGTGAGGACTTTATAAAACCTCTGCCGCGCTTTGCATCGCAGCACCCGGTTGGGAAGGCAACTCGCACTGAGGCGGGAAAGTCCCCCAAACCGCCTTGCTTAGCTCTGGGTAAAGAATTAACTAGACAAGTCACAGTACACTAACCTCAACTCTGCCTGCGATATTGGGTGTTAAACCACAACTACCACGATACTCCTACAAGGGGACGTAGCGCACGTTCAGGCTGAAACCGAAGTTGGAGAGGCTCATGACATTTCGTGGCACCAGAATATAGCCTCTGGTTAAGCTCTTACTACCAGTCAGGTTCCCTCAACATCTGGGTCAGGTAGCTACCATTCCGACAAATGGTATGTGCTGAATCAGTGTTTCCGTTGGAACTGAAAATAGCGTTTCGTATGTCGGCCACATCACCTGGCATCCAGAGTACAGCTGATTGTGGCGCAATTGTGACAAAATTAGGATAAAGCAAGTTACGGCTTAATCGATACAGATATGGAAAGGCAGGCTCTAATCACCAAAAGTGTTTCAATAAGCAGATAATCTTCTTCTTTTTCTTATGGCGCTACAGTCCGGGGTGGACCTGGGCCTCAACCAACATGCCTCTCCAGCCAGCACGATCTTTCGCCAGCTGTCTCCAGTTGCGCACTCCAAGTTGGTTGAGGTCCTTGTCTACTTGTGTGCGCCACTTTAGTCTAAGTCGTCCTCTGTTGCGTTGTCCCAATGGCTCGGATTCAAAGACTTTTCGGGCCGGAGCAGTGGTGTCCATACGCTCTACATGGCCTAGCCATCTTAAGCATTGTATCCGTAGACGCTTGACCAGGCGCTTGTCGCTGTACAGCCTATAGAGTTCGTCATTAAATCTTCTCCTCCAGATGCCATCAACGCAAACAGGACCAAAAATCGCACGCAAAACTTTTCTCTCGAAAAGACTAAGGGCTTCCTCATCCGCCTTTGCTAACGTCCAAGATTCTGCGCCATATAGTAGGACGGGGATGATCAAGCTGTTACATAAAGCGAGCTTAGTCCTTCGAGAGACGGCTTTATTACTCAATTGCCTTTTGAGCCCAAAGAAACAGCGATTGGCAAAAGTGAGTCTGCGTTTGATTTCGGTACTAAAAAATAAGCAGATAATATGTGACTGAAATTCACTGAAAGGAGTAGCGAGTTTAAAGTAGAGCTTTGACATAAAAGGATAAAATTGAAAGAAGAAACATTTACCTAATATTTTGTTATAACCCGCACCAAATCACTTCTGAAAAGAAAAAAGTTCAGAAAGTGCCCAATTTTCGGCATGTGTACATTTTTAAAACCTTCAAAAAAGAATCACAGAGCATATAATCGCTTAAATATTCAAATCTTAAAATATTCAAGTTTATGGAAATTCCGACAAGATCTCAGAAGCCTAAAATGCACAGAACAGCGAAATGACCAAATATTTAAACACCCTAAGCGCCGTTGGGCCCGAAGTGCCGAGATTTGAAAACTATTAGATTTTAAGCTAATTCCAAAATGTCAAACATTTTCCAAAATCTTAAAATCCAAAACACTCAACACCAATCCAGAACCTAAAATTCAGAGATGCCAGATATTTCGATTTTAATTAATGGAAAAAGTTCCTATTGGCCTAAATTTTCGGCAGACATAATCTCAAACGAAATTCTAAACGAATCTTTTAAGAGAGGAAGGATATGGTCATGCTTTTGCAACCTCTTTGTGGACCGGGTATTGTTGTTCAGAGAGTTCTTTTTTATATTCCAAAAGTCTTTTGGAAAAACGTTTTATTTTTCATATTTACTTTGAATCAAGAAATTTTTTATTGTGAAAACCTAGACTAAACCTAAAACTTACATAACCCAGAAGCAAAAAGATAAAAATGGAAAAATTCTGTGAAATAATAAAGTATTGAGTGGAATTGTCCAGCATCTTGGTACATCCCAAAAACACCATCATTTATTGACAGAAATTTCTGCCACAACCCATTAAGGAATGTGCGCCTGGTTGGCGCATTTCTAAGTATTTTCAATTCATAATTCATTTAAAAAGTGCCTGGCTTCCTCGCAAACGGTTTTACCCTGGAAACTTATAAAGCGAACTTTCGAATAATTCCTTCTGTATTCATCCCCACTGTTACATTTCTCAACGCCCAATAAACTTTTTTACAACTAGTTAAGCTCAAAACTGAAAATAATCGGAATTTAACGACAGCGTTGATTACTGTTGCTGGATAAGCCTCCAAGTGGACGCAAGTAATTTTCATTTTACTGTAGTGATTCTGATGGAATGTAGCAGGAAACAAAAGTGACGGTTGATGGAGGAGAACGTTAGAGGTAGGTAAGATTTATTTCTCAATGAGGAATCTTTATATAGCTCTAAGCAAAAAGAGTCTAAGGCTATTTCGAGCAACCGCAGGGCAATTATTTTTACCTTTTTCAAAGGCTGTTCAATCCCGTGCTTCTCATAATCTCTCACGATGTTGATTAAGTGTCACCAGTTGGCGAATGTCTCTAAACTTGGAATGGGTCCACTTTTCTTCTCCTGTTTCTCAATACCTCAAAATAACAGATTATGTGACACACACAATCACATCTTTCTGTCGATGGCACCTGAAATGCTATTGATTAAGTAGTGCCCACTTCCCAAAATTAATGATCGCTTTAAAGTCCATGCCAAAGCACTCCCTACAGAGATGTGTGGCAAAGAGGGTATTCACTGCACTGCCCAAGCACATCGAACACCGTTATGAAACATTCACTTGCACGGAGTTTATTCCTTTTCCCGATTTTAGTACACTAGAAATTTTTAAAATACTCATGACTTATGCATCAGGATGTTAATCTATGCTATATTGATAATGTATAACAAATCTCACTTCAGTGTATCATTTCGATGCAGGACGCGCATATTTTCGAAATTTCTACAAACTCAGATGAATGCTGCATCGACCACAGGTTGACTTTTCCCTTTCCCGTCGCCGCTCATTGCTCTCCTTTTATGATGTGAATACTTTTCCGCTTGCAGCGCAGAATAGAGTTGTGTTGTTGGATAATTTGATTTATCCTTTGATGGTACGATGTAGAAAGAATGCTCCCTTTCATGGTTGCAGGTTCTTATCAGGTACGATGAAGGAATTAAATTTCATGGAATTGTTTGGAAAACAAGGAGAATGTAGAAAATACTGGCTTCGTTAACTCGGGCAACGTATAGCAATTTATGTGGTTGGTTTCTAAGCGCTTGACTAAACAAAAACACATGCTTGATAAAAAATCTTCACAATAAATAAAAGAAAAAACATTGAAAAATAGATTGAGATTTTTTCTTTCGATTAAATGCATAGAAGTTGCCCGGGACCAACATGTATAGAAAGCTGCGCTAAGCTTATGCTCCATGGGTGTTGTACATCTTCACAAAAACCAATAAAACCAATGCGAGTTGCAAACAAAAATACTTAACTTCCTTTGGAAAGTAGTTATTTTCCAACAGAAGAACAACTATAACATAATTAAAATACGAAAACCTGTACCTTCTTACTACTTCTACCTTCTACCTACTTCTTTGTTTATTAACTCCGATATGTGGTCTTTTCAACTGGGAAACGAACCTGAACTTTCGGCGTGTGAGTGTCGCACACTACCCACCACACACAGACGGCGTTTATTATGTGGCCCTTTCTCCTAAAAAATTCACCCGTTCACACTAAAACGAATCCATTTAGCCAATTGCAACAATAACATCAAAGCAGGTTACGACTTAGTCGATAGAGATTTTGGAGATCAGGCTTAACCTTGGAATGGGCAAACAAGCAAATAACATATTCCATTTTGCTGTTGCAATACTGCACGCAGCCTGCTGTAGCATCTATATACACTTGCAAAGTGACGTTTGGGAATTCTGAATTATTGGATGGTTTCATAAGTAACTTCGTATTTTGTGTACTTTGACAGTTTTCTTAAACGGCTTCGGGTAATATGATAAAATTTTTCATTTTTCGCATTTTGTTAATAGGTGCTTTTATGGTGTCAATTTTATATATGTGCATATATGGAGCGGCAGTCCACACGGAGAATAGGGCTCAGCTTCCTCATGAACTACTCGTGTTGAGCGGGGTACTGTTATCGAGCGATGGCGAGCAGTGTTTTGTCGACTTCGAACGGTGAGTTTGAGAAACTTTCTCAGACAATTATTTCTTTTTGAATGTTGCCCTCAGCTCAAACGGAGTGAAGCCGTGAAAAATGTCAAGTGTTCAGCCGGGAATCGAACCTTGGACCTTCGGCGTGCGAGTGCCGCACTCTACCCACTACGTCACGGCTTGAAATGTATAATACATGAACACCAGCAAGTTAATCATATTTTGCTTAATTTTTTCGTAAAAGAAAACACGCAGCACTGATAGTCAAAAAGTTATATGATGGGTATGGTGAGAAAACATTAAAAAAGGATAGAGTCAAAATTGGTTCGTCAAATACCGTTTAGGCGATTTCCAGGCACCCAACTGAAGTTGATGATGATCAAAGCATAAAACGAGGCGGATCGTCACATAACCCATCACTCAATAAGTCCCGCAGCAGACATATAGGGGGCGCCACTATCAAAAAACAATTCATATTATTTTTAGGAAGTACGAACATTCAAATGATACCTGTCAAATGTTCACGACAATCTGAATATTAGGTTACAAGTCACAGTGCTTCAAGTGACGCTACTTTTGCGATTTTTAAATCAATGGAAAAAGCAGAATTTCGTGTGTTGATTAAACACTGCTTATTCAAGGGAAAAAATACCGTGCAAGCTCAGCAATGGCTTGGAAAGTGTTACAGAGACTCTGCTCCATCAAAACCAATTGTTTGTCGTTGGTTTGCTGACTTAAAACGCGGGCTTTGTCTTCGAAGTTTATTTGTTAACTTAACCTTTCTCTTTTCAGTTTTCATTACAAGATTCATAACCAACGACTGCTCAGCTGGATTGTCCAACAGACACAACTTGTTTCCGACAAAAAGCCCAACAGTCCGTTCAAAAGATTCTCAATCAACCATAACACTTCTCAACACGACTGTATTTGGATACATACACGACAAAGTCCACCAAAGGTGCATTGCTAACTCGCACGTCAATCGAGTTTGTCGCTTGTCGTTTTTTCATGATTTTATTGAAGGCTTACGTCAGGGTTCGATAAGATCAAGTGAATTGTTTCGCAGTTTCGCCCACTGTCACATGCATGTTTCATGTGTTACAAGACAACCAAACGCCCAGAAAGCTCTTTTCCCATCCATTTAATCCACACGCCTGATATCGTGAACAATAAGCAATTGTGCAAAACTTTCTCACACAGTGTCAGGCTTCAGAAGGCTTCAGAACAATGCGATTTCAAATTGTGTTTCAAAGTCACAGCGACATACACACGAAATCGCGCTCGAGAACAAGTTCATTGCACATTGTTCTAAGGTATTTCAGACCTCTATGGATGGTGTAGAACTTCGGGCAGAAAACAAAAAAACACGGCTTTTGTTAAGAACAATACTCACAACAGGTCCTTGTGCCTCATTCTACTCGCTTCACATACATGTATGAACTTCCTGCTTCGGCATCGCACTCCTGCGTGGCTTGCGCATGGATGTCTGCTGCAGAAGAACTAAAAGTTCACTTTAGTGAGCTGCTGTCAAAGGGAGAGCAGACACTTCTTTTCATCCGGCAACTGCACGAGATGCCCTCTGATCTAATGAGGCCTAGGTTCGGATTTGCATAGCGCTGTGCAGTGACAATCGACAGCGAGGCAGTAAATGGCAACAGGAACGAGATGTTGCCACTTTGCCCCCATTCACCTATTCATCGATTTTTATTGTTGTGAAAAGACCGCTGTGGCATAAAGGAGCCAGCACGCACAGTGCTATCCTCAACTCCGTCGCCTACCCTAATGGCAGCGATTTAGAAGAGAAAATCTCCCGTCCGAAATGGGGTCAGCTGAAGATTATGACCGGATAGCGGTGTGCCCCACAGAGACTGCAAACATAGAAAGGCAAGTGAGAAGTGTTAAATTGGCGGCGACGACGCTTCGCCAGAGAATGCACAAACACTTGTTGAGCGCAGTTTTAATAATTCACAAAATTTTGCTCTTCCACGTTTATGGCGAGACTTTCACAGGCAGGTGGCTGGCGATAGGGGCAATTTGAATTCGCACCGCATCCTTTAACGGATGACGATGTGCGCTGCTAGGGAAATTGAATAAATTTTATCGTAAGTCTGAGTTGACTGCGAGACCGGTTCCGCAGCGTCATACAGGGGCACCGGCCGGATCGAGCGCTTATTCACTGATGCATTCGCTCATTCTGCGCCGTTTTTATTTGTCATTTAATTACTAAATTGCTGTTTTGTTGTGCTACTACGTGCATTAGCAACAAACTGTGTGTCAGATAATAAACACAATTATTTTTTCGATGTGTTGTTAGGGCAGTCTAAATTGTATTTCCCCTCCTCTTTTAACGTGGACAAATGATTCTTTCATGAATCAGAACGAGTTCTCTGCCGGGGCGATAAGTATGTTCTGCACTCATTGCACTGACAAGCAGATGTTTCTTTCTATTTGAAAGGAAAGGAAAGAAAATGCCGATAGGCCAACGTTCCTCGGTTCAGGCTGACGTTTCCTTGCTTGTAAGCTTGCGGGTTAACGTCCCTAGCTTTAAAATCAATTTTCCGTGCTGCAAGCCGACGTTCATTGCTTATAGGTCGATCCTCGCTCACGGGCCAACATTTCTCGGTTGCAGGTTGACGTTCCTCGCTTGCAGGCCTTTTATTTTGCGGGCTAACGTTCCTTGCATGTTAACGTTCGTCATTGATTGCAGGCCAACGTTCCTTACTTACAGGCCAACGTTCCTCGCTTGTAGTCTGATGTTCCTCCCTTGCAGGTAAACGTTAGCTTGCAGCCCCTTCATTTTGCGGGCCTACGTTCCTCGCTTGTAGGCCGACGTTTATTGCTTGCAGGCCGACGTTCCTCGATTGCAAGCCAGTTTGCAGGTTAACGTCCCTCGCTTGCAGATCAATTTTCCTTGCTGCAAGCCGGCGTTCATTGCTTATAGGTCGATGTTCCTCGCTAACTGGCCAACATTTCTCGCTTGCAGACCGACGTTCCTCCCTTGCAAGCCAACGTTTCTCGCTTGCAGGTTAACGTTTCTCACTTGCAGGCCTTTTATTTTGCTAGCTGACGTGTCTCGCTTGAATGCCAACGTTCCTAGCTTGCAGGCCGACGTTCCTTACTTACAGGCCAACGTTCCTCGCTTGCACCCTAACGTGCATCGCTTGTAGGCAGATGTTGAGGTTAACGTTTCTCGCTTGTAGGCTGACGTTCCTCGCTTGTAGGCCGACGTTCGTCGCTTGCAAGCCGACGGTCCCAGCTTGCAGGTTAACATCCCTCGCTTGCAGATCAATTTTCCTTGCTGCAAGCCGACGTTCATTGCTTATAAGTCGATGTTCCTCGCTTGCAGGCCAACATTTCTCGCTTGCACGCCAACGCTCATCGCTTGTAGGCAGATGTTGAGGTTAACGTTCCTAGGTTGCAGCTTTTTCATTTTGCGGGCCGACTTTCCTCACTTGTAGGCCGACGTTCATCGCTTGCAGATCAACTTTTCTCGCTTGCAGGTCAACGTTTCTCGCTTGCAGGTAACCGTTCCTCACTTACAGGCCTTTTATTTTATAGGCATCGGTTACAGGCATTTTGTTTTGCAGCTGAACTTTCCTCGTTTGTAGGCCGACGTTCATCGCTCTCAGGCCGACGTTAGACCCTTAAAGGGCGACGTTCCCCCCTTGCAGGCCGAGGTTTAACGCTTGCAGACTGACGTTCCTTACATTTAGGCCGACGTTCCTCATTTGCAGCCCGACCTTCGTCGCTTTTCTTCAAGCATAAAAATTCGTTAAAAGACTTTCCTTACCCATATTACAGTAATTAGTTAAAATTATGAACTTTTCTCTATGAATCTTGCTTCGAATCGAAACAGAAAAGGTATGCATCTACAAGTAACACAAGTTGTTTGACTCCCTTCTGTACTTGGATGCATCCGTTCAACTGGGCACTGATTTAAGGAATAGACGTAGAGCAACTATTCAAGATATTACCTTCTGTGGACAGCAGCAACCCTGTGCAGAACAACAACGCCCATATTTAAATGGGAATGTACCCAATTTTTTATACTTATTTTACTTTTCATACTCAACTTTACCCCAGTTAACCATCCCATTTTCAATGGAAACAGGTCCTGCTTTGACGGCAATGGTAATTTATAAGAGATCTCTGCGTCGACTTGCTTTTGAAGGCACTTTAGAAAAACGTATCCCTACCTTTATTTTTACACAATCTTCTCATCTGCTTATAAAAGTGCATGACAATGCATCACGGCGTCTAAAGAATTTTTGTTTTTGAACATCAACGTTAACACATAAAACCTGATAATGCAGAAATGTCAAAAGTTCGCGGACTTGCTTCTGTGAAACACGTTCCTATGTACGCTGGTATATTGCCGCAAGCCATTACTTGGTAGACGTGGATTTTCACTTCTCGTACCTTCCCCAAGATCAGGTCAATTGTAGATTTTCTTGTCGTGAAGCTGGACTACGAAGGACTTTTCACACCAAAAAGCAAATAAAAGAAAACAGCCAATAAGATTACTTTAAGGGGACTGACCAGTTTGTCAGAGAAAAGGCCACTAAATGCCATAGACAAGCACTTCCGGAGCAAACCTCCTTTGATTTAGTTCAGTCTCGGCATTTTTATCTCGACCTCGTCTTACTTGGAGGCAGGGAACTTTTTTCCCTACGCCCCACAAATCGAGTGGAGCATTCTGCTTGGCTGCAAATTTCAAAGAGGACCCGAATTGCTACCTTTTGATTGATCAGGGCTCTTGTAAACATTTCGCCATAAATCAATAACAGTTTCTTTTTACAGAGAATTTTCCCCTCGAAGCCAGGGACACCAGCACCAGTTTGTGGATTTTTCCTCTTGGGACTCAAGCAAGACTCTATCTCGTTCCATGCATTGAATTTTCAGATCGACTTGGAGTAGTTGCTGAATTCGAAAGACGAAAGCTTCCATGCTATTTATGGTTTCGAGATTGTTTGCATTTTGAGATTTATGTTTTCTGGAGTTCAGTTTTCGGTTTCGGGTTTTACATTTTCAATATTCAAATCCCCAGAATGGTCTGATCCAAGCCCAGCATATTCTTCTTGTTGTGACGCAACCGTCCGGGGTGGACCTGGGCCTCAACCAACAAGTCCTGTATGTAACAGCGAAAATTGTTCAGTCCAAACCTAAAAGTTTTGCAAATGTCTCTAGGAAAATGTGCCACTTAGTAACAAAACATTCTTTTGCCATATCCCGGGGTATGTCATAAAATTTCCCAAGCTGAATGCTAACTAGAATTATTTCTAAGGCTTGGCAACCAACGCAAGCATAGTATCGCACAGTATGGCGATATTTTTCCGCTCATATAATGTGTGTGCGTGTGAATAGCATTTTAATGATTTCCCTGCTTCATGGAAGAGAAGAGCACCTTTGAAGAAGCTTGCACACATTTGTATAATGTCCAAGGAGGGTTTTTTCTTCATGTCATCGGTCTACGAAAGTGCCTACATATCACGTTACGAAAAATCTAAAAAAACACCCTTTTTGTTACGTACTTGCAAGACTTAAGTCCCAGTGTCATAAGGCAACCTGTCTTTTTGGTAAATCTGTAACGGTTGTAGCTTATTTTTGTCGAGTTCATCCACTTCATTGACCTCAACCTGATCAGATTTTCTGCTGTTGGTTAATTTCCCATGAAGTACATTCGATTAATTAAAAAAGTAAATCTGAAAACAAAACACGCTTGGCGAAAGTCCAATACGGCACTTGAGCGCGTTTCATGAAACCAATAAACTTTTCGCAAAGTTCTAATCCACTACAGAACGAAGTGCCACGCAATATTGTGTCCGAGTGCCACCCAGCAGCAGACTTTATGGTGGGAAGGAAATTCAATTAAACGACCTCTCGATACTCGACAGTTTGTGACGAACTTATCAAAAGAATTTAATCATCTTTCGTAAATTGCATCGCTCGTTGTGGGCGACGATGTGTACACACTCAGTTGGGGAGCGTCGGTCACCGTCATGAGTACAGCATCAATCCCATTAAAAGTGGCGAAAATCGACAAACACCGCACAGACCACCGTCTGCACTTAACTTTCGATTACTCTGCTGGGCGACTTTCGTGTCGCCAAATTCTCGACGGTCGTGTCTGCACACGTTGTCCAAACACACTCTGCGGCAGCAATCATTAGAGCGGATTATGGCTTAGAACCAGTGATCACTTCATATGTCACAGGGAGCTACGGCATGACATCATAATGCTGTCAAAAATCTGTTGCCTCAGCAAAGTTCACAATGCCGAGCGCGTCACACCAACAATAGAACACAATTCATCGGCTCACCGCGCGTCTCTGTACCTCTCTCTCTCTCTCTCGCTCTTCAATGAAATCTAGCAAAACCTGTTTTTCCCCTTTGATATCATCTTCGCGCTAAGCTGAGAAAAAATGTCCAGGACAGGTATGGTTAATTAGTGTTGTGTTCAACGGTGTGACATATGCGATAAACTCAAAACGACGCACTGCCTCTGCGTTGAGCTCCGTCCGGGGTGGACGCGTAGTTCAGCTTAGACAGCCAGAAATTGTACCACTGGGAGCTAGACACATTCCCCAGCACAACCACCACCAAATAGTGATGACTGCACGAGCGACTATCGGCTCTGAGGCGCGTTTGCGTGTACACAATACAGACTGCCGTCACCGCGCCGCTTCGTCGACTGGAATATTTTAACAGTAATTAAAAAGAGATTTTAAAATATTTATCACCTTCTTTGCGAGCCAGTGAAAGGTGAGGTAATCATTATCGGATTTTGTTTCTTTGATTGCTCGCTGGCTCTGGGACTTAATCTGTTTTCTTGAGCAAGCAACAAATCTATCGCCCGACCATCAAACTTGATGGGAAGCACATTCAGGTAAGGGAGTCGCGACGTGCATACCAAGCGGGTGTAGTGACACAAATGGGCTTTGGTTGGAATATGAGGAACGGCGCCCTACAACTAGAAAGTTCGGGAGACGTCAACGCCCCATTCTGTGGAAAGGTACATTTTAGTGCCTTTGCTTCGTGTTCTGTGGGAGGAAATATACAGGAGACGAATATATATGTAGAGACTGTCCAGAGAGTTAAACCAGAATAGACAAAATTGTGGTTTGACTGCTTGGAATGCCCGGGGTCTGGGTAATTGTTTTTTGTCTCTTATAATTTTTAATATATGTAATAATATTAGATTGTTGATCTCAAATCGAATGATATGTGTCTCACTCCAGTTATCACTAAAATAATAAATTGCAGTGTTGGTCAATGTCATGTGCCAAAGTTGATGAAAAAATCAATAATTCGCTTAATTTACAAGGGATACAATAAACTATAGGCCGATTGCAATTCTATCGGCACTTGGAAAAAAGCTTAGAAGAAATTCTTTTTAATCGTGTTAATTGTTTTATTTCAAAACATAAAGTGCGACACCCACATCAGTACGGCTTCCAAAAAGGCAAGAGTACACAATCATTACTGGGGGAGTTTACAAACATGGTCAATGCTGGTCTAAACAAAAACCATCACGTAGTTGTGCTATTTATAGACTTTAGAAAAGCATTTGATACCTTGTCACTCGAAAAACTTGTGGAAAGCGTCTGCAGAGTGGGGTCGAGAGGAGTCTTGGCAAACTGGCTCACAAGCTACTCTACTGATAGAACGATCCAAATCAAGATATCTGACACATTGAGTAGTGAAAAAGAGTGTAAATACGGTGTGCCACAAGGTTCCAAATTAAGTCATCTTTTATTCATTCTTCTCACAAACGAACTATTGAGACTGTTGAAAAAAGCACTGCTTTTTCCTATGCCGACGACATGGCAATCGTCGTAAAACATAAACACTTCCAATCAGCTGTGCAGATATTGCAAGACGAATTCAACGCCATGTCTGAATAATAATAATAATAATTGCTGGCGCTACAGTTCAAAGGGGGGCCAGGTCCTAGCTTGCTCATCAACTACTCGTGTTGTGCGCGCGCACTGTTCTCTCAGGAGTAGAAGGGACCTACAGTTTTTGGCCGACTCCGGACGTCGAAATTTGAGAAGCTTTCTTAGACAGTTATTACTCTTTGAGTGTTGTCAGCAGCTCGAAAGAGGTGGTGCCGTGAAAAATTCGAAAAATCGGTGTTGAGCTGGGAGTCGAACCTAGACCCTTCGGCGTGTGAGCGTCGCACTCTACCCAATACGCCACGGCGACCACCACGGATTTGTCTGAATGGCGTCATGACAATGGTCTAGTCATAAATGCTGTGAAAACAAAGCTGATGCACATTCATACTCCGTCAAAACAAACAGAATCGCTGCAAATCTTCCATGGAAATGATCGCTGCCCACTATCAATAAATAGCAACGCAATTGAGGTAGTCAAAACAATTAAATACTTGGGAGTCACCAAAGATGAGAATTTTCTTTGGCGTGAGCATATCAATGTTTTGCGCCTGCACTATTTTCGCAATGACGCACCTTAAGCGTTACACAAACGTTGAAGTGCAAAAGCAGGTGTATTACTCCTTAGCAGAGTCGCGCATCAGATACGGCATACTGGCCTGGGGAAAAGCAGCAACATCTCACATGGATAAGATATCCAACATACAACATCGTCTTGTCAAAATTGTTAGACCCATTTGCTCTGACTTTCAAGTTTTAGATGTCAAAGCAATCTTCCAGATGACAACATTGCAGCACTTTATGAATGATCAACGATTTCAGCAACCTTTAAGTCACACACTAAACACAAGAAGACGAGCGCAAGGCATGCTGAAAGTTCCGGAAGCTTACACCTATATGGAGATCGGGAATTACGATGCACTGTCACTAAATTTATGAATTAGTTCCCACAGTTTTTAAAAGTCATTCCAAATTTAAAAAAAAAAGAAAAAAAGAGTTAAAAAGGTATGTAATGCATATATTGTAAATAATAATCTCTGAATATTTGTAAAAACCTTATTGCAATCTAAAACTAATTAAATTAAATTCACTTCAAAAATTGTCACTACCAATGTATAACCACCTGTAGATAAGCATTTAGCTTTGCAGGTAAACCATTGTAAACGAATAACGAATGTATCAATAAACGAATAACCTAATCTAACCTAAAAAAAATTGAATCATATTACCATCACAACTTTAATGTTTCAAGTGGCCAGTGCTGTTTGTTTCAAGGAAGCAGACGAAGATGAGGACTTTTGACTGCTGAATGATCAAATAAGGTATCATCAGTATAAATTCACTTATGAAGGCCAATCGTTTAAAAATCGATTTCGAAAGCGAACATTTGCGTCCACAATATTTAAGTATTGTGCATAGACACTTAATTTTGTTCCCTCCTATTGTACTTTATTTAACAAGGCGTAGTGGGTAGAGTGCGACGCTCATACGCCGAAGGGTCTAGGTTCGATTCCGGGCTGAACACTTCGAATTTTTCACGGCACCGCCTCTTTCGAGCTGCTGACAACACTCAGAAGTAATAACTGTCGAAGGTGGCTTCTCAAATTTCGCAGTCCGGAGTCGGCAAAAAACTGTAGGTCCCTTCTACTCGTGAGAGAACAGTAGCACGCAAAACACGAGTAGTTGATGGGCAAGCTGGGCCCTGGTCCTCCTGCGGACTGTCGCGCCAACAATTATTATTATTACATATTATTCTCCTTAAAATCAGTAGGTATTCAAAAACCAGTGGATTTATAAGTTCAAGATCGGATCACTTTTGAGGGAAGTCGTTAAACATGTTTATGGCTCTTAGTATCCCCCGCTTGGTTAATTGCCGTTATACCGATTGTATTGGAATGAGATCTAGCAAAACGTAAAGGACGCCACAATATGTCAATATACCATTTACCACTCCGTAGTACCACCAGGGAATGGAATCTGCAACGAAATGCTGCTTGGATAACAAAGTTTTGGGGATTGTTTATGTCATCTGAAGGTTATCTGTACCTGCCGTATCAAAAATGTCCTTCATTACGATTAAGAATTTGGTGGAGTTACAGTCCATAGAGGGACCAGGGTTGCTCATCACCAGCTTACTCCGCAACTACTCGTGTTGTGTTTTCCCACGAGTACTAGGGACCTACAGTTTTTTCTACCGACTCCGAACGTTAAAGTTTTGAGAAACTGTTTCCTTACGAGTAGTAGCGGGGACCTATCGTTTTTTGCCGACTCCGAACGGCGAAATTTGAGAAGCTTTCTCAGACAGTGATTACTCTTTGAGTTTTGTCAGTAGCTCGAAAGAAATGGTGCAGTAAAAAATTCGAGGTATTCAGCCGGGAATCGAACCTGGACCTTCTGCGTGTGAGAGCCGCACTCTACCCACTACGCCACAGCGGGATCTTTGTTGTTGTATAACCTTTACAAAATTGTTGTTATTATGCACATTATGTATGCATAACATTTTGTATACAAATTAAGTTTTATTAATTTTTTTACACAGAATTTTAGAAATTATATGAAAATAAATTTAGACCAACCTTCATGGAAATTCTTTATTTTATATACATTCTGCAACAAATCAACAATTATCTTGAATCATTGAATAATAAAATCGATATTTTAAAATGCTGGTCAATTTGACTGCGCGCGCTACGAATAGGCATACAAGAATTGTCGCTAGCTTTAGGGTTAAACAAGCTGTTCAAGTCGATTAAAGAAATTCATTTGACAGGGAGAATTGGTAACATTCTAATCAGAGAAAAAAATTTGTAAGCCAAACTTGTTAAAAGGAAATTTGAGAAACGTTTTTCAAAGCCTGAATAAAACAGTACACTTATCCTAGGTTCTGATCGAATTTGATTTATTAAAAGCAGAGAGATGTGAAATACTTGAAATGAATGCAGTATGCCAATCACGTGGCCCATGGCAGTCGTTTCGTGGAGAAAAATCTGTTCCATAAATATTACGCGACACATAGGTAGTTCCTTTGGCCAATGTACACTAATGGCACCTCAAACGCTGGACATAAATCATAGGGAATGTTTTGTGTGTTGTAGTCACAGGCACAGACCTTTGTTTTTGAGGCAGGACGCCAAGGGCATTGTACAAATAAAGGCAGTACAGGAAAGCGTGTTAAAGTGGGCAATCAAGTGTACAGCCACAAGAACAAATCGAATCAAGAACTTACAAAGTAAAATTTGTCAAACTCATCACAGATGCAGATTACAAAAAAAAGGATTTCTGTCAAGTCCTTTCTCACAACTTCTCAAAATACAATGAATCAATTTTATTGGCCGTCAGTGTAATTTCGAAATCAGCACCCATATCGCACTCACTTGTTGAATTAGTGTTATCAGAGCACCTTTACTTCTGATAGGTGATAATGATATTGATAACCATGTTGCCTAACGCACACATTCGCTGGGTCAACATAGTTCGTGTAGTACGGCTCTAGTACGGGATCGAAAGCCAAAGTGAGTTGACAGAGCGAACTTGAAAAAAGATTGATCACTTGAAGTGATTAGTCAAAGACTTACAATGGGGAAAGGACCGACAAAGGAAAATTATATTTGACATTCACTTCCAACGAAGGGTTCTATTTTGTTTGCACTTGATGTTGACCTTCACATTCCGTTATAGGGAATTTAGTGATGGATTTGGTGGGAGGGCAGAAAATGGAGCAAGGATCGAAACGAACTGTACAGCAGTCATGTTCTTAAGAATACGACTTTTAAAAACGATAGGTTCAACAATTTTTTCAATTCAAGACATTGGAGGAACAAACGTGGGAATCTTGGTGCTGCTGGCAATCTCCATGCGAACCGCTCTTGACCAACGTTTCTCACTTTTGACAAGAATTTGCATTTTAGAGCTCGTTCGTCGAGTCCCTCACCAATTAGAACTTTGCCAAACATGTGCTCTCTTCGCAGCATTCTTTTAATTCAAGTTTAGTGGATAACTTTGTATATGGTCAATTCATCTCTACTTCTAATAGGTGATCTCTTATATAATGGATTCCTGCCCGATCGCATCAACTTTGTCTGTTTCGTTTTTTGTTAGAATTTGGGATATACCGCACTGGAGTGCTCAGACTTAAATACTGATCCATTGAAATTTTGTCTTGGTTACGTTCAATTTTAGTGGAAAGCAAGTGAATCGCAAATTTCGCCAAAAAGTTGCGACAAGTAAAACACCAACGTTCGGAAGATATGCCTTCTAAATTGTCAATTACAACAATTGAGGCTTTTAAACTATTTTGCAATGGTTATCGATTTCAGAACACCCATCCATTGAGTCGGCATTCGGAAGACCCCATTCATATATTTATTTTACAATTTCTACAAGTTAATAGGATACTTTATCGACTTTTTAACAATCAACATTTCATGATAAGAACCTACCAGAAAGCCTTGCCAGGAGTTGCGCCGTTAAAAATAGGAAGACCAAAGTCCAATGTAGGCTCGGGTTGAATATCTTAATTCGTGATCATGTGAAACAGGTTCCTGCAGATTAATTCAACGGCACAGAATTGTAATAAACTGTCCTAACAGTGTGTGTAACCGTTCACCATTTTTTATGGCAAATTTCTTCCCCAAGGCCTCATTGCATTTTATCCTGATATATTTTCCAGTTAATGAAGATTTGAAAATGTGCGTTAAAATTATTTTCTACTCGTTCTCAGCGAGCACAAACATGTAACTCTAGGCACATCCAACCTAAGGCCGCGCTAGTTTGAGACCCTTGCTGACTCCTTTTCGTCACTATCTATCCCTTTAACATATGCGAAAGAAGTCAGTTTATTCAGAACTTACTGGCCGCAAGATTCTACAATAGGGCCCATGTTGTTGTACTGATATCTGTATGGTTATGCACGCTTTACAATTAAGACTAATCGGATGCTTTCTCGTTCTCCTTCTTTTCGCAAAATAAATGTTTGCTAACTTTTCAAAAGGACAAGTGATCATTTGTTTAGAAAATTTAAAGAAGACTTACAAACTAGACTTTAGTAGTGGTCAAAAAATTTAGAATACCGCCTTGAACATGCTTTCACAAAGAATTGGAAACAATGGCCCTCTTGGTTTCAAACAAATATCTGTGATGAAGGCACACTCATGCCTTCCATAAAATTAAAAATAAAGCAATTATGCCCTACTGACTGTGTACGACGTTAAAGAATTCAGTTTCTTTTGAACAACATTGTGATGACGTTATTTTTTTCTTCAGCGCCTTTCATGCTTCATTTAACTGCCTTACGTGCTAATATCGATCTACTCATTTTCTTTCGGAATGTTCTAAAAACTTTGTTTAGCTCCACAAGAACGTGAAAGCGCTGCAGTAGCCGTGCTTTTGTTGAACTGGAACTGATAGCATGTACGGTCTTGGTAACAATTTCTTCAGATACCGCTCATTTGTCCAATTTGAAGAATCAATAAATTAAGTGTTCATTGAATAAATATGACAGCGCGAATGTGGCGTAGTCTGCACCGTTGTACACATCTATGTATGTATCCGAAATATTTGAACTACATATGTAATGCAACAAGTCGCAAGAACACAACCGAAGTCTGAAAAAAGTCGATAAAGGTCAAAAATCTTTCCTCAATCATGTTCTCAATTTCGGAAAATTGCGCATTAGCCGATCAAACGCAAGCTACAATCGGACAATCACATGAATTGGCTTAAGGCTGTGTTTGCAGATACCGGCTTTCAGCGAAACAACACCCAAAGATTTTGACGCCCAAAGGTCACAAGCCCGAGACGTGCATTCTTAAACAAAAAGTCTTTATCATGCATGTTGACGGTACTAAACCCTTTCAAGCGAAGCTTAATGTACGGCCATTCATGAATTGCAAACCTCTCATTGCGCTCCTCTATGCAAAAACAAAAACTTCCTGTTTGCCAACTGTCAGCCCCAAAGAATAAGGAAGCATCCAGCTACATATATGTAGCTCCACGCACACACACGTCCGGTATATAAAAATTCTTCTGACACAATCATCACTTCCCCTCTACACACATGCAGTCAATTGCCTGTCTCTCACACACTCGTGCACGACAGAAAGGGACGCTCGCACACAGGCACAGCACATCCGTCGAAATAAACAAAACAAGTCAAGTCACATAGTATCGAATACCCGAACCGCAGCAGCATTGTGCAAGGCCATTCGACCATGTCACCCCATCATCTCGCCCTCATCATCCATCACTTAAGCGCACAATTGAGAGCGCACACACACAGTGTGAGAGTACATACCTTCGGCAAATCCCGGATATGATTTGCATCCAAGAGTAGCTCCTCGAGACTGCGAGAGTAGCGAAGAATTTCTTCAGGCACCGTTGGCAGCGAACAATGCCGCTTGTCCACAAACTCCACCTGGCGATTACAGCCCTTGAATATTGGAATGCACTTAAACATGATCCTGTTGCTGATGCAGTTGTTGTTGGTACGCAGCTATCCTGTTAATTAATCGCCCAATCAATGCACTTACGACTTAAGATCACGACTGGAGTAACGCGCTCGAAAACAATAATCTTCTGCTTGTCGATTTCCCCGAACATTGAAGCTAAACACACAGCACTCCCGTATTTCACGCGGTCACCACTCAGATAAACCACACCACTCACTATATCTCACTTATTGCACAACGCTGCGCTTTTTTCTTATGCCGAACTGATTCTTTAGATTTTCCAATAGCAACTGATAAAAAAAGAACCAAATTAACTATTAAAATGAAACCGGATTACATATGTGTGACTTATCCTCGACGAGGTCTGGCGTAGTGAGTTTGACAGCAGTCTGAAGAGTACTTATATCTCGCTCTATGATTCTAATCCTATTAGAACCCCACACGCGTTGGAATGGAACAGATGGATACACACAAGCCCAGCGTACACGACTGAGGCTGGCTGCTTGCAAAAATGTAAAAAGAACGAATCAAAACGATAAACACCGAACGAGCGACAACAAACCGACGAAAACTTTTCACATCAGTGTTCTTCAGTTTTCTTATTTCCCTGGATCAGTTTTCCGGCTATGGTCTATCTCAGTATCTAAGGCTGGCGCACACTAAACACAAGAAGGGCTGTTGGCTGACTGTTAGCAATGCAACGAGTACGTAAACTTACTTCCCAAACACTAAGTCATTGTACAAGGTGAGTTAACAGGTGCAAATGAAAAACCAAAATGGATTCTATCCGCGGAATTGATTTTTCTTGTGTGTGGCCTATGTGCCTCTATGTGGATGGATTTTCTTTGAAGCTGAGCTGGCACAAGGGGTTTGTGTACATTTTTCTTTAGCCGTGCGTACTAACTATCAACCGATGGCTGTGGTGGCGGACAAATCCGACACGACAATGAATACAATAACGACGGCAACGACGGACAGTAGCCGACTACGGCAGCGATGTACAAACGACGGCGACGACGATGGTGATGATGACACGCCCAAGTCAGAGGGACTTTTTTTTCTTCGTTACTTGGGTTTTAAGTTTGCTTTCTGTTGGACAAGCGGGAGCGGAAAGAACTTAATTTTGTAGGTTTTGGGGAATATTTCCTTCTCCTTAGTTTTTTTTTTCTTCTTTCTAAGTTGAAGGGCGCAGCAAACTGAAGGACGAAACGCGCTGAGGTTAGAGGAATGAACCGAAACGCGGCAATGATTTTCTAAATGTACACATACGCTTATATACTCAAGTATATATTGAACTACTACATTAAAAAAGAAAACATAAAAAAGCGACGACGGAATTTCAACTTCAACTACGTGCAACTACACGAAACGACACGGTCAACTCAACTGAACGTACAACATCACCGACTGTGGAAACGGACCGTTTGACATTCATTTTCACAGCGACATGAGAGAAAGAGAACCTGCTGGAAGAGAGTGCGTTCATGCGCGTTGTTCGATTGATTTCATGTGGCAGTTCTGTTGTCTCCTTCTGATGGGACACTTTCAAATGTAAACAATCTATTAGTTGAAAATAAATAAAATCAATGAGCGCCCTACTCAGAGGGTTTGTTAAAAATTAAATTATTAAGAGGAACTAGAGGGATGGTTTTAAATTTTGAATAAACAACCCAGAAGAAAAGACGCGTACAGTTTTCAGAAGTCACGGGTTCTTGTCTGTGGTACGAGTACATACGGTGATGCCAAATCTGTATAAAAATAAAATTAAAACTTGATTTGGGTGTGCGTTTGTACTTTTGATAATTCACTTGTCTCGATTTTTGAGCGTTGTTTTTACTTGTTATTGCAATATCCAATGCGACGTCGTCTACCTCAGTTCCGCCGTTAAATGTGGGCAATAATATCGCAGAATCGCTCTTACCAATCGGTGCTTCTTTGGACTTTATAGGGAATTGAGTAAAAGAGCCCTCGAGAGAATTAGCCGACTTCGTTTATCAGCTCGGTCATCTCAGCCCTGCTTTGCGATGCGAAAACTTGAGCGTTACTTGAAGGGGATGAGCAAGCCCATAATCAGTGTGAAAGAAAACTTTTGCGTAGCAATGTTCGATCCTTTCTGCGTTGACACATTCTGGAAAAAAAGGTTTAACTACTCACTCTGTGGGGTTTTACGGCGGCGTATGCTAGGTCAACCGCCTAGATTCAGATGCCTTGGCTATGTAGAACATTTATACACCATTGCCCCATTCCGAAAAGCCTTTGAATCCAAGCCATTGGGACAACTCATAGGAAGGCCTAAGTTGAGAGTTAGTGGAGAAGAAATTCATACAACAAGAGATATAGCGGGCTATAGAAGCAAGAGGTTGGCGATGTATTTAAGTTGTGGCCCAGGTTCACGTCAGTCATTCATAAAGGAATATTTCCTAAACTAAAACTGGGAAAAGAGCTTTATGGTCTAACCTGCAACAACCTATTACTGACTGTAGCCTTGACAGTTTAACAAGGCCAGTGACTTCAACTGCTTAGGATGGTGTGTTCCCGTACTCCAACAAACAACACAAACTAACACAAAGTCCATACCCGTATACCATAGAAATGGAGCGATCTCTCGAAAGAGGAAAATATTTTGGAAAAAATATTTCCCCACCCTGCCCATATTAACACAATACATTTTTGTGGGTTGGTTGTTGGTTTTCTGTCAAATTAATTCTTGTGTGTTAAGTGCGCATTGATCCATTATCTCTGTGTATGTAACTCAAATTTCGTTGTTGTTTTTGTTTTCTATAGCGCATAGGTGAATTTAACATATCTTAATGGCATACTTTACACATTTGGTTTGAATACGTTCCCGAACTTCGAGTCTTTCTGAGAGGGACTTGCCCCTACTCCCTAACAAATGACAGACTTTAGAATTTGGTACAGAAAGTTCTGGAACACACCTATTGTAACTTGCATCCGATTGCAGACGTCATGACCCGACAGCTCTTGATATCTGTCTAAAGCTATACCATCCCCTTATTTCTACTTTTTATCTTAGAAAATCAATCAGTGCTCGAGTGCGATGGGTGTAGACTGGGGCAGGCAGGCTCGCATCTTAAGTCTTGCGTTCTTCAGAGTAAATGCTCCTACTTGAGAGTCGTTTATAAGGCAGAGACGAAGCAATGCTTACTTTTACTACAGAGGAACTGACTGTAGGCTGTACCGGTTGCTTGATAATTCATTCTTTTGGAAACAAGTGCTGGGCAAATACCCAGAAAATATAAGATGTCTCTGTCATAATCCAGGCATATGCTTTTAAAGTTATCAATGGTTTTTCGTAGCTGTTTTGCAAGAAGCCTTAAAAGCTGTATTTACTAACTTTCAGCACAGGAGTGCTAATATTGGATCTGTTTAGACATTACTTGTTATTTTTGGATCGACCCCGAATTGCTAGCTTCAGTAATACTCCCAATTAAAGCAGATAAAAATCCCTGCCATTTAATTTGATGACATATATTTGGGTCCTTTGTTGAAAGTTTACGGACAACAGGAAGTCCTATCGTATGCTATGCTTTAACACGGGCTTATTATTTCCGTTCAAAGATCTCGAAAAAAATGTAATTTACTATCGATTACTGATCTCAAGTCTAGTGCAGATGCAGAAAGCGGATGTTTGATTCCACAGTAGCCACAATAGATCTTATCTGTTAGTACCTTTTTCCACTTGAACCACTCCAAGTTCGGCTTTCTTTTAGTATTCTTTGTTATCGATCCATCTGTTTAGAAATGTTTAGCGTTCGTATGAGGCAGAATCTGCGTGGTAAGTTGTTATTAGATAAAAAGTGTAGGAGTGTAGTTTGGGAAGTAAGCTTGCGGGGAAACCATTTTTTTGGCTGATAGTTTATCAAGCAATCAATTACAACATTTTTTAAACATGCCAAATGTTTATGTGTACTTCATTTGCTTTGCAATTCTTCAAGTGTAATCGTTTGACTTGTTTGGAAAATATTGGCACTCTGTCATTCTGACAATAGCAATCTCCAACTACAAAACTTCTTTCTATACGAATAAATGTATGTAGTTTAAGAAGTTCTCAATGTTGGAGAGCGATTGCTTTCATTTTGAAACATTTTAGCCAGGAACATCTTCTTCAAAGAATGTCTAAATTCATTTCCAGGAATTTTAAAATCGAAAATTTCCAACCGCTAGTCAGAAATTTCCCATTGAATCCACAGTCCCCTTGAACCCACAGTCTGCTGATCGCTTCCTTTTCGCCGTGAATTACATACTTCAGACTCAAAGATGGGTAGCACTTTTATGTGTGCTACACGTTCTACAAAGCATGTTCCTGCCTCAAAATTTGTAGGCTTGACTGCATCGTACCATTAATGTCCAACATCGTTCATTTGCCTCAGTCGTTGTCTTTGAAATGTGGGTAAACATTATGCAAGAGGGATAAGGATGCTTAGGCTCTTTTTACCAGTTTTTCATTGCCCCGATTTGGCTCACAACTCTTAAAATAACACTTCAAATTTACTTGACATGACATAGAACTGAGTACGGATGGATTTTTTAAAGCTGCCTAAATTCAACTGTACAAGGGTTATACCATTTTGTGAAATATGGGAAACTCTTTCGGTTGATTTGTTACAAAATATTTTTTTACCACCCTGTCGTGGCCGCCGTGGCATAGTGGATAGAGTGCGACGCTCACACGCCGAAGGGTCTAGGTTCGATTCCCGGCTGAACATCTCGAATTTTTCACGGCACCACCTCTTTCGAGCTGTTGACAACACTCAAAGAGTAATAACTGTCTAAGAAAGCTTCTCAAATTTCGCCGTTCGGAGCCGGCAAGAAAATGTAGGTCCCTTCTACTCGTGAGAGAACAGTAGCGCGCACAACACGAGTAGTTGATGAGCAAGCTAGGCCGTGGTCCCCCTGTGGACTGTCGCGCCAACAATTATTATTACCACCCTGTAAATTTAAATAAACTATTGTACTTCTAGGTCCACATGGCACACAGTATTTAAGAATGAGATAGGTCAGTGACATTAATTTTGATATTCTAAAATTCGTCACCGGATCAAAACGAACGATTTTGTTCTGTTATCGGAAATAATTGTGTGTGTTACGAAAACCATCTCAGTGCTCTAATCATATACTGTTTCAGCCGTATTCTTGGACGTCACATTCCGTTGAAAATACTGACCAATTTTCCGAGTTTTGAGTTAAACTTCAGTCGGTGCGTTGGGTATGATCCGCATTTGGCCGCAGTTTGCACTCCTGTTCGTTGTCTATTCAAGTAAAGTAAAAACTAAATGAATTTGAGTCAACATCAAGTCAAGTTTTACTTAAATGATTTTCATACAAATGTGTGTGCTTCTAAAGCGAGTGAGTTTCAAAAAGTTACAAATGCCAATGGCATGTCTTTTGACAGCTTTTCTGAGTTCTGAGTAAAAAAAAATATTCAACTCCTTAAAAGTCGTTGTATTTGGCAATATATCCCACGAAGTCGTTCTCATGGTGCATTCCTACGACAGAAATGACTTCGCCCACGTTTCCAGGAATGAAAACGGTCGAGCCCCGTTTCACCGGCAGTCCACCACCGTCGGCAAACTGAAGATGGCGTTCTCCCTGGAGCACAAGCAGAATGGCTCCGTACTTCTCCATTTTTAACTTGTACTCCTTCGTGGACTTCGGAATGGAAAGTTTCTCCACAGCAAAGTCCTTCACTGGAGGCGAAAAACGTTCGAGACAGCTGTCGATTTGCTGAGGGCGGAATAGTTTGCTTTCGGCCGGTAGGCCCTCGTAGTTCAGCATTCTGATGAGGCATGCGACGTCTTTGTACTTTGGTGTGAGCCCAGCGCGGACCACGTTGTCAGAGCAGGCCATGCATTCAATGCAGTCTCCATCGAGGTAGGCGTGGATTTCATTCGCCCCGAGGAAAATAGCCTCTCCCGGCTGTAAGCGAATCAGGTTTAGAAAGAACAATGATAGGATTCCGACGTCATTTGGAAAATCGCTGCTGATCTTGTTGAACACTTCCAGAAGACCATTCTCCTTAAGGACTGAAATGATGAGGGACATAATCTCTGTTTCAGGAAAATACAAGAATGCACGAACTTGATGAGTAATTCTTTGAAATTTCTTCGATACAAGCCGCCGTCTTCTCCTCAGGGGACGTCATCAGCAACTCGTAACACGTGCGCAAACCATCAGGTCCAGTAGTAATTTTTGCCACATTGTCGGCGCCCAGAAGTTCCAAAAGTGGCGGTAGCTTTCCACAGAGCTCCTGAATTTCTGGGTAGGGACGAAAGCCACAAAGAGCTAGGAACGGAGTGAGAGCTATGGCAAGCTCGGGTTTGTGATTAGGATCCTTATACACGTCTGGGCGTTCTGCATACAGCCTTTCCGCTTCTTCCTACAACCACAATAGTCAGTCGAACAATTGATTTATGCTCCGATTCGGTCGTACTCACCTTGTTGGGATGAACCTGAATGCTCAGCGCTTTCCGAATACTTAAAACCTTAAATAGAAAAGATAACTTATCTTGCCCCCCAAGCAATTCCGTTCCATTTGCTGCCAGAAATCTGCCAAGGTCCTCATGCGTTGACTTTATTTTTGACGGTCCGCTTGTGTGGTCGCCCATCCATAGCTCTGAGTAGGGGGTGTCGTCGTCGGGAATGAAATTCGACTGCAAAGCTGCCAGTTTAGCAACTTCGGACTCCCGTCCAAGTTTGCCCCAGTCGTAGGTTTTAACATTTCCAACTAACTCCATTCTCTATTCAATTGTTGCACCTCAGTATCTGGAATCTACAAATAACCGCCAGGTCATCTACTCAAGGTTAATTGTTGTGTGTGTAAAATGGAATGCTTCCCCTCATTTTTGTTTTTATCTCTTCTTTTTTTCTCGGCTTTTCACTGCCTGATTAGGGGTAAGATGAAAAACTCGAAAGTGAAACAAACAAGAAAAGCCAAAACAAACTGGTGTCAGCTGTCAGAGAACTTTGCAGTTGTGCCAAATTCGAGCGAAGTTTAAGGTGGTAACATAGTGTCGTTTGAAGAAATGGGGGAGATTTTCCATTTTACTGATCTTTTTAATTTTAATCTTGCTCTTCTGTGATAAAATACATACTTTCCTCGTAAAATGTTGTCTAATTCTATACTAAGCCTACTAAAGCTTCAATATTTTCAGTTGAAGCAAATAAATAAAAAGCTGATGAAATGGAATGTTTTCGTATATATTGTTTTTGTCATATTTGTTGTTGTTTTTTTTTCAGTATACAATGTTGAATCTACATCAATGCACTTATAAAATAAATCTACAGCTTTAAATAGGAACTATACAGTCTCGTATCACTTGCATACTCTCTTGATGATGAAGAAAGAAGCCTTAACACTTACACTGAATGAGTATGAAATACAAAAAGAGATTAGAGGTGTGCAAAAAAGCAAATTACTTATAAAGCTACAAATTTGATCCACACGAGTCATAAATATTTATGCATTCATAAAATATTGGCTTAGTCGAATGTGTTGAGGAATGGTGCAATTGACCCGATGTCTTCGCAGTCGGGAATGGCTTTACCCCTGAATTTCAGGCATGACTCAGCACAAGTTTGACCTTGGAAGTAGTCACCGAACATTTTCTTGCATTGGGCACAGTTGTTGAGGCAAACTTGAATGTAATCTAATCCGGACATAGCATCTATTCGCAGCAAAAGTTAGAGAAATTCAAATGAATTACGTTTTTTCCGTTCAATGTGAATCAAGATGGATTAGTTACCAAATCGCTTTCCAAATCCGATCGATGGTGTCCCATTGGTGGATGCGGTGAAGCATGCTGCAACGATGACAACGACGGCAAAGATGAAGGTTTTTGATGCGATCATGATTGGGCTGGAAGAAAAGGAGAATGGACATAAGCAGTCGTTAAAAGTGATTTGCAAGTTTTGTGTGACAAGGTTCTGAGATTGTTTTGCAAACAATTTGTGATGAGATCCCACAATCGGAGGTTTTGAGTGCAAGTCTATACTTTTACTTTGTTGTTTTCGAATTCAAAGACTTAAGGACGACAATGGTGTAGTATTGCAATGGGAGACACACTTTGCATGGGTGTGTCATAAGATGGGAAGGATCAAGTGCAAAGCTCTTGTGTCAGAAATAATCAAAGAAATATAATCAGCACATTCTAACAGTCAAATATCACGGCTCTTGTACGAGTAAGCTTAATTCAAAATGCTGCAGAGAGGTGATTCATTTTCTTATGAGACACGGGTAATTTCACATACAATTAACATTTTTGGTCGGTTCGGGGTACTGTTGTGGCAACAGATCTAGACTGCAAGAGAAGTTTCATAAGTGAAAGTTGTAACATATGAAAATTAATTTTTAATTAAAAAACTGTCTGCCTGTCTGTCTGAAAAAGGCATTAATTTGTCTAGCCTTTTCGCTAAGCAATACATGTGTATATTGGGTAGCGAAACGGTCCACAGGGACAAGCTTGTTCATTAAATACTGTTGTGCGCGCTACTATTCTATCAGGAATAGAAGAGACGTACAGTTTTTCGTCGACTCCAAACGGCGAAGTTTGAGAAGTTTTTACTAGACAGTTATTACTCTTTGAGTGTTGGCAGCAACTCGCCGTGAAAATGTAAATCGAACCTGGGACCTTCGGCGTGTGAGTGTCGCACACTACCCATTGCCCTACTACTTTCAGGCTTGAATGGTCCTAAAGGCTCTGGCACATAGAATACTTTACATGCGTAGAGAGTATCCGTTGACGGTTAAGTACCTGAAGAAAGGGGATGACACAATGAATACTTCAAAGCTCAGCTGATTTCATTTGACAGTACCTTACAATTCAATTTGGTTTAGTTATACTGTAGAGCGGTCTGATATTTATTTTGCAAGAATGTCTGCAGACGAGTTACTGGATTAACTAATGTGCCTGGTGGTACTGCTCGAACTTAAAGAATATATTAATACAAGAAAAGCTACCGTCAATTTTGGTACCGGACTTTATACATAGATCGAGATGTGCACATTTTTTTGCGTTAAACTTATACAATAACGATCCGGAACAATGAGAATGAAAAAAGAAATCTTTGATTTACTATTCAATTTAGTGCATCAAGAAAAAATATTCAAAATGTAACAAACATTAATTTAAAATTCAAACAAATTCTTTTTAAGTGTCATAATGTGTTGCTTGTCAACGCTGATGAAGAGAGAAAAGTTATGAGTTGAGCTATACCTACGTGAGCGGCAGCGTTGGTCTATGGCCACCTCCCATAAGAACACATGTATTTCTATGTATCTGTCAAAGTATTTCTGACGCTGACGCATGTAAAGACGGAGCCTTAAAAGACTGTAAACATTTTCAAAATGTCTCCTTTTTTTTATTCGCTATTTTTAATTTTTTTTGCGCCAACAATCCTTTTTGAAACAAGACATTCCTTCAGGGATTGTAGACAAAAAACTCTTTGTCACAACTTTTGTTAAAATTTTATCTCTGTTCATGTTCAAGCACTGGCTGGTTTTATAGAGGGGTGCATCCAGGGTCCTCCAAGAAAGCCGTTTAATAGATTAGAAATAATTAGAAAATAAATAAAATTAAGTTTTTCGACTCCGAAAATGCAATAAACGGAATGAAATTAGCCCCAGGATATGCACAGACCTAACCCTTTGACTACTGTTGTTGAACGTTCTTTAAGGCAATCGTTGTGATATTCAAAAATTTGGATCAACTTTTGCCTCTTCTGCCCAAGCGACAATGTACACTCATTGATAAAAGCTTGGAACAAGAAATTGTAAAACTGCTGATTCTGTTTTAATTTCAAAGTGCATACATGACTTTTCACAGAGGAGCCATTTATGTGAGACTAAATTCAAAATTCAACAACCAAGCTAACCAAGTTTACGCACCTACGGCACTGAATAACGGTATACATTAATTGAAATTTTAAAATGGCTTTAGAGTTCTATTCTGTTCCGTGAATGAACGCGCAGACTTTTTGTAAATTTTTGATTACTTTAAAATTTCACTGTTAAAAAACTACACTAAACTGAGCCAAGGGAACCTTTGTTTTGCTCTTTGGCAACATGAACTTGTTACCACTTTATAGAAAAAACTGCGTTATATCTCTACAAAGCCACCTTCCTATTTGTATTAACCAGAAGGATTGCACTCTTTAACAGATTATATTCGAAATCAATGACAGCTATTCAACGAGTTGCGAAATTCGATCGGAGACCGCCATTTTAGGGGCAATCATACAGAAAAAAAATAAAAACAAAAAAAAAAACACATGCAGGTTTACAGCTCAAACTTACAATATAACGTTTTCAAAAGGAAAATCTGTCAAATTTATATTTTAAGATTCACACTCAACACAAGTAACTCGGTCAACAGGAAACTTCGAATCCGAACTCTCTTACAATTTCGATATCGAACAGCACGAAAATCGTCCAACTGCTTGGAACGCCCGAAGGACTGATAATACATCACCGCAAGATGTTGCCGCGAAATTTTATAACAAAAATCTGCCGGTAGTTCTGCGCGTCAAGTTCATGTGTCCAATGCGGATCGCACCAGCATCACTTACACAAGACACCGCTAGCGGCCACGTACGTATCGGCAAATCGCGACAAACTTGTTTCTCGCACGCGAAAAAAACACATAAAATCTCGTCATTGATCTTCGACAGACTTAACTGCCAATTTCGGCTGGTAATACAAGAAAGAAAAAAATTCCAAGATGCCACACTAAGACCTGTCACACGGCAAATTGTTAACAACAAAGAATCCAGTTTGTAAACAATTCTTTGTGTTTTGTATTGGCTGAGACCGAAAGGCGGCAGTGCGGAGGTGGACTCACAGAATATTTGGCGCTGGGCTGGCTGGCTGAAGTGGGAAGAACACATTTAACTGCACGCCACCGCGCGGTCACTTAAGAGTCTATTAGCGTAGTCACAAGATTCCAAGATTGAGCCTTCTGCTTTTGTCTACAAGCCAGATGACGAAGATAATCAGAAGCAGGAACCAGTATTCGCACAGGCAATTGTGATTCTGAATCAGCACTTGTTGGCAAAATGGTATTCTAGATTGAGCTTAGCGGTGTTTATATCGCGGAAGTCTTTCGAGCGCTACATGCGCTAAAGCTGAAAGATTATTCATTTATTCATCGGAATGCTTACGCGAGGTGGATATCTCTTCCTTCTTACAGGCGACGTAAATCCCCGATTGTGTGATTTCTTTTTATTTTTTTCTATGTGAAGAGGGGACGAGCCCCCGGGGTGGGTGGACTGTCCTTTTCAATAACAAGTGAAAGTCGGCACTCAACATGAGTGACAAATTGGATTGAATAAGACGGAGATAAACGGGTTTCGATTGACGGCGTTCTAGGTGTGCGACTTGAATAAGTGGGTCCATCTTCTAATCTAATCGTTCATGAGACCACTGCGCCCAAACTGGATTTTGCTGGTTGCGGTTGTACTATCGACAACCTGTTCAATTGAACAGACGCGTGCTATCAAATCAGCGACCATAACGGCAGTTTAATTGCCGCATAAATTAATGCTTGATGCTATGTTTCGAACGACTATTTGTCAGTATCTGTCATAAGTGTGTAATTCACATTTCTATTTTGCTCGGCTTAGTGATATGCGGCGCTAGGCGAGGGCATGCGATTTTTTCTACTTCTCCGTGGTTGGCGCCACTTGTTCGCAGAGGTAGACAGGAAAACTTTTGCCTGAGGCAACTCAGTCAATTTGTCTAGAAAGGCAATTGTTGTAATTGATTTTTTGTTACTTCGGGTTGACACGAAATGAATCTTTTGGGCTTGATTAAATGACTTGAATGCCAAAGATGTCCAACGCATCAGTGTGTAAGCAGCAGCCACTAGATCAAGCTTAATTATTCAGGAAAATAAAAAAAATACTAAGAAGATAGAAATAGAACAATAGTTTTCTGTTTGACATTTGAAAACTTAGGAGAATTTTATTAAAACAATGAGGACGAATTCGGTCAAAAGAAATTCAACCTGAAGAAATTAGTCGTCTTCAAAAGATTAAAAAGAACGTTGAATTTGCTTTACGTTGCTGAATTTCATTTTGGTTTTCCAATTTGTAATATCATGAAGTAGGAAAAAAGCATAACATGTGTCTTTTGGAACTTAAATACTGACGAGTGTAGTCCAGACATAAGAAGCGAAATGAGATGCATTGCAAGCTTAGATAATAACTGGTGTGTTTTTGTACACAAAAAAACAACACAAAACAACACAATGTCCGTTCCCGTATTCTGAAAAAAAGGGTTTTACGTCAAATGAGCGCTCCCTCGAGAGAGTAAAATGTTTCCCCCCTGCCCATTCTAACACAAGAAAATTTTGTGGGCAGGTTGTTGGTTTTCTGTCAAATTAATTAGTGTTTCTACAGAGATAAGTCCGCATTGACCCATTATATTTGTGTATGTGTCTCAAACTTTGTTGTTGATTTTGTTTTCTGTGTCGAAAAAGTGAATTTGACATTTCTTAATGACATACTTTACACAGTTGGTGTAGATGCGTCCCCGTACTTTCCTCCGTTCTGAAAGAGATTTACCCCCACTCATTAACAAATAACAAACTTCAGAATTTAGTACAGAAAGTACTGGAACACACCTAATGTTATGATTTGTGAAAATACTACGATTGGATGACGGATTTGCACTAAAGTCCACAAGTGGACCAGGACTGAAAGAAATTCACAGTTCCATGTCGAATCTGAACTGCGAAATTTGAGAAGCTTTTTCATAGGCAATTTGTACTCCTGGAGTTTTGTCAGTAGTCTGAAAGGTATGGAGAAGTGAAAATTGTAAGATGTTTAGTCCAGGAATCGAACCTGAAACCTTCAGCATCTGAATGTCATACTCTGTCTAAATCGGCGGACACTAAATCGGTGATGTATTTCCTAAAGTCTTCTTCGGAATGAAATGGAGTGAATACCCCAATATCCTGGCATACTACAGTTGTCTTACGAATCACGAAAATTCGTGGCCACCACCTTTTCGCCGAGATCGCCTTTTCTGAGTTCTTTCACCGCAAAAGTTCTACTTATAAATCCTTGAAACATAAATTGAGCTAGAGAAATATCAAACATTGCCCTTAAAAGGTCTTTACTGTTGCTCGGCAAACATTGCCCAGACAGGTTCTTAATAATACATTATTCCCGATGGATATGACCCAGTTTCTTTAAATGCCTTCTGTCTGAACATCTTCAAACGGGGGTCTGCCAGTAAGAAATGAAGAATATTTGTTTTGTCATTAAAACTTGGACTGCGTTGAGAGGAGTTATGCAGGAGTTTCTTGCAGCAATCAAGCACCCTTTACTCTATTTCACAACTAGAACTACAACCGATAATGCATTTTTCTTAAGTCCACACGTCTTGTTGTCCAAAACCTAGGCCCTCCAGAAATTTAAAGAGTACGAAGCAAGAGGTGCTGAATTGATTTATGTTCTTTCTAGGTCTGTACCAATTGCCCTGAATTGCTGCAGATGCCTACGAAATTCGTAGACAAACTATCAAAAGGCGTTCCATTTGCTGATTTTTTCACAGAAGAGCTCATAAATAAAACATTTACCCTCCCTATGAATTTCTGCCGAAGAAAATTCTGTGAGCAGCAGATGTCTGTCAAAATGAAAATAAAAAAACCTCTGTCATTTCATATACGAGTATCTGATAGCTGTGAATTCTACGAACAGTGATTTCACAAGTTTCGGCAGAGTTACTCTCTCCAAAAGAGATTTTTACCCAAACTATGAATTTCTGTACAGAAATGAATTAGAACAGATCTAATACAGAAATGTTTAAACTGGGTCAAGAACAACAACAAGTCTCAAATTTCAATTTGGAATGAAGAAAGGAAGATTTAGATGTATTCTGAAGAGGAATTTCGCAAATCTTCTGACTGTCTTCCCCTTTCAAATTTAATTGAATAAGGCTCGTATCGTTTAAAAAATAATTGCAGAACAGAATGAATGCTTTCAACTGTTCGAAATGTCTACACATAATTGTTCAAATGTAATAAACATATTTAGCAAACATACTTTGCGGGAATAAAAACAGAGTAAAAATTAAGGATCACCAGATAAATCGACGTATAGAAAAATCAAATTATAAAAAGAATTACCAAATAAACTCCAAACACCGAATTCACAAAGTGCATGTGATACCTAAGCGAAAATGACTTGAAAAACTTCCCGATTCAAAGAATTCCTCAAAACAGCTGCGGTAATAAACAGAGCTCTGTTGCTTTGAAGAAAGAACTTGATTGCCAACTTGTTGTTTCTTGAAGTTGAAATAACGTTGCTTTATAAATGTATGGTCCATCGGCTTTAATCTCAGCTTGAGTCAGCTTAATCTTGCTTTAATGTAAACTTATATCGATGCACAAGACATGCCATAATGTGCTCTAAGCAACGCCCGATTCTTGAGAACGCCGTGGAATTGACTAATTTCGGTCTTTTTCTACAAACTCCTGAACGGCGATATTTCCGTTACTTCGACCAACTTGTTGTCTCATTGACATGGCTGTATCACACAGCAGAATGCAGACTCAATGCCATCTTAAATTTTTGCACTACACTTTGTATTATCTGTCCAACAGTGCGAAAATTACGACTGTAAATTGAAGTTAGCCTCTAAAATTGCCGCCGCTGACTCTGAGTTCCGAAATTTTTTATAATTTCCAGAAGTTGTTGTTATGAAAATGAAAAGTTTACAAAAGAGTGACAGTTTGATGGTAAGTGAACGAGTGTATTGACAAATGAAATAAACAATTATTAAGTTCCCGTAGGAAAATCGTTTCAATTCATATTGGATGGCGCAACAGTCTATACAGGAAGAGGGACTAGTTACATCCGATTTTTCTCGATTTGTGCGTGCTTCTGTTCTCTAACGAGTAAAAGGCACCAACAGATTTTTGCTGACTCCGAATGGTGCTTATTCACATCAATTCGGACAGAAACTAATAGAAGGGAATAGAATCACATTTTCCCCGTCTTGGATTTCATATGATCCATTCATACCTTTCAAAACTAAGCCTATATCCAATAACAACAATTCTTAAAAAACCTTCAAGTGCGTGAATGGACAGGACGAAATCAGCTGAAGGATCTGCTTTATTATAATCCTTTGAGTTTTGTCAGCATCTCAAAAGAGGTGGTGCTGTGCGAGTTGTTCAGTCCAGGAATCAAACCTCTGACCTTCAGCGTGTGAGTGTTGCACTTTACCCACTATGCCACGGCGGGTAAATTTTTCAGTCTTCGTATAAGGAGAAAATTATTCCTTTAGTCTCGCTTTTTCAGAAGAATGGCAAACATGACGAATGTAAGTTCTCCAATTGAGCATATCTCTCCAAACAAATTGTGTAAACTACAGAAATTGTTAAATTGACGCAACAAAAAAAAAAAAATAATAAAAAAAAGTTCTCCAATTACAGTATACGAATTTAAGCAATCAATCGATTGCTTGAATGATCTTTGAACTCCGAAAATACATGTCATTCTTCTTCTTCTTCTTCTTGTGGCGCTATAGTCCGGGGTGGACCTGGGCCTCAACCAACATGTCTCTCCGGCCAGCACGATCTTTCGCCAGCTGTCTCCAGTTGAGCACTCCAAGTTGGTTGAGGTCCTTCTCCACTGGTGTGCGCAACTTTAGTCTAGGTCGTCCTCTATTGCGTTGTCCCACTGGCACGGATTCAAAGACTTTTCGGGCCGGAGCAGCGGTGTCCATTCGCTCTACATGGCCCAGCCATTTAAAGCGTTGTATCCGTAGACGCTTGACCAGGCGCCGTCATTAAATCTTTTCCTCCAGATGCATTCAACGCAAACAGGACCAAAAATCGCACGCAAAACTTTTCTCTCGAATGAGGGCTTCCTCATTCGCCTTTGCTAACGTCCCAGATTCCGCGCCATAAAGTAGGACGGGGATGATCAAGCTGTTATATAAAGCGAGCTTAGTTTTTCGAGAGAGGGCTTTATTACTCAATTGCCTCTTGAGCCCAAAGAAACAGCGATTGGCAAGAGTGATTCTGCGTTTGATTTCGGTACTGTTGTTGTCCCTATTTACCGCGGAGCCGAGATAGACGAAGTCCGTGACTACCTCGAAGTTTCTGCTGCCTAGTGTGACGCTCCGTCCGAGACGTCGATGTTGTGTGTCCTTCCTTGATGACAGCATGTACTTAGTTTTGCCCTCATTTACCGCCAGACCCATTTTAGCTGCTACCGCTTCAATGCCAGCAAACGTCTCATTGACGGCTCGCTGTGTTCGTCCAATCACGTCAATGTCATCAGAGTAAGCTAGCAATTGAACTGACTTCTGGAAGATCGTGCCTCTGGTGTTGACTCGTGAGTTACGCACGATCTTCTCGAAGACGATGTTAAAGAAGTCACATGACAGTACATCGCCTTGTCTAAAACCTTTTTTGACATTGAAGGTCTCGGTGAGTTCGTTACCGACCTTGACGGAGCAGCGAGAGTTCTCCATCGTCATCCTACACAATCTGACGAGTTTGGTAGGAATGCCAAAACTAGACATGGCACTGTATAGCTCATCTCTATGCACACTGTCATATGCAGCCTTGAAATCGACGAATAGGCGGTGAGTGTCAATTTGCATTTCTTGAGCCTTTTCCAGGATCTGCCGTAATGTGAAGATCTGGTCTATTGTGGACTTCCCTGGCCTAAAACCACACTGATAGGGACCTACCAGGTCATTGACAAACTGTTTCAGACGCTCACACAATACGGCAGAGAAAATACATGTCATTAGTCTTTACAAAAAAATATGTAGTAAGTTAATTGAGAATTGCTTCAAAGGCAACGTCTTGTATTTTGTGTTTCAGTGTACCATTTACATATTCTCAGCTCTCGGTCCAATGTAAATGCGACTAAACCTTCCTCGCTGTCCTCGCTTTAGAAAATTTTTTTTAATCATCTTTAGAATGAACTCAACAAGACACCAGCCACACTTGTTCACAGAAGCGATTGAAGTGTACAAAGCGCATTATAGGAGGAGTTGCTTCAGAAATTTATGCCAAATGTGTTGACCGCAGAAGCATTCGGCTTGTGCGGCCAAAAATACCGATGGCTGAACGGGTGTTTACGTGATTTTTCGCACTGTTTACTACGGACATGGTATTGGCTCAGTTCGTGTTGTGAATTGAAAATGACGTTCCCCTAGCTGCTGAAATGACCGCTGTTGGAGTCATAACAAAAGGCGGTACCTTCAAATGGCGTTGTAGACTTGCAAAATGTTCATATATATTCTAGAAGCCGGCAAAGGCTAAAAATAGAATTTCACACCCGACTCGTAGCGGAAATTGTAGAGAGGAAATTAACTTATACACATCATATCTTTGGTGATTGTGTATTTCGACAACGATTATATTTCTCATCTGGAATGTCTTCCTTGCTACGGGTTTTGACAGTTGGTCAGAGAAGTGATCAAAGTTTTGTAGCAGAAAAAATGATAAATAAATAAATAGAACTAATCACCCTGTTCTAGATTTGTTTTCGAACACCAAGTAAACGGCTTACATGTACTTGTACATGTACTTTGCGCAAACCATCTGATCAGGTTACCGACCGGGAATACAGCTTCATTATAAATATGAGACAAAATATGTTTTTTTTCTTTTTTTCCGTTTATCGATTGAAAATAAAGATAAGGAACCGTGTGAGAGTTGTTTTTTTCTATTCCGATCGCCCATCACCCGAACCTCAACTTTCCTCCTACAGTTTCATTCTGGGATTTAATTCTGGGGAAGAGAATTTGGAGAGTAAGTTTTTCTATTCAAACACGGTGATGAGAAACTGTCGTGCGATAGAATAATTGCAATTCGGAGCAATTCAAATAGATTTGCGAACTTGTGTTTGGAATTTGACATCGTTCGTATCGTTGTAAGCAAACTTAAATTTGTTTTCAATTTGGTACGGATTGTGGAGACTTATAGATTCAGACCGCGTTAAAGTCATTCTGCACAGATTTCTGTGTGGAATGAACTTTTCAAAAAGACAGTTCAAAACAAATGTAAATATCATTTAAAATTAAAGTCATGACCAAGGAGCAGCTCCGAAAGATCCTTTGAGATCAAGCAATCTTGCTTGCTAATCTATCGCCAATTAGATTAGCAAGCAAGATTTTAACTTATTATCAAACTAGTCAATTTCTGAAATACTCATTGATTAAGTTTTAGTTTACATTCGACTAAGACTTCTGATTACTTCTTGTGGCCACCTTCCCGTTGCAAGTCAGCTCCTACGTCGAAAGTCCCATGTTTGATTTCCAGAACGAGCACTTTGTATTTTTTCTGTCTTGTACTTAAGTTTTCAACTGTCACTGTTCAAAGTCACGAGTATTCTGCATTCTTATAAGAGAACAACAGACTGCATACTATGAGAGCCTAATTTTTAAAGCAGTTGAGCTCTGTTTCTTCGTGCATCACAGCGCCGTTATATTATATTTAATAAGAAATTATCACGTTTCACAAAACATGTCCAGAATTGGAAATGCGTATCTCAATGAAACGCTTCTTTAGAAAATAATTTTAAAACTCGAATGTCAGTTGATTTGAACTTAAAATACACACTCGCGCTACTTACCGAGTTATTTTGTTTGTTTATTTCTGTTCCAACTTCTTAAAACTGCACAGATAAAACTGAGAACGTTAACTGATACCATTTTGTTGGAAACAATCCTTTTTATAGAGAAACTTCCCAAAAGAATTTTCACTTGCTTCCTGATTCAATGAAGAATTGGAAGCGAGACATCCGGCATACAAATTGAAATGCTTAATTGCTTAAGTGCAGTCCTTCGTTGGGGGTAGATTTCGTCAGTAGATTGTGATGTCCTGCCGATAGATTATTTGATTTTGCATTTGTCACTGAATTCACTTGGTACACTTCCGTTGTCCTCTATTTGCGTTGAGTTTGTAGTGAGTATCGAAATTCTGCTCCTGTTCACCGTCGCATAACGAATTCTTTTCGATTCCTTTTTTTTGCAGAAGAATGTCGACAGGAAAGGTAAAAAAAATTTCGAACAATTGAAATTCAAGCAAAACCAATGTTGATTGTTAAAATTGTTTAATTCTTAATGTATTTTAAACTGGTTACAACATTTGGAGCTCTAGAATGTAATGCTGTTGTGAAGTTCATTTTGTTTGATGACATACTCATTTGGAACTTAAATTAGAAACGAACATTTTTTTTAAATTGAAATCTTTTTTAAAGATTTAACCGTGTGCGAAAGCTCACGAGAACAATCAGTTGAATATCGATATAAACAGTGATTAGTGTTCGTCCCTCAAAACCAACAAACAATTTTCTGAAAGACAAAGGTTAAGAATCCCCAATAAGGTATTTGATTGGGAACAACATCGCTGTAAAAAGAGAAATTAACAATCGGCAATCGGTGAACTAAACAAAATATCTATTTGTTCAAAATTAACATATTAAGTCACTCGTGGCTGCGAAAATCGTCCTGAAGTAGTGGTAAAGGTTTGCAGGTATATAAACTAAGCTTCCTTGGAAGAAACAGTTAGTGCTTTTAACAACATCTCTTCTTCTTTTTCTTCTTATGGCGCTACAGTCCGGGGTGGACCTGGGCCTCAACCAACATGCCTCTCCATCCAGCACGATGTTTCGCCAGCTGCCTCCAGTTGGGCACTCCAAGTTGTTTGAGGTTCTTCTCCACTTGTATGCACTTGTATGCGTTGTCCCAATGGCTCAGTTTCAAAGACTTTTAACAATATCATTGCAACCTCAATACACACAACATCATCATAAGAAAATCACTTCGAAAAGAATTTTCCCACTCTCATTTAAAATCAGTGTCAAATGCAAACACAATTCAATTATATATTGCATAATTCTAGGCTTATTTGTTTTTTTTTTTTGTTTTTAGAAATGTTACCTTTTTTTAGTCTGAATTCGGTTTTTCGATTTGTTTGATAAATTTTTCTATTTGATTGATCAACGTTGAACTTTGATTAAAATATCACAATTGCGGCAGTCCATATGTACACATCTATGTATGTACGTTTTACAATAACGTCGGAACCAAAGAAGCTTGTCACCTCAAATTACAACTACGTGCTCTAAGTGTGTAGATATATATCGACACCTTGAACATATAAAGGGATTGCCTTTTATATTTCGGGATTAGAGAGCAAAAACAAATATTAATCATTGAAAATAGCTGTATCCTTTTTCAAAATATTCCCCATTAGAATCTATACACTTTTGCATGCGTTTGAACTAATTGTCGAAGCATTTTTGCCACTCTGTTTGAGGTATCTCCAAAACATGCATTCTAAACGCATCAACCGCTTCTTCAGGTGCCGAAAAACGTTGACCTCTCATTTTATTTTTTACGTACGGGAATAAATAGAAGTCAATCGGTGCCAAGTCAGGACTATACGGCGGATAACTCATCAAATCGATGTTTTGAGTGCTTAAAAATGCAGTTGTTTGAGCCGATGTGTGAGAGCTCGCATTGTTGTGGTGAAGATTCGTCTTCGGCGGTTGGTTTTCCTAATTTCTTGGAAGACAACTGGCAAACAAATGGTTGTGTACCACTCAGAATTGACTGTTCTGCGTTGTTCCAGTTTTTCTGAAAAAACAGGCGACCATTTTTTTTTTTATAATTGACGCGTGCAAAAGGGGTTGCGAGTACCCTTAAGTGACCGGATCAAGTCACAGCGCGGGCCGAAGGTATAGAGGAAGAGAGGGAGAGGAGGTACCGATGCACATTGGTTTTAAATGCCTGTGGATTGTAATGAGGAGGAAAAATCGAGCTGGGAAGAGCATTCCAGATTCGTGTAGTGCGGCTAAAGAACGAGTCTCTGAATTCGACTGTACGTCCGAAAGAGGGCTTGAGGGTGAATTGGTGGGCATTCTTAGCGAGGCGTGTATTGCGGGTGAGTTCTTGAAGGGGAGGAATGCAACTGGCTAATTCATCTGAGCATTTCTTGTTAAAATAGCGATAAAAGAGTGACAATGACACGACATTACGTCGGTGTTCTAACGAGTCAATCGACTTCGCAATATTATTGTCTCCTATAAGTTTTATCGCTCGCTTTTGAATTCTATCCTGCAGGTGCAGGGAGGTCTTAGAAGCACCTGACCAAATAGGAGCGTTATACTCAAGTTTTGGGCGTATGTAGGCCTTATATATTATAGCCAGATCAGAAGGGGTGAAGTACCTCTTGCATCGTTTAAGGAAGCCTAGACATTTCGCAGCATTTTTGGCGACCTCAAATATGTGATCGTTCCAACTAATTGTTGGGCTGATACACATACCGAGGATGGAAAGTCTTTCGGTTTTAACAACACAAGTGCCGTCCATGGATAACGGCTGATTATTTTGTAATCGCTTTAACGACACTAGACAGCACTGTGTTTTGGAAGCATTAAATTCCACTCTATTCTTATTTCCCCAATCGATTATGCTGTCAAGGTCGGAATTTAATGTGCTTAACATACGCTGCCGTTCCGAGTCTAAGGCCGAAGTGGAGGGACGTGAGCCAAGGAACGAATATGAAAAGCTGAGGGTACTGTCATCAGCGAAGGAATGAATAGGATTAGAAGTAGCAGACAAGAGATCATTTATAAAAATGAGAAAGAGTGTCGGAGACAAAACAGAGCCCTGGGGAACACCAGCATTAATATGGTGAATATCAGACGTGAATCCATCCAAAACGACTTGTATTGAACAATTCGAAAGGTAATTTCTAATCCATTGAAGAAGAGACTCATCGATCCCAAAAGCACGCATTTTCGACAAGAGAGCCTGGTGCCAGACCCTGTCAAATGCCTTTGAAATATCAAGCGCAACAATCTTGCTTTCTCCTGCATTGTGCAAAGATTGGTTCCACTTTTCAGTGAGATATGCCATCAGATCACCAGTGGAACGGTTGCTTCGGAAGCATTACTGCCGGTCATTAAGATGCTTCCGGGACTCAAGATATTTCATAAGCTGACGGTTGATCAGCGTTTCCATGACCTTGGAGAGAAGGGACGTTAGTGCTATGGGTCGGTAGGAGGTGGGTGACGAACATTCGCCCTTTTTAGGGACGGGCAGTTTTCCACTTACTCGGAAAGAGCCCTGAAGAGTAGGACAGATGGAAAAGCTTACGCAGTGGTTTTGCCAGCGTAGAAGAACACCTCTTCAGAAGAACAGGGGGCATACCATCCGGGCCAGCGGATTTGTGTATGTTTAGATCTTTAAGTACTCTTGCTACTGTACGAGTGCGATGGATTGGCCGAATGGATTTGCCCCATAGAGAAATTTACGCTCTCAAGTACAGGCGGGGACAAAGTGCTATCTGGCAGCGTTGAGCTAGCTGCAAAGTGTGCAGCAAGCAGATTAGCTTTGTCCAAAGAGCTGACAGCTGGAATGTCATTGCAAATGAGTGTTGGGATCGAAGACGAGGCTGAATTCCTTATGTTTTTTACAAAAGACCAAAAGCTTCTGCTACCCTTGGGGCATTGTAGAACTTTTTGCCTCAACTTTTGGTCAAAGGAGAATTTAACACGTCTTATTAATGCATTGCAGTCATTACGGATCCGTTTGAACTTTTTCCGGGCTTCCTCAGAAGGGTTGGCTTCATAATCCCGGAAACTCAATTCTCTCATCCTGATAGCCTCTTTGCAGCTCAAGTCAAACCACGCGTTTGCCTTAGGCTTGATGCTCTTCACTCTGTGAGGAATGAAGGACCTCATGCCCAGCGAAATAATGTTTGTGATCGCATCAGTAGCGGCATCCACGTCACTATCGAGGAAGCATAGTGACCAGTTAAAATTCCTAAAGAAGTTGTTAAGTCCGCTCCAGTTGGCTTTCTCGTAGAGCCATACTGTTCTTTTCGGAATTTGTTCTCTAACTGTGTGGGAGGAGTACGAGAATTTGGCTGACACGACACAGTGGTCGGACGAGCCTAGAGGCGACAATATATTAATTGAATATTTTTCCGGATGAGAGGTGAGAAACAGATCCAAGGTGTTAGCGGTATGATCTGCAATGTCAGGTATTCGTGTTGGCTCATTCACAAGCTGGGTTAAATTATTTACCTCAGCGAAGATTTCAACATACCTTCCTTCGGGTGTTGTCTGGCCTGAATGTCGAAGCCAAGTGTACATTGAAATCGCCCGCAATAGCGGTTTCAGTGTGAGGATACAGGGATACAATTCTTGTGATGGAGTCGGACAGCGCATCAAACTCGTTATAAGTTGAGTTGCTGTCCATGTTTGGACTTCTATAAACAAAGCAGTAGTGGATTAAATGCTTACGGACAAAGAGTTTTAACCACAGAAAATTAAATTCCGGATTGGAACAGTGGCCATATTGTGGTTGAATTGGTAAGCAACATCACTACGCACATAAATGGCGAGACCGCGGTGTAAAAAGAATAAGGGCACCAAGCTATATCCAGGCAGGTTCAAATCCGATAAATCGGTATTCTCACCCACCTGTGTTTCACTCAGCGCCAAGACAGCTGGTTTATGGCGGGAGAGGTGGACGTAAACGGCAAAGAGATTAGTTCTCAGTCCGCGAATGTTGCTCACGTCAACACGAAATTGCCCCCTCATATCAGTCTTAGGCATGTGAAAACCAACTCCGACAATGCAGTTGGTGAAAGTGAGCAGAGTTCAGAAGTGTAAATTCTGCGTTTAGCTTCGCAAAACAAATCAATGTAGGTGTTATGCCCGTACATTGACTTGAATTGGTCCAGTAACAAATATTTACACTTCCGAATCCGCTATGTCAGATGTTAGGCAGACTCGGACATCGCACCAGCCCGTCTGGTAAATCAAACGGGAGTTGCGACCGAGAATGCCCAACAGTGTTTTGTGAAGGAGTGGGAGAGGGGGGAGCGGACCGCGTGTGCTCTACCAATGCACTTCACTGCACTACACTGCACTTTATATTAGGTTTTCTTTTTTCTTTTTTTGTTACACTCGCGGAGGTGTTGGGCGGACCGCGTTAATTGTTGTTTGTGTTTTTCGGCGCGAGGAATAATTAACTTTTTTTGATTTGAGTGCATGCAGCGACGACACGTCTGCATGCGTCGGAGGATGACACGGCACTTGTCGGCTTTGCTTGGAGTTGCTTCGTGCGCGAGCAATTTTTGTTGGATTTGTCTCAATTTGAAACACCCATACAGTCGGCTGCTGTTTACTTTCGAGATCATACGCGTAAATCCACAATTCCTCGCCTTTTTTTGAGCGATTGACAAATTGAGTGGAATCCAACGCGAACAAATTTTTGCGACGGTCAAATCTTCATGCAATATTGAAAGTATGCTGGTCCTGCCAATGCCAAAGGTTGTCTCAATCTCACAATAGGTAACATGTCGATCTTGCAATATCAGTTGGCGCACAGCATCAATGGTTTCCGGAAGAACAACTTATTTTAAGCAACCTTCAAGAAATTCGTCTTGGAGTGAACTACGACCTCGGGTGAATTCACCATACCATCGATAAACACTGGTCCTTGATGGAGCTTCATCGCCAGGAATTGAATTAAGTTCATCGATGCACTACTGTTGAGTTATTCCACGTCGAAAGTTGTGAAAAATTTTCACGATTTAATTCCATTTTTTGGGCGAGATAAATCTTTTAAGTTACTGTAAACAACACAAATAGCGCTCGTATGTCAAAACGTTCTGAGTACTGAGTTCTGAGTATAATCTCAAAAATGTCACACTTTACGATAGAGCTGGTAGTTGGCAGATTGCATCACTAGGGTTGCTTAATCCCAAAATATAAATGGCAACCTTCGAACGTATCATTTTTTTAGCTTATGTTCATAGTCAGCGAATGTTTGAGAGAAAAATCTTAGGGAATATGAAATTTCTTTTGGACACGTAAATAAACAAATACATTTTCCTGTAATTAATTAATTGAAAATGAATACGTGGTTTAGTATCTCCCTTGATTTTGATATTATCTTATCAGTACTTCGTACTATAGCCTGAATTTTGAATTACCACCGGACATCGCCTATCCATACTCTCTACAAGCTTCTGATATCGACTCTTCGGAATGGAATACCAAGCTTCTTCTATTCCTTCCCATAAGTCATAATCGTTCTTGTAGTTTTGTTTCCCAATTTTAAGCTTTACATCATGCCACAAATTTTCGATAGGGTTGGGATCGGGAGGCCAGTCAAGAACATCAATACTTTCCCGCAAAAACCAATCTTTCACCACTTCAGCAGAGTGCCTTGGGTCATTGCTATGCATGAAGATCCAATTTACCGGCAAAGACTCGAAAGCGTAGGGCTCCATTGCAGTTTTCAGTTTATCGAAATACTGAAATTTGTCCATCTTGCCATTCATCCTTACAATAGGTCCAACTCCATGCCAGGAAAATGCACTTCAGATCATGACATTACACCCACCATGCTTAATAGTGTTTTGGGTGTACTTCGGATACAAAGCTTTACTTATTGGGCAATGTACAAATGTTTTTCCGTTTGGGTCAATTCTATTCCACTTTGTCTCATCACTCCACAGTATCCTTTTCCAAAATTGCAGGTCCTTATTCTTTTGAGTTCTTGCAAATAATGAACGCTTTTTTATATTATTTTTTTTTTTGGAAAGAAGTGGTTTCTTCCTGGAGATGCGTCCAAATAGGCCAGCCTCATTTAATCTCTTTCGAATGGAATGGCTGGAGATGTTTAAGCCAAATTCCTCCCAGATATAATTTCATATCTCGCGCAATGGCTTGAAAGGATCCTTTTTGCTCTTCAGCATAATGGTTCTATCCATCAGAAATCTTGGTCTTGGATGATGATTTTTTTAAAGATTAAATTCATCTGATCTTCTTTTACCAGTTTAATAGCGTTATAAACCATTTTTCTGAGCATTTCAATTGTTCGGCTATTTCAGCTGTTTTTTTGCGGTCCTGATAAAGAGCATAAATTGAGCTACTTTCTTTGGAAGTGCATTGCTTAAAAAATTAAATTGAACACTATTTAAAAGTTTAATAAAACAAAAAATATAAGACTACACAAATTATTTGGAGAGATATTTCAATTACCAGGTTTGGTGCTATTTTCGTGTCCAGACAAAAAGATCACTTCAAAGAATGAAGCAACAGATTTGACATATGAGCTCATTGATAACGGTACAATTTTGTCTTCGCAATCTATTGGGGCATAGAGGAAATCAGAGGCATGCATAAAAGTTTGCTTTACATCGTTTAAAATAAAATGAGCACAGTATAGTACAGTTAAAATGTAAGATGAACATTTTGTTTCGTCGTGTGCTATATACACAGGCCGACATAATTCATCGTACGACGTTCAAAAACGCTCATTTTCAGCATCAAATGTGTTTGGTAAAATAATGGATTATATTTCAAGATTGTAATGAAAAACAAAGATTATTTATGTACAACAGAAAATTCAGTTTTAAATTTTTAGACTTTATTTGAAATAAATAACAAATTTATAATTCATTTAAACGACAAAACTCATCGTACGCCTGCTAAAAAGAATTCGTTATTACACCGCAGTAGTTTGCTAGTAGCTTGTCGGACCTCCACGGAATTTGAGAACAGCTTTCAGTCTACTGGGCATTGAGGAAACCAGCATCTGGGTGAAATCTCCGGGTACCCTATTCCATTCTATTTGCAGAGCTTCCTTGAGTGTTGCCCTTGAAGTTATTGTGTGCCTGTGCAGCTGTTTCTCTAGGAAGTCCCGCAAATGCTTAATGGGGTTTAAATCTGGACTCTGTGGAGGATAATAAAACGGCCTCGGAGCACAGTACAATAACCACTCGTTGATTTTTCTAGCTGTGTGCTTAGGGTCGTTATCCTGCTGAAATATCCAGCCAGGATTCAACCCCAATTTATCCACCGATGACTTTAAGTTCTCCCTCAGTATATCCAGATACATGTGCTGGTCCATATTTCCTTCTATGAATACCAGCTTCCCCACACCGGACCAAGCCATGGACCCCCAAACCATAACACTGCCTCCACCATGTTTAATCGTTCTTCGGAGATTTTTATTTCCAATGCTGTACCTCTCTTTCGCCATACTTTCGATGGACCATCGTGGTCGAAAAGGTTGTATTTACTCTCATCAGTGAACAACACTTTCTTCCAAAACGACAAATCGTCATCTTTGTGTAAATTTGCAAATTCCTTGCGCTTCCTCTGGTTGGCACCACTTATCGACGGCATCTTCTGTGGTGTTCTCGCATAATATCCATGTCTATTTAGGGTTCTTTGGATCGTGCGCGTGCTGACTTCTTTGTTGTTTCCGGTTTCCGACACTTTGTTTTTTATGATGGTACAATTATTTTTTGGCTCTTTGCGAAAAGTGACCCGTTCATCTCTTGCGGTAAATTTGCGTGGTCAGCCTGATCTACGTACGCACGTACTCAAAACTTATTGATTTTTTTTATAGGTTTCTGTAATATACTGAATGGTTGATTTACTTTTTCCAACGCATTCAGCAATTTCTGCCAATGATTTTTTATTATTCAAGTACAAATTCACTACAACTTGTCGAAAATCTACAAAAGTTTATTTTTTGCGCTGTTTAGCTGACATGATCACTTCTCGGAGCAAGGTAAGTTTATACACCAAACACTGTTTCAAGAATATCATCATTCTTGTGCAAAATAAATAAATAAATACAATTTATTATAATAGAAACAGGGGAAATTTAACGGAAACAAGTAGCGTACAATAAATTATGTCGTTTGTTTGCTCCAGTTTATATTAATTCTTATGACTTCATGGAGTAATAAAGGAGGAAGCAAAGCTACACATGGATGATAAAATGCAATAAGCTATTGAAATTAGGAATGCAGAAAAAGAAAACTTTCATCCACATTTATAGGAAATATTTGGATTTTACCTGTCGTGCTATGAATTAGGTCGGCCTGTGTATGTGGCCATAGCGGTATATGCCTATTCTTGAAATTAAAAACAATAAACAATTTTATTGACGATAATTTATTGAGAAAAATTTAATATAAATCTTACAAAAAATGGATGACATTTAATATATACAAAAATAATATGACAAACAAAGTACTCTAGACATTCGATGCATAAAATCAAAAACAATCAAAACAAACTAATTCAGTATCAGTATCTATAAATCAGTAAATAAAATGGCTGCAAGTCACAGTGTTGCGCGTGTGCACTAATTCATTCGTTTTGTAGCCTTTCTCAATTTCACTGCATTTGATTTGGGTAACAGGGTTGAAATGGGTCTGCCCTTCGATAACATTCGCACAGGACCCTCAGGTGACTTAGATAAAGGTGAATAGATTTAACACATACTATGAAAATGAAGTGACAAAATAACAAATGGACACATGGTTCGCATGCATGTGCATTGTGTATATGTGTTGTGTTCGAAAGAGTAGAGATTTGGTGATTTTATGTCAAAACCATACCGAAACGTGAAAACAAACAAAAACAAAAAATCAAATAAAAATTCCTTATGAGAGAAGTATTGAACTATTTTGTTTAAATTAATTCTTATGTAAGTAAAGTTGAAGTGTGCGCGTGTGTGAAGTTGATTGAAAATCGTGATCCTTTCAGTTGCTTCTTTTCCAAATATAAAACTAAGGCTAAAAATGGTTCTTATGACTTCGCGATTTCTATGTAGTATGTATGCAGATTTGTGTGTGTATATGTATGGGATATATATGCATGTGTGCGTGTGTTATGTGGGCCTTAGAAATGTTCTGCTGTTTTAGGCAAAAGAGAGCGAAATGCCACGTGTTCTTGTTTGATTAGATGGGTGTCTATTTCTTCTTTAGACTGATTAATGTGTCGGGAATTTCGTTGAGGAAGTTCTGGAAAGAAAAAGTTAAAAAATATTTTAAATTAATTAAAATTAAATACGAAAAAATACATTCTAAAAAAATAAAATTTGAATTTTAGTTTTATTCAATTATAATTTGAGCTTGCGGGCTTGGCAACTCTAAATACCTATTTTACACAAATGTTTCAGTGTCCAGCTTTAAATATTACTCAATCCAATGGAGATGCTCGTTGTAAAACATTAAAATTTTGAATACACAGAAGGCGAACAAAATGTTTATCGATTTTCTATTTTCATGCAAAAGAGACAAACACTTCGTCTTAGAATCGTACTCATCTCTTAAGAGGATGGCGGTTAGATGAAGTCATACCGCGTACTGGGCTTATATACATCGTATTCAGGGCGACGAAAGAAAAGATTCTCTACTAAAACAATTCAAGAAATAATAATTGTTGGCGCTACAGTCCAAAGGGGGACCAGAGCCTAGCTTGCTCATCAACTACTCGTGTTGTTCGCGCTACTGCTCTCTCACGAGTAGAAGAGACCTACAGTTTTTTGCCGACTCCGAACGGCGAGATTTGAGAAGCTTTCTTAGACAGTTATTACTCTTTGAGACAGTTATTACTCTTTGAGTGAGTGAGCAACTCGAAAGAGGTGGTGCCGTGAAAAATTCGAAAAATTGGTGTTGAGCTGGGAGTCGAACCTAGACCCTTCGGCGTGTGAGCGTCGCACTGTACCCACTACACCACGGCGACCACAATAGAGTTCAAGTAGTAGAAATAAAATAAGAAGTGCTACGAAAGTGCGGAGGGAACTAATGTTTGCAAATCAATAATTTAGCCTTGAAGGGACCAACAACCCTATCAAATGAGGAGAAGTTACTGATCACTGCCTAATGGATCGGATGTCTTTCAATGTACAGCACTGTTCAAAATAACAACACCATTTTCAACTTTTTTTACTATTATGCCATTAAAAAGGTCCCGTTACCGGAAATGCAACCGAATTTAAATTGTGCAAAATACTAGCACCACGTCATTCTGAAGAGCGTTTTCGAAGTGTATACCAGTGTTCCGATTTTTCATTGGCTTAAAACTACTCTAACTCTACTCATATTATTGTAGTTACTAAAAGACAATATTTCAAAAGTACAGCGTTGTTAGTTAAATAAAATGGGTCGTGGTGAGCATTGTATTCCCGAGAAACGTGCCTTAATAAAGAATTGCTTTTTGAGGGTGAAACTTAAAAAAAAGTGAAATTGTTGGGTGTTAAAATTATCAAAAGGAAAAAAAACTGAAACTAACCCCCGCCGATGAACGATAAATAGTATGATTAGTCAAACGTAACCCGTTTATGAATGCTAGGAGTTAAATTCACCCGAGGCGACATCAACAATAAGAAGGTTGTTAAAGAAGAATTTACCTGCCAGAAGTCCCAGAAAAGTATCACTATTATCAAAAATCAACCTACTAAAACGAATCAAATTTGCGAAAGAAAACCTGAACTGGGAATCTTCTAAATTTCTTCTTCTTCTTTTTCTTGTGGCGCTTCAGTCCGGGGTGGACCTGGGCCTCAACCAATATGCATCCCCAGCCAGCACGATCTTTCGCCAGCTGTCTCCAGTTGCGCACTCAAAGTCGGTTGAGGTCCTTCTCCACTTGTGTGCGCCACTTTAGTCTAGGTCGTGCTCTATTGCGTTGCTCCAATGGGATGGATTCAAAGACTTTTCGGGCCGGAGCAGTGGTACCCATACGCTCTACATGGCCTAGTCATCTTAAGCGTTGTATCCGTTGTATCCATAGTCAAGTGGTCTTGACTATATGACTTTGGGCCATTTCAAGGACATGAAAGAACATTGCATCAGTATTTTTCTTTTTCTGCTTAATAAACTGTTTTGAACTTCTTTGGAATGTAGATTTAAAATGCTTTGGATCAGGAACATTGGTAGGATTTGAAAAATAATTGGGAAACAAGCGTCACTCCTCAAAATTGAACATGATAAATAATGTAGAGAAATATTTACAAAGGATGGCCGCCGTGGCGTAGTGGGTAGTGTGCGACGCTCACACGCCGAAGGGTCTAGGTTCGACTCCCAGTTCAACACCAATTTTTCTAATATTTCATGGCACCACCTCTTTCCAGCTGCTGACAACACTCAAAGAGTAATAACTGTCTAAGAAAGCTTCTCAAATTTAGCCGTTCCGAGTCGGCAAAAAACTGTAGGTCCCTTCTACTCGTGAGAGAACAGTAGCGCGCACATTGCTGTAGTCTCGTAAACTTTAATGATTACTTTTCATGTTCAAAAAGATGCTTCGAGATTGAATCTGTTAGTGAATTGAAAATTGAATTGGAAAGCACACATTAAAGCGGCGAAATCGGATATGCTGTAAGTAATACGGAAAATGTATACACGAAATACAGAGCTAAACAGAAAGTTTTGAAACAACTGCTACGATTCCACCAAAGGCGAAATATTTTTCAACGATCAACAAATTTTCCTGAAGACTCATGACATCAGATTGCATCGTTGCAAGTCCTTGACTTCGCCACAAATTGTTGCGCATGTCCAGAAAATGTCGGCACATCATTAAATCTTATATCAAACCAACCTCCGCTCCGGCAAACCTAAAATTATTTGCTTTGGATACCGAAACTCAACTATTCCCTGCCAGGCGTGAGCGGACTTTTTTAGAATTCGCCGCTTACGTAAACAAAGCCCCGTAATTAATCACATTGCAATAGACTCACTTAAGGCAGCGCCGACAAGCGAGTCCTCATTATATTATGAGCTTACACCCTAACACCGTACTTACGTAAACAGGTGGAGTATATTCCGAGCCGCCAAAGTCCGCCCACTTCGCGAGATTAATTGATGGAATCACGCCGCTCTTGCAGGGTACCCTCGGATTGCTGCAATTAGGAGAACGGTCATAAATTACGTCTTCGAACAATTACCCAACCATCTGCCGAACGCGGGAGTTCACTTACATTTCGTGATCGGGAAGCACCATCGGGTAGATTTGGATAGTATCTATCAAGTCGGTGTTATCGCAGATTAGACGCGAAAGCTTGGCCTTTCTAATTTCCTGCAGCTGCTCGGGCGTGAATGAGGACGGCTGGTTCGGCAGTTCGTACCAGAAGCGATCACCGCGTCGAATGTAGCTCATCTGGGTGGCGATGACACAAGCGAAAGTCGGTCCCAACATGGAGCCGGGCAGCGACTTCTCCGACACACCGCCAGACCATAGATCAATGTCAGCTGGATGTCTGAAAATAAATGTGCGCAATTCAATGTGTGCCCCAGCGTCGATCAGCTGCAAAGAGACACTTACTCAAAGATACTCTGGTAACGAATAATTGTCTCATTTGGCATGGAACCGAACATTTCGTCCCACGTGTTGGAGGTCGGCAGACCGCAGAACTTTCTGAACTCCATGTAGCCGGGCAAACCGAACTCACGACCGCGCTGCATGTTGAACGAGACCAAGTCCATGCCGAATCTAGCACCTTCCTTTTTGAATAAATGATTCGTGACTTCTTGGGTGATTGAGTCATCCATGGCTTGAGCAACTTGATTCATCAGGCCCATGAAGTATTCATCCAAGACACCCGCGCGGTACAGATCGTATGGGCGGCGGATCAGATCCGACAGTCTCTTGGATGCAATGAATTTGTGCGCCTTCGACCATCGCTCCACGGCAGTCGGCAGCAGTGAGTGGCCGAAGCGGAAGGCTGCCCCCGAGAAGGCATCAATGATGCCCGGATTGACTTTCGGGTCGTACCCGTCCCAGTAGCCGTCTTTCTGTAGGACCAAACCGAACTTCTCCATGATCTCTTTGCCCAGCAAAATGGGCAGGAATTCATTGAATGTGACGTGCTGCACGATGGCGATGTTGATGCGTCGTGCCTCCTGGAAGAGGGTTTCGTCGTCCCAGTGCTTGTTCACAGCGGCCAGGCCAGTCGCCAGGCGGTTGTGTTCGCGTGCCATCAGCGTGTGCATGCAGGTGAGGACCAGCTGCTCGTTGACTCGCACCTCGCCGCCTTCAAAGCAGTACATGCTCTTGTTGGGTCTGGTGCAGCCCTCATCGGGGATGTCGAGTTTCAGTGGAAGCAGGTCCTTCAGTCCGTACTCCTGGAAGACAGGGTTCATGCGGAGAAGACCTCCGTACCCGGTGCGCAGTTTCCTTGCGAATTTCTCCGTCGACCCATAGACTGTGTTGGCATCAATGACGCCCGTCAGTGTATTGAACTGCTGGCGGGAACCTGTGGGAGAGAACATTTTTTTTATTTCAAGTGTGTTTGTGTGCAAACATTGTGCATATGTTAGAAGCACGCCAGCTTAGATCCAAAAAGATCGGAGTACTCAAATTTGTAAATAAGATAACGAGTACGTAGCAGAGCCGCCCTTGAGTGTGTTAGTTGATAAAGTGGATCGATCATCAGTCGAACAGAGGAGAGATCATTTTTTGGGAGTGTTCCGCGATAATAGTTTATGCCAGTAAGCATCAGTTAGTTCTTTGAAGTTTCATATTTCAACACTGCCAGTTGTGGGAACAAAATTACCAACCCTCCAGCATGGTATGAAAAATCACCTTGCACCGGCACGTTAATGGTAAGTTAAGCGGGGTCTGCGTTGCATCACAGTGGCGGTGGGAACAACTGCGAGGAAGTTTAACAACGGTAATCGAATACGACCTGATGCAACCCAGAAGGGCATTCGCACTGTGGTCTGCTTGCGCAAGAAACAAACCGAATGAATCAATGGCGTTAAGCGCAAAGTGAGGAAAAGACTGTTGTCGCTGGTTTCTTAAGACAGTAATTTTTGATTTGTAAATGTGTAGATTTAAGACGCAATTTAATGCCTGAAGAATCTTAAAATCAAACTCTCTGGGACGATGCAGTAAAGGACACCGGCGTTTAAGATGTCACACAGAAGTGAGAAACAACCTCAATCCACTAGTTGTGCTGGACTGAGCATGGCAAGAGCGTGATAGTGGAGTTGGAGAGGCAAGTTAGTTGACACGAAGAAAAAGAGGAATACAATGCGTTGGAAATTCAACATTTCCTGTGAATTTAATAAACGTGCAGCGCGAGGATGGCCTTTAAGGATTTGAAAAGAAACAGTACGACAGCAAATGAAGACACTGTCAAAAGAAATAAATTTACAAAAATAGTTTGCTAACAATAGTTTCGCGGGTGAACAAAATGAGCGTAAATTTAAAAATTAGAATTAATTGCATTCAATGGTGTCAACGAGTGAATACTCGTATAACGATTGAACAAGTCCTCTGCACACATGTAGTTCAATAAAAAGCAACGAGCAACAGTAAGTAGCCTCAAAGTGTGATGGCGCTTTTGTCTCAAAATAGAACTGAGACCTCGTAGTTGGTTACTACACACATTTCTGGACTCCTTATTTTGTTTTGAGCGCAGAAAATGGAACAAATGAATATAATTTTTTATTTTTTATTAGGAAATCGCACACGAAGTTGTAGAGTCACTCTTCTTTCGATGTTTCTTAAATTTATTGAGCCACGGCCAAGTACTTCGAAAACGTTGGAATGCGACAAGTATTCACGATGTGGCATCAACAGCAGATTGACGTTTTCTGAAATAGCCGAAATAGTAGTTTGTATCCTGTATTAGTTAGAAGCGGAGATATAGCTGTGTGCGGAAAGGTTGTGGCTTCAGCTCTCTCTCTACAATACACAAACGTGTGATTTCAAGCTATTCCTTTCGTGACTATCGACGAAACATGGATCCACTGGTACACCTGTTAAGGTAAGCAAATGGCTTAAACAGAGACTTTTCCCCATCGAACGTCCCCCAAAGCAGGCGGAAACTCAAACTCAACAATAGGTATTCCTAAACTTTACATTGACGTGGCGATTAACATCAACAACAAAAGACTGTGCTTCACAGTCACCCCCGGCATGTTATCCACACTAGGTACTCATTTTTTCGAGATAAAATTGTCTGTCGTGAAGCACGCCCAAAATGCATATTCTGCACCAAATGCATATTCTGATTGAAAAACCTATTGAGCCTCACCGCTGAGGAAGATTTGTCGATGAAAAACAGCAGCAATTGCAAAAGTGGCAATACTTAAAATGGTCGGCTTAAAAAACGGCTTTAATTCTTAAACCAACTTGATCTTGTGCGGGGGTTAGCCAAAAATTATTTTTAAGAAAATTTACAACTAAGCTTTGCTATATCAGCTAAGTATTTAAATATGAAGTTGTCAAATATCTCTTGTTCGCAGTAGATGGTAGAATTAAGCATCTGGCCATATGCAAGCAGCTCATAGTGGATGATTCCCTTCCAATCCCACCAAACACACAGCAAAACCTTCCTAGCCGTCATTCCGGCTTGGCCACTGTTTGGGACGATTCACCGGCCTTTAACCACAACCGTTTTCGCTTGATATTGTCGAATGTGATCTATGTTTCGTCACCAGTCACCGCCCACTTCAATAACGGATCAAGTTCGTTCGGTTCCAGCAGCATATCTCAAGCTTTGATTCGGTCCAGAAGGTTTTTTTGCGTCAAGTCATGCGTTACCCAAACATCAGGCTTTTTTTGGTATCCAGCCTTCTGCGGATGGTTTAAAATGGTTTGATGACTAACTCCCATCTCCTGGCCGATGTCACGAGATGTCACATGCCGGTCTAACTCGATGATTTCCATAATTCGATCGGTATTCGTCGTCACAGGTCTTCCGTCGCCTGGCTTATCCATGGTGTCGTTATCACCGGCTCTGAATCGTCGAAACCATTCTACCGCGGTTCGAAGTGATAGAGTACCATCCCCCAAAACACCATTAATCTCACGGAACGTTTCTCTAGCGGATTTGCCTTAAAAGAAGGAAAACTTTAATACAGCGCGAATTTCGGCGTTAGTGAACTCCATATTTACACGTCTACAACTATTGAACGCAATATCCAAACCAATCATGCATAGCGTCGTTTTATAGGTAATGTCAAGACCTTTCGAATGATGTATAGTATTGCCAGATACGAGCTGTACCGCGTTATACATAGCCGGAAAATTCAAAAGACAAAAAGGCGAGAAAAGGGGAGATATTTGACAACCTTATACTCGTATGTAACGCTAAAGCTTTTACAGTTGTGTGCATATTAATTGGAACAATCACTTTTTTTTAAATTTTTTTAATAGTAAGCTTGTATGTTTTTTCAAATATTTTGCTAAGTTTAAGTAGGCTATATGTGGTCGCCGTGGCGTAGTGGGTAGAGTGCGACGCTCATACGCCGAAGGGTCTAGGTTCGACTCCCAGCTCAACACCAATTTCTCGAATTTTTCACGGCACTATCTCTTTCGAGCTACTGACAACACTCAAAGAGTAATAACTGGCTATGAGAGCTTCTTAAATTTCGCCGTTCGGAGTCGGGAAAAACTGTAGGTCCCTTCTACTCGTGAGAGAACAGTAGCGCGCACAACACGAGTAGTTGATGAGCAAGCTAGGCCCTGGTCCCCTTTTGGACTGTAGCGCCAACAATTATTATTATTATTAAGTAGGCTATGGATTATATGCTCTATTTTGAAGGTTTTTGTTAGTCATTTAAATTAATTTGCCTGTTCTAAGAGGTAAGTTGCTGTTTTTTTAGGAAAAAAAAAATGAAATCATACAATTTCGAACATTGCTTTTTGAGACTTCATCATCATATTCCAAAAGAGAAGAGGGCACAAGTCATTGCGTTAGATGTAAATGCTGGGAAAACCTTCCGAGAGATTTCAGCTGTCATTGGAGTTTCAAAATCCAGTGTTTCAACGATTATTGCTCAACACAAGGTCACTGGATCAATTGAAAGGGTCATTGCGGGTGGAAACGCAACAAAAAAAAGTGATAAGAAGTAGTATAATCAAACCTGGTAAGACAAGTTGACCTGCAATGGAAGTGGACAGGTAGATGCGTCTACAGTCCGTAGGCATCTTCTTAAAGTTAAGCGAAAAGCAACAAAGCTTTTGAAGAAACAGCTCTTGACCGAAAAAATGAAGTAGGAGCGATTAAATTGGGTTAAGGAACATGAGAAATGGATAGTGGACAAGTAGAGGAGAGTTGTGTTCTCGGATGAGAGTCACTTTTAGGCCCAAGGATACCAAGTAAATGTTGGCAGAAAAAGTCCCAAAGAAAAACTTCGACCCGGCCATATCGTTCAAGCAAATTCAATTTTCCAACAGGATCTTGCTCTGGGCCACAAATAAAAAAAAACTAAAACAGTATTTTGTAAACCACATAATCAATGTACTGAATTGGCCTGGCAGCTCGTCTGACCTCAATCCAATTGAGAATCAGTGGGTAATTACCGAAGGAAGGCTCCGAAGAGTTACTGCACCACAAAAGCTAATCCGATTTCGTCTATTAATTTTAATTTAATTTTTAAATGTATTTTTTATTGTTGTCTTTCGTCTATTATTGATATTTGGTTTCGTGACGAAGAAATGAAGAAATTAAAATAGATGCGAACGACTTGTTTCAAAGCCAAAAGGAGTCTACGCACTCATAAAAGCCTAGGGAGGCCATATAAAGTATTAAAATTAACTAGTGTTACTTTTTGTTCTGATTTTAATAGAAAATTTCGTTTGTCCTAATTAATTTCCACACGACTGTAAGTGCGAAGTGGGCTGCAAAAAAAGATCGACGGTTGCCTTTAAGTGAAATTACTTGTTAACACTAATAACTTGCAAGTGTTGTTCAAGTGTGTTTTTTTTTTCATCATTAAAAAAACATGTATAAGTATTGCCCATCTAAAGCTATAAATTTCTTCTTATCCCTCGGTACTTAGGGACCTTATGCAAAATGATCTTTCGCTCCTTTCAAAGTGGACGAGCAAAAATGGACTAAGCATCAATGTCAAAAAACAGAACTAGTTCTCTTCACCAGAAAATATAAAGTTGTCAACATGGGGAACCACCGACCATTAGCGGCCAGCAATGCTCTTTTTCCGAGACAGCAAAGTTCCTAGGACTTACGCTGGACAGGAAACTCAGCTGGAAGGCAAATATTGCCGAGCGCGCCCGCAAAGCCACGGCTGCACTCTACGTTTGCAGAAGGGCTATTGGGTCTAAATGGGGTATCCATCCGCACATGATGGCCTGGATCTACACGGTTGTGGTGCGGCCTATTTTACTATATGGCGTTGCAGTTTGGTGGCCTGCACTAGACACAGCCTCCCACTATAACACTATCAGAAAAGTCCAGCGACTGGCCTCCATATGTATCTGCGGTGCTCTAAGAACCACCCCATCACATGCATTGGACGTCACTCTCAACTTTATGCCCATAGATCTGTTTGCCCAATAGGCGGCGGCTAGTACAGTCATAAGACTGATCTCCTCCCACGTGTCCCACGGACACTCAAGAATCCTTTAAAGAGTAAACTTTGTATACCAAAACCTGGACTATGCGGCGCCGAAGGTCTTTTTGACACAGAATTTCCGCACTATGATCCCTGATCGAGACGGCGAGAACCTACGGCTGACGCTACGTGCATCTACACCGGTGGATCAAAAACAAACGAAGGCGTTGGTTGCGGAGTCTACTCTGAGGATCTGAACCTTAGTCTGAAATTCAGACTTCCCAATCACTGTAGCGTGTTCCAAGCTGAAGTAATGGCCATTCGCCAAGCATTGTCTTGGCTCAAGAGGAATAGAATACCCTTAGCTGATATACTTATAGTCAGGCAGCACTCAGGGCCCTGGAGTCTGTCTCAACAAACTCCAAGACAGTCATGAACTGCCGCACATCCTTAGCTGAGATGGCTGAGCAGTTCAATATACGCCTGTGCTGTGTGCCAGGTCACAGAGACATTCCGGGCAACTGTCAAGCAGACGAATTGGCCAGAACACGATCACCTCGCTATCCCTCTCGCCACATGCAAGTTAGAACTGCACTTGAACGCGATCCATCAGACTAATCAAAGGTGGTCTAACCATAGCATTTGTCGCGTCTCCAAGGAGGTGTGACCTTCTCTTGAGCCCAAACTCTCCAGACTGCTACTATCGCTCAAAAGATCAGACATAAGCCTGGTCATGGGAGCCATAACCGAGCACTGTCTAATCGGTGGAGCATGCTAGCAGGCTACGGCCTACATAACCTCAATAAAACCCCTCCCGCCGACATATTAAACTTTATCATCGGTTCCAGCTGGTTTTAGGTTCTTCCCACATGGTGTGGTAGCACAATGGTCCTGTATGGGACTAAGTGCATTCATCAGCCACCTTAACCTACCTACCTACCTACGCTACAATTGAATGATATGGTGTTTTCCCGTACCCGAAACAAACAACACAAACCAACACAATGTCAGTTCCCGTACACTCTTTCGAGAGAGTAAAATATTTCCCCTCCCTGCCCATTTTAACACAAGAAATTTTTGTGGGCAGGTTGTTGGTTTTCTGCCAGATTACTTGATGTGCGTACAAAAAAAATAAGCATAGACCCATTATCTTTGTGTATGTGTCTCAAATTTTGTTTCTTTTTTGTTTTCTGTAGCGCAAAAGTGAATTTGAAATATTTTAATGGCATACTTTACACATTTGGTTTAGATGCGTACCCGTACTTTGCCTCTTTCTCAGAGTGATTTACCCCCAACTCCTTAACAAATGACAGACTTTAGAGTTTGGTACAGAAAGTATTGAAACACACCTTCAAGCTGAAATGACGGACAATGACAGTACCTTTTCAATGCTTGCTCCAATGGAAAAATAACATAATTTCTTAGCAAACCGCACAACTTAAGTTATTTGGTATACCCCCTGTTCTTCTGAAGAGGTGTTCTTCTACGCTGGCAAAACCACTGCGTAAGCTTTTCCATCTGTCTTACTCTTCAGGGCTCTTTCCGAGTAAGTGGAAAACTGCATTTGTAAAGCCCGTCCTTAAAAAGGGCGAATGTTCGTCACCCACCTCCTACCGACCCATAGCACTAACGTCTCTTCTCTCCAAGGTCATGGAAACGCTGATCAACCGTCAGCTTATGAAATATCTTGAGTCCCAGAAGCTTCTTAATGACCGGCAGTACGGCTTCCGAAGCAACCGTTCCACTGGTGATCTGATGGCATATCTCACTGAAAAGTGGAACCAATCTTTGTACAATGCAGGAGAAAGCAAGATTGTTGCGCTTGATATTTCAAAGGCATTTGACAGGGTCTGGCACCAGGCTCTCTTGTAGAAAATGCGTGCTTTTGGGATCGATGAGTCTCTTCTTCTAGGCCTCCTTAAACAATGTAAGAAGTACTTCACCCCATCTGATCTGGCTTCAATATACAAGGCCTACATACGCCCAAAACTTGAGTATAACGCCCCTCTTTGGTCAGGTGCTTCTAAGATCTCCCTACACTTGCTGGATAGAATTCAAAAGCGAGTGATAAAACTTGTAGGTGACAGTAATATTGCGAAGTCGATTGACTCGTTAGAACACTTTTTTACCGCTATTTCAACAAGAAATGCTCAGATGAATTAGCCAGTTGCATTCCTCCCCTTCAAGATTTCACCCGCAATACACGCCTCGCTAGGAATGCCCACCAATTCATCCTCAAGCCCTCTTTCGGACGTACAGTCAAATTCAGAGACTCGTTCTTTAGCCGCACTACACGAATCTGGAATGCTCTTCCCACCTCGATTTTTCCTCCTCATTATAATCCACAGGCATTTAAAACCAATGTGCATCGGTACCTCCTCTCCCTCTCTTCCTCTATACCTTCGGCCCGTGCTGTGACTTGATCCGGTCACTTAAGGATACTCGCAACCCCTTTTGCACGCGTCAATTATAAAAAAAAAATTTAGCAAATACCTCTCCGTCATATGCGTATAAATGTCAAAAAACCTTATCAAATATCGCGTTGTTCACCGCGGCATAACAAAACACTAAACTAAAAAGCCCTTCCACGAACTTCTGTCAAAACAAGCTGCTTCAATAGAAATACTCTTAAAAGGCCTCTTATGAAGCTATAAAAGCTATTCAGAGTACAAAAGTCAGTTGGGCGATGAGCAAACATTCAAATTTCTTTGTTTGCTGTGAGTTTAACACTTCGATTCAGATGCCTCGCACTTCACGTCAAACTAAAGCTCAAATACAGGCTTCCAAAAGCGCGGATTCCAATGCTCGTATCTAAACGAGAATTTCCTTCAAATCGAGTTTATCTCAAAATAATTTACAAAAAGTTTCCATTCGTTGAGTTAAACTCCCCCAAACCACTGGTAACCAGTAAAGCGTTAACGTGTGACTAAACACCGTCAAGCTACATTTACTCCCCGACCATGCGGTTTGGCCGACCCACCGGAAAACCGAAGGCAGTCGTAATTTTCTAGACTACTGCACTCACCCAATCTGCATCCCGGTCTCGGTGAAGGAAATCCACGGACAAAGTCAATGCACTTGACATTAAACAGGCGATAGAAGTAGTCGTCATCTGGGACACGAATCTCATTGCAGTAGGGGTGCTTCAAATGCAGCGGCCGCTTGCAGCATTCCTCGGGATCGTTGCGGTTGATTGGGTCTAAATGCCAGAAAAGAATTAATTCTCTGCCAATGTTCGAGATAGTTGGTGAACTTACCTAGTGGTGTGCCGGTCAGTGTAAAGTCATGATCCATGAACTGTCCCCATGCGATAACCATCACAGTGCCGGCATGGTCGTGATATCCGTCGTCGGGGTGCATGGTTCGCGAGACCACACGTGAAATTGGTAGGTCGCGACCAGTGACGGAAATTCTGGGCGCATTTATGCCGTCGGCGTAAAGTGGTCCGATGAGACGCTGGAATGGCGCCATTGTGGCGCCCCATGTTGGGTGTTCGATGTTGTTACAGAGACCATCGAATCGGCGGTACTTACCTGGGCGGCATTCTACGCCGGAAAAGAATGGCGGACAAACTTCACGAATGAGGGTTTTTGATGTGTCGATTGTTGGGAGGCCTTTTTCGATTTCTTCGTACGATAGTCCGTAGCTGCAGGAGAAACAAAAGAACCGGGAATATTTAGTAGAGGTCTTCGAGAGCAGAGGATGGTAAATATTAAATCTGGGAGAATGGATGACCGGCGTTTGGTGGACATTTGGTCGTGGAATGTGGTCTGTTAGAAAAGCCCAAGCAGTCAGACTCCGATAGTCACACAATCAGGCCAATGAAATGGTCGCCCAGATCACGCACGGTGAATGGAAGGCTGTTAACATTGAGTTTAAATTATCAACCGACTCAGGGATATGTTCCGAGCAGTTTGTGCATGTAGCACATGCACGTAAATGCTCTGTGAGGCGTCGACACTGAAACACTCTTCTTAGGCTCTACATTGTTGCCCAACTAGACGCTGCACTGTCAGCAACAGTTTCGAAACTCGCAAAGAAAAGACGGCTCCCAGTCTTCCTACCTAGCGTCAATGTCCGAATCTGAGCAGCAGAGACGAGGGACATTGAGCTGTACTTTCAGAGTGCACCGCACAGCGAATAAATCATGGATTGCCATTCGTCACCTTCACGGTGAATTGTATCTTTTTTGGCTCTGCAAGCTCAAACAGCTGCTGCAATTTGTTTGCCGTTTGAATCCATCCGCGCGCCTCACCGCCGTCTTCTGCGCGAACAACTTGTGTAGTGCGCACTCTTGTAATTACCCGCTCACAGATTACGTCTCGATTATGAAGTGTAGTGGCAGTTGCCACTCCGAAATGAAATATACACACGCGAGCGAGCCTCTGAATGGTATTGATTTTCCATATTAAATTGTTCGCGAGTTATATATCTCGAGCGTCTGTCCGCCGGCGAGCACTTCAGTGCTAGGAGGTGGTCTAGGAATGTCATACACACGCCAGAGATAGATTTCCAGTGCGCTTGCAAAACCATCACAGCCGTGCGGCGACAGCTGACCCACTTTCGAATGCCATATTTCAATTTACGTGGAATGCGCTGTCTCTCAGGCCACTGCTGCGACTACCTTCATCCCATAACGTCGTTTTCTGATGACGCTTATGACGAACTATCGCCGAAATTATGGCCGCCTGCTGCACAGCCAGCCTTGGCCCAAATTGCTTCACAGTGCGCTGGTGACATCGTAAATGGAGCAGTCGCTGCCGTCCACTGCGCTCTCGATTAGTGTTACAGGAGCGAGTTGCATTCATTCGCAGTGCGATGAAATGTGGTGGCTAGACTTCGGTGATTGTTCGATGTGGTTTTGGGGTTGACTTGTCTGGTGCTCGTAAACGGGAATTGATCGTCTTGTCTGAAGGCTTTCTCAATTGTAATAGAGTGCTTGTTGTGCAACCTTTGCGGTGCTAAGTGCTACTTTTGCTCATAGTCAAGAATCGACTTGGTTCTCCTTTGAGAAGCTTGTGGAGAAATCGTTGAGTCGGTCGAGAGTCTAGCAAAATCTGGGAGACCACATTTTGGGAACTGTGCTGCAAAGTTGCTTGCCGTTAATTGATTCCAAATACGAGCTCCTTACTAATTAAATTCGTCTGCTACCGCACTTCGCACAGCCGACGTGTTGCATCCCGAAATGCAAACTCTTTAGACACCGTCAAGCCATTTGTGATTAAGTGCAGCTGCTTGTCTTCCAAGGATCAGTTGTCGAAAGACATAATTGCAAGGCATTCTCCGAGCTATATGACTTTTTAATTGACGTAATAAACTGGCGGTCTCTGAACGGCGATAAAAACACAAAGTAAGCCATCAACTCTGAGATGCAGATAAATGCTTAAAGGCACTTAAATGGTGGTGGTCTTCGTACCTCGCGCGCATCTTGTTATACTTTCGTTGACTAAGTCATCAGCAGATTCATCAGCACTTGACAGGAGATTTAAATGCACATCAAATTTGTTGCAACAGTGACTCGGAAAAGTTTGTGGCGTTGGAAATTACGTCGCGGATCAAATGGAACTTTTAGTGGTGTGTGCTAAAGTAATGTAGGAGTTTGAAGGTGACCAAGAGGTTGTGATTTTGTATCGAATCATGAATCTAATGTTTAGTTCTGCAAGATTTTTGTGGCATTGCAGCAGTATAGACTGTGAGTAGGCGGAGGGAGATGTTATTGTCGAAAAAATTGCTGTCATAGAGCATTGAAAAATTGTATTGCCTAAAAGAGCAAACAATTTGAAATAAAAGAGTGCATTTAAGACCCCTGTTTGGCTTCTTCTTTTCATCGATGAAAATGTATAGCAGGCTCAACTGAACCTTAACTTCTTACAGCTACTTAAAGAACTATTTTGAAGACAGTTTTATTTTTTTTTTGAAGGTTGGCATACACTGCACTGGAACGATAAGACTTAAAATCGCTATTTTGTCAATATTTTGCTAATAACTCTTTCCTACCGTCATGTAAACACATCATATTTACTGCACAACATCCTTATTCTATAAAACCCATAAACAAAATAAGATACGAGGGTTACGTCTTTGGTTTTTTTTTGTGCCACACTGATTGAGGTATCCCCAAAACGTGCATTCTGAACGCATCAACCGCTTCTTCAGGTGTCGAAAAACGTTGACCTCTCATTTTATTTTTTACGTACGGGAATAAAAAGAAGTCATTCGGTGTTAGGACTATACGGCGGGTGACTCATCAAATCGATGTTTTAAGTGCTCAAAAATGCAGTTGTTGGAACCGATTTGTGAGAGCTCGTATTGTTGTGGTGAAGAGTGATCTGTCTGCGGCTGTTGGATTTCCTTATTTCTTGGAAGATAACTGGAAAACAAATGGTTGTGTACCACAGTTCTGCGTTGTTCTAGTAGTACGGTTGCGATATGTCCAGTTTTTCAAAAAAAACAGGCGACCATTTCCTTGGAAGTGCTTCGTGCACAACTTTTGTTGGATTTATCTCAATTTGAAATACCCATACAGTCGACTGCTATTTACTTTCGGGCTCATACGCGTAAATCCACGATTCATGACCTATCACGATGTCATAGACGTGTTTCGAAGCACCATGATCGTATTTTTGGAGCATTTCTTTCGACCAATCGACACGAGCCTGTTTTGAGCGATTGACAAATTGTGTGGGATCCAACGCGAACATTTCTTTTAACGGTCATGTGCTCATGCAATATTGAATGTATGCTGGTCCCACTAATGCCTAAGGTTGTCCCAATCTCACGATAGGTCACATGACGATCTTGCAATATCAGTTCGCGCACAACATCAATGGTTTCCGGAACAAGAAATTAGTTTGGACGACCTTCACGAAATTTGTCTTGGGGTGAACTACGACCTGGGTTGAATTAATCCACGTCGAAAGTTGTAAAAAATAATCGCCCGAAAATTCTCACGATTTAATTCCATTTTTTGGGCGAGATGAATCTTTTAAGATACTGTAAACCACACAAATTGCGCTCGAATGTCAAAACGTTCTGAGTACGTATAACCTCAAAAATTTCAAACTTTATAATAGATCTGGCAGATTGCAACACTGGGTCCTTTTTTAGACAATTATTACTCTTTGAGTGTTGTCAGCAGCTCGAAAGAGGTGGTGCCGTGAAAAATTCGAGTTGTTCAGCCGGGAATCAAACCTAGACCCTTCTGCGTGTGAGCGTCGCTTTCAACCATTCATCCTTCATGTATTACCACTTCATTTACAAAAACCCACTGTTTGGTGCAGCTTGCATGAAGTTAGCTTATTGGGCCCTATTTTTTCGTTTAGTATAAATGGTCAGGCTCATCGAACCATCATTACTGATAATTTTTGCTCAAATTGGAAGATATGAACTTTGACGAAATGTGGATGGTGCCAAAAGCCACACAGCACATGTCACAGTTGTTTTATTTTAGAGAATGTATGCTGAGCGTGTTATATCAAGAAGTAACCGATTGGCGGCCGCGTTCGTGCGATTTGATGTCGTTTCACTATTTTCCGCGGGACTACGTTTAGTAATTTGGGTATGCCCATAAGCCGACAACGTCGGAAGAACTTAAAAGCAATTTCGGCCAAATTTGTGGTTGATTCGTCTAAAATTTGGTTTACCGACCTCTGAAAATGTGCCCGCAGTGGCTATATGAACGGAGCCGACCTCTATTCACAAATGTTTTGGTTGCTCTTAAGCCGATTGTAAAGTTTTTGAAATATCAACTAATTCTTACTTTTAATGTCGTTCTACTGGCAATGACATTTGTAGTACTTACCACTAATGGATATTCGAATGCTTCCGACGTTATAAGGAAGTCGGTGTGAGACACCTTTGTGACGTTTACCTCTTCAGTTGATATTGATATTCATCACGATCCTGGCTCGTCTTTAATATCATTTTTACTAAAAGCTTTCTGCAGCATTTTCTGCGTCATATAAAATTTGACTCTTCAAATTTTAAAGAACTGTCTTGGTAGGTTTAACGAATTTTTCTTGAAATGCCAAATCTGTGAAATTAACAGCTCCACCAAACTGAGAGCCAGAAGCGCCCTACACTGCAAAGTTCCAAGATACAAAATCACTTTTCACTAAATCACTTCCGTTAAGACGAATGATCACATCCGAAGATTTGTCATGTTACACATACGTGTGTGTTCAGAGATTAAATTACAACGAACGTGCGCTAATCGATCTCTTTTGGCGCTGTCGGTACCCCAACATCACGATTTTTCCACACTTTAACGACGCTGCAGGTACGAAAAATACCTTCAGAGCACGCCACCGTTTGGCTGATCGTGTATGTTGCATGCCGTAAAACGGCCGGACTAGTAGGAGGTGGGGAACACTTTCAGCATCGAATGATTGATGTTGCAGTTTCACAATAGGAAACGATTTTCCCCAAATGATCGAAGTATCTCATTATCAGATTGATCCTTTGGCGGTGCAACCTCCACGCATGTTGCATCATCGAGGAGCCGATCAGCGGCAGCGCCGGCCATTGAGGTCGCCTCATCCAACCAAGTGCTGCTCCATGGCTCCATGTCATAAGTAAATTGCCATCGATCGCGATTCTGCGGGGGCCCCATAAATAAAGAAATCCAAGGGGAGAGCGCGCACAGATGTGTCTAAACCGAAAGCGGTTGCAGTAGATGCAATTGCAACTGCTCAATAACTGTCACATTACGGCCCACAAATTGAGAAAAATATGACACCATCCCGACGCTGTGTTGTAATTAGAGTGACAAACGAGACGCCTGGCTTTCATCGTGCCCCGAGTGTGCGTCTAATAGACGCGGGGCTCGTTAAAGCAGGAAAACGTTAAGAAATATGCGCCGTCTTGTAATAAAGTGACAATTTGCGGAGACGTTGCGGCATAATGGCTGAAGTCGCAATCCAAGGGAACCCCTTGGCCGGGTAAGAACCGATACGGCGTGATCATCGTCGAACATAGTTAAGCATGGTGTCGGCATTAATGCTCGCTGATTACCACACTGAATTACCGGGATGTATCAGCTTGCATGTGCGCCGTCGCAGATATCGCATCTCTTGATCGCCGATTAGATGGCCGTCTTAAGAGTGCTGCCGGAGCAATTAGTTTAGTGCGGCTGAAAAATTGATTCCCATAGGTTGGGCGGAATTGGTATCCCGTGTCTGGGTTCTCATAAGAGGTGACCCAAGCAGCATGTTGATTTTCGTGTTTACTCAACATCTGGTCGGAGTGAGAGGATTGATTTGAATCAGTGTCCGTGTATCGTTTCGGAGGCAATTAGCTTAATTCGTTTGTGATTAATGAATTGTCGCTCCTTTGTGTTTCTCGCCGGCAATGGATTGAATACTTCAAAGTTAGAGTTCATATGCATTAATCTTTTCCAGCTTGTTTCGTCAAGGCTATGTCCAGTCTAATATTTTGTGGGAAGGTCGCAAGCAAAGATTTGATTGTGGCAATTTACCAAAGTCCTAACTTCTTGGCTAGACTCCACATTCAGTTTGAATAATTTTTATATCTCTGCTCTTGTAAATAAAGGGTGTTTGAATTTGAAGTTTGCTTAACTACTTAAACTCGCCGACACCTAGTTAGCTATCAAGTGATTTATTTTTAATTTGGTTAACGTGAATAAATCAACGCAAGGTTTGAAAGGCGTGGATGCGGTGAAAGGGCCGAAAACAAGATTGTCGTTGATCCTTACTTACCAAAGCGAATTCTCTTTAGCAATGTACCTTTAGTTTTGGGTGAATTGATGCGTCAATTTACAAACAGTCCATAATTGAAGTGATGCTTAGTTTAAAGTGTACGTTGAGACACCGCTTCATCGAAAAAAACTAACGTGTTGTTCGCTGTATGAGCAGGTGAACAAATTGGTCTGTACTTCTTTAAAAAACAATTCTGGCCTGAAAGTTACAGTCCGCCAAGAGTTATGATTGCTGACTTTTCCGTCCAACAATTGTACAATTTATATGTGCAGGAGTTGTGGTTTCAGCAAGACGGCGCCCACAGCTTGTGAAAAAATTGATTTATAAGAGGAAACATTTTTTAAACGATTCGTTTTGTCCTACCGGCACACGAATTGGTTTCAAAAGTTGTGCAATTTAATGTCACTTTTCTGATTTCACATTTAACTGCTTTCTGTGCGGATGATGTGAAATAAGCTCGAAGAGATTGATTACTTGACGGACAACACTTGCCGAGTTATTATCGATATATCGCGACAAATGTTGGAGAAATCCATCGACTTCGTACAAACCCCACACGGGGTTAGTGTGCTAGATTTTATATTTACATTAAAATGCCAGAATGTTTTCTTTTGAATAAGGGGAGTTTTAAAGAAATTTAAGAAAACACCTTTATTTAAGTCCATTTCAAAGTTGTTATACCTTTAAAAAAATCAATTTTTAAATGATATGTAAATATTTTCAATTTGAACTTAGGTACCAACAATCTTTATGCAATTGAACTTTAAATGTGTTATGGGCGCTAGGACAACTTCTTCGGACTACGATGACTGCGCCCATAGCACTTAAGATGTACATTTTTTTTTATAATTGACGCGTGCAAAAGGGGTTGCGGGTACCCTGCTGATCAAGTCACAGCACGGGCCCAAGGTATAGAGGAAGAGAGGGAGAGGAGGTACCGATGCACATTGGTTTTAATTGCCTGTGGATTGTAATAAGGAGGAAAAATCGAGCTGGGAAGAGCATTCCAGATTCGTGTAGGGCGGCTAAAGAACGAGTCCCTGAATTTGACTGTTCATCCGAAAGAGGGCTTGAGGGTGAATTGGTGGGCATTCCTAGCGAGGCGTGTATTGCGGTTGAATTCTTGAAGGGGAGGAATGCAACTGGCTAATTCATCTGAGCATTTCTTGTTAAAATAGCGATAAAAGAGTGATAACGACGCGACATTACGTCGGTGCTCTAACGAGTCAATCAACTTCGCAATATTACTGTCACCTATACGTTTTATCACTCGCTTTTGAATTCTATCCAGCAGGTGTAGGGAGATCTTAGAAGCACCTGACCAAATAGGAGCGTTATACTCAAGTTTTGGGCGTATGTAGGCCTTGTATATTGTAGCCAGATCAGAAGGGGTGAAGTACTTCTTGCATTGTTTAAGGAGGCCTAAACATTTCGCAGCATTTTTGGCGACCTCAAATATGTGGTCGTTCCAACTAATTATTGGGTTGATACACATACCGAGGATGAAAAGTCTTTCGGTTTCAACAACGCAAGTGCCGTTCATGGATAACGGCTGATTATTTTGTAATCGCTTTAACGACCGTATAGAGCACTGGGTTTTGGAAGCATTAAATTCCACTGTATACTTATTTCCCCAATCGATTATGCTGTCAAGGTAGGAATTTAATGTGCTTAATATGTTTAATACAGCTCCTGAGCGGAGGGGCTTCAAATCCAAGCCATGCTGGTATAGAACACTTAGAGCCATTTGATAACTGCTAACAATTTACTACAAAATGATTTCACAGAAGAATTATAGCCGAAAGCTCTTCGTCTCTATTTATGCACTTTTCATGCACTTACTTGTGCGACCTTACAAGAGATGGCGTAATTAATCACAAAATTCCAGTGAATCGAAACTTATGCTGGAAAGCTACTGCCATGTACTGTCATTACTTAATTAAAGCGCTGACTTTCAAGTTTGTGTCAAACCAAGCGGGAAGTTTGATTTCATTATTTAAAGCAGCTTGCAGTCTGCCTAGATCCGTGGAAGATTTATATGGGAGATCATTATCTATGTAAGCAAAAGTGTTATTGTCAGTTGCACAGAGAAAGACGTACGGCGTCCAAAATGGCATTAAAAGTTTGAAGATGATAGATATCGATAGATATCGCTTACAAATGCAAGAGGAACTTGTATACACACTTAGAGCTATACAACAAGCCATTTCTCGTCACATGAAAATAATAGGAATGATTTCAAGGGTAGGACATCGGACGCCGTAGAATTGAAGACAGTAGATGTAGAAAGGCGAAATCGTACCCTTTTAATATAAAATTGTCAAAAATACCCAATATATTCGGTTTTTTTGTCTTTTGAAATTTGCGGCTATGTAGACAGCGCTACAGAGCTCGTATCTGGCAATACTATGCATCATTTGAAAGGTCAAAGGTACAGAACGACGTTATGCATGATTAGTTTGGATATTGCGTTCAACAGTTATAGACGTGTAAAAATGGAGATCACTAACGCCGAAATTCGCGCTATTTTAAAGTTTTCCTTCGTTAAAGGCAAGATATTTAACAACTTTATACGTTATAAAGTTGTTGTGAGGGCGACTGAGTTGGGACACAGGAAGAAAAGTGCATCCATTACGACAATTCAAAACTTCGCGCAAGGCATTATTAAATGACAATATTGGTTACATACGTGTACCTGCAGCCCCCAAAAAAATCAGCATTACAATCTGAGGCGTCCCACGCAAATGAGGCAGGCCAAGTATGTATTAAGAAATGCTCCCTTACCATCCACCAAACAGCTTAAATCTTGCGCCGTCCGAATACCATATCTTCCACTTAATGCGTACGGCTTGCAAAAGTCCAAACTAAAACTAAAGTCAATGCGTGATATCCCTCAATTGCCAGGAAATTACTTGGTAAAAAATGGTCCACATCTTGACACAAAAAACATAAAAAAAAAACAAATAAAAAATTAGAAAAATGACATCCGTCACATATTTAAAGCGCACAAGGAAACTCAAAAAATTATTTTATCTGTTCAATTTGTCGATATCCAGCCAAATAAACGGCATTATTACATTCACCATCTGAACATTGTGCAACTCGAATATGCAACAAGTAGTATGACTCGATGAAATAGAGAGGAGCTAGATGCATCGTTCAATTAAAGTGCCTGCCTTACGGAATTCCCACACAAGCCATCGCAGAAACTGGAAGTGGATGCGAGCACCGGTCTCCGCTGAATCCAGTTGACTTTCACTTAATGTGAAGTGCATTGCTTCTCTTATGCAAGTGGCCGATACTCGTTTGCTCATCCACTAACCATGTGCCACAGTGAATTTGTTTGCTTTTATATTGCCACTTCGGAATATGCTAATATGCTGCAAATTCGATTCAATGTCAAGATTGGCTCTTGGATTTCTGTTGTTCTGTGAGTGACTGCATAGGAACGGTATGTGTATGTTATTTACATCGAAAAAACACAAAGAAGGGAAAATGTGTGAGTTGTTTAAAATATAAGAACTTGCTTAATAAAAGTGATAGGATCAAATTCATGACAGCATCGCATTTCCGTTTCTATAGCTTGAAGAAATGTATTCCCGAAGAAGTTGAGCCACAATAGACCAGCGTTGCATCATTAATTTGACGCCTTACGCCTGCGTTTCTGCTAAAAGCTTAACGAAGTGTCTTATATACACATATCTGGCAACTAGTCAGATTGCTTCATTCTAGCTCTGCACAATTGCAGCTTTAGTTCAGCATCACTAATCTTATCGTTATAGAAAATCAGTGAATAAATAATTTGAGTCTTTGAAGTCAGCGCACTAGAAAAAGAGGGTAAAGTGTCCTTTACTGGTTTGAGAGTAAAAACGCAACCTTCAACCTGCACGTTTTTTTAATTAAAATCCATCATAAAAATAATTTAAAAACCATGCAGGTTGAAGGTTGCGTTTTTACTCTCACACGAGTAAAGGACATTTTACCCTCTTTTCGAGCGACCGAAGAAAACTAACACCAACGGAAAAATTCAGCAATATCTTCAATTTTTCCTTTCCGGACACAAATAAAATAATCTTCGAAAAAAATTTACATATGTCCGATAGTTGTCAAGCTGCCGCTGATGTGCTGGGTTACACGTCATCACCCAGAAGGCAACCATGGTTTGACGCCGAGTGCAGGCAAGCACATGCAGCCAAAGAAGATGCCTATAAACTCTGCATCGAACAGCGAGGGCTGTTCGTTTGCTCTACTAACAGTGAAGAAGGGAAGAGCATCGGCTTCTCAAAAGGAAAGAGAAGGAGTATGAGAAGCGCGCGGTCGAGGAAATGGAAAGTTAATATGGCAGGAATGAAGTCCGAAAGTTTTACCGAAAGGTGAAACAACTATCCGGAGGGTACAAAGTTCGGACCGAAGCCTGCCGGGATCCAAGTGGACAACTCGTGCTAGAGTCGCAGTCTGTGCTGAGAATGTGGAGGGATAATTTTTGTAGACTCCTTAACGGCGATGACGGCCCAAATCCCGCTGTTAGGCAGAATGATCCACTCAATTTGGACGATGATAGACAAGCATTCCGTCCCCCCGACTTAGACGAGATAGCATTGATTGAAGTCGAAGTTGAACAAAGCTGCTGGAGCGGATGGACTGACCGCAGAACTATTTAAAGCAGCTGGAGATGAGTTGGTTGGGCGCAAGCAACAGCTCATCTGTAAGATAGGTCGGAGGAAAGCATGCCCGATAAGTGGAATATCATTATCGTTTGCCCGGTTCACAAGAAAGGAGACCCATCTGACTGCGCCAATTATCGAGGGATCAGCCTTCTTAACATCGCATACAAGATCCTCTCTCAAGTATCGTGTGAGCCTCTGAAACCGTGTGTCCATAACGTGATAGGTCCCTATCAGTTTGGTTTCAGGCCAGGGATCTTGGAAAAGGCTCAGGAAGTACAAATCGGCACTCACCACCTTTTTGTGGACTTTAAGGTCGCAATATGACAGTGTGCATAGAGAGGAGCTCTACAGTGCCATGTCTAGTTTTGCCAATCCTACCAAACTCGTCAGATTGTGCAGGATGAGGATGGAGAACTCCCGCTGCTCCGTCAAGGTCGGTAATGAACTCACCAAGACATTCATTCAATGTCAAAAAAGGTTTGAGACAAGGTGATGCACTCACAAGTCAACATCAGAGGCAATATCATCAAGAAGTCAGTTGCTAGCTTATGTTGATGATATTGACGTGATTGGACGAACGACATGTGACAGCGACTTGCGCCTGGTCTACAGCGCCTGGACAGCGTTTTAAATGGACACTACTGCTCCGACCCGAAAGTCTTCGAATGTGAGCCATTAGGACAACGCAACAGAGGACGGCCTAGTCTGAGATGGCTTACACAAGTGCAGAAAGACCTCAACCAATTTGGAGTGCGTAACAGGTGGCGAGACATCGTAGGGACTTGTGAGGCATTTCAGTAAACGTTCACTCCGAAACAAACTGCCACACGAAGAGAGAGAGAGAGAGAGATGAATCTCTACAAATAGTCTGCCTCAATGATTTTGGCTGTAATCAAATTTGACGAAACATGTGAGTTATGTACCATATAAGTTTGTCAAATATCAGCTTATTTGCTTTTCATTCAATGCTTTCTTAAAAAGTGTTACAGTCCAAATATGCGCCGTTTTATTCGATAATCTGTTTCCATCGAGACGGTATCTTCATAATACTCCCCTCGTAGAAGCTCCCCTCCTTATTTAAGAAGAACTCGGACAGCCACGTTTTTGAGTTCAACTTCACACCACCAAGGGCGTTCGCCGTTGACAGGAACAACTTGGAATCACTTGGCGCTATGTCCGGGCTATATGGTGGAAGTGATATAACCTCAATCCGAGCTTCCGTAGCTTCTGAAGAGTCATCAACGAAGTGCGTGGTCTGGCGTTGTCTTGGTGGAACGCTACACCCTTCTTGTTGGCCAATTCTGGACGCTTCTGGTCGATCGCCTGCTTCAAGCGGTCCAGTTGTACACAGAGGATGGTAGAAATAAGCGTTTGGCCACATGGGAGCTGCTCATAGTGCCTGATTTCATTTCCATCTCACCAAACTCACAGCAAAACCTTCCTGGAAGTCAATCCTGGCTTTGCCACTGCTTGGGCCGATTCCCCGGCCTTCAACCCCACCGTGTTTGTTTGACATTGTCGTATGTGATCCATTTTTCGTCGTCAGTCACCATCCGCTTCAAAAATGGATCGAGATCGTTCCGTTTCAGCAGCATATCGCAGGCGTTGATTCGGTTCAGAAGGTTTTTTTGCGTCAAATCATGCGGCACCCAAACGCCAAGCTTCTTTTGTATCCAGCCTTCTGCAGATGGTTTCAAATGGTTTGGTGACTAACTCCCATCTCCTGGGCAATGTCACGAGATGCCGGACTAACTCGATAATTTCCATGATTCCATCGGTATTCGTCGTCACTTATCCATGGTGTCGTTTTCACCGGCTCTGATCATCGAAACCATTCCTCCGCGGTTCAAAGTGAAAGAGTACCATCCCCCCAAAACACCATTGATCTAACGGAACGTTTCTGTAACGGATTTGCTTCTAACGAAGGAAAACTTTAAAATAGCGCGAATTTCGGCGTTAGTGAACTCCATGTTTACACGTCTATAAGTGTTGAACCCAATATCCAAACTAATCATGCATAGCGTCGTTTTGTAGGTTATGATGTATACCTTTCAAATGATGTATAGTGTTGCCAGATACGAGCAATGTAGCGCTTTGTACATAGCCAGAAAATTTAAACGACAAAAAGCAGGAAGGATGTATTTCGAAGAGCGAAAGCACTTATACGCAACAAGAGTGTCCACACCGCGTTTACAAGGAATCGAATCTTAGTTTTTATGAAAAGGAGATCTTATCAAAGATCCTTCTTCTTTGAACAGTTGCTCATATTTCGTTTGGCTTCTTGAAATGACTGGCCCTCTGCCCCAAATCCATCGTGGTGTAATCATACGTCCGGCGCAGTTTGTGGAATTGAAGCAGATAGAGCCCTTGATCTTTATCAAACATTTAATCATAATAAAGCTACTGTTTTAGTATCCATCCATTGTGGACATATCAGAACCGGAGTCGACGTTAGAGTTAATTCTCCGAATATGTAATATTCCGCTACAATAAAAGTGTCGAAAATAATCATTGTTCACAGCTTATCGTCGTTTACTAAACAAACAGACCCACAGCTCTTCAAGGCATCCTTGCTGATGCAATCACGTCTTGTCCCAAATAAATTCCAGAAAGAAAACAAACAAAACCAAAAGCACACCCCAGTTTATGTCATAAGATCGAAATCCATCGAAACGAGCACACCTGGGGCTATTTAAGTAGGACACTGATTTGACTGTGCAATTCTACGTCAACTTGTCCTTAGGCGCATTTGGTCCGCTTTGCATAACTGCCCAAACTATTGTCTAGCTGCTGCCTTTCACTTTTTTCGTCCGAACTCATACACGATGCAAATGAAGGTGTAAAGTGCTGCCTTTTGGCAGATAGGCGTAATGGAAATGAAGCACAAACCTCAACGTCCACGTCCACCTTAGGCGCAATCAATTTTATTACCTTCGACATTAATGATTATTGTTTCACTTTTCGCGCTGAGAAACAAAATGTAATTCATTAACATTCCGCCACCCTCACAGACAAAAAAATCCGTTTGTCCAGTCAACACCATCTAGACTGGCGCACAACCACTTCAAAAATGGCTCGAAATTAACAAACATCATGTTTCGCAATTTTCCATCGTTATGTTTTCTCACTAGACCGGCGTTAACACTTGCTGTCAAATGATGAAACAATAATGGCAGTCTCGTTACTGGTTACCGGCCGTGCGATGCGAATTTCCAATTAAAACATCTTACGACGCCGACGCTATCGCCACCAGCGCAGTGCTCCGTGCCGCCACACAGCAAGTACTCGGCGTGATTATTTCCTAAAGAAACAGAAAATTTCAAGAATTTTTTGAAAATATCTCGAAATTGTTGACGGCTGCGGTGTGACCTTGTCTCGCGTTTTCTTCTGGGAAACTGCGAAAACTATGACAGCCGATGCTGACAGGTCTCTTTCGAAGGAAATTTACCTATCACTGAAGATTACAGAAGAATGTTGAAATCACTTATAACCTGTTTTTGGCAGACCGCCTTTAATCACCGTTGACATTGGGAATTAAGTTCAATATTGTGAATGTTCATCATGCAAAAGGGATACACCACGCACAACATTCACTTTGTCACCACTGCAGGCGTGTCGAAACATCTTTGACACTCTAAATCAAATTGCCTTGGGTTAAGGTTAAGCACGAGCAATGATTTGGCAACAACTTTGTGGCAATAGTTTCAATATTGGAATACCTAAGTGTGGCGCTTGAAATTTAATGGCTCTCTGAATGCATTCCGTTTGAATATTTTCATGCGCTGAACTTGAAAGTTATTGGTTACGTACCTTAAAATGAATTCTGTGTAATGAACGCCAATATTAATGGTTGAACAAATTCTGTTATTTGCAAGATGGTCAAACTCCCTCAAATTGAAATATAAAAAGTTAAGGCTTTAGGATGACTGGAAACAATGTTGTAATTCCGTGTAAACTTTTAAATAATCACATCAGCACCACGTGAAACGACCAAAGACGGAACTCTGACAGAGAAAGTGCTTTGAAGTGTCTTCACCTTGCCCATAGACGTCGCAAAGGGTGACATCACTATGCCCAAGCAGACTTAGGTGCATAGCGAAGGTAAAGTGTCCTAATAGTACGCCGACAAGCACTCGTTTCTGTGTAGAAATAGCAGAAAAGACGCGGATTTCTCGCTAACGTTCGGGAGTATACTTTTGGTCATTCTGCATCCTGGAGAATCACGCCATCTGTGGTTGTGCTGTAGGGAGACCCCGCCTTCGATGGAGGCCTTGACCAAGGATGCAGGTAGTCCAAAGGTATGTTCGGGTCCTACGATTGATTCTGAATCCTGTCCTGAATGATTCCGAACCCAAACGAGTCTTAGCGAATTCAGCCTTCCTCTGAATGCATTCCGTTTGAATATTTTCATGCGCTGAACTTGAAAGTTATTGGTTACGTACCTTAAAACGAATTTTGTATAATGAACTCCAATATCAATGGTTGAACAAATTATGTTATTCGCAAGATGGTCAAACTCCCTCAAATTGAAATATAAAAAAAGGCTTTAGGATGACTGGAAACAATGTTGTAATTCCGTGTAAACTTTTGAATAATCACATCAGCACTACGTGAAACGACCAAAGACGTAACTCTGACAGAGAAAGTGCTTTGAAGTGTCCTCAGCTTCTCCACAGACGTCGCAAAGGGTGCCATCACTAAGCCCAAGCAGACGTAGGTGCATAGCGATGGTAAAGTGCCCTAATAGTACGCCGACAAGCACTCGTATCTGTGCAGAATTAGCAGAAAAGACGCGGATTTCTCGCCAGCGTTCGGGAGCATACTTTTGGATATTTTGCTTCCTGGAGAGTCACGCCATCTGTGGTTGTATTGTAGGAAGACCCCACCGTCGACGGAGGCCCTGACCAAGGATGCAGGTAGTCCAAAGGTATGTTCGGGTCCAACGATTGCCTCTTCTGAATCCTGCCCTGAATGATTCCGAACCCAAACGAGTCTTAGCGAATTCAGCCTTCCGACCAAATCAAGGGAAGACTTGCATTCATGGACCATCTTGGAAGCGGTTAAAGCGTTGAGTAATGCCTTAAGCACAGCTCATAGATACTTCTTCCCTTCCGCCTATTCTTTATAATATACCAGGTATACCGGTATGAAATGAGCCATAGTTGGTGGCCATTGGAAGACCGACGCGAAATTACCGGAGGAGGCGTGAAGTCTGATGACGAAGGCCCCAGCTCCAGAACCCTCCGTCGTCTTGGAGCCGTCCGTGAAAATCCGGCTATATTCCTTTCCCGGTTCAGTTTCTGGCCAGAGCCAGTCCATGACACGGGAAAAGTCGACTTTTTATAAGCGTCCTAACTTTATTTTTGATGACCTCGCATCAGACCTCATGTCCATGAGGCTGGTATTATTAGAGATGCAATGTGCGAGGTCATCAAAGCCCCAGTGCAAGTGGAACCAAAGACCATTAATCGAGAGATGGCCTGGAGTGTGCACCCCGTGATGTGGAGGTCAAGAGGAGGGAGATTAATCAGTGCATCGGGAGCAGAACCAGGCATGCTAGGGAAGGCTCCAGTGCAGCCGAGTCAAACTATTCTTTGAAGATTGGTAAAGGCAGCAGTCACGTATTTGCGTTAAAGCCTGTTCCACTAAACGACTGATGCATATGAGAGAAGTGGTCTTAGATTCAAAGGGATCTTTTTTGTGATACACCCAAGGCTTTGCTAAAAACTTCCTTACATTTCCAAAAGACTGACAGCACCTTGGAGGTTTTTGTCTCAATGTGTCTATTCCAAGGAGGTTTTCTTTCCAGAATAACACCTAGACATTTAGCTTCATTGGAAAGTGGAAATAGAGCAAATACGATGAAATTATTATTGAGGGTGCAAATTCAGTTCGTTGTTCAAAAATCCATGTCCATGAGTGAGAGTACATCACTCAAGCATTGTCTGTCGAAAGTGACTACTATTCCTATCTATCTAGTAATTTTCGAATTACTTAAAGAAAAGAATCCTCAAATCGTTTTGCTTCCATATAAAACGCAGCAGTCGAAATGTCTGGGGAATACGGCGTGTGGGCTTAAATCTCCCATTTTACCCTTTCCAGGTTGTTTTCTACTACTTCAGCCACGTGGAGTCGTGCGTTTTCATGTTGCAAGATAACCTTGTCATTATAATAATTGTTGGCGCGAAAGTCCACAGAGGGCCCTGGTCCCTCTGTGTACCTAGCTTACTCAACAACTACTCGTATTGTCCGCGTTACTGTTCTCTCACGAGTAGAAGGGACCTACAGCTTTTTGCCGACTCCGAACGGCGAAATTTGAGAAGCTTTCTTAGACAGTTATTACTCTTTGAGTGTTGTCAGCCACTCGAAAGAGGTGGTGCCGTGAAAAATTCGAGGTGTTCATTTGGGAATCTAACCTAGACTCTTCGCCTCGTGAGCGTCGCACTCTACCCTCTATGCCACGGCGGCCACCTCGTCATTCTTTTCAATTATTTCTGGCTATTCTTCATGTAATGAACGGCTCAAACAAATTAGCTGTAGTACATAATTGAATGAAATCGTTTGCAGATTAACTCTCAACGATTTTGTGAGTTCACTTCGTCTTTGGCACGGATCTTGCTCGAGTAAAGCTTTCAACTTTTTATCTAAAAATATATTTAGGACTTGCCATGACGCTGATTGTGTTCGACTTTTAAATCACCATTTTGGATGCATCGAAATCACTTTCGTCATGGTCCATCCATTTGAGTTATGCAGAATCTGCATAACTTTCTGCAAGCATTCGATGGGTTTGAGCACTTTTCGTTCAGTTAAAAAAGAAAAAAAAAAATTCCCGCACATGCTTATTATTAAAGACAAGTTTGGACATTTTTTGAAGAGCCAGAAAACAATGTTACTGTCTAAAATAGACGCCGATGTAGATTAAGTACTGCTGATAAATGCCACACCTTTCCAATGGTGTTGGAAATCACTTCCAAATTCAGCGACAGGTGGTGCCATCTTATGAAAACGTACAGAATTTGTATCCCCAATAGGTAAACTAACTGCTGTACGATTATTTGGACATTTTGTCTTATTTCTATTCAAAATTATTCCGAAAAATGTATAACAAAAAAAATTTACTTTTCGTCTGCAGAAATAAATGAATATATATATATATACGCTTGCCCTGGACGCCCCAGAACATCAACCGATGAAAATGTTCAGAAAGTGAAGAAAATTGTCATGGCGAATCCTCGAATCACTATTAGAGAAGTTGCTGAAGATGTCGACATTTCGGTTGGCATATACCATGCAATTTTGTCAAAAATGTTTGGCATGAAGCGTGCGAAAAATCGTTTCTTAAATCGCTGAACTTTGACTTGAAACAATGTCGCATGAGCAGTGCGCAGAAATTGTTGAATGACGTCAACAGCAAAAAAAAGTGTCATAACTGATGACGAGTTAGGAGTATATGCTCAGGACGTCGAAACCAAAGTCCAATCGTCCCAACAGAAGAGCCCAGGAAAACAAAAGAATAGTACGTCAAGTTTGGTCAAATCTGAAGGCCTTTCTGACCGTTATTTTCGATATCGTGATACGAGTATAAGAGTATTACCTGCAAGTTAAAAGCAATACAAGGAAAATGCTCGGCGTTGTGAAACAAACATTCATGTCTGTTCACAATAATGCACATTTTCACTCGGCATTGCTTTTTGGAATTTTTTTTTGGTCAGAAACAACACCGTTATCATGCCTCAGCCACCATTTTCATCAGACTTGGTCCCATGCGACTTGTTTTTGACTGAAGATTGAAGATCCTGAGGAAGCTGAGACATCTGATTGCTATACGAAAAAGAGCATAACATAACTGTTTCAATGATTGGAAAAAAACGTTGGTCCAAATGGTTCTTATCTGAAGGGAATTACTTTCAAAGGAAATTAATGAATAAATAAGTTTTTTGAGAAAAATGAAAATTCGTCGTATTTTTTGAACAGACGGCGCAACAGTTTGCAACTATTTGTGTTGTGTTCTTTCATAAGTAGAAGAGACCTACAATTTTTTGCAGACTCCGAACGGCGAAATTAATTGAATGTGTACAGTTAAAATTTGCGACAACCTAAAATAAATTCGTCGGCTTTGGAAGTGCAGAACTTTAATAAAAATTGTTGGCGCGACAGTCCACAGGGTGACCAGGGCCTAGCTTGCTCATCAACTACTCTTATTGTACGCGCTACTGTTCTCTCACAAGCTGAAGGGACCTACAGTTTTTTGCCGACTCCAAACGGCTGAGTTTGAGAAATTTTTTCTTAGATAGTTTTTACTTCTTTAGTTTACGAAAGATGTGGTGCCGTGAAAAATTCAAGGTGTTCGGCCGGGAATCTAACCTAGACCCTTCGAGTGTGAGCGTCGCACACGCAACTCGTCGCCACTGGTGCAGAACTTTGAAATGGGCTAAAACAAAGAAGATTTTTTGAAGTTAACTAACTTTGACCTAACTTTTGAAGTTCATTTTCATTGTTCAAAAGATAATCTTCAGGCACTGCAAATTAAATGTAACTTCTGGCATGATTGCCCCAGGGCTGCCAAGGACGTAGTCGACTTTTTCCAAAATTTGTCGCCGTATGTAACTCTCAAACGTTTTACGCTTATCGGTGTGGACTAGCGATTAAACATTTCTCCACTGAAAAAAAGGGGCGCTATATCGCACAACTTTGGAGTTCAATTCAGGATCCGCAACGTGAAACAATGTGCGTACCAATTTGTAACATCAATAAATCAAAGGTGACACAAGCTGCTTCACATGTTTCGCCATTTTTTTGGAATCACAGCTTCTGCACATCTTGTTTGTTCAATTGGTGAGAGAAAAGGAAATCATGACTCTATTCATCCTCATCAACATTGATTGAACTTCCAATCCAGCATCGTTTTAAAATAAGTAATAATTTGGGGGCACGACAGTCCACTTAATTCCACTAAGGCCTTGCTTGCTCATCAACTACTCGTATTGTGGGCACTACTGTTCTCTCAGGAGTAGAAGGGACCTACAGTATATTGCAGATTTCAAACGACTAAGTTGGAGAAGCTTTTTCTTAGATAGTTTTTACTCTTTGAGTGTTGGCAGCAGCTCGAAAGAGGTGATGCCGTGAGGTGTTCAGCCGGGAATCGAACTTGCGACGGCGAGTGATCGTCGCACTCTACCCACGGTGGGCACTTTTAAAATAAGTGCGAACCAAATATTTTACCAACCTATAAAGCACAGCACACAGTCGGTTGTGGATGTTACGGTGGCACGACATACAGTTCAGGTTTATCATCAGTCCAAATGCGACACTTTGTTTGTTGACATTTCTGAGCAACCAAAAGTGAGCTTTTTCAATGGACATAATGTCCGATGCGTATTTTTAATAAAACCATGATTTTTCAAATTATTACGTTTTGGAAACGTTGTTCAGGACTTAGTCTAATCATGTTAAAACATCAAACAAAAATAAAAACGTCTCTGATAGAATAGCTTCCCACTATCTACGAAATTATACGCGGACTTCTACATTATCCCAGCGATCTGCTATTTCTTTCATAGCATCGACTGCTGGAAATCATTTCCCAAAAAAAATTGAAAAGCCATTGCGTTGCCGCCAATGCCATAATCGAATAGAATGGATTTGCGAGCAATGCGGTGTATCACATTGTGTACAAAAAGCTTGCTTCAAGATTTTTCATACAAGAAAAAATTGAGCTCATATGGGGCACATATTGTGCCATTGTACCCACTTCCGTACAGATCCAAAAACCTATTGAATACATTTTTTTTCACTTCATCATATATTTTGGGTATGTATCTGAACATTTTTGGTTTTAACCACTCTTGGTTTATGGCGTTGGCAACTCAAAGTTCTACAAAACCAAAAGGAAAACACCACTTATAACAAGTTTGGCCACAATTTCCTCTTTTCTTACGAAATTGACACTACGGACAACCATAATCTCTGGTGTTAATCTCTTTCCTTAGAAACAGAAAGTGTGAGAAATGTCTAACTACAAAATAGAAGCGGGCCAATTAATCAAAATGGCCCGCTGCACCATTCATTCTACATTCCCTATGAATGACAGGTGACATTGTGCGAAGTTGGACATATGGAAGACATTCCATCACGAGAAAAGGGCCAACTGCCTAACACATTTGTATTCCATGTCTTTATTCGATTACTTTCCACGTTCAGCAACGTGTGGTTTTCTCGTAACACGTGCGCACTATTAAACTCAATATACAAGTACCGGCCGATGAGTTTTCAGATAGGGAGGTATTTAAACAGCTACGTGAAGTCGGACATCAGAAATTTGACATTGTACGTGAATCATGGCCAACGAATTTTGAAATATCGAGTGTGTCAATCAAACTAACTTCACTTTGAATTTCTAACGAATCTTCGTGAGGTTCAATTAAATATTTAAAAGTTTCGACTTTGAAAAACCTCGGAGTCAAGAATCGTAAGGTCGTTCAAAGTTGAAAAGGCATAATATTTAGTCAAGAAAGGCAGTAGTCAGAAGGAGCAAAGTTTGGAGAATACAACAAGAAGCTTTTGACAGCTACAGCAGCTTGAGGTCGTGAGTTTTCATTATGAAAAATCACGTTGTCATGCCTTTTGTCGTTTCTTTTTTTTTATAATTGACGCGTGCAAAAGGGGTTGCGAGTACCCTTAAGTGACCGGATCAAGTCACAACACGGGCCGAAGGTATAGAGGAAGAGAGGGAGAGGAGGTACCGATGCACATTGGTTTTAAATACCTGTGGATTATAATGAGGAGGAAAAATCGAGTTGGGAAGAGCATTTCAGATTCGTGTAGTGCGACTAAAGAACGAGTCTCTGAATTTGACTGTACGTCCGAAAGAGGGCTTGAGGGTGAATTGGTGGGCATTCCTAGCGAGGCGTATATTGCGGGGGAATTCTTGAAGGGGAGGAATGCAACTGGCTAATTCATCTGAGCATTTCTTGTTAAAATAGCGATAAAAGAGTGACAACGACGCGACATTACGTCGGTGTTCTAACGAGTCAATCGACTTCGCAATATTACTGTCACCTATAAGTTTTATCACTCGCTTTTGAATTCTATCCTGCAGGTGCAGGGAGGTCTTAGAAGCACCTGACCAAATATGAGCGTTATACTCAAGTTTTGGGCGTATGTAGGCCTTGTATATTGTAGCCAGATCAGAAGGGATGAAGTACTTCTTGCATTGTTTAAGAAAGCCTAGACATTTCGCAGCATTTTTGGCGACCTCAAATATGTGATCGTTCCAACTAATTGTTGGGTTGATACACATACCGAGGATGGAAAGTCTTTCGGTTTCAACAACGCAAGTGCCGTTCATGGATAACGGCTGATAATTTTGTGATCGCTTTAACGCCAGTAGAGAGCACTGGGTTTTGGAAGCATTAAATTCCACTCTATTCTTATTTCCCCAATCGATTATGCTGTCAAGGTCGGAATTTAATGTGCTTAACATACGCTGCCGTTCCGAGTCTAAGGCCGAAGTGGAGGGACGTGAGCCAAGGAACGAATATGAAAAGCTGAGGGTACTGTCATCAGCGAAGGAATGAATAGGATTAGAAGTAGCAGACAAGAGATCATTTATAAAAATGAGGAAGAGTGTCGGAGACAAAACAGTTTCTTACGCAGTGCACGACTCAAAGCCATTAGCTCTAGTCAGTAACCGAAGAAACACGTTTGCTGAGTCACTCCTAACAATTCTGCAAGTTGAACCTATTCTTGACACGCATCTTGAGTTAAGCCTCCAATGCCTCATTTTCATACTTTTTGGGCTGCCAAAAACACGTCGATGCTTGAATTACTACTTTTGAAGCGTCGAATACACTTTCTGCTAAAAGTTATTGGTCGGATCAGGTTCAGCATGGACTTTAGTTTCGTTTTCTTCTTATTAAAACAGGAAACCAAAACCTCCCACAAATGCTGTTTATTTGCGACAAATCCTGACATTTTCGAAGAGGCAAAAAATAATGATGTAATCTAAACTGGACGCTGTTGACAAATGCCTCAATATTCCAAACAAACAAAATGCTACAGTCGAAAGGGGGACCAGGGCCTAGCTTGCTCATCAACTACTCGTGTTGTGCGTGCTTCTGTTCTCTCACGAGTAGAGGGGACCTACAATTTTTTGCCGTCTCCGAATGACGAGAGAGTAGCTTTCTTAGACAGTTATTACTCTTCGAGTGTTGTCAGCAGCTCTAAAGAGGTGGTGCCGTGAAAAATTCGAAAAATTGATGTTGAGCTGGGAGTCGAACCTAGACCCTTCGGCGTGTGAGCGTCGCACTCTACCCACTACGCCACGGCGAACACAAAGAAGTAGGTAATCGCGCTAAAAATCAGCCACAACTTTCAATTTTCACGAGGAAATTGAAACTCTCAGACCTAAGAGTACATTTTAATTTAAAGGATTCGTTAATTACATTTCGAGAAAATTCCGACGGGACATTTCGTGTCAGTTCCTTTCACTTCTCTCAAGTTGCACAATTCCTAATTTATTCTAGTCTGAATTCTTCTTCTCTTTTTGACTTAATTGTCGTGAAAGAAATATCTCCAAATGACATACTAGCACACATTGTCATCAAATCTGCTTACAAAATTGTTCGTCACGTCTGTGTCGTTTTTATGCAATTTCGTGACAGGCACGAGCCACAAGCTCACTCCTTACATCCTCCAAAGCATGTTCGAAGCAGCCTCCAAGAATACCTCAGTGATACATGCCGTGACAAATCTAATTAAGTAATTGAATTGCTAACGGATAAATCAAAGCTGGTAACTGAGGTCTTGCGCATGCAGTGGCAGAGCCCGAGAACGCCCCAGCAGCCACACATTCATCTCGCGTTCGTTCTACTGCTCAGTTGCCTGTGGCAGCTGTCAATTGCTTTAAGTAAACCACACGAAAACCGTGTCATGGCTGTACGCGTCGACTTGGCTTAGATACATAAATGCAACAACAATGCATTCGGAGCAATTTTACCAATTTCATTTGGCTTTTGTGCGCGCCGAGCCAGGTGCGCCCAATACGCCATTGTCGGTAGTGGCTTGTAAGTCTGCCCACGCACAGCTCTTGACTCTGAATGGACGTCGATGCTGCCAATAGAGCGACTGTAGCATCTCAATTAACGCCTCCAACTTTCTTACTCTACACTCACCTTCGCGCCAGCTGAATGGAAATGTCCAACAAGAGCTCTCCGACGGTCGCAATGTCCTCGGTCTTCCAGTCGCCCTTGGGCTGCGAGACATCTGCAATTCGAGTTGACTAATGAGTGCGTTCACTTTCTTGACATGGTGACATGCCACATTCGGGCAACGCTTCAGATACTTACGGATTCTCTTCCTGGCATCAAGGTAGGCTGCGTTGATCGCGTCGTACGTTATGCAAGTGTTATCGCCAGTGTACGGATGTCTGCAATGAAACGAGGAAAAGTGTAAATGCTTTTGAATGGTTTTCATGCAAAACGGTAGGAATGAAGGAAACTCGTTTAAGTGTTTGCCAAATCGAACGGCCAAATCCACAAATTGACGCAAATTGAATTTTCCTGTTTCGCTTTGGATTGAATATTCACGCTTTGATTGGACGGATGATTAGGGGGAGCGTGTGCCGCCACGCAGTGCCCCGGGGCCAAGCGGCGATCGAGATGCCAGCGATCTGCTTGATCTATATGACGAGTGCGTGCTTCAAGCGGCATCATCAAGACGGGTCGTAGTGGAAATAACAATAAATTATCGAACATCAGGGGGAGAAAGTCGTATACTTCGGATCGCCGCCGCCATTAATGGGTATTTTGTTGAGTCTTGCAGGCGAACCGGTGACATGACCAATTCGCCTTTTCTTACAATCTGCGGAATACGGTTGATACTGGATTTCGGAAGCAAGATAAAGATACGTTTTGTCCCCACTGCGGATGTGTGTGCGGTGGAGATAAGTTTGGATTGTGAAATGTTCACTCTGTTGGTGGCACAACTTTGTACGAGTACACACGACAGTGCGTTGTCATTTGTGACAAACAGAGGCCTGTGACTTCTGTTGTCTTTCCGTAATTCGATCATGAAGACTGCTACATGGAGGAAAATTTTAAATCCGATACTGTGTGCCCTTTGTGTGGAGATTGGTGTGAATTTCTTGGTATCACAACAAACTGAGTTAAAGATTTCTTCCTTGTACACAAGTCGGAAGTTCACACGTTGGATGATACATCGGTATATAATTTCTTGTCTATTTCTATGCAGGATTAAGGTCCTTTATTTAGTTGATGAATGTAAAGGGACAGGGCATCATCTGATTTGCTCAAGAAGATCCAACTTCTTGTCACAACTACTTGTGTAGAAAGAGCTTTTGTTGTCTCACGAGTAGAACAAATAGACAGTAAGTAACCTGTGTGTTATCAAAAACCGTGCTATGAAATGAATGAGATGTTGTCAGTTTCACAGTCTAAACTGGGACCGAATACGCCAAATGGCCAAGGTTGGGTTCATAGATCAATAAATTTCACTTAGCTGAACACCTCGAGTTTTTCACAGCACCACCTCATTCTAGCTGCTGACAACACTCAAAGAGGAATAACTGTCATCCTGGAGAGTCACGCCACCTCTGGTTGTGCTGTAGGGAGACCTACCCATCGATGGAGGCTCTGACCTAGAACGAGGGTAGTCCCAAGGTGGGTTTGGGCCCTACGAATTTCTCTGCTGAACCTAGCCTAGCTAGTTCATCGGCTGTCTCGTTTCCCAGGATTCCGTGATGAAACGGGACCCAGACAAGTCTGAGCGAATTCAGCCTGCCGATCAAATTAAGGGAAGACTTGCATTCTTAAACTATCGTGGAAGTGGTTAAAGGGTTGAGTAAGGCCTTGAGCACAGCTTAACTATCGCTGCAGACGAAGATACTTCTTCTCTTCCATCTATACTTCACAATATAGTTGGTGGCCATTAGGATCGCAAAGGCTTCCGCTTGGAAGGCCGACGCAAAATTACCGGAGGAGGCGTGAAATCTGATGACGAAGGCCCCAGCTCCAGACCCCTCCGTCGTCTTGGAGCCGTCCGTGAAAATCCGACTACATTCCTTTCCCGGTTCAGTTTTTGACCAGAGCCAATCCAGGACATTTGGAAAGTCGACATTGAAATGACTTAGACATTAAATTGTTCAAAATTAAAAAATCACTAAACGACGGAAAACATGACTGACAGGGATCGGCAGAACAAAAAGTAACTCAATGAGAATAGTGACAGTTTTCATACCCATTGAAGGGGTATATAAAGTATTTACGGAATAAACTGTAGCCCCTTGGATGGTGAAGGATCAGAGAAAAATAAACATCCACTTAACCTTAACCTGTTCAAATGATAGGCATTTTTCCGGGATTTTTATTTTCCTGAATGTTATGAGTATATTTCTCAAAAGTATACCATATAACTATGCAATTAAACAGAAATAATACTTTTTTTTAATTAACGAAAAAATTACTTTATTACTAAGAATGCTCAGAAAGGCAAATGGTTACAAGCTGATATAGAATTCGCCACTACAATACACCCGACAAATGATGGACGTTCTTCCAGAGAATTAAGAATGTGTTTTTCTAAGATATATACAACTTTTCAAAAATATAAAACAAAAATTACTTTTTTAATTGACTTAAAATTTATAATATTCAAAAGAAAATTTTTTGACATAAAAAAAATTCTACTACTATTATATGATTGTCATGGCTAGTTTGGATGTAGTCTAAGCAGGAGGTCCAATTTTTTTCGGTTTTAATAAGATTTACAGCCATATATCGGCAATAAATAGTGGAATCCTTCAAGTTGTCAGTCGATTCGTGATAGTCGGCGTAGACAAGCAACAATACATATCCAAATCGAAAATTTGCAAGCTGCGTTACATTGCACGATCTTGGAGGCCACTCCATTGGTCTGCAAATTGAACTTTGCAGTTACAAAACATTTCCATTTCAAAAATTAAATCGTTTACAAACTGTTTAACATGTTGTGCCAACTTGCTGAAACCCTGCACATCAAGGTCAGTTGTCATTGCACTATAGCGGTCACCAATGATTGAAACGTTCCACCCAGCATAGTTCGTAAAGAATTACAGACCGATTTGGACAGCATACCAAATACTCAGTTTTTGTTACGAAATGAACGAACCTTAATAATAATAGCACTTCAATACGGTGGTCGCCGTGACTTCGTGGGTAGAATGCGACGCTCACACGCCGAAGGGTCTAGGTTTGACTCCCAACTCAACATTGATTTTACGAATTTTTCACGGCACCACCTCTTTGGAGCTGCTGACAACACTCAAAGAGTAATAACTGTCTAGGAAAGCTTCTCAAATTTCGCCGTTCGGAGTCGGCAAAAATACTGTAGGTCCCTTCTATTCGTGAGAGAACAGTAGCGCGCACAATACGAGTAGTTCATGAGCAAGCTAGGCCCTGGTCCGCCTTTGGACTGTAGCGCCAACAATTATTATAACTATTATTAACCTAACTATGAGCTGCCAAGAGGGCAGCCATTCTAGCTCTTCATCTGCTGAAAACTTCCCTAGCAAAACCCCAGATGGAGTCTGCACTCTATCTAGTCTGGAGAACCAGGCTGACATCGTAAGTCCCATCAGTGCAAGATATGCTTATAGCTCTAAGATCCCGAATGTCATCATGTCATCAGGACATTGGCACAACACGTGCAACCAATCCTCAGAGATATATCCGTACAAGCAGGTCTCTGAGTCGCTTATTGACCGCTTGGACAAGTACGAGAACAGATGCATGCTTAAATTAAGACCCCCAATGGACTTAACGAGTAACACATCGCGAAGGAAGCTGTATTTCACCCTGCCATTTTCCTAGGTTTCCCATCTATCCTACCATTTTTGTCTGAGCAGCTGATCTAGGAGGTCTTTACGGTCGTTAAGAGCTAGTCCCTCCAAGCCGCTAGAGTAACCAAACACACAGCAAAACCTTCCTGACTGATACAGTGCGGCCGAAGGTCTCAGGTTCGATCCCAGGATCAATTACCTCTCGATTTCTCATGATATTAGTTCATTCCTGATGCTGCTAGCACTCATAAAAACCACTTGTCTATGAAAGAACAAATAAAATTTCGTTCGAAGTCGTTAAGAGCACATTTGCTCATGTGCACTCACAATTCAAGACGCTGGGTTCAAGTCTCTATTCAAGTCTCTGTTCCAACCAATAATCACCAGCGGCTAGTCTTTTGGAAGTCTTTGGTAATGAGACTTAAGGACTGCACAACTTTCGGATTTTTTTCTGAATGCTACAATGAGAACTGAGCAACAATGAGAATTGTTTGTTTCTTGGAAAGATCGTGCAACAAATGTCAGCACCGAGTTTCGATTTTACAAAAGATTTGTTCAAGTGAAGTTTGGCGAACAAGGTTTCAAGAAGGCAAAATTTGAACATCACATGAATGTCTGTTTCGGAGGTTATTCTGCCCTTTAATTAGGTCTGACCGAAATTAAAAACGGGAATCAGGGAATATGGTATGTACGAGATGTTTAACCCTTGTTTGATATTTCTTCAAGACACGAAAGCTTTCAGAATTTTTCAAATTTTTTGAAAACCTTTTGTCTTAATGATGGCTCAAATATTGTACCTTGGGTTTGCCCTAAATTCAAAGGATCTCTCATATTCACCACTTTGGCCTTTGTGAGGAACAACAATGGCCAACCTGTAGCATATTCTAGTCTAAAACAAAAATTGCAGCAAATTACCGTTGAAGCTTAGAAATTCATCAAATTTTTGTTCTGCAGTGTAGTGCAGTGCAGAATCTGCACAATACCACTCATGGCACGAGCACTGCTTCCCTTTCAGGTTCCGATTTTTACATCGACGAACAAGTTCCCCACAATACAAAAGGCCTTAGACCGACTACTACTTGAGCAAATTTCGCTACGAAACGTGATTGAATGTCCAGCAGCAGTTGAATACGAACACATTCAATCTACGCAATCGTTTGTCGCGGAGGTTTGCAGATATAGTTTGGTTTGCGCCAATTACTGGCTGGAATCTTAAGGCCTAATTACGTCACCATATAAGGTCATGCCTTAATGGGCAGGAACTCTCATTTGAAAAGAAGCGAAAGTGTTTTTCAATTGCTTTGTGTCGCTCTTTGGGTTACAGTTATGTCGCTCTACAAACAGTGTTTGTGCTTACAAGGAGCTATCCATTTTTTTTGGCTAAAACGACCACTCCCCATTGGATGCCATCGCTCGATAAGCCCAAACTTAACTTCCTCTTTGACAAGAGTTTTCCACTTGCTCCAATAAAGCTTCTTCCTTCACCGCAAACGTGGCGAGTTCCGCACATAGCCCAGGAGCAGGAATCTCCCTTAAAAATCTTCAACCTGCTGGCTAGCTTCTATCAAATCAAAACTTGGGTGCTGCAAGCCTTAAGCGAACTTGAGACTCTGCAATGCCAGATCGGGCAGCAGCAATTATGAGCGGGCAGCAATTTCCTCACTAGGTTAACGAGAAAACAACTCACAGCAGCCGTGCTATTATTTCCGCGCCAATTATAAACGCACTTGACAACACCACGCTAAGGAGCACATTGGTGACTGCTCCTGTGTGTAGTGCCGTTTCCTCATTCGTGCAGCATTTGCAAGCGTGTTTGGAGAAATTGTGTACGTTTCTAAACCAAACCTCTTAACTAGCCATCAGGTTAAACCGGAGCTGTTCCGTTTTTGCTTTTATTATCGACGACACCAAACCTGAACTACTTAGCTCAAAACATTTAATTTTCCTGTTAGCTGGGCAGCAGATTCCTTTGACGATGATGGCTGGCTCCTACACACAGCTGTGTCGCGCCATTGGAGAGTCCCGTTCGACGGTCTAGACCTTATAGGGGGCAAAACTGAAACAACAACCCGTCCACACCTTGAGACTGAAAGTGAAATGCACTGAAAGGTTCGCGTGATCGGTGTGGTGGATTTCATGGTCGATTACTTTCAAGCGGAAACCAAGGTATCGCATTTCAAAACGATTGCCGACTGGTGACTGTCGTGGAATGTGGATGATGTTGTTGTCGTCTCCACTCCACAGCACTACGTGTGTACAGATGTACGATCTTGAGAGCCTTCGGAGAGCATTTAAGTCTCATCCTTGAATTATCCAATTTTCGATTTTGTCTTTACAACTCCCGACTGATATTGAGAAACTTGACTCTTAATTGGATAAGCTTCAAAAGCTGTTGTGGTGAAGTGCGCGTTGCAATGATCCGAGTGCGCATCCACTCGAGACCTTGCGAGTTTTGGGTACGCTCTCAGGGCGCTAATTTCGTTCGGCAACACATTGGCTTATCCGCCATCATCTTAACGCCGGATTTTACACCTGATTACGTTCGCTTGATTTTTCATAGCCCCACTTGCGTGGTGAGATGTGTCTCGGCTTTCTGACGTCGGTAAGGCGGTGCACAGGTTTATTGAGTTGAGTTTTTATTGGAAGGTGTTGCGGATAGGGAGTTGTCTTAGCTGGCAAATACTGGTTATATGAATTATATCCGGTTTGAAATTAAATAGGAAGCGCCAGAGGGATGAGATGAGTGAAATCAATTCTCTAAATATTCATGACATTGTTCAGTGAGTAGTTAATGTGTTAACAGCATAAGACACTTCTAAAAGTAAAACTGACATTGATACGGCAATCGAGGGTGAAGAGTCTTTCTGAAATCGGCTCAAAGATTGACGAGATGGTAAGTGACCTTGTCTTGTGAGTAGCATGGCGCTGAAGAGGGAATTCGTATCGATTCGTGAACGATGCTTGGGAAGCGCACTCGCAAATAAATTGTTTTTTTAACGTGACTTGACTTGACACACGCTTTTCTCAATATTGTCGTACTTATACTGCGTACAACAATATTGATTAAAACGATATTTGTCTGCAGTATTTTGAAATTGATATCCAACTACTTCAGTAAAGCGTCGAGTTCTTTACATTCAAACTATTTGTGTTGGTCAAGACGCTTTTTCTCGTCGGGCGTAGAAAACAGTTTTTGCATGACTTTTTGGTCAAAGCAGATTAACCCGAAACTTTAACAATCATTCAATTGTCTTCACCTAAACTTTTCTTCCAATTTCAAAAGGAAAATTCAAACATCCCTCAAAGGCTGTTTATTTAGGACAAATCCATATGTTTTCGTAGAGACCAAGAACAATGGTGTTGTTTTAAACAGACGCTGCTGACAATTGTCACACTTTTCCAATGAAGTATTTTATCGCTTCCAAGAAGAGCCACATTTCGCAGGTGGCGCCATCTTTTGAAAGCGGACCGATTTCGCACTTACATAGATCTGTAACAGACAATTGAAAATTCCTTTAAACAAATTTAAGCTCAAAGCCTGTCACTTTATGCACTGCATCCTGTGCGCTGATTTCATGAAGTTTATTTAACTTTTTAATTGCATTTTAAGCATACAATTTTAGTTTTTATTTATTTTTACAATAGCATAAATTTCTGTCTGTATAAAACGCATTCAAGAATTAAAACAAAATAGGTAGTATGGAGAGTATAACAGACAGACATTCTGACAGACACTTATCGAAATTAAAGTGATTTTATGTGTTAAAACGAAACCATTAAAGTGTCAATGTCCCAATTGATGAATTTCATTCCTGTTGATTTGCATTTTTCCGCATTGGGAAATCCCCAATTGCCATGAAACTGAAAACCCAGCCGGTCATTTGAGTGTAAATTTATGTCTGTAGCCAGGCCTCCATAAAGGATTCTATAGCACTTGCTTTGTATTCCATATGCAGTGTTCTTAGAGTTCTCTTCTTGATCTGTTCTCTTTCAGAGCCGCTAATTTTGCCTAGACAATATTCCGTTTCAAAGGGGAATATAATTGTGTGGAACGAGTGTCTGGCTTATCCTACGTGCTTCATTTGAACTGCGTGCTGGAACCTAACAAAATACGAAACGAAATACGAAACGAAATCCTCCATCCTCTCAGAAAACAGATGGGAGTGTCTTTGTGAAACGAGAAGAAGTTATTGCTTATTTTCCTTACATTTTCCATCACATTTGCAGAACTCTTATTTAGTGTCAGCATACCCACCGAATGCGAAGAAGCTTCTTACAGAAGGGTTTGACTCTGAGTGGTGTCAGCAATTCGAAAGAGTCTGTACCTTGTTGGCGCTACAGTCCAAAGGAGGGACCAGGGCCTAGCTTGCTCATCAACTGCTCGTGTTGTGCGCGCTAACGTTCTCTCACGAGTAGAAGGGACCTACAGTTTTTTGCCGACTCCGAACTTCGAAATTTGAGAACCTTTTTTAGACAATTAATACTCTTTGAGTGTCACTAGCTCGAAAGAGGTGATGCCGTGAAAAATTAAAAAAATTGGTGTTGAGCTGGGAATCGAACTTACAACCTTCGGCGTGTGAGCGTCGAACTCTACCCACTATGCCACGGCGGTCACAACCCTGAAATAGGCAAGTTTAATACTGTCACCGTACTAAGGCGGCAATAAATGCATACCATACATTTTCCCAGTTGATGATTAGTGATACCAAGCTCACGATGCAACTTCTTCATTGTCGGAGTAGATGCTATTGGTCAAGATAACAGAGTACCAAAACAGAGTGTCAAGGCCTTTCTGTTTACTGGCATGTGTTTCTCAAAAATATTCAAAAGCCCTTATACTTGTAACTACGGCTGCTAGCACAATAACAAACCCAAAGCATTTCATCATCATCCGCGCGAAAACCGGGCTCTAATTATAAATTTTGCAATCTGCTTCGGTAGCGCGTTGACTCCATCCAGTATTGCACCTAAAGACTTCCGACTTCCTGGTCTACGCTTTCTCGCACGTAGGTATGATCTTCATCTCTGTCGGCTATTATAAGACGGGCTACAAAAAGCTTTCCAGCCTGGTTTGAGCTAGATGTCCTTTCTGCCGCAGTGTTTCAAGCTTAATTGTCATGACATCAGCTTCGGGATAGATCGTATATATTTCATGATTACAGCCACCAATTCTTCGAAAAACATTTATCTCAAACGCAGCTACGAGATCAGAGCGGTTTTTCCTAAGCACCTAAGTTTTGGGTCCATATGTGAGTACTGGTAAGACTCACTGTAATGTCCCATAAAGCACATCAACCAATAAGTCCCGTGACATATAGAGGGCACCACTAAAAAACTTATTAAAATTAAATTAATCATTTTTGTTGGTGGCGCCCCCTATATGTTCCGGGACTTATTGGGTACTCTGTTAGCAGAAGCTATGATGTTTGTGTGAGGTTTCCTTATTTAAAAGTTGTAGACTATAACAGGCTTTGTTGGTCGTGAGTAGCCAACCGCAATATTTTGTTTTTTGTTTTTGATTTTGCTGTCGGTAGCTGCTGTTTTCCCGAGGTAGTTGAAGGACTGCACTAATTGGAATTCGGGCCCCGCTTTCTTAACCAGTTTACGATGTGTTCTCCTACAGACGACGCCACCGGTTCTAGGAGTCTTGCCTCCAAATTCAACCTGGACAGAGGATTCATGCACAGATTGTTGTGTTCTGCCGATGATAGGTACATCGTCTGCGGAAGCAAATATTTTGTCCAATTTGACGGTTTGCCACAATCACGGATTGCTTTCTTCAACGTAGGCCACACCACTTTTATTGAAGTCCATTAAACATGTTGATTGACCTCAACATTAATCAGTCTATCTTAGCTTGTCTTGTTAAATTGGTTGTGGTCAATCTACAAAGCCGGGTCAATTTATTTGGCATGCCGAATTTGTTCAAGTCTTCGTTAAGTTCTACCTTGGATATGTTTTTGCTGGCGGCTTCGGATCATACGATTTTTTAGAGAATGATAATTATAGTTGTTGTAAAAAGAGCTATTCGTTTGGATCGCATTTTCTTATGGAGTCGCTACCTATAGCGTTCTGATCAAGAAGCTTAAGATCAGCCTTCATGTTTCATCTTCTAAATTTTCCCATCCAGATTCGGTTGAAATCGAGGGTAATTCTTGCAGCTTTTTCCAATTTCGCTTAAACTTCGGTCCTATCTAAGTTGGAGCAGCCTACTAGTGACCTTTTAAAGCATACTCACGGTGTCACAATGGCTTCAATAAAATCTAGTGCCAGTCTAGGTCCTTAAGCAGCGTCTCCAATGACTCAGATTTAAGGAATCTGTTTACAGACGCCTTCCTGTCAAAGCGAGCAAATAGGAATTAGTATCAACTTTAGGATCTCTGAGCATTTCAGTAACGATCGTATGTCATCTGCATTCCAACTACTTACGATCACTTGCTACACTACGTGCATGAAGAGCCATTCCCTTCACCTAGAGTCAACAAGTCTAAACAAGAGTCAAAATAGCCATGGTGTTAATAATAAAATTTGAATGGCGCTAGAGTCCATAGGGGAAGCAGGGCCTAGCTTGCTCATCAACTACTCGTGTTGTGTGCGCTACTGTTCTCTCACGAGTAGAAGGGACCTATAGTTTTTTTTTGTCGACTCCAAACGGCGAAGTTTTGAGAAGCTTATATCTTAGACAATAAATACTCTTTGAGTGTTGTTAGAAACGTGAAAGAAAGAGAATTATTCAGCGGGGAATCGAACCTGGGCCTTCGGCGTGTGAGTGTTACACGCTACCCACTACGCCACTGCGGCCACTGAGGCGAGGTGTTGTTAATTATAATGTTAATGTCTCGGCGCCTTTTTTCATTTTAAGTGTTGCGTCTGTAGAACCATTCAATTCTGCTTCAGTAGTGTGAGTTTGGACTGGAATACACACTGTTTCTAACTAGCCCGACGAATAAAGAACGAAAAACTGATTTTTACACAGTTATCAGTTACATCATTGACGATGCTTACAACAAACGCAATTCGACGTTTGACGATGCTTACAAAGAACGCAATGAGAGGCAATTAGATGTCGGTGTGGTTCAATATGGATCAAACAACAGAAGCGTTCCGTGATCCAGACAGCCCGATTGCAAATGAATGCGAAATACAGCTCTATGCCTGGCGCTTCCATAGAGTAAGGGCCAGGCATAGAGTTGTATTTCGCATTCATTTGCAATCGTAATCGGAGCAATCTAGGCCGCTACAATACCTCTGAATATCGCGAACAAAGGCAGTCTGATCATTATTATTAAATCAGGACCAATCAGGTGTAACGAATTCATTGAAAACGAATATTCTAAGTAGTCCATGCCAAGTATAATTGGGGGCGATCCCAAATCAAACCCCAAAACAGTCCCTTAGCTCTCCAGAGACCCCGTTTAACTTGAGAATTTGGCTCTACGGTAAGGCGGCTTAGGCTTCCTTTACTCACGCATCAGGGACCCTATAACGAGAACTAATTGTTCAAAAAAATTGTAGCCCGTCAATAATTTTCCCTAAAAATCGGTGCCGCTAGTTTTTCCGTAAAGCACAGGCGTCCATGCAACAGTAGGAAAACCGCAATAATGTGAATGTACTGATGCAATCAGACGCCGTGTTCCAATGCCCTGAGTCTTGCATAGTTGAGTTTTATGACCAAGACGGTAATCTCTGACTTTTATTGTTCATTCGAAGGCGATTAGATCCAAACTACGCGCATGCTCGACAAATAGACACCAACCACAGCCGGGCGGTGAAAAGTGTTTATCGACATGATGTGACTGCGTGAATGCCAGTTAACAAGATTATCGTTATTGTTTACTGCTCTCACCAACCAGACCTGCAGCCGAATGGGGATTTGGAAAAGGATCGGCGATCAGAGTTTAAACGAATTAAGACTGCATATGGCCAGGTAGCAACAGAAATTCATTTCTTCTCCAAAACTCAAATTTGTTGTTATGCCCACTCGCTATCTTGGCCGCAATCGAAGTGACTCGAGTATCAGCGCAAATATGCTCCTATTTGGCCTCTCTTAATGCCAATCGGCGCCGATTGAGCAAACAAATCGTCAGCTGTTGACCACACTCTGCTGGCTGCCACTTAGGCTCGAAAACAAGTGCACTACAGGGGAGATGCAAATCACTTTTCATCTCACAGCTGCTTTTCATTGTGATCTACGAGGTGATGTAATCTTAATCTGATCTCGACGCGGTGCTGTATAACGAGATGCTTTGCTGCGGCGGAGTACAAGTATTACGTTAACGACTCGCAAGAGAACTTGAACCAACACGCGATATGGAAAAGGAAAGCCGCTCGGATGCATATTAATTCGTGGCACGACTAGCACGGCAGCTAGACAGCCGTCGTCGCTGGCGCTCGTCGGTGATAACACGCAGCACGGCAGTGGGGCAGTGCCACACTCGGTGGCGGTATTCAGGTCATTCCGTTGCACTTCTAAGACCGATCCGCTGACTTCTGACATCATGTAGTGATGCGACGTCAGAGACGCGGCTTGAAGCTATTGCCTTGGCGGTGATGAAATTTCAGTCAGTAACTCTCTTGCAGTCATAATGGGGCAGAGCAGAGGTGCGAGTACAGCCATCAAACGAGTGAGATCCGACGTGTGATTGATTTGTCAGGCAACGATTTTATCTAGCTGCTTGTAGTCAGCATACGCTAGTCCATAAACATTGCAAGCAGACAGGCCGCGCTCTGACCAGCTGTGCGAGCGAGTGAAAGGAACGTCCGGTGGCTTCATTTACAATTTTGTTTATCGAAAACTTAATAAGATACAGATTTAGTAATAACGGGAGGCCTCAGCTGGGACTTTCATTCAATTGAGTTTGAGTTAGGCTTTCACTGAATTTGATGGGAGTTTGTTTGTATCTCCGACTGGGGTGGGTAGATCGGAAGCGAATTCCAATCCAAAGTAGAAATTTGACAAGATCAAAAGAAAGTTGTTTTTTTCTCGTATTGTGTAACAACGATGTCGCCCACTAACAAGCTAAAATTTGGTGTGCCTTTGACGTTTTTGTCGGAACTCGAACGGGAGTTTGCACATCTCTTCAACTGCTGGAGTGCACTTTCGATGACTGACAGTTTTCACGAAGAACGCAGGGCGTTTGTTTGCTTAACGTTTTCGGGCTGGATTTGTGTTGAAGGGTTTCTTTCAAACAAAAGAAATCTCTGAACAAAGTCGGTTCAAAAGACGAAGATCAGCAAGGCAAATTTTCAATAAATTATTTAGGCAACAAAGTCTGATTGAGGTATAATCCCTTAAATTTTTCAACGTATCAGAAAGCTGGAACTCTAGCAAAGTATTCGTTTTTATGAGATTTTCAAACAAACAGTTTTGTTGTCTCTAGAACATTAAAATCTTACAATACTTATTGCCTTCAAGCTATGAAAGTAAAATGTTAACATTGTTTAGGGAGGTCAGAAATTAGTTCGATTTGGACACGTATTGGAACGGTTTGCTGTATCAGAAAATTACATTAAGTGCTATAGTCTACACAAGGATTTGAGGTCTCTGCTCGTATCGGTCGTCCCATTGCTCCTCCAAGAGTAGAGTGGACATTCTATTTATGGACGACTCCAAATATGGCAAATTGAATTGAAGAATATCATGTCCGCAAGGGTGTTTAATTCAAAAATAGGTGCATAACACATCGTTTAATAAGTCCAGGGGCTGACCTATAGTGGGCGCCACCAAAGAATCCATGTTTAGGAAATACAAACGTTCGAATTTGACAGGTATCAAATTTCCATGACAATCTGATTGTTAAGTTACAGGTTGCAGTACTTCAAGTGACGCTTCTTTTGCGATTTTTAAAATAATGGCCAAAACAGAATTTCGTGTGTTGATTGAACACTGCTTTTTTATGGCAAAAAATACCGTGCAAGCTTAGTAACGGCTTGAAAAGTTATATCTTCATTTGCCTTAAGTTAGATTTAGATATATTGGATGGGACAACGTGCAATAAGGGGACCACAATCTAGTTTCTTCAGGAACTCTTCGTGCTGTTCGTGCAATTGGTCTCTCAAGAGTAGAGGGAAGCAAGAGGTTTTTGCCCCCTCAGAGCGGCGAAGTTTCAAGAACCGCATTCCCTGAGTGTTGTCAGTAAGGAGAAACAGATAGTGCCGTGAAAAATTGCGAGAGTTTCAGTCCAGGAATCGAACCTGCAACCTTTGGCGTGTGAGTGTCACACTATTTCCACTACGCTATTGCAGCCGCAACATACGCTGTTGCCCATACGTAAACCCCCGTCCTAAATATGACAAAAAATGTTCTATATTCATGTTATATTCATACCGTGAGCATGACAGTATAGCAGATATTAGACGGGCGTTTCGTTTAAGAGCGTGGTTTTAAGAAAATGAATCATCTTGATGAGCATAAGGAGAGGTTATGCATAAAAGCTTAGTAGTAGTCATTGTCTTACTTTGGAATGAAACGTGTCAAATGTTGACAAGAAAAATTCTTGGTCGCTGTACTGAAATCAAGTTTCGAGTTCGAATTGGTCCATTTGGGAAGATTGACTTTTCTTCTGGGACCTTCTCTTTGGGATTAAATGACGAACAAGCTGTTCAAAGACGTTAATATATACACAAATTTCAAGACACAGATGTCTAGGTCGTGTAACTGGAATGGAGACCCCTTTACGAGACCAGCTTCGAAGAATAATCGTCATCGGAAATATCGCCTCTGATGACGCGGAAGTTGATCTTAATCAATTGTTAAGGTCTAGGTGGCTAGCTCACGAAGACCAGCTTCAGGCGATCAACTGAATGTGGTTAGCTGCAGGCTGCTAGCTCTAGGTAGCCAGATTTAAGCGGTTAGTATTTGGCGGTTAATTCTAAACGGTCAGCTTAATACTGCCAGGTCTAGGCGACATGATCTAAGCAGCCAGGTCCAAGCGGCCAGCTTTATGCGTTCAGCTTAGGCTGCCAGTTCTAGACTGCCAGCTCTAGATGCCCAGTTGCAGGAGGCAGGTTCTAGACGGTCAGCCTAAGGCTGCCAGCTTAAGGCGGCCAGCTTTAGGCGGCCATTTCTGGGCGCTCAGCTCTAATCGGTTAACTCTCAGCCATCAGGTCGAAGTGGCCAGCTCTACGCTGCCAGGTCCAGACGGACAGCTCTAGGCGGCCAGCATTAGGCTGCCAGTTTTAGGCACTCAGCTTGATGCTGTCAGCTCTAGGCTGCCAGCTTTAAACGGTCAGCTCTAGGCTTTCAGTTTTAGACGAACAGTTCAAGAAGGCCAGTCTTAGTCGACCAGCTCCAGGCGGCCAGCTCTAGGCAGCCATTTTAAGGCGGCCAGCTCTAAGCGGAAAGCTCAAGGCGGTCAGCTCTAGGCGGCCAGCTCTAGGCGGCTAGCTGTAGGCAACCAGCTCAAGGCGGCCAGCTCTAGGCGAAAAGCTCTAAGCGGTCAGCATTAGGCTGCCAGTTTTAGGCACTCAGCTTGAGGCTGTCAGCTCTAGGCGGCTAGCTCTTGGCGGCCAGCTTTAAGCGGTGAGCTCTAGGCTGCCAGTTTTAGACGGACAGTTCAAGAAGGTCAGTCTTAGGTGACCAGCTCTAGGCGACAGGCACTAGGCGGTCAGAACTAGGCGGCTAGCTCTAGGCTGCCAGCTCAAGACGGACAGCTCTAAGCGGCCAGTTCTAGGCAGCCAGCTTAAGGCGGCCAGCGCTAGGCGGAAAGCTCAAGCCGGGCAGACCTAGGTGGCCAGCTCTAGACAGCCAGCTCTAGAAGGCCAGCTCTAGACGGGCAGTCCTAGACGGCCAGCTCTAGGCGGCTAGTTGTAATCAACCAGCTCAAGGCGGCCAGCTCTAGGCGGCTAGCTGTAGGCAACCAGCTCAAGGCGGCCAGCTCTAGGCGAAAAGCTCTAAGCGGTCAGCATTAGGCTGCCAGTTTTAGGCGCTCAGCTTGAGGCTGTCAGCTCTATGCTGCCAGCTCTAGGCGACCAGCTCTAGGCGGCCAGACCTAGGCGACCATCTCTAGGCGGCACGTACTAGTTGGAGAGATGTATTTTCTGAGATTCACACCGGACTGTAGCGAAAAGCAGCTGATGTCCTTATGTTCGTTATTTTCGACACACCTTTGACATTCAAAATTATCGACATAAGTATATACGTACATGTATGTATTTGTCTATGCGCTTGTTAAATTCAATTTTATTCATTACCCTTAACAGAGCTCTCAGTAAATAAAAAAAAAAGTAAAAACTTACAGCGTTCCTCTAAAGAGATTTACATTGTAATCGTAAACAGATGATCGTCCTGGTCCGGACAGCACGAGCGCACAGTCCGACCCAAATTCTGTGTTGATGTTCTGGCCGAAAGGATGGAACTGTCCCCTCACGTTGGTCAGGCTAAATAACGCCACAGCAACCAAAAATATTCTGAAACGAAAAAAAAACAAAACGTTAACAACGAAAGAAGAAATCACAATAGTGGTAATACAAAAATATGCTAATAATGATTTCGAAACAAAGCACCAGTTGCCAGACATCGGACCAAAGTGCGGACGAGGTGAAAGTGATGCCAGAGCATTAATGGCTTATTCAGAGATCAACGGAGCAAATAAATCAAACAAATCTTCGGGGAGTGATTAATGCCATGACAGATTGGAACGCTACCTGCTGTTTATTACGTTTGGTTCATAAAGCTTGTCTTGTTAGCAAATATGAACTCATGGCGGCCGTAACGAATTAATTTTGAAGAGGTGAAGCTTGAACATTGAGGAAGTGGCATAATTGTCATGTTTGCATGGGATTTTGAGTAAGAGGCAATGGGTGTTGGAGAAGCCGGATATGGTTTCTGCTTTTGAGTGAAGTTTGGACAATTTTATTGACCTGAGGCTATGTTGGCAGGTATTTCTTTGATTGGATTGCGTGTGACATTTGATAAAGTGTTATGTGAGTAGCGTGGCGGGGAAAGAGACTGCAGTTGGAAATGAATGACGATAGTCTTATGAGAACGGTTATTTAAACATTCCCTTTTCTTTCCTGTGCTGGGGTTAGATTTTTTTTAAGCAGAGTCGTCTAAAGCCGCTTAGAATGTAGGTGGGACTGAGTATCAGCGATTTCTCGACGATCTTGGTGCATGAAAGAATTTTCCTTCACTTCTCTTGGCTAAGCCAGGTTGTTTTCTTAAGAAACTTGTAAACATTTTATACGCTGGCATTATACGAACATACCAGAAAGTTCGACTCGACTTTAAAAAAAAAGGTTATAAACGCAATCCTTCAAATTAACGCGGGTTCCAAAAACATTCAATGAAAACGAATTTGGCAGAAAATGTTTGCTTTGAATTCATGAGGCAACACAGAGAATGCTATCGTTGATCATTTAATAAGGGACTTCTCTGTGAAAGATGGCCGCTGTGACGTATTGGGTAAAGTGCGGCACTCACCCCCCAATATCTGGACTTCTTCTTCTTCTTTGTATGACACTTATGCTCAACTGACTGATCTCCAGCTATCACGATTTCTCCCCAGCTGCGCATTGGTAGAGGTCTTAACCCACTTGTGCGCCAGCATAATCAATACCGTCCTCAATTGCGTTGTACTATAGGGTGATATTCAAGCTGTTTCGTTCGGGAAAAACAGTCATCTCCACCAAGCCTAGCCGTCATCGGTATTGTATCTGCAGACAGTTGATAAGGCATATGCCGCCGAGCATTTTTAAAAACGTAACCGCTCTCAATAAAAAATATCTTTCCAGTTAGCCGATAATATGGGCCATATGGCTTGGCAATTTTTTTTCCCAATAAGTGGCTTAATCACTCAGCGTTTGGCATCAAAGTTGCAAGAATAGGGAAGTTGCGTTCATTCAAAAGTACTTGACGCAAATTTGTTCAGTTGGTACATTAAAAAACAAGTGTTTGTAACAAATGTTTTGGATTGAATTTATCAATTAGAATATTTTCTTTGAATACAATTAGTTTTCACTCGGTTATAAAATACCGCTAGCCCAAAAAAATGGCGGATTACAAGAACCTAAAAGTTGTTTTTAAATAACGGTACTTTTTGAATAGGCAAAAATCGAGCTGAATTTGAACTTAATTTTTTTTAGCTTAATCATATCTTTACTGAAAACCGAAGTCAAAAGTCACCGATGTTTGCCTAAACTATTTTTTTTTAATTTTTTGTGTATATACTGCCCTGTTTAGAACAATGACACCAGTATTGATTTTGCTAATAAATTCTTCCCATGGTCAGGCAGGCGCCTGACGTCATATAAACAACGTAATAATAAAAATGCATCTTGTCAGAAAAAAAACATCCGAATACCGGAAATGCAACCTATTTCAAGTTGCACAAAATAATATCGGCACGTTATTCTGAAGAGCCTTCTCAGGTACAGGTATAGCCGTAAATCTGATAAAAAAATTTCACATAATTTTGCAGTGGTTATCCAGCGGATTTAATATAGATGTGCCAAAATTTAAAAATTATTGCATTGAAACTGCGAGATTGTTTGTATCGCTGTATCCTTGGTATTATATGAGTTCAGTTCACAAGATATTGATACATGGGCATGAAATAGTTTCTCAGAGTGTGTTAACAATTGGTGAATTAAGTGAGGAAGCATTAGAAGCAAGCAATAAGGATTTTAAAATGTATAGAGAGAATTTTAGTCGAAAAACATGTAGACAAGACACTCTTACAGTTATTAAGAATAGAATGTTAATATCTTCAGATCCATTTATTACAAACCAGAGAGTAAGGAAGCCTCCAAAAAAAGTTCCATTTGATACTGAAGCTATTGATATGTTCTTGCGACCCGATTTAAACAAACAACCTCAAATGGACTGCGATTACTTTTCGGACTCAGAATAATTTGTAAATTAAATCTTGAAAATGTAAATAAAATGTTGTACTTTTATTTAAAACCCAGATACACAAAATATTTTATTTTCAGATTTTCCAATTTTGTAAATTGTCTCAAAGTAAAGCTATACTGTTCTTCCAAAATTTTAATTTAAAAAGTAAATAAACTGTTAATTTATTATATAATTTTATTTTAAATTGACTGCAGAGTAAATAATAAGTCCATGATTGTTTACTTTATTTTGTAAATCCAACCCCTCACTTCGCAAAAACTACCAAACAAGTACCACTTTTAAAATGTTATAACGGTTCTTTCGGAAACCTGAGCAGTTACAGTTCTTTTGACTTCGGATTTGAATTCAGCACAAAATTTATTTTTATTAACCAAATTTGTTTTGGTTAACTCAACTAAAGGGCTTATAATTATCGCCGTCAAACGGCCATTTCTGCCCCACTGTGCGCCGTACAACCCGATAAGCTTGTTGTTAAATCTTTTGCTTCAACTGCCATCAACGGAAACAGAACCAAAAAGCGTACGAAGAACTTTTCACTCGGAAAGACCAGGGGCTTCCTTATCCGCTTTTAGTAACGTCTTAGTTTCCACGCCTTAGACCAAGAATGGGGTCAGCCAGTTACTGCAACAAATTTAGCTTAATGTTTAGAGACTTTTCAGGCTTTGATACCTCATTTGATCATAACACGGGTAGTTGCTGAAGAAGTAAGACCCTGCTCCCTTTGTAGACTGTTGCCCCAAACCGCCGATAGAATCATCTACTATTTGCAGATTAGTAAACGAGCATTGTTCCGTCTATATTTCAAGAACCATTTTGGTCAGAAAGGTACGAGGGAAAATTTAGAGAATGTTTGGCGGACCAAACTTCAGTGTCGCTTTACGTATTAGTACGGATTCATAAAAGTAGTATAGTGCAGTGAGTTGCAAGCGTTTAAGCTGAGTAGCAACCTGCACTCATTTTTCGTAAGGGATAAAATGGCGGTAAGTAGTAGATGTTAACATCTGTGGAAAGGTCACTGAATATGAAAAAGTTCCACAAACAAAAAAATTTCAGCCATTGGACTCCTTAAAATGTCTAAAAACAGTTTTTTGTAATTTTAAACAAACTTCCCAATCTGGCAAGCGACTTCCATGAATTTGGAAACGAAAAAGAGTCGAAGTGGACAAGACTTGGGGAATGCGGAAGATAGAGTAGTAGTTCGCAGTTCGTATTCGCCAATTCATTTTTTTGCGAATTAGGGCAGAAACACAGACTAGAAACCTGTGATTCATTCGTCTTTGTTCGGATGTTCAATGCAGATGAAGCCATGTGAAGCATTCAAAAGAAAAGGAATCGCCTCCTGGGTTGTAGCACGCTTGCTACACTGCTTAATCGATAGCTCCTTGGTTTTGAAATCTCGAAATCTCTAAGTTCATGTTTTATCGGCTGTCACTCAATACTGCTTTGCGTTGAGGAAACACTTCTCTATAGTGTATAGTTTTTACCGGGGCGAGCTAATACGCCACCTACCACTCAACGCTCTTGAAATACGCCTAGTTTCAACTCTTGAAATGATTTCTCGAGTCAGTCATCTTCTGCTCATCAGAAGCAGAATCGGGTGAAAAAAAAAATTAAAGGTTGAATCCATTTCTATGCTGCCTGATTTCCGCTTCAAACCGTATCAGCGACAAACGTTTCTTCTTTTCCAATTGAGATGAATTGAGACGTCCATGTCCACACACGACTCAAACAAAAAATATGCACCGGACTTATTGATTGAGAAAATGAGGTGGCATCGGCATTGGCAGGTAATTGTCTTCAGAGATATGAAGCACAGGGCCGCAGAAAGAAAGGAAAAGAAACAGAAAGCGGATTTTTTAATGTCGAATGGCGAAGCTTAGAATCTGCTTCTTTACTTTTCTATGTTACTTATTGATTCTGCTTAAGGAGATGCAGAATCAATATTGTGAGCACATTGCTTTCCATCGAGTGGGTAAAGTTCGACTGGCTAGGCCATGTTAAGCATAGGACACCACTGCTTCGGGCCATTGGGACAACGCAACAGAGGGGGGCCTAGGATAAGATGGCGCACACAAGTGGAGAAGGACCTCAACTAACTTGGAGTGCGGAATTGGAGGTAGCTAGCGGAAGATCGTGCTAGTTGGAGTGGTATGTTGGTTGAAGCCCAGGTCCACCTCGGACTGTAGCCCCACAACAAGAAGGAGAAGAAGACGAGGAAGAAGAAGAAGAACAACAACAACAACAATAAGAAGAAGAAGAAGACAAAGAAGAAGAAGAAGAGGAAGAAGAAGAAAAATAAGAAGAAGAAGAAGAAGAAGAAGAGGAAGAAGAATAAGAAGAAGAAATAGAAGAAGAAGAAGAAGAAGAAGAAAAATAAGAAGAAGAAGAAGAAGAAGAGGAAGAAGAATAAAAAGAAGAAATAGAAGAAGAAGAAGAAGAAGAAGAAGAAGAAGAAGAAGAAGAAGAGGAAGAAGAAGAAGAAGAAGAAGAGGAAGAAGAAGAAGAACAAGAAGAAGAAGAAGAAGAAAAAGAAGAAGAAGAGTAAAGTTCGACACTCTCACTTCCAAAGTCTCAAGTTCGATTTTTGGACATAACACCTCTCATTCACTGCATCACATCTTTCGATTTGCTGCAGCACTTGAAGGGTACTGTTTGTCTATTACGAGTGTCTCAAACTTCGCCTGTCTAAAAAAAAAGAAACTCTAGGCGCCTTTCACTCGTGGGAGAAGAACGGTGTGCACAAAATGGGTACCTTCTGAGCAACCTGGCCCTGATACCCCTGCAGACTCATGGGCCATCAGATCTCCAAATGATGATTATCTAAATTAAAGCCACATCGGTAACAGATCTAATGCTATTAATATTTTAAGACTATTTTTTTTGTTAGTGGCGCCCCCTATATGTCCCGGAACATATTGAGTGATGTGTTATTTGTGTTAAGGGGAGCTGTGAAGAAACCAAAAACCATTTGGTGCGGTGGCGGACACTAGACCCAGCTGTTGAGGGAAACTGACTTGCAATGACAGCTTGACCAGGGGCTATTTTCTAGTGCTACCAATGGTCAGTAGAATCTAAAACGTCGGTTCCAGCCTGCCTTTGCGTAATGCTCTCTAGTGGTGGCTGCGGCTTAAAACCCAATATTACTGTCTGAACAAACGATAGTGTACTTCAATGATAGTTTTAAAGAGGATTTTTCTATCCCTTGACTCAGACCTGGGGGGTAAGGGGGCTTTTCTCGACTCAGTTTGTAGCTTGGAGCTATGAATAACCCAAATAGCGGCGGAACTCACTCCCTTCAAAATCACTGTTCCTCAAGCATGATCCCAGTGCGGTACTTGGGTAGCTTATGGTAGTCGTCTAGTCTTGTTTTATTAGTGATTCTTAGAAAAATCGATTCCGTGGTATACAGAAAAGAAAAGGCAGGTGATGGTGCTTATCAAAATCACCTATCTGTGAGCATATTAGTTTTTTTAAATTAAATTTTTTTAATGTCATACATTCAGAGCAGCAGGAGATAAAGAAAAATGAGGTTGAGACAAAGTACGCTTCTTTTAATTGGGGCACATCGCGTGTTTTATTCTGTCCCAAATAAGCAACTGGCTCGATAACGCGATGTTCCAGTAAGACTGTTCTATGGCAGCTATCAGGAGTCACTATCAACAGTTCGATACAACGCTTCTCGTGCGAAGAAGTCATTTAAAAGCTATCATCAGTACCCGATAACTTTGTTACCGATTGATGTGTGGTCTATATTTAAAAGTAATTTCATCGATGACCTACTTTCCAAAATATGGTAATCAAACCGCAAGCCAACAAACAGTACCAATGCCACCCATTTTATTCTTTTTGACGCGGCCAGTGACATGAGGACAAGTGGGATGCTCGCTACGAGAGTTTACTTGCTTCCAAAAGAAGTAAGGTTGGCGTTTAAGTTGAACTGTCTAAGGTTGATGTGGTTGATGTTGACTGAGCAAGATAACTAAAGCCGTCTCAGTCCACAAATGGAATCATTGTGATTACAACACCTAGCGATCGTCATTTATTTAATCTTCTCCCGAATGAACACAATCCCTTCAGCAGCACAGCTTGTTCTTTTAGGATTCTCGTATTTCCCCTTTTCTAACGTCGTTGAAATTAGATAGACTGTTGTGATCGATTGTTTGCTTTCTTTCTAGCAACTTGAGTTCGAACGCTTAATTTCCCAATATGAGTGGATAAATAAGGCAAAATTTGTTATTGACGCAAATCGCACAACTGCCATTTTGAATAGTGAACATTGGAGGGGTACAACAAAAAAATGGAGACTTATGACCACCAAGGCTAATAGATCAACGATCAATATTTTTAATAGGTAGGATGGTGAACTCAGCAAGAAAGTTTATGTAAATTGTTTAAATAATCTCTTAAAATAAATTAAAATTTCTTAGAGCGCTATGTGGTGCGCTAGTAGGGCAATAAGCGTACGCCAACCAGACTTGTCAAATTGATCTCGATCCAGGTTTTCTGGTCATTCAAAAGAAACCGCTCAGAATGTGGCAGAAGATTGCCTTTTTCTTCCATATAGACTTTAAAATTATCATTACTTAGTTCCTAGGCTGTGGACCAGGAAGAAAGTAGATGCCAGAAGTACGAAATGTTTTCTTTTCCTGTGAGCCTACTTCAATACCTAGTCGATAACAATCGCAAGCATCCACCATAGCTTGGACTGGAACACTTGGTCTTCCTATTTCCTCGAAAATCAGTTGACATCCGCTTTGAAGAAGCGTTGCTCCTCGATGGGAAAGTCGATAAAGTAGTCATTACTTTATATGTTTCGAGCACCCGTTTGCCTTTCGCCATTCTATGTTTGGCACAAATGCTTTTTTGAAAAAAATACTCACAACAAACTCTTTATCAAGTTCTCTGCGCCTTTTATCACATCACTCAATATGTCCCGGAACTGACGTAAAAAATGTAACTGTCAAATTTGCATAATAATCTGGGTTACAAGTAATAGCGCTTTACCATATACTTTGCACGAGCGTAAAAACGAAAACGTTTCTCTGTCACGCTAATTTTTACTTTGTGGATATCACCTTAAGCGAGTCGTAGATCTTACCCGCAGAGTGTTCTTTGCTAAAACATTTTTTTATAGGCAATATGGCAAGAAGAGCCTCAGATTTCTCGCGTTTTAGTTAACGTTACCAAATGCACTACTTTGTCCTCAGGTGGGCTCAAATTAAAGGCCGAAAACGAAGAGAAGAAATCCAAAACAAAAACTGTTAAAGACGTCAAGTTCACATTGCTGACGCAACTCATTAACGAAATTCCCTCTGCCAAATAAGTCCGCCTACCTCGTTTGAGAATGTCTTCAAAAAAGAATTCAATCTAGACCAATCCAAATAAATATAAAAAAAAAATTAAATAAATCTGCCACAATTTCAAGCGCAGCTTATGTGACTCTTCGGATTACACTCAAATCCATTTCGCAGTGTGCACTGCAATTTACATCGCTCCGTTTGCCTTTTCAACATCACGATCTGCACACTTAGCCCCGATGACATGAATTAGCCACCGTAATGGGAAAACGAATTTCTTCACCACCTCATAATTGAATTTTTGTGCCTTTTGCTCGTTGATTGCACCAATTGTGGTTTATTTGACATTGAATGCCTTTAGACAACTGCGGCCTACCAGCGCGACAGCGAACCCACAATTGGCACACTGACTCACAGTACGACACGTTAGGGAAAGATACACCAGCTCTTCAAGGTCCGAAGATCAGATTATCAAACGAAGGATCTAAATGGAGAGTATTTTGTTTGTTGCTCCTGGGTGCGATTAGACTCCACCCACGAGACGTGATGAACCTTGGGCGCTAACGACCAAGTTGATATTTGGTATTACAGAAACGTCACCGGTGCTCGACGCCGACGCCGGACAATGTGAACGCATTCTAAGCATGCTCCTTATTTGGGTCTACTCAAATGTGGTGTCCGGTGCCCGAAGGCGATTTAGAACCGTTCTCCGACGCTCATGGCGACGCCGCCCCCAAAAGAGATCACCTTCGAGAGATAAATATTTGTCGGCGTCATGCCACCAGGGGCCGAGTTATTTATTGACCTCCGATTTGTTCGACGCTCGATATTATTTACGTTTGCAGGCATATTTCAAAATACGCTTTTCCATCACCTCCTCCTGCTGGCGTGGCAATTTGTGATACATTTGAACCCTTGCGAGCTGCATAGCAGCTGCTGCATGTGGAGCTCGTTACCACGCAGATACACATTGTCCCACTTAGATACAAATGCATAGGTTTCTTCTAGAGTCGACTCGGTTGCTGGGAGTGGTGGCGGAGCCGGTGGAAGGTGACGTTTGTGGCTAAGATTGACAAATAGGTCCAATTCTAATCGAATTTTATGTCCAGAGTCGACAGAGGCGAGTGGGCCTCTGAAGTTGGCTTCACGCAAAGATCCGAGTGTAAGTGCGTTTCGCAATTTACATAAGCAGCACCCGGTTGCCGTGAGGTGGCCAGTGCAAACAAAAACCACAAGAAAACGGAATAAAACGTTTTATGTGTGTTAAGTGGACACTGTTTTCTCGGATCCAGTTGTATGCCATTAAGTCTGTGCAATTTCCGCTTACTACTGCTGACTGCCGTTGCTGCCGCTGCCGCCACCACCGCTAAGCACACACAAAAACGTAAAAACGTGGGCAAACAATAATTCTCAGCCGGAGTTATAAAACGTCAACAGTGAAGGCGAGGAACTGTTATTAGAGACTGGTGAAGCTTCGATGCGGTTGATTGCTGAAGTATTTTCCTCTCTTTTAAGGTCGGCGCGGATGGTCTAGGGAAACCAGGTGACTACTTCGCAATTGACATGGTTTTTCAATGGCGAACGCAATGATTTTGCAAAATGAGTTTGCCTGAAGTTGAAAGTGTTTTTTTGTTGCCATCAAGAATGGAAAGCGTTCTGATGCAGTTCTGGTGTTTGGAGCATTAAATTTAGAACTTTATCCAAATTAACTGGCAGTCATTTCTTAGATGATTTTTTTTCAGTTCCTCCACCTTGAGCCAAAAATACATTTCGCGACACTTCATTAGGTAATCCCAGGTGGACATAACGAAACTTCAAACGCTTGCTACTCAAGTCATTGTTATTACTTCGCGCGCGTGATTTGGGGTTGAACAAAAAACATTTTTAGGGTGCGTGGCAAACGCTTGCTAAACGGAGTTAAATAACATTCTCTATTCGTTTGGCATTGACGCACGAGCTTGCAAATAATCAATCACTGCACTCAATTGGTGGCATAAGTATGGTAACTCCCACACTCCCTTGCCAAATTGTCGTCGATAAATTTCAACGATTCGTGGGCCGAAGAACAGGAAAATTGATCTAGATGAATATGTGGGATTTCGTTAATTATTGGAACGCTGGAACTTTTCGTATAGTAAGAAGTTTAGAATGTTGTTTATGTGTCTATTGGTGGACTCAACAATCTAAAAAGGACCAGCGCAATAGACCTCAGCAACTACTACATGCGGTGTGTGCTACTATTTTCCACAGTTTTATACCAACTCCAAGCGGCGAAATTTAAGAAATCATTTTCACAGATGGTTCCAGGTCTCTGTGGTTGTCATGATCTCAAAGGGATTTGCTTACCTTATTTTTATAAACGGATCCATATTATTGATCTGATTGACCTTTTGTGGCCCTCGGACGATCTACGCAATGCTTGTCGTCTAAAATCACTACAGCAGCGGATAAAGCAGCCACAAGGCAATAGCCTAAACGTGGTGAATTGGCTGCTCTAAGCTGTCTGCATGTGATAACTCAGACTCTGTAATTTGCATTTCGAAGCATTTTGCTACAATACTTCACTACAATAAATTTTCTCCGTGAGAAGAATTTTCAGTTCGCAGCATTGCCGTCATATGGGAGTACAAAATAATTTTGTGTTTTTTTTGTATTAAAAAAATTGATTTTTAAAGAAACTCGTTCTATATCGGATCATTTCAGTCGGAATTGACTACATTTTCCCACCTTTTGGGATTTTTAAAAAAAAACATCTCTAAACATTGAGATCCAAGGTTCGGACCGAAACCTGCCGGGATCAAAATGGTCGCACTCTGTGCTGAGAATCTGGAAAGATCATTTCTGGAGTCTCCTTAACGGTGATGACGGCCCAAATCCCGCTGTTAAGCAGAATGTTCCACTCGATTTGGACGATGATAGACAAGCATTCCGTCCACCCGACTTAGACGAGGTGAGGATAACAATATCCAAGCTAAAGTCGAACAAAGCTGCTGGAGCGGACGGACTGTCCGCAGAACTACTTAAAGCAGCTGGAAATGACCTTGTTGTGCGCATGCACCAGTTCATCTGTAAGGTAGGTCGGAGGATAGCATGTCCGATGAGTGGAATCTCAGCTTCGTTTGCTCGGTCCACAGGAAAGGAGACCCCTTTGACTGCGCTAATTATTGAGGCATCAGCCTTCTTAACATCGCCTACAACATCTTCTCTGCCGTATTGTGTGAGCGTCTGAAACGCTCATAGGTGCCTATGAGTTTGGTTTCAGGCCAGGTAATACCACGATAGATCAGATCTTCACCTCAGAGCGGATCCTGGAAAAGGCTCAAGAAGTTCAAATCGACACTTATCACTTATTTGTCGATTTTAAGGCCGCATATGACAGTGTGCACAGAGACGTGCCATACAGTGCCATGTCTAGTATTGGCATTCCTACCAAGCTCGTCAGATTTTGTAGGATGATGATGGAGAACTCTCGTTGCTCCGTCAATCTCGGTAACGAACTCACCGAGACAATGTCAAAAAAGGTTTTAGACAAGGTGACGCATTGTCATGTGACTTCTTTAACATTATTCTCGAGAAGATCGTGCGTAACTCACAAGTCAACACCAGCGTCACTATCTTCCAAAAGTCAGCTCAATTGCTAGCGTACGCTGATGACACTGACGTGATTGGACAAACACTGAGAGCCGTTAATGAGGCGTTTGCAATCAGACGGAGCGTCACACTAGGCAGCAGAACCTTGAAGGTAGCCAAGGACAAGGGACAACAATATTAGTACCGAAGTCAAACACAGAATCAGTCTTATCGTTAGGTTTCGTTAGGCTTAAGGAAGGACTCTCAGCTAGAAGCTCACTTTATATAACAGTTTGGTCATCCCAGTCCTACCTTATGGCGCGAAAAGCTGAACGTTATGAAAAGTGGATGAAAAAGCCCCTAGTCGTTTTGAGACAATAGACTTGCGTGAGATTTTTGGTCCTGTTTGCGTTGATGGCATCTGGAGGAGAAGACTTAACGACGAACTCTATGGGCTGTAAAGCGACATGCGCTTGGTCAAGTGTCTCCGGATACAACGCTTAAGATGGCTAGGCCATGTGATAAGTGTTCTCATGCAAATACCACATTCGATTACTTCCATTAGTTCTGTATTAGTCACTTAATGTCTGAAAGCCTTTTCTTATAGTTATCGGCAAGATTTGCGTTAATATGAGGTGGTTTACCAAAAAGCAGTTTGCAGTTTAATCAGTATCACAGCACGAAGCACAGCGGACATTGTTATGTTTAGGACTTTCAGGAACAATTAGGTAAAGTTTTTTAAACTGTAAAGGGATACGTGCTCTTGCAAGCACGGTACTATATTCTGGTGCCACGGAAGATCAGGAATCCCTGGAACTTCGGTTTCAGCATGACCGTGTGGTAGACCTTCTTGTGGGAGTGTCGTGGTGGCTGTGGTTTACCACCTAACATCGCGGGTAGAAGCGAGGATAGTGTATTGTGCTGAATTGTCTAATTGTCAAACTCATGGCTAGGCAAGTTGGTTAGCATTCTCAACCGGGCGCTGCTACCTAGAGAGCGGAAGAGGTTTTAGGAAGACCTCGTATCAAACTAAGGTGGGCTGCTTGCCCCTCAAGCATGATCTCAATTTCGTACTTGGGTAACTAAGGAGTTTAGACTTGCGTGTTAAGCCGTCAAGGCAGGTGATCAAATCTCACATCTGTTTATCCCAAGTTTCATAAGCGAATTTTGTTTAGCAAAGGAGTTCACTTGTGGTTGAATGGAAACATCATATTTTTTTTTTTACTCCAAATACGAGTAAAAGTCTGTGCAAAGACTTTTCAAACATTTCAGTTCGGAGTCGGCAATAAACTGAAGGTTACTTCTATTCGTGAAAGAAATACAGCGCGTAGAACACCATTTGTGGATGAGGAAGCTATGCTAAGACGGAGGAGCTCGATGTACATACATATTGGTTCACCATACATAAAACGGGTGTTGTGATCGCTATACAGAGGGCGCCGTGAGGAGGTTGTATGTCAACTTGACCTGTGCACTAACGAGGATAGTGTTGGTAGCTCGCCTTGTTGAGCGCAACCAACAACGTCACTTCGCGTGGACAGGCCCATGCCCATGCAAAATTTGCCACTAAGAAATAAAATTCGTCTTAGAAGTAAAGTTTCTGTTCTTTTTGCGTTCGAATGTTATTCGCAATTGTGAAGCGTATTTCCTCCTACCGCCAACAAATCAGTTAAATTGTAAATTGCGGAATTGTCCGCCTGTACACTCAGACGAAATCTTTACAAAAATGCAAAAATTTTACATTTTCTTGTTGCTCAGCTTTAAAAACTTCGATTTGATAGATTTGTGCATGGAGTAATTGTGGTGGAAACCTTTCACTTTATGATGGCACTTGAAGATTGTGTAATGCTAGAGTCTGTTCTCTCTATCCGATTATTTTAGAATGTAAGTCAAGTAAGTCAAAATCAGGCCTATTTACATTCAACCACGCACGGCTGCGAATTTCCTCATAAGGGCACCTTCAATTAGCGAAGAAGCAACACAGATTCATTGTCTAACTTTCTTCACATTAACTATATCACATTGCTCATTAAATCCTAAAAAATTTGTGTCAGGTGTTGTATCATGCATTATATTAGGAATACGATTTTCCCCGGCATTGCCTTACACCTCGCTAGCAAACGTGAATTGGATGAATTTCCTTTTCATACCGATAATTATTGTAATTGGTTGTACAATTGGTCACACTTCCTTTGCTGTGCTTCCTTCGCAACCGGCTCTAGTCATCTTTCAACTTTACTGATTCGTGTAAGCTGACTTAAGCTGCTTCATAGTGCTACAGCCGCCATCAGTGCTTTCCTCTTCAACAAACCACCGTTCGCCTAGGAAAACAAAGATATCCGCTAACAACTGATTGCGCATTGCTTTAATTTGAACTCAATTGGCATCAGCCGAAAATATCCTACAAGTTTGTTCTCATTTTCCCTCGGCTAGGTACGGATAAAAACAAATGTAGACCAAGTGCCCAGATTATGCTCACTCGGCATGTGCGCCTCGAGCAGGCAGCATTTTGTGGTCAAACTGGCGGTGCTGTGTGAGAAAGGCGCAAAAGGTTGCGCAACTTCCTTGCGCTTGCGTACGCAAAGACATGCCTTAGTTAAATATATTATCGCCTCATCGAAACATGCGCCGCACCGCATGCAGTAGTTGCATTTGAAAAACTACAAAATGTCGTCCAATTCAGTGCGCACAGCCTGTGCTGGATAGGGGCTGCAGTGTGAGCGAGCGCAAATTAAATCACTTGCAAGGACGTAGCGTTGCGTTAAATTCTCCTCGCACCTCGTGGCCACATTCAATTCGAAGACTTTCCATTTTTCTTTTTTCTTACTTGACGTGCAACAGGTGCGGAGAATGCGATAAGCTATTTCAGAATCATAAGAATTTCGATGTCAGAATTCGAGTCAAGGCAGCTCGGTCTCACCGGAGACTTTTGATTGAGCGTCGAGTGAGACGGTAAATTTTAAAAATCCCACTCGCATTAGACGTTTGCCATATCAAACTGGCAGATCGCTTAATTAGTAGTCATGTTTTATCAAGCAAGGCGGTCGATTAAATCGGTGCTGCGTGCAATTTGCTCGCAAATCAAGTTGAGGTACCTGAAGCCTCGTGCTTCAGGTTCTAGCACCTGGAGCGTGGGTACGCAAATTTGTATTCTGGCGCCCTGGGTGTACACAGAACTGTGCTTATCGACGTGTATTTATCTACGCAGCATAGAGCATGCGTTCTAGGTAAGAGGTCAACCGTGGGGCCATGGATTGAATCATCCGTCAGAGGAAGCGCTTTCTTTAAATCAACATGCAGAGTTTTACGACAGCTTAAGTCCACGCGGATGTAGACAGGTTTATGCATTCAAATTGAATTCAATGTGAAAGTAATAGTGCTACTATTTCAGCTCCCCAATCCGCCACAATCTAAGTTGATACTTTATGATCAATTCATCTCAGCACATTATCATATGAATTGAAAAGAAAATCTATTCACTGCCTTGCGAACGTAGGCAATCGAAGCCCTAGTCATGAGCCCAGGTGGTCGAGGCCTATGGCTTCGGGTCACCGCTGCGGTTGGTATGCGACAGCATAATTTTACAAGGAAGTGATATACATTCATTTGATTTCGCTTAGATTTACACACATTGTTACCGCAAGTGTGTGGAAAGCCAAACTCCGACACGAGCCACATTAGAAAGGGGACTTTATGAAATTTACAATTGCGTAATGGTGTAGCATACAACGGCGATAGTAATCAGTATGTTTGCTTGTGCGCTTATTGGTATTCAGACTCACTAAAAATGGGCGTGGAAAGTTATTGTGCTCAATATTTTGGTGTATCATTTCAAATTTGAAAGGAGGACAGTGGAGCAAATTTTGTGCAGACATGCGGACACCGGTAATTGAATACATTATAAGCATTTGATTATTTTTATTACAGTTACATAAGTTTTGGTAAGCGCAAATAAAAAATGAACAAGACAAATCGGCGTGTGGACGGAGCATGTTAAGTGGTAGAAAACAATTGCGATGGTGAAGCAATCGAACTAATGCAGTCACCCATCCAGTTTATGCAATCAATTCGCTAGATGGGCTCAAGGACAGCTAAAATGAATGCACCTTCGGTTGGCAGTGCTACAGTTTGTGTTCAAGTTCGCTAACCAACTCTTTTGTTTCACTGTCGCCTCGGTTGAAAGAGGCATTCGTTCGCAAGGAACTTGCCTGCAGTTTCGATTTTCCTTTGTCAATGCAGCTAATGCAGCCGTGAGGCATACGATGTCACACACCTGATGGCAGCTGAATGGTCGGTATGCACACGGAAAGGTTAATCCAATGTCGATCGAGGTCTTCGCTTCATCGTCGACTTGTTCGTAGTTCAGCACGTGCACCCAGTGGCATCTGTTTACAATCCGAAACGAATCAAAGACAGGTGGCTAAGAGCACATTCATGTTTGCTACTGCTTAGTGGTCGTTTCAGAGCACTCTATTGCCGGGGCTTCTTTTGCGCAATCGACAAATGCCAATTCGACGTCTAGACACATGTAGGATGCCCCGAGAATATCGGCGCATATCAATCCTGACACTTTGACATATAAACTCCATTGCTGTATATGCAAAATCGAACTATGTTTACCAGCGCACGAAATCTCGATAGAGACACATTCGAATGCGAACTCACCTCAATCGTGCCGTAGGCCTGATTCAATCCGAGCAGTTAGTCTTTCAAATAACAACCAGACTGTAATTATGTGAAGCGTGAAAGTAACACAGAATTGCGGCTGGTCAATCGCGTACCCCGAGGATTCCACTTCATATTTGAATTTACTTTATGTATAAATTTCCCTTTCACTGCTCAACAATCACTTTATGTCTTCAGTCTAATTGTGTTACGCAAGTGCAGGCTCGTACATGCCTGAGTGTATTTACAAAACAATCCGATGCAAGATGTTCGCACACCACACGTGGGGTCTACAATGCGCTCGCAAGCCTTGGGATTCAACAAACAATAAACCGATTAGGCTTAGATCGAGATTCACATCAGCCGGTTGCTGCAGCATATAGGGCACAGCGTGTGTGGTTGAAATGATTCATATTTTCTCTATCACTTGATGTGATGCTCACACGAGTTGCATAAGCCCGAAGAACGGGAAGCAATCCCAGTTGTGCAACGAAACGACCGAACAATTTTGTCGAAACCCATTAATATGGCCACAGGCCAATTCCCAATTGATTTCATTAGTTTTTGAAAGCGCATTCTATTGGCGCCATTCACTTCAATATTGGATCCCTGACCTAGACCAATCGCAATGCAAGTGCTTGGTGTGGCTGAGAAAGCAAAATCGTGATGCATGCATTTGGAAAGGTAAGGCAGGCTCGTCATACGTGACCTTGATCACTCAAATCGAAGTCGTGAAGGAAGGAAAAATTGCATTCTTCAATCCAATTCAAATTCTAATTGCTTCATGCGACTCGTGGAGAGGCGGTTTTCCAATTTTGGGAAAAGCTCTTTGCACCATATTTGCAAAATCATTAAAATCGAATTCTTGGTCACTTCAACCGACGCCGTCATTGACACACATTCCCAAAATGGAAAGTCTTTTGGTTCCATTCATTCATTACGATTCAATGAATACATTCTTACTCAATGATCGCAGAACAGCACTGTATGCACTCCATTAATCAGAGGCGGTGGGGCTTAGTGCTCTGCAACATGCTTGATGTGAAGAGATGTCGAAAAGGATTTGTGGCAGCGGTTTGAGTTGGGACGGAATTGTTGTACGTGTTCCTCGCAGTTTTTGTGTTTTGAGCACGCCAGTCTGTAATCTATGCTTGTTTACGAAAAAGTCTCATTTTCATCGAGTGACTCAACAGACTTTCCCTCTTGAGCAAGAAGCTGATCGAAAATTTAATTTCACGTACAAATCTCCGCGGAAATTCAAAAATTGCGCTAGCTTTTGAAAAGAGCGAGAGTATAGTAATAGAGATCACCTGAGGATTCCACTGTGTTCCCAAATGTCATAGCTAAATGTAGGCCTATGGCTAAGCTTAAACTTATACCTAAACTATTTGAGCCAATTATAAGAAGTAAACTTTTTTTGAAAATCATCTTTTCGAGCTCTAACACGGGTATGTAAAAAGAAGATTTTCTACTACAAACGTATCTGTTTTTGCTTATTTCTGCCTCTGTAGTTTTGAGAACGATTGGTTAGTCAATACGATCTATACGGAATTTTTTGTACTGTACAGAAAATACTAGACTTGATTTTAATCAACATTTATAATCTCGCTAAAGAGTTATTTTATAGGACGTAAACAGTTTGTAAGTGGCCGCCGTGGCGTAGTGGGTGGAGTGCGACGCTCACATGCCGAAGGGTCGAGGTTCGATTTCCGGCTGAACACCTCGAATTTTTCACGGCACCACCTCGTTCCAGCTGCTGACAACACTCAAAGAGTAATAACTGTCTAAGGAAGCTTCTTAAACATCGCCGTTCGGAGTCGGCAAAAAACTGTAATTCCCTTCTACTCATGAGAGAACAGTAGCGCGCACAACACGAGTAGTTGATGAGCAAGCTAGGCCTTGGCTCCTCTGTGGACTGTCGCACCATCAATTATTATTATTAACAGTTTGTAAAATTGGTCTGACGAGATAATTATCTTTTCTGGCGTTCCTCGTCTTGTTTCTTCTTTGTAAAATAGATTAACTATCCCACATCTCTTTTGAAAATTACCTGCCCTTATGGTTTCACTACGATAGGGTCCATATTGGATGTAATTTTGTTGCAAAATGATTCGAACTTTAGTTTTGATTGGTGCTTTCGTAATGGACTGCACCTTAATATAGAAAAATATAGTGTTGTTACTTTTTCAAAAGTTTCTTGTCCCATTTAGTACACATACGAACTCTCTAAAAGTAAGGCGAAATAAAATTTTTTTATTTTGTCATGTTGATACACTCGTCTCGAATATGTATACAGAAAAGTTACTGAAGATATCGGCATATCGGTTGGCTGCTTAGACAAATGTTCACGCAACATAGTGTATACACTGCCTTCTGATTTCTTTAAGGTGCCAAGGCCATAACCTTACCAGCCGACCTTTGTGCTTTTGGCCGTTTTGGATGTGATCCACCGGCTGCTGTCCACTCCTGAATTTGACTCTGGAATGTAGCGGTACATCTATGTTTCATTCACTGTGGTATACCGACGCAGAAAGTCCTGTTTTTTCTGGCGAAACAGCTCCAAGCAGCTCTCAGAATCATCGATTCGTTGTTGTTTTTGGTCCATTGTGATCAAACGCGGCACCCATTTCGAAAACAGCTTTCCCATGGACAAATGTTCATGTAAACTAGTGTATACACTGCCTTCTGATATCTTTAAGGTGTCAGCTATCTCACGGAATTTCACTTTGAGGTTTTTTCGAACGATTTTGTGTACTTTTTTACGCTTTTACGTGTAACCAACTCAATTGCCGTTCCAGAGGGTTCAGCATCTGTCTGTACAGCTACGTTTAAAGACAGTAGACAACCAACAAATATTTGTTTTTGATGGAGCAGAGTCCCTGTAACACTTTTTAAGCCGTTTCTGACCTTGCGCGATGGGGGGCATGGGCCTGGGCACATGCGAGGCAACATCGTTGATTGCGCTCAACATGGCGAGTTGCCAAGGCTATCCTCGTTAGTGCACAGGTCAAGTTGACATACAGCCTCTACGTGGCGCCCCTGGATAGCCATCACAACACCCGTTGTATGATGAACTAATGTATGCAGCGAGCCCCTCTGCCCGAGGGTTTAAATAATGGGCCTGGCCTACCAGTCTGTGGGTTGTGCGTGGGGTTAACTTCCTCACCACGTTAAATATAAATAGTTCAGAAACGCCGAAGTGCCTCGGATAATGTAGGGCCAACTGTTGACGACCCCAGCAAACGCTTAAGATGGCTAGGCCATGTACAGCGTATGGACGCCACTGCTCCGCCCCGAAAAGTCTTTGAATCTGTGCCATTGGGACAACGCAGCAGAGGAAGACCTAGACTAAAGTGGCGCACACAAATGGAGAAGGAGCTCAACCAACTTGGAGTGCGCAACTGAAGACAGCTGGTGAAATATCGTACTGGCTGGAGGGGCATGTTGGTTGAGGCCCAGATCCACCCCGGACTGTAGCGCCTCAAGAAGAAGAAGAAGAAGAAGAAGAAGAAGAAGAAGAAGAAGAACAAGAAGAACAAGAAGAAGAAGAAGAAGAGATTGCTTGATATATTTTTCCATCAATATGTAGTGTTTAATCAACACACGAAATTCTGTTTTTTCCATTGATTAAAAAATCGCTAAAGTAGCGCCACTTGAGGCACTATGACTTATAACCTAATATTCAGATTGTCATGCAAAATTGACAGGTAACATTTGATTGTTTGTACCTCCTAAAATAATATGGATTTTTTGTTAGTGGGGCCTTCTATATGTCAGACCCGGAACTTATTGTGTTATTTATCGCTTGTCTGTCCTATTCTCAAGTATTGTTGTAGTATCCTTATCTTAAATTAAGTTCCAGATTGAGAAAGTTCAGAAGAGGTTTACAAAGTTTGTCTTACCTAAAATGTTTGCAGGTTCAAAAAACTCAATTTAATTCTTTTCGCTCTTGATGTGTTAAATTCTAATATTAAATTGTCTTTGTTTAATGTTTGTGCACCTCTTTGCCTGCATTCGAGAATGTTAAATTGCTTAAACATTCCGATTGATTGTTTTAAGAATAACGTTCTTAATTGTAATAAGCTGAATTTTAAATAAAACTTGATATTAGTTTTTGAGAAAGATTGTATTTCTTGATGGAGACTAAATAAAAACTACTATTCTGAAACAGTTAATTGACGAAGAATATTTCCCGAGTACGTGAAACCCGCTTGACGATTGCATTAAAGGAAGCAGTGGGACACAGTAAAATACAAATAAAAATGAACGTGTTAAAGAAAGTATTTGACTCAAGTAAGAAGACCTCTGAAGAATACCACCAAACAGAGGTAGATCCAGATGGCCGCCTCTTTTCTTTCTCCTGCGTATCAGTTTGGACCTCAACCTTTTGGGTGTATTGTCCTCGCTAGGTTGAGTAAAATGGGGTAACAATAATGACTAAAATGGGGTAATGCAAAGTTCATCAGTAGGGATATTTTGTTAGGGAAATTTGAGTGCGTGCATCATATACACAAGATCAAATTTCAAAAATACGAGAAAGCCACATTCAAAACAAGTTTGCGTTTTAAGAATCGGCCAACCACGAGAATGTCTGCTAACATGTTGGCTTATTCTTCTTCTTCTTGTGAAGTGACAGTTCGTGGTGGACCTGCACTTAAGTTGGCTTATAAGTTCGCTAATTTCACAAAGAAGGAGAGAAGGAAGAAGTCATGTAGATATTTTTTTAAGAACATTTAATATATTATTAACATTTAATATAAGGACATTTTAAAGTCATAAAATATAAAGAAATCGGTGTTCCTATTAGTATTTAAGTAAGTCTTTGGTACATGAATTTCCCATATTTTAGCTCCTCTTTGTACTGCTAGCCGCAGAGAAAGACCAGAAAATATTTTCTCTCCTGTTTCACGTTCATCGGGTATGAATTAAGTGTCTACTGTGTATTTTAATTCTGACCACGATCCTTAACGTCAGTTACAACTACGTTAAGAATTCAATTCTTACGCATTGTTGTGTAACCACGGTTTGCGTTGTTCTGGTTGAAGTCCTCGTAGTTGTCCTCAATCATGTGGATAAGTCATGAACTCAACTCGACAGCTGCATTCCAAGAAAAAGAGTATATAGCCACTCATTGACAAAACGTTACCATTTTTTTACTCATGGGAAAGCAACAAAATCATATTGGTTCCCCAAAAGAGATTCAATTTTAAATTCGAAAAATTCGACAAACATCATAAGGCTTTTATTTTTAATTTTATTGTTATATAGTATTTTTAATAACTTGAGGACCTCGTGTTCACTTTTAACGACGGAAAGAACAGATAGATGTGGTCGACGTAGCCTGGTGAATACATTGGACCCCAGTACGCCAAAGGTCACAGGTTCGATTCCTTGACTGATAACCTCGTATTTTTCACAGTACTGCCTTCTTCGTGTTTCTGACAACAATTTAAGAGTACTCATACTCAGTATGAGTATGAAAAAGTTTCTCAAACTTCAGCCCTCGAAGTCGGCAGAAAATTGGAGGTCCCCTCTACTCGTGGGACAAAGTTAGTAGTTGCAGAATAGCTAGGCCTTGGTCCCCTCGTGAACTATTGTCCTGTTCAATATATTAAACGAACAATGAAGATGCAAGATTACCTTTAATAGCTTTGACATCAAATTCGAGATGTGCCAGATGCTGAGGAATTTCGAATTGTAATCAAATCCAACAAAGATCAAGAAGAGCGGCTTGTCCCAAAACTCACTACAAAGCCTCTTAGCCCTGCACAGTTCCCATCGCCACAGTTTATAAGACAAAAACAATTTTTGAACAAATTCAAAAACATTTTTTTTTCGATTTCATGTCATTTACATAGAGACACGGAATTTATCTCTGAATTAACTTGTTCAGGAAGTTCCTTAATGCGGAGCAGCATGGCATCAAGGAATCAGCTAATATAATTTCCGACCATCAAACGCGAGCCTTTAATCCACGACAAGCAAAAAGTGAACCCCCAACAATAATAACTTACTTTCACTCTGCCTGATTCGTGCTGAGAAATAAATGAAGACGCCGAGAGGGGCTAAGGCGTCATTTGATTGAAAGCGCAGGCGTATCGTGCGCTATTTAATCGATGCAAGTTTTGATGAGTTTCAGGGTTGGGCACGTAATGCGCTGCAGAGAGAAAGGGGAAAGGATTTTTCCCCGAAACCCCGTTTTGTACAGGGTCAAGCGAATTATCCGCGAGATCCTCTGCCACTCCCAATGTCAAAGTTCCTCAGAGAACGGCGAATCAAAGATCTCGACAGAGCCTGAGAGAGGACAAACATACCAAGCAACTCATAGCCTTGACACCAATTCCACTTTTACTGAAGAAAACCACTCACCACGACAACGACCCGTATAATTGCACGTAGTCTCCTATATTCAACGTCGCCGACTGAAACTCCAGGCGAAACCGGATTCAGATTTGCATCTTTGCTGTTCCGCCTTGGAAAATCATTGAAATCGTTCTGGCAACAGGTTTCATCCAGTCTTTCTGGAGAAAGTGAACTGAAACCGAACCATCGAATCGCGAGTGAACGTCTTCACTCGCGTCGTCGACTGCGATCCCTGAGTCTGTGCGCCTGTGTGAGTGTCTCAATCGAACTCGGTACTGCACCTGATGCAATCCCGAAAGTATCAAATTATCAATTTCAACGAAATGTCCGCAAACAGATACGTTTTCATCTTGCGCGACAGAAATGCCATACTTTGCAATCGCCGTGTGGTTAATTTGCGTGCATTATTTCGGTGTATCCGTGTTGCAAGCAAGTGCTGGCGCAAAGAAACGCCACCACGACGAGCGCGATATTTAAGGCAATCCGTTTGACTGAACGTAGCTTCACCACTGCCGCCTCATCGCTGCACTCGTGGTTGGCGTTGGCCAGCCGTATGAACTGCCAGCGTTGGGATTAGTCTCATTTAGTGCGTGTATTTCGCGTTTCCCTTGTGAAATGCGCGACGAGTGTGTGTGAAGTCTAGAGTTTCAAGACTCGCAAACTACTTTCTTTTGAATCGCGACACCCGGTTGTTGCTGCTGGTTATCTACTTTTTTTTTCGTGGGCTCTAAGTGATCCCCTTTATTGTGGGGATCAATGACATCTAGGCTTTTCACTTAAAACTTCTTTTTCTCCAGTGAAACCGCCCATTGTTGGATAAAGAAATGGTAATCTCTTGGGTCTTGTAGTTATGGCGGATTTGTTTCGGTCAAGGTTGAGCAAATTTCTTAATTTTCTCTTTTCTCGGTGTTTTCGCTTTTTCGCGGCTTTTGATGTTTAAGGGTGTGGAACATAGAAACCCGAAAACTTAAAACAAAGGTGTATGTCCGATTTAGTGATGTGGTGAAATAACTTGCGAATGAGGCAGGTGACAATGTAAACATGCTTGTAAACATTTGGTCGACATCAAATAACGAGGATGTTGACATGCCTGTATGTCTACTTGCTGTTGCTGCTTTGTGGCATTCACTGTTCTGCTGGTAGGAACCTTGACTTTGCTTGACAATTAACATTCTTAAAAATGTCAGATCAAATTTGAACTGTCCTACGCTACGATAACCGAAGAACGCATCGCACGCTGAACGCAAATGGTTCTGTGGTGGCTTTCCCCGCGAAGTGCTTGTCCAAATTTTGGAATTTTTAAGTGCCTACTTTTACCTTCTAAATATCCTAAGCAGAGACACCATACGGATATGCATCGCGAGAATTTGCAATCCACTGTGTCGAAGAAACTGTTTTTTTCTAAGCAATTTTGATTGACGACGCTTTATGGCACGGTGCCGATTCTTGTTCAAATGTCCACGGTCTCCGATTGAAATATATGTTCAACCAAGGGTTCAATACTGCTTTTAAAACAGTCTAACGATGAAAGGTCGCATTAATTTTTATGTCAAAATTCACAAATATAAACGGAGAACGACCATCAGCGGTTATGATGAGGCTGTCTTCTCTCTGTTGGCTGTCTGAATGTGTAAATTTACGAAAGGCCTCCCTCTAACGTGAACTCGGTCATTGTGTTTGTTTGCGTTTTGGTGAAAAACAAATGGTAACTCATCGCAAAGAACGAATTCGACAATTAACCAACGTAGCAGCTCCTTCCACTCTACCTTTTTCTGATGCCGTATATGATCATGTGATCTAAATTTTAATGGGTTAAGTCCAAGCTAATTTTTATAGCATGTCTTGCACCCGCTCCAGCGATGTGTTGAGCTCATGGCTTCCATTACGATGGGGACATCACTCAATTTGGGACTTCACACTCCGAACCCCGTCTGACGATGTTGCTGATATTTTCTGACCGTCCCCATGATGGTTTTCCGCTGCCGTTTTTCGCTCACGGTATCGAGCCACTGTTCGGGACACAAGTGATTTATTCACGTTGAGGTACTGGGGGGCTCTAGAGAAAGGTACTTGTGATCTGTCAGGTAAATACAAGGCACGTCTGAATTTGAAGATCTGAGACGCTCTAGAGATAGGTACTTGTGATCTTTCAGGCAATTACAAGGCACGTTTGAATTTGAACAACTGAGACGCAAAGCGTTAAGGAAGCTTATATGTCATTAATTCATCCCTCATGTGTCAAAATTTGAGCTCACTGTCATGATCGGTTTGGAAATAGGTATACCGGTATGAAATGAACACTAATAATTGATGGGAAAGTAAAAGCATTTTATTCAAAGTATTGGCCATATTTTTCTACACATTTTGACCACCTTTCTGGCAATTTGTGAATACCACCCCAATGAAATTGTTCGTCTTTTAAAGCAAACCAATCAGACACCCAATTTTCGACCTCCTCGTAGGAACCAAAGTGCTGCTCAGCCAATGCGTGTCCCATCGATAAAAACAAATAGTAGTCGGAAGGTGCCAAGTCTGGTGAATACAGCGGATGGGGTAGCTGCTCTCAACCAAGTGTTTTGATTGTATCCTGAGCCGGTTTTGCTTTGTGTGAAGGTGCATTGTCATGGAGCAAAATTACCTGGCCGTGTCTTCTGGCCCATTCTGGTCTTTTCTCGATCAATGCATGGTTCAAATTGATCATTTGTTGTCGGTAGCGATCAGTATTAACGGTTTTCCCAGGTTTTAAGAGCTCGTCACCATATGCCTCGACAAACATTCGATTCGACTCTGCAGCACTTTTCTTCAAATAAAAACAAATAATTAATGCTTTCCGCAAATCATCACTTTCTGGTACAAAATTCGACATTTTAACACGATGAAAAAATACGATGTTATCTGTTCAATGACTTGATGTATACTAATTATTTGTTACAGATGTCATAGCAAACAAACAAACAAAATAAGGGCTCGTTTACAACAAATGTTCCCTATCGAGACATTTGTATCTTGACGCTCACTTCATACCGGTATATCTGGTATTGTAATTTGAAATTGGTTGCAATTCGAATCAATCAGGGAGTATTGTGAAATGCACAAGAGACTTCGAATTCTGTTTTATTTTCCGTCAGGTTAAGGGGGGACCTAACCTTCAACCAATAAGCTTCTTAAGCTGACACTGTCTTTAGTTAGTTGCCTCCAATCGGTTAAATTCCTTCTCCACTTAGGTGTGCTCTTGTGTCCGTGGGCGTCAACTACTGCTTTGTCACACTTTGTCGTAGTTGAAGACTCTTCGGGGTGGAACAGTGTAGCATATGCCATTTAAGGCTTCAAATCTACAGGAGCGTGTCTAAGCTCACGTTGCCGTATAACTCGTACAGTGCGTTATTGAACTTTTTTCTCCAATAGTGTCAAAGCAAATAGTGTCGAAAATTTAAGAAGATGAAGGACTTTTTTTAAAAGGTGTCCATCCACTCTTTATCTGCCATTGAGATGGCCAAGGATGATTAAGGTGCTAGCTAATGTCAGCACGGTCTTTCGAAAGAGGGCTCAAAGACCCCATTTTCTGTTGAGTCCAAAGACACATCGATTGCCTAGAGTTATTCTGCATTGAATTTCGGTACTGATATCGCTCAAGCCAAGTTAGACGAAGGTCGTTACTACCTCGAAGTTGTAGTTGCCGACGGGAAACTATTCCGAGTCATCGATGCTGTGCCTAGTTTCTTGGTGGCAGCAAATTCTTCTTCCCTTCCTCTGACAGAACGAAGGTAGGATATAGTGGAAAGGCATGTTTAATGAACAGTCAGTCCACAAGTTTCTCCATTAACCCCGATTGCAAATGGATGTGGCAAATCTGCATTCAGCCTTACGACACGCTTTTAAAGCAAGCCGTGTTTGCCACACTCAGCTACAGATGTGGGATTTGGTTTTACGTGATCACCTGCTCTTACGGCTTATATCACGGGGTCCATTTTCCTAAGAGTCGTAAGTAACTCAAGACTAAACGCCTTAGTTACCCAAGTACCAAACTGAGATTATGCTTGAGGGGCAATCACCCCACCTTGGTTTGATGCGAAGCCTTTCTAAAACCTCTTCCGCTCTCTGGGTCACAGCGTCCGGTTGAGAATGCAACTCCACACTGAGAAGGGATAGTCCCCTAACCGCCTCGCCTAGTTGTGGGTGAACAATCAACTAGACACGTCAGCACAGTACACTATCCTCGACTCTACCCGCGATGTTAGGTGGTAAACTACAGCCACCACGAAACTCCTACAAGGGGGCCTACTGCACGGTCAGGCTGGAACCGAAGTTCCAGGGGCCCCTGACCTCCCGTGGCACCAGAATATAGCCTCTGGTCAAGCTGTCACTACAAGTCAGGTTCCCTCAAAGCCTGGGTCTGTTAGCCGCCATACCGCCACAGATGGTCTTTTCTCCATCAGTGATTCTGTTGACACTATAAATAGTGATACGGATGTGATTTTGAATCATGTGATTCATAAATCCAGTCACATCATCTGGCACTCAACTACAGTTGCTCTAGTTAGCTATTTGAACTTGAATGGCCCACATGCCTTTTGCTTTCCATCCAATAAAATTTCACGGCAAATGACAAAGAGCGAACTTTGGCGTGCGTCATCGATTGCCACCGAAAGCAGACACAATGGTTCTTTATGACAATCGCAGCTGCAAACTTATCCCACCCAGCCTTGATCGGCGTCGTTGCACAATACACAACTGCATTCCTGCCACAAAGGCACAATGTATTTCAACCGTTAGACACAATCGCATAGCACAATATCCTTGTAAGATTGCATCACTTTCAAGTCACAAACTCGAGTCCGAATGCAATTTTCATTTTATTCTCACCACGTCGCAAACTCACTCTCATTCGTTCTCACAGACGTCTCTGTCAGCGATCGAAATCTGGAGCAAGTCCCTTCATGCAATCTCAATTAAGCGGCCTACTTTCGTGAGGGTCCGCTGTGACTAAGTTTGTTTTACATACACCGGCGTCAAGCGATCGCCACCGTTCGCATTCGTAACCAGTTGCGGCCGGTAAAGATTTTAGAGAAACCTAGAGAGAGAAAGAGGCGACCTGAAAACAGTTGGGTATGATGTTTCGTTTTTTATCCGCGCCATCAGAAGTGAAATTAAAGGAACTTAAAGTGTTAATTTTATTATATGCCCACACCGGATGATTCGTCCGTGAAGTGATTGCTTGAAGCAGGCGGGTCTTGCAGTGTAACTTCGTGTAGCCGGCGTGGTTCTCGGAAAGCAACTCTCTTGTGTAGGCTGGGACATGGGTCAGATTGAATGAAAGTTTGACTAGAACTAGAACGGGATCCAGTTCTCAATTACTTGTATTCTCCACTGACCCTCCACGGGCTTTGCATTCGGCACGTCAGTCCCTTAACAATTCTTCACTTTATTTGACTTGGAGATGAAGGTCAAAAAATAAGATATAAGGTCACTGCTCGCGCAAGAAGGGTTACACAAGATATTGATTTTGCAAGATTTTTGATCTTTTTCATCATCTATCAATGCGCGTGCAATAAAATGACCGTGGTTAGATGTGTCTTGTGAATAATGATATTTTTGTAACACTATTAAACCCTTTTCAAACTATTGACAGGGTCGTTGATTTATTGCTTGCAATATGTGAATATGTTGGTTAAACAATGCTTCCTCTTGCACAGCAGGCAATCTTCAAATAAATCTAGAAACGATAGCAGAAATCAGATGGAGATGATTGACCCTTTCCCTTATTTTCCTTATACGCTCCTTTTTAAAATCAGCATTCATGTGAATTATGTGGGTAGAGTGCGACACTCACACGCCGAAGATCCAAGTTCGATTCCCAGCTGAACACCTCCAATTTTTCACGGCACTACCTATTTCCAGCTGCTGACAACACTCAAAGAGTAATAACTGTCTAAGAAAGAGCTTCTCAAACTTTGCCGTTCGGAGTCGGCAAAAAACTGTAGACCCCTTCTATACGTGAGAGAACAGTAGCACGCACAATAACACAAGTAGTTGATAGTCTCCCTGTGGACTGTAGCGCCACCCAATTATTAATATTATTAATAAACGGACAGTTTTTTTTCTGTTAAATAAAGCCCAATCGCAAAATATGCGACTATGGTGTCGATAGACGGTAAAAATTTGCCAAGAATTCTTTTTCTAACAACTGGCCTGGGCTGAAAAAATTTTATTTGACTTTAAATGAACAGAAAGATGTAGCATGGTGGATAGCCTTTGTAGAGTCAGACAAGAGACCGATGCACATTGGGCGTTAAAAAGAATAGTCACTCAGGGTAAAGGTAAGAGGTTTCCAAGTTCATTTGGAGCGGTTGAAGAGAACGAATTTTAATTTCGAAAACAGGACAGAATCGTGTAATTTTCAAGATTCTTATGGTAAGATCTATCGAACAAGGTGTACAATGCCTTGGGTTGCTTAAAAGATGGCGCCACAAGAAGAAGAAGAGAAGTGTGTTCTATGAGCAATTTTCAAGATTCTTAAGATCCATCGGACACATTGGGCGTACAATGTCGTCGACTTTTCAAAAGATGGCGCCACCTGCAAGTTGTGACTGATCTTGAAAGAAACGAATTACTTCATTGTGACTTTTACTAGCAATAATTCTTTTTTTGCCTCTTCGAAAATATCCTAAGAAGTGCAGCTGAAGCGCATCGAATAATAATAATAATTGGATGGCGCCACAGTCCACAGGAGGGCTAGGGCCTGGCATCCCTACAACTACTCGTGTTGTGCGCGCTACTGTTCTCTCACGAGTAGACAGGACTTGCTGTTTTGTCGCCGGCTCCCAACAGCGAACTTTGAGAAGCTTTTTCTTAGACACTTAATGCTCTTTGAGTGTTCCCAGCAGCAGCCGTGTAAAATTCGAGGCGTTCAGCTGGAAATCGAACTTGGATCATCGGCGTATGAGCGTCGCACTCTACCCACAACGCCACGGCGGCCACATCGAATGCTTGTAGAAAATAATGGTAAATCTACTCTGACCGATTAATCACCCAGAGAGTGATTTCAATGCTTTAAAAATGGTGTTTCAAGCATCGGCGACACAGAGCGTCTTGGTGAGCCTAACCTTTTTTGAAGATGTGGAATTGGAGGAGCTTCCAGACTCAGCATACAATTTCTGTTCGGTTAAGAAAAATTTGGAATTATTCAAAAAGAAATTGGCTGCCATATGAGTTGAAAGCTGGAGATGTTGAAAGAGGTTTTTTCATCTCGAAGCTGCTTTTTAAGAGAAGCCAGAGTAATCAAATTTTGCACCGGATCGTGGCTGGATCTGAAAAGTCGTTATACGACGAGCCTGGTGAACCCATTCCATCATCCACTCAGAAAAGAGGCATCCACTGCGCAAGAATCATGTTCTGCGTATGGTGGCACCATGCGGGAGGTATTCTGCGATTTTTTAAAACCAGACGAAACCATTGATGGAAAACGACTACAATCAGTGCGTTTGAACCGTGTATTGCGTTAGGAAAGGACTGAAAGTCAGCGTGGCTAAAGCGGTCAAAAACTACCTGGAAACGCTTAAATGATAGGTTTCAACTCAACTGTGGCATTCTCCAAATCTTGTCTCTTCCGACCAGGTCAGCGCTTCGAAGGATGCAACCCGGGTTCGGGTCTTTCAAAGAAATGTACAAATAACTCAACAATTCGAAGGACTTATATTATAAAAATAGTATTTTAAAATTGCGGCCGCCATGCGGAGTCGACAAAAAAATGTATGTCTCTTCTACTCGTGAAAGAAAAGAAGCGCGCACAGAACGAGTAATTGATGAGGAAGCCAAGCCCTGGTCCCCCTGTGGACTGTCGCGCCAACAATTATTATTATTATAGTATTTGAACATTGCCAGATGTTTGAGATAATGTACCGACTACCTTCTGACGGAAAACACATTGACGCATACATTTCCAACGTTTAAAAGTTGAACACAAAAAACGGACCAAGAGCGCATTTTTGGATTATTTAGTATTAAAGGAATTTTGACTTAAAGTTGCCTTGAAGATATCCTTTTCACCAATTATAATCTCTGTGCCAATCGCCAGCATAATTATGAGACCAGAAAAATTAACTTTTTTTGGCAGGAGACATCAACAGCTGTTGTTAATAGGAAATAGGTGTTAAAAGGAAGGGAAGATAATTATCGGGTAATACCAAAGGAACTACTTTTAACCAGCAACATACATGCTTCCCAGAAATATCTTCGGCAAGAAACTTATCCTCTCACAACAGGCGGAACGCCATGGCTGCAATGCAAGTGATTTCATATATCTATACCACAGTGTGGTTTAAAGCTTGAAACCTTTAAATTTTTTATACTTTGTTCCCCTATCAGTCGAAACCGTGCTATAAATCAATTGTCTATCGCCGGGGCTTTCTCTCCCGACCTCAGTTTGCAAAGTAGTTCGTATAACTTAGATGCAATCAGTCAAATTTTCCAGAAGTCATACCAAACGGTTGCTTTTGTTACGGTCCGTAAAATTCAGTCCTCATATGTTCCAAAATTCCAGCAGCAGCCCACGGATCGTGAAGTGCTACTGACCTACAAATTAATTAAAATAGACCCGATTCAAGCCCAGCTAGCTAAGTTCACGAAGGCGTTAATCTGCAAACAAACAATTGTCTGAATTAGACGTTAAAAGACGCAAGTCACTCGATAAATGCGTAGGTAAACATACAGCCCGCAGCGCTTTAATTACCCCGTCACGCATGACAAAACGCAGTCAAGAAATAATGAACAACGATCCATCATCATCAAGCAAAGATTGAATTCAATTAAAATGCAAACCTCACCTCAGACGGGCATGACCTAGTGAACGACATTGACGGTATTGCATGTGAGTTATGAGCTCACACTTGGACTATCAATTCGCGGGCGTACTCTTCAGTTATAGCCTCGCAGAAGGTGCGTGCAGCCCTACAGAGTGTGCTTCAATTCGATGCTGTACCCTTACGGGCGCAGGCTCTCTCACCAAGCCTTTGAACGCCGAAGTCTAGGTAAGAGAGAAGATGTGTTTACGAACCCATTGACCCCTTTTGAATCGGGAACAGATCATCTTCTCATCTAAGTCAACACGTATTGTATTCTCTCGTCTCGTTCGACCACTGCGTCTGTTTACATTGGCCAGCCAAACACTCCGAGCCACTTGGATTACACAACGTCTCCTCTTCGATCAGTTCAGAACCCATGTGGCACATGTATGTTAATTAAATAACGGTACCTCTTATATAGAGAAGCATTTCGATGAAGAAAACAAAAATAGAGAGGGAGCTAAAACGACACTTAACACACGACACCACTGGAGGCAGGACAAATATAGAAATTAAACCCAATTAAACGGACAAGTGTATGTAGTATGCGCCTTACCTGATGATCATTGTAGCTCGGCTCTTAATTAATCCAATTATGGCAAACGGAGAAAATTATCTAGTGTGGTTAGCAACGAAATGTATCAACTATTCACTGCGCGAATTCGATTTCTATGCGCGACCGCGATGCTGACAACGGCACGGCGTTATTCTTTTTCTTCGGAGAAGATCGATCCCAGATAATTTGAAACGAATTCGAGAAGACACACTCTCAAATTGATTTTCTTATTCTGATCACAAATAACGGAAATGTGTTAAAAATCATGGATCGACGGAACAAACCGGGTTCGCGTTCATTGAAATTCTACACGAGCACTTTACTTTCCCTTCGTTTGGTTGTAGTTTTCTTTTGCCCCACTGTGGCAGTGATATTCATTTATTTTGGAATTTATTTTTATTTTTTTGGTTACACTTTCCTTATTAAATTAGCGCCCAACAACAACGGCAAGCATATTTGTAAACAACAATTTTATTTCATTCTTTAACTTCGCTTAAGACTGTTTCAAATGCAACCAAAAATGGGTAGACGACAACGCGCGCGCGCGTTCTTCACAAAGCAAAACGGTTCGTTTCTCGTATCGGCGGCACACTGGTGCAGAGTCGTGTTAAAAGTATTCACTTTCCAACCATACCAGCGAGTGTCCAACAATTAACTGACTTCTTGGCTGGCAAGTCAATGAAGAAAATCCTCAAAGTTACCGTCGAAGATTGTCAGCAACCAACAAGCAACCAGCCAGCCCACTGACACCGACATCGACACACCATCGCAGTGGCGTATCGCAAAAGCGATGTCAGCCAAAAACAAAACAAAAAAAAAGAAAAAAAAAACAACCGTTGCCGCTGGAAGCAACAGACAGACAGGTAAGACACTCATGAGACGCCCCCCTGCCCCGACCGCACTCGCTCCCACCATCGCGCCTCACTCCAACACAGACGTGCGTCGTCGCTCAGCGAGCTTTTGTGTGGCATTCACGGCTGCAGATACCGTAGTCTCTTAAGCTGCGTATCAGTCAGCTTTTGGACCGTTGCTGTCGAACGGGCTGCGTACCGTATTGTATCCACAATTGATCTCGTAAATATTTATCCATTGTTATCTGACGGATTACGTGCTGCAGCAGCGGTGTCGCGGATGCAGAGCATCGCAGTCAGAAAGCTCGAGAGGTACGTTTTGCGTGCTGCAGTTGTTGCTGTTTTTCTTTATTTGTCGAAAGTGAAGTGGAGCGGGCTTCGGGCGGTTGTCGGCGGCATGAGTGTCTACTGGAAGTGAATGGTTTGCTGGAACTGGAAATCGGGTATTACCAAACATTGTCCTCCCCCCCACAACCCCTTCGAATGGATTTTCGATTGTAAACCAGAGCTCGGCATGTACACTGCGAAAAAACTTCTGCAGATATCCTGTCAATTCTGTGAGAATTTCGTGCGCTACGCATGGGATAGTTGGCGCTCGGCTAAATGCTCCGACTAAACGCAATCCATGCTAAATGAATGAATTAGCACAGACAGGGCCTGGTTTAATGAATTTAATGGGAGAGGCCTGACTGGCACAATCCATAATGTGTGGAGACAAGATAAACAAGATTGTTGCAGTTCGACTGAGATTAATGGGGTTTTGTTTTGTGGCGAGTGTGTGCGTCGTGTCGTGTTCATTTCCACGGGTGTCAGTGCGCCAAAGCTCAGCTCGAGAACATTGAAGGTGAAAGTGCATGTTTGCCTCTGCATTTGACTGTTAAAAATCAGATGCCTGGATTCATTTTGCGGAGTTTGTTTACGTGTGTCGAATGCTAATTTTTTACTTGCAGCTAAGTGGTCAGAACTTGTTAATAAATGTGCTAAAGAGTGGGGTTGCAGACTGAAATTCAGCCAACCCCACAAGACACACTACAGGTGTTTGCTTGTAAATGAAGGGATTGCGTTGCATCGGTACATATCTTTCTTTGTTAAAGAGAGGTAGAGTGCGACGCTCACACGCCGAAGGGCCTAGGTTCGATTCCCGGCTGAACACCTCTAATTTTTCACGGCACCACCTCTTTCGAGTTGCTGACAACACTCAAAGAGTAATAACTGTCTAAGGAAGCTTCTCAAACACCGCCGTTCGGAGTCGGCAAAAAACTGTAGGTCCTTTCTACTCATGAGAGAACAGTAGCGCGCACAACACGAGTAGTTGGAGTCGCGTTGTGGACTGTCGCGCCAAAAATTATTATAATTATTATAATATCATCTTTTAACACAACTGTAGACTATGTACCTAATATTCTGTTTTATCCTATTGTATTATCTGTTCGAAGCAGTGTCATTTCAATGCAATCAAAACATAAAAGCCATTGGTTTGTATATACTTCAGTTCAGATCATTTCTGATCAGTTCAGTTCATATAATAAAAGACGCAAATTTGAGTAATTTTCCTTTTAACTTCGGTAATTCCTACAAATGTAAAGTTTGGCGCACCCTGTGTTTGACAGAAAAACAGAATAAAGAAACTTAACACCTAACATTGAGATCTTTGCGGAGTCTACAGGTTCGAGTGCCATAACTTTAAAATTAGGTTATGAACGCTGCGGCGATGTTGATTGGAAAGTGGAAAGGGCTAAGGGGGAATAAATGTGTTTGTTCCAGTTAAGAACAACACTGATGAACTTGTCAAACAAGGTTTTGCTCTGGACAGTGTGTCCACATTGATGCTATCACCAGTGCCATTAGAATAAGTTAAAACTGGAATCTATCCCGCTCTGAAGGGGAAGCACGATCCGTATATGGTTGTACGCCGACTTAGAATCTCCTCAGTTATGCTCTAAATCGTTAAATGTGCAGTCGATTGGTGCAACAATCCACAGTCCCAAGAGTCCAAAAAGCGAATGTTTAACATCCCCTTAACCGAAGCATACATCGCTCGCTTACGGAATACAAGGAAGGTTCTAAAAGAAGCCCACTGCAGTTGGAGTGTTAGAGGTGATATCAAAAAAGACAAAGATGCTATTTCAGTCCTGAAAACTTACTCCCGGCTGTAATTCGACGCATTTACTCTTCTAACAATGGTACCCACTATTCGACCGGGAGAATCGTAAAAGTCTTCAACGGAGATGCAATACGATTTGATTTTCTGAAGAGATCATTCCTTTCACTTTTATCAAATGACATAGAAGCCTCGACTCAGAAGCCATTTTAAAACTAAAACTTCGTTTTTCTTCGCCAACAGAATTAAAACCCTAAGAATTGCCAAAAGCACAGGAGAAAGGCACCCTTCTTCACGAGATTATAGTTCCCACTATCATTTGTCTATGGAATATAATAACCCTAATAAGGCAGACATGAAAACAAAAATAGTTCTTTGCCTAAGAGAACCGTCATCGATCATGAATAGCTTGCATTCTCTGTGTATTCTCCGTTCGCGCGCACCGTTCCGCATTGAGTTACGTGTGATCCAGATTACACAATTCAATTAATTGATTTGTAAAGCATCGTAATCCACTTAATAAACATTCCCCTTACGCTTTGCATGATAGTATTCACTTTCACGATATTAATAATACATTAGGTATTTGTCTTACTAATGGCCACACGATATATTGTAAATCATTCCGGTAGCTCAGCAATAGACGGCACGCATCGTACTACGACCCAGTGGCTCAGAAAGCTCTTGCAAGAGCATTCAAAATTTGGACTTAATGTGTTGATTTAAATTTGTAACAAACAGACAGACGTGTGAATTTAATTCTTTCTGCAGCAAAAGAGTCAACAGTCTGTCATCTTTTAGGAACTTTCTGTGGAGGCAGACGCATTAATAGTTCACTTGGCTTTCAAGGGTGGATTAGGGAACGTACTTTATCTTCCTTTATTCCAAAAGAAACATTTTTAAGCCCTTAGCAAATCTTTGTTCTGTGCTGCTCCTGTTCTTAATTAATTTTAAGGCGCTACAGTCCACAAGGGGACCAGGGCCTAGCTTGCGCATCAACTACTGGTGTTGTGCGCGCTACTGTTCACTGAGGAGTAGAAGGGACCTACAGTTTCTTGCCGGCTCTGAACGGCGAAATTTGAGAAGCTTTCTTAGACAGTTATCACTTTTTGTGTAGTATCAGCAGCTCGAAAGAGGTGCTGCCGTGAAAAATTCGAGGGGTTCAGGCGGGAATCGAACCTAAACCTTCGGCGTGTGAGCATCGCACTCTACCCACTACGCCACGCTGGCCGCAACTTACTCTTATAACAACCCTTAAGCATTCAAGGAGAGGGTTCCAAGAGAAATGATGGGAAGTTTATATACTTATCTTTAGTTGGCAATATTCACTCTTGTGCACCATTGTTGTCTTCACGTATATCCAAATGGAAATAAAATTCCTTGCCTCGTGCCCTAAGAAGTCAAAGACAAGAACCAAGTGTCGTATGTCTAAGGTGAGATGTCAGAATTATGGTATTTTCAGTTTGCCGATGGCGGGTGGAAGTGTATAGGGAAGTTTCGAAAAACAGGTTAGCAGGCCAGAAAACTACCCGCTCATGGGACATCCTGTAAAGCAAGTAGCCTCATAATCTCTATATTCTCTAAGATGTTCTTTGTCTGAAAAATACATTTCTTGGGTGTCTGTTCAGGAGGCTTCGTTGTGGCGAAAATTCTTCTTCTTTGTATGACGCTACAGTTCAAAATGCATCTGGGCCTCAACCAGCATGCCTCAAATAGGGCACTCCAAGTTGGTTGAGATCCTTGTCCACTTGTGTGCTCCGTTTCAAACTAGGCTAGGTTACTTGGCTCGGATTCGACGACTTTTTAAACCCAGAGCAGTGGTGCCCATGTCCTTTGATTGCCCTAGCTATCTCAAGCGTTGTCTCCTCAATCGTTTGACAAGGCGTATGTCGTCATACAGCCAACAAAGTTCATCGTTGAATCTTCACCTTCAAATGCCATCAAGGCAAGCAGTACCAAAAATCGCACGCAGAACTCGAAAAGACTAAGAATGAGGACGCATCAGTTTTCGTAACCCCCAGGACTCCGTGCCTCAAAGCAGGACAACGATCTTCAATAAAGCGATCAATTAAGAAAGAGGGATTTATTATTCAATAACCTCTTGAGCCCAAAAAACAGCGATTGGCAAGAGTGATTCTGCGTTTTATTTTTAGGTACTTTGGTTGTCCCTATCTACCACAAAATCGAGGTAGACGAAGTCCTTGACAACCTCAAAGCTTCTCCTGGCTAATGTCCGCGACGATGATGCGTGTTCTTTTCTGACGGCAGCATGTACCTCGTATTACCTTCTCTCAGAGCCAGACCCATTTTAGCCGGGTCCGCTTCAATGCCAGTAAACGTATCATTGACGTCTAGCTGTGTTTATCCAATTACGTCGATTTCGTCCGCGTGAGCCAACAATTCAACTGAGTTTTGGAAGATCGTGCCTCTGGTGTTGACTTGTGAGTGACGTACATCTTCCCGAAAAGTCACATGACAGTGCATCGCATTGTCTAAGCCCTTATTAACACTGAAGGACTCGGTGAGTTCGTTACCGACATTGAAGGAGCAGCGAGTGTTCTTCATCGTCATCCTACACAATTTGATGAGTTTGGTAGGAATGCCAAACCAGGAAGTGGCATTCTATAACTCGTCCCGATGCGGCTTTTAAATGGGCGAATAGAGTGGTAAGTGTCAATCTGTATTTCTTGAGCCTTGTCCAGGATCTGCCAAAAAATGAAGATCTTATCTATTGTGAACTTCCCTGGCCTAAAACCACATTGATTAGAACCTATCAGGTCGTTGACAAACGGTTTCAGACGCTCCCATAATACGGCAGAAAGGATCTTGTAGGTGATGTTGTTTCCTCTATAATTGGTGTTTTTAAAAAGGACTCCTTTCGTATGGAGCGGACATACAACGCAGAGTTTCAACTCGTCGGTCATGCTTTCCGTCGGCATAATGAGCTGGTGTATGCGCCCATAGCTCCGATCCAACAGTTTTGGTCGAACTCACAGTCTGTAAATAATTTTTTTTTTAATTTTGACATTTTTATTAAAACACTGGGGAATTAAATTAAATAAAAAAAAAAACGAATATTCATTAAGATGGAGCTTTTAGCTACACCTAACCTGCTTAGCTTCATCTCAAAACTCAAGACATGCTTTGCTGTGCGATGAAGATAAACAGACTTCATCCCACAGCAAAGCATGTGTTGCAAAGCATGTGCTGTGCTGTGCGATGAAAATACGCTGACTTCATCACACAGCAAAGCATGTCATACTCGCTCTAGAGCCAGGTGGGTGGACCATCACTTTAGTTGGCACAATTTCTCATCAGCACGTATTCTGCATGAACTGTCGTCCCAAAAACTCCATGCATGCGTGTCGCTTAATCACCGAGAGATTCAGGCGTCAAGATACACCCGCAAACTTGCGTGCGCCATCGAAGCGAGAGTGCAAAGCTTCCAGCACATCGCTCAGATGAGTCGCGCTTAACGATCAATCAGAGGCACTTTAAAGCCGCAGAATGATGATCTGATCTAAACAACGATCACATGAAATTCGCCGGCTCCATACAGGGAGTTCATTGCACTGAAGGACACAACTTTCAAGCGACAGACACCGTTCTGACATTGGGAACAGGTTTCCACGACGTCGCCAATCAATTACCCGTCAAGTGTTTCTTAACAGATCATTAAGTCATTGTTGCGCTGAGTTCTGTGGATGCAATCAAAAGCCACATCAATGCCACAACGCTGCTGAGCAGAAACGAAAATATTTACTCAGCATTATTCAATGAAGAGATTAAAATTAGTTAGTAAATAAATCAGGAATGAGAAAGGGTACGTCATTGCGCTTAGTCCAAGCGACCGGCCGCGGCGTTGTGCGATCGCATGGCAAATGTCAAATGCAAGTCGATTCAGATCCAGTGACTGTGATAGCTCGGCTGATGGCAGTTAGTCGCTGTACTCGCGGGGACTGAGAGGGTATCGGCGTTCAAGGTGCGGTGTAGCGCTAAGCTGGGAGGTTCAAGCCCCGTTAACGATCTTAATTACACACATTCTAGGTATCTAATTGCTGTTGAGGGGTTTTGCCTGGTGCGAGAATGCAGCATTAGCGAGTCTTATTCTTTTGAAACTCGTCTTAAATCATTGGTTTGGTTGTTTAATAGATTTATGTGAATAAGCAGTTTCAAGGTCTTTTCCGGTAGCTTTGGATTGTTTTGATTGAAATTAAAGCAATGAGTGGAAGAGTGATGCAATCGAGTTGTGATATCATTTTACTCGTATGTGAGATTTGGGTGTTGGTCGGGTTTTGGAAGTTTCAAAACGGTGCGCGGCCATCGCCGAGCACTTGACTGCGCCACTTTCGCAAGAGACATTGGCCATTTTTTGAACAAAGAATGAGACTCGCCTCGGACACTCAGAGACCCCATTTTATCGCGCAGTCCATGTCAAAATTGCTAATGAGCCACCAAGAAAAAAATACAAACATTCGCAGTCTCGTACAGGCAGAGCGATGATTTAAGATGAGCAGGATAAGCAACAGGAGTGCGTGGGTAACGACACTGTCTTATGGTCATCCAATTGAGTTTCAAAGTCATTCTGTGAACAATGCTTAAGCACTAAGACAAGCTAAAACCAAAAGAGCGGACTTTCATACGTGCTTCGAAGAAGTTTAATTCTGCCCTCACCAGAATTTTGAGGATGATGGGGTAGAAATTCGAGTTGGATTAGTTTTTGACAATTCCGCGTTCGCGTGAAAGTTGCCATTGTAACATGAAATTTTAAGACATTGACGATCAATTAAGGAGTACTGCAATCGCTCCTTCTTTGTGCTCAAGTGGCGGTTGTGTAATGCAATCCTATCCCCCACGCTTTGTATAACAGCTTGTTTATTTAAATCCTGCCCATGACTGGAGCTTAAGACGCAACGATCTGGATCTGGAAGTTCATAGACTTTTCGAGTGGAAACGTGGAAATTACAAAAATCAAAAGAACTCTTTATCTTTGTTGAAATAAAAGTTGTACGTGTGGTTTTCGGTCCTGTTTTCCTTGGTGGCATTTGGACTGTACCGCGGAGAGCGCCTTCGGTTTCAATACTTTAGACGGCTAGTCCATTTAGAATATTGGACGCCACATCTCCGGCCGAAAATATCTTCGAATTCAAGCTATTGAGAGATCGCAGAATAGGACAGCATAGCCTGAGATGGTGCACTGAACTACAGCACTACACAAAGAAGAAGAACTAGTTCAGTTTGCGCCCGTCGAAAAATGTGTTGCTGTGAAAAAATTGCGAGTTAATCAGTCCAAAACATTGAGTCAGGGACATTTGCAAAAGTGACTAAATATATTTGCAATAAGGAAACGAAACCATCAATATGTGACTTACATACAACCCTTAGATTTGCCATTGATTGATCTAAACAATTTGGGAAGTTCAATCCAGCTGCCACTTTCTGTACCGAATGGCTTTTTGAGACTTCAGAGGTCATCCGACGTCAAAAGGTCATCCATAATGCCAATCCTGTAAAATTTTATTCAGAGCTTGGGGAAATTGCTTTCGAAGCTAAGCTTCAGTCCGAAGGAAATACATTTTCATTTCGTGGCGTAGTGGGTAGAGTGCGACACTCACACGCCGAGGGATCTAGGTTCGATTCCCGGCTGCACACCTCGAATTTTTCACGGCTTTCACATCTTTCGAGCTGCTGACAACACTGAAAGAGTAATACTGTCTAAGAAAAAGCTGCTCAAACTTTGCCATTCAGAAACGGCAAAAAACTGTAGGTCCCTTCTAGTCGTGAGATAATAATAGCGCGCACAACATGAGCTAAGAGCTGGTCCCTCTGTGAACTATCGTGCCATTCAAATAAAAACGGTAAGGGCACTAGTTTTGCCTAGAGGTTAATCTTTTAATATCGTTGAGCTGATTAGAAATCGTAATCAGACACACATTTCAGTATTAAAATTTTCTCAAAAACACAAATTGATAAAACAAATAAACAATTCAAATAGTTGCAGGGTCAAGAGTCAACCTTGTTGGACTCCGTCACGAAAAACATTTTGTGGAGCAAAAGATTTGATACGGTAACAGTTGTGCTCTGCATGTTGTCAAAATGATTTTCTGACCAAATAATCAACTGTACAAGTTGTACAAACTGCCCATTCCCTCTCGAGAAGACTCCATTCTTACGACACCGTCGACCGAGTGATTTAAATGAGCAACAATGACCTTGATACAAATCGAGGGAAGGAGAAACCATTCAGTCTGCCTTCGCATACCTTCACTTGTACAGTCAACAATTGAGAAACAAATTCCGCGTGGAAGTAAAACATCGTTTAAGTGATCGTAGAAAAAATTGTTTTTGCTGTCACTCCATGTCTGTAATTCTTCCGAAATTTGTGAACAGTGTTGGCCTAATTGCCGTGGACAACCGTTAGATAGTGTTAGCAGACCACTTTAAGCATTGTACAAATGGTGAAAAGCGGAACCGCTGCCTCTGATTTAAGATTAAGGAAATGTTTAATTTCTTCAAAACAAGTTTGTTCGCGAGATAGCGCTTGTTTTAAATGTCTCTAATTAAGTTTAGGACATACCAGCGTGCAGATTAAGATTTTTGCTTTTGACTTTACTTCCACATGGATTCTATAGAAACTGCTGATAAGGTTGAGTTGGATTTTGCTAACGCTGGATGCTAGGCAAAGGATATTGTGAAATGACATCCATTTTGATTGACAAACACTTCAACTTCGCGGTCAGTATTGCACACGAAAAATGACAACACCATATTTAAAACATTGTGAAATTTTAAATTTTCGGGTCCTTGAAACTTCATGATAATGAGAGAGATATACGGAATCTTAGAAACTATTCGGTCGAGCAGAGTGGAATAAGAAACGAGTTCTATAATGTTTTAAAACGGGTGTCTCTTAAAAATGATGGAACATTAAGTTGGCAACACTCCTTTTATTGGCGGCAATTTTATCGGCATTTCAGCAAGAACAGAAAACGCTTCCTAATTGTATGTAAATAAGTTTTGAAAAGTATTTTACCCTTCAAAATACGATTTGAGCACTAAGTTCATTTTGATGAAGCTCACTTTAGGTTGAACGGAAACGACAACAAACAAAACTGATGTATTTGGAGTTAGGATAATCATCCAGTGCACATTGGGACATCGTTCCTTCTTCTTCTTCTTCTTCTTCTTGTGGCGCTACAGTCCGGGGTGGACCTAGGCCTAGCACGATCTTTCGGTAGCTCCCTCCAATTGCGCACTCCAAGTTGGTTGACGTCCTTCCCAACTTGTATGCGTCATCTTAGCCTAGGCCGTCCTCTGTTGCCCTCCCCCAATGACTCTGATTCGAAGGCTTTTTGGACCGGAACAGTGGTGTCCATAAGCTCTATATGACCTAGCCATCTTAAGCGTTGTATTCGAAGACGCTTGACCAGGCGCATGTCGCTGCACAGTACATATAGTTTGTCGTTAAATCTTCTCATTCAGATGGCATCAATGCAAACAGGACCAAAAATTGCACGTAAAACTTTTCTCTCGAAGTGACTAAGGGCCTTCTCATCCGCTCTTAGTCCAGATTTCCGCGCCATAGATTAGGACTGGGATGATTTAGCTGTTACATGATGCAAGCTTAGTCCTTCAAGAGAGGGCCTTGTTACTCAATTGCCTCTTGAGCCAAAAAAAACAGCGATTGGCAAGAGTGATACTGCGTTTGATTTCGGTACTGCTGTTGTTGTCCCTTTTTTCAGCGGAGCCGAGGTAGACGAATACGTCAACTACCTCCAAGTTTCTACTGCCTAGTGTGACGCTCTGCGGCACCAACGCTCACTTTTAATTAAAATGGAATTTTTCAAGAACAAAAAAAAATCAAAGTTCTGAAGTTTTAGGCTCAGAAGTTCAAAATCCCTAAATAATTAAAATTCTGGAGCTCTGTTTGAGACGTCGATATTATGTGTCCTTCCTTGATGATAGCGTGTACTTCGTTTTGCACTCATTAACCAACAGACCCATTTTAGCCGCTTCCGCTTCAATGCCAGCAAACGACGGCTTGCTTTGTTCGTCCAATTCGGCAAATGTCGTCAGCGTAGACTACCAATTGAGCTGACTTTCGGAAGATCTTGCCTCTGGTGTTGACTTGTGAGTTACACACTATGTTTCCAAGAATGTTGTTAAAGAAGTCCCATGACAGTGTGTCGCCTTGTCTTAAACCTTTTTCTGACATTGAAGGTCTTGGTGTGTTCGTGACCGACCTTGAAGGAGGAGCGAGAGTTCACCATCGTCATCCTGCACAACCTGATGTGTTTGGTAGGAATGCCAAAACTAGACATGGCCCTGCATAGCTCGTCTCTATGCACACTGTCATATGCGCCCTTAAAATCAATGAATAGGTGGCGAGTGTCGGTTTGCACTTCTTGAGTCTCTTCAAGAATCTGCCGCAAAATCAAGATTTTGTCTATCGTGAACTTTCCTGGCCTGAAACCACACCGATAGGGATTTATTAGGTTATGCACAAACGGTGTCACACGCTCACACAATACGGCAGAGAGGATCTTGTATGCGATGTTGAGGAAACTAATCCCTCGGTAGTTGGCGCAGTCAAAAGGGTTTCCTTTCTTGTGAACCGGACAAACGACGCTGAGATTCCACTCATCGGGCATTCTTTTCTCCGACCATATCTTACACATGAGCGAGCTTGTGCATGCGCCCAACCAGGTTATCATTAGCTGGTTTAAATAGTTCTGCGGGCAGACCGTTCGCTACAGCAGCTTTGTTCGACATGGTTCCACGTCTATTGAAATTAATCTGATGCTGAATGGAATGTTACGGTTAATGGTATCTGCTTGAGAGCCATGATTTCTGAGTTTTTCAATCAACAACCACGATGTGTAAGAGCTGGGGTTTCAAAAACATGAAGCAACAAGTCAAACTGTTCCTGCCGTACGTTTGCTTACAGCATAGCCGTTAAATTGGTCTCCAAAATTGACGCTTCACACACGTCTTACCGCCGCTTGGTTTTTTTCAGTTGGGATATTTGAAGATGCTAGTCTACTCTGAAAAGTACCAAACGAATAACCACTTGCTGGGCATCATTAGCCTTGTATTATCGGATATACGTCTTAGCAAGTTGAAATGCTCAAAAGAATGCCAAGAAGAGCTTAACGCAACAACATTCGGATATTGTTTGAAAATATCAGTGTCACCATGTGAGCATATCTCAACGTTAGGGCAACTAACCACACAAGGTAATGTTTATGTGTGAAAATGAAATAAAGTTATTCGTTGTTTTTGTGAAAAGCCAGAGACACGTGACTTGTTTTGGTAGAACGCGAAAAAAGAAACAATCACTCGTGACATTAGGTTGTTTTATTTTTTATATGCTTAGCCATCTCACATTAATTTTTTCTCTTAATCGATGCAGGGCTTCTTTTATTTGTTTCTACTAAGGTGAATTAATTTTATTGGAGGCAGAACTGAATTCGATAAATTTTCAAAAGATGTCGCCACCTGCAGACAATGGCTGATCTTGGAAGTGATGACTTTCTTCATTGGAAATGCATGACATTTATTAGCAATAGCGAGTGTGATTCAGCGTCGGTTTCAGGCAACAATATTATTTTCTGCCTTTTCGAAAATGTCTGAACTTGTCTTAAAGAAACAGCAATTTCGAGAAGTTTTAACTTTTTTTTTAATGGAAATATGCAGCGCAATTCAATCGAATGAAGAAGTTAATGCCGAATCTGCTTCGAACGATAAGTGCAGAGAGTGGTTTCAAAACATTGTTTAGACGTCGAAGACAAAGGCGCCTTGGCCAGCTCAAAAAGATGCGGAATTGGAGGCTTTACTTTACTGGCGGCTAAATCGAATCGTTGGGAGTGACTTGGGAAACAATTTTGTGCAGTTATGAACTACAACTAATGCGTTTGAGAAATGCATGGCGTGAAAAATAACCAGAAACGACTGAAAGGTATGACAAGGTGATTTTGTAACAGCAACGTGGAAAGGCTGAAATGGGGGATATAACCCCCCCTCGCCATATTCATCAGAACATGCTTCTTCCGATGGGGCTCACAGGAATCTTATAAAGTAATCGAAGTTGGACTCAAATTTGAATCTATGTCATGACAAGGTAATTTTGTAACAACAACCCGGAAAGGCTGAAATGGGGGATATGCCCCCTACGCCATTTTCACAGGGATCACATGGATCTTATGAAGTTCGACTAATATTTTGAATCTATGTCAAATTTACTAAATTCACGAGAGATGTTAAGCGGACATTAATTTAAGTGAAGTTTCTTTTTTAAGTTTTTTCAATAAAATAAAAAACCGAATCAGTTTGTTCTCCCATTCAGCCCTTCCTCATCAAGCAGGTTGTTCGCCTCCCACTATAACTTTCTCATCCAGGGGTGTTTGGTTCAGATTTAGGAAACACTTATGAACTTGTGCGCGTCCAATTCCAAATCGTGTTAAGATTCTCCTTTTTTTGTTGACCACTTTTACCACTCACTCTTTGTTTACTCACCAAAAGAGAACGTTTCCAATCCAAACCGAATGCGTGACGTGTTTCCCCGTCGGAAATATGGGTCAAATAAGATCAAACCGATTTTAACTGCATAACCAGATAACAATTCGGTTAAACGAAATCAACTCAAAGGCCGCAGACCACTTCACTCAGATGGCGTGGTGCCGTGCGGCGGCTATTACCCAATCCCAAGTAGGTACTTCTCGCATACCTCAGAGGCAGCAAGTCGCCCCCTACGACTACATATCTGGGATCACATGACTGCGTAAAACCTATTCACTTTCTATTTTATTTTACCATTTATTTATTTTTTGCGTTTCGCCCGTTCATTTGTAGACTGGTCATAACCAAATACACCAGAATGATTCGCAAAGAAAAAATCCAAGAAAAAATCATTCGTCCGCCTTAATTGGTTCGACTTCACACTTCATATCCCCACTCCGGCCTACTACACAAAATGAGAAATTCGTCCTTTTGAAAGAGTACAATACTGAGGAACGTGACTAGACCGCGTATGCGGCTCGCCGTTGGGTCCGCCGAAGGAGGGCGATGTCAATCAAAGCGTTTAAGATTCATTCAACATGTCGAACGCGTCGGAATCAGTTTACAAACGCTATTGGCCAATTCGCGGCAATTGAATGGCAACGATACGTTTGCAATTCTTTTGAAGAGAAGACCTTCCATGGACTGTTGAATAAACAAAAGACAGTTATGTTATGTACGACGGGCACTTTCGCTTTTTCTTTTTCGCCGGACAAAGAAATGGGGGAAACGATCTGCCGAGTCACTCTGCGGACTTCTTTTGAGCGATGAATGTGCAATCAGAAGGCGTATTAGCATCAGTCGCAATAATCGATTTAACTGTTCATAATACAATTTCATTATACGCAACCGTTAGATTTTGGCTGTGGCTCGCACAGGAGTTCAGCCACAAACGGAACCTCGCGCTTGCATAAATTCAACAAAGAGCGGCGACAGATGCAGATGAGGTTATGCATTATTCCCTTGATGGCTTCATTTGCCTAATTGCAGCTGCTTGGTTCCGAGAAAGAAGGCATCACTTTTACTTGATCCGGAATTTGGGCTTTCACCTGGCGGAAGACCGGCGAAAATGCCGATGGAACGTTTGAATTTGAATTTCGTGAAGCATGAATATTGATTGTTATTTATGAGTACTTTGATTTGGAAATCGCATCGATTGAAAATGCAGACTAGGTCTTGGGGTTTGTAAAGGTGTTTTTAAAGCAAATCTGATGAAGCAGAGTTTCTTAAAGTTTGTAATTTGGTTGGGCGCAAGCTCCAGTTTATTTATGATATGTGATCGGGGCGAAGCAAAACCGACAGAAACTGAGTACTGCCATCTCAATGCGGCAACTACTGAGAAACATTTTTTCTCGCGGTCAAAATGATTCTGATCCTGAAGGTGCCATGTCAAGGCAGTGTCGTTTTGTCTGACTTCTTGACAAAGTCTTCATTATTTGTCTCTTGCAACGGATCTGGTGTGATTGTAGCTTTCCGTTTTACCGATTCCTGAAAAGCCTACCGGAATCAAAATCTACAACTTGTGGTAGAGTCGCAGTCTGTGCTGAGAGTCTGGAAGGATCATTTCTGTAGACCCCTTAACGGCGATGATGGCCCGAATTCCGCTGTCAGACAGAATGTTCCACTCAATCTGAACGATGATAGACTAGAATACAGTCCCCCCGACTTAGACGAGGTAAAGATAGCCATATCGAAGCTGAAGTCGAACAAAGCTGCTGGAGCGGATGGACTGACCGCAGAACTATTTAAAGCAGCTGGAGATGAGTTGGTTGGGCGCATGCACCAGCTCATCTGTAAGAAATGGTCGAAGGATGAGTGGAATCTCACCGTCGTTTTCCCGATCCACAAGAAAGGAGACCCCTTTGCGTCAATTATCGAGGGATTAGTCTTCTTAACATCGTCTACAAGATTCTCTCTGCCGTATTGTGTGTGCGTCTCAAACTGTTTGTCCATAACCTGATAGGTCCCCATGTCTAGTTGCGGCATTCCTACCAAACTCGTCAGGTTGTGTAGGATGATTATGGAGAACTCTCGCTGCTCCCTCAAGGTCGGTAACGAAAAAAGGTTTTGAACAAGGCGAAGCACTGTCATGTGACTTCTTTAACATCATCCTCGAGAAGATCGTACGTAGCTCACACGTCAACACCAGAGGCACGTTCTTCCAGAAGTCAGTTCAATTGCTAGCTTACGCTGATGACATTGACGTGTTTGGACGAACACAGCAAGCCGTCAATTAGTCGTTTGCTGGCATTGAAGCGAAAGCAGCAAAAATGGGTCTGTTTTTTGTTTTTAGAAAATTCGATTTTATTTAAAATGGAATGGCCGCAGAAACTTCGAGGCAGTCGAAAATTTCGCCTCTGCGGTAAATATGGACATCAACACCTCTCTATTTAACGCGGAGCCGAGGTAGACGAAGTCCTCGACTACCTCAAAGTTTCTGCGACCATTCCATCATCTACACCAGTACCGGTGACCGCCGTGGCGTAATGGGTGGAGTGCGACGCTCACACGCCGAAGGGTCTAGGTTTGATTCCCGGCTGAACACCTCGAATTTTTCACGGCACCACCTCCTTCGAGCTGCTGACAACACTCAAAGAGTAATAACTGTCTAAGAAAGCTATTCAAACTTCGGCGTTCCGAGTCGGCAAAAAACCGTAGGTTCCATTTACTCGTGAGAGTACAGTAGCGCGTACAACGCGAGCAGTTGATGAGCAAGCTAGGCCGTGGTCTCCCTGTGGACTGTTGCGCCAACAATTATTATTACCACCAGTACCGAAATCAAACGCAGAATCACTCTTGTCAATCGCTGTTTCTTTGGGCTTAAGAGGCAGTTGAGTAGTAAAGCCCTCTCTCGACAGACTAAGCTCACTTTATATAACAGCTTGATAATCCCAGTCGTACTTTATGGCGCGAAAACCTGGACGTTATTAAAATCGGATGAGGAAGCCCTTAGTCTTTTCGAGGAAAAAGTTTTGCGCGCCATTTTCGGCCCTGTTTGCGTTGATGGTATCTGGAGGAGAAAATAAAATGACGAGCTCTATGGGCTGTACAGCCACATGCGCATGGTAAAGCGTCTTGGGATACAACGCTTAAGTTGGCTAGGCCATGTAGAGCGTATGGGCACCACTAGGGAGGTAGCGAAAGATCTTGCTGGCTGGAGAGTCATTTTGTTTGAGGCCCAGATTCACACCGTACTATAGCGTAAAAAGCAGAAAGGCAATGTTGTCATCTATATAAGAGCTTCTCATTAAGGGTGGTACTCAATATTCTCATCATAATAAATTACACGGATGACAATACCTGAAAATTGTAAAAAATGAGTTGGTGACTGCTTTCAGAGCGCTGTCTCCAATTTCTGGTAGAAATTCTCGTCATAGTGAGCAGGATTCAAAAGGTTTTAATTTTGTTTTTAATTTACATATCCTTTGTGTTATGTTGCCGTATGGAGGGACGGGACGGGATGGACGGGATGGTCGAAGCGCCAAAAATATCGCTGCCATTATTTACAGTTTGCTTCGTTCGTAGCAAATGATCGATCAGTCAATTCCACGGCGTTCCCAAGAATCGGGCTTCGCTCTGACGAGATCTTCGTCTGCACTCATACAAGACCGAGATTCAAATCTAAATCCTTCGACGTGTGAGAATTCTAACTTCCGCGCTACGTCATGGTTGTGGATTACGTAATCTGAAAGCCTTTAAGATATTAGCTCTGAAAAGCAAAATTAACTAAGAGTCGACGTACAATTGACAAGTATTAGAAAGCACAACGCATCGGTGAGGGTCAAGAGAGCCACTACCGTTCTTGTGTTATGACAATAATAGCAAATCACATACCCCCGAGGTGTTGAACGACAATGGATGACGAAAGTAAACACTATCATTTCACTCTTCACAATTCACAATCACACGAACTGACCATTACTTCAAATTGGATGATACCACGAACCGCTCTCAATCCATAAACCTTTATCCAAGATCCATCTCTTCACAGAAAGCTCTTGACATTGTTTGGCGACTCGGCGGCAAACTTTGCACGTTCAGCACTTCCAATTGTGATCGGTTACCAGCAAATGCCCTGTTGACAATCAGCAAATAGACTTTTCCAATCGAGTCAATTGAAAAGTAACAGGTAGGTGTTAATGAAAGGTCCACTGAAGCACCTCTTGCGAAGCACTGTGCGCATGTCATTGAAGGTAATGGCTGTAAAATACGCATCATGATAGCTTTGTTTTGGCAAATAAAACTCACTTGTTTGTGCAAAAATGCGTTGCGGAAAGTATTTGAACGTCAGCGACTTGTTGACGGGTGCCTCATGCCATCGGGCCGACCTCAAGTGGGACTTTATCAGCGGCCTTTGACTACTGTCTTACTTGGGCTGTCCGACAAGACAGTTCACGGTCCATGACGTGACTTTAATCAAACATTTCGATGGAATTGACCATCAGCTTCTGTCAAATAGTTTTGCGGTTGCCAGTAAATAGCTTTAGCAACTTGAAGGACGCCTTTACATCTTTCCTAGAAACTAAACGATGGGCGAACAGCTTTGGTGTGATGTGGCTGCCGTGACTTATTGGTTCGGTTTGTTTTGGTTCGTACTGGGACACCAGAGGCCGTTTCACATTTACTTGGAGGATATTCCCTTTTTGGTTCAAACTAAACCCTCAAGAGGTGTTTAACTCAATAATAATAATAATTGTTGGCGTGACAGTCCGCAGGGGAACCAGGGCCTAGCTTGCTCATCAACTACTCGTGTTGTGCGCGCTACTGTTCTCTAACGAATAGAAGGGTCTACAGTTTTTTGTCGACTCCGAGCGGCGAAGTTTGAGAAGCTCTTTCATAGATAGTTATTACTTTTTGAGTGTTGTCAGCAGCTTCAAAGAGGTGGTGCCGTGAAAAATTCGAGGTGTTCAGCCGGAAATCGAACCTTAACCCTTTGGCGTGTGAGCGTCGCACTCTACCCCCTACGCCACGGCGGCCACTTTAACTCAATAACGGCCCGAAATTTAAAACAAAATGCAGACAGTGCCAAGTGTCCAATTCTATGTCGCCCCCGTCGCCTTCGTTGGACACGCAGATTTCTCTAGACATTGACTAGGTCTATGAACTCAAGAAATAAACTTGTCGTCCAAAAACGTTTAAAATCAACAGACGTTGGCATGTCGTTCCAAAAAGAAAACAAATCTCCAATTGTACACCAGTCTTCATCAATATGTTCGAAGTGATCGCAACCAAATAGCAACACCTGAACCAATAACACACCGCATTGTCGACGGCGGTGGCCAGACAGAAAGTGTGAAAATTCAGCCAGCAGGTGTGTGTTCGTATACATATTCATCTGCGCCGGCGCACACGAGCGCCATGCAACAATATTTCTTCTTGTGAAATACAATACCACTGGTTGACTATTCATAGACCCGCTCATCCGATAGAGCATGCAATCCGCGAACACATAAATTTCCGGTGGAAATGACTCGAATGCTTACAAAATATAGATCGAACGCAAGCGCTCCATATGATTTTATAACGAATCGTTGCCATAACTGACTTGAAGTGCTGCGTGGTGCGGGGCTGAATGGATGAGTGTCATAATTTTGACTTGAACGGCTGGAGAGCTGCATGCTGATTTGCATGTCACTCTAGATGCAAGAGGTGGAGAGCTGTCAACGGTAACGTCGATTAGTTTCAATGGTAGGATAATGTTTTCAAAAATAAACCGTTGATACATACACAGTAATTCACTTTAAAAAAATAAATTCAACTAAGTCTAACTCTTCTCGAGCAGTCTAACTTTTTTTGATTCAAATGCGTATGGCAAGAAGTTCTCCGCTGAGTGTTCTTCCTTATATAGCAGCTGAAGGCAGGAAGAATTCAACGTGCGGAATTAGGGTGTATAGTCCTTTCAAGACAGACTAAAATGCGACGAGAATTGAGAGGAACGCGAAGTATGTGTTTTTCCAGAAGATAACAAACCACTCAGTACATCCCGGAACTGTCAAGGGGCGTCACGGAGCGCCACTAACATAATATTCATATTATTTTGAGGAAGATGAAATATTCAAAAGATACCTGTCAAATTTTCATGACAATCAGATTATTAGGTTACAAGTTATAGTCCTTCAAGTGACGCTATTTTTGAATTTTGTAAAACAATAAAAAAAACCGAATTTCGTTTGTTGATTTAACACTGGGAAAAATACACTGAAAGCTCAGCAATTGGTTGAAAACTGTTACTCTGGACTCTGCTCCATCAAAAGCAACTATTTCTCGGTGGTATGCAAACTTTAACGTGGCCGTACAGACACTAACAATGCTGAACGCTCCGGAAGGCCGATTGAGTGACACCTGAAAGCATCAAAAAAGTACACATAATCGTTTTAGAAAACCGCACAGTGAAATGACGTGATTTACATATGCAGCTGACACCTTCGACATATCAGAAGGCAGTGTATACGCTATTTTGCACGAACATCTGTCCATGAGAAAGCTGTTTTCGAAATGGGTGCCGCGTTTGGTCCGAACGGACAAAAACAACAACGTATCGATAGTTCTGAGAGCTGTTTGGAGCTGTTTTGCCAGAATGAAGAGGACGACGGTATGTCACAATGGATAAAACATTGATTCATCACTATATTCCAGAGTCAAATCGGCAGTCAGCGGAGTGGACAGTAACCGGTGAATCACGCCCAAAGCGTCAAAAAACACCAGGACTATCTGTCAAGGTTATGGCATCCGTATTTTGGGATGCGCACGGAATTCTATTCACCGACTATCTTGAGAAAGGCAAAAGGATCAACAGGGAATACTACATGCCGTTTTGGGTGCATTTAAAGGAATAAATTCCAAAAAAAAAAGGAAAAAAATGGATACTGAAGAAAAAAAATTCCCCTCAACCAAGACAAAGCACTGTGTCCCAAGTCGTTGGCTAACATGGCCATGGTCGAATTGGCCTTTGAACTGCTTCCGCACCCACTTCTTGCATAGTATAACAGTGTTTTGACAAAATTATTTGTGGCCTAGCGTGCTCAGAGATATGGTTAACAAGACCATACTGCTGAAAAAACAGTCGTGCTTTATGTGATAGTTTCTAAATGAAAAATTTAAACAACATTTGGAGAAAAACTATGGAAAATATCTTCATTTGATATAAAAAAATCCAAATTTGATTCTATAAGCTCGAAGTTCCGAAAATTACATTTACAAGAGTCTTGCGACAGTTACAGTTAATATGGACATCCCCATATTAACTACCGTGGCGTAGTGGGTAGAGTGCGACTCTCACACGCCGAAGGGGGAGGTTCGATTCCCGGCTGAACACCTCGAATTTTTCACGGCACCACCTCTTTCGAGCTGTTGACAACATTCAAAGAGTAACAACTGTCTAAGAAAGCTTATCAAACATCGCCGTTCGGAGTCGGCAAAAAACTGAAGGTCATTTTTACTCGTGAAAGAACAGTAGCGCGCACAACGCGAGAAGTTGATGAGAAAGCTAGGCCTTGGTCCCTTGTGGTTTGCCACGCCAGACAATTAATCATTAATTTGGACATCCCCGACATAAAAAGTTGCGGTGAATATTTCTTGTTCTGAGGGTTGCCTCTTATATTTCGGGATAAGAGAACAAAAACAAATATTAATGATCGAAAATAGCTTTATTGTTTTTCAAAATATTCCCTATTAAGATCTATACACTTTGGCATGCGTTTGAACCAATTGTCGAAACACTTTTGCCACTCTGATTGAGGTATCTCTAAACATGCATTCTGACCGCATCAACCGCTTCTTCAGGTGTCGAAAAACGTTGACCTCTCATTTTGTTTTTTACGTACGGGAATAAAACGAAGTCATTCGGTGTCAGGACTATACGGCGGATGACTCATCAAGTCGATGTTTTGAGTGCTCAAAAATGCAGTTGTTTGAGCCGATGTGTGAGAGCTCGCATTGTCGTGGTGAAAAGTGAACCGTCTTCGGCGGTTTGTTTTCCTGATTTCTTGGAAGACAACTGGAAAACAAATGGTTGTGTACTTCTCAGAATTGACTGTTCTGCGTTTTTGTAGTGGTACGGTTGCGATATGTCCAGTTTTTCCGAAAAAAACAGACGAACATTTGTTTGGAAGTGCTTCGGGCGCGAGCAACTTTTGTTAAACTTAGCTCAATGTAAAACACGCATACAGTCGACTGCTGTTTACTTTCGGGCTCATAAGCGTAAATCCACGATTTATCACCTGTCACTCTGTGATAGACGTGTTTCGAAGCACCGCGTTCGTATTTTTGAAGCATTTCTCTCGACCAATCGACACGAGCCTTATTCTGAGCGATTGACAAATTGTGTGGAATCCAACGCGAACAAATTTTTTTGACGGTCAAATGTTCATGCAGTATTGATTGTATGCTGATCACACTAAGGCCTAAGGTTGTCTCAATCCCACGATAGGTAACATGACGATCTTGCAATATCAGTTAGCACACAGCATCAATGGTTTCCGGAACAACAACTGATTTTGGAAGACCTTCACGAAATTCTTCTTGGCGTGAACTACGACGTCGGTTGAATTCCCCATACCATCGATAAACACTGGTCCTTGATGGAACTTCATCGCCAAAAATTGAATTAAGTTCATCGACGCCCTGTTGTTGAGTTGATCCACGTCGAAAGTTGTAAAAAATAATCGCACGAAAATTTTCACGGTTTAATTCCATTTTTTGGACGAGATGAATCTTTTAAGTTACTGTAAACAACACAAATAGCGCTCGTATGTCAAAACGTTCTGAGTACGTATAACCTCTAAAATGTCAAACTTTACGATAGAGGTGGCAGTTGGCAGATTGCAACACTAGGGTTGCCCAATCCGAAATATAAACTGCAACCTGCGTATAAAAAGGTATCGAAATGTTACAGCTGGCTGCATTGTCTTGAAATGTGCACCGAAGGGGGCTGGCCAACAAAAAATTGCCGGTTAATCGTTGAATTAGACACCAAGCAGAACGAATTCAACTCTATTTTTGATCTCGTTCTACAAATTAGAAAGTAATTTAGCCCTATAACAAGGAGAGTATGGTGGAGCGCTCTCCCGAAGCTAAGCGATAAAGATAGGGGAAGAATTGTTTGTTTGGTTCCATATTAAATTGCTACAAAAATTGAAAACACAAGATAAGTTTATTGCGAACTAAAATAAAAAAAAATTAATTGAAACAGTACCTGGATCCACAGAGGATTGAAGTCAGGTCCTTTTCTGCGATCAATTAAAATTCCACATGTTTGAAACGGCCGTGTAAGAGTGGAGAGAAAAGCAGGAAATCCCTTCAATACAAAATTTCCAATTAAGACTGTATGATATGCTCTTGCTGGAGTGATGGCTTCGGGGTATATGCGAGATGCTGAAGGGATAACTTTGTTAGAAGACCGGAAAACTCGTCAATTGCTGTGCAATCATATACATTCAATGTTATTTCTTGGTCATCCGGAGGAGTACCAACAAACGCTTCTGTAAAATTAGCACAAGTATTCAGTTTTAACTACATCAGTATCGAACAGCCGCCACTTGATCCGAGCAAAAGCGGAAAATTGATAGAGGAATGGCTCTACAAGTGTCCTCACCTTCTCTACAGACATGTTAGAGGGTCTCATTATTGAGCCAAAGCCCACTTAAATGCTTAGCAGATGTCCACGGTCAAATGTTAACGCTTAGGCTGTAGTCTTTACGGTCTAGGGGTACATAGTAAGAGCACAGCTGATTTTTCGCTGACGTTTGAAATCATGCGCTTTGTCAGTCTGCATTCTGAAGAATCATGCCATCTTCTCAAAGGACCCATCTGTCGATGGAGGCCCTGTACAAGAAGTTCTAATAAAAGTTCGTGACCCAATGAATGCCTCTTAAAATCCTTGCCTTGCAAGTTCATCGATAATCTCGTTTCCAGTGATCGCGTGGAGTTCTGAAACCAAGTTTTGTAGAAAATAGCTTACATTCTAAAAAAGAATAAAAACATCTGCTCTCACAAACAGGCTGCAAACAAAGCAGTTGAAGGTCACAACTTTCGATCAGATGGCGCCCTTAAGTGTCGTCCGTTTCCCAATTAAGTGGGAAATAACTCGATCCGGGACACAGTGATACCAAGAGAAAATGCGAAGCCGGTGAACCAAACTACAAACCTCGTCAAGACTTACTTGCCCTCTATGCCCTACTGAAAAATAGTAGAACGAGTTGTTAACATACATACAATAATAATAATAATTGTTGGCGCGACAGTCCAAAGGGGGCCAGGACCTATCTTGCTCATCAACTACTCGTGTTGTGCGCGCTACTGTTCTCTCATGAACATAAGGGACCTACAGTTTTTTGCCGACTCCGAACGGCGACATTTGAGCAGCTTTCTTAGACAGTTATTACTCTTTGAGTCAGCAGCTTGAAAGAGGTGGCGCCGTGAAAAATTCGAAAAATTGGTGTTGAGCTGGGAGCCGAACCTAGACTCTTCGGCGTGTGATCTTAGACAGTAGACACCTCAAAAAAGGGTGGTGCCATGAAAAATTCAAGGAGCTTAGCCGGGAATCGAACCTCGACCCTTCAGCGGGTGAACGTCGCACTCTACCCACTACGCCATGGCGGCCACAACATACTTACAATCATCGAAAAAAAGCCCTTCTAGTCTCACAAGCAAGGGAAATTGGCCACAGTTCAATCCTTAACGCTACCAATGGCTTGCTAGACTTAACAAAGCCCATTTTCACAACTGGCCACTGTGTCATGGATATAAATACCTAAAAACTTGGCTCCATCACTTTGACTTTTGCAGAAGCTGCATAGCCGGGGAGAAAACGGAACCCGTCTTCCATCTCCTATACAACTGCCAGGTGCTTGCAACAAGGAGAAAGGAACACGTAAGGAAATGCAGTTCGACAACCTACATGACTTCATTGACGTAAGTGCAAGACGCCTCAACACACACAATGAGAGCTCACAATGGTTTTAGTTGGATAGTAGGAAACTATCCCCGTAGCGTCACTCTAACCTGACCTACAATATTTTCATCTACTCAAGATTATTGGCCCACAGAGTCAAAGCACTCGCAAAATCCTTATTAGACGCGATTTATTGCAGTAAAGTAGAAATCTTTCCCGAAACTTTGAGCAATCTCGCGCCTATATCTAAAGAGAGCTGCGACCGTATCCCCCATAGGCCCTTAAATTGCATTTCCATCTGCTTTGCAATACTGAACCCCACGTACTTTGTGTCCACAACTTGGTATTACTTCAATTCATGACATTTTAACAAGGTTGCAAGCAGGCAACAGGTTTACCGTTTGCGTATGCTAATTGAATCAGGTGCATGCAGGCTTTAATTGACGCACTGGCGGTGGGCAGCAGGACAAGTTCCAACCGTAGATTGTGTTTCGAAAGGAATACCTTTTGCATAGATTATCGCTGGCTTGACCTGGGTTTCATTTGAACGACCTAACCCTTCACAAGTATCGCGTGGAAAATAAAATATATACGTGTATAGGTAGGTGGTGAAATGTACTGTCAGCAGCTACTACTTCAAGTCCAACAAAAAATTATTTAATGGTTTGCAGATCTAGAGGGAGAAAAGCCTTATTGGAGACTAAAAAAAACGCGAACGTTGCAATTCTACTCTCATGGTTTCTGAACGGGGTTTCTTCAAAGACCGTGTTGTGATGTGCGTGCAATTGTTCTTTACCAAGTACTCCGAAATGAAAGAAGTTTTACATAGGCAAGCACTTCACTTTGAATGTTGTCAGCCACTTCAAAGAGGTAGTGCAGCGAATGTTTAGTCCACGAATCGAATCTGTGACCTCTTGCTTGTAAGTGTCGCATCTACCTACTGCACCATGCCGGCAACGATGTCACTTTCGAAATGATCGTCCTTCCGCGACCCACTCAAAGAAGCGAATGTGCTAGTCGCCTAGAGCATATTTTAATAAGGTAAAATTCATTTATCAGCTTTATGACGGTTTCGGTTTTCTTGGTTTTTTATTACCGGCTGCGTAGATTGTAAGGTTTGGGTTGGCCTCTTGGGTTGACTAGCTTTTAGTTTGTCTCTTGGAAGTCCTAAATTGGCGCACAATGTAGGGAAGTGACACACAATTCGGAGCAATAACAGAAATGCGGAGAAATCACGTAAAGCTTTAACTTTTCCATGGAGTATGTTTGGCTTGGAGTTCTGATTCTTCATAGTCGTACTCCGACATACGCCGAGTTCTCCAAAAGATATGGGCGGAATTCTTTAGAATTCTTAGCGCTCAAAATTATACAGTGACTATTTATCTTGACCTTTCTGTACCTCTGACTGAAGCTCAGATGTAAATAGAAATTGCATATTTTTGGCAAAAAGTCGACAAACAATGTATTCAATCACAAAGACCTTAAAAGAGACACTCTCTAAGGCAAACAATTGAGTGGTTACAGCACAGTTCGATATAAAATCTACTCAAATCAAATCTATTACCGTGAAGCCGATACCCATCGCGTCATAGAACTTTCCCTTCTTCGCCGCACGAAGGCCACGTACACCCATCGATTCAATCGCACTGCAATCAATTGCAATATTGCCCGCACTTGGGCCCGAATACTGATGTCATGAAGGTAAGTTGGTCAAGGACCACGCGAGGAAAAAATAATTGCGTTCCATTTACTTGCATTCCAAATGTCAAACACTACACGTCACCATCAAGATGACAGTGTTGCTCAATGAGCACGTGCGTAAAGAAAACGTCTCACTCCACACCTTTCGCGGCCAACGTAGCGGCAGCGGCAGTGACGCGGCCCACAGTCTTTGTGATGCGCCATGCGTGGCACGTTATCCCCCCAAGTGTTCCGTCTTTTATTAACAAAGCTTGTGAGTGGCCCTTTATAGCTGTGGGTAATCACAATCACAAGCACCTTTGATGCTTAGCAGAGATTGAGAGATTCCCGCTCGGCTACAGTGACAAGAAGGTAACTTCACCCAATTCGAAGGGTTTCTCGTGAAGTTGAAGAACTATCAGTAGTACAGAAGGGCTATCTTAATTTGGAAGGTAACTGCTTCGATGGAATCAAACAGACAATGGCTGGATGTTGTACGCCTTCTCAGGATGTAGACAACTTTTTTCTTCTTTCTTTTCTCTTATGTTAAAAAGACTATAGGACTGCAGAACACTTCTTCTGACAGTTTTCCTTCTTGTCGAATTGTGTGGCATACTTTTGGTACGGTTGTGTTAAGGGCCCCGATACAAGAATATGACACGGATAACACGGTGCACCCTCTTCATCTTCATATGGGATCATTCTTTGCAATTCCTTTCTTCAAATAGACCAATAATGCCATGTAGTATTAGCTGTTGATCTTTTTGCCTTTCTCAAAATAGTTGATGAATAAAACTCCGTGTGCATCCCAAACTTCGGATGCCATAACCTTGCCAGGCGATTTTTGTGTTTTTGGACGCTTTGGAAGAGGTTGCTGACCGGCTGCTGTACTCTGGAGTGTAGAGGTGGATCCATGTTACATCCATTGTAATATACCGACTCAAAAAGTCCTGTTTATTCTGACGAAACAGCTCCAAACAGCTCTCAGAATTATCGATACTTTGGTGTTTTTGATCCATTGTGAGCAATCGCGGCGCCCATTTCAAAAACAGCTTTCTCATGGACCTATGTTCATGCAAAATAGTAAACACACTGCCTACTGATATCCTTAAGGTATCAGCTATTTAACGCAATTTCACTTTGCGGTTTTCCAAAACGATTTTGTGTACTTTGTTGACGTTTTCATGTGTAACCAACTCAATTGGCCTTCCAGAGCGTTCAGCATCGTTATCGTCTGTACGGCTACGTTTAAAGTCAGCATACCACCTACAACTAGTTATTTTTGTTCAAGCAGAGTCAATGTAACACTTTTCAAGCCATTGCTGAGCCCGCACTGTATTTGTTCCCATCAAAAGGCAGTGTTTAATCAACACACGAAATTCTTTTTTGTTCCATTGATTTCTAAAATCGCAAAAGTATCGTCGCTTGAAACACTGTAACTTGAAATCTAATAACCAGAATGTCATTAATGTTTGTACTTCCAAAAAAAAAAAAATTGGTGTGTTCCCGTACTCGAAACAAACAGTACAAAACAGTACAAAAAAAAAAAAAAAAAAAAACAATTCAAAGTCCGTTCCCGTATACGGAAGAAATGGGTCTTACGTCAAATGAGCGCTCTCGAGAGAGGGAGTAAAATATTTCCCCTCCCTGCCCATTACAACCCAAGAAATGTTTGTGGGTAGGTTCTGGGTTTTCTTTCAGAATAATTGGTGTGGGTACAGAGATACAAATAGCGTTGGTCCATTCTCTGTGGTACAGAAAGTACTGGAACACACCTATGCGGAACACTATACAATCAGATAAGGATTTCCGAATACATTAGAGCGGTTAACCATTATATTCCTACTGTTAACAACGCACTGTTCCTTACTAAGTTCAACAATGCATTATGACGTTTTTCAAAATTTATTTCAAACAGGGTCCTTGAAACTGTGTTTCCTTGTTGGCCTTGGATTTCTATTCGCTGCTAGAGGACAGCACCTGTCTACTTCGCAACTTAAATGGGCAGCAGCACCATCTAGTAGCGATTGGATGTTATTGGCAGTTTTATCATATAAGCACATTTAGGGGGGAATCAAATTCCATTAGCCGATGAAGACAGTTGCAGTTGTAGACAAAAGCAAGAAGCCCACTTTGAACAAGTGAACGTTTTCCATTTCTCACTATTAATCGACATCCTCCATAGGTGCTTGCTTTTCGTGAGATTATCAAATGAGCTCCATTACATTTGCGCAAGTATAGCAAACCAATTGTTGGCCAATATTCAGCTTACCTCATCAGATTGTTGGAATGCACTCAAATTCGACCTGAAATATTGCAATCCATCCGAATGAGAAGAACTTAACTGCAAGCTCAATCACAAATGCAATGAGTTCTAGCTCACGAGCAGAGGAGTGATGATGATGAGCCACCCAAACAACCTGGACCACTCACACAACCTGGAGAGATCCAAACGACCTACACTTAAATGAAAGCTAAAATGATGTAATTGCACGAGTCCAATGCAGAAGTAAATGCCAAAGGCATTGCGTTGCTATCGCGCCAAAGTAATTGGACAATTTCGTACGCCCAGTCCGTCCACTACACGTTGCGATCCAGTAAAATGTGGACCAGTTATCTGCAGTTATCCCCCGAGGGCTTAAGGTACCATTATTTGTGCGCAGCAGGCTAGACCATATTGGCACCCAGTGATGTTGAGTCACAGCCTTCGCCTACCACTGGAATTCGTTTACGGCGAATTTGGCGGATGTGGAGGCTTATGAGTAAACAATGGCATTTGCTCTGCACCGAAATTTTTATGTAAAACAGCCCGACTGGTGAATTTTTAATGTCAACGTATACCAAGTGCACCCAGCAACTCCAGCTGTGGCATACCTTGCCTACGCCTCGCAGTGCGTAGAGCTGTGAGCATCGAACTCTGTGTAAAATTAGCTAAGTGCAGGGTACTTTGTGACTGCGGCATGGAATTATATGAGCCGATAAATTATTCATTGGTTTTTAATGGGGCGTCATAAATAATGCATTTTAAGGAGCCCGCAAGCTGGGCGGATGCATAACGAATCTGTGGTCTGATGGCTTCAGCGCTAGCAGGTGCAAAGTGGCATTCCATCAGACGCTGTATTGCCAACAGGATAGACAATGTAAGCGCACAAAGATGTTGTAAGGTAGACTTCCTCGTGAAGCCAAGGACGGTAATTCGAAGAGTGGCCCGAGGATACGATTGGATACACCGTGTTGAATTGAAGGTGTTCTGAAGTGGTAACAAGATGTGAAACTAAATCCTTAAAATTGGGTTTTTTTTTGGTCGGCGTAGTCCAATGGGTGAGGAAATATGAAAAGGGTGTTAAGTTAATCTTCCGCTGCTATACCAGCAAACGCTTCATTGACAGCTCGCTGTGTTCGTCCAATCACGTCAATGTCGTCAGCGTAAGCTAGCAATTGAACTGACTTCTGGAAGATTCTGGAAAACCAGCCACATCACTTGGAACTAATTTGAACAGCATTCAAATGCAGGAAAGCGTCACTTGCTGATCCCGAAACCCTGACATAGTGAAAATGACAACATAAGTCAGCTCATTAAGCCGATTAAAGGCAACAGCAACTAAGTTCATGACAGAAGAGGCCATATTCCTCAAAGCACATATTTTATTTCGAGGCAGGCTAGCGAAAGATTGTGCTGACTGGAAAGGCATGTTTGTTGAGGCCCAGGTCCACCCCGGACTGTAACGCCATAAGAAAAAGAAGAAGAACGTGTTGTTACTTTCCGTTGGAGTGCTTGATTTGTTGTGGTTGGTGTTAAATGTTGTTTTTATTAAGAAACGTAAAGAATAAATCACTTAAAGTAACCCTTTTTTCTAGCTCTCGGGTAATTTTTGAAACTCATCCCTAAAAAATAGTCCTCTCTGAAACCAATTGAATAATTTAGTCATTTTTCGCATTCTTCACCCGAACCGGTGACGCTCTTAATCGTTTTGCATTCGTCGAAAATTCCAGTAGAATACCGGGGGTGGGATAAGACCTCTCATTTCAGCCATCTAGAAATTTTTTGACTGCTACAGCTACCTGGGTTATCATATTGCAAAATCAACTTGTCATGCCTTTCGCTCGTTTCTGCCCGTTTTTAACACAATGTACAGCTGAAACCATAGTTTTCAGTTGAGTACGTTTACCAGCAATGGATTCGTCTGGTTTTAGCAGCTTATGGTGCTCTACATCCGTCTGGTCTCACTTTATTCAGAACATTACAAACAAGAGTCCATGCAGTGGCGTAAAAGAGGAACAGACCCCCCGAAGAAGTTCAAAGTCACTCCGTCTGCCTGGAAAGCTCATGGCCACAGTTTTTTGGGATTCAAAGAGTATCTTGCTCATTGAGTACAAAAAAAGGGGAAACCATCAACGCCACATCCCATGCCTCCACTTTGAATAATTTACGAGAGGAAAAAAAAAGGCGGGGTAAACTCGCAGCGGGTGTGTTGCTTCTTCATGATGTCGCACAAAATTCGACACTGGGGGGTTCTTTCGAACCTCCTGCCCCACTAGAATCATCTGGGGGGGGGGATCCACCAACTATTACCTAACTTTTCTTTCTCCCCTCCTGGGAGATGGACGCCACGTCGTCTTTCCCAGGAACGACGAAACCCTATGGCGATATAGAATTATATCCTCCTTTCGGGGGGGCCCGAGTTTCCCGGCTTTGGTCCGAAAACCGCAGCCCGCACATCGGCACAGCCTAGCTCCCGCCGTTAGGCTCGGCCCACACAAACACACACGCAACGATAGCAGGTCGAAGATGACTCACGATCCCTCGCCAACAATTCGCGGGATACCGTTACCGGTATCGAAAAAATACGGGACACAATAACGACGCGCTCGCGATGCAGCCTTTGTGCTGCGAAAACTGGATAACAGGTAAAGGCCGAAACCGTGACCTTACGCGGTACTTTTTTCCAACACTACGCACAATATTTACTTAAATTTTTTTTGTTTAGCGACCCGGAAGGGATCCCCCAAGCACTGGTACCAAAAAAGATAAAATAAAAACACGCTCCTTTTCACACGGCGCGAGTTTGCAAGGCTGCTGCGCGAAATTGTGGTCTCGAAGAAATCCAACACCCGCCCTATAGTCCAGACATTGCCCCTAGTGATTATTTCCTGTTTCCGGATTTAAAAAAAATGCCTTCGTGGAAAAAGATTTTCGGATGATAAATGGGTTTTTTTCAGTGAAAGGGGAAATTTATTTGTTCGTGGGTATCAAAAAGCTTATCTCAAAGTGTAACAAATGCATTGATGTTAGGAGAGATTGTATTAAATAATAAAAACAATTTAAATTGAATTCGCATTTTCCTTCATATCGATACCGGGAATATATTGAACGCCACTCGTAGTTGATGCGGAAACTAGGCCCTGACCCCCTGTGGACTGTCGTGCCAAGCAATTGTTATTATCGTAGTATCCACTTTTCATCTTCAGCTACGATCCGATGTAAAAATTCCATCCTTTGGTGACTTTCAAGAAACAGTTCAGAAATGAAAAATTGCCTTTCCACATCTCTCGGCTTCCACGCACGCAGTTTCTTTCCTCTTAAAAAATTAATATTTCCTTCACCTCACGGACATTGCTTACTGAATCACTCCCAAGGATTGTATGAGTCAAATTTGCAGTTGGCAATGATCTTCATCCAGTTAACCCTACAAGTCCTCTTAAACTTTTTGGGCAGACCTCAAATTAATAATTGTATGGCGTGACAGTCACCAAGAGGACTACGGCCTAGCTTGCTCAGCAACTACTCGTGTTGTGCGTTCGACTATTCTCTCATGAGTAGAAGGGACCTGCAGTTTTTTGCCGACTCCGAACGGCGAAGTTCTAGAAGCGTTTTCTTAAACAGTTATTACTCCTTGAGTGTTGTCAACAGCTGGAAAAAAATTGTGCCGTGAAAAATTCGAGGTTTTAAGCCGGGAGTCGAACCAGATCCTCGGCGTGTGAGCGTCGCACTCTACCCACTGCGCCACGGCCACCAACAAGACGTTCTTTATTTTCGAGCTTAAATAGCGTCGCGTCGAAACGACTTTCTGCATAATTTATGTGTCGGAGCTAATTCACCATAATCTTCTACAAGCAATTGATAAGCTTCAGCTAGACTTTTCGTTCCATTTATAAAGAGACTCAAACAAATGCACTTTAGTTAAGAGAAATCCGGACATTTTCGAAGCGGCAAAAAGCTTGTTGTTGCCTTAAACAGAAACCGATGTATACAAATTATTGCTCACAAATGTCACACCTTTCCAATGAAGTAGGTAAGTGCTTCCAAGATCAGCTACTATTTGAAAGTGGCGCCATCTTTTGAAAATAAATTCATTTGTACCCCCAGGTTTTCTGCATTATTCCTCACTACATTTCTTTTTTGATTTGCAATTGGTTTCATAGAGAGTGTGGCCGCCGTGGGGTAGTGGGTAGAGTGCGACGCTCACACGCCGAATGGTGTAGGTTCGATTCCCAGCTCAACACCATTTTTTCGAATTCTTTACGGCACCGCCTCTTTCGAGCTGCTGACAACACTCAAAGAGTAATAGCTGTCTAGGAAGACTTCTCAAATTTCGACGTTCGGAGTCGGCAAAAAACTGTAGGTCCCTTCTACTCGTGAGAGAACAGTAGCGCGCACAACACGAGCAGTTGATGAGCAAGCTAGGCCCTGGTCCCCCTTTGGACTGTAGCGCCAACAATCATTATTATTATTCATGGAGAGTCTCGTCAGCTGTCAAACTAACTGTCATAGTGAACAAAAACTTCCCCCACTTCCTTAAAAAAAGTTAAGTTTCAACAGATCTACCAGTTGTCATTTATTCCCTCCCAAGCTGGGTATAAGTACATTCGCAAAGAACAAACGTTTAAAACATACAAATTGCTCACACCGAAGCCTGCAATCCGGTCACAACCTCGAAATAGTTCTAATTGTGCGTCCAAGGGTTTGCAATCACGAATTCAAAAGGTTACCGTAATTCCTCAGATTTCGAAATGTCAAATAAAGTTTTTTCTCAGTTTTATTTGCTAACCAATTTCACATGGCTTTATGTTTTATTGATAGCCACGAGCCCCGAAAAAACATAAAAACCAGCGCTTTGAGATGCACATTCCCGCCTATATACAATGTCTCGACCTGTTGCACATGTGGAAGGAATGCGAACCGTAACATGTTCCAATGTCTTCATTAGCGATGCCCATAAATGGGCGAGGCAATATTAAAAAATTTCATTTTGTACGGTTGGTGAAAAAGCCGTTGCTTCGTTTTTGTTTTTTTTTTTTTTTTTGTGAACAAATGGGACAAGCCTCGGTTTGCTTTTGTTGCACGACTTCTTGTTTGATTAATCAGCAGCTAAGCTGGACTATGGTGCGTTTTAATGGATTGCGATGTTAAGCAATTGCACGAGACCAATGACGCACTCTCAGTGACTGAATAAGAGTTGGCATGCGATAATTAATTTAAATCGAAGTTTGTTGTGGGATATATTGCTATCGTCGCCATCATCGATGGACTTATTTCACGGCACCGAGAAAGGAAGACATCCGAAAAGGAACCTTAATTGAGTGTGTTTCTCTTACCGGCAACTGATAGCATTTTTCAACAACAGCGCTTGCATTCAAAGAATTCAGAAGATAATGCATTTTAAAACATAAAGTGCACCTATAACTTTTATTCCTTAGAGTGCAAAACATCAAGACAAATTGCATTTGATTCCGCACCCGTCGTTTAGCACGTGCTTACACAGCCAAATAAACAGATTAAGGGAAACGTTAAAAAATTAGTTTTATGTTCACGAGAGAGATTAGGAGTGAAATAAATAGACGCCGACATTTATTGCCCCTTAAACGTGATGTGTGAAGTCGGACTCGTGTGTATCACAAAAAAAAAAAAAAACAATTCTGCAAACTCGCGTCATAAAACGTGTTATTTCTCCCTCAAGCAACACATATTTCATATGAATCATGTTTACTTTGTGTAATTATGATCTGTAAGTGGTAAGTCCGCTTTTAACGGTAAAGTACAGCAGAATAGATGGAGGAGAGGTGAAAGGATAGTTTCAACTGGCAGCAGCAGTAGCAAAAAGAGTCCGAAAAGTTGGGTTACTGTCATAATAATGAAAGTACGTTTTCTAGCTGTCTGAAAAAAAAAATAATAACTTGTGAGTGTTGTGAACTTAACAAGAACAAAGATAGGACGTCTTTAACAGCTTAAAGGAACTACTTGTGTTGTTGATGCCATTCATTCACTTCTTAAGAGTTGAAGAGACCCACAGTTAGTTGCTGACTCCGGTGGTGGTGGTGATAAAAATTCTCAATTAGCCTTTGAGAATATATCCTGATCGTTGTGAATCGATGATGATGAATTGACGTGTTCCCAAGCCAACAGAAGTTGGACTTTTATTAACTTTTTGCAAAATTCAGTTTTGACGGGACTGACGCACGACATCGACATTTTAGTCTGGGAGTCACAATAGACAGAACCAACTTAAGGATTGTCTAGAGAAGATTCAACCGTACAGCCTTCCCCTAAAGTCTCCTCGAAATCAAGCCATTGGCACATCGTCGATTGCACTGTGACGGTGGTTGATGTCCACTTCCACCCCACCCCAATTATTCACATATTCTTGGCCGGAAATAAATTTTCATGAATGGATTCAACATACTGAACAACCGTCGTTGCTATTACTATCGCTATTTCACAAAAAAATTCTCTAATGAGTTAGTCAGTTGAATTCACCCGCAATACGCGAGGCTTGTATTGTATAGGAATGCTAACCAGTTCACCCTTAAGCCCACCATAGGACGTGAATTTAAGTTTAGAGACTCGTTCTTCAGCCGCACCACACGAATATTTGTGTGGTCACAAGCAAAAACCGCTTAAGTCGACTTAAGAAAAAAACTGATTTTTTGCTACATCGTTATCTGCATGCTGTATTTTATAATACAAAAAAATACTGGTATTTTATTTTCAGTTTTCATCGAAATAGACGAAAAAAAATCGCTTAATTCGTACATATAACTCACTCATTTGCAATAACCGCTTAAGTCATGAAAGAATTTTGGAAGTACAAAATGTAGAAATGGGATAACGACATATGATGACTTAAAATTCTGAATAACGTCTTAAACGTCTTAAACGTCTTAGAAGTCAATGAAGCAATTTCCTATGAAGACGGCTTGTATCGACTAAAGCGCTTATTGCAAATTTGTATAGGTCTAACGTTGCTTTCAAATTGGTATAGGTTGCTATTCTGAATTTCGGTTAGGTAGTCTAACGATAACTTTGTGAGATACAGTGGCTCTAAGCCGAACTCGGAGACCTACTCAGTTACACAATTGAAGATTGATAAATAATTAAAACAAAGAAATAGATGAAATTCATTATTAGTCTTAAACAATATATATTTTCATTAGTTGTTTGACAAAATTTTATAAACAAACTCAATTATTTAAAAAAAAATACATCTCGATTCCTAAGGAAACTTAATAAAATAAGGAATAAGCCAAACTCGGACGGCTATTACTAAAGTTAGCACAATTTAAGATTATTAAGTTTTTAAATAAAATTAATATTTTGTGTGAAGGCCTTTGTTATTTACAACCATTTGCAGACTTGAAGGGAGTGACTGAACTAATTTTGTGCAAAAATTAGGTTCAATTTTATTCCACTCTTCAAGAAGAACGCTTTTCAACTGCATTTTATTAGAAATCTGATATTTTCTAATTTTTCGGTCCAGATACTCCCACAAATTCTGGATAGGGTTTACATCTGGACTTTGCGGAGGAGTGTCCATAACAGGAGGACAGTTGTATAACAGCCAGGATCGTACTTTATAGGCTTTGTGTTTGGGGTCATTATCTTGGTAAAAACTCCAGTGATCTCCAAGGCCGAGTTTAGTGACGGAAATGGACAAATTCTGTTTTAAAATGTCTAAATAAACATTTTAATCAATTTTTCCTTCTATAAAATGCAATCTATTAGGTCCAGAAGCAGAGAAAGATCCCCGCACCATCACCGATGCACCATGCTTTACAGTGGGTATCAAATTCTTTGAAAGCAGCTCTTCGTTGGGTTTTCTCCACACGTAGGGTTTGCCGTCAGATCCAAAAATATTGAATTTGCTTTCGTCTGTAAATAAGACTTCTTTCCAGAACGAAAAATCTTTATTTTTGTGTTCTTTGGCAAATTCAAGTCTTTTCTTCTTGTTTCGTTTGCTGATCAGTGGCTCTAACCTGACTCTTCTACCATCAAATCCGCTTTTTGAAGAACATTCCTAATTTTTGATGGACTCTCATGCTCTCCCAACTGTTCCGCGGCTATGACTGCGAGCTTTAGCGCGCTCAAAAAGGGATTATTTTTTACTTGTCTTACTAAGAAACGTTCACCAACATCGTTAAAAATTTTATTATGTGCCTTTTTTCGCTTGTTTTCTATCTGATTATTACACCGAAACCGTTTAATTATATCCTGAACCGTGGACCGAATTTTCTCATTTCGAGAGTAGTTTGACCATTCTGTCTTTCCATTTTCTATTTTATTAAATTTTGTACGTATTTTACAGCTTAACTGACTTCCGTTCCGTTGCACAACTATTAAAAACTTGTATTGTGATAAAGGATTAGGATTTATTTAGCGGAAAATTAAAATTTAAAATAATTTCCTAATCCGTCCGAGTTTGGCTTGTTCCGGCAAACACTACGTGTGGAGAAAACCCAACGAAGAGCTGCTTTCAAAGAATTTGATACCCACTGTGAAGCATGGTGGTGGATCGGTGATGGTGAGGGGATCTTTTTCTGCTTCTGGACCTGCTAGATTGCATTTTATAGAAGAAAAAATGGATCAAAATATTTATTTAGACATTTTAAAACAGAATTTGTCCCTTTCCGTCACTAAACTCGGCCTCGAAGATCACTGGAGTTTTTACCAAGATAATGACCCCAAACACAAAGTGTATAAAGTACGATCCTGGCTGTTATACAACTGTCCTACTGTAATGGACACTCCTCCGCAAAGTCCAGATGTAAACCCTATCCAGAATTTGTGGGAGTATCTGGACCAAAAAATTAGAAAATATCAGATTTCTAATAAGATGCAGTTGAAAAACGTTCTTTTAGAGTGGTGGAATAAAATTGAACCTAATTTTGCACAAAATTAGTTCAATCACTCCCTTCAAATCTGCAAATGGTTGTAAAGAACAAAGGCCTTCACACAAGATATTAATTTTTTTTAAAAACTTAATAATCTTAAATTGTGCTAACTTTAATAATAGCCGTCCGAGTTTGGCTTGTTTCTTATTTTATTGAGATCCCTTAAGAATCGAGCTGTATTTTTTTTTAAATAATTGAGTTTGTTTATAAAATTTTGTCAAACAACTAATGAATATATATATATTGTTTAAAACTAATAATAAATTTCGTCTATATATTTTCCTTAGTTATTAATCAATCTTCAATTGTATTACTGAGTAGGTGTCCGAGTTTGGCTTGGAGCCAGTGTAGATCATGCGTTGATCGAAAAAAAGAAAAAACGAACAGAGGTGCGAATTCACCATCCTCATGATTGGTTCAACTTTATTTGAACCGTAGGTTCGAAAAAAGAGTTCACAGTAATTAAAATGAAGTGTCAAGAATTCTTCGACTTTGCTTCTACTTCAAAAACTAAATTTGCTTGGAGGAATCGGAATGAAGATTGCAACAAATTTATGTGGAATGAGGTAAGATGTCTGAGATACAACAGAAATATGTTTGGCAAAATTCAATATAAAAAACACTTGAAAAAAATCATCCATTTTTAACATTAAACATTGCAAAACGTGGTATCAACTCATTGAAATTAAGTGAAATTCCTAATACACCACCCAAAAATTTTATAAGTTCCAAAAAGAAGAATGATATCATAAGCTTATTTCTATTCATTGATCCTACTTTTCATGAATCTTATAACAACTTGGATTCAGAACCTGCACTTGATATACATCCGGATTTAATAAATGAAGATGAAGACCAAATTGAAAAGCAGTATTGAACTCAATCCCTTAACATTAATTTACTTTTATTTTCCTTTGTTTGTTTTTCTTCTTTCTTGTTACTGTTTACATGCCTTACTAATATTGAATATAACTTAAAACGATTGAAGGAAATCAAAGTGATACTCAACAACAACCTATGTTATTTAAAAAAACATGAGCGCATATTTTCAGTTTGCAATAAAAGCTTAAGTGATTTAGGTAAGAAATAAATGATAAAATAAATTTTGGAAAAACAACTTAAATAGCGGATTTTGCAATAAAACTGCAAATAAATAATTGAAGGATAGAATACAAAAAGTTAGAGATCACAGTTAAAAAGGTTTGTAAGAATTTATAAAGTTTTTATTTCTAAAATGTGTAAATTTTTTCCAGAAAAAAAATAAAATTTTATAGGTCGCTTTTGGTAGAATACGTTTCAAGGCTTAAGCGGTTTTTTGCTTGTGACCACAGATTTCCCAGCACAACTTTTTCCCCGCATTACAATCCTGATGTGTGGACTGCGCGCCAATTATAAAAAAAAACCTGAGACTATATTTCGCACAAACTATTGAATTGCCATTTGCACATGCGAATAAGTCTTCTGTGAAAAGTGCCTTGTGTTTGCTAGAATCTAATGTTTGTGGTTTTTAGTGCACACTTCTTGCTCTTCTTTGAGTTAGTTTATAGTTCGGCGTAAACCTGTGTCTGAACTGACACGCCGCTGAAAGCAGCAAGGTTGCCTCCAGCTAGGTTTCTTCTCCACTTGTGTGTGCTACTTTAGACGAAAAAGGTCCTCTGTCGTATTGTCTGTTCGGTTCGGATTCCAAGAGCAATGGTTTTCATTCACTCTACACAGCCCATCCGTCTTTGAATATTTTTTTTTTCAAATCCAATTTACGTAAACACGATCAAAAATTGTACGTTCAACTTTAGGATCTTCCTTCCATTTGATAAGGTCCCTGTCCACACTTTGCTTTGCTTGAAGTTCGAAAAGGGAGAAGGCTTGCCGCTTCCTTAAACAAACAGCTTCCAAATGATTTTAGGTAAAATTAAAATGTAATGTTGATGCCGGCCTGTGGCCACTGTAGCGTAGTTTGTACAATACGACAACCACACGCCGAAGGTCCAGGTTTGATTAACGGCGGGATTCGATAGTCACACGCCGAGCTGCTGACAACACTCAAAGAGTAATAACTGTCTAAGAAAGCTTCCCAAACTTCGCCGTTCTGAATCGGCAAAAAACTGTAGATCCCTTCTACTCGTGAGTAAATAGTGCGCGCACAATACGAGAAGTTGATGAGCAAATTAGGCCCAGGTCTGCCTGCGGACTGTAGCGCCATCCAATTATATTATTATTGTTTTATATTATTATTGTTTTTTTTTTTAACTGAGCAAAAAGCTGACAATGCTCTTTAATAAAAACGTGTCGTTCTTCTTTTTCTGGTGCTACAGTCCGGGGTGGACCTAGGCCTCAATCAACATGCCTCTCCAGCCAGCACGATCTTTCGCCAGCTGTCTCAGTTGCGCACTCCAAGTTGGTTGAGGTCCTTCTCCACTTGTGTGCGCCACTTTAGTCTAGGTCATCCTCTGTTGCGTTGTCCCAATGGCTCGGATTCAAAGACCTTTCGGGCCGGAGCAGTGATGTCCATACGCTCTACATGGCCTAGCCATCTTAGGCGTTGTATCCGTAGACGCTTAACCAGGCACATGTCGCTGTACAGCAGAGTTCGTCATTAAATCTTCTCCTCCAGATGCCATCAACGCAAACAGGACAAAAAATCGTACGCAAAACTTTTCTCTCGAAGAGACTAAGGGCTTCCTCATCCGCCTTTGCTAATGTCCAAGATTCCGCGCCATAAAGTAGGACTGGGATGATCAAGCTGTTATATAAAGCGAGCTTAGTCCTTCGAGAGATGGCTTTACCACTCAATTGCCTCTTGATCCCAAAGAAACAGCGATTGAGAAGAGTGATTCTGCGTTTGATTTCGGTACTTGTGTTGTTTTCTCTATTTACCGCGGAGCCAAGGTAGTCGAGGTCCTTGACTACCTCGAAGTTTCTGCTGCCTAGTGTGACGCTTTGTCCGAGACGTCGATGTTGTGTGTTCTTTCTTGAAGACAGCATGTATGTTATTTTGACCTCATTTACCGCCAGACCCATTTTAGCCGCTTCTGCTTCAATGCCAGCAAATGCCGCACTGACGGCTCACTGTGCTTGTCACGTCAATATCATCAACGGCTCACTGTGTTCGCCACGTCAATATCGTCAGCGTAAGCTAGCAATTAAACTGACTTCTGGAAGATCGTGCCTCTGGTGTTGACTTGTGAGTTACGAACGATCTTCTCAAGCAGGATGTTCAAAAAGTCATATGAAAGTGCGTCGCCTTGTCTAAAACCTTTTTTGACATTGTCTCGGTGAGTTCGTTACCGACCTTGACGGAGCAGCTAGAGTCAACACCAGAGATCGTCAACCTACACAATCCGACGAGTTTGGTATGAATGCCGAAACTAGACATTACACTGTATGGCTCGTCTCTATACACACTCTCTTATGCGGCTTTGAAATCGACGAATAAGTGGTGAGAGTCGATTTGTACTGGGTCCTTTCCAAGATCTGCGTAAAGTGAGGATCTGGTCCGTCATGGATTGCCCTGGCTTGAAACCACACTAATCCGGACCTATCAGGTTATGAATAAACGGTTTCAAACGCACGCACAATACGGCAGAGAGAATCTTGCAGGCGATGTTAAGAAGGCTGGTGCCTCGATAATTCGCGCAGTCAAAGTGGTTTCCTTTCTTGTGGACCGGGCAAACGACGCAGAGATTCCACTTATCGGGCATGATTTCCACTGACCATATCCTACAGATGAGCTGGTGCATGCACCCAATCCATCATATCCAGGTCATCAACTATTTAATAGTTCTGTGGGCAGTCCGTCCGCTCCAGTAGCCTTGTTCGATTTTGCTACGATATTGCTTTTTTCGCCTCGTCCATGTCGGGGGGACGAAATTCTTATCTATCATGGTCCAAACCGAGTAGAAAAGTCTGCCTAACTTGCTTCTTCCTATTTTAATGTTTTTTCACAGAGTATTTAATTTTGAATCCCCCACATGAGGTGCTTTCTCCCTTTGCATGTCTGCGCTGCTTAGAAAAACGTGTCTCAATACTTCATCATCGTTGGCAAGACAACCAGAATACAGTCCTTGACTCCAGCTTCAAGTGTCACAATCCATCCTGATCATGTGCTGACGTAATTTAGCAGCACAAATCCAGTTTTTCGACATCCTTGCCTACGCTAAAATCTCCTAAGTTGGCATGGTCTTCCAAGCAAAGGCATGGCTGTCAGCCATAAACCATGCTACGAAGGACTTTCCGCGACTCACGAGGGCTTGGCGCCTTGCCCATCGCACTTAATTTTGGTGACGACATCTGCTGCGAGGTAGATCGCAAGCAGCTCGTGGTTGTAGCTTCTCTGGAATTGTATTTCCTTTCAGGGCCAACAATTCTCAGAAAAACTTTTCTATCGAAAGCGGCTAAGCGATCAGAGTTGCTTTTACAAATCACCCAACCACCCAGTGCTGTTGGGACCATCGTCCCGTACAGCAGAAGCTTCGATGTTATGGCGGGGTTTCTTAATGTAGAGAGACTTGACAGACTAAAGTAGGGCTTGTTGGATTTGAGCAGCTTACCGCCTACTTCCTCGCTGTTCCATTTTGTTGTCGGTTGATGCTGTTGAGTCTAGACAGGTGAAGGATTGCACTACTTGAAATTCGTACTCCGCTGCCTTAATTGTTTGCCCATCTGTTTTTCCTGTAGACTACGCCATCACATACTTCGTCTTTCCTTCACCGATGTACAGCCCCAGCAATCTTGCCACCCGCTTGGTCTGGACGGAGGATGTGAGGGTAAAGTATGCTGGTGCAGATTGAAGTGTTCTTCCGATTGCTACAGTTCAGATCTGTTCAATATCTGCTACGTAACCCAACATTTGGCTGGACCTGGTGGCATTGGTCCCTCTTCTCTACGTACCAGAGCAGCGGATTGCTTTCTCTTAAGGCACGTTGAAGAGGAAGCAGGCCATCTCCTTTCCGAAGTCTGTACAAGACGTTGATTAGCCTGGGAAGCAATCTGGTTAACTTCAATTGGCTTCTTACATTTGTCATGGTAAGCACCAAAAAACGTGTCAATTTAGTTGGGATGCCGCATTCTCTGATGGCTTTGTAAAGTCTTGCCCTGGCTTTGGCATCATACCGGTCTGTAAAAAGGTGGTAAATCGGAATATTGAGCTCCAGACATTTCCCATTACCTGGCTAGGAGTGAAAAACCTTTCAGTTGTTGACTAGCTTAGATCCACACTGACAGTTGACAGTGACAACTTATGGAGTTTCAGCTTATGAGGCTTTCGGTTCTAGCAGCGTTCCTAAAAACGGCCTAATACTCCTTATTTATTGAATTCTTCATTAAGCGAAGTTGTCTTGACGCCGTTTCACGTTCCAAGCACAAATCTCCGTCTTTATTTAATTGCCCTACATTCACGCGGAAGTTCCACACCGCTCAGAATTGCTGCTAGTTTGCACACAGCCATCTTCAGCTCATTAAATTCATCACCGACGTTGTAATTTGTAATTTATTTGCGAACGCTTCTGTCCCGTCTCTCGCCAAACTGGCGGAATCTTGAATTCATCTTTCACTTTCACCTGCCGCGCAATGCGATGATCTCGTCTGACTACATTCCCAGATGTCTGGTTTCTAATGAATAATGGGCCCCAGTGCACCCGTTACACACATAAGAGTGAGCGTATAAATGGGTGAATGTTTGGCGAGCTTTTTTTGCGTCACAGTCACCATCACACCATTGACACCCGGCTCGGGGATCGGGTTGGACATAAAAGTGTGCCCGCAACACATTTTGAGCCCCCAAGAGGATCAATCGCACTTTAGTTTGCCACTCGTCTCATATAAGGCAGAACTAAAGATCACCGCGGACGTACGCACGGTGGCATCGCCTGACGTAGACGCGAATCTGCTGTGGATGCGGTTTGAGATCCCATAAACCAGTCGGCAATTAATGCGGTTCATTAGTGCAGTTAGGCAGGCAGTTTCCGTATCTTGTCTGTTCGAGTGTGGATTCAGTGGGGAATTTGCCGTGGTTAGTCATTCAGGTGGAGAATTCCCTCTCACTGTTCGCTCTTGAAAGGGAAAGTACTCAGGGAGTTTTGGGAAGTTTTTGAAAGTTTCTATAACTCATTTGGTAGCTAAGTGAGACGTGAATCAGCTGCAAGTGAACGCCATTCGCCAAATTATTTCACATATGGCGCCACAAATAGCACAGATTCAAAAGTTGTTCTCCATGAGAAGACAATTCTTCTTCAAAACTCCACAACGAGAAATAAATCATTTGGCATGCAGCCATGCACAACCCAGCAGACAGCTCACACACAGACTCAATGGCTCATATTAATCGGAATTGAGGTTAGAACTCTCAAAAACAAGAATCATTTGTGTCACGCACATTCCAGTCAGAAGCTTAGCTTGCTTGTTTTGCATTATGCGTCGTGTTCAGGGCCAGAAGTCGGCCCAACAAATCATTGCAAATTTGTTTTTAATCGATATCTTACTGCAAAGCAGTAACCTGAAATTATGGCTTCGAAAGATTGCCACCTCCGGGTGCAGGAGGTGTGCTTGGTTTACACCTCTTTTCCACTCATTGTGTGAAGTGCTTCGGCTCTTTACGTGGGTATCTGCGTAGCTGGCAGCTTGCTTTGGACAGAAAAAATGTCAACTGCATTCAAATAATGAAATAAATTTGATCCAACAGTGGCTACTGGAAGTTTGCTACCAGAGCTGGTGGCTTGTCTTTGGGTTCGATTGAGGTGTAATGGGTTTCCAATAATAAGACGTTTGAAATAAGATGATGGAACTAACTTCTCATGTTGTCCAGATTTTGAGACTTTCCGTGAATCAGTGTGACTTCTGGGACAAGTTTAGTCCCCAAGAAAACATGCGCTTCAAGGGAAAATTTCTTTTAAGAGATTGTACAGGGTAACGTCTTTGGAATGTAAGATTTGAAATAGAATAAAATAGAGATAATTTCGTTAACCGATTTAAATATGTGAAATTTGTCGCCTTAACACATCACTCAATAAGTCCCGGGACTGGCATATAGCGGGGCGCAACTTCCAAAAAAAATCAATGTTTTTTTGATTAACAAGCATTCAAATGAAACCTGTCAAATTTTGGTGACAATCCGATTATTAGGTTACAAGTTACAGTGCTTCAAGTGACGGTGCTTTTGCGATTGAGTTTCGTGTGTTCATTAAACACTGCTGTTTGATGGGAATAAATACCGTGTAAGTTCATCAATAGTGTTACAGGGATTGTTGGCGCGACAGTCCATACGGGGACCAGGGTCTAGCTTGCTCGTCAACTACTCGTGTTGTGCGTGCTACTGTCCTCTCACTAGTAGAATTGACCTGCGGTTTTCTGCCGACTCCGAACGCCGAAGTTTGAGAAGCTTACTTAGACAGTTATTACTTTTTGAGTGTTGTCAGCAGCCCAAAAGAGGTGGTGCCGCGAAAAATTCGAAAAATTGAGCTGGGAATCGAACCTACACCCTACGGCGTGTGAGCGTCGCACTCTACCCTCTACGCCACGACGTATTCACCGAATTCACTGTTTTATAAAAAAAATATTTTTAGTTTCCAAGTAGGGGCAAACTTTTAGTTACCACTGTAATACCACAAGAAAAAAATGCATTTGAAAGTAATTAAAAGGAGGCGGGGATGTTTATTGTAATGCAATAGTCGCGAAACTTGCTACTCACCTAAACTCCGTTTGTTATTTTCAACACTTGACCACCACTCACCATTGTCGCCGACAACTTTCGCTGGAGCGCATAAAGTGGAGCACCATTTATGAATTTGCTATTGATTATGAGTTTGATATTATATAAGTAAAACGAGTCTGCGAACCTTGTCTAACAAGCGCCAAGCCTTTGCATTGTTGTTGCCTGTCACGCTGAATTTGAACCGGCGTGTATGCAAATGAGGGACTTTACATAAATCTTTACTCTTCTGTTAAGTGATCTCCGCTTGAGCTTATTGGTCGCAATTAAGTTTTGCATAAATTATAAAGGCTCAACTCAAGAAGTTGATTTTCAAAATGCTCTTGTTAAATTTGAAGATCTAAGTCCTTATCACCTCTACTTTTTGCTATGTAACAGGGCATTGTAGTGTCGTCAAGGTGAGGAATGTGTCTTATGGGAAGGAGATGCGAGCAAGTCCGCACAATTCTGACAATCACTCAGATGGAACATTAACCCGCACTTGATAAGTTTGTATGGCATGTTCTGATGCTGGTATGAAAGCTAAGGTGGACAATCCCGAAGTTGTTCTCAGTTGAGGAAAGTCTGTCTGTTGCACTTTACCTGGTAGCAGAGCTCATTCTTGCAGGTGAAGAAATCTACTTTTTTTAGAGCATTTCACATAACTGACGGAGGTATTCCCCAGTACAAACCGTAGCGCATCAAGCGTCTTAGACGATTCAACCCGACTCGCTGTTCAATTCAAAAATGCCGTTATTCCATAAACTTTCACTTTTATTGACGAAATGTGGGCAACGACGGAAGAAATTGAATAAAAATTATTTACAAGGTGTTGAGACTTAATTTCTTTGTCCTGTGGTTCCACGTCAAGAAACACTGCTGTGCGCTTCTCAAACTCAATTTGTAGCAACAGCTTCTGCATGAGGTTAAAGTCACACGAAGGTCACCATAATAATGACTTCCATCCATTATTAAGTACCTTTTCTTTCGACGCATACTGGGGTTTACCAGATCGAATGGACCTCCCACTTGCTCCTGCTTTGACTTGGCTACTGCGTCTAGATGCTTATTAAAAGTAGATGTCTTTACAATAGCAGCTTCAAAGCCATCCTCATCCTCCTATCTGAAGTTTTATTGGAGCAATTAGATTTAGGAGTTAAATTCGCCTACAATGCAGCCAATCAGTGGGTTTAATCGGCAATGTGGTACGAGTATAAGGTCTCGGTAGCTAACTTATAAACTGCGTTAGGTGACAGAGGTTAGAGTCGTCGGGGAGATTTTCTATTATTTTTTTTTGTCTCTCTGGAATAATGGGGAAATGCTTCAAGGAAGGCTCGATTCCATAACTGACGTGTTCAGTTATCAAATTAATTTTTACTTTACACTGTGTACAGGGGAGAAAAGAAATGGCAAAATTCTTTAATTGAACGGTTTTTTTTATTTTCTTTTAACACAAAAATCGAACAGAATTGAGTTGTACCTCCTGTTTGTGTTTTTTGAGTCTGCTGCACCGTTGTGTCGCATGTAGTCTTTAGAAACATTTTCGTGACTCAACTTTTATTGCACATTCTTCTCCAAATTGTTTCTAGTTACAGTGTTTGATTGTACGAAGAGGGAAGGAAAGTGCCCAAGAGCAAGAAGCGTTCAAACACTTAAGATTTCGTTTTCATTTCACATCTGACTCGAATCAATCCAAGTTATTGCTTCAATTTCGCACAAAAATTTGGTCTGAGCACACACTTTCGAATGTGCTGAATATCAGAGGCCATAACTTGTACAGACTCCTATGCTACACACACACACAGCGTTTCTAGTCCTAGTTAAGATTTCGTTTTTCTGAAGCCCAAATGTTCATTAAAAATGGGTTTTATTAAACTACTTTAGTCATTAAATAAAGGAAATTGTTCTAAAACTATATGAGCATGGCCCACAGTCCTAACCTGTGTATTTTTCTTAAGTAAAAGGCGTCATTTGTATAAGTCCCGGGACTAACATATAAGAGACAAAATAATAATATAATAATAATTGTTGGCGCTACAGTCCAAAGGGGGGCCAGGGCCTAGCTTGTTCATCAACTAATCGTGTTGTGCGCGCTAGCGTTCTCTTACCAGTAGAAGGGACCTACAGTTTTTTGCCGACTCCGAACGGCGAAATTTGAGAAGAGAGACGCCACCCACAGAATCTCCATATTGTTTTAAGAAAGTACAAACATTCAAATGATGCCTGTCAAATATTCTTGACAATCTGATTATTAAATTACAAGTTAAAGTGCTTCAAGTGACGCTACTTTTGCGATTTTTAAAACAATGGGAAAAACAGAATTTCGTGTGTTGATTAAACACTCCCCTCTGATGGTGAAAAAATACCGTACGCGCTCAGCAATGGCTTGAAAAATTGTTACAGGGACTCTGCTCCATCAAACACAACTATCTGTCGGTGGTATGCTGACTTTAAACGTGGCCGTACAAACACCAACAATGTTGAACACTCTGGAAGGCCCATTGAGATGATTACACCTGAAAACGTCAAAAAGTACACAAACCCATATTGGAAAACTGCAACGTGAAATTGCGTGAAATAGTTGACACCTTACAGGTATCAAAAGACAGTGTGTATACTATTTTGCATGAAAATTTGTCCAAAAGAAAATTTGTCCAAAGAAAGTTTTCGAAATGGGTGCCGCGTTTGCTCACAATGGACAAAAAAAAAAACAACGTATCGATGATTCTAAGAGCTGTTGGAAGCTGTTTCGCCAATCGGTATGTCAGAACGGATGAAACATGGATCGACCTCTACACTCCAGAGTCAAATCGGCAGTCAGCGGAGTGGACAGCAGCCGGTGAATCACACCCAAAGCGTCAAAAAACACAAAGGCCGGCTGTCAAGGTTATGGCATCAGCATTTTGGGATGCGCACGGAATTCTATTCACCGACTATCTTGAGTACGGCATAAGGATCGACAGCGAATACTACATGGCATTATTGGTGCATTTGAAGGAAGAAATTGCAAACAGGCGGTCCCATATGAAAAAGACAAAAATTCTCTTCCACAAAGACAATGCACCGTGTCACATGTCCTTGGCTACCATGGCCAAATTGCACAAATTGGGCTTTGAATTGCTTCCGCACCCAACGTATTCTCCAGATCTGGCCCCCAGCAACTTCTACATCTTTTCAGATGTTAAAAAGATGCTCAACGGAAAAAAATGGCTCCAATGAGGAGGTGATCGCCTATTTTGAGGCCAAAGATTAATCGTTCTGTAAAAAATATATCGAGATGTAAGAGCGGGGTTTGACTGATTGTATCACATTAAAAGGAAGACATGCTGATGAACAGAGTCGAATTTTGTGTAGAAAATGAGGTTTTATTGCTTAATCCAGGGACTTGAGTGATGTGTTAAGTTATTGAAGCGGAGTCGTTCAATCGCTCCTTGGTTCTTTTCTCATAGCATTTCCACGACAGTTCTTCGTACGTTCCAGTAGCATTCATACAGCAGGCTATTTGCCATGGATAAAATTTGTTGCCGCCGTGACGTAGTGGGAAGAGTGGGCAGAGCCACTTACGCGCCGAACGTCCAGTTTCGAATCCCGGTTTAACACTTCGAATTTTTTACATCTTTCGGGCTGCTAACAACACTCAAAGAGTAATTACGATCTAAAAAAGCTTCTCAAACTCCGCCGTTCGGAGTCGGCAAAAAACTGAAGGTCATTTTTACTCGTGAAAGAACAGTAACGCGCACAACACGAGTAGTTGATGGGCAAACTAGGCCTTAGTCCCCTTGTGGACTGTAGCGCTCCCAGTTCTTCTTCTTGTTGTGGCGCTACAGTCCGGGGTGGACCTGGGCCTCAATCAACATGCCTTTCCAGTTGGTAGAGGTCCTTCTCCACTTGTGTGCGCCACCTTAGCCTAGGCCGTCCTAGGCCTATTAATCCGATCCAATGCGTTGTCCCAATGGTTTGGATTCAAAGACTTTTCTGGCCGAAGCAGTGGTGTCCATACGCTCTACATGGCCTTGCCATCTTAAGCGTTGTATCCGTAGACGCTCGACCAGCCGCATGTCGCTGTACAGCCCATAGAGTTCGTCGTTAAATTTTCTGCTCCAGATGCCATCTTTTCAGTCGTCAAAAAAATGCTCGCCGGAAAAATATATGACTCCAATGAGGAGGTGATCGGCGAAACTGAAGCCTGTTCTGAGGCCAAAGATAAATCGTTCTAAGAAAAGTTATCGAAATGTTAGAGCGGCGTTGGACTGATTGTATCACTCTTGAAGGAAACTATGTTGGTGAATTATGTTTTTGTGTTTTTATTGGTTAGACTCGGGACTAATTAAACGAATCTCGTGCAACAACTGTCGCCTAAGATCTCGACACTGATCATACATATCTGGTTGTACTTATGAATTTATGAATTTTCTCACAATTGACTCTAACTCTGCTAATATCCCCGATATATTCAGTAAAGCAATAATTTTTCCTCTACACAAAAAAGGTGATTACAGGGACCCGAAGAACTACAGAGGAATCACATTTTTAAACACCTCTGCCAAGCTGTTTGCCTCATTAATTTACAAAAGATTGCATGATTGGGTTCAAGAGCATAACATCCTTAAAGAATATCAAGCTGGATTTAGAATAAGTTATTCTACAATCGACCAGATATTCTGCTTAACAAACATTGCCGAATCATATAAGAGAAAGAAAAAAAAGTTGTACGCCTTTTTCGTAGATTTTCAAGCAGCGTTTGATTCAATACCACGTGAAGCAATCTTTTTCAAGCTTTCGAAAATCGGCGTATCAAGCAAAGTTATAAGAATTCTGAGAGCCTTGTATGAGAACAATACTGCACATGTATGGGATGGAGACTTAATTTCCGACGAGTTTGAAACTTCAATGGGGGTTAAACAAGGCTGTACTCTAAGTGCACTACTTTTTATACTATACATCAATGATATAACAGATGATGTCAAAGGTGGATTAAGATTCAATGTATCCATTCCGGCGCTGATGTATGCTGATGATATCGTCTTTCTGTGTGACACTATCCAAGATATGCAATTAATGATAGACAGGATTAACGATTTCTGTAAAAATTGGAATCTGACTATAAACCTTGGTAAATCGAAAATGATGATATTCAGAAACGCAGGGGGACGCGCCTCATCTTTGGAAAAGTGGAAGTTGGAAGGGGAAGAGATTGAGGTAGTATCCAGATACAAATACCTAGGTATCCTAATATCGTCCTCTTTAAATTTGAAACCACACTTAGAGGAAAAATTAGCTGAGCTATCTGTTCGATTTGGGAACGTTGCTTCAAAAATAAATATGTATCGAAAAGTGCAAAACCAACTTTATTCCAAGTGCAGCTTCAATAATGCTCTACGGAGCTCAGGTATGGTGTTACAAAGGCTATGATGTTGTGGAAAAATTCCTTCGCTACTTTTTGAAGAAGATCTTTCGGTTATCAAAAAATACCCCCAACTATATGCTACATATTGAAACGGGAACTCTTCCGTTGCTCTTGTATACCATCAAAATGCACTTCAACTATGTTTTAAAAATACTACAGATGAGCGAATGCAGATTACCAAACGTGGTTTTAAGAAGTATAATTAGAACAAACGGATACATTTGCGAGGAATGGAAAAAAACAGCTTCTGAATGCGGTCTAAATCTGTCTATTGAGGCGGACGAGCCTCCTCATCTTTTGAGAAAAAAATTTAACTCTGTTTTGGAGAATTTTGGTAGACACACATATGTCAAATATGTCGAAGAAGCTGAATTTTCACTGTTTAGGAACTACTACAGCAAACTAAACCATTTTTTAAATGAAAAAACATACTTCCTTGACAGTCACTCAATCGAAAAAATAAGCACAATTTTTAAACTGAGAGGCGAACTCGTTCAGTTAAACTTTATCCCCCACAGACCAGATTTACCAATTCTTTGTAACCTATGTAACATGAGGAAGAGAGAAGACATCTTATATTTTATTGGTGTGTGTCCGATTCTAAAAGAATTTCGACTGACAATTTTCGAAAAACTTGTTTTAGACGAATATGAAGTAACGTGCATCTTAAATGGAGAAAAGAGATGGAAGGCCTTATACGATTATTCAGTAGCAGGACTTTGTTATAGAAAACGTATCATAGATGGAGATTTTTAATCTAAAACTTTTGTATGTATTTTGTCAACCTGGTAGACCAAACCATAAATGACTTAGGTTAAACTTTACATTGTAAAACATTTATTGAAAATAAAAGTCTAACTAACTAACTAACTAACTAACATATCTGGTTGTAGGAAGTTTGCCTTTTATACAAAAACAAATATTTCTTATCGAAAATAGCTTTATTGTTTTTCAAAATATTTCCCATTAAGATCTATACACTTTTGCATGCGTTTAAACCAATTGACGAAGCACTTTGGCCACTCTGATTGAGGTATCTCCAAAACAAAATGCATTCTGAACGTATCAATGCCAAAACTTGGGAATTGCTTTTGTTTAATGCTTTAAAATTGGGAGCATAAATTTATTCGTTTTTTTACGTCCATTCTTTTATTGAAAAAAGAGCAAAAATAGATCACTGGAGGTATCGTTCGTCGGAAATAAATACTGTTTCCCAACTCCGAAGAATATGGCGGTTGGGTTAAGACCTCGCATTTCAACGCTTGCAGGTAGTTTTTGTTCGCTAGTAATGTGGACCGAATGTTATCGTGTTGCAAGGTCACTCTGGCATGTCTTTTCCTCGTTTCTGACCATTTTTCACTCAATGCATGGCTCAAATACATTAGTCGTAGTTAACCGAAAGGAGATTTTTCGTTGAGCCATTCCCGTTGATTCTGCCAGTTTGGCATGGTACAGTAATACCTCCCATTCCTCATCTTCAAACTTTGTGGGCTGTGCAAGATGGTTTTTGTCTTCGCTAACATCACCACTTTTAAGACGTCAAAGTCACTCTCTGCGTGACTTATCGGTCTAAGCGGAATCACAATACATTTTTACAAGCTTACGATGGATTTTTGTTGCATTTTTCTACTAAATGGAAAAAAAAACCTTCCGCAAATGCTGTTTATTTAAGATAAACTTGGACTTTTTTGAAGAGAAAAATAGGACACTGATGTGCGATAATTATGCTGACAAATGTGAAAACTTTCCAATGAAGTAAGTATTCGCTTCCAAGAACAGCAGCAACTTGCAGGTGGCGCCATCTTTTGAGAACGAACCTGTACCCCAATTCTTCTGGCATTATTCGCTTAGACACAATCATTTTCCTATTTCTCCAGAAAAAAATGAAGGTTTATCAAAAGGTTTTGGCGGACAATAATAATAATAATATTTTTTGGCGCAACAGTCCACAGGGGAACCAGGGCCTAGCTTCCTCATCAACTACTCGTGTTGTGCGCGCTACTGTTCTCTCACCAGTAGAAGGGACCTACAGTTTTTTGCCGACTGCGAACGGCGAAATTTGAGAACCGTTCTTAGATAGGTATTACTCTTTGAGTGTTGTCAGCAGCTCGAAAGAGGTGGTGCCGTGAAAAATTCGAGGTGTTCAGCCGGGAATCGAACCTAGACCCTTCTGTGTGTGAGCGTCGCACTCTACCCACTACTTCACGGCGGCCACTTTGGAGGGCAGTGTGCATCGCAAAAACGTGAAATTATTCGAACAAGGAACTTTTCACATATAACAGTCTTAACTGCTCGTATTGTGAACCATGTTTACCCGTTGTTTTTGTCTACGGAGTCTTCTTAAATCGTAGGTCAAAAGAATGGTAATAATTGGACTTTAGTGCCTGGAATTGTCAGTTTCCGTCGGTGCATTCACATCATTGGATACGCACAAGTGTAACACCAGAAGGTTAAGACTGCAAATGCTAACCCAATACTGAAGTGAAACGAAGCCACTTTCTATTGTAAGGAACGCCGGGAAATGAATAAATTCAGATCACACATGGCATTACTTTTATTCCGATTACATCGATTTCGCCAAAATCTAAAAGGCTCATCAAAACTTTACTCAAATCCAGTGTCAACAACTTTAAGATCGGCCAAAAACACGACCAATCAAATCAAGCATCCTCAGGGACAAGAACAGAAACCGTGTCCATTTGTACGCACAAACCTTTCACAGGCACATGATAATTTAGTGAATCACTTGTCATTCCATTAAGTAAGTGAGCCCATTATCCTACTATAACAGGCACACTTGAAAAGCAAGAATAATCTCACACTCAGCTCTACTTCAGTCGCAGTCCAGTCTGCGCACACAGCCTCGATCAATCATATGTCTGCTGTAACACATTCAGCTCAAAATCACTCGATTGCACAATCTCTGTAATTTGCGTATCTTTGAGGTAAAAGAGAGCGAGCAGTTCGGTATTCAATCCATTCGCCGCATGACGTTCAGTGCACACCTAACCTCGGTTGGGAAAAATAATGTGTAACCTTGAAATAATCAAACGTCTATTATCCACATTAAGAATCGGTGCTTTCGGGGCAGTGGCGTCAGGTTGAATGTCGATCAGACGCATGCTGAGGCACAAAGGTTATCTATATTTTTCAGTCGAATGCAATCTGAAATTCTCTTTTGTCTGACATTCCAAAAGATTCTTTTTTTTAATTTGTAACACTTTTGGAGCAATTTCTGTTTTCCCTCCTTCTCAACGTGTGGCTTTCTCCATTAGAACTGACTAACCGTTCTGTAAGCAATCGGAAAACTGTACGTTAAAAGAATGCCTGTAAAGTAAGAGAAGAATTGGTCATCCCTTTAAAGAATTGCAAATATGGTGCTGTGTCCAAGACTGTCCTACTCTGGGTATATGCGTGTTCCATTCATAGTTTGACCCAGGAAGACTCCCCCATTGATCTGCCCAACTTGCACATTCTCACCGCAACGAATTATAGTTGTGAACATCCATAATCTAATGTTGTTCGTTTCAGCGTTCATACCAAAATTATATTCCTGCAAGTCAATGCCACTATTTGAAAATTCCCACAAGCCTAAGGGCATGCTATAGAAATCGAATCGAATATTTCCCTTAAGTCATGCAGGGGGACATTTATCAACATCTGTGGGATTTTTCTTTGCCCCTTGGTGATATGCAGCATTATATTCATTTTTTAGATAAACCCGGAATTTTAAGAGTCCACAGCGGTGGGACAGTGGGAAAAAGTGGCTAAATTATGGACAAAGATCTATATTTCGAGAAGTGAATCGAAGTGCCAATTTGTCAAACGCCTCATTCGTCATAATTTCGTGGATCCTCAATTGAGTGATGAAGTTTTTCAGGAAAAAGAAAAATTTGTATGGAGCCGGTCTTATCGGATCAGATTGGGCGATTTTTGGGTATAAAAATAGAAAAGAAATACAAGTTACAAATACAAGATACAATACAAGTTTTCTTAAATTTTTAGAAATACAGAACTTTAAGTTGGCAGACATTTTGTCGGCTGTGAAGTGATGAAAATAGTTTTGTTTGGCACTTCAGAACACACAGAGTGACACCTAAACCGCGCTTTCAAATTGTGAAAAGTTATTAAAATCGTAATTATGTTCGAAATACAAATCGCGGACTACGTCCATTTTGATGAAGCTCATATTTGGTTGAATGGAAACGTCAATCAACAAGACTGCCATGTTTGTAGTGATGATAGACCTCAAACCAGAGACACCAGAGACAAAAGAGGAACGTTTTTACAAAAGTCAGTTCAATTGCTGGCTTACTCCGATTGCATTGACGTGATTGAACGAAAAGAGCGAGCCGTCACTGAGGCGTTTGCTGGCATTGAAGCGGAAGCGGGTACAATGCGTCTGGTGGTCAATGAGGGCAAAACAAAGTAAATGCTGTCATCAAGAAAGGACACATAACACAGTGTGACGCTTTGTCCGAGATATCGACGTCTCAGACAGAGCGTCACACGAGACATCGACGTCTCGTACAGAGCGTCACACGAGACATCGACGTCTCGGACAGAGCGTCACACGAGACATCGACGTCTCGGACAGAGCGTCATACGAGACATCGACGTCTCGGACAGAGCGTCACACTAGACAGTAGAAGCTTCGAGGTAGTCAAGGACTTTACCACGGCTCCACTGTAAGTAATGACAACAACATCAGTACCAAAACCAAACGCAGGATCACTTGCCACTCTGTTTCTTTGGGCTCAAGTCGCAATTAAATAATAAAGCCCTTTCTAAAAGGACTAAGCTTTTTTTACATAAAAGCTTGATCATCCCAGTCATACTTTATGGCGCGGAATCCTGGACGTTACTAAATAATAATAATTGTTGGCGCTACAGTCCAATGTGGACCAGGGCCTAGCTTGCTCATCAACTACTCGTGCTGTGCGCGCTACTGTTCTCTCACGAGTAGAAGGGACCTACAGTTTTTTGCCGACTCCGAACGTCGAAATTTGAGAAGCTTTCTTAGACAGTTATTACTCTTTGAGTGTTGTCAGCAGCTCGAAAGAGGTGGTGCCGTGAAAAATTCGAAAAATTGGTGTTGAGCTGGGAGTCGAACCTAGACCCTTCGGCGTGTGAGCGTCGCACTCTACCCACTACGCCACGGCGACGTTACTAAAAGCGGATGTAAATACGTGTGATGATTGGTCCTGTTTGCGTTGATGGCAACTGGAGGAGAAGATTAAACGACGAAGTCTTTAGACACAGCGACATGCGCCTGGTCAAGCGTCTACGGATTCAACGCTTAAAATGGCTAGGCCATGTAGAGCGTATGGACATCACTGTTCCGAACCGAAAAGTCTTGAGCCTGAGCCATAGGGACAAGGCAACAGAGGACGGCCTAGGCTAAGGTGGCGCACACAAGTGGAGAAGGACTCAAACAACTTGGATTGAGCCATTAGAGGCAGCTAGGTAAAGATCGTTCTGGCTGGAGAGGCGTGTTGGTTGAGGCCCAGGACCGCTCCGGACTGTAGCGCCACGTAGAGCAGAAGAAGATTTGATGAAACTAAGATGTGCTGAAAGTGAGGTTTCAACAAGACGGCTCAACATGATACACGGCTTTTGCAACAAATGAGTTTTTGAGGGTAAAGTTTGATAACCACATAGTTGCCGTTACGTTACCGAGAATTGGCCTCGAAAATCGCTCGATTTAATGTCAATTGCCAATTTTTTTTAAGGGGATAAGTAAAGTTGCTGGGTTACGCTGAACCGATTTACCCACTTGAAGGCAACATTCCACGCGTTATTGCCGACATACGGTCGCAAATGTTGGAAAATCATAAAAAAACACCAATGACAACGGCAGACATATAAAACAGAAACCATATTCCAATTACAAAGCAAGGTAAAAATATGTAGAATGTCAATTTAAAGGAGTTTCAAATTCGAAAGTCTGTGGCCGCCAAGGTGAAGTGGGTAGTGTGCGACCCTCACACCCCGAAGATTTAGGTCCGATTTCCGGGTGAACACCTCGAATTTATTCAAGGCACCACCTCCTTCGAGCTGCTGACAACACACAAAGTTCAAAAATTGTTTGAGAAAAAACTTCTCAAACTTTGCCGTTTAGAGTCGGCAAAATCTGTTAGGCCCCTTCTACTCGCGAGGGAACAGTATCGTGCACAACACGAGTAGTTGATGAGCAAGCTAGGCCCTGGTCCCCCTCTGAACTGTCACGCCATCCAATTATTTTTATTATACTTCGAGAAACGTCACCCGGCATATTCTACGCTTATAAAACGCAAAACGACAGAACAGATTTCTGGTTCCTTTGAAAGAAATACGACGAATATATGGTCCTGTTTGCGAGAAAGACGAATGAAGGAGAAGACACAGCTGCGAACTCTGTGTGCTGTACGAAGGTGCGGATGTTGTTTAAAAGGCAAAAATCCGTCGACTACAGTAGCTCATCGAGGGAATGGACAACAACGCGCCAGATAAGAGGGTCTTCGAATCCCAGCCTCCGAGTTCGAGAAGGAGAGGAAGGCCGAACTTCCGGCATAGAGACCAAGTTATGGCGGACGCTAAAGAGCATTTTCTTGACAACTGCAAGCAGCGTGTCCGCGACCGTCAAGAATGGAATGCATCTATAGCTCAGGCTCAGTAACTTCATTGGTCGCAGACCATAGCCCTCCAGTCTCATGTCCTACATTATCTCGCAGGCTGATAAGGAAGTCTATATATATAAAAATCAATGTTTGTTTGTTTGTTTGTCCCTTATAGAATCTTAACTGGTAAGAGATAGAGCATTGATGTCTTTGGCAACTTTGTTCAGAATGCTGTCAAAAGGGGTTTGGTACCAACTTTTGTTTGGGGGGATAGCTCCCCATAGAGATGAAGTTGGGACCTATGTTCAAAGTTCGGCTGATCCTTTCGAGTGATATATCAATCAAAAGGTCTTTGAAAATAAGATTGTGCTTTCTTTCGCAGTTTTTTGGTGGAGAGTACCTTTAGAAAGATATGAAGATTTAACAAGTTTTTCCACACAGTTGTGCCTACAAATCTGGAAAAATCATAGAAAATCCGTCTCAATGAATACTTTCAACTAAAATTAATTCAAGCATTCAGGCTTAGACACTTTGGGAGTTATTGGTCAAAATCGTTACAACATCAATATGAAAATTTTAGGAAATTAAAAACGCAGTTTTGAAGATCTGGGTCAACGAGCTAAGGGAACATAATTATCCAACCATCGTTTCGAATAATAAATTGGAGATATGGCAGGTTAAATGCGTTTTGTTTCCCATATAATTTTTCTCGCTGTAACCAGTGAATCGACACGAGCCTCAGTGGAGTCACGCACATTGTACAATTCAACCCATAAATACACACACAACGCACACTAGAAGAAGTGATCGTGTGTTGTTTTGGGAAGTATATATGCTTACGCGTGCGAGATGCGTGTATGCTCGTGCATAGATTTACCGCTGGTCCAAATCTGAATTTGGATTTGTACATTCAAATACGTATGTATACGGTATTTGAATGTACATTACAGTGTAATTATTTCGTATCACGTTTGAATGCTAATACCGAATGTTAAACTACTCCAACAATAGCAAATCAATGTCAATATGCAATGGCGTACAAAAAATCATTGGAAGCGCTCATTGCACACTAAAGGACTTAAGAGGAAATGAATGTGTTTTCGGAGGTGCGCTAATTTTATAGTTTCGGGTTTTTGAACAAACATTTCTCGTTATTTCGCGTTCAACGCTGGCTGACGAACTGAATGCATATTTAAAATTATCCGTTTTATGGCGACATGTGCAGAAGCTATACTTATAAACCCAAATTGCAACTTGATGGATCTGCTAAACGTTTTGCAAAACAATAATTGGATGATGGAAATGGTAAATTGACTGTCGATAAGGTCACACAATGGATCTTACTGCCACCAGACTTCTGCATATTCGCATCAAATGCAGACGAGCCAATACATAATACATGGCTCAGTGAACGTGCTATATTAGCAGCCAAAAACAACGATGTCAACTCAATTAATTTCACCATTCAAGGTGAAATACCAGGAGAATCGAAAACATATAAATTCATTGATACTGTGATGAACCAAGACGAAGTTGTCAACTATCCAACTGAGTTCTTGAATTCACCTGACTTACCTGGCATGCCTCCGCACGTCTTAACATTGAAAATTGGCATGCCTATAATTTTGCTTCGAAACATTAATCCACCACGACTTTGCAACGGCACTAGGCTTTAAGTAAAAAAAATTATGGCGAATATCATCGAAGCTAGTATTGAATGGAAAATTCAAAGGAGAAGATGTCCTATTGCCTCGCCTATGCCATTACCATCAGCAAGGCACAAGGACAATCCTTACAAGTGTGTGACCTGAATTTAGAAAATCCGTGCTCCTCTCATGGACTACTGTATGTGGCCTGTTCACGCGTTAGAAAGCCTTCTAATTTATTCGTTTATGCCCCAGATGGAAAAAAAAAAAATATTGTATACAGCACTTCAATAAACAAAATAAAAAATAAAAATCTTCTTTTAGTATATGTATAAACATTAACTTTTTTTTAAATTGATTTATTTTATGCGTAGCAAAGCGCGCCGGGTATAGCTAGTTAGTAAATAAAACTTTTTCCATTTGAGAGGACTCCTTTAAATTTGACCTGTTCCCATCATCAGGCTCGGTTCGGTTCCTTGAATTTCATTCATTTCACATTGTTGTTACTTATTTCTTATATTTTCGATTTACTGACTTCATAGGGTTTTGCTGGATTATTTAAAAAATATCCTCCGTCAAGCAAGGAATTCCACGATTTCCATTTTGTTCACCAATTTCTGGTCCGGAATAAAGCAATAATGATGTGCTTGGCACGGAATTTGTTCATTCTCTTTCTAGTGCTGCAAGAATCAGGTGTACTATTTTTTAAATGCAGCAACTAGAAGGTACTTTATGAAAACTTCTTTGGGATTTCCACTTATTGAGTAGGTACAGCTGTAGAGACCTAAACAAATCTAGTTGCTACACTTTCTGAATTATTCTCTCCCTCTCTCAATCATCATAGTTTTCTCATCCTTTTCAAGATTTTTTAAATATACCGAAAATCAATATCGTCCTTACCCTGTAGATCCTCGTTAACAGCAAATCCTCAAGTAACGAGCTTTAGAATTTAAGCGCCGTTTTCCAATCATTTAGTGCCTCTTTTGGTTTCTGCTGCCTCCTCTCTGCAATTTCTGCTTTCAGATTAGTGCCTTCCTTCTGTAGCTTCTCCTGCATATCAATGTCTCCTAAATGCAGCTTCCCTGCCCCTTCTATTTCCGAGCAGAGATAGAGGAATCTCTGTTTCTCTGTTTCCGAGGTTGAGAAATTCAATCAAAATCGTTTTGGAATCTTTTGCATTAAGCAACAGTTTGATTGCTACTGCTCAGCTAATGTACCCGCAAGTATGCAATTATTTCTGTGTATATCAAATATCACAACCAATTTCGCAGCCACTAATCCTCAGTGCATACAACAACTTTCTTTAGTTTTATTCGGCACCCACTGGACGCTACTGTGGTGTTGTCATTGGGAGAGATTCAAGGAAGTCCACACTCCATACCAGTGCCAAGAGAATCACGTTTGCACCATATGTCAAACAACATTTGGAATTTCTGCTGTACTTAAATTGAATGCGTAACTATTTTGTTTAAAGATCAAGACTCTGTGGAGAATGAGTTTATGAGCTCAGCGGCTTCCGAAAAATTCGTTCTAAAATTTAAGAACCCCCTGTGACTGGTGGAAGATAGTTGGATAGTGGATCAAGAAATGTAAAGAATAGTAAAATTTACGATTAGGGCAAAAAGTAACTTTATAGGCTCGGCAACATGTGAAAAAGTGTGTTCAGAAGAACACAGCGGGTGTGGAAAAATGGCTGTTGAACAAATTGACGGTCGCTCTTGTAGAAGAAAAGTCATGGTATAAAGTGTTTCAGCTCTCTAGTATTAAAGCAAAAATATCCGGTCAATAGGGTGGTCCTGCTGTCAAAACAAAATGCTCAGATATAACCAACAGTACCCATCTGCTGGGACACACTCCACAAGGGGACCAGAGCCTTGCTTCTTTTTTTCTTTTCTGCTGGAGATTGGGATACACTTCAGTGGAGCACTGAGACTAAAAAATTGGTTAATTGTACTACCAGTAGTTAATGTAGTTTCTTGGATTTTCGAGGAAAAACCAGTAGGCGCTTCTGTGATAAAGAGCTTAAATTTTCAGCTCCCACAATGTGGGCGCTAAACAGCCGTCACCTAATGCAAGCAAAGGCGGGACATTGACAGAAAATGTGCTCTAAAGAGTTCTTCCCTTCTACACATGCGTCGCAATGGGTGCCATCACTAACCCCAATCAGACTTAGGTAGATAATAATAATAATAATTGTTGGCGCGACAGTAGATATACAACGAATCCTGTTCCAGGAGGTGTCCCACAATAGTCAGTTCTCGAACCTGTTCTATTCAATACAAACTTAAGTAGAATTTAGCCTCATACTTATCACCTCTTCAACTGTTTATCCAAATATTTTGTATTAAAAGCGCTGGAAATCACTTTCAAATGCCTTTTTCATTAAAAGAAGACAAAGCTGTTCCCAACTGGAAGTCTCAATTTACCAGGTATACCGGTATCTACCGCGGGACCAGGGCCTAGCTTGCTCATTAACTACTCGTGTTGTGCGCGCTTCTGTTCTCTCTCACGAGTAGAAGAGACCTACAGTTTTTTGCCGACTCCGAACGGCGAAGTTAGTTTAACAAAAAAGCCGAGGATTTCTTGCAGATGTTCGGGAGTATGCACTTTATCAGCCTGCATCGTGGAGAGTCATGCCTCTCTCCATTTCTGGTTGTGCTGTTGGGAGACCTAATCGTCGACGGAAACCCTAACCAAGGACGCGGGTAGTCCCAAGGTGGGTTCGGGCCCTACGAATGTCTCTTTTGAGCTTTGTTTAGCTATTTCGGCGGCAATCTCGTTTCCCATTATCCCGTGATGTCCTGGGACACACACATATCTTAGCGAATTCAGTCAGCTGACCAAGTCTGCATTCCTGGTGGATGTGGTATAAGGGTTGAGTAAGGCTTGCTGTCTCTACCTCGCCCCTTCCACCTATTCTTCACAATATAAGTAGAGGCTGTTAGGATAGCAAACGTTTCTGCCTAGGTTAAACATCTACTACTCGTGTTGAGCACGCCCTAGTTCTCTCACGAGTAGAAGGGACCTAAACTTTATTGCCGACTCCGAAATGCGATGTTTGAGAAGTCTTTACACAGACAGCTATTTTTTCGAGGGTTGTCAGCAGGTCGAAAGAGCTGGTGCCGAGAAAAATTCGTGTTCAGCTTGGAAATCAAACCTGGGAACGTGAGTGTCGCGCTGTACTCATTTTTCGAAGGCGGTCACTCTAGAGAAACACTGCTTGATAGTAGTTTGGTGGTGGTATTTGTGTATTGTGCAGTAACGCCCTCCTTAGCCCATGCCTTAAGTCCCTGAGCACGTGCGTACTGTAAAAAGAACTGTTTTGCACGTTGACAGATCCATTCGGATAGAAAACTGCGTCGATTTTGTAATGCTAAGTCAACAGACTGAAATTACAACAACCCTAAATGGGCTTTAAAGGAGAATACCTTTCCGCTTAGTCGAGTCGCTCGTTGTCCAGAATTCCCTCGAAGACGTTCACAAAAGAAAAGTACAACCATCCAAAATGTGACTATTTCTTCCCCTTTACCTGTCGACAGCATTCGTCTGGGTTCTGCGTCTCTCGACAACCTCCACAAACCGAAAATACGATCCTTTGTGCAATTCCTGCCCCCTTGTGTAATGCGCCATAACTAATCTCAAACATCCCATCCGCAATCCGCAAAAAGAGGACGCAACCAACACACAACTTGCCACAGATAAAGCCAATTGAAAAAGTTTAACCATATCCGCACGCACAAAGGCTTCACTTAACTTTTTATGAGATTTCATTTAGACATTAAATTAGGCAGCCAGCCGTGTGCCGCACCCAGCCCCTCCTAATAAACCCATCAGTACCGCTTCCTTTCATCAGGAGATATGCACACTCCGCCCCGGCACAAGTGGCGATGTATTAGCATACCTCGATGGCTTTCAATTGAACGAAAATGAATAGAAGAACAGATTACCTGTTCTGTTCGGGGCATGCCGCCGTCACCACCGTCACCGCCCGTCTCGTTGCCCCACAGCCACACCCCGCCGCCATCGTAAGCGGATGAAATTTCCATAATCCCCTGCAATTTCGACTGGCATTCAAATTGGGGAACTTATTCATAATGTATATCCCATTTCGTTTCTATTAGAATTGCTGGTTATCCCCCTGCCCTGCACGGCAGGGGCCTCCTCATCGGAGTCACACGGAAGTCAGTCGTGAAGGATGCCCTCCGCACACAGTCATAACTCGGCATCGATTGAAGGCGAGTTTTATTTTCACCAATCATGCAGCAGTTACATCAGGGTCCTGTACACGCGCCCCCCACAAGCGCTGCACAGGAAGACAACCTGCCAAGGAGAACAAACAGAAGCTATTTAGAACGGCTATGGTCCCGATGGGATGCCGTTATGGGCTGGCAGCAAGGGCACGCATTACGTATCGCATCGCGTTGGGAAACAAATCAACTTTATCGAGCATAAAACGCTGCCCGTTTATCTTTGCCGTCCTCGAGACATCATCGTTCCGCAATATTTCCTTTAGGGGCAATTGAATGCCTGCCCGATCGGCAGTCCGCCCGCACCGTGCATGGCTCCCAATGGCCGGCGGAAGACGGCAACGGCAACGGCAACAGCAACGAGGTCATAATCGTAAAATCATTCATAGTTGGGGCCGTCATCCATAACCGAATGTTGGAGTGACCACCGGACACGGCTGTCATCGTCCGGATGGGGTGGGGACCGATTGCGAAGCATATTTTCAAGGGCAACCGCAAACTTGTTCGCACAAGGAGCGCTACACACATTGAAAAGTTATAAATCGAGAAAGGGCGCAATCAGTGAGGCGGCGAACGCGCACCGCCCCAAGTGCGAATCGAATCGATATTCAATTTGGAACGTGTTGCGAATGGACGGGGGTCGTTGATGTGGCCGGGGCGCCGGAAAGGGATGAGCGCTTGTTAGTCATTTAAAGTTTTGTAATTTTGTTGAGCTCAGCGTGTTTCTGGGGGGATTTGAAGCTGGAAAACTTTTCAAATTAAAACCGAGATTTTTGGTTAAATGTATCGCTTCCGTCAAGGCGACGAGGGGGACTGCATGAGGTCCTGCGGTGTTTGCAAAGCGATTCCGTGTCGGCAACGGGGTCAAGGTGCGAACCATGGTGTGAAAGTGATGCCTAATTACACGAATGGAGTTGCTTACTACGTGTTAATGGCTTCCGGACAGGATGTGGTGCAGGCGTGGCAGGTGGAAGGGGGTGTTGAATTGATGAAAGTTTAGGCGTTTGTGTTCGTTAAGAGATCATTTGTAGTTGTTGAGGCGTAGAGGTGCTTGGGCTCCGTTTGTGTTGAGTTCCGTCCGCTCCAAAGGGTTCAAATTTAAAGCAATCGAATCCTTTTCATGGGGAACAGTCACTTATCCACCGAACATTTACATTTTTGTTCTTTTAAATTTTGCAACACAGAGTCCTTCGAGTCGCTTAGAGTTTTTTTTGTTTTGAAAATCTTCCATTTTGGGGTTGGAGAAATTGCTTGTACCAATCAAGCGACCTAATGTCAAGAATATTGCTTAGACCAAAGCTGCCATTTCTACATTCTCGCTTTGATTTTGGGCACCCCTAAATCGTTCTGGAAAACAAAGGCAGCTTCTTCTTCTTCTTGTGAAGGAAGACGACTCTCTGTGAAACAGTGTCAACGTTCTTCAGGAAAGCCCACGTCAAGTGAGCGAACTTTTTGGCGAGTTTCCGTTCGCGTTAGCGTCAAGTGAGCCAAGAAGGAATCCTCTGGTTTCATGAGCACCAGTCGGAGTTCAGGGTACTGCGAGCGCTTGAAGAAATAGAGGTCTCGAATGAACTAGTTGGAATTGGAGATTTCCTCTATCGAAGGCAATCATTTGCGGACATCACATATCACTGCACATTGAGTACACTTACTGCTCTTATAAGCCATCAGAACGTGATAGAATTTTCCATCCACTTAATTGAAGTCAGCGCCTCCTTCAATAGCTGACTGAGAAGAGTATCCTTTTGCACTGAAAAATGCGAAAGAATACATCCGTCGTTTGGAAAAATAGAAATTTGAGATGGATTCAAGCGAACTGCACCGGGATACCTTCGAATGCTCCACGGACGACAGCTTTCTTTGCAGCTTGGACATTGGCCGTGAGGAAAATGAAAGCATAACACTCTTCTTTCCACAAAATCTGCTTCAAGTCCTTGTACATGATGTCATGGACACTGTGCACGGATATTCACAGAACTGATAGCTCTGACCCAATGAGTTGCAAAGTAAACAGAAAGTTTTACCTTCAGCTTGTGTTCATTTGACGATATCACATAGAAAAGAGAATTTCTCCTATCTTCGCTAAAACATACAGCTCTGTGCAAAAAAATAGCACCACGTTGAGGTCTGCATTTTGGATGCTAATTACTTTCCTCCATGCTCATGTAAAGACACGATATTTATTGTAGGACATCTGTTGGGTATCAGTTATAAAATGCAAAAAACAAGATAAGCGAAGATGCATTTTAAGACAAGAAAATTCCCGTTATATGAAATGAAACCGAAATTTTGGTGTGCAAAATAATAGCAACATGTCATTCTAAAAAGTGTTTTCGAAGTGTTCGGTGGTGTTTAGTTTTTTTTTTTGTGCGTCAAAAGATTTAGGTAAAAATATTTAAGTATTTTGAAACTAGTATTTTTAAAATACAACATTATAAACAATTAAAATGGGTCGCGGTGTGCATTGTACTACTAAGAAACGTTAACTTATAAAAAATTAATTTCTGACGGGAAAACGTACAAATTTATTCGAGAAATCGTTGGTTGTTCGAATAAAATGATTACTAATGCAAAAAAACACGTGGAAAAGGAAGAAACAAGAGGTAGAAAATCGAAATTAACCTCTACCGACGAGCGAAGAATGATAAGATTAGTAAAACAAAACCCATTCATCACATCAAACAAAATAAAAGAGGAACTTAATCTGCCCGTATCAACATCAACCATAAGAAGGAAGTTGATAGAGAAGGAACTACCTGCCAGAAGTCCCAGAAAAGTATCCTTGCTGACAAAGGTCCATCTTCATAAAAGAAAACAATTTGCACAAGAAAATTTGAACTAGGAAGTAACCAAATGGCGAAATATATTATGGACAGATGAGTCTAAAATTGTTTTCTTTGGAACTCCTGGGACCAGGACATTTGTTCGCAGGCAAAAAACCAAGAGTTTAAACCGGAGTGTACTTTAAAAACTATTAAGCTCGGCGGCGCGAAAATTAACATATGGGGATGCTTTTCCTATATTTTGGTACTGGTCCTATATTTTGGATAAAACCAATGATGACCGCCTAAGTTTATATTGGCATTATGAGGGAAACCATGTTGCCCTACGCCGAGTGGAATATGCCTCTCAGATGGGTCCTGCAGCAAGACAATGACCCGAAACATACGAGCAAATTGGGCAAGGAATTTTTTGCGAGGAATGGGGTTCAAGTTATAGAATGGCCGCCGCAATCTCCAGACTAGAAAGCTGTTTTTAAAGCGAAACCAAAAAATACACTACAGCTATGGGAAGCTGTGCAGGCTGCGTGGAGGGATATTCCAATTCGGCGATGCCAGGCCCTAATCGACTCTATGCCACGACGTTGTGCCACTGTGCTCAAAAATAAGGATTATAAGACGAAGTACTATAAAAGTAGTATAAATAAAAAAAATAAAAACCGTATTATTCCACTAAATTTTGCATTTTATTTACGACGTTTTACTTGTGGTGCTATTATTTTCCACACCAAAATTTCGGTTTCATTTCGTATTTTTCGGGAATTTTCTTGTCTTAAAATGCATCTTCGCTTATCTTGTTTTTTGCATTTTATAACTGATACCCAACAGATGTCCTACAATAAATATCGTGTCTTTACATGAGCATGGAGGAAAGTAATTAGCATCCAAAGTGCAGACCTCAACATGGTGCTATTTATTTGCACAGAGCTGTAATTAACCAAGTTCAACGCATGTTGTCGACGTGGCGTAGTGGCGCAGTGGGTAGAGTGCGACACTCACACGTAGAAGGTCCAGGTTCGATTCCAGGCTGAACACCTCGAATTTTTCACGGCATCACCTCTTTCGAGCTGCGGACAACACTCAAAGAGTAATACTGTCTAAGAAAAAGCTTCTCAAAACCTCGTCGTTTGGAGTCGGCAAAAAACTGTGGGTCCCTTCTACTCGTGGGAGAACAGTAGTGCGCACAACACGAGTAGTTGATGAGCAAGCTAGGCCCTGATCCCCCGGTGTACTGTCGCGCCAACAATTATTATTATTATTATGAGAAGACACTTCAGAGCCCTTTCTCTTCAATGTCCCCCCTTTGCTTGTATGAGGTGGCGGCTGTTTGGCGCCCACATCGTGGGAGCTGAATATTTATGTTTTTTATCACTCGACTGCTGGTTTTTCCTCGAAAATCCCAGAAACTACATTAAATTAAGTTTACTACCTGGTAGTACAATTAAACAGTTTTTTAGTCTCAGCGCTCCACTGCAGTGTATCCCAATCTCCAACAGAAAAGAAAAAAGGAAGCAAGGCTCTAGTCCCCTTGTGTAGTGTCTTCCAGCAGCTGGGTACTGTTGGTGATTTCTGAGCGTTTTGTTTTGACAGCGGGACCACCCTATTGATTGGATATTTTTGCTCTAATCTAAGAGAGCTGGAACACTGTGAACCGTGACTTTTCTTCTACAAGAGCGACCGTCATTTTGTTCAACTGCCATCTTTCCACACCCGCTGGGGTCTTCTGAATACATTTTTTCACATGTTGCCGAGCCTATAAAGTTACTTTTTGTTCCTGTCGCGCCATACAATTATTAATTATAATTAAGTTGAACGCGAAAGTCAGGAAGAAGATATTGTATTGCATATTACATTCGGTTATCGACTTCTTTTTTATTTTGTTATGTTGGTACACTCGTCTCGGACATATGTTTAAAGTTCCAGCTATGTGCTATACATTTGTTTTGTCTGTGAGAGGCTTTAAGGTTAAATTCGTTTTGCGTGTTGGCGATTTCTTGTTATCGATAAGAAAATTGATCAACGAATTTGCATTCAATTTTGTGTGACAAATAGAATTTACTTGAAATGTTGATAGTGGCATAGGGTGAGTGTACTCTGAGTCTAAAAACTGTTTACAGGTGGTACAAGATTTTCCGAGGTAGTCGGGAAGATGTGAAAGACGGCGCCCGTCCTGGATGCCCCAGCACTTCAATAACCGATAAATACGTTGACAAAGTGAAGAAACTTGTTACGGAGAATTGTCGTATCACTATTAGAGAATATTGACAATAGTGGTTGGCATATGCCATGCAATCCACTAAACATGTTGAGCAAGAAGAGTGTTGCAGCGAAGTTCGTTTCAAAATTGCTGAATTTTTAACCAAAATTTTTACCAATTTCGTCAATAGTCGAACAAGGTTTGCTTAAGAAGTTTATAATTGGTAGTGAATTGTGGTTATGACATCGAAACCAAATTCCCAATCTCACCAATTGAAGAGCCTACGAGTATTATCTTAAAACGTTCGAAATTATAGAAAAACTATTTTTTTATAATTGGCGCCCACTAAGGGAACTGTTTATGCCCTTAAATGACTAAGTCACAGAACGGGCCAGAGGTAAAGAGCACAAGAGGGAAATTAGGTACCGATGCACATTGCTTTTAAATGGCTGTGGATTCTGATGGAGGGGACAAATTGGGCTGGGAAGAGCATTCCATATTCGCGTAGTGCGGCTGAAGAACGAGTCTCTAAACTTAACTATACGTCCGAAGATGGGCTTAAGGGTGAACTACTGAGCATTCCTAGCGAGGCGGGTATTACGGGTGAATTCTTGAAGGGGAGGAATGCAGCTGGCTAACTCTTTAAAACATTTTTTGTTGAAAAAGCGATAAAAAAAGTGATAGAGACGAATTTTGTATCAAAAAGTAATGATTTGCGGAAAGCATTAATTTTTTGTTTTCATTTGAAGAAAAGTGCTGCAGAGTCGCATCGAATGCTTGTCGATGCATATGGTGATCATGCTCTATAAGAAGCAACATGCAAAAGATGGTTTCAATGGTTCAGAAATAATGATTTTAATGTGAGAAATATAGAACGTGGAAGACCACCAAAAAAGTCTGAAGACGCCGAATCGCAAACGATATTGGATGGAGGTGACACTTTGAGTCAACAGCAAATGGCAGCAATGTTAAATGTTGCACAACAAACTATTTCTTACCGTTTAAAAGCTATGGGAAAGATCCAAAAGTGTGGAAAATGGGTGCCACATGAATTGAATGCAAAACAGATGGAAAACCGAAAAACCAATTTTAAAATTTTGCTTCAAAGACACGAAAGAAAATCGGTTTTGTATCGGATTGTTACTGGCGATGAAAAATGGATTTATTTTAAGAATCCTAAACGGAAAAAATCATGGGTTAATCTTGGACAACCGTCAACATCGACTGCAAAACCAGATCGATTCGGCAAGAAGACAATGCTGTGTGTTTGGTGGGACCAGAAAGGTGTTCTGTACCACGAGCTCCTAAAACCTGGTGAAACCATTAATACTGATCGCTACCAACACTAAATGATCAATTTGAACCATGCGTTGATCGAGAAACGACCAGAATGGGCCAGAAGACACGGCAAGGTAATTTTGCTCCTGCACACAAAGCAAAACCGGTTCAGGGTACAATCAAAACACTTGGCTGGGAGCAGCTACCCCACTCGCCGTATTCACCAGACTTGGCTCCTTCCGACTACCATTTGCTTTCATCGATGTGACACCCATTGGCTGAGTAGCACTTTGATTCCTACGAGGAGGTCGAAAATTGGGTGTCTGATCGGTTTGCTTTAAAAGACGAACAATTGTATTGGCGGGGTATTCACAAAGGTGGTCAAAATGTGTAGAAAACGATGACCAATACTTTGAATAAAATGTTTTTACTTTCCCATTAATACTTAGTGTTTTATTTTCAAAAAAAAACACTCATTTCATACCGGTATACCTGGTAGACCCTTCGGCGTGTGAGCGTAGCACTCTACCCGCTACGCCACGGCGGGCACCTCTTAATTGAATAGAAACCTCAATAACCTAAACAGACATATTTGAAGTGCAATGATTATTAACTTTCGTTCATTTCGTAACAAAAACTAAGTGTTTGGTGTGCTGGCTAAATTGAGCTGTAATTCTTTATAAACGATGCTGGGTGGAACGTTACATTCATTGGTGACCGTTATAGGGCAATGCTAACTGACCTTGATCTGCAGGGTTTCACCAAGATGGCACAACATGTTACACATTTTGTAAACAATTCAATTTTTGAAGGAAATGTTTGGTAACTGCAAAGTTCAATTTACAGACCAATGGAGTGGCCTCCAAGATCGTGCAATGTAACGCAGCTTGCACATTTTCGATTTGGATATGTATTGTGACTTGTCCACGCCGACTATCACGAATGACAACTTGAAAAACAGCATTCGGCTATTTATTGCCGATATACGGCTGTAAATCCTATTAAAACCGGACCTCCTGTTTAGACTACATCTAAACTAGCCATGACAGTCATGTAATAGTAGTGGAATTTTTTTATAATAATAATAGTTGGCGCTACAGCCCACAGGGGGACCAAGGCCTAGCTTGCTCATCAACTAATCGTATTGTGCCCGCTACTGTTCTCTCACGAGTAGAAGGGACCTACAGTTTCTTGGCGACTCCGAACGGTGAAATTTGAGAAGCTTTGTTAGACAGTTTTACTCTTTGGGTGTTGTCAGCAGCTCGAAAGAGGTGGTGCCGTGAAAAATTCGAAAAATTGGTGTTGAGCTTAGACTCGAACCTAGACCCTTCGGCGTGTGAGCGTCGCGCTCTACCCACTACGCCACGGTGACCATCTGGGAAATTTTTTTATAATGTCAAAAAATTTTCTTTTAAAAAATGTAAATTTTATGTCAATTAAAAAAGTAATTTTTGTTTTATATTTTTGAAAAGGTGTATATCTCTTAGAAAAACACATTCGGAATTTTATGGAAAAACGTCCATCATTTTGAATATGTGTGTATTTTTCTATGATCCTTCACGATCGCATTGCGTTAATGGTTAAGTGTGCACAAAAAGTTTTCCTTTTCTCATCCGGTTACCTTTTCGTGCCGTCGAACTCACTCAATCGTTTTTGTAGCTTTCGGTAGGTTTTAGCTTAACTCCACTTTGTGTCTATTCTGGGCTGAAATTAAGCCTTGTGTCCTTCATTTCTTTGTGCAATTTTGGACCTCATTAAAAGCGGATATCCTTCTAGAAAGGAAAGGTCTGCGTGATTTCTGGTCTAGTTTGTGTTAAAGGTTTTGTGGTTCTATTTAAACGACATAGTATAGGCTAAAAGAAGTCAGGCGTCTATTAAGGGTCTTTAAATATGGAGCTCATACACACGAGGAAGGATTTTAATTAACTTTTTTTGCAAAATTGAAGAACGCGTTCCACCTTCTAAGGTGTATTTTTGTGGGCAATTTTATAACAGATTGTAACCATTTGTAATGAGTAATCTTCACCGACCTCTTTTAAGCCATGACTTCTCACTTTTTCCTTAATCCAACCAAGGAAGTGGATTTAAATATCATGTGGCTTAGCGACACTGGCCTATTTTCGATAGGGACACTGTAGGAGTCACTGTTTAAAGGACTACATTTGCTGTGTAGTTGGTGGTATGCGTCTATAGGGGTTGGAAAAGTCATCGAAATTTGGACCTTCAGAAAAATTAACTGTCGCAAAATTATCTTTGAAATAAAGTAATTTTTTCGTTAATTTAAAAAAAAATGTTATGTCTGTTTAATTGCAAAGTTATATACTTTTAAAAAATACACTCATAGCTTTCAGAAAATAAATATTACGGAAAATGTCTATCATTTGAATAGATAAAGGTAAGGTGGATGTTTATTTTTCTCTGATCCTTCACGATTGAAGGGGCTACTGTTAATTCCGCAAATACTTTATATACCGCTTCAATGATTAAATGTCCACGAAAGCTGTCACTATTCTCATTCAGTCACTTTTTGTTCTGCCAATCCCTGTCAGTCATGTTTTCCGTCGTTTAGTGATTTTTTGATTTTGAACAATTTAATGTCTAAGTCATTTTCGGCTTTCCCCGTGTCCTAGATTGGTTCTGGTCAGAAACTGAACCAGGAAAGGAATGTAGTCGGATTTTTACTGATGGCTCCAAGACAACGGAGGGTTCTAGAGCTGGCACCTTCATGGAGAACGACATCAGACTTTACGCCTCCTTAGGTAATTTCGCGTCGGTCTTCCAGGTGGAAGCTTTTGCGATCCTAATGGCCACCAACTATATTGTGAAGAATAGGTGGAAGGAAAGAAGTATCTGCGTTTGCAGCGATAGTCAAGCTGTGTTCAAGGCCTTTCTCAACCCTTTAACCACTTCCATGATAGTTCAAGAATGCAAGTCTTCCTTAATTTGGTCGGTAGGCTGAATTCGCTAAGACTTTCCTGGGTCCCGAGTCATCACGTGATCCTGGGAAACGAGACTGCCGATGAACTAGCTAGGCTATGTTTAGCAGAGGCATTCGTAGGGCCCGAACCCTCTTTGGGACTACCCGCGTCCTTGGTCAAGGCCTCCGTCGATGGTTGGGTCTCCCTACGGCACAACCAGAGATGTCGTGACTCTCCAGGATGCAGGATGACCAAGAGTTTGCTCAAAAACGTCAGCAAGAAATCCGCGACTTTTCTACTATCTCTAGACAGAAACGACTGCAGACGAATTGTCGGCGTACTAACGGGACACTTTACCTTCGCTATGCACCTGGGTCGGCTTAGGCATAGTGATGTCGCACTGTGCGACGCCTGTGGAGAAGGTGAAGACAATTCAGAGCACTTTCTCTGTCAGTGTCCTGCTTTCGCTCGTATCAGGTGGCGGCTATTTGGCACTGATGTGGTGGGAACCGGAAACCTAAGTTCTATATCACAGAACTTGGTTTTCTTCGGAAAACCAAGAAATTACATTAAATGAAGGTTGCTGCCTACTAGTACAATGGACCAGTATTTGAGTCTGAGTGCTCCAGTGCAGTTTATCCCAACCTCCAAACAAAACAAAAAGTGACCTCCGCGCCTTTTCCCTACTACTATTATCTGCCAAAATTAAGTCTGCTGTACTCCTTGTACACTCTCAGACTTTGTTAAAAGTGAATAGCCTTTGAGAATGGAAACGTCTGTGTGAGAATTAAGTTCTAGTTTATGTTGCTTTTGCAGGAGAAGATTAAACGACAAACCACAGGCTGCACGTAGACAAGCGTCTAAAAGAAGTGTTCCAATTTCAAAAGGAAAGGAATAAATCAATTTTTGCTGTGCAATTGGAGGTACCTCGAAATTACGCTTACCACCCAAAAAGGCATTTCGCTGAAACCTACGTCTAGCCCATATTAGTTACGCTTGTCTTTCCATCTTCACTTAAGTATTAAAATGCTGACTACCTTCATTTTTACTTCACTTAGCATGGTAAAAATCTATGTCTGAGAAGTTGAGCGGTGCTGCTAAGAGAATGCACATTCCTGCGAACAGAGACTATACACACATGGCCCTTACAGAACTCTAAGCTCCTGTAATCGCCTCAGCGGCAAATACTACCTAATGCCATTCATTTATCCACAATCAGAATATAATCACCATCGTCAGTTAATTACGACAGACTTACCAGATCTATGTCACAGTCAAGCCCCTTGCTTACTCATCCCATCCCACCGACTCATTTAATTGCGAATAAAAGACCTCCCCTCGGCTGGGGTGTGAGACAGTCCCCAAAGCCGTTCAGTCAAGGATTTCTTTTCATCCCAATTACATGGCGGGATAAATTTAAGCAAATCATTTCCTGCCGCACTCTTTATGTGGCGTGCACCCAACCATTAATTCTGTTTAATCCTTCGAATTGATTAATTACAACCGACGCATCAATCAATATCCTTTGTGCCGGCACACTTTTAATCATTCGCACCTTAATCCCCGCCCACACGGGTTTCCGGTAAATACTGAAAATCATAGGAGTTCCGACAACGACGCCACGCATCCTGCCTCCAGGTCGAAGTTGTCTTTTATTTATCGCCGACGTCGCACACACTGTCTGAGACAGATCCCATTGTCAGACATCATTAAAATTGATTGATCCCGTTTTTATGCGCGAAACGTTTTTATTGCGGAATCGAATCCCCCGCCCCTACGACACGGCTGTGTTCCGCATCCGTCATTGATTAGATCAATCAAACGTCAACTTTGACAGTCGCGGCGTTTTGCCCTGCGGAGGAATTTCGCATTAACGACCAGTAGCAGCGGTGATTCCGCCCCGCCGTCTAAGAAGGGATACACACTCCTGCGAACCATTTGGCAAGTCCTTGAATTGCCTTCTTGCTATCTCGGGCCTCCCGTCAATCCGCTAATACACGTCGTTGTTCGCTCCGTGGCCGGGGTGAAGTCATCATCATCATCACCAAAGCAAGTGTTAATGGGGGCGACGTTTGTCGCACCGACGTTGGGGACACTTCCCGATGACGTATCTAATGGAGTTCACTTCCGCGGGGTATGTGCGAGCTCGGAATCAGTGTTGACAAAGTATCAAAAACCTCGATAGGGATTATAATTAAGTTTTTGAACAAACGATGACGAGGGAGGCGACGGCGGCAGCCATGCTGACAACAGAACGAAGGTCCGAGTCCATGTTGTGTGGATGTACGTCAGTCGCATGCGGACTCCTGTTTACACTTGAGCAATGCATGGAGGCCGGAGGACATTCAAAAAGGGGTTTGAATGTCACGTTGGACACCCTGCCTTGGACGACGATAGCATGCCATGTCATCCCTCGGGTAGTGGGTTAATTTGGGACTCAAACGGAGCAAGTCGCCGAGATGATGAAGACACTCGGAAGATGTTGCTTTTGGCCTGCGGCATGTCGAATTAAACTTTAAAAAGATTTTAAACAAAGTAAATCGAATGAGGGAAAGTTTGTCGTTTGCATTACGTTATTGGGCGTTTGAAAAAAAGGGTTTGCGAGCCGGGACTCAAAAAAGGATCTTGGGACTGCTTTTTTGGCGAATTTAATGGAGAGCCCTTCCAACTTCCGGGATTTGCGGACATTGTTGTGCAATCACTTCTTGGTCTTAAATTAGAAGCAGGGTGTTCCCTGCAGTGGTCTCCTGGGAATCATTAGGTCTGCCAGTGTCTGGCCCGCCCCTTAGTTGCGGGCAATGGAAAAGATTTCAAATCGAATTAGAAATGTGTGGCCTTGTTAAAGATGCTTGTTGAAGTTTGCTCGATTTTGTGACCAATGGTGGGAGGTTCTGGTGATGTGATGTAAAGTGAAGGCTAGCGCTAATGGAACAAGGTGCTTTCTTTACATCTTTTTTGAGTGGTTTGTCTTTCTAGCAAAAAGAGTGGCTTGTCTTTGACAAGGAGAGATTTTGGTAATTTCTGAGAGAGAGAGAGAGAAGAGAGAATTGAAGAAGAAGGTGAGGATTCCTGAACACATCTCCTTCAGAACTTCAGGAAAAAGTGAAGTGGCTCTATACCGCAAGCTAAATCCAAAGTCATTGAAGGAATATCGTTTTGAACAGGAAGCAGAAGATGATGTTCCTAAGCTTATGAACCCTAAGATTTAAAATCATGCTGCATAGTGGATCTCCAACGAAAGATAGAGCATTTGGTACGATGGGGTTTACCAGGGAAAGGTTTAAAAAAAAAGACTAGTACTGGCAGTCTGATCATATCATATTTTTTGGTGCTGTGGAAGGCCATGGACTGTAGGACTTATCTTTCAGTCTGACTATAAGGCAGCCCTCTGTCGGGAATGTACAAGGCGAAAACCTGAAGTCTAATCACGGATAACGACTATCGTGCGACGATATCGTTGAACGCAAGCAAAAAACAAAGATATAGGCAAAACTATATCATTTTGGTTGCTTCATTTACTCTCAAGACGGTCAATCGCTATCTTCCTGACAATCGGTTTTTGACGATAACTCTTTCTCTCGTTTTGCATTGCGCTGGCATACAATTGGTGAACATTTTAATAAAACAATGAATAACGACTGCCCAGATTACAATTATAACAAGACATATGTTCAGTAGTGCTCAAAGTGTGTATAAAATAGACTATAGATGAGACGATCGCAATTTATTGACGATATGGTTTGGGTGGATCGTCCGGACGATAGTCATGAAAGATACGTGATTATAGCCCTGAATCGCGGAGAACACTGAGGTTTGCCCTGTCTAAAACGGTTAAAGAAGTTGGAGTTGCATACCTTACGTCAAGGTGACAAACTGACTGGCTTCTGCTTTTTCTTCTTATGGCGCTACATTTCGGGATAGACCTGGGCCTGAACTAACATACCTACCCAGCCAGCAAAATCTTTCGCTAGCTGTCTCCGGTTGCGCACTCCAAGTTAGTTAAAGACATTCTCCATTTGTGTGCGCCATCTTAGCCTAGGTACGCTCTACATGGATTAGCCATCTTTAGCGTTGTATCCAAAGACGCTTTACCAGGCGCATGTCGTTGTACAGCCCATAGAGTTCGCCATCAAATCTTCTCCTCCAGATGCCATCAACGCAAACAGGACCAAAAATCGCACGCAAAACTTTTCTCTCGAAAAGACTAAGGGCTTCCTCATCCGCCTTTGCTAATGTCCTGGTTTCCGCACCATAAAGTAGGACAAGGATGATCAACCTGTTATATAAACCGAGCTTAGTCGAGAGAGGTCTTTATTACTCAATTGCCTCTTGAGCCCAAAGAAGCAGTGATTGCCAAGAGTGATTCTGCGTTTGATTTCCGTGTTGATGTTGTTGTAACTGTTTACCGCGGAGCCGAGGTAGGCGAAGTCCTTGACTACCTCGAAGTTTCTGCTGCCTAGTGTGACGCTCCGTCCGAGACGTCGATGTTGTTTGTCCTTCCTTGATGACAGCATGTACTTAGTTTTTCCCTCATTTACCGCCTGTTACTTTTTAGCCGCTTCCGCTTCAATACCAGCAAACGCCTCATTGACAACTAGCTGTGTTCGTCCAACCACGTCAATATCGTCAGCGTAAGCTAGCAATTGAACTGACTGCTGGAAGATCGTGCCTCTGGTGTTGACTTGTGAGTTTCGCATGATCTTCTCGAGGATGATGTTAAAGAAGTCACATGACAGTGCGTCGCCTTGTCTAAAACCTTTTTTGACATTGAAGGTCTCGGTGAGTTCGGTACCGACCTTGACGGAGCAGCGAGTGTTCTCCATCGTCATCCTACACAATCTGACGAGTTTGGTAGGAATGCCAAAACTAGACATGGCACTGTATAGCTCGTCTCTATGCACACTGTCATATGCAGCCTTGAAATCGACGAATAGGTGGTGAGTGTCAATTTGCATTTCTTGGGTCTTTTCCAGGATCTGCCGTAATGTGAAGATCTGGTCTATTGTGGACTTCCCTGGTCTGAAACCACATTGATAGGGACCTATCAGGTCATGGACAAACGGTTTTAGACGCTCACACAATACGGCAGAGAGGATCTTGTATGCGATGTTCAGGAGACTAGTCCCTCTGTAGTTGGCGCAGTCAAAGGGGTCTCCTTTTTTGTGGACCGGGCAAACGACGCTGAGATTCCACTCATCGGGCATGCTTTCCTCCGACCATATCTTACAGATGAGCTAGTGCATGCGCCCAACCAGGTCTTCTCCAGCTGCTTTAAATAGTTCTGCGGACAGTCCGTTTGCTCCAGCAGCTTTATACGACTTCAGCTTGGATATTGCTATCTTCACGTCGTCTAAGTCGGAGGGACGGAGTGCTTGTCTATCATCGTCCAAATTGAGTGGAACATTCTGCCTAACAGCGGGATTTGGGTCGTCATCGCCGTTTAGGAGTCGGCAGAAATGATCCTTCCAGGTTCTCAGCACAGACTGCGACTCTACTACTAGTTGTCCATTTTGGTCCCGGCAGGCCTTGGTCCGAACCTTGTATCCTCCGGATAGCTGTTTTACCTTTCGGTAAAACTTTTGCACTTCGTTCCTGCCATAGCACCTTTCCATTTCCTTGACCGCGAGCTTCTCATGCTCCTTCTTTTTCCTTCTGAGAAGCCGGTGCTCTTCCCTTCTTCTCCGTTCGTAGAGCTCAAGAACAGCCATCGTTGTTCGATGCAGTGTCGCCTTATAGGCGTCGTATTTAGCTGCGTGCGCTTGCCTGCACTCGTCGTCAAACCATAGGTTCCTTCTGGGTGGTGACGTGAAACCCAGCACATCAGTGGCAGCTTCTTTGATGGCTTCTTGACAACGTTTCCATTCTTCTTCTATGCGTAGTGCAGGAAGCGTCGAACTCTGAGTGAGTTTCAGGAAGACTCGGTCAGCAAAGTTCCCAGCAATCGGCTGCGATTGTAGTTTTTCGACGTCAAACCATTTTGGCCTGTCTCGACTCCGTTGCTCTCTCGATATCCGGGTTCTTACCTTGGCTACAACAAGGTGATGATCCGAGTCAATGTTTGCACCTCGGAAGGTTCGGACATCGAGAATACTGGAGGAGTGTCTGACGTCGATCGCAACGTGATTAATCGGGCTTACGGTGGATTGATCAGGAGATCGCCAGGTCCCTTTGTGAATGTCCAGGTGTGGGAACCGCGTACTAACTACAGAGAGGTTCCGCCCCGAGGCGAAGTCCAACAGCCTGAGTCTGTTTCCGGATATGTTGTCGTGCAGGCTGTGTTTACCGAAGACTCCAGCAAAGATGTCCTCCTTTCTCAGCTGAGCGTTGAAATCTCCTAGAACGATCTCGGTGTCGTAGCTGGGGCATCGATCGTATGTTCTTTCTAGGAGATCATAGAAGTTATCCTTGATGTTGTCATCCTTCTCCTCTGTCGGGGCCAGGTCACCGATGTCAAATCCTACACGCAATGTGGACAAAGGAGTGTCATCATTGCTTACTTTAAACAACAGGCGCAACCGTTGAACTACTTTCAAGCAGTATTTGATACTAAAAGAGTTGCCGTATCGTTTTGTGTCGGTTGATGAAACATAAATGCCCTAGATTACATAAGGAACTTAGGAATAGTCGAAACCACTTACAGGTCCACCGTTTCCTATGATCCACACCAACAGGAAATGGACAAAGTGGTCTCAGTACCTACTATGCTCATTTATTTATGTTATTCGACGCAGAGTTGTAGAAAAAAGTTTCAGGGTGACTCAACAATCAAATATTTTCGTCTTGCATCGCATCTTTGTGGCGACGAGAGAACAGACTCCGCCAGAAGCTCTTTCAATTTGGCTAATTTGTCTGATTATAAATCTGGAATCCGATCTTTGACTGAAAGTTCCGCAACAGCCTGCAAAGACGCAAACTTCACCTTCACGTAGTGGTATGTTTTGTTCTTGAAGGTTTTTAAATACAACACTGAAGCACTCAGACTAGAAAACGGGACTGTTGATAAGACATACATTTCCTACTGTTTTCTCGTTTATCAGCAGACCACTCAGACATCCTTTTCACTTCTTATAGAATCCGCACAAAAATCTGTCAGCTATGCACCGTAGTGTTGTCGTGTCAAAGCTGTTTACGTCTTTGAGGCTCTCAACCATCGATGAAAATCCAAACCAAGGTCGCTAATCCTTTCACTAGTTCAGGTCCTTAAAATTGTTCCTCCGATCCTTGTCTGCTAAGACAGCCATCTTCCATGATGAACAGGAACTCAAGAATACTTACGCGTTAACTCACAGCCCAGAAGCCTGTTATGTCAAACGTCGGATGCGTCTTTCACTTTGAATAGAGTCCATCGTCTTTGTTCGCGACCATCTGCAGAGTCATATCTGAAGTCTCTCTAATTTGACACGCTGCGTTGATGGCTAACGTCAAAACCAACCAGATGCGAATGTCAAATGGCAAAAGGATACGGGAAACATGCAATTGTACATCCTTTCACAACCAACACTCAATCTCTGTGTGACCTTTTCCCTCTCCCACGCTCAAGAACACTGGTGACGGAATCTTTTCATGCGAATCCTCCACTGAGGGTGCAATTCCTTCAACAAGACGTTTACCCACACCACAACTCACAGATTCGTTCACATTCACTAAGGCATTCAAACGCTGAAATTGACTTACAGCAACATACACAGCGAGCGCCCCGTGAGCCCGGAGCATGTTCTTCGTTCCGTGTCTATTAAAAAAGAGAAGGAGTGCTTGCCCCGCCTGCCGCTCACCTTTTGGCACTTCCTGTGTGTATTTTTAAGCAACATTTCCATTGAAATTCCTCAAAGCCTGCCCACCGTTGGGAGTCAAACCGAATCGATACAATCTTCCGGTAGCGTGGCAAGCGTTTTCCCCCCTTACCGCCAGCTCACTGGAACATCTAACGGGCGAAATTTATGCATAAATTTCTCGTAAATTGAAAAATGTGTTCCTGTGATTCGTAATAAATTTTATAGACCCACTGAGACCGCACTGGCAACCTCGCTTCAGCGACGACGACGCGCGGCGCTCAACACAAGACCGCACACTGCATTGCATTTCTCATTCACATGGCGCCCGCCCACCGCCCTCGCTTTTTTCACTTTATCACGTTGGCAGATTCACACGTTCCAGATGGGCCATGCGGCGCGAACGGGCGCTGCTCGCCATTAAAGTAATAGGGGGTAGTTAATATTTTAATGCTGTAACGTGTATACCGTGGATTTGGTGAGAAGGTGTTGATGTCCCGCAGACATTGCACGGAAGCCACCAGCCAGCAGCCAGCAGCCACCCGGCAACCAGCCACCGTGCGCACCCCACAAGTGAGCATGCAGACAACGCCTCGGTGGGCGGGGATGGTTACGTTGAAATTAAGAGCTTAATTGATGGTGCCCTGGAGTATTGGCTGCAGCACAGGTATGCGCACATCCCGAGCTTGTATGTTCCTCCCACCGTGTGGGTGTGTTGTGTTTTTGTTCTTCACACGATGTGGTGGGTTGTTGTGTTTTTTTTTTCGTGTAATTGGTGCAGCTTAAGAAACTAATTGGGACAAATGTTGCTGGCACTTCAAAACAATTACGCTTCTGAATGCGAACTGGAGTGCGAGCTGACATTGTGCAGCAGCGATATTTGTACGCCCGGTCAGCCGGTCCTTGCAGCGAAGGCTGGCTTGGAGTTGAAGCTGAAGAGTGTGTTACACCCGGCAAGTGGTGATTAATTACTGCAGCTGCCGCTGAAGTGCTCTTTTGAAAACATTTAATTCAGTGCAGAAGTGCGCGCTGGAAACTGTTCTGAAAAAGGGTGGCGATCCAAAATGCAGGTTAAATGAAGGGTAAGATGTGCTCTTGAGAAAGCTTCTTTCTGGCACTAGAGTTGGGAGCCTTGGGTGCGAACGTTTTAACGCCTGAAACGTGCACGACCCTTTCGAAAGAAAACCGCCATGAAATGGGTGAGCGAGAGTTACTTTGTAAGGTTAAAGGTCAGAAGAACTCCTTGTTTGTCGTTGGTCGTCACTGCAAATAGCTGTAAAGGAACGTTTGAAGTGATGCCGTTTTGCAGATTGTTAGTATTCCCTTGTTAGTTTTCATTTGCTCGATATTTTTGGTGGTGACTGGGATGAGGATCGAACCTTCATATTCCTCACTTCGGTTTTCCTTTTCTGCTGTGTCTACGTGTTGTACATTTCATATTCAATATTTAATGAAACACATTTTGACAAATCTGCGACTTTGAAAGTTTAGATAAAAAAAAGTGGAAATTTATCGACAAAGAAGATATGGAAGAACGTGATGAGGAACACGCCTAAGCACTCGTCAAACTGTGAGAGATGGCAGAACATCTTGAAGCCTGGAACTACATTTTCATATGAGGGGGCAAATATAACAGTGCAAAACCCGACGTCAAATCTTGCTAGTTTATAAAGTTGCTACCTCTACCCGGCGCGCTTTGCTACGCATAAAATAAATCAATTTAAAAAAAAAGTTTATGTTTATACATATACTCGAAAGAAGATTTTTATTTTTTTATTTTGTTTATTGAAGTGCTGTTGGATATACAATATTTTTTGTTTTTCTATCTGGGGCATAAACGAATAAATTAGAAGGCTTTCCGACGCGTGAACAGGCCACATACAGTTGTCCGTGAGAAGAGCACGGATTTTCTAAATTCAGGTCACACACTTGTAAGGATTGTCTTTGTACCTTGCTGATGGTAATGGCATAGGCGAGTCGCACTGGAAACTGCAAACGTTTAAATTGAAATGGTAAATCAGTTGGTATCTTTGGAATGCGAGGCAATAGGACATCTTCTCCTTTGAATTTTCCATTCAATATAGTAGCTTCGATGATATTCGCCATAATTTTTTTAACTTAAAGCCTAGTGCCGTTGCAAAGCCGTGGTGGATTAATGTTTTGACGCAAAATGATAGGCACTCCAAATTTCAATGTTAAAACGTGCGGAGGCATGCCAGGTAAGTCAAGTGAATTCAAGAACTCAGTTGGATAGTTGACAACTTCGTCTTGGTTCATCACAGTATCAATGGATTTATATGTTTTCGATTCTCCTGGTATTTCACCTTGAATGGTGAAATTAATTGAGTTGACATCGTTGTTTTCGGCTGCTAATATAGCACGTTCGTGCTTGCCGTGGCATAGTGGGTAGTGTGCGACGCTCACACGCCGAAGGGTCTAGGTTCGATTCCTTGCTGAACACCTCGAATTTTTCACAGCACCACCTCTTTCGAGCTGCTGCCAACATTCAAAGAGTAACAACTGTCTAAGAAAGCTTCTCAAATTTCGCCGTTCGGAGTCGGCAAAAAACTGTAGGTACCTTCTACTCGTGAGAGAACAGTAGCGCGCACAACACGAGTAGTTGATGAGCAAGCTAAGCCCTGGTCTTCTTTTGGACTGTAGCGCCAACAATTATTATTATTATCATTATTAATATAGCACGTTCACTGAGCCCTGTATTATGTATTGGCTCGTCTGCATTTGATGCGAATATGCAGAAGTCGGGTGGCAATAAGATACATTGTGTGACCTTATCGACAGTCAATTTACCATTTCCATCATCCAATTATTGTTTTGCAAAACGTTTAGCGGATCCATCAAGTTGCAATTTGTATAGTTTCTGCACATGTCGCCATAAAACGGATAATTTTAAATATGCATTCAGTTCGTCAGCCAGAGATAAACGCGAAATAACGGGAAATGTTTGTTCAAAAACCCGAAACTATAAAATTAGCGCACCTCCGAAAACACATTCGTTTTCTCTTAAGTCCTTTAGTGTGCAATGAGCGCTTCCAATGATTTTTTGTACGCCATTGCATATTGACATTGATTTGGTATTGTTGGAGTAGTTTAACATTCGGTATTAACATTCAAACGTGATACGAAATAATGACACTGTGATGTACATTCAAATACCGTATACATGTGTATTTGAATGTACAAATCCAAATTCAGATTTGGATCAGCGGTAAATCTATGCACGAGCATACACGCATCTCGCACGCATAAGCATATATATTCCCAAAACAACACACGATCACTTCTTCTAGTGTGCGTTGTGTGTATATTTAGGGGTTGAATTGTACAATGTGCGTGACTCCACTGAGGCTCGTGTCGATTCACTGGTTACAGCGAGAAAAATTATATGGGAAACAAAACGCATTTAACCTGCGATATCTCCAATTTATTATTCGAAACGATGGTTGGATAATTATGTTCCCTTAGCTCGTTGACCCAGATCTTCAAAACTGCGTTTTTAATTTTAGAAAATTTCCATATTGATGTTTTAACGCTTTTGACCAATAACTCCCAAAGTGTCTAAGACTGAATAATGCTTGAACTAATTTTAGATGAAAGTATTCATTGAGACGGATTTTCCATGATTTTTCCAGATTTGTGGGCACAACTGTGTGGAAATTAGAGGCGGTCAAACTTTTTAAAGCTTTATAACTTTCTAACGGTGCTCTCCACCGAAAAACTGTCAGGAAAGCTAAATCTTATTTTCAAAGACCATTTGATTGATGACCTTTTGACTCGAAAGGATCAGCCGAACTTTGAACTTCATCTCTATGGGGAGCTATCCCCCCAAACGAAAGTTGGTACCAAACCCGTTTTGACAGAATTCTGAACAAAGTTGCCAAAGACATCAATGCCCTATCTCTTACCAGTTAAGAGTCTATAAAGGACAAACAAACATTGATTTTTATACATATAGATAAAAGCGTATGGCTTTGAGACCATAAGGAGTCAAGATCTTGCCCCGGCAGCAGCTACTCGGGTTGTGCGTGCGACTGTTCTCTCTCGGGTATAAAGGAACTTTAATTTTTTGCAGAAATTAATGGGAGTTTCCTTACCACCAGAGCTGGCGCTGTGAAAAAAGCGGTCCCTTCAGTTATGGAACTGTGACCTCCAGTGGCTGCTTTAGCGCACTTTCCCACAACGCCACAGTGGCCAAAATTTGTTTACTCTGTACATAATGTATAAACAAAGTGAAAGAATATGATGATTGGCTAAACTTTCAACGTCAGATGAATAAATTAGATGAACTGCAATCGATTTAGTCGTTGTTTTGCATTTGGTGGGTCTAACTTTTACTTTCTAACTGATCTTTGTGGCTCGTTACAATCCGCGGTGGATCTGAGCCTCAGTCAACATACCTCCTCCAGCTAGTAGTACCTCTCGCCAGCTGCTTCCATTTGCGCACTTTATGGTAAGTTGGGTGAAGTCCTTCTCCACATGTGTGCACCATTTCAGCCTAGGCCGTCATCTGTTGCGTTGTCTCAATGCTCTGGATTCGAAGACTTTATGTTAAACATGTGCAAGTTATCTCATGTGTGGTATCCGAAAACTCTTAAACTGAAGCAGATGATGTCGTAAACAACAATTAACTGAATGTCATAAGAGGCAACACAAAATGCATCATCTTTCCTCACGAATGTTGTCGTGAGGAAAGTTTGTCGTTTCCTTTTATGACATGACAACTGATTCTCCACACTGCGGAAGCACTCAGTTGGCCTTTCATCAGGGTTTTCTGTAGCTTAGGCAACGAAGATGTTGAAAATATTGCTTAATGAAGAGTTCTCAAAGGATGGCGATGCAAAATCTATTCATTTCCTTCTTCCCTTTCCTATTTTCGTTTGTAAAGACTTAGTTTAAGATCTAAGAACATAAAGTGTAGGGAGACTAGGTTATATATACTGCATGAAAAACTTCCACTGCACGCATTCGGGGTGTTTTTGCGATTCCTAAACTCTAGTTGTGTTTACTACGTAATACCCAGAGCAGGGTCAAAGATAATGTGCAAGTACGGCAACTAGTTAATTAACAGAAGGGAGTCTCCATTCCCTTTGACTGGATTTGACACACAGCACGCGTTGAAGGCATAGAAGGGGAGGAGACACTATCGCACATTGGTTTCAAATGCCTGTGAATTGTAATGAGAAAGACGAGCTTTAATTCAATTCAATTCTATTCAAATTCATATTTATTTTTCAGAATTAGTTACAATATTTGTTTGTTTCCGGGAAGCCTTCTAGTTTAGGAAAGATCGAGTCTTTAAGCTTAACACCATGTCCGAACTGTCCTAAACGTCCAAATCATAATTATGTAATTTCTGAATCATTTCATTGACTACAATGTATTAACTTACTCCAACTCTAATTTGAACCTACTCATATCAATATCAGCAAGAAACTCAATCTTCTGCAGAAAAGCCTCAAAAGGCTTACGTACGTCAGAGACGTACGAAACGTCCGAAACGTACGAAACGCCCGAAACGTCCAAAACGTCTAAAACGTCCGAATCGTCCGAAGCGTTCGAAACTTCCGAAATGTCCAAAATGTCCAAAACGCCCGAAACGTCCAAAAGGTCCAAAACGTCCGAAATGTTCAAAACGTCCGAAACGTCCAAAACGTCCAAAACGTCCGAATCGTCCGAATCGTCCGAAACGTCTAAAACGTTAGTAACGTGCGAAACGTTCGAAACGTTCGAAACGTTCGAAACGTTCGAAACGTTCGAAACGTTCGAAACGTTCGAAACGTTCGAAACGTTCGAAACGTTCGAAACGTTCAAAACGTTCGAAACGTTCGAAACGTTCGAAACGTCCGAAACGTCCGAAACGTCAGAAATGTCCGAAATGTCCAAAACGTCCAAAACGTCCAAGACGTCCAAAACGTTCGTAACGTCCGAAACGTCCGAATCGCCCGAAGCGTTCGAAACTTCCGAAATGTCCAAAATGTCCAAAACGCCCGAAACGTCCAAAAGGTCCAAAACGTCCGAAATGTCCAAAACGTCCGAAACGTCCAAAACGTCCAAAACGTCCGAATCGTCCAAAACGTTAGAAACGTGCGAAACGTTCGAAACGTTCGAAACGTTCGAAACATTCGAAACATTCGAAACGTTCGAAACGTTCGAAACGTCCGAAACGTCCGAAACGTCCGAAATGTCCGAAGTGTCCAAAACGTCCGAAATGTCCAAGACGTCCAAAACGTTCGTAACGTCCGAAACGTCCGAAATGCCCGAAATGTCCGAAATGTCCAAAACGGCCGAAACGTCCAAAAGTTCCAAAACGTCCGAAACGTCCGAAATGTCCAAAACGTCCGAAAGGTCCAAACTGTGAGTTGCGAATAGATTTTTCAGGACTAGCTATTTGCTGTGACCTATTACTCACCAGGCGATAGTGATGGTCACCCTGGGAAACCTCGTCTTTCTGAGGCTTTCTCGATTCTCTTTGGACCTTCTGCTCTATTCATAGATTTGTGTTTTCATAGCAGTAACATATCCTATGGAATTGATTCGAGTAATTTAAAGCATTTTAAAAAAGCGATAATTTCTCTCTTAACTTTTCGGAAAAGAATAAAGAATTTGACATGACGTTTGGCGAGAACTTTTAGGAATGAGTTTTAATGCTGAGACGTTCCGAAGGTAATTTGTGACGATGTTTGCGTTTGATGCAGTGAACTTGCACGAGGAGCCACTCCCATTTGAATCCTGTTGCTGTATAAGAATCACTTTTATGTTTATTTGAGGGTCAAAGAATAGCGTGGTCGAAAGCAATGGCAAACAATGCTCTTGCCGATAGAAAGACTGTAAAATTTTAACTGGGATGCTTTTGGTTTTCTTCGACAAGGTTAGAGGACGCTACACAGGACTCGATAACGTAAGCCACAACGTCGTTTGTAATCTAAGAGTACATAGTTTGGGATGACTACGAGGGGCGTCCAATATATTCTCGGTATCGGGGTAAAGCTGTGGTTATATATATAAATTGACTTATTTATCAAGTTATACTATTATTTTAGTGCATTCATGTAAAATTTCATATTTCGTTTTATCTCTAGTTAAACAGAATGATAATGGCAACTGAGACGAAATCTAGATCTAAATTTAAATCTGTCACTATGCAAGGAAAAAGTCAAAAACCTATTCATGAAGAGATGGGGGCTGTTTACCAGGGGTCCGCACCTTCATTATCAACTGTATAAAGGTGGTCAAGTGAGTTCAAGAAAGACAGAGACAGCATTGAAGACGACTCCCGCTCCGGCGCCCCAGCTACTGCTTGTACGGGAGACAGCATCAAAGAAATCGAAAAACTTGTTCTAGAGGATTCCCGAATAAAGGTGAAAATGATGGCAGAGATCACCAAGCTTTCTACTGGTACCATTCAAACCATTCTTCATAACCATCTTAACCTTTCAAACGTCAGTGCAAGGTGGGTGCCATGAATGCTCACAGCACCTCAGAAAAATGTAAGAGTCGTATGCTGTAGAGAGCTTTTGGAGATGTGTAGAGAGAACGCGGACCGTGTTATGGATCGAATTGTTACTGGGGACGAAACATGGGTTCACCACTATTACCCTCAAAGCAAACAAGAGTCCATGCAGTGGCATAAAAAGGAACAGACCCCCCGAAGAAGTACAATGTTACTCCGTCTGCCGGGAAGCTCATGGCCACAGTTTTTTGGGACTCAAAGGGAATCTTGCTCATTGAGTACAAAAAAATAGGTGAAACCATCAACGCCACATCCTACGCTTCACTTTGCATAATTTGCGGGAGGGAATTAAAAAGAAAAGACGGTGTTAGCTGGCAGCGGGTGTGTTGCTTCTTCATGACAACGCTCCTGTTCACAGGGCGCGAGTTTCCAAGGCTGCTGTGCGAGATTCTGGTTTCGAAGAAGATGTAAGGGGAGATTATATTAGAAAATAAAAACAATTTACATTGAATTCGAATTTTTCTTCATATCGATACTGAGAATATATTTAATGTCAATAGTAGGTTATGTAGACTGCATTAGTAACTTTGCTTCGATTTGAAAAGTCTTCAAAATTTAGGTCTTTTCTTTGCTGTAAGCAAAGGAAATTGAGAAAAAATTTCAGCAGTTGGGGGATGTTTAAATGTTACACCCCCTTTCCTCTAAACTGCAGTACCGTTTAGACCTGAAAATTTAATTCAATTCAATTCATATTTATTTATTTCATTATTATTTGGTCCCAACTTAATTTTTTCGCGAAGCCTTAATAGCTTTTCTGCAGAAGGTTGCTTTTCATAATTTTGAATAATATTTTAATGTAAGCTTAGATTGATTGATTGAATACTTTACAGTGGTGATTTTTGATAATTTATTTTAGTTAGTTAAATATTTACAAAGAGTTTAAGAAAAGGATTTTTATTATTTTTTTCCTGGTTTTTAAATTTTTTATAATACTGAGTTCTTGCGCTATTGTATTAAGGGTTTCAGATATACTGCATCTAAGCTGTCGTCTTCCACAATTGTTATTCAAACGGGGCTGATGAAGCATGCGTCGATGCCCGAATATCTATTACATTCTACTGTTTCGATAGGACTACAATTGGACTTCGTACATAGTCCATTTCTGAAGTAGACTAAATTGATGATTGTATATACCTATATATATGAATCAATTTTGTTTTAGATGCATTGATCGATAAGAAGTATTCTTGACACCACTTCACCGTGTTGTCGAACTTTTCCTGCATATCTTCTAAAGCCATCAGCAATGATCTGTAACTCATGTAAATATCATGCTACAACGTCTGTTTTAAGGCAAGTGTACTATGCCTTAGTAGAATCAAAACTTAGGTATGGGATACTTGCATGGGGCACTGCCTCCGCAGCTCATATACAAAAAGTTAGAAAGTTGCAAAACGCAGCTTTAGAGAAAATAAGTACGGATGGGCGACGAAATGTTCCAGTAAAAGAACAGTTCAAAGTTCTCCCAGTAGAAGACATATTTAAGATGACCCTGATACTGGAATACTACGAAGACAACCGGTTCATCACACCAATCCAACATGGAATCAATACAAGAAGACAGGCGAAGGGTATGATTCAAGAGCCAAGACAGTTGCGGGAGAAGACAACTGAAGTGCAGCCTGCCAGAAGTTCTAATATACTTCCACCAGAACATAAAAACATCACCAATGTTAAGATCAGAAAACGTAATATTAAACAATTCGTTTTAAATTCTATGTAATGTCTGCTATTGTAAATATGTTTTTTTTCCTTGTCAGTTCTTAATCCAATTGTTTAAATCAAGTAAATCATAATTATGTAATTTCTGAATCATTTCATTTACTACAATGTATTAACTTACTTTAACTCTAATCTGAACTTACTCATATCAATACCAGCAAGAAACTCAATCTTCTGCAGAAAAGTCTCAAAAGGCTTCGCAGAAACTAACAAATATTGTAGCTAATTGCAACCGCAACAGCCGTAACATTTGCATATGCGTGTGGCTTTTTTAAAAATTCGTAATAATTTTTTGGTATAAAATTTAAATAGAAGTGGACCCAACTTTGAACCTTGCAGAACTCCACAATACACATCCTAATTTTGGCTATAATTTCACGCAAAATTGCCGATGTCTCAGACACTCTCGCAGCCAGTCTAACATAAGTCCTCTTATATAAGGTTGTCAAATATCCACTTCCCGCTTTTTGCTCTTCATTGAATGCTTCATAAAAAGTGTTACAGTGATCGGATTTAATACAAATATGCGCCGTTTTGTTCGATAATCTGCTTCCATCTAGACAGCAACTTCATAATACATTCTCGTAGAAGCCCCCTTCTTATTTGTGAAGAACTGGGAAAGCCACTTTTCACAAGCCTCTTTTGAGTTCAACTTCACACAACCAAGGGCGTTCGCTATGGACAGGAACAGGTGGTAATCATTTGGCGCTATGTCCGGGCTACATGATGGAAGCGATAAAACCTCCTATTCGAGCTCCCGTAGCTTCTGACGAGTCATTAACGAAGTGTGTGGTCTGGCGTTGTTCTGGTGGTTGCTCAGTTGCTCTCAGTAGATGGTAGAATTAAGAGTCTTGCCATATGGGGGCTGCTCATAGTGGATGATTGCCTTACAATCCCACCAACCACACAGCAAAACCTTCATGGCCGTCAATCCCGGCTTGGCCACTGTTTGGGACGATTCACCGGCTTTCAACCAGGACCGTCTTCGCTTGATATTATCGTATGTCACCATTCGCTTCAAAAATGGGTTGAGTTCGCGGGCATTGATCCAGTCCAGAAGGTTTTTTTTTGCGTCAAATCGTGCGGCACCAAAACATAAAAAACTTTTTTTTGTATCCAGCCTTCTGCAGATGGGTTAAAATGGTTTGGTGACTGACTCCCATCTCCTGGGCGATGTCACGAGATGCCACATACCACTCTAACTCGATGACTTTCATGATTCGATCAGTATTCTTCGTCACAGGTCTTCCGCCGTCTGGCTTATCCATGGTGTCGTTTTCACCGGCTCTGAATCTTCGAAATTTCTCCGCGGTTCGAAGTGGTAGAGTACCATCCCCCAAAACACCATTAATCTCACGGAACCTTTCTCTAGCGAATTTGCCTTTAACGAAGGAAAACTTTAATATAGCGCGAATTTCGGCGTTAGTGAACTCCATGTTTACACGTCTATAACTGACTAACTAACGCAATATCCAACTAATCATTCATCGAGTCGTTTTGTAGGTTATGTCAAGACCTTTCAAATGATGTTGAGTATTGCCAGGTACGAGCCCTGTAGCCCTTTGTACATAGCCAGAAAATCCAAAAAAGCTAAAAGGCAGAAGGGAGTAATTTGAACCTTATACTAATGAAAGCTTAAGCTTTCACAGTAGAAACAGTGTTCGGCAACCGGAGAATTTCATAAGCAACTCCAAGTGGTGTCAGTTTTCGGAAAAGAGGATCCTATATAACAACAGGGTTTGGGATTGCTTTGGTCTATGCGGGGTGATAATGCACAGCGCAACCATGCACAGTAAGCACACAAATTTATAGAACTATTGCATAGAAAGAATTCAAGCCCTTCTTCACATCTAATGCCCGTGTAATATAAAATCTGAACTCCTGTGAATTGATTCTATTGCAAAGCAATTTTGAATGGCCCTCACAAGGCTCTCAACGCGGAGATAAATACTCAAATACTTCAATTCCTTGAAAATTTTGTTTCTGTATTTCGTAAATTTGCTTACTTCTAAAAGTAATGCCTGCTCGGTTCATCTGTAAGCCTTTTCTTTGAGACGCCCCGTCTCGTGTCAGGAAAAATTTAATAAACTTGTTTACTTGCTAAATTTGTTTTCTTGATCTCCCGGGCACATCCTATCGTTTCACGAATTTCCATGTTGCCCTTCCGATCCAACAAGAAATCCCCATTAAGTAAGGAATGTATACAATTTCCGGTTGTGTTGCAGCGAAGGGAAAAGCCAATTGGTTCTGGTTTCCTCGAAGGAAATAACCACCAACATCGCTCCATAACTCTCACCGATATTGTATCTTTTCCCCGGTTATAGATAAACCACGTCCAATGCACAATTAATCATCCATCATCCGCGGGAATATGATATTTAAGAATGACCGTGATTTATGAACCTCTGCCAACCACAACCAGAATGCCACGGCCGCCGCCACCGCCGCCATCGCCACAGCACCGTTGCAGGTAAAAGTGAATGCAATAAACTTAATACCAGCCCCAGTCTACACAACATTCCCCCCGATGTTCGACATGAATAATGGTTCACGACGGCAGAAGCCATTTCGGAATGAGGAGGGACGGTGATGGGTGGTGGGTGGTGGGTGTATACACCCGGGAATCGCCACTTCATTCGAAGTGCTTGGTTGACCATAGGCGCGAATTAAACGAAGGACGCGCATCCTAGCGATAGACACGAGTGCAGACGGAACTGCTTCGGAACGAGAGCACTCAGGGTGCATTTTCCCGAGGAAACTTCCGCACACTACCGGACCGGAGCTCTAAGTAAATGCGCTTGCAGTGTGCGCCACTAGCTGAAATTGAACACTTCGCTGCCGCCGCTGGCCATGATAGTTGCAATGTGAGCCGACATAATTAAATTTCTGAAACTTCAACGTGGCGGAGGATGTGCGAAGCACTGACGGTCCATCTATCTAAGTGATTTTAGCGAAGCGCTTAAAGTGAAGCAGACGTTTCTGCGTGGTGGTAGAGGGAAAAGTTTTGTTAACAGGATTCGATGCGCATTTACGTGATAAATCAAGCTGAGTGCAAATTAGCTGTCAGTCACAGTCCTCGTAAAATTGACACTCTTCAAATCGGCTTGGATTTGACTTTACCTCAAAAAGCAATAACCCCCGAACGACACTTTGCGAGTGGAATCCCAAGTCCTTCCATCCAAATGTCAACGTGCGCCATCAAACAAAGGTGGTAACTACCCTGACATTCGCACCCCATTCACAAGCATCCTGTGTGTCCTTCGTTCACACAGAACAGACAGGTGATGCTATGATGGGGACGACAAACTAAGCCGACGGAAGCAGATCAAATTGCTACGACGACGAGTCCCTCACTCCACGTCCAATTTATGTCGACACAACGGTATGTGCTTCATTTGGCATGTGGACATTGCTGGTCTCGACAATTCTCTGTAACAGTTGCACACACGGAGGGTCGGCACGGCACAGATGATGGTGCCGTGGCGACCACGTCATGTTTGCGCGAAGGATATGAAACGCGTGGCCATGATGTCCGCTGCCCGATACCATCAATATTTGCCTGCCATCCGTCCACAGATAAGTGAACCATCCCTGCTCGAGACTGACCTCACTCAATTCGTCGGTCGGCTTTTGTCTGGCAAATTAGCATCGTCGGCAAGAGAATGCGCGAGAAACTTCACCGCACTGCGAGGTAATGAGGGGCCATAAAAAAGGATGTTTAATGTTCGGGAACGAAGAAAACTCATCAAGATTGCCGAACGCGGGACAGGCCCCATATGCCTGCGCTTCTCGGCGAGATTACGATCGGGTCAAAGTCGGGGTAGACACATTATAATCGAATTAAGGGGCTTCCGGAGCACGCATGGAGAGATGTGTTTTCTATTTTTATCGTGCCTGCGGAGAGCCGAACAGGGTGCGCCTAGATAGATGGAGTCACATTGAGGTATCCTGCAACTGGGGTATGTTAATCTTGCCGTGGCCTCAATATCAAACTGTGGGTGGCAGCACGTGTACGTCAAACGTAGATTTTTAATCCGCTTTTGTCGGCGGCGGCGATAAGGGTATCAGTGGCTGCGTACAAAGCTCATTTGCGAATGGAATCCCCTCCGATTACGTAATTCGGTTATTTCGACTGAATAGTCCGCGTAATTAAAGAAAAAACGCAGCAATTTAAACTAATTATTAAAATCGGAGCTGTGTTGCGCATACGTCCGAGTGACTGGGAGAGCGTGGTGAACGTGCATTTTGCACTGATGAGTATTATGCACTCACTCACCAGCTGTGCAGCATCAAGTTGAACAGTAGGATGGTGACTAATCAGGTTTGAAGTCCAGGTAGTTGCATTAGTCACATCAATGGTGGAAATTAACCTCCTGCGGGAATCAAGTACTTATGCGAAGCGTGTCATGGCTGACATTTGAATTAATGTTAGCGATTTTCTGGACAAGGTCACTGTATCATTTGGCATTTGCATCTAAATCAGTGGAACAGTCACATATGGTGGGCTTTTGTTAGTACTTTCTATTTGGGTCCATATGTCTGCGAACACAAGTCTGATTGAGTCAAGAGAGAGCTTGAATGAGATGCGACATTTTGGCCTATGCTCCCACTGTTCTGAATCGAAAATAAGTCAAATGTCTAAAGAAATACGCTTTTAAGCGCTTTCAGCTGTAATAAAAAAAAAAGAAGAATTGTGCGTAATTTACGGTGAGGATGTTGCGATAGAGCGTACGAATGCCCTTTCCTGTCATCGAAAAATTCGAATTTTTCAACTCTGGAATAAGACTCCGCTAGGCCTGGAAGGAAGCTACAAAACCTCGGAATCATTTTCGAGCTGGCTACTTAAATAAGACATCACTCAATAAGCACCGGGACATAGAGGACATATACCGGTGCTCAGGCAGCCGCCGGATATTATTTTATAGGCGGCGTTTAGCTAACACATTATTGAATAAATACCACGAAATATAGAGGGCGCCACTAGCAACAAAAAAAAATCAATTTTACATTAATAATTCTTGTTAGTAGCGCCACCTATATATGCCGGGACTTATTGAGTGATCTGTTAAACTCAATGTAGAGTCGAGACGCAACCAGTGAAGTGCTGCGAACCAAATGAAATCATTTCGTCAATTTTTATGGATGATGAAATGATAATAATTGAATTACGCGACAGGCCGCAGGGGACCAGAGCCTAGCTTTCTCATCAAAACTTACGTTGTGTGTTCTTTCAGGAGTAGAAGGGACCTGCAGTTTTTTGCCGACTCCAAACGGCTAAGATTTGAGAAGCTTTCTTAGACAGTTACCAGGGTTGCCTTTTATATTTCGGGACTAGAGAACAAAAACAAATTTATTTCGGGATTCAGCAACCCAAGTGTTGCAAAACTGCCAGCTCTATCGTAAGGTTTGACATTTTTAAGTTTAAACGTACTCAGAACATTTTGACATACGAGCGCTATTTGTGTTGTTTACAGTAACTTAAAAGATTCATCTCGCACAAAAAATGGAATTAAAACTTGAAAATTTTCGTGCGATTATTTTTTACAACCTTCGATGTGAATTAACTCAAAAACAGTGCATCGATGACCTTAATTCAATTTCTGGGGATGAAGCTCCATCAAGGACCAGTGTTTATCGATGATATGGTGAATTCAACCGAGGTCGTAGTTCACTCCAAGACGAATTTCGTGAAGGTCGTCCAAAATCAGTTGTTGTTCCGGAAACCATTGATGCTGTGCCCCAACTGATATTGAAAGATCGTCATGCGGCCTATCGTGAGATTTAGACAAATTTTGACATGAGTGACCCGCATACATTCAAAATTGCATGAACACTTCACCATAAAAAAAAATTTGTTCACGTTGGATCCCACAAAATTTGTCAATCGCTCAAAAAAGGGCTCGTTTTGATTGGTCGAAAGAAATGCTCCAAAATTACGATCGCGGTCTATAACATCGTGGCATTTTGACAGGTGATGAATCGTGGATTTATGCGTATGAGCCCGACAGTAACCAGCAGTCGACTGTATGGGTGTTTCAAATTGAGCCAAATTCAACAAAAGTTGCTCGCGCACGAAGCACTTCCAAGCAAATGGTCGCCTGTTTTTTCGAAAAAACTGGACATGTCGCAACCGTACCACCAGGACAGCGCAGAACAGTCAATTCTGAGTGGTACACAACCATTTGTTTGCCAGTTGTCTTCCAAGAAATTAGGAAAACCAACCACTCAAAACATCGATTTGATGAGTCATTCGTCGTATAGTCCTGACTTGGCACCGAATGACTTTGTTTTATTCCCGTACGTTAAAAATAAAATGAGAGGTCAACGTTTTTCAACACCTGAAGAAGCTTTTGATGCGTTCAGAATGCATGTTTCTTGGAGATACCTCAATCAGAGTTGCAAAAATGCTTTGACAATTGGTTCAAAGGCATGCAAAAGTGTATAGATCTTAATGAGGAATATTTTGAAAAACAATAAAACTATTTTCGATGATTAAAATTTATTTTTGTTCTGTAATCCCGAAATATAAAAGGCAACCGTCTTATTGGGCCACTTTGCGTCTTCGTGTCAACCTGCTCTTGCAGATTGAAAGAAAAAGATCACTGGACCCGTTGGTGTGCCAAACATGGTTACCTCTTTTTCCAAGTTACTTCGCTTTAACTTGCAACAGAATGAAGAAAAGTTGCATGCTGTACACCATCATTATGACAACCCATGAATTCAAAAACACTAGAGCGACATTGAACTTGCTCTAAAGACCGTCTTACTGTTCATTTCATTCTTGTCGCGTCTTTGCATTCCAATCCAGTTTAAAGAACAGCAAGCAATGGAGACTGTGGCCGCCGTGGCAAAATGGGAAGAGCTTGGCACCCACACGCCAAAAGTCCCATGTTCGAATCCAAGATTGTCCTACACTTTCGAGCCACTGACAAAACTCTACATCTGCTTACTGTCTACGGGAAAGCTTTTCGCAGTTTTCCGTTCGAAGTCGTCGAATTTGCAGGTCAGTTCTTCTCGTTAGCGAGCAGTAGAGCGCACAACACCAGTAATTGATGAGGATGCTAGGCCCTGGTCCCCTTGTCGAATGTCGGGTTCACTGCCACACAAAAACGAGTAATTGATGGGGATGCTAGGCCCTCTGAAGAATGAGAAATTGAGCTCTTCCAATGCTCTGTGGATATATGGTTATGCCATCGAAAGAAAATCTTGAGCGCACGTCCAAGTGTGCCTTAAATCAGAAGAGCCAATGAGATAATCACTCTGACTGTTGCTCTGAAATAACTTAACTTTTTCATTTTCCTGCCGTGTGTTCAGTTAAAACCGCCAATCGATGTGATGTGCCTGAAAGGAGCCGGTAAGGCACAGAGAAATAATCAAAGTACAGCATCTCGACGCATTCGTCCCCTTTCATGTGCATTTCAGACAAGTGAACGCGGCTCATGCCTTCAACAATTGCCCACTTTAACGTGTCCCACAACAAGACGTCCGCGACCGGTTCCAACAATGCGAGAGAAGACGACGAAAACGAACGACGAAAGCGAACGAGGAAAAATGAAAATTAAATGAATCTTGAAGCGGCTCTGCTTCAATAAGCTAATTGACTTTGTTGTTGATGTTGATGAAAGCACTGACCTGGATTTAACTTTTGCAGCTGTTCCACCCACTGGTTTCTGGCGCTCGGAATGCCGATTTCGGCAACGACACGAAGTGGGGTTGGATGCGACAACTTTGATGTCCATGGAAGGGAGGTATGATCGTTGATGTTCCGTTTGATGTCCTTAGACCCATCCCCTCCCACACGGATGGTGGCAAAAAAATAAATCTTCCGGGCCGTGCCACTTTCATGTTCCCGCTCAGATTCGCTGTGGGTACTGAGTAATATTCAAAAGGAATTAGATGAACGAGCACAACGTTTTTTTTCCATCGCCAAGTCCTTCTCCGCCCTCCCCGATATGGAGATGAACACGGAGACTGTGGGATATTTTTGGGCGAAATGTAATTATTTTGTGCAAATATTTTGAAATTTTCTTTTGCATAAGTTAACGTCAAAAGTGTCACTTTGAATAACTTTGCCTCCTAGGCACCTGTTTACTGCTTGTTTTGGGGAGACGAAGGGCTGCGTAATGCGATAAACAATTAAAATTGGGCGCGCATCTAAATTGTGGAAACATTAGTTCTCCAGCGACCCTCAACAAAAGATTCGTGGTGCTTCACGCGCTGTTTGAATACCCCCAATGACCGCCAGAACAAAGCGCAGAACACGCATGAGTCTCTCATATGCCACAACCCTCCGTGCCACCAATACATCGTCTGAACTGACCTCGGTCATAATTTTTGCTTGGCGAGTCTGCAATGTTACGACGTCCGCGTAGTTGGAGTCAGTACATGCCCCGGTTCTCAAATCAAAACTATACGTTCATATGTTCCGCTGGAGAACGCTATTCCTCAAACAGGGAGAAGCACGGTCGCGAAATACTGAAGCATTCCGGGTCTTGTGCAGCAGCAGCTTTTGTGGGGAGGTGATATGCGATCTTGGTCGTTTGTTGAATTTATTGAGATTCATGCGAGAGGAGTTGAAAACGTAGAGCAGAGGGTCTGCACTGCGGTTAAACCTGAATGGCATAATTTTTTAAATTTACGTCCTTTGTCCGAACGCGAATGGCATTGCATTTACTACATACATTTTCATTAATACTCATGGATAAATACAGTCATTTTAAAATTTTTTTCCGTCAGTTTGCTCAGAGATGCGAACGATTTCTTAATTTTCTATCTTACTACTGTAATGACAATTATGTTGTATATTTTTGAGATAAATGTTGCAACGAAATAAAAACTATGAAAAAATCCAAAAGTTAAGATACTGTTATGTATAGATTTGATTTTTCCATTTGTGGGAAAGCTTAATGCATACTTTGAATTTAGCATATACCAGGTATACCGGTGTGAGATGTTTTTTTTTTTTTTTTTTTTTGAAAATAAGACACTAATTATTAATAAGAAAGTAAAAACATTTTATTCAGAGTATTGGCCATTGTTTTCTATACATTTTGACCGCCTTTCTGGCAATTTGTGAATACCACGCCAATAAAATTGTTCGTCTTTTAAAGCAAACCAATCAGACACCCAATTTTCGACCTCCTCGTAGGAATCAAAGTGCTTCTCAGCCAATGCGTGTCACATCGATGAAAACAAATGGTAGTCGGAAGGAACCAAGTCTGGTGAATACGACGGGTGGGGTAGCTGCTCCCAGCCAAGTGTTTTGATTGTATCCTGAAACGGTTTTGCTTTGTGTGCAGAATTACAAAATTACCTTACCGTGTCTTCTGGCCCATTCTGGTCGTTTCTCGATCAATGCATGGTTCAAGTTTATCATTTGTTGTCGGTAGCTATCAGTATTATCGGTTTCATCAGGTTTTAGGAGCTCGTGGTACAGAACACCTTTCTGGTCCCACCAAACACACAGCATTGTCTTCTTACCGAATCGATCTGGTTTTACAGTCGATGTTGATGGTTGTCCCAGATTATCCCATGATTTTTTCCGTTTAGGATTCTTAGAATAAATCCATTTCAATTCATGTGGCACCCATTTTCCACACTTTTGGATCTTTCCCATATCTTTTAAACAGTCAGAAATAGTTTGTTGTGCAACATTTAACATTGCGGACATTTGCTTTTGACTCAAAGTGTCATCTCCATCCAATATCGTTTTCAAATCGGCGTCTTCAAACTTTTTTGGTGGTCTTCCACGTTCTTCATTTCTCACATCAAAATCACTATTTCTGAACCGTTGAAACCATCTTTTGCATGTTGCTTCTGATAGAGCATGATCACCATATACCTCGACAAGCATTCGATGCGACTCTGCAGCACTTTTCTTCAAATGAAAACAAAAAATTAATGCTTTCCGCAAATAATCACTTTCTGGTACAAAATTCGCCATTTTTAACACGATGATAAAATATGATGTTGTCTGTTCAATGACTTGATGTATACTAAATATTTCTTACAGATGTCATAGCAAACAAACAAAAACAAAATAAGGGCTCGTTCACAACAAATGTCGAGACATTTGTATCTTGACGCTCACTTCATACCGGTATGTAAATAATGAATAAATAAATAAAAAAAATATATATAAAAACGCAGATACATTTATCTATGTATAAATAATAATAATAATAACTGTTGGCGCGACAGTCCACGGGGGGAGCAGTTTTTTGCCAGCTCCGTACAGCGAAGTGTGAGAAGCTTTCTTAGACAATTTTTACTCTTTAAGTGTTGTAAGCAGCTCGAAAGAGGTGGTGCCATGAAAAATTAGAAAAATTGAATCGAACACAGACTTTTTGGCGTATGACCTTTGCACACTAACCACTACGCCGCAATATATATTTATAATATATGTATAAATAAAATATAAATTAATTAATTAATATATATCAAATATCTCCCTTCCGCGTTTTTGCTTCTCATTCAATGCTTCATGGAAAGAGTTACAGCGATCGGATTTAGTTCAAATATGAGCCGTTTGGTTCAATAATCTGTTTCCATCTAGACGGCAATTTCATAATACCCCCTCGTAGAAGCCCCCTTCTTATCAGCGAAGAACTCAGACAGCCACTTTTCACAAGCCTCTTTTGAGTTTAACTTCACACCACCAAGGTCATTCGTCATGGACGGGAATAGGTGGTAATTATTTGGCGCTATGTCCGGGCTATATGGTGGAAGCGATAAAACCTCCCATCCGAGCTCCCGTAGCTTCTGACGAGTCATCAACGAAGTTTGTGGTCTGGCGTTGTCCTAATGGAACACTTCACCCTCCCTGTTGGCCAATTCTAGACACTTCTAGTTGATCCCCAGCTTCAAGCGGTCCAATTGTTCGCAGGAGATGATAGAATTAAGCGTTCATCCAGGCCATATGGGAGCAGCATATAGTGGATGATTCCCTTCTAATCCCACCAAACACACAGCAATACCTTCATGGCCGTCAATCCCGGCATGGCCATTCAACCACGACCGTTTTCGCTTGATATTGTCGTATGTGATCCATTCTTCGTCGCCAGTCACCATCCGCTTCAAATATGGGTCGAGTTCGTTCCGTTTCAGCAGCACAGCATATCGCAGCCGTTGATACGGTCCAGAAGGTTTTTTCGCGTCAAGCTCCCAAACATTAAGCTTTTTTTTGTATTCAGCCTTCTGCAGATGGTTTAAAATGGATTGGTGACTTTCTCCCATCTTCTGGGCGATGTCACGAGATGCCACATGCCGGTCTAACTCGATGATTTCCATGATTCGATCAGTATTCTTCGTCACAGGTCTTCCGCCGGCTGGCTTATCCATGGTGTCATTTTCACCGGCTCTCTATCTCGTTACAAGCTAAGTCAAGCCAAGCGAGAACAACACGATATTGGCTCATTTTTTCCATAATTTGTGCCATGAATACTTATACGCAACAGAACACGATTACGTGGATTGGTTGTCGGGATATAAACATTTATCTGACTTAAAATGAAAGAACAATCAATTCGAAAGGTAATATTGTCCCGAATGAACATTAATAAGAGTTATTGACGACGAAGATAAAGGGGAATAACGTTATATAACATCCTCTCGTTCTATATGATGGCATTTCTATATAGTATTCCAACGGAGACTGTGGAAGATGTATCTTGTTATGTTGCGCTGAATACTTTCTAACCTTGCTGCAGCATTGTTATAAAATGGATTTCAAATTATGCAACAATAATCTAGAGATGATCTGACCAATAAAAAATAGAGACATTTTAAAATGAAAGAAAGAATGAAAAATGCTTGAAAACAAGCATCAAATTCGCTTTCGTCGTAACATAATCAATATGGATATAGTTAGTTAGTTAGTTAGTTAGTTGACTTTTATTTTCAATTAATGTTTTACAATGTAAAGTTTAACCTAAGTCATTTATGGTTTGGCCTATGGCCGTCTACCAGGTTGACAAAATACATACAAAAGTTTTAGATTAAAAATCTCCATCTATGATACGTTTTCTATAACAAAGTGCTGCTACTGAATAATCGTATAAGGCCTTCCATCCCTTTTCTCCATTTAAGATGCACGTTACTTCATATTCGTCTAAAACAAGTTTTTCGAAAATTGCTAGTCGAAATTCTTTTAGAATCGGACACACACCAATAAAATGTAAGATGTCTTCTCTCTTCCTCATGTTGCATAGGTTACAAAGAATTGGTAAATCTGGTCTGTGGGGGATAAAGTTTAACTGAACGAGTTCTCCTCTCAGTTTAAAAATTGTGCTTATTTTTTCGATTGAGTGACTGTCAAGGAAGTATGTTTTTTCATTTAAAAAATGGTTTAGTTTGCTGTAGTAGTTCCTAAACAGTGAAGACTCAGCTTCTTCGACATATTTGTCATATGTGTGTCTACCAAAATTCTCCAAAACAGAGTTAAATTTTTTTCTTAAAAGATGAGGAGGCTCGTCCGCCTCAATAGACAGATTTAGACCGCATTCAGAAGCTGTTTTTTTCCATTCCTCGCAAATGTATCCGTTTATTCTAATTATACTTCTTAAAACTACGTTTGGTAATCTGCATTCGCTCATCTGTAGTATTTTTAAAACATAGTTGAAGTGCATTTTGATGGTATACAAGAGCAACGGAGGAGTTCCTGTTTCAATATGTAGCATATAGTTGGGGGTATTTTTTGATAACCGAAAGATCTTCTTCAAAAAGTAGCGAAGGAATTTTTCCACACCATCATAGCCTTTGTAACCCCATACCTGAGCTCCGTAGAGCATTATTGAAGCTGCAGTTGAGTGGAATAAAGTTTGCTTTGCACTTTTCGATACGTATTTATTTTTGAAGCAACGTTCCCAAATCGAACAGATAGCTCTTTTAGTAACAGCTAGTTTTTCCTCAAAGTGTGGTTTCAAATTTAAAGAGGACGATATTAGGATACCTAGGTATTTGTATCTGGATACTACCTCAATCTCTTCCCCGTCCAACTTCCACTTTTCCAGAGATGAGACGCGTCCCCCTGCGTTTCTGAATATCATCATTTTCGATTTACCAAGGTTTATAGTCAGATTCCAATTTTTACAGAAATCGTTAATCCTGTCTATCATTAATTGCATACCTTGGATAGTGTCACACAGAAAGACGATATCATCAGCATACATCAACGCTGGAATGGATACATCGTTGAATCTTATTCCGCCTTTGACATCATCTGTTATATCATTGATGTATAGAATAAAGAGTAGTGCACTTAGAGTACAGCCTTGTTTAACCCCCATTGAAGTTTCAAACTCGTCGGAAATTAAGTCTCCATCCCATACATGTGCAGTATTGTTCTCATACAAGGCTCTCAGAATTCTTATAACTTTGCTTGATACGCCGATTTTCGAAAGCTTGAAAAAGAGTGCTTCACGTGGTATTGAATCAAACGCTGCTTGAAAATCAACGAAAAAGGCGTACAACTTTTTTTTCTTTCTCTTATATGTTTCGGCAATGTTTGTTAAGCAGAATATCTGGTCGATTGTAGAATAACTTTTTCTAAATCCAGCTTGAAATTCTTTAAGGATGTTATGTTCTTGAACCCAATCATGCAATCTTTTGTAAATTAATGAGGCAAACAGCTTGGCAGAGGTGTTTAAAAATGTGATTCCTCTGTAGTTCTTCGGGTCCCTGTAATCACCTTTTTTGTGTAGAGGAAAAATTATTGCTTTTCTGAATATATCGGGGATATTAGCAGAGTCAAATATTCGGTTAAATTCGATTGTGAGAAAATTCATAAATTCATAAGTGCAATTTTTATAGAACTCAAACGGGATGCGATCAATACCAGGTGCTTTACTTGTTTTTGAGTTGCTTATTACTTCTTTGATTTCTTCTAGGGTAAATGCAGAATCTAACTTTTCGTCTAAGAGCATAGGGGCTGCATATTGAAATAGCGGAGAGGTTAATGGAGCATTAAGAAGTTTATTAAAATAATTCCTGAGTTGCGTGGCTTTAAAAGTTACAGAGATGTTAAACGTGTAACCATTAAGGTATTTGACAGCTTTCCAGAACTGAGCAGGAGATTTAGAGGTGTTTATGAGGGCAATGTTTTGTTGCTCAAAGGCTACTTTTTTTAAGTAACAAATGCGCTTATATTCCATGTTGGCATCTTGATAGAGAGTTTTAAAAATATTGGAGTTGTTCGATCTAAGAAGTTTGAGGAATTTAAATGACTTGTTTCTTGCTTTCGCGCAATCAGAATCATACCATTTTTGCTTATATATTGTATGTGTTTTTAAATCTTTCTGTTGCGGTATAGATTTCTTTATTATTTCCGTTAGAGTTTCTATATTTGGTGTATAACGCAGTGTGCAAAGTTCCATAAGCTTCGAGTTCATGTTTCGCTGATACGAATATGGATATATAGGAATCAATAGGAATCAAGGACTAAGCCCAGATTTTTAATTCGCGGTACTTTTTTCAAATGAATACAGTTCAGTTTATATTGAAATATATTCAAAGTTGCTCATCAAAGCTTGCTCATCAACTACTCGTATTGTGCGCGCTACTGTTCTCTCACGAGTAGAAGGGACCTACAGTTTTTTGCCGACTCCGAACGGCGAAATTTGAGAAGCTTTGTTAGACAGCTTTGTTGAGTGTTGTCAGCATCTCGAAAGAGGTGGTGCCGTGAAAAATTCGAAAAATTGGTGTTGAGCTGGGAATCGAACCTCGACCCTTCGGCGTGTGAGCGTCGCACACTACCCACTACGCCACGGCGACCACGAAGCTCCCAGTTCTATAACAGGAAAAAAGAACGGACTTAGATACGTTCAAGTGCAGTAAGTTTGAATGGCACCAACGTTGAGTGAGATCATCCTGAAGTTGTAAGCAGTCCGTTACTGATTGAATCTTTTTCTAAATCTTAAGATCATCTGCTTAGAGCAGGCAGCTAGAAAATTTAAAAAAAGGGGGAACATCATTAATAAAAAGGAGAAACAACAACGGGCCTAAGTGGCTACCTTGGGGACAATTGAGGTTACAGATATACTGTCAGATATGAAACTATTGATTTTCACTCGTTATATTCGATTGGTTAAATATGATTCAATCCATTTTAAAAGTTTAGAATGAAACTCAAAATAAGTATATTTTTGGAGCATTATCTTATGATTGACTCTATCAAAGGCTTCAGAAAAGTGTGCAAAACTAATGTCTGTTGGATAATCATTCTCCAAGTAAGGGTTCGAACAATTGACTATTATTGAAAGGTTTGTAATGGGGGATCTACCGGAAACAAAACCATGTTGAAAGGGTGATATATGTCTGTGCGTAAGGAAATATAGTTTGTCATATACTATTTTTTCAAAGATTTTGGTTATAAGTGAAAGTTTGCTTATAGATCTATAAATTTTTATATAAAGCTTAGTGCCAGATGATTAATTAATAAAAAAAAATATCTTCTTCTTGTTGTTGTGGCGCTACAGTCCGGGGTGAACCTGGGCCTCAACCAACATGCCTCTCCAGCCAGCACGATCTTTCGCCAGCTGTCTCCAGCTGCGCACTTCAATTTGGTTGAGGTCCTTCTCCACTTGTGTGCGCCACTTTAGTCTAGAGGTCCTCTTCTGTTGCGTTGTCCTAATGGCACGGATTCAAAGACTTTTAAAAAATATATAAATAAATAAACAAATAAGTAGATAAATAAAATAATAAATAAACAAATAAGTAATTAAAATCATTTATTCAATATATTCGCAGTACGTTTAAGCAGATTTATCTGTTATTTCTCATTGATGAGAGTATTTTTAGAACCACATTTACTGATAAATTTTTCTTTCAGTTTTTCATACTGAAGGAAACCTGCACGCTCACGCAATACTATCGTTGAATAGTCCCATGGAAGGCGTAACATCATTTTCACAATTTTATTCTGAGCGATTTGCAGCTTTTTAATATGTGTCTTTGCACAGTTTCCCCAGACTGGTAAGGCGTATGTCATTATAACTTGGAAAACGACTTTGAAGATTATAATTTTGTTGTGAGTACTCAGTAGTGATTTTCTATTTATTATCGGATATAACATTCTCATTGCAAGATTGACTTTATTTTGTGTATTCATTATATGATCGGCAAAGGTTAATCTTTTATCCAAGTAAACACCTAAATATTTTACTGCGCTGACTCAAGGAATCTCAATGTTATTAATTTTTAGTTTGCTGATAGGTAAAAGACAACAAAAGACAAGCTTTGCATTTTTCAGCGTTTAATTTTACTTTCCAATGCTTATAGTATTCGAATATACAGTACCTCACAAAATTGAGAATACTCTCACAGCTTAAACATATTTTTATCTTTTTCACCTTACAAAGAGTAGTTAATTAATAAAACTTAAATGCATTTCAAATTAATATATTTCATTTGCTAAAAACCATAAACAAAAATATGAAAATTAAAACAAAAATAAAAAAGGCACTTCATTTTAACACACAAAATTGAGCATACACTTAAAGTAAATTCGAATTACGACAAAAACACAAAACAAAAACAGTTACAAGTAAAATTTGAGTAACTCGTGGCACCACCTTCAGCATCTATGACAGCTTGTACCCGGCGTGGCATGGATTTTACCAGTTTTTCAGGAAAAGATGGCTGAATCCCTTCCCAAGCTGCCTGAATTTTAGCTTTTAGCTAATGCTTATTGCAGCAGGTACTTTCTTTAACCCGCACTTTTATTTCGTGCCATAGATATTCAATGTACGTTTTAGACAGTTCTGCAAATTTTCGTTAAATATGGATCTTATTTTGTGGGATGAATGTATGACCATATACATTGCCATCTAACAGTTCGGAATAGTTGGGAAATCAAGCGGCTCCCAAACATTAAGCTTTTTTAGTACCCAGCCTTCTGCAGGTTGTTTAAGATGGTTTGGTGACTAACTCCCACCTCCTGGGCGATGTCACGAGATGCCACATGCCGGTCTAACTCGATGATTTCCATGATTCGATCAGTATTCTTCGTCACAGGTCTTCCTCCAGCTGGCTTATACATGGTGTCGTTTTCACCGGCTCTGAATCGTCAAAACCATTCCTACGCGGTTCGAAGTGGTAGAGTACCATCCCCCCAAATCACCATTAATAAATGGATGGTTTTGCAATTTTTCGTCAAATATGGATCTTATTTTGTGGGATGAATATAGTGCAGTATGCACTATGTATACATTGCCATCTTACAGTTTGGAATAGTTGGGAAATCTGCCATTAATATGTTAAGCAAGATTGGAGATAGGATTGATCCTTGGGGCACACCGGCTGGAATATTTCTCGCCAAGAAACGTGAATTTGCTATAGATACAAAAATTAACGACTACATGAAAACTTTTTATAATTTTGAAAAAGTAAGAGGGGCATTTAATATATTCTCCGTATCGATATGAAGGGAAATGCGAATTCAATTTAAATTGTTTTCCGTATAATCTCCCCTAACGTCATGCAATGCATTTGCTAGATCTTGAGATACGTTTTTTTAAACCCTCAAAAAAGTAAATTTCCTCTTTCTCTACAAAATACCCATTTATTGCCAACTTGAGTTCTTCATCATAGGAAAATCTTTTTCCACGAAGGCATTTTTTCAAATACGGAGACAGGAATAAGCACTAGGGGCAAGGTCTGGGCTATAGGATGAGTGTTGTATTTCTTCGAAATTATAATCTCGCCCAGCAGTCTTGGAAACTCACGGCGTGTGAACAGGAGCGTTGTCATGAAGAAATACCACACCCGCTGCGTGTTTACCCCGTCTTTTCTTTTTAATTTCCTCCCGCAAGTTATGTAAAGTGAAGCGTAGGATGTGGCGTTGATGGTTTCACCTATTTTTTTGTACTCAATGAGCAGGATTCCCTTTGAGTCCCAAAAAACTGTGGCCATGAGCTTCCCGGCAGACTTGAACTTCTTCGGAGGATCTGTTCCTTTTTTACGCCACTGCATGTACTCTTGTTTGCTTTCAAAGTCATAGTGATGAACCCATGTTTCGTTCCCAGTAACAATTCGATCCATAATACCTTCCGCGTTCTCACTACACATCTCCACAAGCTCTCTACAGCATGCGATTCTCACTTTTTTCTGGGCAGCTCTGCGTATTCGTGGCACCCTGCATTGACCTTTGAAACGTTAAGATGGTCATGAAGAATGGTGTTCGTGGCACCCGCCTTGTACTGACCTTTGAAAGTATAAGATGGTCATAAAGAATGGTGTGAATGGTACCAGTTGAAAGCTTGGTGATCTCTGCCATCATTTTCACCTTTATTCGGGAATCCTCAAGAACAGGTTTCTCGACTTCTTTGATGCTTTTTCCTGTACAAGCAGTAGCCGGTACGCCAAACGGGGGTCGTCCTCAACGCTTTCTCTGTCTCTCTTGATCTCACTTGACCACTTTTGCACAGTTGATAATGAAGGTGCGGAGCCCTGGTAAACAGCCCCCATCTCTTCATGAATAGTTTTTTGACATTTTCCTTGCTCAGTGAGAAATTTAATTTCAGCGTAATGCTCAATTTTCACCATCATGGTCTCAGTTGCCATTATGATTCTGTTTAGCTAGAGAATCAATAATCACATTTATATGAAATGTTACATGAATGCACTAAGTTAATAGTTTCTTGATAAATAAGTCAATTTATATATGTAACCATAGCTTCACCCCGATACCGAGAATGTATCGACCGCCCCTCGCACATTGGACACTGAAATTCAACAAGTTTGTTGACCATTATGCCAGATGTAATCAAAAGCCTTTTCAATATTTTAAGGCACTAGTCCGGTTGACTTTTGGTCATTAAAGTTAAGTATCTTCTTGAGAGATAAGTGGGTTTGCATTGAATGACAAAGGTGCCTCATGAAGTTTTGATATCCTTCTATTTACTCTTGCTTCTTAATCAGGTGCTGAAATGTTTGCTGTTGCTAGGTGGTTTTTGAAAGATTTATGAGCGATGAACTCAGATTTTTAATTATTTTGGAAAATATTTGTCCTGAAGATTGCAGATTTACGAGTACGATTTACGAGCTTCTTAGCAATATTCCAAAAAGGCTTGGATCCAGGGAATAGTTGAGTTAGTTTTTCGTTCCAATTTGAATTCCTAAATTTGGTTGGCTGAGGACTTCTCCACTTGTGTGCGCCACTTTAGTCTAGGTCGTCCTCAGTTGCGTTGTCCCAATGGCACGGATCCGGGCCGGAGCCCTCTTAAGCGTTGTATCCGTAGACGCTTTACCAGGTGCATGTCGCTGTACAACCCATAGAGTTTGTCATTAAATCTTCTCCTTCAAATGACATCAACGCACACAGGACCAAAAATCGCACGCAAAATTTTTCTATCGAAAAGACTAAGGGCTTCCTCTCTTTCTTCCGAGGTCTTTATTATTCAATTTCCTCTTGAGCTTTCTTTGGGCTCAAGCGATTGGCAGGAGTGATTCTGCGTTTGATTACGGTACTGATGTTGTTATCTCTATTTACCGCGGAGCCGAGGTAGACGAAGTCGTCAACTACCTCAAAGCTTCTACTGCCTAGTGTGACGCTCTGTGGCAGCAACGTTCACTTTTAATTAAAATGGAATTTTTTAAAAACAAAAAAAAAATCAAAGTCCTGAAGTTTAAAGCTCAGAAGTTCAAAATCCCTTAATACTTAAAATTGCGGAGCTCTGTCCAAGACGTCAATATTATTTGTCCTTCCTTAATGACAGCATGTACTTCGTTTTTCACTCATTAACCGCCAGACCCATTTTATCCGCTTCCGCTTCAATGCCAGCAAACGCCTCATTGACGGCTCGCTGTGTTGGACTGACTTGTGCAAGATCGTGATTCTGGTGTTGACTTTTGGGTTACGCACGATCTTCTCAAGAAGGAGTTCAAGAAGTCACGATCTTGCACAAGACAGTGTGTCGCCTTGTCTTACACCTTTTTTGACATTGAAGGACTCGGTGAGTTCGTTACCGACCTTGATGGAGCAGCGAGAGTTCTCCATCGTCGTCCTACACAATTTGACGACTTTGGTAGGAATGCCAAAATTAGACATGGCACTGTATAGCTCGTCTCTATGCACACTGTCATATGCAGCCTTGAAATCGACGAATAGGTGGTGAGTGTCAATTTGCATTACTTGGGTCTTTTCCAGGATCTGCAATAATGTGAATTTCTGGTCTATAGTGGACTTCCCTGGTCTGAAACCACACTAGTAGGGACCTATCAGGTCATGGACAAACGGTTTTAGACGCTCACACAATACGGCAGAGAGGATCTTGTATGCGATGTTCAGGAGACTAATCCCTCGGCAGTTGGCGCAGTCAAAGGGGTCTCCTTTTTTGTGAACCAGGCAAACGACGCTGAGATTCCACTCATCGGGCATGCTTTCCTCCGACCATATCTTACAGATGAGCTGGTGCATGCGCCCAACCAGGTCATCTCCAGCTGCTTTAAATAGTTCTGCGGACAGTCCGTCCGCTCCAGCAGCTTTGTTCGACTTTAGCTTGGATATTGCTATCTTCACCTCGTCTAAGTCGGGGGGACGGAATGCTTGTCTATCATCGTCCAAATTGAGTGGAACATTCTGCCTAACAGCGGGATTTGGGTCGTCATCGCCGTTTAGGAGTCGGCAGAAATGATCCTTTCAGATTCTCAGCACAGACTGCGACTCTACTACGAGTCGTTCATTTTGGTCCCGGCAGGCCTTGGTCCGAACCTTGTATCCTCCGGGTAGATGTTTTACCTTTCGGTAAAACTTTCAGACTTCATTCCTGCCAAAGCACCTTTCCATTTCCTTGACCGCGCGCTTCTCATGCTCCTTCTTCTTCCTTCTGAGAATCCGGTGCTCTTCCCTTCTTCTCTGTTCGTAGACTTCAGGAACAGCCCGCGTTGTTCGATGCAACGTCGCCTTATAGGCGTATTGTTTAGCTGCGTGCGCTTGCCTGCATTCGTCGTCAAACCATGGGTTCCTTCTGGGTGGTGACAGCACATCAGTGGCAGCTTCTTTGATGACTTCTTGACAACGTTTCTATTCTTCTTCTATGCTTAGTGCAGAAAGCGTCGAACTCTGAGCGAGTTTCAAAGAGACTCGGTCAGCAAAGTTGCCAGCAATCTGCTGCGATTGTAGCTTTTCGACGTTTTGGCCTTTCTCGACTCCATTGCTCTCTCGATATCCGACTTCTTACCTTGGCTACAACGAGGTGATGATCCGAGTCGATGTTTGCACCGCGGAAGGTTCGGACATCGAGAATACGGGACGAGTGTCTGACGTCGATCACAACGTGATCAATCTGGTTGACGGTGGATTGATCAGAAGATCGCCAGGTCCCTTTGTGAATGTTCAGGTGTGGGAACCGCGTGCTAGTTACAAAGAGGTTCCGCCCCGAGGCAAAGTCCAACAGCCTGAGTTTATTACCGGATGTGTTGTCGTGCAGGCTGTGTTTACCGATGACTCCAGCAAAGATGTCCTCCTTTCCCAGCTGAGCGTTGAAATCTCCTAGAACGATCTCCGTGTCGTATCTGGGGCATCGATCGTATGTTCTTTCTAGGAGATCATAGAAGTCATCCTTGATGTTGTCATCCTTCTCCTCTGTCGGGGCGTGAGCGCATATAAGCCCGATGTTCCCCAACTCAGTCTAAATTCGGATTGCCATGAGGCGTTCGCTAAGGGATACGTAGTTTAAGACTTTTTGCCTTAGTCTGCCTCGAACAAAAAATTCTCTCTCCGTAGCAATCGCTGTAGTACACGTCGCAGTTTTCATCGTTTTTTTGACGGGCTAATCCCTTTGCACTTCCTGGATGGCGGTAATGTCTGCCTTGTAGCAGTTAAGGGTCTCCGCAAGTTGTTCGGCTGTTAAGGGACCTCACATCCCACGTGCAAAACCGATAATCGTTGACCCTAAAACGTTTGAATGGGTCGTAAACAGTTGATCCGTCCTTATCCGAGGCATATCGGTTTTTCTGAACTAAACTTTTTTTACGTGGTGAGGAAGTTACCCTCACGCACAACCCACAGACTGCTAGGCCAGGCCGATTATTTAACCCTTGTGAAAGGGATTCGCTGCATACATTGGTTCACCACACAGGGGCGCTGCGACCTGTGCGCTAACGAGAATAGTGTTGGCAGCTCGCCTTGCTGAGCGCAATCAGCAACGTTAGCTCACGTGAACAGGCGAACCTTAGTGGTGTGCACTGTTAAAATATCGCACCATATGATGGGTTGATTCTACTCTCCAATAATGTTTCCTATGAATGTCTACAAGAGCAAGGTTCTTACTTCAATAAACTCTCTATTACTTCACCTCGAGTGTCGCGTCAGTGTCACGCGGCATGTGAGGTAAGCCGAATAGATTGTCCGGTATACCATATTTTGTTTTTCCTTGACTCATTTGAAGTATTTGTCTTTCAACTAAAATGTGTATTTGTAAGCTTTCTTGTGAAGCCCTTGAATTTCCCGCGCTTACATGCACGCTACCATCAACTCGATCCTTCTTTCTCTTGATCCGTACTGTATCCGCCTGGAGTTGAATGCATCAGTAGTCACCACGCATTGCACCTATTGCCGCATTTGCTAGAGCACTCAGATTTGAGTACCGTCTGGCAATAGCAATCAAAAATCTATCGAGGCAAGCTTATCACTGCATCCATTTAAAGTGCCTACCGCATGGCAAAACACACGAGGGGTGTGTTCCGATGATTTACAACGGCGCACATTGTCGCTGTAGTCGGTGCCGTATCGCAGCAGAATGACACTGCGTTTTAGTATCTTACTTACAATTCACGGAAATAGATAATGCGATTGATTGCAAGTATAAAAGCTTGGGAGCACGTCGCTGCTGGTTGCAGTTAAACTTTCATTCCGATCCGTATCAAACAAACGTGAATATCGCGGAGATGATACTTTCGACCACGGGATTGTACATCATCGTCACCTTGGTTACCGTAATCTTGCTCTATTGCAAGCAGCATTTTTCTTACTGGAAGCGTCGCGGCATACCGCACATCGAGCCCCATCCAATCGAGGGAAATTTGAGGGGATTCAAGAAGAACCGGTCGTTGCGCGTCATTTTCAAGGACTACTACGATCAGTTCAAGGGAACAGGCCCATTTGCTGGATTCTTCTTCTTTCAACGACCGACTGTGTTCGTTCTGGACCTGGATCTGGCCAGAAATATTCTCGTGAAGGATTTCCACAACTTTACCGACCGGGGATTCTTCTACAATGAGAAAGATGATCCTCTGTCAGCGCATATCTTCACCCTCGACGGAGCGAAGTGGAAGGACATGCGCATCAAGCTCACTCCGTCATTCACATCCGGCAAAATGAAGTTCATGTTCTCCACTGTTCTGTCAGTAGGCGAGCACTTTACCAATATACTAGAAGAAATGACTTTCAGTGATCCGATCATTGACATGAAGGACATGTTGGCACGTCTCATAGTGGACGTTATCGGAACGGTGGCCTTTGGGATAGAATGCAACAGCTTACAGAATCCCGACTGCAAGTTCAAGACCATTGGAGGAAAGGCGCTTACCATTACGCGGCATAACAAGATAGTGGACGGCCTGATATTAAGTTTCCCGAAGCTGGCCAGGCAGCTGCGAATGCGTCAGATTCATGAGGAAATACACCAGTTTTTCATGGGCATGGTCCGGGACACTGTGGACTACCGGGAAAAGAACTCGATACAGCGGAATGATTTCATGAATCTAATGATTGAGGCGAAGAACGTGAAGGGCGACTTGACACTAAACGAGGTGGCAGCGCAGGCGTTTGCTTTTTTCCTGGCTGGCTTCGACTCTACTTCGTCCACACTGGCGTTTGCCGTGTACGAACTGGCGATAAATCAGGACGTCCAGGATAAGCTGAGGGCTGAGATAAATGAGCACCTTGAGAAGAACAACGGGCAGTTCAAGTACGAGTCCATGGCGGAGATGCATTACATGGAAAAAGTGCAGAAAGGTATGTAGCTTGCTGATGACGAATTGGAATTGTAGTCAATCTCCCACAGAGGTCCTGCGAAAATATCCATTCGCAACAATGGTAATGCGTAAATCTCTGAAGGACTACCAGACTTCCGATGCGAAATACACGATCCCCGGGAATACAATGATCTTCATACCCGTCGATGCTATCCAACGGGATCCGAGCATTTATCCCGATCCAGAGCGATTTGATCCGGAACGATTTTGCCCAGAGGAGATTCAAAAGCGTCACCCCATGGCGTGGATTCCGTTCTCCGACGGACCAAGGAACTGCATCGGCTTGCGATTTGCTAAGATGCAGATGTGTGTTGCGTTGTCGTTGCTGTTGAGGCGATTTAAGCTGTACGCCTGTGGGAAGACGCCAAAGGAATTGGAATTCGATACCAACAAGATGCTGCTCTCAACGGAGGGGGAAATGTTCTTGAGACTGGAAAGACTTCAATGAAATAATGAAGTCGAAGGAGGTCAATTTAATTTTGAATTCTCATTCCATAAATTTTTGCACCACTGTATTTTCACACTATGTCAGCGGCTTTTGTATGAACGAGTGGTTTCTTCTTCCTCTTCTTGTGGTGCTACAGTCCACCATGGACCTGGGTTTCAACCAACATGCGTCTCCAGCCAGCACGATCTTTCGCTAGCTGCCTCCAGTTGCGCACTCCAAGTTGGTTGAGGTCCTTCTCCACTTGTGTGCGTCATCTTAGCCTAGGTCGTCCTCTGTTGCGTTTTCCCAATGGTTCAGAATTGAAGACTTTTCGGGCCGGAGCTGTGCTGTCCGTTCGCTCTATACGGCCTAGCCATCTGAAGCCAGGCGCATGTCGCTGTACAGTCCTTGGAGTGCATCAAAATATCTTTTCTTCCAGTTGGCATCAACGCAAACAGGACCAAAAATCGCACGCAAAACTTTTTTCTCGAAAAGACTAAGGGTTTCCTCATCCGCCGTTGGTAACGTTCAGATTTCCGCAACATAAAGTAAGACTGGGATGATCAACCTGTTATATAAAGCGAGCTTAGTTCTTCGAGAGAGGGCTTTTTTACTTAATTGCCTCTTGGGCCCAAGAAACAGAGTGGCAAGAATGATTCTGCATTTGGTTTTTATACAAATGTTGTTGGCCATACATACCGCGCAGCCGAGGTAGACGAAGTCCTCAACTACCTGAAAGTTTCTGCTGCCTAGTGTAAAGCTCTGTGGTAACAATGTTTAGTTTGAAATAAAATCGAATGTTCTTAAATCAAAAAAAAAAAAAAGAAAAATGTAAAGTCCCGCGGTTGAAAACTCTGAAATTGAGAATCCCTAAATACTTACAACTCTGCAACTCTGTCCGATACGTCGATGTTGTTCTTGATGACAGCATGTACTTTGTTTTGCCCTCAGTTAGCGCCAGACCCATTTTAGCCGCTTCCGCTTCAATGCCAGGAAAAGCCTCATTGCCGGATCACTGTGTTCGTCCAATCACGGCAATGTAATCAGCATATGGTAAGCTACCAATTGAGCTGACTTCTGGAAGATCGTGCCTCTGGTGTTGACTTGTGAGTTACGCGCGATCTTCTCAAGAATGATGTTAAAGAAGTCACACGACAGTGCGTCGCCTTGTCTAAAGCCATTTTTTACATTGAAGGTCTCGGTTGACGGAGCAGCGAGAGTCCTCCATCTTCGTCCTACATCATCTAACGAAATGCCAAAACTAGACATAACACTGTATAGCTCGTCTCTATGCACACTGTCATATGCGGCCTTGAAATCAACGAATAGATGATGACTGTCGATTTGCACTTCTTGGGTCTGAGTGTTCTATTGTGGGCTTCCCTGGTCTGAACCCACACTGATAGGGACCAATCAGGTTTTTTTTGGGCCGTTATCGCCGTTAAGGAGTCTGCAGAAATGGTCCATCTAGATTCTCAGCACAGACCTCGACCTTACCACTAGTTGTCCATTTTGATCCCGGCAGGCTTCGGTCCGAACCTTGTACCCTGTTTTACCTTTCAGTTGAACTTTCGGACTTAATCTCTGCCATAACACTTTTCCATTTCCACGACAGCGCCCCTCTCATGCTCCCTCTTTCCTTCTGAGAAGCCGGTGCTTTTCACTTCTTGTCTGTTCGTAGAGGCTAAGAATAGCCCTCGTTGTTCGATGCAGCGTTGCTTGATAGGCGCCTTGTTTGGCTGCATTCGCTTGCCTGCACTCATCGTTAAACCATGGGTTCCTTCTGCGTGTTTACGTGAAATTTAGCACACCAGTGGCAGCTTCTTTGATGGCTTCTTGACAACGTTTCTAGTCTTTATCTATGATTGGTGCAGGTAGCATCAAACTCTGAGCGAGTTTTAGGGAGACTCGGTCGGCAAAGTTTCCAGAGTAGCTTTCCGATGTCAAAGCGTATTGGTCTGTCTCCCCTCCGCTGTTCTTTTGATATCCGGGTTTTTACCTTGCCTACAACAAGGTGATGATCCGAGTCGATGTTGCGCTTCGGAAGGTTCGGATATCGAGAATACTGGTGGAGTGTCTGTGGTTGATCGCATCGTAATCAACCTGATTGACAGTGCATTGATCAAGAGATCCCTTTATGAATGTTCAGGTGTGGGAACCGCGTGCTAGCCACAAAGAGTTTCTGCCCCGACGCGAAATTCAACAGCCTGAGCTCGTTGCCGGATGTGTTGTCGTGCAGCCTGTGTTTTCTGATGACTCCAGCAAAGATGACCTCCTTTCCCAACTGAGCGTTGAAGTCTCCTAGAAAGATCTTGATGTCTAGGAGATCATGGAAGTTATCCTTGGTGTTGTCATCCTTCTCCTCTGTTGGGGCGTGAGTGCATATTAGCCTGATGTTCCCGAATTCAGCCTAGATGCGGATTGTCATGAGGCGTTCGCTAAGGGTTGACGTAGCTTAAGACTTTTTGCCTAAGTCTGCCTCGAACAACAAATCCGCATACGAATAAGCGCAGCCTTCTCTCTCCGTAGCAATCACTGTAGTACACGTCGCAGTTTTCATCGTGTTTTTTAATGGGCTAATCCCATTGCACTTCCTCTATGGCGGTAATGTCTGCCTTGTAGCAGTTAAGGGCCTCCTCAAGTTCTTCGGCTGCACGTGGCCTGTTAAGGGACCTCACATTTCACGTGCAAAACCGAAAATCGTTGTCCCTAAAACGTTTCCATGGGTCGTAAACAGTTGATCCGTCCTTATCCGAGGCATATCGGGTTTTCTGAACTAACGGTTTTTTACGTGGTGAGGAAGTTACCTTCACGCACAGCCCACAGACTGGTGGGCCAGGCCCATTATTTAAACCCTCGGGCAGGGGGGCTCGCTGCATACATTAGTTCACCATACAACGGGTGTTGTGATGGCTATACAGGGGGCGTAGCGTGGTGGCTGTATGTCAACTTGACCTGTGCACTAACGAGGATAGCCTTGGCAGCTCGCTATGTTGAGCGCAATCAATGACGTTACCTCGCGTGCACATGTCCATGCCCCAGCTTAATTCTGACAATTATTTTTGTGAAAGTCTTTTGTTCATTCGTAACAACAGATGCGTGCACAACGCTAGTATTGATGAGGACGTTAGGCCATGGTGCCTCTGGGTACTGTTGCGCCACCCAATTATTTTTATTTAAATAGTCAACCGTCAGTCAAAAGTTTGTTTGGAGTGAGGGGATTATTTCATGTATGTCCAAGAAGGGAGTTGTAAAATCGCTGGGTTGGTTGGTAGTGTTGAAGAGAAACACTTGGAACGAAGACATATGGAGTTGAATCATCATTATCCTGAAGCCCATTTCAACTGTGAATAGACGTTTGGCCTTATAAGATTTTCAAAATCAGTGTTAGAAGGGGTTGGCCTTCATTTCAATTTTAATTAATTTCAACGAGCCTACGCTTCTTATCATTAATTTCCCCTTTCACTGTGCACGTCAACACTGAAGCAGAAGTCATCTTTTATGTATTCTTCACCCGTGGGCTGTCGACAAAATTGCGCGAAATTCAATAAATGTCTGAAAGCTTGAATTCCCTTTAAGCAGTCTATTAGAAAGTAACTCTGCAAGACGCTGTTATGCCTCTGCCGTACAAGTAACTTCACGAATAAAATTCATGGGCGTGGGGGCGTCTTACAGGCATCACCTCACGTGTGAGTACACAGCACATTCCCTAATTTACGACTCGCGCGTGCTTATAAAATGATAACCTAACCCTTCTCCCGCCCCTTCCGCACACGTCATAAAATGAGTCTTCAATGCGAAGCATACGCGTGTTTGTCTCCGCAGACGCCTTGTTCACTTTAACGTCCCTCTGCTGCTGGGATTAAGGCGACTCTCAGAATAGAATTGATGAATTGCCACAAAGCCTAGCACTCTGTCAGAGTAACAACTTCAAGGGCCGATGATTAACAAATGGAGTGTCGTCCCTACATCCATCCAACCCGTCTAAGCCGCTTCGAATTGACTTGAGGCACGAGAACAGTTTTTGTCGCATGCCAAAGCCTGTGCCCGGCTTTGACTGATGGAGCGCACACATCTCAAGGACATCCCATAGGCAAGGGACTCGATAGGCTTTAAACACCACCCTTACGCCAGCAAACCTCTTACACACAATCGCGCTCGCGACTTCCTGACTTCTCTCGCACAATCAATTAGGTCCCCTCCGCCGCACCCACCCTCACAGACAGGCGAACACGCCTGTAACTCAATCGATAGATCTGAGCTCAGCCGGGCAAAAAGTAAAACACATCCCCAGCCAACAAGAGTCCGCCGTCAAATGTGCGAACATTGATAAAAAGCTTCGCAGTGAATCCTGATTGATGAGAGTGTCCCATCTCCGGCATTGTTGTCACCAATTACCGAATCGTCCTTCAACTGAGAAAACAACTCTACACAGACCCGTGTCCCAGTTCTTTTGTCCCAAATCTAGGCACAGCCACACAGTGCCAGAGCATCCTAACAATTTCCACACAAAATGGATACACACATCCCTGCGTGAAAGTGAAACGTCGGAGCAGCCAATCGAATCCGGAAGCGGATCGATAAACCGTGATACCAAAAGTTTCACTGCATGAATGCCTGTGGGAGAAGGGTGTAGCAATGGGACTGGGATGGTGGGCAGCATCAATCAGCGCAAATCCAATCTTTGCCGTCTACCTGCGAGCTACATCAAAATCGGTGTTGAAGAAGCCCCGCAAGCGGATAAGAACGATGTGGCGATAACAGTGGTGATGACAGTTTTAAAGCTTCCTTCAAAATCCACAGGGTAACTAATAAGAAACTTTTCCAGGACTCCCCACTGGCTGCGACTAAGTGCCCCTCGCAAGCGAATATGGTAATGAATCGATTTATGATGAGTCATCGGGATCTTAAGGGCTTTGCGACGAAATTCGAGAGATTGATGTGCCAAGGGCGGCACATCGATTCCGGAGGGGCATTGGGCGGGGGAGCCTCGAATATACATTAATCGCTTCCAAATGGATCTGCCCCCCAACCGCAGGCAACTCCATGGCAGTGTCTTGCGACAATCGAAGTTTCAACTGTCATGAGGATAGTACTCGCATTAAATCCTAATCAAGCGACGGGAAGGGTGGCAGCGGTAGACGTGTCAAGTGAATCACCTGCGGCGGTAGTCCTGAGCTTATTCCTCAACTGGGAACGTGAGGAACATATAATTAGGATTCATTTGCCTGGGGTTTGAGCATTTATCACTTTTCGATTGTTTATGTTCGGTGGTGTATTTAGGGACAAACCAAATTAATCCGAGTGTGGAAGAGGTGGGGAAAGTCGAGAAGTCCACAATGCGTGCTCCTGAATTGCTTGAGACCGCTTTGAGTGAATCAAACAACGGCAGCTTTTGAGTTTTTTGACTAACTCACAATGTTTTGTGACTGCAGTCGAGCGAGAGAAGCCTTGCACCTCGAGCAATTCAAAGGATAACGTCCTTGAGATCGTCTCCAAATGAGGGCTTTGACTAGGTTTTTCCAAGCCGCGTGTTTCTGTAGCATTATATCGGGTAATGGCTGAAGAGCTGAATTGTCTTTTTAACATGATTTTAGCGCCGTTTCCGTGGTCTCTTATTTCATTTGATTTTTCATTTTATAAGAACTGGGTGGGAGGCTGCCAAAACGAAGGCATAAGGTTAGATTCGCTCATTTTTTCTTCCAATTTTTCGCTGCACCTCCTGCTGACAACAATCAGCTGTCATTGCGAAAGCTTTTCGAATTTTCGCACTCGAAGTTAGCCAAAAACCGTTGGTCCCTTCTACTCATTACCACACAAAAGCAGAGTTCGTGATAAAGAAACTAGACAGATTTTGACCGTGCCGCCATCTCATAAACAGATAGGCGAGAGGTGTGCCTGCAATTGTTGCTCCTAATTTTACAGTCAATGAACGCTTTAAAAATTAAAGTCTTGGTTGTAATGTTTAGAATGCTGTGTCTTGTCCTAACTTCACCACTAACCATTCGTTTTATATCACCATTGTCTCGGCCTGCCAACTAAACGACACCATCTCCGCTTCAGTCCTACGATCCACATTGACCTGACCAACATATCGCTGACACTTTTCGTTTGAATTGACTTGAAAACTTCTTGCCATTAGTCGATTGAATGTGATTTGGACATTGTTTTACCACATGGTGCATTCTGGTGTTTGAATTATAGATGCGTTCATCTCCATGTCGCCTCCTAATGTATCGCCCTCCTTGCTTTCGATGTCAATCATGATTGCGGCCTCGTCATGTAGCATTGAGATAGTTCGAACAATGCCTCACAGTATTCACAATGCGACTCAACAAACTGGCGTCTCCCACTTATCATACTATAGACCCGAACTTCATTCCCGTACCTGCCTCCAGGCCTTGGAAAGTATTCCGGAGTACGCCTTGTGGTCAAGCATTAAAATTCTCACTTGTGGGGCAACAATAATAATAATAATTTTTGGTCCGACAGTTCACAGGGGGAACGGAGCCTAGCTTGCAAATTAACTACTCCTCGTGTTGTGCGCGCTACTGTTCTCTCACGAGAAGAAGGGACCTACAGTCTTTTGCCAACTCCGAACGGTGAAGTTTGAGAAGCTTTCTTAGACAGAATTACTCTTTTGGTGTTGTCACCAGTTCGAAAGAGGTGGCGCCGTGAAAAATTCGAGGTATTCAGCCGGGAATCGAACCTAGACCCTTCGGCGTGCGAGCGTCAGACTCTACCAACTACGCCACGGCGCCACCTTGTGGGGCAATAGTTTTATGTAAAAGGCATTCGCTTGTCTTTATCACAGATTTTTAAGTTTTCTGAATACTTCCCCTTTTGTCCATTTACGTTGTGTGCCCTGACACTACATCCTGGACTGTGCCTCTTGCAATCCTTCGGCTAGCCTTCAAACTCCATTTTTACCAGAGTAGACGCTTTCGCTTCTCAAATTACTTCTACTCTACGCTCCTTGTGTGATGGCCGTAGTCACTCATCTTCAAAAAAGACCTTGAACACTTAAATCAATATCCGACATGCATGCACGGTTAATCTTTAGCCACCAACAGTGCAAGCAGCGTTTGTCTGTCACTTCTAATCCAATTTACTCCTTCGCTGATGACAGTACCCTCAGCTTCACATATTCGTTCCTCGGCTCTCGTCCTTCCTCTTCGGCCATGGACTTGAAACGGCAGCTCATTAAATTCCGATCTTGACAGCATAATTGATTGGGGTAAAAAGAATAGAGTGGAATTTAATGCTTCAAAAATTCAGTCCTGTCTATTGTCACTCAAGCGTTCTCAAAACAACCTGCCGCTATCTATGAATGGCTCCTGCATTGTTGAAACTGAACGACTTTCCATCCTCGGTACGTGTATCAACTCAACACTAAGTTGACAACATATTCGAAGTCGCCAAAAATGCAGCGAAATGTCTAGGCTTCTTAAAGCGATGCAAGAAATACTTCACCCTTTCGGACCTGGCAACAATATAAGGCGTATATCTTGAATACAACATATATATCTGGTCCGGTGCTGCTAAGATCTCTCTCCACCTACAAGATAGAATCCAACAGCGAGCGATAACACTTGTTGGTGATAATAATTCTGCGAAGTCAATCGACTCGCTTGAATATCGACGAAATGTTGCGTCTCTATCACTATTTTATCGCTATTTTAACCAAAAATGCTCTAATAAGTTAGCCAGCTGCATTCGTCCCCTTCCAGAATTCACCCGCAATACCCGCCTCGCTAAGAATGCTCACCCGATCACACCTTAAGCCTTAGATAGCTGCATTCCTCCCCTTCAAGAATTCACCCGCAATACCCGCCTCGCTAGGAATGCTCACCCGTTCACCCTTAAGCCCACTTTCGGACGTGCAGCTTAGTTCAGAGACTTGTTCTTCAGCCGCACCACACGAATATGGAATACGCTTCCCAGCCTAATTTCAGAACCCTCCCACCAACGTGACCTGCTTTTAGCTACTCATGTTAAGATTCAGGTTCACATATCTGCCCAATTTCAGTAACCCTTACAAAAAATGAATGCATGTTCTTACAGACTTAAGTACACGGACCACATTATTCACAGTTTCTGCAGAACATTAAGCCCGCCACTTCCTGATGGCGGTCAAAAATTAAGTAAACCTGAAAATTTCCATAACGTACTAAGTATACCGGTATGAAGTGAGCGTCAAGATGCAAATGTTTCGATAGGGAACATTTTTTGTAAACGAGCCCTTATATTTTTTGTTTGTTTGCTATGACATCTGTGAGAAATATTTAGTACACATCAAGTCATTGAACAGACAACATCATACTTTTTCATCGTGTTAAAAATGTCGAATTTTGTACCAGAAAGTGATGATCTGCGGAAAGCACAATTTTTTGTTTTCATTTGAAGAAAAGTGCTCCATATGGTGATCATTCTCTATCAGAAGCATGCAAAAGATAGTTTCAACGGTTCAGAAATAATGATTTTTATGTGAGAAATGACGAACGTGGAAGACCACCAAAAAAGTTTGAAGGCGCCGAATTGCAAACAATATTGGATGGAGATGACACTTTGAGTCACAAGCAAATGTCAGCAATGTTAAATGTTGCACAACAAACAATTTTTGACCGTTTAAAAGCTATGGGAAAGATCCAAAAGTGTGGAAAATGGGTGCCACATGAATTGAATGAAAGACAGATGGATAACCGAAAAAACACTTGTGAAATTTTGCTTCAAAGACACGAAAGAAAATCGGTTTTTCATCCGATTTTTACTGGCGATGAAAAAAGGAGTTATTTTAAGAATCCTAAACGGACAAAATCATGGGTTAATCTGGGACAACCATCAACATCGACTGCAAAACCAGATCGATTCGGCAAGAAGACAATGCTGTGTGTTTGGTGAGACCAGAAAGGTGTGCTGTACCACGAGCTCCTACAACCTGGTGAAACCGTTAATACTGATCGCTACCGAGAACAAATGATCAATTTGAACCATTGACCGAGAAACGACCAAAATGGGCCAGAAGACACGGTAAGGTAATTTTACTCCTGCACACAAAGCAAAATCGGTTCAGGATACAATCAAAACACTTGGCTGGGAACAGCTACCCCACCCGCCGTATTCACCAGACTTGGCTCCTTCCGACTACCATTTGTTTTCATCGATTTGACACGCATTGGCTGAGCAGCACTTTGATTCCTGCGAGGAGGTCGAAAATTGAGTGTCTGATTGGTTTGCTTTAAAAGACGAACAATTTTATTGGCGTGGTATTCACAAATTGCCAGAAAGGTGGTCAAAATGTGTGGAAAACAGTGGCCAATACTCTGAATAAAATGTTTTTACCCTCCCATTAATAATTAGTGTTTTATTTAAAAAAAAAAACGCTCATTTCATTCCTGGTATATGTATACCTGGTATATGCCAAACATAAAAAAAAGCTGGCACTGTGTCTCGTTGGCTTCTCTTTCTTTCCCTTATCAGATTACTTATGATTCTTCTCTAGTTGGCTTCTGGATCGTACACGTAGACATCCCCTCTTGGGCTATTTAAGTAGGATTGGAAGTGTCTTTAGAATGAAGGTGAAGTTAACATTTTCTACAAGACCCAGCCATCATTACCGTTGTATCCTAACAGGCTTATGCATGTACCCGTCGCCATGCAATGCTCATTCTAGGAGAATTTTGGTCTTCACCTTAAACCTTCTTCCTCTTCAACCATGAAACAAAATTACACACGAAGCTCTTCCCTTGCAAATGCCAAAGATTTCTAGAGGATTAAAGAGTCAAACAAAGCCGATTTGAGGAACTTTAAGACATGAGAGTGGATCAGACTTGTGTATGATAAAATTCTTGACATGGGGAAAATGTTCACAGCCTCCTGCAACAATCCATTTGAAGCTTCAATGTTGCGCGTCAGTCTTCGATGAAAGGAAGTTCTTCTTTGGCCATTTCAGCTTCTTTCATTGAACCTCTCAGGCACGAGAAAATCTCTTTACGAAAGAGAGAGGTTGAGTTAAATGGATCTTAAGGGGACCATGCTTGGTGTTGTTTCACATGTCACAAGACAACATTTTGCCGCCCTGTCGAGAAAGCTTGTTTGTTGACTTTAAGTTTGCTGCCGTTCTCAACAGGACAATGACAGTTCCCAATCGTCATTCTGCACAATCTGTGTCCCATCCCATTCCATTCTATTCCATTCCATCTTATCCAATTCTATTCCATCCCATGCCATCCCATCGTATTCCATCCAATCCTATCCCATCCCATCCTACCCCATCCCAATCCAAGCAGACCTCGTCTCTAGGCGCGGTCATAGAACTGACCGTGAAATTGGTTCGGAAGTCTGATTTGCACTTCTTTTCTTCTTTTAAGATCCGCACACAGTTTGTTGATCTGAGGAACTTTCGGATGATTCAAGAATCGTTTTAGGCTGACCAATCGAATGGTTTGCAATGCAATGCCAAGGAGGCTGCTTTTCTAATGAATGTATGCAACCAACGCGGTCATCTTTCTTGTGGACCGGACAACGCAACGGGAAACTTTGAAACCAGCTACAAGGCTTTGTCCTGTTCCCCGCATTGATTTTGAAGCCGTCCTTGAAGAAAGTCACTTTCAAGTGATGCTCAATCCTCTCCTCATTAAATTATGTCTTCATTAAAAGTCCATGCATGTGCTGAATTTAAGGTACACACCCGTAAGTCATTCTCGCGCCAACCCCCATTGCAGGGGAAGCACTCTAATATCAAAAGACGAACGTTAATTAAACTCCTTCACAGACAAATTAAATTCACACACACACGCACATTAAAGACAATGAGTTTTGTACGTCCACAAGTTTCTGCTTTAAGTTTGAACAAGGACACCACCTCCTTCCAAAGCAAGGCAAAATCCACGACAAGCATTCGTCCTTAAAGCATGAAGACAGTGTGCATTTGAAATTTAAATCATCCCCGTCTCCTGGTTGTGAGCAGTTTTCTTCGTATTTCTTCACCCGAATGTTGTGGAACAAAAAAAGGAAAAAAAAAACACTGGAGGATGTGCATGAAAGGATTTATTCAAACTGACAGACATTAGTGAGGATAGAGCTACTCTTAAAGGATACATCCCGTTCGAGAGACTCCCCTCCCCTACTTTCTTACTTGTCCCCCAAATCTTACCTAAGCCTCAATCTTCCTCTCTTCGTTCTTCTGCTTCAGTCCGCTCAAATCCTGCAGCACCGCACTTCCTGCCTGCCTGCCTTTGGAAGCCAACGTACTGTCATAAATCAAAACACAGCCGCAGATGAAAAAACGAAAGGCCTTCGAATGGAATGATATATAGAACAAATTTGATAGCCTTGATAACATGGTAAACAGGGCCGTAGGGTGGCGTAGCCGACCAAGACACGAAACGGCAGCATGGTGACGTGGTGGCAGCGAACGATGGGGTCGTGGTCGGGGGGATGTGAGGCGGGAGTTGTCGCAGAATAAATAAAATACCGATTTAGGGGAAATGTTAAATTATCTGCATACGTGGAGGCAATGACAATACACCTCGCACACAGTGATAGATGGGGACGTGAAATGCGGCGATAAGAGTAGAAATCCTGGCACCGTGCCAGACTATGCAATCGCATGTGATTTGCAGTTCAATCTAATCATGTGACGTCACGTTTGAAATCATCTTCTAGAAATCAACCGAACTCTGTTGAACGACCGGCACTCTAATAATAGACGGCAAGTGCTCTTGAGAAAAAAGTTCAGATTCGAGTGGGAGGTGTGCTGTGTTCTGAGTGTTTGCTGCAGTCACTTGAGGAGATGCCCCTTTGGATGCATGTTGTTAGGTGATGAGATACCGCTGTATGGCAATCCCTTTAGCTGCACACCTTCAACACCCGCAATCAAATACTTGTCATTGGGTACAACCGTTTTGATCTCATACGGCCCTTTAAAGTTTTGCAAGTAATTTTTTTGCCGCTGTGGCGCGGTAGGTAGAGTGCGACGCTCACACGCCAAAGGGTTTAGGTTCGATTCCCGGCTGAACACCTCGAATTATTTCACGGCACCACCTCTTTCGAGCTGCTGACAACACTCAAAGATTTATAACTTCTCAAACTTCGCCGTTCTACTCGTGAAAGAACAGCAACGTGCACAACACGAGTAGTTGATGAGCAAGCTAGGCCCTGGTCCCCTTGTGGACTGTCGCGCCAACGATTTTTATTATTTTCATTATTATTAATTTTTGTTTACCCCTGGAGTGGTGTTAACATTTTTTAACATTACGTGTTCGCTCTGGTGGGACGCTCTAGGTTTTTCATGGTGACCATCGAAATACATTTTGTTCTGTTTCTGAGCCTTCCTGATGATTTTATCTACCTGTCTTATAATCTGTTTTAGGTCAGCTCGTTTATTTTCCAAAGCATGTACGAGAAATTCTCTAATCCGAGCCCCAAAGAAAATTGAAGCTCGTGCCCTGCACAACCAACGTACTTTCAGTAGGAAACATCTACAAGATGACCCTTATATTGGAGTACTATGATGACAACCGACTTGTAAAGCCAATTAAACATGAAGTCAACACCAGAAGGTGGGCTCAAGGCATGCTTCATGATACTCGTTTTAATAATAATAATTTTTTTTTATAATTGACGCGTGCAAAAGGAGTTGCGAGCACCCTTAAGTGACCGGATCAAGTCACAGCACGGGCCGAAGGTATAGAAGAAGAGAGGGAAAAGAGGTACCGATGCACATTGGTTTTAAATGCCTGTGGATTTTGTAATGAGGAGGAAAAATCGACCTCGGAAGAGCATTCCAGATTCGTGTAGTGCAGCTTAAGAACGAGTCTCTGAATTTGACTGTACGTCCGAAAGAGGGTTTGAGGGTGAATTGGTGGGCATTCCTAGCGAGGCGTGTATTGCGGGTAACTTCTCGAAGGAAAGGAATGCAACTGGCTAATTCATTTGAGCGTTTCGTGATAAAATAGCGATAAAAGAGTGACAACGACGCGACACTACGTCGGCGTTCTAACGAGTCAATCGTCTTCGCAATGTTACTGTCACCTATAAGTTTTTTCGCTCGCTTTTGAACTCTATCCAGCAGGTGCAGGGAGGTCTTAGAAGCACCTTACCAAGTAGGAGCGTTATACTCAAATTATGGAAGACGACAGCTGAAATGCAGTGTACCTCAAACCTTGAACGGCATTCCTCAAGAACTCAGAAGTATCCAAAAGATGAATATAATAAAAAATGTGATAAAAATGTTTTTCTTAAATTCCTCCTAAACAACACTTTATTCATTAATCACAATGCTTGCAGTAAATGACAACTTTTCTTAGTTATAATATTTTTAAAACAAATTACTCCAATTCCAAACTAAGCTTCCTTATACATTTTTTTTTCTCTAAATTATGAAACACAATCTTCTGCAGAAAAGCTTCTATGGCTTCACGAAAAAATCAAACTATTACCTATTATTAAATCAAAATAAGGTGATAACTCATCCTTCTGATTTTGTCCGAACAAAAGGACGCTTGATGTGAAACCCGAACTTCTATTGACAGTCTAATTAATGGCGAATTCAATTTCAGGCAAATGCTTGCCACAAGATCGAGTTGTAGCTGCATCGCATTCTTTTACCAACATAGGTATAAGCATGCGTTTACCACGTTCGAACCTGTCCGTTTGACAGGGGTGAATGCGTAGCAATCTTTATATGCTGCACACCATTTTCCTGCAAAAAAATCGGAAAATTCACTTGAAGTGGAACATATTCCACGGTTCGAAATAATCCGGTTTGGTCTCGAACAATTTTCGATATAACATTTCAAACAAAATACAGCTGCTTTGCTTGAAGTTGTTTTCACTGGGTATAACTTGGTAAATTTTGTAAAAAACATCCACAATCAAAAAGATGTGCTTTTTCTTGGCTTGGGTATTTGACAATGGGCAATGGGCAATGCTTAACATGCAATAAGTCAAAAAGCACCTCTCCTTTAGAAATGGAATGCAATACACGTATGTATGTATTTAGGTACATAAAGTTATCTTAAGTTAGTGTGTAAGTTAGTATATAAGTTTTAGTAAAAATGTTTTGATATTAAGTTTCTTGCAATTTTCTTAATCGTTATTTGTACAGTTAAATTTAACTTAAATTTACTTTAAATACATATGAATTGTTGGGTTAAGTCGAAAGACATAGTTTAAGATTAAGTTTAGCTTAAAGTGCCGGCCTAAGGCTAGTACCATAAGTTAGTAGTAATAACAATGTTCGTCCAACTGATTTTAGACATCTTTGTCTAGTATGTTAGTTTGATATGAATTATTGAATAAAAATGAATTGAAAGAGTGTCTCAACTTTACCGGATGGAGGTGAGAAGTAAATGCATTTCAAACATTTTTCTATACGTAGGTTGCCTTTTATATTTCGGGATTGGGCAACCCTAGTGTTGCAATCTGCCAACTGCCTGCTCTATCGTAAAGCTTGAGATTTTTGATGCTATACGTACTCAGAACGTTTTGACATACGACATACTATTTGTGTTGTTTACAGTAACTTTAAAGATTCGCCAAAAAAAACAATGGAATTAAATCATGAAAATTTTCGTGCGATTTTTTACAAATTTCGACGTGGATTAACTTAATAACAGTGCATCGATGAACTTAATTCAATTTTTGGGGATGAAGCTCCATCACGGACCAGTGTTTATCGATGGTGTGGTGAATTCAACCGAGTTCGTAGTTCACTCCAAGACGAATTTCGTGAAGGTCGTCCAAAATCAGTTGTTGTTCCGGAAATGATTGATGCTGTGCGCCAACTGATATTGCAAGATCGTCATGTGACCTATCGTGAGATTGAGACAAATTTTGACATGAGTGAGACCGCATACATTCAAAATTGCATGAACACTTGACCATCAAAAAAATGTATTCGCGTTGGATCCCACAAAATTTGTCAATCGCTCAAAAAAGGGCTCGTGTTGATTGGTCGAAAGAAATGCTCCAAAAATACGATCGCGGTCTATAACATCGTGGCATCGTGATAGCAGGTGATGAATCGTGGATTTATGCGTATGAGCCCGACAGTAACCAGCAGTCGACTGTATGGGTGTTTCAAATTGAGTCAAATTCAACAAAAGGTGCTCGCGCACGAAGCACTTCCAAGCAAATGGTCGCCTGTTTTTTCGGAAAAACTGGACATGTCGAAACCTCAACCCTAAGAACAACGCAGAACAGTCAATTCTGAGTGGTACACAACCATTTCTTTGCCAGCTGTCTCCCATGAAATCAGGAAAACCAAACGCCAATGACGGATCACTCTTCACCACGACAATGCGAGCTCTCACACATCGGCTCAGAAAACTGCATTTTTAAGCACTCAAAACATCGATTTGATGAGTATTCCGCCGTATAGTCCTGACTTGGCACCGAATAACTTTTTTTTATTCCCGTACGTAAAAAATAAAATGAGAGGTCAACGTTTTTCGACACCTGAAGAAGGGGTTGATGCGTTCAGAATGCATGTTTTGTGGCAGAAGAGTGGCAAAAGAGCTTCGACAATTGGTTCAAACGCATGCAAAGGTGTATACATCTTAATGGGGAAGATTCTGAAAAACAGTGAAGCTATTTTCGATGATTAATATTTGTTTTTGTTCTCTAATCCCGAAATATAAAATGCATCCCTTGTATAAGACTTTAACTTTTCCTTCATCCTAGGGAGCCAATAAGTTCCAGACAAGTGTTCGTAGCACTTGTTAACTCCCAAATGGTACATTGCTTCATGGTGTGTCCATATTACTTGCTTTTTTATGTTAGATGGGACATGAAAACGAACGTTATCTTTCCACTTGCGATATACTGTGAGCATCAAAATTGAGTAAACAAATATCTGATTACTGTATAAAGATGAAAATTGGGTCAAAACAACAACAAAACTCAAATTTCATTGATACACAAAAACAGCTTTATTCAATGTGATCAATTATTCAAAAAATAAAGTATGGTAAAAACAAAAATAAATTCATTTTTCAAATGAAAATTATAACTACTTCATATATTACGAGTCAAAAGTGAGTAAACAGTATACATTTCTATCAACAAATGTACTTATTTATAGCTTAGAAAATTGAATTTAGTGCTTTGTTGGTCCTCCTTTAGACTTTATTACTTCCTTGAGTCTACATGGCATAGACATTACCAGTTTATTGGTGACATCGGGGGAAATTTTTTGACCTTTCTTCTGTTATAATTTTTTTCAAGTCTTCCTTGTTGTACTTTGTCCAATTCATCTATCCAAATGGTCCCATAAGTATTCTATTGGGTTAAGGTCCGGTGATTGCGGTGGATGATCAAGCTGTTTTGGGGTCCTATAAAGCAACCATTCCTTAACAAGACGTGAGGTATGCTTAGGATCATTGTCTTGCTGAAAGATCCAATTCCTATCTAAACCTAAAATGTCTATCCTCGGTTGCAAGTTGGTCCTGAAAATATTTAGGTAATCTTCCTTTCTTATTGTACTATCAATGAAGAAAATATTACCGACCCCAGATGCTGCTACACACCCCCGCACCATCACTGAACCTCCCCCATGTTTCACGTCTTCATTTTTTGCTCTCCAATTTTTTTTTATTCATGTGGCTCTTAAAAAATTCGAATTTGCTTTCATCACTAAATAAAATGTTTTTCCAAAACGAAATGTCATTGTTTATATATTTTTTTGCAAATTTTAAACGTTTTTGTTTATTAATTTTCGAAAGCATTGGTTTCTTTCTTGCACTTTCGCCATACAGAAATCAGATATTTTTTACTCAGTTTTGATGCTCACAGTATAAGTCCATCAATCATCTCGATTTGGGAGCTTTTTGCCTATTCTAATTTAGAAGAGATCGATACGATTTTTGGGTGTAGTCGTTGAGCCGCTGCTAAGACAACTTCAATCATCAACATGTAAGACATTGAAGGATTGGCTTAAAACATCGACATGTGTCATGCGTTCTGCCCTTCTGTGCTCCACCACGTAGTAGAAACTTTTTACTTTAAGAGCCCAGCGAGATATACGAGCATTTAGTTTTCCTTTTTCAGTGTAAGAGTCATAGCCTAACAATCAGTGACAATTTTACGAAACTCACATTAAAGAACACTTTTCAGTTCATACCATTTTTTTCGACTAACGTCCCTTATATACAATCTTACTGTACCCGTAAGAAGTCTTTTACAATAAATTTACTAAGCTCTTTAGTCCAGATGTATAATATCGGAGCATTCCTCGAAATGTTCGATCCATCTCGCTATTGAAAGATTGTCATCTCCGCTGAGTTAATTGTATGGCGTGATAGTCCGAAAATACTTGTGTTGTGCTCGCTAATGTTCTCTCACGGTTAGAAGGAACCTACAGTTTTCTGCCGACTCTGACCGGCGAAATTTGAGAAGCTTTGTTAGACAGTTGTCACCCTTTGAGTGTTGTCAGCAGCTCGAAAGAGGTAACGCCGTGAAAATTTCGAAGTGTTGAGCCGGGAGTCGAACTTAGACTTTTGGCGTGTGAGTGTCGCAATCTGCGCACTATGCCACGGCGGCTACTCCGCTGAATGGAGTCATTAAATCCTCAACGTCTTGGAAATTGCAAGTAGTGGTGGGACTTGCAGTAGAAGATGTTCCCTACTCAATTTGTAGTTCACTTAGCTTCTGCTATAGTTTGGCTGTTTCTTTCTTCTTTTCCGTGATTCGTTCCGGTTTTGCCAGCTCTTCATCTAAACGTTTGTAGGGAAAAAAATAAAAATGTGCTACCTGCACTAATCCCAGTTTCAATTCACGCGCACCCTGTGCACGTACTTCTAAAATAAATAAGCGGCCGTTAAATCGGTCCTAAGGTTCTTGAACTCTGTTCGCGAAATTCGCCCGTTTACCCAATTCTATTTAAGAACGTGTAACATACATTGCGGAAAAATAAAATAAATAACGGCAAATCGTGAAGTCTTTGTTTCTTTCAGTCTCCTACACGTTCTTCCTCGGTGTCATCGGAGCTGCTTTCGACGTCTGATAGAGTATGTTCAGGTGCGGCTGAGTCGATTATCCCGTTTCCTTACTCTTCGTGGAGGCCTCGTGCATCTACATCTGAAGATCTTCTTTCAGCAATTCTCCTGTAGTTTTTAGTGCTCTTACTTTCAGCTCCGCCTTGAAGCCCGTTGTCTGCATCTTCAATGTCTGTAAAATTTCTTTTAATTTTACAACCGTAACCGATTCAATACAAATCGCCCACTTTTCGGACATTATGTCGATAAATACTACGAACAAAACGCGTTCAATAAAAACGAAACTCAATTTTTGACGGTACTTGAAATAACAGATCACATGCGCGCTATCCCACTTCTGGAAAATAGCTGTAGGGGATGTTTCGAAAAAAAAACACTGACGCGACACTCGAGGTGAAGTAACAAAGAGTTTATTGAAGTAAACAACTTGCTTTTATAGACATTCATATGAAACGTTATTAGAGAGTACAATCAACCCATCATTTGGAGCGATATTTTAACAGTGCAAACCACTAGGGGGCATGGGCCTGTCCACTCGAGGTAACGTTGCTGATTGCGCTCAGCACGGCGTGTCGCCAACACTATTCTCGCTAGCGCACAGGTCGCAGCGCCCCCTGTGTGGTGAACCAATGTATGCAGCGAATACCTCTCACAAGGGTTAAATAATCGGCCTGGCCTAGGGTTGTGCGTGAGGGTGACTTCTTCAGCACGTAAAAAACCTTTACTTCAGAAAAACCGATATGCCTCGGTGGAATGTGAGGTCCCTAAACAGGCCACGAGCAGCCGGACAACTTGCGGAGGCCCATAACTGCTACAAGGCAGACATTACCCCCGTCCAGGAAGTGCAATGGGATTAACCCGTCAAAAAAACGATGAAAACTGAGACGTGTACTACAGCTATTGCTACGGAGAGAGAAGGCAGCGCTTATTCGTATGCGGATTTGTTGAGCTACGTCCCTCTTAGCTAACGCCTCATGACAATCCGCATCAAGACTAAATTCGGGAACATCAGGCTAATATGCACTCACGCCCCGACAGAGGAGAAGGATGACAACACCAAGGATAACTTCCATGATCTCCTAGAAATAACTTACGATCGATGCCCCAGCTACGACACCAAGATCTTTCTAGGAGACTTCAACGCTCAGCTGGGAAAGGAGGTCATCTTTGCTGGAGTCATCGGAAAACACAGGCTGCACGACAACACATCCGGCAACGAGCTCAGGCTGTTGAATTTCGCCTCGGGGCAGAACCTCTTTGTGGCTAGCACGCGGTTCCCTCACCTGAACATTCATAAAGGGATCTCTTGATCAATGCACTGTCAACCAGGTTGATTACGATGCGATCAACGTCAGACACTCCACCAGTATTCTCGATATCCAAACCTTCCGAAGTGCAACATCGACTCGGATCATCACTTTGTTGTAGGCAAGGTAAGAACCCGGATATCAAAAGAACAGCGGAGAGGAGACAGACCAATACGCTTTGACATCGGAAAGCTACTCTGGGAACTTTGCCGACCGAGTCTCCCTAAAACTCGCTCAGAGTTTGATGCTACCTGCACCAATCATAGAAAGAGACTAGAAACGTTGTCAAGAAGCCATTAAAGAAGCTGCCACTGATGTGCTAAATTTCACGTAAACACGCAGAAGGAACCCATGGTTTAACGATGAGTGCAGGCAAGCGAATGCAGCCAAACAAGGCGCCTATCAGGCAACGCTGCACCGAACAACGAGGGTTAGTCGTAGCCTCTACGAACAGACAAGAAGTGAAAAGCACCGGCTTCTCAGAAGGAAAGAGGGAGCATGAGAGGGGCGCTGTCGTGGAAATGGAAAAGTGTTATGGCAGAAATGAAGTCCGAAAGTTCAACTGAAAGGTAAAACAGGGTACACGGTTCCAACCGAAGCCTGCCGGGATCAAAGTGGACAACTAGTTGTAAAGTTGCAGTACGTGTTGAGAATATAGGTGGATCATTTCTGCAGACTCCTTAACGGCGATAACGGCCCAAAAAAACCTGATTGGTCACTATCAGTATGGGTTCAGACCAAGGAACAACAGGGACCACAATATAACATATCTTCACATTAAGGCAGATACTGGAACAGACTCAAGTAGTGCAAATCGACACTCACCACCTATTTCATTAATTTCATTAGATTGCGTAGGATGAAGATGGAGAACTCTCGCTGCTCCATCAACCGAGACCTTCAATGTCAAAAACGGCTTTAGACAAGGCGACGCACTGTCGTGTGACTTCTTTAACATCATCCTCGAGAAGATCGTGCGTAACTCACAAATCAACACCAGAGGCACGATCTTCCAGCAGTCAGCTCAATAGGTAGCCTACCATAAGCTGATGACATTGACGTGATCGGACGAACACAGTGAGCCGTCAATGAGGCGTTTCCTGTCATTGAAGCGGAAGCGGTTAAAATGGTTCTGGCGCTAATCGAGGGCAAAACAAAGTACATGCTGTCATCAAGAACAACATCGACGTGTCGGACAAAGTTACAGAATTTTAAGTATTTAGGAATTTTCAATTTCTCAATCTTCAACTTCGGGACTTTAATTTTTTTTTTGATTTTAGAAAATTCGATTTTATTTCAATGTAAACTTTGTTTCCACAGAGCTTTACATTAGGCAGCAGAAACTTCCAGGTAGTTGAGGACTTCGTCTACCTCGGCTGCGCGGTATGTATGGCCAACAACATTAGTATCGAAATCAAATGCAGAATCATTCTTGCCACTCTGTTTCTTTGGACTCAAGAGGCAATTGAGTAACAAAGCCCTCAATCGACGGACTAAGCTCGCTTTATATAACAGCTTGATCATCCCCGTCCTACTTTATAGCGCGGACGCTAGCAAAGGCGGATGAGGAAGCCCTTAGTCTCTTCGAGAGAAAAGTTATGCGTATAATTTTTGGTCCTGTTTGTGGTGATGGCATCTGGAGGAGAAGATTTAACGACGAGCTCTATGGGCTGTACAGCGACATGCGCCTGGTCAAGCGTCTACGAATACATCGCTTAAGATGGCTAGGCCATATAGAGCGAATGGACAGCACAGCTCCGGCCCGAAAAGTCTTTCATTCTGAGCCATTGGGACAACGCAACAGAGGATGACCTAGACTAAGGTGCACACAAGTGGAGAAAGATCTCAACCAACTTGGAGTAAGCAACAGGAAGCTGCTGGCGAAAGATAGTGCTGGCTGGAGAGGCATATCGATTTAGGCCCAAGTCCACGCCGGACTGTAGCGCCACAAGAAGAGGATGAAGAAATCACTAGCTCACACAAAAGCCGCTGACATAGTATGCAAATACAGTGGTGCATAAAAAATATGGACTAAGAATTAAAAATCAAATTCACTTACAAATCTCTTCGACTTCTTTATTTTATTCAATTCTTTCCAGTCTCAAGAAAATTTCTCCCTCAGTCGAGAGCAGGGTCTTGTCAACATGGAACTTCAATTCCTTTGGCGTCTTCTCACAGGCGTGCAGCTTAAATCGCCTCAACAGCAGCGACAATGCGACACACATCTGCATTTTGGCGAATCGCAAGCCAATACAGTTCCTTGGTCCGTCGGCAAAAGGAATCCAAGCCATGGGGTGACGCTTTTGAATCTCCTCTGGGCAAAATCGTTCCGGATCAAATCGCTCTGGATCGGGATAAATGTTGGGATCCCGTTGGATAGCATCGACGGGTATGAAGATCATTGTATTCCCGGGGATCGTGTATTTCGCATCGGATGTCTGATATTCCTTTAGAGATTTACGCACTACCATTGTTGCGAATGGATATTTTCGCAGAACCTCTGTGGGAGATTGACTATAATTCCAATTTGTCGTCAGAAATCTACATACCTTTCTGCACTTTTTCCATGTAATGCATCTCCGTCATGGACTCGTACTTGAACTGCCCGTTGTTCTTCTCAAGGTGCTCATTTATTTCAGCCCTCAGCTTATCCTGGACGTCCTGATTTATCGCCAGTTCGTACACGGCAAACGCCAGTGTGGTCGAAGTTGAGTCGAAGCCAGCCAGGAAAAAGGCAAACGCCTGTGCGGCCACTTCGTTTAGCGTCAAGTCGCCCTTCACGTTCTTCGCCTCAATCATAAGATTCATGAAATCATTCCGCTGTATCGAGTTCTTTTCCCGGTAGTCCACAGTGTCCCGGACCATGCCCATGAAAAACTGGTGTATTTCCTCGTGAATCTGACGCATTCGCAGCTTCCTGGCCAGCTTCGGGAAACTAAATATCAGGCCGTCCACTATTTTGTTATGCCGCGTAATGGTGAGCGCCTTTCCTCCAATGGTCTTGAACTTGCAGTCGGGATTCTGTAAGCTGTTGCATTCTATCCCAAAGGCCACGGTTCCGATAACGTCCACTATGAGACGTGCCAACATGTCCTTCATGTCAATGATCGGATCACTGAAAGTCATTTTTTCTAGTGCATTGGTAAAGCGCTCGCCTACTGACAGAACAGTGGGGAACATAAACTTCATTTTGCCGGATGTGAATGACGGAGTGAGCTTGACACGCATGTCCTTCCACTTCGCTCCGTCGAGGGCGAAGATATGCGCTGACAGAGGATCATCTTTCTCATTGTAGAAGAATCCCCGGTCGGTAAAGTTGTGGAAATCCTTCACGAGAATATTTCTGGCCAGATCCAGGTCCAGAACGAACACAGTCGGTCGTTGAAAGAAGAAGAATCCAGCAAATAGGCCTGTTCCCTTAAACTGATCGTAGTAGTCCTTGAAAATGACGCGCAACGACCGGTTCTTCTTGAATCCCCTCAAATTTCCCTCGATTGGATGGGGCTCGATGTGCGGTATGCCGCGACGCTTCCAGTAAGAAAAATGCTGCTTGCAATAGAGCAAGATTACGGTAACTAAGGTGACGATGATGTACAATCCCGTCGTCGAAAGTATCATCTCCGCGATATTCACGTTTGTTTGATACGGATCGGAATGAAAGTTTAACTGCTACTGGCAGCGACGTGCTCCCAAGCTTTATACTGGCAAGCAATTGCATTACCTAACTCCGTGAATTGTAAGTGAGATACTAAAACGCTGTGTCATTCTGCTGCGATACGGCACCGACTACAGCGACGATGTGCGCCGGAGTAAATCATCGGAACACACCCCTTGTGTGTTTTGTCATGCGGGGATTATTTCAAATGGATGCCGTGATAAGCTTGCTTCGATAGGTTTTTGTTTGCCGTTCCCAGACGGTACTCAAGTCTGAGTGCTCTAGCACGTGCTGCAATAAGTGAGATGCGTAGTGACTACGGATGAATTCAACTCCAGGCAGATTTAGTACAGATCAAGAGAAAGAAGGATTGAGTTGATGGTAGCGTGCATGAAAGCGCGGGAAATTCAAGGGCTTCACAAGAAAGCTTACAAATACACATTTTAGTTGAAAGACAAATACTTCACATGGGTCAAGGAAAAACAAAATATGGTATACCGGACAACCTAATCGGCTTACCTCACATGCCGCGTACAAATTGGTCTTCGACCAAAACAAGATCCAATGCGCAGATGCCTTGCAGACGCGAAAAAGGCGTTCGACACCGTATTATTGTCTCTTCCTCAAGCTGATCAGGCTCTGCATAGAAAAAACACTGCTGTATAAAATCTATGTTTTTAGTTTTGGAAAATGACAACATAACGTTTAAAACAACAACAAGGGGCATTGGTTCGCTGATTCTTTTCGCTATATTGACACTAGTGCCTTTATATTTTCAATGCCGCTCTTAATGACGTACGCCGATGATAGCGTAAAGATCTGTCTCAAAGGTGGAAGTAAACCAAAACTTGTTGCAGCGTGACTTTGCCAAAAATCGCCGATTTTACCACGACTTAAGCTTGAAAATCAATTTCCGGAAGTGCGAAACTATTCCCTTTAAAACTCCGCTACCCAGGGCCTCGAGGGACAAGAAGTAAAACTGGCGCTAGTTCGGCAAGCTGTTAGCTGTGCAAGATATGTTACATTCTCGGCATTTGGTTGAACAAAAGCTAAGAAAGCCTTTTCAGCAGCAAGTTGTTTGCTTTACTGCAGACAACGCAATACTGCTTTACTGCAAACAACTAGACACTGCTTTACTGCAGACAACTTGAAACTAGAGTGAAGGTGATCAGCTATATAAGGCCCTCATCCGGCCAAAAATGGTGTACGCTTGTCCGATGTAGTTCAATCTGAGTTCTTCCCGGATGGGAAAGCGTGGTAATGCCTTCGGATCTACCTCCGGTTGTATCGAACACCTGAATCCGATTACAAGAAACTTATCCCAGTGAGGTCTATTGCAACGAGGCAAACCTTAACAGGATGAATAAATTTATTATTAGGCTAACTTGCTCTCGCACATTGCGATGGCTTCGTGCAACCGGTTGACTTTTGGGGCTTACTACCCAAGCTTCACGTATCACCAAAAAGTGCGTTTTGTCGCACGCACGTGGCTCTATCCCGCCAGTAGCATTCCTCTATCTAGACTCCAATGGGCTAATGCAGAACACGGATGGATGTTCCATCATCTTCCCTGTCGTAGGCTGAGCAGTGGACAGGCGACTCCAACACGAATTGGACATCGCTCGTAGCCACGAGGATATTCTTCGGTCCAGTAGAGCGAGCTCCGCCCGAGATAGGACACAGTCCGCTAGGGATCGTCACTTCTATTGGTATTACCATCAAAAGGAGCCCTCGCCATCATTCTTAACTCAATAAAATTAGTTTAAAGTCAAGCCGGCGGAAGACCTGTGACAACGAATACCGATCGAATCATGGAAATCATCGAGTTAGACCGGCATTTGGCATCTCGTGACATCGCCTATGCGATGGGAGTTAGTCACCAAACTATTTTAAGCCATCTGCTGAAGGCTGTATACAAAAAAAGTTTGATGTTTGGGTGCCGCATGAGTTGACGCAAAAAAACCTTCTGGACCGAATCAACGGCTGCGATATGCTGCTGAAACGGAACAAACTCGACCCATTTTTGAAGCGGATGGTGACTGGCGACGACAAATAGATCACATACGACAATACCAAGCGAAAACGGTCGTGATTGGAGGCCGTGGCCAAGCCAGGACTAACAGCCAGGAAGATTTTGCTGCGTGTTTGGTTGGAATCATCCACTATGAGCTCCTCCCATATGGCCAGACGCTTAATTCTTCCATCTGCTCCGAACAACTGGACGCCTTAAAGCAGGCGATCGACCAGAATTCGCCAACAACAGGAAGAGTGTAGTGTTCCACCAGATCAACGCCAGACTACACACTTGGTTGGTTACTCGTCAGAAGCTACGGAAGCTCGGATGGGAGTTTTTATCGCATTCATCATATAGCCCGGACACAGCGCCAAATGATTGCTACCTGTTCCTGTTCATGGCGAACGCCTTTGGTGGTGTTAAGTGGAACTCCTCTTTTGAGCTTGTGAAAAGTGGCTGATCGAGTTCTGCGCAAACAAGGGAGGCGTTGTTTCTACTAGGGGGGGGGGGGGTATTATGAAGTTACAGTCTAGATGGAAACCGATTATCGAACAAACCAGCGCATATTTCAACTTAATCCGATCACCGTAACACCTTTTATGAAGCATTGAATGAAGAGCAAAAACGCGGAAGGGAGCAATTTGACAAACATATACAAATGTCTCGATAGGGAACATTTGTTGTGAACGAGCCCTTATTTTTTTTGTTTGTTTGCTATGACATCTGTGAAAAATATTTAGTATACATCAAGTCATTGAACAGCCAACACCATATTTTTTCATCGTGTTAAAAATGACGAATTTTGTACCAGAAAGTGATGATTTGAGGAAAGCATTAATTTTTTGTTTTCATTTGAAGAAAAGTGCTCCAGAGCCGCATCGAATGCTTGTCGAGGCATATGGTGATCATTCTCTATCAGAAGCAACATGCAAAAGATGGTTTCGACGGTTCAGAAATAATGACTTTGATGTGAGAAATGACGAACGTGGAAGACCACCAAAAAAGTTTGAAGAAGCCGCATTGCAAACGATATTGGATGGAGATGACACTTTGAGTCAAAAGCAAATGACAGCAATGTTAAATGTTGCACAACAAACAATTTCTGACCGTTTGAAAGCTATGGGAAAGATCCAAAAGTGTGGAAAATGGGTGCCTCATGAATCGAATGAAAGACAGATGGAAAACCGGAAAAACACTTGTGAAATTTTGCTTCAAAGACACGAAAGAAAATCGGTTTTTCATCCGATTGTTACTGGCGATGAAAATTGGATTTATTCTAAGACTCCTAAACGGAAAAAATCATGGGATAATCTGGGACAACCATCAACATCGACTGCAAAACCAGATCGATTCGGCAAGAAGACAATGCTGTGTGTTTGGTGGGACCAGAAAGGTGTGCTGTACCACGAGCTCCTAAAACCTGGTGAAACCGTAAATACTGATCGCTACCGACAACAAATGATCAATTTGAACCATGCATTGATCGAGTAACGACCAGAATGGGCCAGAAAACACGGCAAGGTAATTTTGCTCCTGCACACAAAGCAAACCCGGTTCAGGATACAATCAAAACACTTGGCTGGGAGCAGCTACCCCACCCACCGGATTCACCAGACTTGGCTCCTTCCGACTACCATTTGTTTTCATCGATGGGACACGCATTGGCTGAGCAGCACTGATTTCTACGAGGAGGTCGAAAATTGGGTGTCTGATTGCTTTGCTTTAAAAGACGAACAATTTTATTGGCGTGGTATTCACAAATTGCCAGAAAGGTGGTCAAAATGTGTAGAAAACAATGGCCAATACCTTGAATAAAATGTTTTTACTTTCCCATTAATAGTTAGTGTTTTATTTTCAAAAAACCACTCATTTCATACCGTTGTACCTGATAAGTTGATATATTTATCAAGTAATACTATCATTTTTGTGCACTCATGTGAAATTCTATATAAATGTGATTATTTATTCGCGTTTTATATCTAGATAAACAGGATCGTAATGGCAACTGATGGTGAAAATTGAGCATCGCGCTGATATTAGTTTTCTCATTAGGTAAGGAAAAAGTCAAAAACTATTTAGGAAGACCTTCACCTTCATTATTAACTGTGCAAAAGTGGTCAAGTGAGTTCAAGAGAGACAGAGAGAGAGCATTGAAAACGACCCCAGCTCCAGCGCCCCGGCTACTGGTTGTACGGGAGAAAACATCAAAGAAGTCGAAAAACTTGCTCTTGAGGATGCGCGAATAAAGGTGAAAATGATGGCAGGGATCACCAAGCTTTCAACTGGTATGATTCACACCATTCTTCATGACCATCTTAAGCTTTCAAAGGTCAGTGCAAGGTGGGTGCCACGAACACCATTCTTCATGACCATCTTAACCTTTCAAAGGTCAATGCAGGGTGGTTGAAACGAATGCGCTGAGCTGCCCAGAAAAAAGTAAGAATCGCATGCTGGAGAGCTTGTGCTTGTGGAGATGTGTAGTGAGAACGCGGACCGTGTTATGAATCGAATTGTTACTGGGGACGAAACATGGGTTCATCACTATGACCCTGAAAGCAAACAAGAGTACATGCAGTGGCGTAAAATAGGAACCGACGCCCCGAAGAAGTTCAAAGTCACTCCGTCTGCCGGGAATCTCATGGCCACAGTTTTTTTGGGACTCAAAGGGAATCATGCTCATTAAGTACAAAAAAAGGTGAAACCATCAATGCCACATCTTACGCTTCCAATTTGCATAATTTTTGGGAGCAAATTAAAAATAAAAGACGGGGTAAACTCGCAGCGGGTGTGTTGCTTCTTCATGATAACTCTCCTGTTCGCACGGAGCGAGTTTCCAAGGCTGCTGCGCGAGATTGCGGTTTCGAAGAAATGCAACACCCACCCTATAGTCCAGACCTTGCGCCTAGTGATTATGATTCCTGTTTCCGGATTTGAAAAAATGTCTTCATGAAAAAGGTTTTGAGATGATGAAGAACTCAATAAGTGGGTATTTTGCAGGGAGAGAGGAAATTTAGTTTTTGAGGGTTTAAAAAAGCATATTTCAAGATATAACACATGCATTGATGTTAGGGGAGATTATATTGAATAAAAACAATTTAAATTGAATTCGCATTTCCCTTCATGTTGACACCGAGAAGATATTAAATGCCCCTCGTAAAACTCTCCACTGTCTAACGAAAGCCTAAGATCATTTATAACCTTCATCTCTGCAGATTCACAGCGATGTTTAGCTCTGAAGCCAGATTGCCAACTTGACATCAAAATGTTTTCATTAACGTACCCAATAATCTGATTGGCAAGAATCTTCTCAAAAACCTAAGACAAAAAGCACAACATACTTATTGGTCGAAAGTCAGAAGTCTTGCTGAATTTTAAGGATGACTTTGCAACTGACTGGAACTATTTAATTTAGATGTCTCCACGAGTGACACAATGTCTTAAAAGTTCATTTCGTGGGGTATAACAATGGCATCGAAGACAGAGTATCATGGTTGAAACGTTGAAGAATGAAAGTTAGATTTTGTTTACATTGATGCCATCTAGACATCAACAACCCTTTTCGGTTTTCGATTCCCAGCCCTTTCTTTCCGAAAAGAGACGAACTGCTAGCGGACGCTACAAGGCTAAGTTTTGACAACTGGAAGCGGCATGCCCGAGACCGTCCTGTAAAGAAGGCACCTATAGCTCAGGTTCATACCCTTCATTGGTCAATTTCCTTATAAATCAGCGGCATTTGATTTTACATCAAAACTCGACTCTGCGCAATTTGCAGTCTTCGAGATGATGAAATGGCCTTTGTGTGACCGTCAATTAATTAATTCTCGCAACAAAATCAGAAATATACGCTGTGTGCAGCATATCTAAACAGCTCTCTGTGGAGTCACACCCATTTTTTTGATGCGAGAGAGCTTTGCAATTGAGTGAGTTCCAATTCCAGAGTGAGCACAACTATCCAACGCACGACCGAAATCAAAACCTAGGCTGCGACGAGTATTCCGAAAGCTCTGACAGTGTGATCAGTTTACAAATATTTTTCCATGGAAGTAGGTCTGTGTCTCCCCCACAATGCCTATTTGTACGACTTTGCTGTGCCTCGTTGTTGCGCTTGCGATCGCTGCTCTCGCATGGGTGAAGCAGAGATACACATTTTGGAAGCGTCGCGGCATCCCGCAAGACAAGCCCCAATTTCCGTCGGGCAGCATGACTGGCTACATGAAAACGCGTACACTGAGGGATATCATGAAAGACTACTACGACAAGTTCAAAGGTACCGGGCCGTTCGCTGGATTCTACTTTTGCCTCACACCAGCCGTCGTGGTGCTTGACCTGGACCTGGCCAGGGACATCCTCATCAAGGACTTTCACAACTTCACAGACCGCGGACTGTACCACAATGCTGAAGACGATCCTCTCACCGAGAACTTATTCGGCCTGGACGGGGAAAAATGGCGCCGATTGCGGAACAAGTTGTCGCCGACCTTCACGTCGGGCAAAATGAAATTCATGTTCCCCACCGTTGTCGCCGTGGGTGAGAAACTCTACGAAACATTGAACCAGATAATAGAAGTCGATGCACTCGTCGAGATCAAGGACCTCATGACACGCTACACAGTGGACGTGATCGGGACGTGTGCCTTTGGCATCGAGTGCAACAGTCTGAACGACCCCAATGCAGAGTTCCGCGTAATGGGTCGCAAAGCTTTCACACTCACCCGCCACAACAGCCTGATAATAGGGCTGATGTTCAGCTTTCCGAATCTGGCGCGCAAGCTGCACATGCGGTACGTGCACGAGGAAGTGCATCAGTTCTTTATGCGAGCGGTCCGCGAGACCGTAGAGTTCCGGGAGAAGCACTCAGTCAAGCGCAACGATTTCATGAACCTGCTGATCGACATGAAGAGCTCCGATGAGGGCATGTCCATTGGGACAATCGCGGCACAGTGCTTCGTGTTCTTTGCAGCCGGCTTCGAATCAGCCTCCACGACCCTGAGCTTTGCTCTGTTCGAGATGGCCATCAACCAGGACATCCAAGACAAGCTGAGAGCGGAAATAAACGAGACACTCGAACGACACCAAGGAAACTTCACCTACGAGAGCATGATGGAGCTGCACTACATGGAGAAGGTCATCAAAGGTATGTGTGTTTCCCCAGCCGCAGGGCAGACTCATGAACATCTCAAATTTCCAATAGAAACCCTTCGGAAGTACACCATCGTGATCAACATCATGCGCAAATGTCAGAAGGATTACCGGACTGCCGATCCGCGGTTCACGATACCCAAGGACAGTCTTGTCCTGATTCCAGCGGACTGCTTCCATCGTGATCCCGACATTTACCCAGACCCTGAGAGATTCGACCCGGAACGTTTCATCCCAGAAGAGATTCAGAAGCGCCATCCCGCCGCTTGGCTCTCTTTTGGCGATGGGCCGCGAAACTGCATCGGGCTGCGGTTCGGTAAGATGCAGATGGTCGTCGGCCTCGTGATGCTGCTGAGGAAGTTCAAGTTTCACTATAGCGACCAAACGCCCTACCCGCTAGAGTTTGATGCGCAGAATCCGTTTGTCGGCACCAAGGGGGGGATCTTCTTGCGAGTGGAGCGAATTCAATAACTGCGCAGATTGCTGAGTGTAGAGGCTATTTCGCCACAGATTGCTTTCTGAGCAACTGTGCTGTCAGTGAGTAAATTTGTCGGTAAACACTTGAAATAAATGCTTGTGATGTTTACAGTTTGATTGCGTTTGGCGTGTGCTCGGTCAGTGATATAATTGTTTTCATGGTCGGCTGGCGGGAATGTGACAGTGGTGGTAGATTGGGCGGCTGTCTATTGGAGACAAAGTGGAGGCCTACCGGGGTGCGGACTGAGTAAGATAAGGTGATTGCTGTGTTCTACACGTTTGAAAGCTAACTTCTTGGCTTGTTGTAGTGGGGTAGAGAATAATATTTGAGAGTGGAAGATTAGATATGGCGACTAGCGTGCTTGTAAGACAAGGCCATCTTTAGATAGCCTCTAGCCCTTCCATTAAATAATCATTTCTCACTGTTGATTTCATATTTGATGTAAGGTTTTATTTAAAGTGTCACTCACACTTAGACGGTTTCGTTATTTCATATTTCATAAACAAAAACTTGATTTGTTAAAAGGGCATGATTCCAATACTTGCGACCCCTAGATTGAGTGATGCAGTTTTGTGGTCTCAAGGAGACGAAAAAAAATTTTAGGGGTAGGGGGGTCTAATCGCCTTAGTTTAGGCGGTATTTGAGATTAAAAATTGATTAAAGTCCATACTTAACAAATGGGTCAGTTCTAAGAAATAAAGATTTCTGGTTATTACTTTTTTGTTTCTATTGCATATGTTTCGGCGCAGAAACGTTGTTTTTGTTTTTTTAAATGGTTTGTGTATTCGCATAACCTTATTAATAAAAATACAGAAATGCTACTTGATCTTTACAAAAATGTTTCATTTTTCTACTAATATTTCCAAGCCAATTTGCATTTGAAATTTATTACTTTGCAATGCACACAATGCAGAGAATTGCGTTTGATCAAACCGTTCACAAATATTATTTTGAAATGCTTTAAGTAACCATTTAATTCTAATACTAACAATTTGTTCTTTTTATTAGCATTAACTTTAGAATTTTTTATGTCCTCCATTCCCTCATTTTTGCTAACAGTTGGGCGACTGTTTCTTTTTCGATAAAATGAACTGACTGATTGTGGGATGAGTATTTTCATCAATCTTAAGTCCGTTTTACGAATTCATTTATTTGTGGTAATTTTGTTATCCTTAACTTCCGACATGTATTTTGGTATCTTTAAATAAAACATGTTGCTGGGTAATCATAACTGAGTTCACAACAGAGCTACACTTTTAATTAATCGTTCAGTTGTGTTTAATATTCGCAAAAGATTAATGGTTTGTATTTCTATTTACAGCTTAATACAAATGTACTTAATTTGATGCATTAATAAATTGTCTCGTAAACGTAGTCGACCTTAATTTTGAGGAAAGTTTTGTGTTATTATTAAAAGCTGCAACCTGTTCCGCTTGATTGAGATCTCTCTTTCCTGGTGCAACAAGCTTTGCACTGTGGTTCGAGAAGTTATGCAGGAAGGGAAGTAGGTAGTCTTTTAGGTTTCTTAATTTATTTAGAAGAACCAACAATTATGTATTTAGGCTGATGTACGTATAAGCACATAAAGGATTTAAGATAGTTTGCAAAATAAACAAGAGGCTTATAATAAAAAAAACTGACGTAGAAAATAAAAAGCTGAAAGGATTCGAAATCTTTCTGGAAAACGGTCAGGTTGCTAAGTGGAGTTGATTCGGAAGTACTGTACTGTAGAGTCGAAAACCTTGGCAAATAATTTTTCACAACTACTGAGCTCAACAGCCGACCAACAACTCTTTCTGTATGGTACCCTGTATGCCACAGTACCTGAACTCGACGCTTCTTTATTAATGCCATAATTAATAGCTGTTGCCGGGTTTGATGGTTCATTAAAAGTCTCACTAATCGGTATCTCGAAATGTTACTAAACAATTACAAAAAAATATTAGATGCAGACATAGTTTCACATGTTTGTTTTAAAGCTCTGATATACGCTATATATACAAATATATATCGTATATCACTGCTCTCAGCGTTTAGGATAGTTTTCACTCAAATTTTATTTTGTTATTTACCAATATGTGTCTTTCAAGCTGTTTTTTTTCAGGACTTGCATGGACTACGATAGCTAGCAGATGAAGAGAAAGGGAAAAAAGCTATATGCTGTTTTTGTGGATTCAAAAGCTGCTTTTGATACAGTAAACATATACTCCTTATTATATAAGCTGTCGACCCTTGGTCCTGTGACCTGTGGTCGCCGTGGCATAGTGGGTAGAGTGCGACGCTCACACGCCGAAGGGTCTAGGTTCGATTACTAGCTCAACACCAATTTTTCGAATTTTTCACGGCACCACCTCTTTCGAGCTGCTGACAACACTCGAAGAGTAATAACTGTCTAAGAAAGCTTCTCAAATTTCCCCGTTCGGAGTCGGCAAAAAACTGTAGGTCCCTTCTAATCGTGAGAGAAGAATAGCGCGCAAAACACGAGTAGTTGATGAGCGAGGTAGGCCCTGGTCCTCTTGTGGGCTGTAGCGCCAACAATTATTAATATTATCCACCCTTGGACTCTCGATCAAATTTATTAGAGTGTATGAGGAGCTTATACCTCAGTCAGACCTCTGCTACGGTATGGAATGGTAGTGTCTTTTTCGATGACATAGCATATAGTTTGGGATTGAGGAGTTAGTGATGTTGACATAAAAGTTCTTATGTATGCTGAAGACGTGGTTATTTTGACCGAAATACTACTGACTGCAGTTACAAATGAACAGACTGAAAAGTTAATGTAACCTGTTGGACATGTTGTTATTTCTTAAGCACCTCGAAGTTTGGTGGTTGGTGTTTGGATGGTTTTTGGCAATAGTCGGGGCAGCACTTCTGCTCGAGAATATTTGTCTTTGGAGGATGAGTCGATAGAATCTGTCAAGGAATTTAAATACATGAACTTTCTCGTAATGCCTAATTTAGATAAGAATCATGTCCATGAAAACAGCAGTTACCGCTAAGACAGCTTGAAGTGTACGCTCTGCTTCAAAATTCAAAGCTTTATGTCTGTGTTACGCGAACCAAGTCTTTGGCTTCAAGTACTTTGAAGAGTGCGAAGCGCTTCAAAGGTTTTTCTTTAAAAGGACTTTCATTACGAACTCCTTCATATGCAATTTATGTTGAATCTGGCCTGCTTCAAACTAACCAGAGGAATCTGAAGGTAAACGCTGCTTATTTAGTTAAGCTTAAATAGCTTAAGTATAGGTACGTTAAGTATAGTTAAGCTTAAGCTTAAGTATGTCGAACCGCAATCTTCAAAACCGACTTCTCAAGATAGCTTTACAATAGAGCTGGAATATTCCTGTACTATTGAGTTAAGTCTCACAGTGACTCACACGGCAACGTTAACTCTTCTTTTGTACCTTAAATAGTATGATAATTATATGAAAATTAAAAGGAATGTTTAATAATAATAAAAATAACACTAAGCAATTTGTAACCTTTTTGAAAACACGAATCATGAATTAAAAGCTGCCGTTGTACAGTTGTTCTCCTTTTTGCATTCTATGTATATCAAAGAATAAAATGGTAAATGATCCAACTAAGTACTTTTGCTCCAAATAGAAATACAAAGCGAATATTAAATACAACTGAACGATTAATTTATAGTTTAGCTCTGTTCTGAACCCAGTTATGATTACCAATTTCTCTTTTTCTCCAGCAAGACTTAAAATAGGACTTGATGCGACTGTTTTTCAGGCAACAGGTTTTATATGAAGATACCAAAATACATGTCGGAAGTTGAAGATAACAAAATTACCACAAATAAGTAAATTCGTACAACGGACTTAAGATTGTTGATAATATTCATCTCACAATCAGTCAGTTCATTTCATCGAAAAAGAAACAATCGCCCAAATGTAAGCAAAACTGAGGGAATGGAGGACATAAAAAATTCTAAAGTTAATGCTAATAAAAAGAACGAATTGCTCGAATTAGAATTAAATGGTTACTTAAAGCATTTCAAAAAAATATTTGTGAACGGTTTGATCAAACGCAATTCTCTGCATTGTGTGCATTTAATAATAATAATTGTTGGAGCTACAGTCCACAGGGGGACCAGGGCCTAGCTTGCTCATCATCTACTCATGTTGTGGTCGCTATTGTTCTCTCACGAGTAGAAGGGACCTACAGTTTTTTTGCCAACTCCGAACGGCGAAATTTGAGAAGCTTTCTTAGACCGTTATTACTCTTTGAGTGTTGTCAGCAGCTCGAAAGAGGTGGTGCCGTGAAATATTCGAAAAATTGGTGTTGAGCTGGGAATCGAACCTAAACTTTTGGCGTGTGAGCGTCACAATCTACGCCACTACGCCACGGCAGCCAATGTGTGCATTGCAAAGTTATAAATTTCAAATGCAAATTGCCTTGGAAATATTAGAAGGAGAATGTATTAATGTATTTTTATTAGTAAGGTTATGCGAATACACAACCCATTTAAAAAAACAAAATCCACTGCGCCGAAATGTATGCAATAGAAACAAAAAAGGTAATAACCATAAATCTTCATTTCTTAGAACTGACCCATTTGTTAAGTATGGACTTTAATCAATTTTTAATCTCAAATACCGTCTAAACTAAGGCGATTAGACCCCCCTACCCATACAATTTTTTTTTTCGTCTCCCTGAGACCTATAAAACTGCATCACTCAATCGAGAGGCCGCAAGTATCGGAATCATTCCGTTAAGTCTTCATTGGTTAGGCTTCCCCAAGGGTGTGTCTTGGCACCTTTTCTTTTCATTATGCGCATGGACTCGATAGTGCAATGCAACCGAGGCGAAGAGTGCTTCACATTAGATTTAGGGGTAAGCCATCTCCATTTTTCAGAACTCTGACTCTGACGTCCTTCAAGATGGAAGTTTATGGCGACCTCAATAAATGTATGGCCGTATGCGCTGATGCTGGAATAGATTTTCCAAGTATGGGCCATTTCCAAAACGCCTGCTCTACAAGTTAGCGAAACTTATTTAGGGAAATAAGTTGAGGCAGAAAATAACGTTTTTTATTGATGAGTTTTTATTTTCAAACATTGAGCTCTGATCCCAACATTCAATTCTTAAGGACTACTTTCGCAACCAAAAAATTCACACTAGATACTTTCCACTCGTAGGAAAATGCCGCCCTTGGCAGACAGCACCGAGTTCGTAACATCGATCTCCAGCTCCTGAGGGGTCTTCTCGGAGAAGGAGAACTTGAAGTGCTGCAGCAGCATTGCCAGTCCAATGTACGCCTGCATTTTGCCGAACCTCAGACCAATGCAGTTCCGCGGGCCGTCACCGAATGGCAGCCAAGTGATGGGATGACGTTTGGCAATTTCCTCGGGGCTGAAGCGCTCCGGATCGAACTGCTCTGGATTTGGATAGATGTCGGGGTCGCGGTGGATGGCATCGGATGGTATGAGCACCATCGTTCCCTTGGGAATTGTGTACTTCGGGTCGGAGGTTTTGTAGTCCCGTAACGCCTTTCGGTTGAGGTTTGAGACCACTGAGTACTTACGTAGGGTTTCTGAAAGGCACGTTGAAATTGAAGCACACTCTTAGCACTTTTTCATCGACTTACCTTTGACGACTTTCTCCATGTAACGCATTGCAGAGATGCCCTCGTAGGTAAGCTGGCCTCCGTGCAGCTCTAACTGCTCATTGACCTCAGCCCGCAGCTTATCCTGGATGTCCTGGTTCTTGGCCAACTCAAACAGAGCGAATCCCATGGTGGTTGAAGACGTCTCAAAGCCGGCGAGGAAGAAGATGAACGCCTGCGCTGCCACCTCGTTTATGGTCAGGCCGTCAGCAGAGTTCTTTGTCTCGATCAGAAGATTCATGAAATCGTTGCGCTTAATGTTATTTTTTTCGCGGTACTCCACGGTTTCCTTAGCGACTCGCATGAAAAACCGATGGGTGTCCTCGTGTAGCTGGCGCATCCGCAGTCTTCGTGCCAGTCGTGGGAAGCTGAACAAAAGGCCATCCACGATCTTAGTGTGTCGCTTCAGTACGAACGCCTTTTGCCCCTCGATCCGGAATTCCGTGTTCGGGTCGTTCAGACTATTGCACTCAAGACCGAAGGCGCATGTGCCAATGACATCGGTTGTGAATCGCGCCATGAGGTCCTTCACCTCCAGCACTGAAGTACTTTCAATGCTCTTCCGCATTTTAGCGACCAGGTGCTCCCCCACCGACACCACAGTCGGAAACATGAACTTCATCTTCCCTGAAGTAAACGTCGGCGACAGCTTGTTGCGAATCGTCCGCCACTTCTCGCCGTCGATCGCAAACAGGTGCGCACTGAGTGGGTCGTCGATCTCATTGTAGAACAGTCCCCGGTCCGTGAAATTGTTGAAGTCCTTGATGAGAATATTCTTTATCAAGTCCAAATCGAGCACCATCACAGCGGGGAACAGGAAGAAAAAGAATCCGGCGAAAGGTCCGGTTCCCTTGTACTTGTCGTAGTACTCCTTCATTATAGTCCGAATATGGCGGGTTTTCTCGAAGCCCTGCATGTTGCCCTCTACGATGTGCGGCTCATCGTGGGGAATACCCCGACGCTTCCAGTAGGAGAGATGCCGCTTCAGATAATAACCTAGCAGCGAGCCGATTGCTATGACCAGGTACAGAAAAACTGTTGACACTTCCATGCCGTGTCCGATTGTGGCAATGACCGAGGGTGTACTGAGAGTTGTTTTACCTTGGCTCCCGCGAAGCGCTTTATAAGCTCGCCGCAAATGGGTTTAAGCGATAATATTTTATCAATGCGATTACAAACTAGTGGGAAGATAACTTGAGTTCTTGAGTCCTATAGACACTAAAAAGAAGCAATTGAAGGCAGATTGGAGTGTGTTTAGCAGCTGACTTAATGTGTACATTTGTTGCGCCAGGGCAATGAATCAGCATATCGTCATCGACTAGAGGTGCGAGAGCCAGTGAGCTGGGCAGAAGACGACAAAAGAAGGACGAATGGCAGCTTGAAAGGTGCCTGTTGCATTTGAATGGCTTCGGTTTTCCATGAAGTATAAGATGTGGGTTGGGTATATACTGGCAATTATTTAGCAGAGCTCGACCAGGTGTTGGTCCTTGCTTATTTTCCCTCCACTAGGTCGTGTGGGGAAGAAAACTATTCCAATCTGTGCTAAGATCACCCCAATCAGCTTCGTAAAGGAAAACACAGATCTCAAGGCTTAAGTTCGAAGCACTGAGTGTCGCACCACCACTTCGTCACGGCCAAAAGGTGGATCATCGGCTAATTCAACCACTTAGCCTTGTGGGCACTATTTGAAATTTCCTTACTGTATGGAGAATGAAAGAGTCGGGCGTAACTCACGAGTCAACGCTAGAGGCACAACCTTCCAAAAGTCAACCAGAGCTCAGTAAAAAATGGTGACAATAAAATCAGCACCGAAATAAAACTCTTGTCAGTCGGCTTCTTTGGGATCAAGAGGCAATTGGGTAATAGAGCCCTCTTTCCAAAGATTCGGTCCATCCCGGCCCTGCTTATCGGCATGGAAACTTGAGCGGTACTAAGATTGGATGCGGAAGCCCTTATTATTGGTTTTGTTTGCGTTGATGGCATCTGGAGAAGAAGATTCAACGACGAACTTTATGGGCCTTACACCGGCATGAGCCCTGTCAAACGTCTACGATACAATGATAAGGATAACTATATATGTAAGTCATATACCAGGTAAACCGGTATGAAGTGAGACTCAAGACACAAATGTCTCGATAGGGAACATTTGTTGTGAACGAGCCCTTATTTTTTTTGTTTCTTTGCTATGACGTCTGTGAAAAATATTTAGTATACATCAAGTCATTGAACAGCCAACACCATATTTTTTCATCGTGTTAAAAATGACGAATTTTGTACCAAAAAGTGATGATTTGCGGAAAGCATTAATTTTTTGTTTTCATTTGAAGAAAAGCGCTGCAGAGTCGCATCGAATGCTTGTCGAGGCATATGGTGATCATGCTCTATCAGAAGCAACATGCAAAAGATGGTTTCAACGGTTCAGAAATAATGCTTTTGATGTGAGAAATGACGAACGTGGAAGACCACCAAAAAAGTTTGAAGACGCGAATTGCAAACGATATTGGATGGAGATGTCACTTTGAGTCAAAAGCAAATGGCTGCAATTTTAAATGTTGCACAACAAACTGTTTTTGACCGTTTAAAAGCTATGGGAAAGATCCAAAAGTGTGGAAAATGGGTGCCACATGAATTGAATGAAAGACAGATGGAAAACACTTGTGAAATTTTGCTTCAAAGACACGAAAGAAAATCGGTTTTGCATCGGACTGTTACTGGCAATGAAAAATGGATTTATTTTAAGAATATTAACGGAAAAAATCATGGTTTAATCTGGGGCAACTATCAACATCGACTGCAAATCCAGATCGATTCCGCAAGAAGACAATGCTGTGTGTTTGGTGGGACCAGAAAGGTGTGCTGTACCACGAGCTCGTAAAACCTGGTGAAACCGATAATACTGATAGCTACCGACAACAAATGATCAACTTGAACCACGCATTAATCGAGAAAGGACCAAAATGGGCCAGAAGACTCGGCAAGGTAATTTTGCTCCTGCACACAAAGCATAACCGGATCAGGATACAATCAAAGCACTTGGCTGGGAGCAGCTACCGCACCCGCCGTATTCACCAGACTTGGCTCCTTCCGACTACCATTTGTTTTCATCGATGGGACACGCATTGGCTGAGTAGCACTTTGATTCCTACGAGAAGGTCAAAAATTGGGTGTCTGATTGGTTTGCTTTAAAAGACGAACAATTTCATTGGCGTGGTATTCACAAATTGTCAAAAAGGTGGTCAAAATGTGTAGTAAACAATGGCCAATACTTTGAATAAAATGTTTTTGCTTTTTTTTGTTTTAATTAGTGCTTTATTTTCAAAAAAAATGGATGGATATCACTGGTCCGGCCTGAAAAGTCTTCGAATTCGACATTTTGAGACAACACAACCAAGGATGGCCTTAGTGGAGATGGCGCAAGATAGTTGAGAGGTGCTTTCATCAACTTGGAGTACACAATTGTAGGGGGCAGGCGAGGGATGTGCTGGATTCATCCTTGATCCAAGCTAATATCCGCTCCGGACTGAAGCGCCATTTAAAGGAGGAAAGTCACTTGACCTGCAGCTCGGTGTCAAATCGCTTCGATAATGGGCGCATGTCGTCGAGGGGTCAAAAGCCTCGAGTCATGGCTTCAAACAGGTATCTGATATCTGGGGCATAGTACCAAAATGAAATGCACCATGAAAAAGTGCGACCGTATTCCGCCGAAACGTTTTCCCTACTTGGACGCAAAACACCCCACACCAGATAGGGCAGACTGCCCTATCAGTGGAGAAGCAACTCCAACACTAGCCAGACATCGCTCACAGTCACAAGGATGTCCCTTTTTTAATAAGAGCGAATTGTGCCCGCAATAGAATAGTCTCTGAAAAAGGGCGGCTTTTAACTGGGTGTAGTATTAGCCCGATGAGTGGAAACTCAGCGCCATTTGTCCGGACCGCAAGAAAGGAGACCCTTCTGACTGCGCCGTTTATCGAGGGATCAGCCTTCGTAACATCGCTTACAAAATCCTCTCCGCCGTATTGCGTGAGCGTCTGAAACCGTTTGTCTCTATCATTGTGATTTCAGACCAGGGAAGCCCACGATAAACCCGATTTTCACTTAACGGCAAATCCTGGATGAGACCCAAGAAGTGCAAATCGACACCCACCACCTTTTCGTCGATTTTAGGCCGCATGTGACAGTGTGCATAGAGGCGAGCTATACAGTCCCATGTCTAGTTTTGGCATTCGTACCAAACTCATCAGATTGGTAGAATAATGATGCAGAAATCTCGCTGCTCCATCAAGGTCGGTAAAGAACTCACAGAGACCTTCAATGTCAAAAAAGATTTTGGACAAGGCGACGCACTCTCGAGGACATCTTCAACATCGATCTCGAGAAGATCGTACGTAACTGACAAGTCAACACCAGACGCACGATCTTCCAGAAGACAGTTTAATTGCTAGTTTTCGCTGATGACATTGACGTGATTGGACGAACGCAGCAAGCCATCAATGAGGCGGTTGCTGGCATTGAAGCGGATGCTGTCAGCAAGGAAGGACACACAACATCGACGTCTCAGAGAGAGCACCACAATAGGTAACAGAAACTTCAAGGTAGTCAAGGACTTCATCTACATCAACTCAGCGGTAAACAGGGATAACAATATCAGTACCGAAATCAAACGCAGAATCACTCTTGGCAATCACTGTTTCTTTGGGCTTAAGAGGCAATTGAGTAATAAAGACCTCCCTCGACTAAGCTCGCTTTATTTAACAACTTGATCATTCTAGTCCTGCTTTATGGCGCGGAAACCTGGACTTTACCAAAGGCGGATGAGGAAGCTTTTAGTCTTTCCGAGAGAAAAGTTTTTTGATCCTGTTTGCGTTGATGGCATCTGGAGGAGATGATTAAACGACGTACTCTTTGAGCTGTACAGTGACATGTGCCTGGTCAAACGTGTTCAAATACAACGCTCTGGCTCTGGCCAGAAAAGACTTCGAACCCGAGCCATTGGGACAACGGAACAGAAGACGGCTTAACCTAAGGTGACTCACACAAGTGGAGAAAGACCTCAAATAACTTGGAGGGCGGAATTGGAGGCAACGGGGCAATGAGGAGGCATGTTGGTTGAGGCCAAGGCCCTCTACCATTAGAACCAGCCTTCAATGCCGCTGTCTCCCTGACCCCAAAGAAGTGTTTAGTTGGTTTCCTTTGGCCAACGCACATAGGCGAGGATGACTTCAGAAGTCAAATAACTTGCACAAAAGACAACACTGTCATCAGAGCATAACCCTGTGAGTAGTCAACTGACTAGCAGTGGGCAACGATTACACAAGGCGCTAGCGCCTTACGCTATCAAAATAAAAACATCGCATAACAACGTTTGTTATCAGGCCGATAGGAAATATGCACAATCACCATGATGGTCTCAAAAAAAAAAATGCTGAATAACTTCAGCGTCGTTATTATTTTGACACCAATTTTTCTTTTACCTTAGGCTGCGGTCGCTTACCGTCTTGATTCTTTCGCGCCATGAGACTATTTATTAGGAACACCTCAATTAACAGACGCGTTTTGCAATGTCCACAATCTGCACTGAAAACTTACTCAATTTATAACATCAATTGAGTAACTAAGGGGTAAGAAGGGAGGAAACATTTGAATATGCATAGAATACGTAAATATGCTGAATGCGGTAATCTGTGATGTCGTTGTTGAAGCCCTTTTAGGCTGAAATTATGATTAGATTCGAAAATTTGTCAGTGAGTTCTGAAAGCTGATTTGGAAACTGAACTGAAGTCTATCTAAAGAAAGAGTCCGCCTATTGGAGGTGTCTTTAAAGTCATTCTATTTAACTTCATTAAACGAATGCACAACTCCTTTGAATTCACAAAAGGCACGGTCAAACTTGTCAAGTTCTTTCAAATGAGCTCCAGTATCCGTGGGTTGACCAACAAAAAAGGAAAGTAGTGGAAAGATACCACCGCCCCTCTATTCACTTCACACCATCGGTTAGAACTGAATAGAACAACAGGTGATAAAAGTTCAGGGCTGCTCTACGAGGGTTGTCTTTTATATTTTGGGATTAGAGAACATACACAAATATTAATCATAGAAAATAGTTTTATTGATTTTCAAAATATCCCCCGTTATGATCTATACATGCATGTTTTGCATGCATGTTTTGCAGATACTTCAGTCAGAGTGGCACTTCTGCCACTCTGACTGAAGTATCTGCAAAACATGCATTCTGAACGCATCAACCGCTTCTTCAGGTGTTGAAAAACGTTGATCTCTCATTTTATTTTTTACGGACGGGAATAAGAAGAAGTCTTTCGGTGCCATGTTAGGACTATACGGTGGATGACTTATCAAATCAATGTTTTGAGTGCTCAAAAATGCAGTTGTTTGAGCCGATGTGTGAGAGCTCGCATTGTCGTGGTGAAGAGTGATCCGTCTTCGGCGGTTGGTTTTCCTGATTTCTTGGAAGGCAACTACCAAACAGATGATTGTGTACCACTCAAAATTGACTGTTCTGCGTTGGTCTTAGGGTTGAGGTTGCGACATGTCCAGGTTTTCCGAAAAAACAGGCGACCATTTGCTTGGAAGTGCTTCGTGCGCGAGCAACTTTTGTTGGGTTTGGCTCAGTTTGAAACACCCATACGGTCGACTGCTGTTTACTTTCCGGCTCATACGCGTAAATCCACGATTCATCACCTGTCACGATGTCATAGACGTGTTTCAAAGCACCAGGATTGTATTTTTGGAGCATTTCTTTCGACCAATTGACACGAGTCTTTTTTTGAGCGATTGACAAATTGTGTGGGATCCAACGCGAACAATTTTTTTTGATGGCCAACTGTTAATGCAATATTGAATGTATGGTGGTCCCACTAATGCCTAAGGTTGTCTTATTCCCTCGATACGTCATATGACGATCTTGCAATATCATTCGGCGCACAGTATCAATGGTTTCGGGAACATCTGATTTTGGATGACCTTCACGAAATTCGTCTCGGAGTGAACTACGACATCGCTTGAATTTACCATACCATCGATAAACACTGTCCTTGATGGAGCTTCGTCGCCAAAAATTGAATTAAGTTCATCGATGCACTATTGTTGAGTTAATCCATGTCGAAATTTGTAAAAAATAATCGCACGAAACTGTTCACGTTTTAATTCCATTTTTTGGACGAGATGAATTTTTTAAGTTACAGTAAGCAACACAAATAGCGTTCGAATGTCAAAACGTTCTGAGTAAGTATAACCTCTAAAATGTCAATCTTTACGATAGAACTGACAATTGCCACATTGTAGCACTAGGGTTGCCCGATCCGAAATATAAAAAACAGCAAGGTACAGACTCTGCACAACACGGACTAATAATGGTTTCGGAACCATTTCTGATGAGACAGCGTTTGTCGTAGCAGGAATTCTACCCAAAGTATTCTTGCAGACGAACTTATGAGGGTATAGCATCGAAGAACCGTGGACTGGCACCAAGCCAAGCTTATTTATAGAGAAAATCGAGCAGCATCCCTAGCCAGATGGGAGACAAAAAGTAGGACGCATATGCTTAACCCCATCACCAAGACCTGGATATCAAGATCCGCAGGGGAGTGCATCTACTAACTCACACAGTTCCTTTCTGGACAATATACAGGTTTGGGCACGGCAACTGATCGCTGCGCCTACAATGTCCAAGCTCCGAGCAGGACGCAGAGCACGCACTTTTTCACTGAAACCGCCTTGCGCATGAGAGACACACGGTAAACCTATCAAGCACCGACAATATACATAGTCTCTTACTTGGTGAGATCAGTACAGAGCTAAATAAGGTAAAATATATTCATTCTGAAAGTGCATTCAAATCTAAGACAGGCTGAAGCAGAAAGGGCTTCCTTCCAAGGCAGTGCGTAAGTCGCTTGCTAAGCCTGAAAAGTAATACCCAATGGCACTCCCGCGGCGTGAGGGTATGAAGTGTGCAGGGTGTGGAGTGGTACGTAGACGTCTTCCCGTGATCACCTATCTAGGAGTGCTGGCAGCTCGAGTTGCGGAAGATTACCACATCCTTGGGTGCATTAAAAAGAAAAAACATAAGCGGGATATTATTCGATCACAAGGGAATGTTTTGCAAAGAATTGTCAATTACTCAAAATTTTGGAAGGCAGCCAGACATTCTTAAGTACCGTTTGTTAAATTAAATGTTAAACGGACGGATGGCGGGCAGCACAAACCTAAGCGGCCATTGTAAAATCGACTTTGACAACTGGGAGAGCAAGCCGTACTGGCCATTTCATTTTTTTCTTTCTTCAGCGATTGACCCCAAGAGTGGAAAGTCTTTGGTTGATTTATTTTTTATAGACTCTTTAATTGTATGGCGCGACAGTCCATAAAGGGTCCAGGGCCCAGCTTGTTCATCAACTACGCGTTCTGTGTACACTACTGTTCTCTCACGAGTAGAGGGGACCTGCAGTTTTGCTGACTCCGAACAGTGATATTTGAGAAGTTTTGTTAGACAGTTGTTACTCTTTGAGTGTTGTCAGCAGCTCGAAGGAGGTTGTGCTGTGCAAAATTCGAAAAATTCGTGTTGAGCTGGGGATCGTACCTAGACTTTCGAAGTGTGAATGCCACACTCTACCCACTACGACACGGCGGCCACTTTGCAGACTTTTTGGGGCTTCCAAAACCAACAAAGCATAGAATCCGAGCATCATAGCTTTTTGAAAATAATAAAAACAAGCGGTCCAACATGGGACTCCTTTGTCACAAGCGTTCCATTCCTTGTTTCGTCGTGAAAAGTAGCCCGCCGCACATCCCCACTTTAGTTCTACAAATTCGACTGTGTGCTAAAGTCAATTCCCTGTGGGAGCACCGAACTTATGGCAATTAATCCCCGAGAGTACAAACCGCCCCTGACCTAATTGTGGGAGTTTCTGTTCCAGTGCAAATAAGGTCAAAGCAATTAGTAAGAGTCTTGCGCAAAGCCAAGAGTCATCGTTCAAAAGGATATCTGTGACATCAATCACATCAAACGCCCCGAGTATCTGTGTACTATCAAACATTTAACATTCCTTATTCCAACTTCTCCTCCCCAACTAGCTGTCGGGGACTTACTTTGTAGATGGAGGGGGAGCGCCCGGGAAACTTTTCAAAACAAGATTACTTTCCGAAATTTATATTTACTTTGTCCAGCACAACACCGTTAATTCCCACGATTTACAGTGGCAATCGAATAGCGGATGTGGGTCGACCGTCGACGGACTTTTGAATGCGCCCGTGGAGCTGCGTGCAGATGGGGATGAATAGCATTTAATTTCCAGCACAATGGGACTTTGATGCAGCGTAGATTATCCGCACTCCTGACCCCGATGCAAGCCGGAGCCGAACCGTTTAAACTTATCTCTCTCAAGGAATCATTTCCTTTGCAGGGCAAAGCCAGCAACCAAACAAAGCACTTGTAAGTATGCGCATTCAAGTGCTGCTAAGGACGATGATGTGGATGAGCACCCGCCACCGCCGCCTGCAAGCGCATATTTGTCTATGGCAGACCTTCCTGAGCTGACAGTCGGATACCTTCGTTTTCGTTTGCAACGAGCAGTGCTGTTTGCTTACGCGGGGTTGCGAGGTTCCATTTTCCGGGAAACTCCTCAAACGGATATCATAGAATAAGAGGAAAGCCTGTCCTTGTCTACAACTCATCCAGATTGGGAGATCGCAACCGCGATTCGCGTGTGTTGTCTCTAAGAACATCCCAGTGTTGCGTAATTCATCTAATAGCGGCTTGATTCTAATCGCTAACTGCTCTCAGCGATAAGCCCCACCCCAGCCCACTCGAGCCGAGAGATACATCTAAGTTAACTCCTTGAGAGTGAATTGGTGCCAGGACGAAGAACTCGATTTTATCAGCTGAAACAATGGCGTGGGGTAATCGATAAAAATGGCGAAAGTTTTCGAAGAGTGAACATTAGCTAACGCAGCAAAAAAGCGAAAAGAAAAGAAAACGCGACTGCGACTGGGGGCGCGTGCGGAAGGGCTGCGATATCCTTGAGGGGGATAAGTCGTGATGAAAATTTAAAGGGTGCCATAATGTAAATTAGTTTCGAAGACAATAGATACACATTCCCAAAGCTATTGGCCGTCTTGTGCAGAAGAATAATGGCAATGAAGCGGGCGTAAGAATGCTGGAAGGGGGTGGTTCCGAAAGGATTGTGTGCGCGGAAGGAGGTTTGAGCGAGTTGTTAATGGATTTTGGGAGTGTGTACAACTGCGGAGTACATCACATTAAGTACATTTCGAAGAGACCTAACTATGGGTAGGGCGATGCAAAGTCACGCGCCGAGTGCAGCCGAAGAGAACTACGAAATGAGTGTCACTTTACAGAAAACGTGCATTATCACTGTAAGAAGGGAATGTAATTTTACAGGGTTTTGTTGGGTGAACTTCGATTTATGCAACGTCTTGTAAGATTTAAAAAGCAGAAGAATAGGCATATCTTCGGAAAAATTAAAAGAAAATCGTAGGATTACGTCAATTGTCTTTCTTAGGAGGTTAGGTACCCTAGGCATGCTTTGGACATCAAACCTGCGACTGCTGGTAGATCGCAGTTTGACCGAAACAAAGATGAATTTCTGCTTTGTTTCACTTCTCTCGACAAGATCGTTACCGCTAAGAGTTCATTTGATCAGCCGATGAAGGCTTGTCTTCGATTTCCAAAAAAAAAAAAATACAAAAAGTGTGAATCAAATAACCAGTACATTCTGATGTTTGTAGGAACGACAGGAGCCCGGTTGAATTCCTAATGCACCTGGACAGAAGCAATTAGGCCGAGAAGAAGTAAAAGACAAAAAGCGTGCCGCCCGAGCACAAAATTAACAATTAAAAAAGAAGATGATCTGGAGGGAAAAAAGTCGCCCAAACTTCGAGCCAAAGTTTCAGGAGTTAACAAGGATGATTGGGTTCAGCGATTTAAGATCGCGTGATATGCCTCAAAACTACTCGTAATTGACAGGCCTAGGCTTATCCAAATTTTCTTCAGAGGGTTATAACCACGATGAATCCCTAAAACTACCGAACAAGTCCAATTTTCGACCGCGCGAGTGTATGGAAAAACGAAAGGATGTCTATCTTAGTTAGAAGATCACCCTTTCGTTGTCTCTCTTTATTCATCAACATAGTATTCTTCAAGAGTGATACAATCAGTCCAACGCCGCTATAATATTTCGATACCTTTTTTATACGCAGGCTGCGTTATATATTTCGGGATTGGGCAACCATAGTATTACAATCTTATAACTACCAGCTCTGTCGTAAAGTTTAAAATTTTTGAGGTTATACGTACTCAGAACGTTCTGACATTCGAGGGCTATTTGTGTTGTTTACAGTAACTTAAAAGATTCATCTCGCCCAAAAAATGGAATTAAAACGAGAAAATTTTCGTGCGATTATTTTTTACAACTTTCGAGGTGGACCAACTCAACAATAGTGCATCGATGAACTTAATTCAATTTCTGGCGATGAAGCTCCATCAAGGACCAGTGTTTATCGATGGTATGCTGAATTCAACCGAGGTCGTAGTTCACTCCAAGACGAATTTCGTGAAGGTCGTCCAAAATCAGTTGTAGTTCCGGAAACCATTGATGCTGTGCGCCAAATGATATTGCAAGAGCGTCATGTGATCTATTCTAAGATTGAGACAATCTTAGGCATTAGTGGGACCAGCATACCTTCAATACTGCATGAACATTTGACCGTCAAAAAAAATTTATTCGCGTTGAATCCCACACAATTTGTCAATCGATCAAAAAATAGGTTCGTATCGATTGCTCGAAGGAAATACGATCGCGGTGCTTCGAAACACGTCTATGACATCGTGACAGGTGGTGAATCGTGGATTTACGCGTATGAGCTCGAAAGTAAACAGCAGTCGACTGTATGGGTGTTTCAAATTGAGCCAAATCCAACAAAAGTAACTCGCGCACGAAGCACTTCCAAGCAAATGGTCGCCTGATTTTTCGGAAAAACTGGACATGTCGCAACCCCAACCCTAAGAACAACGCAGAACAGTAAATTCTGAATGGTACACAACCATTTGTTTGCCAGTTGTCTTCCAAAAAATCAGGAAAACCAACCTCCGAAGACGGTTCACTCTTCACCACAATAATACGAGCTCTCACACATCTGCTCAAACAACTGCATTTTTGAGCACTTAAAACATCGATTTGATGAGTAATCCTTCGTATAGTTCTGACTTGGCACCGAATGACTTCGTTGTATTCCCGTACGTAAGAAATAAAATAAGAGGTCAACATTTTTTGACACCTGAAGAAGCAGTTGATGCGTTCAGAATTCATGTTTTGGAGATACCTCAATCAGAGTGGCAAAAGTGCTTCGACAATTGGTTCAAACACATGCAAAAATTGTATAGATCTTAATGGGGAATATTCTGAAAAACAATGAAGCTATTTTCGATGATTAATATTTGTTTTTGTTCTCTAATCCCGAAATATAAAAGACAACCCTCGTAAAACGATTTATCTTTCGATCTTCTCCTCAATCGATCCATATTTTTTCCGGGAGCATCTTCTTTAAGGGGTGGGAGAAGGTAGACGTCACTGGGTTCTAAATCTGAAATATTCGGTGAGTGCGGAAACATTTCAAAGCCCAATTCGTGCAAATTGTTCATGGTGACACGGTGCATTTTCTTGTTGTAATGGATTTTTTATTTTACATATGCGACCGATTTTTGCAATTTGTTCCTTCAAATGCACCATAAATGCCTTCAAATATCCGCTGCTGATCCTTTTGGCTTTCTCAGGATAGTAGTTGAATAAAAATCCGTGAGCATCCTTAAATACCGATGCCATAACCTTGCCAGCAGACCTTTGTGTCTTTGGACACTTTGAGCGTGTTTCAACGGCTGCTGGCCACTTTGCTGACTGCCGATTTGACTCTGGGGAATAGTGGTGGATCCATAGTTCATCCATTGCGACATACCGACGCAAAAGGTCCTGCTTACTCTGGCGAAACAGCTCCAAACAGCTCTCAGAATCATCGATACGTTGTTGTTTTCCGTCCATTGTGAACAAACGCGGCACTGATTTTGGAAAAAGCCTTCTCATGGAAAAATGCTCATGCGATATAGTGTACACACTGCCTTCTGATATCTTCAAGGTGTCAGCTTTTTCACGCAATTTCTATCTGCCACCTCAAATGGTCTTCCAGAGCGTTCAGCATCGTTGGCTCCTATACGGCTACGGTTTTAGTCAGCATACCACCGACAATAGGTGTAACACTTTTCAAGCCATTGCCGAGCTTGCACGTATTGCGGTATTCTTTCGCATCGAAAAGCAGTGTTTAATCAAATCACAAAATTCTGTTTTTCCCATTGTTTTAAAAATCGCAAAAGTAGCGTCACTCGAAGCACTGTAACTTGTAACCAGAAACCATTTAAAAAAAATGAATTCAAGGGCGGGAGACGAGTTGACTGTCTCCTTATTATCTCTGCTTATCTTATAAAATTGTCATGAAAATTTCACAGGTATCATTTGAATGTTTGTACTTCCTAAAAATAATGTGGATTTGTTTAGTTAGTGGTGCCCCATATATGTCAGTCCTGGGACCTGTTGAGTGATGTGTTATCTTTGGCATTGAACATTTTGGGCAAAGAGAGGCTGAGATAAGCGCCACCACTGATGTTGGGGTGAGTGTTCTTTGCATCGAAGCCGAAACGTCTCGCCGCTCAGCCGAGTTCGAACAAATTGAACAAATTGATGTAAGAAGTGGGCATATCGGCAAAGAGATTAACTGCTTTATTTTTGCTCACAATTCGACAAGTCTTTCCAAAGGAGTATACTATTCAGAACCTGATGGCGAATTCTCCTACACTGTTCCTTAAGATTTCTCAGCCGTTAGCGGTCGACGATAATAAACTTAATTGAACTTAATCGATAGCGATATGATTCACAGGCTTATGGATAAGATGCTGAATGGAAAAAGAATATTCGCTTCTTCGCCCAGCTGTTCTTCTCGTGAAAGACGAGCAACACACAGAACATGAGTAGAGTAAGGAATGTAGGACCTGGTTCGCTTGTGAGCTGCCGGTCACCCACTATTTATGTGCTCGATTGATAGATGATATTTTTTGCCACAAAACCATCATCCATTCAAACAAACACCAAGATCTTGAGACGTTATATCCTTTACCAATTGACCGTGCTTATGCGATAATGCTCTAAACTCTAGACGCATTACTAGCCAACCTAACTCCTTTTGTGGGCGAAAACTTGTTTTTTTTTTTTGCAATAAATGTCGAAATCCAAGCAAACAAAGAAAAAGCATTTTCATCACAAATATATCGATGTATGGTTTTCATAAAACCGAAAAACGAGCTACTCCTCGCTTCAGTTTTCGGATATCGTTGCTGCAGAATCCCCAAACCCCCAATTTGATTAATGCCACGAACTCCAACCTTGCTGTGCCAACAACACTCCCCTTGAAACACCAGCACAACTCCCCAAATCTGATTCCAAATCAGTCGGTATCAGCCACTACCTTCCTTTTGCGTCAGTAAACACTTTCGCCATTTCATCCATTAAAATCGATTTCATTCAATGCGTTTGCCGCTTAAATCCGAGCATCCCCCTATTAAAACGAGCCCGCAACCCCCCAGACGTGTCAAACAAAACCCATCTGCAGCTGGCAGATACACGATTTCGCATTCAAATAGAATGCCCCCTTTGCTTTGGTGTGCCCGTCGAAAACAGTCGATTTTCTGAAAATCATCGCCGCTGCCAAACATTGAACTGTAATTAATTTCATTTGGCAGCTCACTGGCGCACCCAGATCCACACCCACTCGCACTCCCATGCGCCGACAACAACGGCCACACAAGCAACAAGGACATCGATTTAAGACTTGAACTGTTTCCGATGTGTGGTGCTGGAAGGGCAGTGGGATAGCAAAAAAGATACAACAGGAGCAGAGCCCAGAGCGATCATTCAAATGAAATTAGCCACACCTGGGAACAGGCGCCACACGCCCTTCAGAGGCGCGCTGGAAGCACCAGCTACTTGTACGGTGTACGGCTGCTATAAAATGCACCGCGAAGAGAACAGGTTTGACTTCTGCATTCGAGAGGTAATCGTGTGTCTGAGGTGTGAGGTCGGAGCAGCAGACGCCTTCTACACGTCTCGGGGTTTACAGACGTTTCCGTGAAAGCGACTACGCTTGCGGTTGATGAGATAAAAGCAGTCCGCAATAAAGTCTCATAGAACGCCGAGAAGAAAAATTGCTGGATGCCAACTAGTCAAATGGTGCGCACGTGCCTCGACGTTATTGTTATATTATACCAGGCAACAGTGTGAGCTGCAAGTGAGGCGATGTGATAGTTGAAAGTGTGCACCAAGTGTTTGAGTGATTTTCTAAGACATTGAAGGATATTCTCTCTTAGGTGGCGTTCTGGCGTCTGTAAGAGCTCAAATAACGTACAACACGAGTGCCCCGGGTCTGAGTTTTGCAATCTCCGTGTGATAAGACAAGGCTTCTCGGCTTGCATCTGTAACGAACGCAGCCACAGCCGCAGCCACAGCCGCAGCCGCAGCTTAATAATGTAATCGGCCGAAAACTCCATCGAAAGAGGCTTTCAGAGTCAAAAGCATATTTCAAATAGAGAATATAAGGTCTGTGTTATACAGTGAATGTATAACAACGTCCAAGCTAATTGGTTCAGAGTCATCAGAGATGTGACATGATGAATGTCACATCTCTGGTGATATGTCTGTTGGCTGTTTGTGGTTGCACTTTGTTGTTTGTTAAAAGGATCGGTCGCGAGAATCAATTCGTTCACCTTTCGATCACATCTTCTGTCAGTTTCTGATAATTCCCTTCCCACTTGAGCAAACCTAAACACAGGCTTGGTTGCTGTGAATCCGGGCCATGAATTCTTTTGCGCACGTTCACCAGTCAACAACCTATGAGAGGCGTTCAATATATCGGGGTGAAGCTGTTGTTATATATATAAATTGACTCATTTATCAAGTAATACTATTATTTTGTAAAATAATAATAAATAAAAAATAAAAATAAAAAAATTATGTATTCGCGTTTTATCTCTAGTTAAACAGAATCATAATGGCCACTGAGACGATGATGGTGAAAATTGAACATTGTACTGAAATTAAATTTCTCACTTAGCAAGGAAACATTCAAAACACTATTCATGTAGAGATCGTGGCTGTTTACCAAGGTTCCCCACCTTCATTATCAACTGTGCAAAAGTGGTCAAGTGAGTTCAAGAGAGGCAGAGAGAGCATTGAAGACTACCCCACTCCGGCTACTGGTTGTACGGGAGAAAGCATCAAAGAAGTCGAAAAACTTGTTCTTGAGGATTCCCGAATAAAGGTGAAAATGATGGCAGAGACTACCAAGCTTTCAACTGGTACCATTCACACCATTCTTTATGACAATCTTAACCTTTCAAAGGTCAGTGCAAGGTGGGTGCCACGAACACCATTCTTCGTGACCATCTTAACCTTTCAAAAGTGCCACGAATGCTCACAGCGCCTTGGAAAAACGTGAGAATCGCATGTTGTAGAGAGGTTTGGAGATGTGTAGTGAGGACGCGGATGGTGTTATGGATCGAATTGTTACTGGGAACGAAACATGGGTTCACCACTATGGCCCTGAAAGCAAACAAGAGTCCATGCAGTGGCATAAAAAAGGAACAGACCCCGGATGAAGTTCAAAGGCACTCCGCCTGCCGGGAAGCTGATGGCCACAGTTTTTTGGCACTCAAAAGAAATCTTGCTCAATGAGTACAAATAAAAAGGTGAAACCATCAACGCCACATCCTACGCTTCCAATTTGCATAATTTTCGGGAGCAAATTAAAAATAAAAGACGGGGTAAACTCGCAGCGAGTGTGTTGCTTCTTCATGACAACCCTCCTGTTCACACGGCGCGAGTTCCCAAGGATGCTGCGCGAGATTGTGGTTTCGAAGAAATCCAACACCCACTCTTTAGTCCAGACCTTGTCCCTAGTGATTATTTCCTGTTTCCGGATTTGAAAAAATGTCTTCATGAAAAAGGTTTTTGGATGATGAAGAACTCAAGTCGGCAATAGGTGGGTATTTTGCAGGGAGAGAGGAAATTTAGATTTTGAGGGTTTAAAAAAGCTTATCTCAAGATATAACACATGCATTGATGTTAGGGGAGATTATATTGAAAAATAAAATCAATTTAAATTGAATTTGAATTTTCATTCATATCGATACCGAGAATATATTGAACGCCCGTCGTAATGTTCTTGTATTTAATCAATTTCTCATCGCTTTGATTCCATTTCGAAACGCTTCAGCTGAAGATCTCTGATGTGTCTTATGGCTTATGAAAACCAAACATCGCATTTTTCGTGTACGTTCTCAAAATTAAATGCGGTCGATGCCTAATTTACATCTTCTAACAGCCTATCTTGTGATAGCCTCTGTTCCGATCCTACCTCAATAATTGTATGTTTAAAGACTATACCGTTTTTTTCCTTTTAAAATAAAACACTAATTATTAATAGGAAAGAAAAAACATTTTATTCAAAGTATTGGCCATTGTTTTCTACACATTTTGACCGCCTTTCTGGTAATTTGAGAATACCACGCCAATAAAATTGTTCGTTTTTTAAAGCAAACCAATCAGACACCCAATGTTTTACCTCCTCGTAGGAGTCAGAGTGCTGCTCAGCCAATGCGTGTCCCATCGATGAAAACAAATGGGAGACGGAAGGAGCCAAGTCTGGTGAACACGGCGGGTGGTTTGCTTTGTGTGTAGCTGCATTGCCATGGAGAAAAATTACCTTTCCGTGTCTGCTGGCCCATTCTGGTCATTTCTCGATCAATGCATGGTTCAAATTGATCATTCGTTGTCGGTAGCGATCAGTATTAACGGTTTCACCAGGCTTAGGGGCTCGTGGTACAGCACACCTTTCTGGTCCCACCAAACACACAGCATTGTCTTCTTGCAGAATCGATCTAGTTTTGCAGTCGTTGTTGATGGTTGTCCCAGGTTAACCCATGATGTTAAGGATTCTTAAAATAAATCCATTTTTCATCGCCAGTAACAATCCGATGCAAGACCGATTTTCTTTCGTGTCTTTAAAGCAAAATTTCACAAGTGTTTTTCCGGATTTCCATCTGTCTTTCATTCAATTCATGTGACACCCATTTTCCACACTTTTGGATCTTTCCCATAACTTTTAAACTGTCAGAAATAGTTTGTTGTGCACCATTTAACATTGCTGCCATTTGCTTTTGACTCAAAGTGTCATCTCCATCCAATATCGTTTGCAATTCGGTGCCTTCAAACTTTTTTGCTGGTCTTCCACGTTCTTCATTTCTCACATCAAAATCGTTATTTCTGAACCGTTGAAACCATCTTTTGCATGTTGCTTCTGATAGAGCATGATCACCATATGCATCGACAAGCATTCGATGCGACTCTGCAGCACTTTTCTTCAAATGAAAACAAAAAAACGAATGCTTTCCGCAAATCATCACTTTCTGGTACAAAATTTGACATTTTTAACGCGATGAAAAAATATGATGCTGTCTGTTCAATGACTTGATGTATACTAAATATTTTTCACAGATGTCATAGCAACTGTAACTTAATAAATGACATGAAAAGAAATGAAATAACTTTTTACATCTCTCTCAACGCACACAGTTTCCACACTTTTTTCTGCGCTCGAATTCTGCGAGTTTGTTATGGGTTTGGCACGAATCTTGATGAAGTAAAGGCTCCTATTCTAAAATTATTTGTTCTGTAGTGTCGAAAACACTCTCTAAATGATTGATCGGTGGCAGTAGATTCAAAATAAGCTTCTACAAGCATTCGATGGGTATTAGTTGCACTTTTCTATAAATTAAAACAGAAAGTTTAATGGCCCCTCAAGTGCTGATTATTTACGACAAATTTGAACTTTTTTGGAAGAACAAAAGTGTCTAAAGCAGGCATTGCTGGAAAATGCTACAAGTTTCCAATGAAGTAGGTAATCGTTTCCAGATCAGCCATAATTCACAGTTGGCGCCATCTTTTGAAATCACATAGAACCAAATTCTTCATTGTTAATTAAACTCTACTGTAGTAAGATTCTAAGAAAAGAGTATATTTTAAAAAGGATAGAGTTTAATGAACGAAATAAAACTTTTTCTCAGTAATTTTTAACATTAGCGTCGACGCCTTGCTCAGATTACTCAAAGAAAGTCGTGAAAGCATTGACACGCTCATAATAATAATAATTGTTGGCGCGAAAGCCCACAGGGGGACCAGGGCTTAGATTGCCCATCAACTACTCGTATTGTGCGCGCCACTGTTCTCTCACGAGTAGAAGGGACCTAAGGGTTTCTGCCGACTCGGAACGCCGTATTTTGAGAAAGCTTTCTTAGACAGTTATTACTCTTTGAGTGTTGTCAGCATCTCGAAAGAGGTGTTGCCGTGAAAAATTCGAGGTCTTCAGCCGGCAATCGAACCCACCCTTCGGCGTGTGGGCGACGCACTCTACCCACTACGCCACGGCGGCCACAACGGTCATAGCCATGATCAATATCAAGTGGTGTGCGGAATCGTCCATTGAAAGCTTTTAGCTTGTTGGAGTATTGAAAGGAACAGTAAGACCTATTTTAAGTGGAGGGGTGCCAACAAAGCTATGTGGGAAACTCGTTGTTCATTCTCAAGGAACTGTTTCAAAGATTTGAATCAATAAAAGAACTAGAAGCTAAAACAAAGAATGAAATAGAGGACTGAAAAAAACGGAGCGTAGTAACATATCTTGAAAAGAAGATACAGAAAAATTGATGTATCACATTTCGAAGGGGATGTAATGTGTTCAGAAATATAAGTGAACATTTTTAAACATGCCTTGTTGAATAGTGTCAGACATAATAAAATCGAAAATCTGGCATTTTGCTGATTATAAGAGCATTTGTTCAGTGACACTAATAATTGTCCTTACAGCGCTTACGAAAAATGGATATTTTGTTTAAAATGTCGGCCAATCCACAGATGAACTCTAATGAGACAGGGTTATGTGCCTTACACTTCATGCCAAAGTTAGAGGACTGTTCGCTGAGATTACTTCTATTGGACATATTCGAGGCTTCCATCAAGTTAAAATTATACGAGGATTGCCCTTTATATAAAGAACAAAAACAAATATAAATCGAAAATAGCTTACACCAACTGTCACATAACCAACTGTCGCAGCACTCTTGCCATTCTGATTTAGGTCTCTCCAAAACATGCATTGTGAACGCATCAACCCATTCTTCAGGTGTCGAAAAACGTTGACCTCTCATTTTATTTTTTACGTACGGGAATAAATAGAAAATATTCGGTGCCAAGTCAGGACTATACGGCGGTTGACTCATCAAATCGATGTTTTGAGTTTTCAAAAATGCAGTTGTTTGAGCCGATGTGTGAGAGCTCGAATTGTCGTGGTGAGGAATCAGGAAATTTCCCGATTTCTTGGAAGGCAACTGCCAAACAGATGATTGCGTACCACTCAGAATTGACTGTTCTGCGTTGTACTTAGGGCTGGGGTTGCGACATGTCCAGGTTTCCCGAAAAAACAGGCGACCATTGGCTTGGAAGTGCTTCGTGCGCGAGCATTTTTTGTTGGGTTTGGCCCAATTTGAAACACCCGTACGGACTGCTGTTTATTTTCTCATATGCGTAAATCCACGATTCATCACCTGTCACGATGCCATAGACGTGTTTCGAAGCACCGCGATCGAAGTTCTGCAGCTTTTCCTTCGAGCAATTGATACGAACCCTTTTTTCGAGCGATTGACAAATTGTGTGGGATTCAACGCGAATAAATTTTATTGGCGGTCAAATGTTCATGCAGTATTGAAGGTATGATGGTCCCACTAATGCCTAAAGTTGTCTCAATCTCACAATAGGTCACATCACGATCTTGCAATATCAGTTGGTGCATAGCATCAATATTTTCGGAACAACAACTGATTTTTGACGGCCTTCACGAAATTCGTCTTGGAGTGAACTACGACCTCTGTTGAATTCACCACACAATCCATAAACACTGGTCCTTGATGGATCTTCATCGCCAAAAACTGAATTAAGTTCATCGATGCACTGTTGTTGAGTCAATCCACGTCGAAATTTGTAAAAACAATAATCGCACGAAAATTTTCACGATTTAATTCCATTTTTTGGGCGAGATGAATTTTTTAAGTTACTGTAAACAACACAAATAGCGCTCGTATGTCAAAACGTTCTGAGTACGTATAACCTGAAAAATGTCAAACTTTACGATAGATCCGGCAATTGCCAGATTGCAATACTAGGGTTGCCCAATCCCGAGATACAAAAGGCTACCTTCGTATCTTAGCTAACTTCTCAGTAAAATCTTATCGCATCGCAGATTTATACAGACAATCCCTCTAAGTAGAGACGCCTTAGTGGAATGCATCATCTGAAAAGAGAAAAATGTTAGAAACTCTACTAAATTGTGTAAACAGCACTGTGGACCCTAACCATTCACCATGGACACATGTATGCCTGATAGGAGGCTTCGACATAGCATTTCGTCGAAGGGTGATGCCGCTGCGCTCAATATGATTCGCTTTTCGTGGAAGATTTCCTCGCATTGTTTCCCTTTCATGGAGTACTTCGCTGCAGTCATATCTTTTTCTCAACGCTTTCGTACTTTCAACTCTTCTTCAAACTCTAATACTTCAAATGCTCGATAGTCCACTTGCTCAACACACTGTACATCACATCACCCTAGGTTCTGGTTCCGTTTGAGTTATTTTGATCGACCATAGTCACACCATTACACAGCTATTTCGCGGGAAATCCTTCACTCTTCCCTTCATCGGAATCTTCCGTGCGCCCGCCTCCGCCCGGAACACAACCTCAGTGTAGTTTATTTTCGTTTGTGCTGTCAGCGCTCGGGTGAGTGTCTGAATCTCCACTCCTGATATTAAATTTTAAGCAATCCAAAGAGTTACTCCAATCAGCGTTTCCCCGGGAAGCCTTATGCAAATTTCATGATCCGGGCAAATTGATATTGATGTGTCAGAGCGGCCTTAGTCAGCGAGCCCCTCCCGGGCGGTGGTAACAAAAAGTCAATTTGACATGAAAAAGGCGAACAATCCAGCACCCGTGTGTGGAGGGTCCTTTTGTCCTTCGCCATGGTCCTCTAAGAGATGTGAAGCTTCGGCATGCAAGCAGGTGACCTGGCCGTTTGCACGGGAGATGTTCCTCATTAATCTTTGTCGTCCTGCCGGAGACTCTGGACAGGACACTCTCTCTGAATTGGAATTGAAAAGAGCCTCAAATTGTGCGCCGCGAGGGTGGCACGATGATAGATACAGCCAACTGACCGCCATCCTGTGCGCTGGTGGTGTCCTTTGTTAGGACTAGAAATGAGAAATTACCTTTCTTTCCGCGCAAATGGAACGCGAGATTACTGATGGGCAGCGAGCTAATGTGCTGACAGGCAGAAGATAGAGCGACGCAGCCCGCAACATTGCGGCTGCCACTCTTCGAAGCCGTTCGTGGGTTTGTTACGATTTTTCTTGGAATGTTGTTTTCTTTTTTCCTGCCATTGTCGTGTGCCCCACTGCCGACAGTGGCCGTTCGTGAGCGCCATTAGGCAGCTTTTTGATGAGTCCTCAGATTGTATTGTATCTTCAAAATCAATTACCTCGCAGTGAATGGCGAAATGAACCGTCAAACACCACGGAGTCCTGATTTTCGTGGACGCGACGCGCACGGACATAAGGCAGTTGAAGCGATTCGATGGTAATTGCCACCACCCCCTCCACCAATCGCTCTTGGCGACAGCAGCACGTGGGGGGATGTTCGTGAGGCATGTTCATGGCGTTTCGATTCAAATGAGCGAACAATGCCGAAATGAATGACTTTCTGCGTTCGCTTTTGACATAATGGAGCTCTGTAGTCAGCGCAATGAATTATGCGATCAAGGACCTCTCGGTGGGAATGTATCTCGCTTTATTTGTTTCCTCTTCAGGTCCGTTTTATTTCTTTGGCAATCTGACTTAGATGACATTAGTCTCTTCGCGTTCGCTGTCGTTTACGAGTGGCAGAAATAAAAAACGTTGACAATCATTAGGCCCACAGATTGGGTCTGAAGAACAATCATTCTTGCATTGGTTGTTTTTGACATAGCTTGGGACTGCGGGAGAAGTCCAAAGTGGTCGCGAGGATGGTGCGTGGCTGATCCGAATTGAGTGGGACACTGCGTAGAGTGTCAAAGTTCGCGATTTGAGTTACGCACAGTCTCAGACTTGAAACTTGAATTCTGCTACCACTGGTTCTTTTTGAGAGCGAACTTTTTAGTCTAGAAAACACTGAGTTTATTAGAGGCTTGGAAACTACTCAGGAACACTCAGACTCAAATAGCGACCCATTGTACCACTGGGTAGTAACCTACACTTGATTTAATTTTATGGAATCGATCCTGTGACAAGGTCCCTTAGGTTTCAGCTTCACCCATATTAGTTCCAAACAGCCACCACCTGCTCCGAGCAAGAGCAGTACATGAACAGAGGAAGTTGTCTGCAGTGCCTTCGCCTTTCCCACTGGTATCACAGTGGGTTTCATGACTAAGCTCGAGCACACTTTAGTGCTGAGCGGATGTGAAGTGTTCCATTAGTATGCCAACATATCGTCTGCCTATATCTTAGAAAGTCATGCCATCTCTGGTTGTACTGTCGTGAGACCCAACCTAAGCTTAAACCAAGAATGTGGGTAGCCCCAAAGTGGCTTCGCCCTATGACCTATGACTGTTTTTTTTCGATACACTGCCCAGCATCTTCATCGACGAGATAATTTCCTGTGATCCCGTGACCTAAACAAGCTTAAACGAATTTCATCCGCCGTGCAAATTAAAGAAAGACTTGTTTTCCTTTCCTATTTTGGAAAGGGTTAGAAACTGAGTAAGGCCTTAAGCACGGCTTGCTACTGAGACAGATACTTCCACTGCTGTTATGATCACAAAAATGTTCGCTTAAAAGAACGAAGCGAAGTTTCTTAAAGAAGTCTAAAGACATTTGCTGTCAATTTCAACGACGACCATATCCACTGAACCCTCCATCGTCTTGGAGCCATCCATTTAATTCTGAACACATTTCCTTCCTGGTTTGTTTTCTGGCCAAAAACAATTCTCGACACAGGAAAAACCGCACCAAACTGTGGCTTCTTCAGGATGCATGAGTAGCTCTGGCTGTTATTCACTCCAAAATCGACAATTCTGCTTATCTGCGTAACCATTGAGCCAAAATGAGCTTCTTTCTTAACTTTCTTAACAGAGCACACATTTTGATAATAAAATTCAATAATTTGCAAGCGTTGTTCGTTTGTAAGTTTAGATTAAAGGCCAAACTGAAGACGTTGGACAGTGAAGCACAACACAAAACGTGCTTCAGCTGTTTAAACCAGGGTTGACAAAAAGATAATAGCTAAAAAATCACCCTTTATAAAAGAGTCTCAGAATTAATGGTGTAACTGCATCAGCGGGATATCCCTCATACTAGAGTTCATTGCGCGAGAGCATAAACTTTGAACCAAAGACGACTTTTTTTCAGTCAGAAGCTGAACTCGATTGTGCATCCTATTATCTAAATATCAAAGGAGTTGAGGGTTGCCAGAAGTTTCACTAACGCGTCACTAGCTGAGCCAAGCATGCCGCCGCAAACCTCATTTCCAGCTGATGCAGACCGCATTTTAAAGCTTGGTGAAAGCATTAGACACGTCCTCGAGCGATAGTTTATTCCACTAAGCAATCGAGGTATTATGAGGGAAGAGGTGTTATTATTTCCGTGCAGATCCAAACGGATTTTTTTGTTGGTAGGCCCCATGTTTTGCCAAAAATTCCCTTCTGCTGCCAGAAAAGTGGCGAAAATCGACGAAAAGGTGGTGAGTGTCAATTTGTACTTCTTGAGTCTTTTCCAGGATCTGCTGTAATGTGAACATCTGGTTTATCGTGGACTTTTCTGGTCTGAAACCACACTGGTAGGGACCTAAAGTTCACACAATACGGCAGAGTGGATCTTTTAGGCGATGTTAAGAAGATCAATTGATAATTGGCGCAGCCAAAGTGATCTCCTTTCTTGTGGACCAAGCAAATGACGCTGAGATTAAATCTCTGTACGCACACCAATTGGACAGAACACCAACAACCTACCCACAAAAATTTCTTGTGCAGGTTGGGGAAATATTTAACTCTCTCATTTGGCGTGAAACCCATTTTTTCAGTATACGGGAACGGACTTTGTGGTAGCTTATGTTGTTTTGTACTGTTTTTTGTTGTTTGTTCGAGTACGGAAACACATTTAATATTTCGAAACAGCAATCAGCTGTCAGGGTCTAAATAGCCTATTAAATGTCTAGAGGACTCATTGAGCAACCATCTGCGACTTGAATGTCATGTTAAAGTTCGTTTACATTTTTATCATTTAACTGACGAAACCATGTACGCGTGAGTGCAATTTTTGATGCGTCACCTTTTTTGTGTTCTGCTCTTCAACACGCAGTTGTGTGGAATCTTGACCTGAACTCGTAAGTTATGATTGAAGTGAAGAACTGATTGGACACAAAACCTAGAAGAGAACAATCCGTCATTCAATGTTGGTAAGGGGAATGAATTGAAGCCTCAGTTCTGAGGAAGACTAAGACACTTATCAAGAGGCAGCATTTTTGTTAAAGCTTATATCTCTGAAAAATTGTTTTCTCTTTTTTTTCTAAGTAAGGATTCTCAATGAAGTTTCCCCATGTCAGGTCTAAGAGGGTTAGGGGACTGAATAACGAAATACTTTAAGTGAGCTTGAAGTCCCTATACGAGCATGGGTTATTATTGAAGCTCCCCTGACCGGAATGTGGATATTTCGACTTCAGGAAACTTTGTCTTCCGTCTTCCCCAATTTCCGAAGCTCGCTATAATTCCTAATTCCCAAGAGCCCTCAATTCTTATCCGCTTGAATCGTTTCTTCTTCATTCCCGGAAAGTTAACAGAAACCACTAACCAGAAGGTTTGGTTCCTTACACCGTGCAATGAGAAGCTAGAGCATGTGTCAAAATATATTCTCTTCCTGTTGTTTTCATGAAGGGACTTAGGTCGGAATTTAGGCCGAAAGTAAAGCTGGTGCCAATGGCGCAGATATTCAGGCAATGAGCAAGTTTCCTTTGTCTGAGCTCCCTGAGCTCGAGCTTGAACTAGACTTGTCGGTTATGTCTGGCGTGTTGGGTAAACAGCTCCTTCGTGACTGAAGACCTTTTTTGCAATTGAAATTTATTAAATTGTCCTTTGGCTGAGCTCATTACTTTGTCAGTTCTCGAGCTTGAAGTAGTCCGTGTCGGTAAATCCAGGTGTTTCGTTTTCTTTGTTGCCGGAATGTCTGGAGTGTTGGATAAAACAGCTCCTTCATGACTGAAGACCTTTTTTTGAAATTGGCGCTCGCTGAAGGTATTATTTGGTTCCATTAAGTGACCGGGATTAACGCAGCTTGTTCCGAAATTACAGAGGAACGGAAGGAGTCAAAATAATAAAATCATTCCCCTCAAGTCTGTGTAACTTAAACTGCGCAAAGATTTCTACTTGAAAGACTGCAGAATAGCCACTAAGATGAGTTTCAATCCAGACCATTGCCTTTGATTCATTAGCGACTGTGATGAAATTCGACTCAATTCTGCCTGCCCGGTATAAAGGTCATCAAGTCTGTCTAGAAATTTGGACAAACTTCCCATTTTAACGCACTCATACAACTGCTTGCTCTTTTTCGCTCCTTGCTGAAGAGCCTCACTTTTATCTTTCCGTTTGTCCTCGCTGATGTGGTTGATGCCCATCTAAATGACACTATTTCTGTTGCGTTGATCATTTCCCAAGATTCCTTCGTCTTCCTTAAGGCTTATTATTTAAATTTCCTTTGCCGCATTCATTTTCTGTGCTTCAACTTTTTCATTATCCCTGCTTCGTCCTTCCCCCTTCCCTTCTGATGTACGTCTTTCTTGCAATGTTCCTATTACTGAGCACTCGCCACCTCAAACAGGGTACCTTCCAAACTCTGTGATGCCTCCAACTAAACGGCCATCTGCTATAGACACAATCCTATCAAGGTCAGAACAACAGACTCTCCTAGTAGTGGCATGTGATGAAATCCAATTCAAATGGGCTCTGGTCACATCCCCAAACCCACGCAGATAAATTCCCTAAGCCGTGTCTCGCAGAGTGCGTTACTCCAAATGTCATCGATGGGAATATCGCAAAAAATAAAACGACCAGAGCACTGCCCAAAATAATTTTCCAATAAAACCACAGAGGAATCATCAGGGCAATATTTAAATAAGCTAAAACATCGAGCCCCTCAGCAGGTCGGCCGCAGGCAGGAACACAGCAATCGCCTCTCGAACGGAGAACACGTTCGCTCCCCGTGAAGCCTTAACCCCCGAATCTTCCCCTGGTGGGCCGTTTGCCTCCTGCCAATGACCGCATCGACGAGCAAATTCCCGTCACGTCTTATCTCTGGCCTCATAACTGCCGTAAAAAAAGAAACTCAAGGCACACCCCAACCCCTCCGCATCCGATACAATCTCAAGTACAATTCCAACCGGTCCATTCGAAAGTAAACGCAAAAAGACAATGGGCACTTGCAGGGTAGGACGGAACACGGAGAAAACGAAAAATGTCCAACGTCAGCTCCCCCAATGAGTGACTGCCAATCCAGGTCTCAATAGTCTGACTAACGATTGTCATCAGGGTAATGCTGGGTCCGAAATAATTTATTTATACCGTCTGCCCGGACAAGTGCTCGTATTCACTTGACGTTTATAAATCGCCCCTGTTCCGTCCACTTTGGCGTTTTAGCACTTGCCATTTTTCCACCCCCCGCACGAACATTGTCCGCCCGTCAGCCGACTCGCCAGTGGGCATTTTTAATGAAATTTTCCAATCCGAGGATACGAGGGGTGTGCAGAGAAAGGACCACAGCGCCCATGAGGTTGAGTGCATTTTAAACATTACTCCACTCACTCGACGGAAATGTACATAATCGGGGAATTAATCCGAGAGATACTTACAACGAGACGAATGGAATTAAATTTTGAATGCCGGTGCTTGGGCCGAGCCCCTGTCTGGCGGAGGACGGTGGATGGAAAACAATTAATGACCGATAGGATGGATTTCTGCTCCTCTTTAGGGCTTGCGGTTGAAATCTTAGTAAACACGTTGCTCTTCGTTGGTTCCTTTTTTTTGCGTCTGCCCAAAGGGATTCCAAGAACTTCAGACGTGTGTGTGTGGAAAGTGAAAGTGGGCGATTAAGGAAAATGGATATTCACGGTCGAAAGGGTTCTTCAATTTTGATGAATGATCGCTTAATTGGGTGCTGCTTTATTGAAGGATGTGCTCGCTCCTTAGTCAACTATGTGTGGTCGCAGACATTCAGCTCCTTAGATGCTTTTGTGAAAAAAATATGTGAAGGGAGGCTTAGCTTAGATGGCAAGGAGATGGAATAACAGGTTTGTGAAGACATTAAGGCAAAAATCCAGACGTCAAACATTGATCTAGGTCACTTGGCGAACACAGACCGGACTGGCACAGGGCACACTTGGGGTATAATTGGCCCCCAGAGACTTCTTTTGTCTGATTCCATAAGAATTCGTCCATTTGTGGATGAACTCCCAACAAAGGGTGCATACTGTAGCAGCGAAAAGTAAAGAGAAGATAAGTAATAAGGGAATAAATGTAATAGAGAAAGAAAAGGCTACCGGAGTAAAATTTAGCTGTTTCTTAATTGTCAATTTATCATTCGTTTAGTTTGTTCGCTTAAAATACGGACGAGCCATACAGTGCCATGTATAGTTTCGGCATTCCTACCAAACTCATCAGGTTGTGCAGGATGACGATGAGGAAGTTTCACTGCTCCGCCAAGGTCGGTAACGAAATCACCGAGACGTTCAATGTCAAAAAATGGTCTGAGACGAGACGACGCACTGTCGTGAGACTTCTTTAACATCATTGTTTTTGCCTAACTCACAAGTCGCAGGCACGATCTTCCAAACGTCAAATCAACTTCTAGCTTACGCGGACGACATTAACTTGATTGGACTAACACTCAGAGTCGTCAATGAGACGTTTGCTGGCATTGAAACGAAAGCGGCTACAATGTGTCGGGCGGTTCATGTTGGCAAAACGAAGTACATGCTGTCATCGAGGAAGGTCACATAACATCGACGTCTCGGACAGAGCGTCACACTAGGCAACAGAAACTTAGAGGTTGTCAGGTACAACATTAGCACCGAAATCATACTCTTGCCCGTCGGCAATTCTTTGAGCTCAAGAGGCAATTGGGTAATTGAGCCCTCTCTCGAAAGACTAAGTTTGCTTTGTATAAGACGTTGACCATCCTTATACAAAGGAAATTCGGACACCTCTAAAAGCGCATGAAGGAGTCGTTTATCTGCTTGAGGAACAAGTTTTGCGTGCGATGGTCCTGTTTGCCATGATGGCCTCTGAAGGAAAGCATTCAATGACAAAGCTTATGGGCTGGACAGGGGTTTGTACTTTGTCAAGTGTATTTGCATTCAACGCTTAAGATGGTTAGGTCTTATAGAGCGTATTGGCACCACTGCTCCAGTCCGAAACGTCACGCAATCGAAGTCCTTGGGACAGTGCAAGAAAGGATGAACTTGCACTGAAATGGAGAAGGATCTCAACCAATCTGGTGGCGCAACTGTTGATAGGTCGTGCTGGCTGGAACAAGGCAAGATGTTGGTTCAGGTCTATTTTTAGAAAAAGAAGAAAAGGGCACAACAAACGGCATTGCTGACATGCAGGCATTCTTGTCCTGTGCCGGTTAATATGTGGTTTCCATAGAATTCTGGAACAGATTTGTGTATACCAGAAAGGAAGTGGCTTTGGGCAATATTCGAACCGCACTGATTTCGTCTTCCTCAGCGCTTTGAAAATGCACCAAATTTCATCGTTTAAAGCTGACATGGAGTCAGTTTCCATCGTCGACCACGCTGAGCCCTTTATGTTCGTCTGAGTATGGCCGTGTTTCATGATGTTCTATCACAAATTTTCATTCATCATTAAACAAGTCGTTTCGATTTCCACAATCGCTGCCGATGCAGTTCACATTTAACTTGTACTCGGCATGCGTTCCTTGGAAGTTTTTGAGGACGAGTCCTATCGCGTGACCCAACGTATTTGTAGTGGCGCTGCATAGCCTCCGGCCGACAGGCAGATTGTGTCCATGGGTTTTGTTATTCAAAACTATGCCAACAAGCTCACGATCAACCAGCCCGTGTCAAACCCGCCTTTCATTCCCTTGTCCAGTCATTCCATACTGAGCTCTTTACTGCTGCACTCGAACGAGATATCCACCAAAATGTGCACCGCATCCTTGTTTGTGCTCATTCCAGCTCTCTTACTCACAATCCTTCAAAGAAAATCCATCAAACTTCAAAACTACGCACAGTTCTCATCGACGGACAGCAGTTCCGGGAACTTTACGACACTCAAACAATTAAATTCAGATTCACTCAAAATTACGGCGCTCCCAGCTAATCCCCCGATAGAATGTGTAACGACCACCATGCCCCATAAAGGAACCGAAAACGAAAACATGCACACACTTCAGTCCTAAGAATCGTTGCCCAAAGCAACCAGACAGCAACCATCTTCAATCCTTCTCCTGGATAATCATGTCGTTTAATTTTTCAAACATTAAACGTTTTACGGCATCCAATAGTAGTTTGGGGGAGGGGCTGTAATGCGCCAAATAAACATTTTCGTTGATCTTAATTGTTTTTCTCACTCCTTTCTGTTCTCGGAAAACTTCATCCCCCCCAGCGGTCATTCATTCACTCTTCGAAACGAATGAAATGTGCGACGATGGCGAGGATGGTTGATGAAGGGGAGGGTGGGTGAAGATTGGCGAGGATGGACGATGAGGGACGAGCACAAGCGAGGGTGTGTAAATATGGTTGTGAGTGGCGAAAAGCGAGCGTTGAATTGATGAGAAATGGTTCAAGGACTTCCCAGTGTTCAAACCCACTGTCGCCAAATGGAATAGTTTACCTTCTCCGCTTGACGTTGACGCATAGTTCACACACCAAAAGGCAGGGTCACTTCGAGATGAAAAAACAAAAACACTGCAAACAAGGAGAGCAAAAAAATTCAAAAACAAAAAGTGTATGTAATGCAAGAAAGAGCCAACAACGCGTCAAAAAGGACTAAATTTATATTGAAAACCCCATTTCCTAGCGCGCGCGCTCTCTCCCTCTCTCGCTCGCTTTGTCGCTTATTTCTCTCCCCCTCTCGCGAGCACTCGTTCTCTTGTGTCCATGTGGACCTTCTTAGGAAACCTATTCTACTGACCCACTTTTGAGGCTCTGTGTGTACTGGGTCACTATATCATCCACAATGATGATGCTGTGCTGTGCCGCTTTGAAGGCCGCAATCATTGCCGTGCCATTGTGTCACCACATCACTCGCTACACGTTCACACCACCAACTGATGGTGTTTGCGCCACACCGCAAAATCCTTTATCGGGAATGGGTTTCTTGGGTAATTTCCATGTGTACAGCCCCTAGCCGCCAACCAAAAAACTAAATTGCGCGTCCTTCGGCTGCTTCAGTTTCGCAAAAGCGAGACGCACACGCAAAAGCGGATGTGCTCCTTTCTCTCTGTCGCTCGCTCTGCTCATTGTTTGTCCGGACACAATGCGAAAACGGAAAATCAAAGAAAAACAGAAACGGTGATGTGAAAGCTCATGCGTCAGAACAGCTGTTCGCCGGAGCTTTGCATTGCAAACATCCTACGGCAGAGCGATGCTTACCATCCACAAACTGAGCGCAGGGAGAGAATGAGAGTGAGAATGAGAACGAGATGTGGTGGTCCTTCAGGGCCAGATTCATTGCATTTGGACTCACCTTCGACTCAGTTGGTGAATGGATATCGTGGTGTGTGGTTGAATTCGAAGTCTCACAGTCGTCCTTTCGAAGGAAAGTGCAATCTTTGAGGGAGTTCTTGTTTTCTTTTTGTTGCTTGATCAAAATTCGAACAGAAAATAAACACACACATTTTGTGTTTTGCGTTTCACTGGAAGGACAGGATATTTTCTTTGGAGGGGGACTATTTACCAGAGAGGGTGTCCTCGTGAAGAGCCATTTCTGGTCCGGTCGTCGCTGCAGTTGTTCATCTCCTTCTCGTAGTTGTCGTCGTCTCGTCCTTGTTGTTTCCGTTCTCGTAATCATCATCGTCGTCGTTATCGTCGTCGTCATCGTCATCGTCGTCGTCGTCTGACCTCGTGCAGTGAATCATTGAGTGAAGTGAATCGCACAAAAGTACCTTCCTTCATTCATGCAGTTGTCCTCTGCTGCACAACGTTCGTTCTGCTCCGCTCGCCAGAAAGTAAATGAGCAAGTGAGCGCCAGTGTTACGATGTGAACGCCTTCTGGGTGTGTTTGTGATTATACCTTTCTCCTACAACAAAACGATTCCATTGCTCTGTGTCGAGTGTATCGTGGGCGGCGGCAGTGGCGGACCACGTTTGAAGCTAAGTGTCGTCTACCGTGCCATTGTCAGTGCAATAAGTTTTTTCTTTTGGTGCTCCTTCTGCAAAATACAATACTCTGCTCGAGTGTGGTGAAACGCGTGTGACTGTGTGTCTGTGTGTGTGTGTTGATGGAGAATTATGTAACATTCAGTTCAGAGCACGTTGAGTGAAAATGCGGGGGACCACCGCCGAATCCCATGCCGAGCCTACATCAGAATTCGTCCACGAAGAGCGACACGGTGAAGAGATGTCCTTTTCTCATCGGCCAGCGCGGGATGAATGAATGAATTCACAAGTCCCCGTCCTGTCGGTGGTGGATTTTAAAGTGTGTGCTGTGCTGTGCTGTACAGTGCGTGCAATTCGCAAACAGCGACGCTTTCTGTTTGCCTTGTGAATTTGTTTGTGCAATAAACGCGTGTGAGGTGCGTAAACAAAGAGTCATCGTTCTCTCTTTTGTTATGCAACACTGAAACGGTTTTCTGCTGCAGAGATACTGACAACCAAGGGTATCCTTGATCGCCAGCGGTGGACAGAAAAGACTCGCCTCAAGAATATTATATAAGCCTGACTGTGGGATACTCTTCGCCTCATCTTTCTTCAGATTAAAGTAAGTAGTAACGTGTGTGTGTGTGTGTGGCAGGGGGCTTGTGCTGTATCTCGCGTTCGTTTTGATCTTGACACTTATTGCGGATTACCGTTGGTTATTTATGTCCTGCCTGCCCCACCTTGTCGGATGGGATATTTTATTCCAAACATTTGCCATAAGCTATGGATTTGTTTGCCTCTATTTTTGGGGACATCCCGAGTGTTCGATGAATAATTCATATCCCTGCTACAGGACCAGAGAGGTATTTTGGCGAATAATTGGCATAGGGTACTTAGGATTTTTCAATTCCCCCCCACTTCCGTCTGTCTGTCGTCGGCTTATTTTCATTCATTCATTCTGTGCGATGCGAAAAAGGGTGTGAGATGGAGAATTTACGAGAGATCAGAAAATATGTTTCACCGTGAGCATGAGACTAGAGAGGAGGAGCGTTGGCGGTGGCGTTTCCTGAATGCTGGAATTTCATTAAAAATCCCCCCTTTTATTTGCTTGCTGAGGTCCTTTTGTATCTTAATTGGACCGTCAGATAGTCTGAAATGAAATTTATTTTCGCAGCCGTCTGCCGTTTGCCGTTTCGTCTCGTCTTCGTCTTCAGCTCCATTGTGCGTTTCTCCTACCAACACACACAAAAAAAATGAAAAAGGATTTAAAACTCTGTGAAATGAAATATTATTTGCCTTAACATCATAAAACCGAAATGGGCCGGTGGCGGCGGTTGCGGTGAAGTGTAGTGTAAGGGCTGTCTGCTGGGCTGGATAATAATGCCATAAGCTCATGTAAACAAACATGGAATAAATTAGTTGTATTTGTTATGTAAATACCGGGAGGCAGGGGGCGGAGGCAGTGAAAACAAAAACAGGAAACACTTTGCAAAATAGAGTGCGGCCTGTTTTCGCATGATGTGTGCCGATGTGTAAATGGGTGGATGTGCATGTGTCTGCTTGTGGAACGGGTATAACTAAGGGTGTGTCTGGGTGGGGGGGCAAGAGGTATTTGAAGTAATAGTTTCCGCAAGGGGCAGAGTGATGTGAGTTGTGTTAAATGAAGTTAAATTGGGGAAACTGCTGCAAGGGAAGGCAGGTGCCTTTTTTCTAATTTTGGCTATGAAGAGATGTCTGCCTGAAAGTTTTTGGGTAATTTTTAAATCTTGTTGTTGTGAATGCTCAAGATTTGAGAAACAGACTGAACATATTTCCCTTGCTTAAGCAGTGCTTAGATGACTGAGACGAAAACACATTTTTAACCGTCAGTATGGCGAGACATTTTATTACTCTTCCACCGAATTGACTATCTGAAAGTCCACTTTCTTATCTGCCATGGACAAGTTTATCCCACGAAATTGTGGGGTTGTCGCCGTTCACAAGAACGATAAAGCATATTGTAGAATAGAGCATTTTTTTTTCTTTCGTTATTGACACTTCTGTGACAGCCATCCGTGTCATGTGGATGAGATGCGTAACTTTTATGTTTCTTAATGGAATGTTTTCAAACAAATTCCATTTTTAGCAATTGCATGTTTGTCCGGGTAACTTCATTCTGCATAGACCATATCCATTTTATAAGCGCAAGTGATTTTATCCGGCTCAGCGATTTCCACCAACAGAGATTTTCTGAGACCTAAACATATGGTAATAAGAGAATGTTAGGCGTGGTCATTAAAGGCTTCAAAACCTCAAAGCCATGCATTCCCAATTTGTTCAGAATTATCGAATATGAGGTCTGTTTAAAAATATTTATTTATTCATCAATTTCAATTTTGTCGCCCTCAAATTAGTCCACCTCAGATGTACATTACTGGGCAAAATAATGGCACTGTGTTCGACTTTGTCACTATTGTGCTGTTTACTTTTTCCTATGGACAGACAGGAGCCTCATATTTATTACACAATACCCTTATTATATCAGTTATAAAACGCATATACAAGACAATAAACAAATGTATCTTATCATTAAGAAAGGTCCCGTTACCGGAAATGCAGCCGAATTTAAATGCAAAATAATAGCACAACGTCATTCTGAGGAGCGTTTTCGAAGTGTACACCAGTCTTTTGAACATTTTTTAGTTATTAACTAATTCTACATATATCATTGTAATTATTAAACGATACTATTTCAAAGTGCAAAGTTGTTAGCAAAGTAAAGTTTGTCATTGTGTGCATTGTAATCCTGAGACACGTAATAATAATAATTGTTGGCGCTACAGTCCAAAGAGGGACCAGGTCCTAGCTTGCTTATCAACGACTCGTGTTGTGCGCGCTGCTGTTCCCTCACGAGTAAAAGGGACCTACAGTTTTTTGCCGACTCCGAACGGCGAAATGTGAGAAGCTTTCTCTTGGGCAGTTATTATTCTTTGAGTGTTGTCAGCAGCTCGAAAGAGGTGGTGCCGTGAAAAATTCGAAAAACTGGTGTTGAGCTGGGAGTCGAACCAAGACCCTTCGGCGTGTGAGCGTCGCACTCTACCCACTACGCCACGGTGACCACTAAGACACGCGCCTTAATAAAAAAAAATTGCTTTCTGAGGGTAAAACTTACAAATTTATAAGTGGAATTTTTGGGTGTTCAAACAAAATGATCGCAAGTGCCAAAAAATACTCTCAACAGGAAGAAAAGAGGAAGAATATCGAATCTAACCCCCGCCGATGAACGACAAATAGTAAGATAAGCCCAACGTAACCCGTTTGTGAACGCTAGGAAAATAAAAGAGGAGTTAAATTTACCAGTGGTGACCTCAACAACAAGAAGAATGCTGGTAAAGAAGAATTTATCTCCCAGGAGTCTTAGAAAAGTAGCACTAGTGCCAAAAATCAGCTTACTAAAACGAACCAAATTTGCGAAACAACACCTGAACTGGGAATCCTCTAATCGGCGCAATATATTACAAACGGACGAGCGCAAAATAGTTTTATTTTTTACTCCTAGGACCAGGACACTTGTTTCGCAGGCGAAAAAACCAAAAGTTTCAATTTCAAAAATTTCCAATTCAATTGGAGTGTACTACCACGACTGTTAAGCACGGCGGAGCAAAAATTAACGTATGAGGATACTTTTCCTATTATAGTACTGGTCTCATTTTTTGGATAAAACCGATGACGACTGCTGGAGTTTATTTCAGCATAATAAGGGAAATCTATGTTACGCAGAGTGGAATATGGCTCTTAGGTGGATTCTACAACAAGACAATAACCCCAAACATACGAACAAACTGGCCAAAGCTTTTTTTCAAAGCAATGGAGTTCAAGTTATGGAGTGGCCGCCTCACTCTCCGGACCTGAATCCCATTGAAAACCTTTGGACAGATGTTAAGAAAGCTGTATATGAAGCAAAACCCAAAAATACAAAACAGCTATGGGATGTTGCGCAGGTTGCGTGGATTAATATCCCTTTTTAGCGATGTCAAGCCTTAATTCATTTCATGCCACGACGTTGTGACGCTGTACCTAAAGATAAAGGTTATACAACCAAGGACTAATGCAATAAAAAAAATGGAAACAAAAAAACTTCCATTGACTTTTGTTTCATATTCATGAATTTTTGATCGGGGTTGTTCCGGATAACGGGTCTTTTTTTAGTTGAGAATGGACTTTTTTCTTGTCTTGTTTATAAGTTTTATTGCTAATAGAATAAGGATATTGTGCCATCAAAATGATGTGTTTACATGACGGTAGGAAAAAGTTATTAGCAAAAGAGTGGAAAAATATTGACACACAGTGCTGTAGTCTACTTGCGTCAGCGTTTTTTTAATATCCTCGAAGCAATCCTGATGTGCACTTCGTTGTATGCCCTTGAGCCCTCTCAGCGATTCGGCTTGTATCTCCTCAATCGCTACAAAACGCCGTCCCTTCATGCGTGTCTTCAGTCTTGGCAACTGGAAAAAGTCGCAGGGGGTCAAATGTAGTGATTACGGCGGCTGAGGCATGCAAACGGGGATGTTTTTGGCCCGTTACGAGCAAGAAAAAGTCATGAATTGTTTTCCCACAATTTCGTATTCTTTTTGCAAGCGGCGCATAACTGCAAGATAATACTCCTTATTGACCCTGCGACCAAGTGGAAAAAACTCCTAATGCACTACGTCATAGTAATCGAATTTTGGGGTGCTTTTGTTTACCTTGGCGCTCTTGGAATCTTTCATTGGGAAGATTGAACTTGGGTTTCGATGTCATAACCATACACCCATCTTGCGTCATCAGTTATGATCTTTTGAAGCAAGTCTGGACGCCGTTGACGTCATTAAACAATTCCTGAGCGATGCTTATGCAACATTTTGGTTTGTCAAAATTCAACAATTACTGCCACAGGTTTCATGCCCGAAATTTCCGAAAAAATTCATGGCGTGAGCCAGCAGATATGTCGACATCTTCAGCAACTTATTCAATAGTGACTTGGCGATACTCCATAACAGGTTTCTTTGATTTTTCAACATTTTCATCAGTTGTTGATGTGTTAGGGGCTTTCACATCTTCTCGACCTTCTTTGAAAAGCTTGTACCGCTTGGAAACACTTTTTTTCATTCAGAGTACACTCACCACTGTCAACGCTTCCTTGTCGTTTTTATTTTTTCACACACAATTCAATGCAAATTCTATGATCCATATTTTGCACAGCAGGAAATCGCCAACCACTGTGATTCTCAGAAACAAATTAAAATACAATACACAATATAAAATAAATGTGTTATACAGCTGAAACTTTTTTTTTCTAATCGCTGATGACAGTACTCTCAGCTTTTCATATTCGTTCCTTGGCTCACGTGCCTCCACTTCGGCCTTAGACTCGGAACGGCAGCGTATGTTAAGCACATTAAATTCCGACCTTGACAGCATAATCGATTGGGGAAATAAGAACAGAGTGGAATTTAATGCTTCCAAAACACAGTGCTGTCTACTGTCGTTAAAGCGATCACAAAATAATCAGCCGTTATCCATGAACGGCATTTGCGTTGTTGAAACCGAAAGACTTTCCATCTTCGGTATGTGTATGAACCCAACAATTAGTTGGAACGATCACATATTTGAGGTCGCCAAAAATGCTGCGAAATGTCCAGGTTTCCTTAAACGATACAAGAAGTACTTAACCCCCTCTGATCTGGCTACAATATACAAGGCATATATACGCCCAAGACTTGAGTATAACGCTCCTATCTGGTCAGGTGCTTCTAAGACCTCCCTGCACCTGCTGGATAGAATTCAAAAGCGAGCGATAAAACTTATAGGTGACAGTAATATTGCGAAGTCGATTGACTCGTTAGAACACCGACGTAATGTCGCGTCGTTGTCACTTTTCTACCGCTATTTCAACAAGAAATGCTCAGATGAATTAGCCAGTTGCATTCCTCCCCTTCAAGAATTCACCCGCAATACACGCCTCGCTAGGAATGCCCATCAATTCACCCTCAAGCCCTCTTTCGGACGTACAGTCTAATTCAGAGACTCGTTCTTTAGCCGCACTACACGAATCTGGAATGCTCTTCCCAGCTCGATTTTTCCTCCTCATTACAATCCACAGGCATTTAAAACCAATGTGCATCGGTACCTCCTCTCCCTCTCTTCCTCTATACCTTCGGCCCGTGCTGTGACTTGATCCGGTCACTTAAGGGTACTCGAAACCCCTTTTGCACGCGTCAATTATATAAAAAAAAAACTGTTATTATATATTTGAGACGAGTGTACAAACAAAATAAAAATAATAATAATAATTGTTTGGCGCGACAGTCCACAGGGGAACCAGAGCCTTGCTTGCTCATCAACTACTAGTGTTGTGTGTGCTACTGTTCTCTCACGGATAGAAGGGACCTACAGTTTTCTGTGGACTCGGAACGGCGAAATTTAAGACGACAATGCTACGTCGGCTGCATACGAGGTCTGTCAAAAAATAAGGTTAACGTCAAATTTCACCGGCCACCTACATTCGATTATCGATTTTTTTTTATTTTGTTATGTTGGTATACTGACGTTGTGTAGTGGCTAGAGCGCGACGCTCACACGCCTAAGGGTCTAGGTTAGATTCCCAGCTTAACAAGAACTTTACGAATTTTTCGCGTCACCACCTCTTTTGAGCCACTGACAGCACTCAAAAAGTAATAACTGTCCAAGAAAAAGCTTCTCAAATTTCGCCGTTCGGAATCGATAAAATCGGTCCCGTCTACTCGTGAGAAAACAGTAGCGCGTACAGCACGAGTAGTTGATGAGCAACCTAGGCCCTGGTCCCTCTTTGGACTGTCGTGCCAACTAATAGTTATTATTATTAATTTTATTATTTTTTTTTATTATTTATTATTATAATTTATTATTTCGAGGACGTTCAAACATTCAAATCATACCTGTCAAGTATTCATGGCAATCTGATTATCAGGTAACAAGTTACAGAGCTTCAAATGACGCTACTTTTGCGATTTTTAAAATAATATAAAAAAAAGAATTTTGTGAGTTGTTGAGATAAACTAGTGTGCAAGCTCAGAAAAGTATTACAGGGACTCTGCTCCATCCAAAACAACTGTCTATCGGTGGTATGTCGGCTTTATATGTGGCCGTACACACGTTCTGAAGGGCCAATTGAGGTGGCTACGCCTGAAAACGTTAAAAAAGTACACAAAATTGTTTTGGAATACCGCGAAGTGACAGTGTGTGAGAAAGCTGGCAGCTTAAAAATATCAGAAGCCAGTGTGCACACCATTTTGCATGAATATTTGTCCATAAGAAAGCTGTTTTCGAAATGTTTGTTCACAACTGTCCAAAAACAACAACGTATCGATAATTCTCAGAGCTGTAAGGAGCTGTTTCGCCAAAATAAGCAGAACTTTTTACATCGATATGCCACAATAGATGAACTATGGATCCACCACTACACTCCAGAGTCAAATCGGCAGTTAGCGGGGTGGATATCAGCCGATAATACACTCCCACTCCAAAAACACAAAAGTCGGCTGGCAAGGTTATGACATCCGTATTTTGGGATACGCACCAAATATTATTCATCGACTATCCTGAGAAAGGCAAAAGTATCAACGGTGAATACCACATGGTATAATTAGTGCATTTGAATTAAGAAATTGCAAAAAACGGTCTCATATGAAGAAGAAAAAGTTCTCTTCCACCAAGACAATACACCGTGTCACAATTCGTTGGCTTCCATGGCTAAATAGCACGAATTGGGCTTTGAATTGCATCCGCAGTCACCGTATTCTTCAAATCTGGCCCCCAGTGACTTCTACCTCTTTTCAGACCTCAAAAAGATGCTCGCCGGAAAAAAATGGCTCCAATGAGGAGGTGATCGCCGAAACTGTAGGCTACTTTGAGGCCAAGGATTAATAGTTCTATAAAAAATGTATCGAAATGTAAGAGTGGGAGTGGACTGATTGTACCGCTCTAGAAGGAAGTTATGTTGTTGAATAAAGTCTAATTTTGTCTAGAAAATGGGGTTTAATTGGTTAGTCCAGGGACTTCCGTCTGGGCTAGAAGTCCGATTTTCGTTTCGCGCATCGGCAATGGGGACGATTTTAGGGTCATTGCCAATGCTGGCAGTTTTTAAACAAATTCATTACCACTCCCAGTTTGAAGTTACTATTAGGCTGTTGTGGCCGCCATGGCGTAGTGAGTAGAGTGCGATGCTCACATGCCGGAGGTGTAGGTTCGGTTCCTAGCTCAACACGAGTCTATCGAATTTTTGACGGCACCACCTCTTTCAAGCTGCTGACAACACTCAAGGAGTAATAACTGTCTAAAAAAAACTTCTCAAACTCCACCGTTCGGAGTCGACAAAAAAATTGTATATCCCTTCTGCGTGAGAGAATAGTAACGCGCACAACAGGAGTAGTTGATGGGTAAGCTAGGCCGTGGTCCCCTTGTGGACTGTAGCACCCCCCAGTTCTTCTTCTTGTTGTGGCGCTACAGTCCGGGGTGGACCTGGGCCTCAACCAGCACGCCTCTCCAGCCAGCACGAGGTTTCGCCAGCTGTTCCTAGTTGCGCACTCCAAGTTTGTTCATGTCTTCCTCTACATGTGTGCTCCACCTTAGCCTTCGCCGTCCTCTGTTGCGTTGTCTCAATGGCTCGGATTCAAAGACTTTTCGTGCCGGAGCAGTGGTGTCCATACGCTCTTCATGGCCTTCCCATCTTAAGCATTGTATCCGCACACGCTTGACCAGGCGCATGTCGCTGTACAGCCCATAGAGTTCGTCAAAATATCTTTTCTTCCAAATGCCATCAACGCAAACAGGACCAAAAATCGCACGCAAAACTTTTCTCTCAAAAAGACTAAGGGCTTCTTCATCCGCCTTTGGTAATGTCCAGGTTTCCGCGCCATTGAGTAGCACTGGGATGATCAAGCTTTTATATAAAGCGAGCTTAGTCCTTCGAGAGAGGGCTTTATTACTCAAGTGCCTCTTGAGCCCAAAGAAACAGCGAAGTGATTCTGCATTTGATTTTGGTACTGATATTGTTGTCCCTATTTACCGCGGAGCCAAGGTAAACGAAGTCCTGGACTACCTCGAAGTTTCTGCTGCCTAGTTTGACGCTCTGGCCTCGTAGTTATTATCATTTACACGTTTATGCACGAAAAATGACACTTTTTAGAAATCTCGCATATTTGTTCACATTCTTTGTGAAGACGACTGTCTAATCGTTGCAAAATATTTGGATTTCAAATGATGACAAAGCTATGTTGCCGTTGGTGATTATAAGCTTGGTGGATCAAAGTTCAGTGGAGAAAACCACCCTCGTTTATTAGACTCTTCATCCTCTGCGATTATGTACAATATTAGTGAAACACCAGATCTGTCAAAGGCTCACTCATTTCAGCTGTCTGGAGGTCGGTGTAAACTACACTTTAGTGAGGAGTACACAAGTGTTACGTAAAATTCCATTTTTATGGGTTTGTTTTCAATATGTCTATCTATCACACTCCTAATTCCTGCCAATCTTCAGAAGCAATTCTTTAAATCAATGTTCGTTTGAATCTCAATTGAGGGAATTGAAATTTGACTCAAAATTGATAAGGGATTTGCTCTTAATATATTATAACATCAATTGTCCGCCAATCGATTGTTTATAAAACAGAGGATTTTATTTGTGCTTGCCAACTTTTAATTTACTGCAGGGTAAAACAATGGAAGTCGTCAAAGTCAAACAATATTTGTTTTTCCTCCAACTCATAAGAAATTGTTCATTCGATTGGAACTTTCAATTGAAGTTCATTCTGGCTCGTAATTGACCCAAAATCGAAAAGCCAGACGGAAGCACTCAGAAACGACAACAACCCAAAAATGCATTCATTCGAAACTCTAAACATTACGCAAATGTGATTGTTTTGCATTAATGCACACGAATCAAAGAATCAACGCACACAAAATGTGACGGGACATAAGCCATGTCATGTCGGCTTCAATTTTATCACATTTCCTTTCCAGAATAGATGCATAACTCCATCACGAGTTTGCGTTTGAAATTTCATTCGTCTCCTCTCCAAACCTTGATCTCGTCCCCTTTGCTCTGCTTCCTTGCACACAGACAGCCTGCTTCTTAATGACTTCATCACTTCACAGCACTTGCACTGTATAACATTAACTCACTTCCACAGACCACAGAGTTCTTCCACTTCTTCATCGTGTCGGACGTCAAATGGATTGTCGAAGTGTCCTCACTTCCTTTTATGGCCTGCGTAATGAAAGCGTCGTTACCTGTGACAGAAAATTTCTACGCATTGATTGAGTTTGAGGCGAAATTCGTTCCGTCAAATTTTAGTCACGTGCTGATCTGTCAGAGAATTGATTTTTGAAAGATTGACCCGCCCAGCCGTGATTTGCATTATGCCTCCTACCAGTGTGCAAAGACATTGCTGAATAGATGAAAGCAATTATCTGCTATCCCTGGAGTGTGGCAGTGCCCCTTAAGTGCACTGGTTAGGGGTAACTGACCACAAAGGGGCTGTGAAGTGGTAGCGCGTGGTTGACGCATAATCACTTTCACCTGTGATGAAGTTTCCTAAACACTTGGATGTAGGAAATAATGTGATAAACGATTTGTCTGATAAACGTCAGTACCTAGAGGCAGTTTTTTTTTTGCAAAGCACACTTAACCGGAAAATACAGGGGGCGCCACTTACAAAAATGAATAATTTAATATTAAGTATTTGTTAATAGCGCCCCCTATATGACCCATGACTTATTGAGTGATGTGTTAAGTTAGGTGGTAGACAGAACGGTGCCCATTAGGGGCAAAATTAAGCCCGGTTTCGCTGCCACATTCGAAAATACGTTACCACAGCAATATAATCATTTGAGTTTTAAAAAAAGTTTATCAGACTGACTGACGCTTGTGTTACGCGGTTTACAAGCGAGGGCTATCCATTCTTAAGTACTGAGCATTACCGCATGATGCATTGTACATCTTCGGCATACAGTTACTGAAAACATTTTAGCCGAATTTAAATCGCTCGTGAATTAGGGCATATCAATGGATTCCTGTGAAAATGGGAAAAGACGAACTCTGGTCGAGTTTTCGGTTCGTGGACAATCCATCTGTGCTCGAATGTTGTATGCGAGGCCCCTTCCTGGCGACGCGGCAGTGAAAAACTGGTTTAACAAGATTCTTAGTTTCTTTTCGGTCAATAAAACGTTCGTGTTCAGAAATCGACTTCAACAGAGGTTGACACAAAATCCACGATATGGTGTACCATCGGTTCAGAGCAAATGCGAACGACCGGAGAGGGCTAGAGAGTAGCGATAGAAGGAATCTCAAAGGTCTGAGTTGTATGAAATACTGGGTAATAGATTGTACCATGGATTCTTCGTATGCTCTTTCCAGAAAACAGCCGTGAAACAGAGCACATCTTATGAGCATTTTGAGCTTTCTTATTGGGTATATAACTCTATTTGGGTGGTTTTTTTTCTCATGTGGAACCCAATTTCCTTGCTTTCAACTGCTTTTCAACATTTTGAAATGGCTGCTTGAGTGACATCCAAAGATTCTGCGAGCTCTTCTTTTATTTGGAAGTATGCTTTCAGTTCTTCATTTTCAAAATTTTTTGGCTGCCCAAGACGTTTATAGCCCTCCAAGTCAAAATTACCACTTATAGATCGTGCAAATGACGTTTGGCACGTTTGCACAGCTTGCGCTTGTTTACCATAAACTTTCACCAAAATACGACAACTTTGAACAGCAGTTTTCTTCGTATTTAAGTTATGAACAAAAATGTCACTTTTTCACACTTTGGCAGGTCTTAAGTTCGATATATTTGAGTGAAAGAAAATTATTGTTGCTTACGCTTTAAATGAATGACGAACAATGACAGAAGCTTTCCATCGCATGTTCCAGTGGAATAATAACAATGGAATGTAGCTCGTTGCCACAAGTATGTCCTACTTGGAGTTCATTAAAAGGCGAGGAATCGATTTATGTATACAATATTTTTATTTAGATAAGTTATCGTCGGCGATTTCAATGTAAGTATTGATCAGTGTCACTATCCCACTGCTAGTTATGATCCGTGTGACTTTCTAATTGCGAGTGTCTTTTGTGTGACCCAACCCATTCCTTTTATTGCTCCGTAGGCACATGCCCACGTTGCATCCCTCGGCGTTGGTGGGATGCGAAGGATATCCTCTTGTGCGTCGCGGGCACCGTTGGGTTCGTTGGGTTGTTTATCCAACGACGTACGGGCCGCGATCGCAGATGTTATTTTGCGTGGAAGGATATCCTCGCGTGGGTTATGTGCCGTTGGGTTAGTTCACGTACTGCCATGTGCTGCTGAGTGTGCCGTTGCATAGTCCGTTCAGTATGCTCAACTGCACTGGTTGGCCGGACCGTTGGTGTGGTTGTCTGCCACAGGAACAATACAAGTTACGCCATCTGTTATCAAACCGGACAAACTAAGTTTTGGGTCTATAACTATACTATACTTGCTAAACGAACGAGTTTCTGCGACTGCCTTCAGTCGTTCGTTGGAACCTCAAAAAAGTCCTAACAGCAGGCTTCGTGTAGAGGGCAAATTTCTTGGATTTCCAAGGGCAAAACTGTCATAGGGCACTTATCTGTGAAAAAGGTGCGCTTCCATTGTGCTAAAGTTACAACCAACACGCCCGTTGTCGACACGGCATGTTGCGAAATGAAAATTAAATCTTTTTAATGCATTTTTATTTGATATTCTTTATTCTCTTCCATGCTAGAGAAAAGTACTTTAAACTAGCTTAATATCTTATCTCCTGATCTTAATTCTACCTTGCAGACTCTAAACAAATGCTCTAAGCTAGTATTAATTTCATTTGCCATTGAGTTTCTTCATAGTTTTTTCATTTTTTTTTTTCTACAATAAATAGTTCAACGGGTATTGGTTCGGTTCCCAGCTCAACACCAATTTTTCAAATTTTTCACAGCACCACCTCTTTCGTGCTGCTGACAACACTCAAAGAGTAACAACTGTCTAAGAAAGCTTCTCTAATTTCGCCGTTCGGAGTCGGCAAAAAACTGTACATCCATTCTACACGTGAGAGAACAGTAGCGCGCACAACACCAGTAGTTGATGAGCAAGCTAGGCCCTGATCCCCCTTTTGGACTGTAGCGCCAACAATTGTCATTATTAATCGTTCTTTAATTTTAATGTTCACCGAAGAATATTTGAACAAATTGGGTAAAGATTATGGATTTGAATGAACGTTATTACCTACCTTTTTAGCTTACACCACGATGTCCATTTCCCAAAGAGGCATTTAGAAAATGTCGCTCTACCTTGGTAAGAAGTGGGGCCTGTTTTAAGCTTATGCCGCCTTCTGAGTCGCAAAGAATACTGGGAAAAACCGCTTACTGCCTGTTTCGAGACAGTGGATTGAACAATCAGCTTTAGACCAGCTTAGACCAGAGTTGTGAAAGTGTGTGTGAAAGTATATTCAACCGTTAGGCTGATGCATAGGCGAGGAGAAGTCCTATCATTGCCGAGTAGATCCAAACGGAGTTGCTTTTGAATGTCAATCGAAGGTGCGCTTCCATCGGGCTAATTCGTGCGTATTAGAAACTGATACGAAGAGGTGCTGTTTAAAAGTGTTTGCCTTTGAATTCGCTTAACAATTAAATAACCTTTTCTGGACCGGAATGCTCGTTGTATAAAACGATTTTGGAACTGAATTTCTTTGGACAAGTTTCGAAAGTGCTATCTTGTGCATCGTTTGTACTGCCTTTAGAACACAGTCGAATTGATATGTGTTTTCGGGGAGTAGGCAAACCAAACGCGTTTTCCACGGCCTTTGCAAGAGTTGACTTACTAGTATACTACAAATTTCTGTTAATGTTTCTTGCGGATGTTTTCTTCGTGCTGGCCAATGCGTGTTACCCAGTCTCTACTGAAACAAGGTCAATCCATTTGATACTGTCAGTGTGAAGCCTGACTTGACGTGATCACCTGCTTTTACGGCTTATATCACGTGGTCCATTTTCCCAAGAGTCGTAAATAACTCAAGACTAAACTCCTTAGTTACCTAAGTACCAAGCTGAGATCATGCCTGAGGGGCAATCACATCACCTTGGTTTTATGCGAAGCCTTTCTAAAACCTCTTCCGCTCTCTGGGTCGCAGCGCCCGGTTGAGAATGCAACTCCTCACTGAGAAAGGATAGTCCCCTTGCCTAGTTGTGGGTGAACAATCAACTAGACAAGTCAGCACAGTACACTATCCTCGACTCTACCCGCGACGTTAGGTGATAAACAACAGCCACCACGATACTCCCACAAGGGGCCCTACCGCACGGTCAGGCTGGAACCGCAGTTCCAGGTGCTCCTGACCTTACGTGGCACCAGAATATAGCATCTAGTCAAGCTGTCACTACCAGTCAGGTTCCCTCGAAGCCTGGGTCTGTTAGCCGCCATCCTGCCACAGATGGTCTTTTCTCCATCAGTGTGTCCGTTGTCACTATAAATAGTGACACGGATGGAATTTTGAATCATGTGATTCATAAATCCAGTCGCATCTTCTGGAGACTTATAGGTACCACTGTGGGAAGTTAAAGGAACTCTCTTCGATAACAGAACGACGACATTGCCATTGTCTTTAACTTCCTCGGGTTTGTGATGCGAGCCGACAATGAAAAGACTTTGCAACAAAATCCCCCGCTGGTAGTCGTCTCATTGACCTGGAGAAGGCCTTAGACACCGTATGGTTAGAAGGAGTAGGCGTTGGTAACTGGTAACACAGCTGTACCTACTGTGTAACATGCTTACCGGTAGGCGGTTCGTAGTCAAGAATGGCAACGTGACCTCTACAGGTGTTTTTGTAGGAAAAAAATGTCTCCAACAGGGTGCCGTTAATTCGCCGATCCTGTTCAACATTTTCTGGAGTGATCTAATAAGTTCTCTTCCTCACGCATTTGCGTATGCCAACAACTTGATCGCGTACAGATCAGGCAAAAAGATCGAGAACATCACTACACTAGCGCAGGGTGAGTTCGACTAATTCGTGAGAGATTGCGTTGACTGGAAGTTGAATATCAACTTTCAGAAGTCGGAAACCATTCTGTTCGGAACGCCGTTGTATAAGACTTCTTCTTCTTCTTATTGTGGCGCTACAGTCCGGGGTGGACTTGGGCCTTAACCAACATGCCTCTCCAGCCAGCACGATCTTTTTCCAGCTGTCTCCAGTACATACATGTATACATATATATGTATGTATAAGGCTTCGGCGGATAGATAAAAGAATTGGCAAAAGTTCTTAATTGTTGCACGACACGAGCAACCACTTTCGCAAAGGACTGTAGTCCGATACCTGGGGATCTGGCTAGATCAGTATCTTTATTTAACAAACATGTAGATGCTGCTCTGACCAGAGCCCAAGGCGCTTTTGGTCTAACAAGGAGACTGCTTTACAACAGCCAACTCGATGCGAGGGTGAAGGTAATCTGCTACATGGCCCTCATACTGCCAATGCTCACCTATGGCTGTTCCGTGTGGTTCAACGTGAGTGCAGGCTTAATAGAAAAGATTTGGGTCTATGAGATGGCTGGTCTAAGGGATTGGCCTCACTTCTTCAGAACACCAGAGTCCCAGTATATAGAACTCTGCTCCAATGAGGTTTTACACAACAGGGCGAACCTGATACAAGTTGACAGTTTCTGGAGAAGTTGATTCGAGGTCACACTGCAAGAGCGATGAACTCGGTTCATAACTTCATCTCTTGGGCTTACTACTCCAATCCAATGAAAGGGGACGTCAAACTGGCTTCATCCCCGCAGAAGCATTTTTCCATTTTGATAGGCATCGTCTTACACAAGACATAAATGGGGTATCACTCCTCTTTCACATCGCCCGTTCAACTGTGGATGGTCGACTTAACCACGACCGTTCCGTCGCACTACGAGCTAAGGAAGATCTGCTCCGCTTAAGTATGGCGGTGTCGAGTCGGGATAAGAGAGATGTTGTGTTACAACATCGGAAGTTTTGGTGGCTGAGAGAGGGCACTCCCTCGTCGACACGTTTAGACCCGGGGTAGAATGGGTAGTACAAATCTCCTTCAAGGGAGTAGTCGGTCTTGCCGCGGATGTGATCCAGCTACCTATGGCCGACTTACAGACTAAATAGTTGTAAGTTGTGTATAAAAAGAAAAAACGAAAAGTCTCTGAGTATACACATTTGAACACTGACTGCACTCATGTACATACAAATGTACATAGGTTAGGTACGCTCATGTATATATGGATATACAGTCTCGGACAAAACAATAGCACCGAATTACACCTCGCAATATTTTGCCCAAAAAAACTGTCTAAAAGTAAATCAATTTAGATTAATTTTATTTATGTAACTTAGGTAAACAACAGATCTTCAAATATTAAAAAACAAACTATGCAACTTAAGCACTTAAAAAATATACTAAAAAAATTAAGAAATTCAACAAAATCAAACGCGACAAAACTGAAGTACGAACATATTGCGCCAGCTACATTCGATTATTCCCCTGACTTTATTTAATGTATTTATTCCTATATTAGAGTATATTAACTGTTACATTTCCTTACGTTCATTTGCAAGTTATTAGTGATTCTGAGCAAAAGGATTTTTGAGAGCAAAAACGTTTTTTTAAAATGGCCACCGAATTTAAAGAAAAGATTATTGCTGATCTTCATGCAGGGGAAGCAGTTAACACGTTCCCTGCCAAGCTGTTTTTCACTAGGTGTCATTTCTACGCCGCGTGTACCGAAAACGGTACACGGTAAGCGCTTTAATAATTTTGTATAAATTCTTATTGCTTTGCTTTGCTTTGCTATCATGACTAATCACCACGCCGTGTGTACCGTTATCAGTACACGATGCAAAAATTCCTCTAAACATCACTAAATAACATAAAACAATCATTACGAGAATTAAAAATTAGAAAAAAAAAATTTAATTTGAAAAAATACGTTGGCGTAGAAATGAAGCTAAGCGTGTACTGTTTTCGGTACATGCGGCAGGGAACGTGTTAATTGCATAGCTAAAAAAATATATGATACACCATTCTGTCGTTTCTCGTATTATAAGCCGGTTTCATAATTCTGATATCCTAGAAACTAAACATCGTGGTAGATGGCCCAGAAAAACCAGCATATGCGATGATCATGGAATAGTGCGGGCTTTTAAAAAGAACCCATTCATGTCTGCAAAGGCAGTAGGAAAGGAATTAGACTTGGCTATCTCCACCAGATCCATCCAGCGAAGGATGCTTCTACCATCCCTCGCTGGATTTCCTTTCCTATCGTGCTGTAAAAAAGCCATTCATTTCGCCGAAAAATCAAAAGGGAGGTGAGCCCCTCGTTCACGCCCAAATCTGTCAGTGCATTAGATATCGAATGCGGGAAGACATTGTTTAAAGCACCCTCTATATCCACGAAGGCTACTAAGGAGTAGTCCTTGTGGTAGAAAGATGATGCACAAGTGAGTGTAGGGCTGTATCCACGGACTTGCCCTTACAGTATTCGTGTTGGGAGGTTGCCAATCTGTGCGCAGGGACTGTGCAACGGATGTGCAGATCGATTATCGTCTCCAATAGTTTAAGAAGAAATGAGAATAAGCTAATGGGGCGAAGATCATTAGGTTGAACATGAGAGCTACGTCCCGCTTTGGGTATGAATACCACTTTAACTTCTCTCCAGTTAGTTGGTATGTATGAAAAGCGGAGACAATCGTTCAAGATGACCTCTAGCTATATTAGAATTAACTCTGAGGACCGCAGGTGTAATGCCATCGGGTCCAGGTATACGGTTTGATGCTCCAAATGGCCCAGAGTATCTTGCGCTCTGTGACAAGATGAGGGAGGTAGCTTTGCCGACTGATTGATTCTTGAGTCAGCGGAGATTCCCCCGTTCTGCCTGGAAAGTGTGTGTCGAGTAGAATACTTAGGGATTCTTCACTGGTCGTGGTCCATTCACCATCCTGCCTTTTGTAGAAGCAGGGTATGGTTGGACTGGTGGAGAGGACTTTTCTGAGTCTCGAGACTTCAATAACTTCTTCTATTTTGCCACAGAAGAGTCTCCAAGAATCCGATTTGCATTTCTTGATTTTGGTTTTATACGATTTGGGGGTTTTTTTTGGAGGAGTCCCAGTCAGTATCCAATCTTGTGGGCTTAGCTTTGTTAAATAATCGTCAAAGGCGAAGACTAATGTTTGGAATTGATTGGAACATCCAACATTGCAGTCTTAGTTCGGTGCTCTAGAAACCGAATGAAACTGTGTGACACATCCCACATTCACCCTTAGGGATAACCAAATACCGTACTTCGCCCTCAACCCCCTTAAACAATTTGGAAAACATTTTAAGTCAAAAGAATTATCAATTTCAATTTGTATTCTACAAGCTCTCCTTCAAACTCTCCACTTAAAGTCGATAAAACTATAATCGCCCACTCATGTCCCTCTCATATCCGCAAGGAACAGCCCTCTCGCTGCTAATCCCAACCACTTCAAGTTCAATTATCGCTTATCCCCCTCCCCCTCAGCCCATAAAATATGCAATACTTGTCAAATTATGCGCTCGTCTTACGAAATCAGCCCGTAGGGTATTATTATTCCGACAACTATTCCCGCAAGGAGTAGCAGCGGCAGCGGCAGATTGGTTTTCTGCACCCGCTCCTGATCCATTAAGTCGCCATGCATTAAATATTAATATCACGCAGTTCACATTCATTTACAAAAGCCAAACAAAACTGGGCAAAAATATGTGAAACAAGGGCACACGATAAAATATGGAAACATCCTCATTCCCCGCCCCAGAGGCAACATCCTTTGAGACCCTTTTCATTGCTAATATTTTCTAAACAACTTCTACGAGGGTCTTTCTGGAGGAGCGGCGGGAGGAAACGAGGATAATAAATGTTCTCCAGTCATAATCTGTTCCATCATTTAAAGCACAAGGCATCTGCTGTAGATCTTCATTAATGTGTCCCGGTGTAGGTGCATGTATGTGTGCTGGCCCACCGCAGCAAGGACTAGGACACTCACTGTTTTAGAACACCGCTTAAAGGTTGTGTGCGTCGTTAAATGGGCGGAACAAGTCAAAGACGTTCCTGACCACTCACTTTCCCTCACTCAACTTGAGCATTACTCGTCGATGGTGGGAGTTAAAAAGAAAATGGAAGCTAATATCTCACAGATAGATTTTTGTGCGCCAACTTTTTCTACTCTGCTTTGTTTCGTGAACGTCTCAAATGGCCAGCGAAATGGCGCCCAACGTCGGATGCGAGGGGGAACAAAACCTCGCATTAGAACGTAGCCAAGTTAGCTGAGCACATCCGCCTGCTAACGGTGCCTTTTGCATTGTAGTCACGATTATCATAATGTACACGCATTTGACGTGATGAAATGATTCTTGGGGAATAATGACAATGCCTGAGGAGGGAGCGGAGCGAGACTGGCACGGCACAGGGAAGAAAAAACAACAAATTTATTTCACGCAATGAAGAGGATAAAAACACAACGGGCTCAAGGACTATGACTAGCAGAAAGGCGATGGGAGTCCATCCCGCCACAGAGGAGTGGGGAATTACGCTGCTACGTGCTGGCAATGATATGTGTACGAGTATATGGATGGCATGGTCGTGGATGCGTCTCCAACTGAATTTACTTCCAAAAGCTGTGGGGAATGCGTGTGTGGTGCACACATCCCATGGTGCACTCATCAATCATGAAGGGCAATCTTCAGAATGGTGTCGTGCAGTGAAAAGCGCTTCGCACTGCTGACCGCAAAAGTGCACAAGCCCCGGGTGGAATGACGAGGCAGCGTTGCACCAGCTACAGCAGAGATGTTTATGTGTCCTGCGGATGCCTTCTTTTTGCTGGTCGATGGGTGTAACACAGTGTCTACTAAAACAAGTTCAATCCATTTGGAGCTATGTCAGTGTGAAGCTTGACATATATGATAGGTACCGTGGGGGGAAGTCGAAGAAACTTGCGCCACTTCTGTGTAGTCAGCGGGTGTGACAAATTTAAATGACTTCCCGATACAGTCAAGTTAGAGTACTCCTTCAGGCGAGGGAATCCCCCTGTATGTCGTCAGGGCTTGACAGCTGCTCTTCTGGTTCCATTTATTGTGGCAGGAAAGAAGATAGGTATGTAGACGCATCTAGAGAGGACGCCGTGGCTATACTTTGTATTCCGAACAGTTTTCTTGTGTCTTGAAGGAGGTCGTGCTTACGAGTAGCTTATCTATAAGGCTGCCTTGGCGTAGTCGGTGGAGTGCGATGCTCACACGCAGAAGATTTAGGTTCCATTCGCGGTTGAACACCTCGAATTTTTCACGGCACCAGCTCTTTCGAGCTCTTAAGAACACCCAAAGAGTAGTAACTGTCTAAGAATGAGCTTTTCAAGCTTCGCCGTTCGGAGTTGGCAATAACTGTAGGTTTCTTCTACTCGTGAGAGAACAGTAGCGCACACAACACGAGTCGTTGATGAGCAAGCTAGGCCCTGGTCCCCCTGTGGATTGTCGCGCCATCCAGTTATTAGATGTTAATGCCTTGTGTTAAAGGATTTTCTTTCATTTCATGAGGAACCCATATATCCAGTTCGAGTTGGTACATAGCAAACTTATTTAAAGCGATTTTTAAAGAGATGGTGGCAGTTTACCAGGGTTCAACATTTTCATTATCGACTGTGCGAAAGTGGACAAATGATTTGAAGAGAGGTTCCGGCGCCACGGCTACTGCTTGTACGGGAAAAAGCATCAAAAAAGTCGAAAAACTTGTTCTTGAAAATGCCCGAATGGGGATATCAAATGGCAGATATCACTAAGCTCTCAACTGGTACTATTCTTCATGACCATCTTAGCCTTTCAAATTTCAGTGACACGAATGATCACAGCGGCTCAAAAAAAAAGTGAGAATCGCATGCTGTTGAGAGCTTTTGGAGAAGTGTAGTGAGAACGAGGACGTTGCTATGGATCGAATTGTTACTGGGGACGAAACATGGATTCACCACTATGATCTTGAAAGCAAACACGAGTCCATAATAATAATAATTGTTGGCGCTACAGTCCAAAGGGGGACCAGGGCCTAGCTTGCTCATCAACTACTCGTGTTGTGCGCGCTACTGTTCTCTCACGAGTAGAAGGGACCTACAGTTTTTTGCCGACTCCGAACGGCGAAATTTGAGAAGCTTTCTTAGACAGCTATTACTCTTTGGGTGTTGTCAGCAGCTCAAAAGAGGTGGTGCCGTGAAATATTAGAAAAGTTGTAGTTGAACTGGGAGTCGAACCTAGACCCTTCGGCGTGTGAGCGTCGCACTCTACCCACTACGCCACGGCGACCACGAGTCCATGCAAAAGCATAAAAAAGGAACAGAACCCCCGAAGAAGTTCAAAGTCACTCCGTCTGCCGGGAAGCTGATGGCCACAGTTTTTTGGGACTCAAAGGGACTCTTGCGCATTGAGTGCAAAAAAAAGGTGAAACCATCAACGCCACATCCTACGGTTCCACTTTGCATGATTTGCGGGAGGAAATTAAAAAGTAAAGGCGGGGAAAACTCGCAGCGGGTGTCTTGCCTCTTCATGACAACGCTCCTGTTCACACGGCACGAGTTTCCAAGGCTGCTGGGCGAGATTGTGGTTTCGAAGAAATCCAACAGCCACTCTTTAGTCCAGACCTTGCCCCCAGTGATTATTTCCTGTTTCCGGATTTGAAAAAATGTCTTCGTGGAAAAAGATTTTCGGATTATGAAGAACTCAAGTCGGCAACAAATGGGTATTTTGCAGAGAAAGAGGAAATTTATTTTTTTTTTGAGGGCTTAAAAAAGCATTGCATTGCACTGATGTTAGGGGAGATTATATTGAAAAATAAAAACAATTTAATTTGAATTCGCATTTTCCTTCACCTCGATACCGAGAAAATGTGCCAAATCCGCAATTATTTTGTTGCACATTTAACAGCTATTTTGGAGGATAAAGTGGCCTGCATAGTAAGAGAGATTATGACGAATGGGTATGTGAAGACAGTCTGCGCGATGAATGCTTCATTTACTCACTACGAACGACAATCAAAAAGACACAGATCCATAAATCGAGCACGTTCACACCACGTTCTAAATTGAATGAAGACACATAAGTCATTTAGTTTACTTGGAAAAACTAATGTTCTTGCCTGACTCAAGACCAGCAAACCATTGAATCAATTTCAAGTACTGTGTAAATCAATGTTGCTTTTGCTTTACGTAGGAATTTCGCAATGTCAGTCAAGTCATTTGTTTCTGTGGATCAGTGGATGAAATTCCCATGTATCCAACATTTTGCATTTGCTTATGTTTGAAGGGAAATTTTGAAAGCCTTGAACCAAAAGAGTTTGGTTGCACTACAGCCCATATGTGACCGAAGCGAACTTCAGGAACTGCCTATGTTGTCCCCACCTCGTTTGTTTCACGATTAAAAGCTGACTCAATATATCGAAAACTGCATATGCCTACACCTTAGGTGTAAGATTTGACGGAACAGTCCATAATACCAAGCATTGAACAAAGACCGTTTTTTATTCATGTGCGACATTCAAAGTACATGCCAAAGAGGAAACCTCGGAAACTGATGCGCCATGGTTTGCATTTCAAATGCTTTTAATTATGTTAGCTGTAAGGTCGCTTACGGGGTATGTTTTAAAACCTTTGAAAGGTTCTTCCATTAATTGTTAAATTACTATTTTCTTTTCAGATCAAAACTAGTGCATTGGAAACTTTAAGTGTTATTCTCTGCTATCCAAAGTGAGTAGTTTCTTTCAAATTAAACCAACATTACTCAGTATTACGCAAGGACTTACATACAGAATGAATGACTAGAACCACAAACTTTCTCACTTCTATTTTTTTTCTTATTTTTAAATAAACTTTCCTTTGTTACGGGAAACGCGTTGGACAGTTCATCAATTTTTAAACTGCATCAATAGATTAAAATATGTCAGCCTTTGGCACGAGTAATAGTCTAGAGACGGCTGAAGTAACTATCGTGTGCTTCACTCAAATGGGTCAGCAGTATTTAGGTCCATTCCTCGTGAAGTGTTTTTTTAAGCGTTTTTCAGTGTCACCTCTCATCTTCAAAATACACAAGGCCTTTCACAGTTCCCAAGAAATGAAGTCTGCATCATTGTTTTGTCAACTATCTAGATTGACAGTGCTTTGTGCCTGTGAGTCTTGTGGAAATGTTCACGGTCTCCGACTGAAATGTTTATTTGCCCAAGGCTTAAAAACTGAATCTAAGACAGTTTTGTGTTCTCTGGTCGCATGTTGTTCCAAAAATACGATTGGAGAGCGACAATCGAAGTTATGGTGGCCCAAACCACCACAATTGGTGCTGCCTGTTTTCTGGTGGTCGCCCGAAGGTGAAAACTCAGTTATTTTACTTGTTGACAAATTGCTCGATAACAAATGGAGACTATTAAAAAAAAACCTAATCTCGGCAACTCACCACTTTCATGCAAGCCTACGAGTCTACGTATTTTGTTACGCTAGTATTGTACATCATCGCAGTGAATGATGAGTCAAGGAAACGAAATGGAAGGTGGTTTTCTCCACTGAACAAACGGTAACAAACTTTTCTCATTCTGAAGTTTGAAATTCAGTTATTTCACAACGATTAGACAGTCGTCTTCACAAAGAATGTGTACTAGTATGCCAGCTTTTTACCAAGAGTCGTTTTTCGTGTTAAAGCAAAGTAAATAGCCTGCTAAATGAATGCTGCTAAAACGTACCAAAAAGTGCCGTGAAAATGTCCCTGTAGAGACGTGTTGTGCCCACAACGTTGTCCCGGTAGTTTCATGGCGAATTCGGTGGAAAAGAAAGAGAGCGGATCCTCACGATAAAAATTTTCTGCGTAAGCAGTACACTGCCATTCTCAATTCGTTCCGATTTTGCCATTATTTTCTTGTCGACGAGGTGGAAGGTACTGTCTGTTTTGCACCGCTTTCTCTCGTATTTGTGGCTTTTCTCGCCCTTTTTCGTCTAGTAGTAATAATAGACTTGCTGCAATGCATACACATAACGTTTTCACAAATAATTTGTTTGTTTTCATGAATGTCACTGAAATATACTTATGAAAAAGTAATTAAAAAATTAAATCGTAACGTCCGCTTTAAGCTGCAACCGACACAAATTAAAAATAGTTCAATTTTATCGTTCCGCGAAAATACTATGAGTAGTCACAACATGTGTGGAAACGAAGTGTTGTGTGTACAACGTTGTGGGCACTTCACGTCTGGACGCACACAATGCTTTGAAAACAAAACCAATGAGTGATTGAACGATTCCGCTTCAAAAACTTCACACAACACTCAATTATTTTGTAGACAAAATTCAATTTTATTCATCAACATAGTTTCCTTCAAGAGAGATACAATAAGTCAAACGCCCCTCTAACCTTTCGATACCTTTTCTATAGAACGGTTTATCTTTGGCCCCAAAATGGGCTTCCGTTCCGGTGAATATCTCCTCATTCGAGCCATATTTCCTTCCGACGAGTGTCTTTATAAGGTGTGGCCGCCGTGGCGTAGTGGGTAGAGTGCGACGCTCACAAGCCGAAGGGTCCAGGGTCGATTCCCAGCTGAACACCTGGAATTTTTCACGGCACCACTTCTTTCGAGATGCTGACAACAGTCAAAGAGGAATAACTGTCTAAGAAAGCTTCTCAAACTTCGCCGTTAGGAGTCGACAAAAAACTGTAGGTTCCTTCTACTCGTGAGAGAACAGTAGCGCACACAACACGAGTAGTTGATGATCAAGCTATGCCCTGGTCCCCCTGTGAACTGTCGCGCCAACAATTATTATTATTATCTTTTCAAGGTCTGAGAAGATGTAAAAGTCGATGGGGGCCAGATCTGGAGAATGCGGTGGGTGCGAAAGCAATTCGAAGCTCAATTCGTGCAAATTGACCATGGTAGCCAACGACTTGTGACACGGTGCATTGTCTTGGTGGAAGACATTTTTTTTCTTCTTCATATTGAAACGTTTTTTTGCAATTTTTTCCTTCAAATGCACTAATTATGCCATGTGGTGTTCGCTGTTGATCCTTTTGCCTTTCTCAAAAGAGTCGATAAATGAAATTCCGTGCGCATACCGTAGTTCGGATGTATTAACCTTGCCAGCCGATCTCTGTGTCCAAGCGTCCAAGCTTTGGACGTGTTTCACCGGCTGCTGCCCACTCGACTGAGTGCCGACTTGACTCTGGAGTGTAGTGGTGGATCCATGATTCAACTAATGTGTCAAACCGATGCAAAATGTCCTGTTTATTCTTACGAAACAGCTCCAAACAACTCTCGGAATCTTTGATACATTGTCGTTTATAGTCCATTGTGAGCAAACGCGGCACCCATTTCGAAAACAGCTTTCTCGTGGACAAATCATTCTTCTGATGCCTTTAATGTATCAGCTATCTCACGCAATTTAACTTTGCGGTTTTCTAAAACTGTTTTGTGTACTTTTTTAAAGTTGACACCTGAAGTCACCGCCTCAATTGGCCTTTGGTGTCTGTATGGCCACGTTTAAAGTCAGCATATCACCGACAAATAGTTGTTTTTGATGAAGCAGAGTCCCTGTAAAACTTTTCAAGGCATTGCTGACCTTGCACGGTATATTTTTCCCACCAGAGAGGAGTGTTTAGTCAAGACACGAAGTTCTGTTTTTCCCATTGTTTTAAAAATCGCAAAAGTAGCGTCACTCGAAGCACTATAACTTGTAACCTGACAATCATATTGTCTTGAAAAATTGACAGGTATGAATTGAATGTGGCCAGTGTGGCCAGTGTGGTCGGTGTAGCGTAGTGGGTAGAATGCGACGCTCACGCTTCGTTCGATTCCCGGCTGAACACCTTGCCAAAACTCAAAGAGTATTAACTGTCTAAGGAAGCTTCTCAAAATTCGCCGTTCAGAGTCGGCAAAAAACTTTAGGTCCCTTCTACTCGTGAGAGAACAGTAGCGCGCACAACACGAGTAGTTGATGAGCAAACTAGGCCCTGGTCCCCCTGTGGACTGTCGCGCCAACAATTATTATTATTATGATTTATATGTTTGTACTTCCTAAAAATAATATAGAATTTTTTTTAGTTTGTGGGCGCCCTATATGTCAGCCCCGGGACTTATTGACTGATGTGTTTCGTTGAGCTCACGCGGATTTTGTTCATTTCGAGCCCTTACTTTCCGAATCATTTTTGAAGATGTTACTATTTTTTATGACGACCTCCATGACGTTTTGCAAACGTTGCCAGTATCAAAATATCGGGCTATGGTTCGTAAGTAAGTAATGTCTTTCTTGTGTTTTCACTTAGTAATGTTTGCAGTGAATCGTTTGACGCCCTAGTTAATTTATTATAAAAATGCCTGTTTTAGAGGGTACACAGAAGTTGTGCTGTTGTTTTGGGCCAAAACTTGTTTTAAAAATCAGGGCTACAAACCATCTGCTTTCAAATTATGTTTGAAAGTTATTCTAACATTTTCCAGGTAGCCAAAAAGCTTGTGACTTCCCTCAGTGTTAAGATCAAGTCCAATTATGGGCAGAAAAAGAACAGAAAAAAGCAAGAGGAGACATCAGCTGGTACTCAAGGGAAGACATGGACTGGGAATGAGTATTTCTTATTGAGATCGACTATGAGATTGATACAACTAAGTATTGAGTTGAAGCTTGAACTCAAAATAGAAAGCCGATCTTATTCGAACATTGTTTAATGCACAGAGTTTTTTTTCTTGTTGGTGAGCCTAGGCCTCAACCAACATGCCTCTCCAGCCAGGACGAAGACCGACTCTATTCGAACAGATGTGAGATTTGGTTTTACGTGACCACCTGTCTTAACGGCTTATATCACGGGGAACCTTTTTCCCAAGAGTCGTAAGTAACGCAAGACTAGATGCCTTAGTTACCCAAGTAACAAACTGGGATCATGCTTGAGGGGAAATCACCCCACCTTATTTTGATGCGAAGCCTTTCTAAAACCTCTTCCGCTCTCTGGGTCGCAGCGCCGGATTGAGAATACAACTCCACACTGAGAAGGGATAGTCCCCTAACCGTCTTGCCTAGTTGTGCTTAAACAATGAACTAGACAAGTCAGCACAGTACACTATCCTCGACACTACCCGCGATGTTAGGTATTAAACCACAGCCACCACTCCCCCAAGGGGGCCTACCGCACGGTCAGGCTGGAACCGAAGTTCCAGGGGCCCCTGACCTCCCGTGGCACCAGAATATAGCCTCTGGTCAAGCTGTCACTACCAGTCAGGCTACCTCAAAGCCTGGGTTTGTTAGCCGCCATCCGTAGATGGTCTTTTCTCCATCAGTGATTCCGTTGACACTCATGTAATTCATAAATCCAGTCACATCATCTGGAATCCTATTCGAACAGTGCTTAATGCACAGAGTTATTTTTCTTGTGGGTGAACTTGGGCCTCAACGGACATGCCTCTCCATCCAGCACGACCTTTCGCTAGCCGCCTCCAATTACGCAGTCCAAGTTGGCTGAAATATGAGTCAACAAATTTTTCATACGATGCAGGATTTCAGATTTAATATTTCTAAGCTTTTCGCTTTCCGCTACATCATTCCTGTGCTGTTGTACTATTTAAACCCTTTCTGGCCGTGTTTCATACCCACCCCACGACAAGAGGAAATCAGCCGGTTTTGGGGTGGATTTCCCGAAGAAACCTTATTTCCTCTCTTTGTGGGGACTCGGTGTGCAGAACAACAACATAAAGTGGCGCCTCTATTGTTCGTTCTAATTGATAGTAGTGGGTTTGAGTCTTGGTCATGATGCCTCATCACCTCTGTCGTCTGTGCAGCTTTTTAATTCCAATATAGTTCTGGAAGAGAAAATTGACCTTTTTCTTGAGGGAGCGAATAGCGCCAAATTTAGTGGGTTGAAGATCCCCAGTCAAACATAGTAGAACGGGACGTTTTATTGACCGGTCATATGCCCTCTCTTGAACCTTGGCTGTTATTACATTATGCGAAAGAGTGAAGGAGACAGAACATATGATCCTTGCACACATCTTGATCGTTTGTCTTTGGTGAGTTGTGTATTCTTTCAGAGACATTCACTGCAACACAGCCAATGTCTTTGAAAACAGACTTAATTCTGATTGTCGGAAACTCCATGACTGGCATACTTTCCAAGGCCACCACCATACCTTTATGTGGGCGGTTTGATAGCCCTCCGCGTAGCCGTCGGAGTGAGTGCAAGATACGTCGGTTTGCCTGGAGTATTTTCAGATCGGGGACCTTTACACGCCTGCATGTCGTACCAAATCTCGGGTGGCCCAAAATCAAACCCCAAAGCACACTTATCAGAATCACAGAGCTGATTGCTGTCCGATTAGCAAAACCGCACAACATGCTGGATGTATTAAAAGACACTCTATGACACGATCGGTGCGGAATTGTGAATAAAGTGTACATCATACAGTCACATCAAGCGAATGAACAACAGGTCATCACTTTCCAGCTCCGAAAATGGTAGGAGGACAGAATGTTCGATAAAGGGACGACGAAATCGTGAATACAAAATAATTTGGTGATGTTGATGATGACTCAAAGCAGCGTCGCTGTACCCGTCAAGATCTGAAGTATCTTTGCCATCTTTACCACAACCTTGGTCTCCTCTCATTTTTATTTTAACTCTCCAGTGTTACAAACCATAGACCACTTGGTGCGATGGTGGCTATATGGCACAGTGACATCAGTAGTGACAACTGGACCAGATGTTATATTCTGCTGCCATGAAATATTAGGAGTCCCTGGAACTGCGGATTCAGCCTGACCATGCGGTCGGCTTGCTAGTTGGAGTATGGTGGTGGCTGTGACCAGTGGCTGCCAGGGCCGAGGTTATGTATTACGCTCATTATTGAAACAGACCAGCTCAGCCTTCGGTTGAATTCTATACACCTCTGCCACTGGCTCTAACCCAGCCAGTGGCAGAGGTTTTACAAAGGCATGGCTTCCTACCAAGATGGAGCGACTGTACCTTAAAACAAATCTCCGTTTGGTTACTGTTGACCTCTTGGAAAATGGATCCCGTGATATTAGCCAGAGAAGCTAGAATGAAATCACTTGTCTGTCCATTATTACGTTTCCAACTGTCGGCACGCACCGTACAGAGTTCTTAAAATTCACAAATAACCACACTTTCATGCCGGGCTCACAAAGAATCGTCCGGGACCCTTACCTCTCCAGCTAGAATGACGAAGCGAGATTTCATCCAAAATCCAATTTGTGTGATAATAAGTCGGCTAACTAACGACCTTCCAATACCCAAGGCTACGTCAAGTCCGAATTAATTCAATTTCAACGAATCCTGACACCGTACGGGCCATGCATTCGCAGCCATAAACGGTCCCCAGTTAATCGTCTAGGCCAAGACAGTGTGAGCTCTTTGCACACTTTCACTCCCCAAGAGTAGGCTCGTGTGTTTGTTCTCCCCTAGTCGGTCTCCGCCGAAGTACAGGCGAATAATTTAACTTTCATAACCACGTCCCTCACAACGCATGTCCCAACACAAACGCACACTATAACGTTCAGGCCCATCATTCTGGGTAATCAGGATGTATCCTCTTGTTCACCATTCTCAGCAAACTCATTTTCCATCGACCTCACCTGAGTGACTTATGAAATGGCTGGGCAGCTGACACCGTCCAACCACCTCCGCACACCCAACACCCTTCCCGGTCGATTCGGGAATCCCGGGTCGAGGCAAATGCCTACAACCCGCAAATATCCACAATCTGATCCTATTAGACGTGAATTCATTTCGGGGAATAACAGGAATTATTGTTTGTTGAATTCGTGCGGCCGCAGGCGAATCCCTTCTCGGCCATCCGCAGAACACTCGTTTTGTTTTTCAATTAACAGCAATCTGGCCTGGAATTGGCGCTTCACTTTCAGTTGAAGGCACACTCCCCTCGTGTCCTCCGAGCGCAACCCGACTCGGCTGTCACTGTGACATTCCTTAATTAAATTAAGCTGAGGCCGAAAAAGCGAACATTTCGGAGTGGTGACATCACCTTGGGGCTGACAGCCAGCAGAGATTCAATGCTGCACACACGCATGCAGATCGCATGCACATCGACGACCTTGGACTGGGTCAATTGGCGCAAGGATGCGCACAAACTCTTGCCAAGGAGCATGGCTTGTGGCTTGTTTATCTTTTCATTTTCATAAGTCAGGGGGGCGACTGCTGCTGGAACATGCATGATGAGTAGTTTATTGCTTGCAAAACCGACACACAAAGCACCGAGTGTGCATCGGTATCAGTCTGTCAGTTTGTTAGGCGTGCGACGCGAGTGTGGGGTGCGGGTAGTGTGTGCATTTGTCGACTCGTGTTGACAGTTTTCAAGTTTGCAAATCCAAACGTTGAGCTTTATTTATGACATTCGCTTTGTTTCCGTTCGAAATGAGGAACGAGAATTGCTGATGATGTAAGCCTTGGAATTTTTACATTCTTGATGGGGGCGTTTCTGGTTTGTGCCCACGGGGCTAATTCGGTTAATACTTTGCGAGTGCTCTTGGCAAAGTTTCAGATTGGATGTGTGCTGGATATTAGGCTTGTCAGCTGAAGGATGAAGCTTCGGGGGATGGGTTAATCCGAACCACCGAAGCGCTGAGGTCGAAAGTTAAGGCAGTTGGATAAGTTTTCGAACTTATTTGATATTTTTGGATGGACGTGGAGAAACAATTGGAGATGCGGAAGGAATTGATACACTTGGCTTGGATACTCTTGGTCTGTTATTCTCTGTGCAAACAGAGGAAGGCAGTCCATTCGAAGGAGAAGCGCAGTCTACACTGACTGTCTGACTGAGGAATGTATAACCTTGTGTGGAGGAGTGATGACTTTAGCTTGTGGTCTATCCACTGACCTTCTCCGTACGTGGACTTATTGATGATTCCCAGGACCGTGGGGAATTCGGATAATCGTTGTAGAGGTAAAAAAAGCCCGTAAGTTCCACTTTTGGTATGCAGACGCGACTAGTGTTGAGAGAGAAAAAGAAGCTGAAATTTATGTATGACCATACGAATGCTTCTGGTCGCCTTGGCGTACTCGGAAATGTGCGAACCTTAACCGCTCAAGGTCCCAGGTTCAATTCCCGAAATGAACACATTGCATTCTTCAAGACATCTTTTGACATCTTTTCCGAACTGCTGGAAATACTCGAGGAATAGAAAAAGCTTCTCAAACTTCGCCGTTTAGGGCCGGCACAAAACTGTATGGACCTCCAACTTATGAAATTCAGCAGGTAGAGCTCTAGTAATTGTTAAAGATGCTTGCCTCGTGCGCCTTGTGTTGCGTCGCTTGTCTATATTCATGCTCGACTTCTCTATCAATAGCTTGGATTCAATGGCTTCTCAGGCAGAAATTTTGTTGTCTATATGGTTCAAAGCTACCACAAGTGCGGTATCCGTAGAAGATCAGATATTTCCATTGTTCATAGATTTATAGTTAAATGTTCTAACTTTCACCGCGAATCATCAATTGTGGGTAAAGATCGAGAGAAAGAGAACGCGATGACTGACTCCCTAGATGGAATTTTTACGCGACCCTGGAGGAGTTACTCCCTGGAATAGGCTAAGAAACGCGTAGTTGCAGGGAGCACCTACTTCGTAAGGCCACTTGCTACTTAAAAAAATTAGACGAACTAACTTTTCACAAAAAAACATTTTTTTTTCTACTTAGTCTCACTCAGACGTAATACACTTCTGGCAACAGTTCTGATATGCTCTTTTTGGTATGCTCTTGAGCTCTTCTAGGGATTAGCTTTAATAATAATTGTTGGCGCGACAGTCCACAGGGGGACCAGGGCCTAGCTTGCTCATCAACTACTCGTGTTGTACGCCCTACTGTTCTCTCACAAGTAGAAGGGACCTACAGTTTTTTGCCGATTCCGAACAGAGAAGTTTGAGAAGCTTTCTTAGACAGTTATTACTCTTTGAGTGTTTTCAACAGCTCGAAAGAGGTGGTGCCGTGAAAAATTCGAGGTGTTCAGCTGGGAATCGAACCTAGACACTTCTCCGTGTGAGCATTGCGCTATACCCACTACTCCAGATTATTTTTTTGGGACCACCATATTTTCAATATTGCATGGTCATTTGATCGTCAAAAAAATGTGTGCGCGTTGGATCCCAAAAAATTTGTCAATCGCTCCAAAAAAGGCTTGTGTCGGTTGGTCAAAAGAAATGCTCCAAAAATACGATCGCGGTGCTTCGAAACACGTCTATGACATCGTGACAGGTGGTGAATCGTGGATTTAAGCGTATGAGCCGGACTATATGGGTGTTTCAAATTGAGCCAAATCCAACAAAAGTTGCTCGCGCACGAAGCACTTTTAAGCAAATGGTGGCCTGTTGTTTCGGAAAAACTGGACATGTCGCAACCGTACCACGAAAACAACGCAGAACTGTCAATTCTGAGTGGTACACAATCATTTGTTTGCCAATTGTCTTCCAAGAAATCAGGAAAACCAACCGCCGAAGACAGTTCACTCTTCACCACGACAATGCGAGCTATCACACATCGGCTCAAACAATTGCACTCAAAACATCGATTTGATGAGTCATCCGCCGTATAGTCCTGACTTGGCACCGAATGACCTCTTTTTATTCCCGTACGTAAAAAGTAAAATGAGAGGTCAGCGTTTTTCGACATTTGAAGAAGCGGTTGAGGCGTTCAGAATTCATGTTTTGGAGATACCTCAATCAGAGTGGTAAAAGTGCTTCTACAATTGGTTCAAACGCATGCAAAGGTGTACAGATCTTAATGGGGAATATTTCGGAAAACAATAAAGCTATTTTCGATGATTAATATTTGTTTTTGTTCTCTGATCCCGAAATATAAAAGGCAACCCTCGTAATGTCCGAAACGAGTGTACCACTGTAACCCGTGAACTGTTTTTTTTAAACAAACCTCGTGCATCCTCTTCAGCACAGCTTCTAAGGCATGCCTTCGATAAAATTCCCTACAGAAGACAACTACTGGACAGTCCCGTGGCAAGATGATATGATCAAAGTAATTCGACTGGTTGCATAGCCCCTGATAAGTAAGAGGCGATGCTGAAGGAACGAGTGGCCTGGACATCTGTCGAGCATTTACTGTTCCCGCGACTTCCTTAGTGGAACATGTGGGCTAACGAATGTGTTTATGATGATGGGAGCGAAAAGAAAACAAGATTTTTTGTCTGTGTTTTCTTCTCCAAGAAGAAGTATAAGAAGTACAAACCGACATTCACGGCCAATTCGTTGATTTTGGGGCCGAAAATTACAGAGCCATGTCTAGTTTTGCCATTCCTGCCAAATTCCTCAAATTGTGTCGGGTGACAATGAAGAACTCCCGCTGCTCTTTCAGGGTCAAGCTCACTGAGGCCTTCAATGTCAATATAGGTTTTAAGCAAGGCGATGCACTGCCATGTGACTTTTTTAACATCATTCTTAAGATGATCGTGCGTAACTCACAAGTTAACACCAGAGGCACGAACTTCCAAAAGTCTGCTCAGTTCTTAGTTTACATTAACAACATTGATGTTCTTGAACGAACAATGTGAGCCGTCAATGAGGCGATTGCTGGCATTGCAGTGGAAGCAACTAAAATGGGTCTGGCGGTAAATGAGAGCAAAACTGCTGCATCAAGGAAGGACGCTCAGCGTAGGCAGAGCGTCACACTGGTCAGCAGTCTACTTCGTTTGCCTTGGCTCAGCAGTAGCTGGGAACTGCTGTGAGTTGCGCCTTCTTAATGCTCAAAAAGCAATTGGGTAACAATAGATCGCTCAGTAAGTCCCGGAACGTCATGGGAGCCATAACCGGGTAATGTCTAACCGGTGAGCATGCTAGCAGGCTAGGGGCTCTCTCAAACGATTTTTGTAGAAGCTGCAGGGACGAGGAAGAATCACAAACTCTCCTACACCTGTTATGCACATGCCCGGCTCTCTCGCGCCTCAGAAACAAGGACTTTGGAAGCTATTTCCTCAACGGCCTACGTGACCTCAATAAAACCCCTCTTGCCAACATTTTAAACTTTATTATCGGCTTCAGTAGGTAGCACAATGGTTCTGTATGGGAGTGCATTCATCAGCCACCTTAACCTACCTACCTATGTCCTGAAACATACAGGGGGCGCCACTAATTTAATGTTAATTTTTTTGGTAGTAGGGCCCGATTTAAATCGCGGGTGTTGTTGAGTGATGAGCCATAGCCCTTCCTCGAAAGAGCCTTTGTACAACAGCTTCACCATTCCACTCCTACTATACGGCGTGGAAACCTAGACACTACCAAAAATGGATAAGGAAGCCGTTTGGCAGTTCTGGAGGCGACTTATGGTCCTGTTTACGTTGATGACATGTTTGGGTAGAGATTCAACGACGAAGGACGGTGGCATGCGCCTTGTCAAGCGTCTTCAGATTTAACGCTTAAGGTGGCTAGGTCATGCAAAAGGTATGAACAGTACTGCTACAGCCGGAAAAGTTATCGAATCCGAGGCAACATGGGAAGGCGTAGGCTGATGTAGTGAACACAAGTGAACCAGGACGTCAACCAACTGAAAGCAGTTGGCGAAAAATCGTGCCGGCTGGAGTGGCAGTTTGCTTGAGGCCCATGTCCACCACGGCTATACGAAGGCAAGAAGCTTGGTCGCCCAAGATGGACTTCTTTAATCAATATTTCGCACAAAAAAGTTGCAATTTTCCAGACTGATTCTATGCTTGGTGACGATATTCGTTTCAGCGTTGATAACAAAGAGCTCGTGAGCAACTCATCAACGGAATATGGGAATTATTGTCTCAAAATTGTCGTTGACTTGTTTAATAGAAAGGAAATCCATTTCGAGTAAATGTTTTGTTCTAAAAAACTGAACATTTCAATTTGGTTTATAAATGGAGGCGCAAGAAACCGTCCAAAACAAAATGCATCGTGAATGGAGAAGAGAATGAGTATTCGCTTACGCCCCGAAAACAGGCGTTTGAACGTCTGACGAATTCGCGTCACTGCTGAGACCAGACTGAAAATCCCATTTTAAGAGGAATAAAATAAGAAGTCCCTTCAACTACCCCGTCGACGTGTACGCAGTGTCCCATTGTTGGACGAGATGCCTGTGACCAGCTACTGCCCGCTGTTAGGGGGGACTGCTTTCTTTCAATTCTTGATCCAATTTCATCAACGAATTCATCTTGTTCGCATTAGTCGTAATATGTTACTTAGGCAGTCATTGATAAGCACTTTTCGCTTTTTTAAAATTGCACTGGTCTCACTCAACGGTCTATCTCCATAGAATAGCCCATTTAAATGAAAGGCACAAAAAAGTTTAGGCCTACCATTGTTGCTAAGTACATAGCTTTGCCCAAATTTTAGATGCTACACCGAACAAAAATCCAACTCGCCGAAAAGCAATGTCCAGGTCGGTTTTATCACACACTTTCGAAGTGCTGTATTCAATCAAAGGCTCACAAATTTTCCCTCACTGTGCCACCCAGGTTCAGGTATTCCAATTGTGTCCGCAGTCCATCGGATTCAAAAAGCTCCTCGAAGCCATTTCATCGAGATCTCATTTCCATGGCAGATGGTGTGCCGAACACGCACTTTCCAAAGAACATGCCTGGTGACCACCCCTGAAGGGTTGTTTACCTTACAGGCTTCTGTCTGTTTATCGACTACCGACCACATTCAGGGGACGACGCTCAGCGGAAGACTATCATGAGTCACGTGTCAAACGCTAATTGCCTTCCATTTCCTCAAGGCGTTCTTCGGTTTGTTACCTGGAGTTGCCTGGAGAATCACCAAAATTCAAGTGGCCTCCGCGTGCGAGATAAAATTGACGGGCTGGCGTTGGGAAACGAAAACTTTCCTCTGTACACCGCTCGGTGATGAGGTCGTTTGTGAGAACCACCGCTCGGGAGAACATCTTCTTCCTGTCAAGAGCAAACGAGCTGCCAATTGATTCGGGGCGAATATTGCTTCCTTTTGTCGCAGCTGCGTTTCGCACACACGCGTACAGATAATATTTCCCATCTCCCTCCCGCCGAAGAGTGTTATTTTCCTCGGATGACATCCACATTGAATTCCCATTGATTCCTCGGTTTTGAATTCCCGTTGATTTTGCTCGGTAGTGTCAGTTTCCGAAAGGCGTCCCCCAGGTGTTGGGCGAAATTACGGTCGTTTGATGTTTTCTACCGAACGGCAGCCAGGTAAAAAATGATTCGGATTATCGGAACGTAACCGGTGGTGTTGTGGGCGGCGTATGCGCACCTTGTGTCGTTGTCGTGGACTAGGGATGGAATGCTGAATGGTTTACGACATTGTGTTGGGTTGTGGGTGTTGCGGTAGATTAGGTGGTTATCGATTTGATTCATGTTCATCACATTCAGGTGCAGGTGAGGCGGAAAACGAAACTTTGCAGGCATTTGTCTGGATTTCCTTATTCTTTTCTCGCCTACTTACTTCCGTTTGTTTTCTCCTTTGGGTCATCGGCTTTTGTGGCGAACCATTAGCAGCTGCTCTTGAATGCTGATGATTTGAAATTGCATCGCTGAGCCTTTGTATATAGCAAAATCTGGCGTTTTATCCATTTGGGTCTCTTTCGACAGTTCCCACTGAAGCAAAGTAGGTTGAAAGTGACCAGCTGTTATTCAATATATGTACATGACCTAAGTGGAGACCGCCTACTCGCTTAATTAAAGTACTGCCTCTAATGAAGTTAAGGAAGTCTGTAAAGCTTCAGGCATTGGGTTCATTTAAACTGCAGAAAATGAGATATTATTGACAGCCCCTTTAGAAGAGAGGCTAAATCCTCTAACACAGACGACGGATGGACAGACGGCCTTGGTTCGTTTCGTCGGCTGGGTTGTTATTCATTAGAAAATTTTTATGTCGCTGGACCCTTTGTCCTCGGAAAAGGCTTCGAAAAGAGCTCTTACACAAATCGTCTGAAGCTTTAAATTATCTACAGCAAGCCACAAGTATTTAACGCAAGGCTATGCCATGGGTCAAAGAATCTTATAAATGCATGGTATCAGTGATGGGACATTTGGGATAATCATGCAGTGGGCTTTCTTGAAGGACATGTTCTTATGTTACAGAAGGTCAGGAACCTCCTTTAGTCTAAGCGTACAGTGGGCTTCTTTGAAGACCATGTTCTTATGTTACAGAAGGTCAGGAACCTCCTTTAGTCTAAGCGTGTAGTGGGCTTCCTTGAAGGCCATGTTCTGATGTTACAGAAGGCCAGGAACCTCCTTTATTCTAAGCCTTCAGTGGGCTTCTTTTAAGGCCATGTTCTGATGTTACAGAAGGTCAGAAACCTCCTTTAGTCAAAGCGTGCAGTAGGCTTCCTTGAAAGTCCTGGTCTGATGTTACAGAAGGTCAGGAACCTACTTTAGTCTAAGCGTGCATTGGGCTTCCTTGAAGAGCATGGTCTGATATTACAGAAAGCCAGGGATCTGCTTTAGTCTAAGCGTGCAGTGTGCTTCCTTGAAGGCCATATTCTGATGTTACAGAAGGTCAGGAACCTGCTTTAATCTAAGCGTGCAGTAGGCTTCCTTTAAAGTCCTGGTCTTTTGTTACAGAAGGTCAGGAACCTACTTTAGTCCAAGGGTGTAGTGGACTTCCTTGAAGAATTGTCGATTTGAATGTGATTCAACCCCGTGGCTAGGGTTGATTTGGCATCTACTTATTCGTTCCATTCCCTGTGGAGTGTTGCGACCAAAAGCACTTGGTAAGATCCCTATTTCAGAAGAAGAGCATGCACGTTTGTTAGCCTTCGCAACAAGTGAATGTGTGAGCACTGAAGTACTTAGCTGGAGAGGAGTGCGACTTTTGGATCCGTTGGGACATTGGGTTGCTATCTCGATATTGTTCTCCATTCGTACTCCTCCAATATGAAGTTCTTAATTTTTGTTCCGGACAAGATTGTGAATTGTTTCACAGATCGTTGGTCGTTCTATTGTCACGAAAGGTCTCTTTATGCAACACGTGGTCGAATAGGGCTTATAATTATTCTATTAAGAAAACCCGTGACCACTCTCCCTTTCTCCAAGAACAATGACAATCATTTTTATGAGCCTGGAGAGCTCAGCCAGCCATGCGCTGGCATACATCCCAAAATCCTGGTGCACAATTAGGGTGACCTACATACCAATAATTGGTAAGGGGAGATACTCTTTACGACTGTTGGCCTTGCTTCCATCACACTGAAAAGCTTCCAAATAAAGTATCTATCTCGACTGCGCTTCAAAATTTCTTTGGCAGAATTGAAAGTTCACTTGACAGGAAAAAATACACTCTGCGTGTGTTCATTGAAATAGAGGATGCTTTATGGGACAATGCTGCTTTTGATGGCATGTGTAACGCAGCTACCATAGGTGCCATGGCGTAGAAGAATCATTGGTGTTGTGGATAAAATCAGTGCTAATGAACAGAGCTAGAATCACGGAGGCGGATCGCGGAGGCGGATCGCGGCCAGTATTTATGCAAGATGGCGTCCTGGCTCCCCTCCTATGGTGCATGTTACAGTCGTGTGCAAATTAATTGGGACAAACGAAATTTTCAATATATTTTACTTCATTTTCAATTAAAATTAAAAAAATAACACGGTTCAATTTTTACACCTTATATGACCTTCCTTGGCTTTTATGAGTTCGTTGACTCTTTTTGGCATTGACGAAACAAGTCGTTCGCATATATTTTTAATTTCTTCGTCATGAAACCAAACATCAATAATAGACGAAGTTTTAGTTAATTTTTTTGGTGCAGTCTCTCTTTCTGAGCCTTCCTTTGGTAATTTCCCGCAGATTCTCAATTGGATTGAGGTCAGGGGAGTTGCCAAGCCAATTCAGAAAATTAATTTTGTGGTTTGCAAAATACTGTTTCATTGTTTTTGATGTGTGGCACGGATCAAGATCCTGTTGGAAAATTGAATTTGCTGCGGAATGTTTTCGGTTGGAAGCAGCATTCGAGCTGAAACTTCTGCGTAATTGGACCTGTTCATTATACCATTTTTTGGCTTAAAATTTTCAAATTTAAAACAGCCCCAAAACATGTCTTTGGTGGGGTGCTTTGGCGCCTGAACGATATGGCTGGGTCGGACTTTTTCTCACTACAATTATCCGGTAACCTTGGGACTCAAAGTGACTCTTCTCCGAGAAAACCTTTTTTGTCTACTATCCATTCCTAATGCTTTCTAGCCCAATTTGGTCACTTTTGCCTCATTTTTTCGGTCAACAGCTATCTTTTAAAAGGCTTTGTTGTCTTTCGATCAACTTCTAGAAGACGTATACGGCCTGTAGGCGCATCCACCTGAACGCCAGCTGTTGCCCACTCCCTTTGCAGGCAAAAATTTTCTAACCATGGTTGATTATACTACGAGAGACGTTCAATATATTCTCGGTATCGCTATGAAGGAAAATGCGAATTCAATTTAAATTGTTTTTATTTTTTAATATAATCTCCCCTAACATCAATGCATTTGTTACATTTTGAGATAAGCTTTTTAAAACCGTCAAAAAAAATTAATTGGCAAAATACCCATTTATTGCCGACTTGAGTTCCTCATCATCCGAAAATCTTTTTCCCCGAAGACATTCTTTTAAATCAGGAAACAGGAAATAATCACTAACGGCAAGGTCTGGACTATAGGGTGAGTTTTGGATTTCCTCGAAACCACAATCTCGCGCAGCAGCCTTGGAAACTCGCGCCGTGTGAACAGGAGCGTTGTCATGAAGAAGCAACACACTGCGAGTTTACTCCGTTTTTTCTTTTTAATTTCCTCCCGCAAATGATGCAACGTGGAAACGAAAGATGTGGCCTTGATAGTGTCACCTTTTTTTGTACTGAATGAGCAAGATTTCCTTTGGGTACCAAAAAACTGTGGTCATGAGCTTCTCGGCAGACGGAGTGACTTTGAACTTCTTCGGGGCGTCTGTTCCTATTTTACGCCAATGCATGGACTCTTGTTTGCTTTCAGGGTCATAGTGTTGAACCCATGTTTCGTCCCCAGTAACAATTCGATCCATAACAACGTCCGCGTTCTCATTACACATCTCCAAGAGCTCTCTACAGCATGCGATTCTCACTTGTTTTTGAGGCGCTGTGAGCATTTGTGGCACCCACTTTGCATTGACCTTTTAAAAGATAAGATGGTCATGAAGAATGGTGTTCGTGGCACCCACCTTGCACTGACCCTTGAAAGGTTAAGATGGTCATGAAGAATTGTGTGAATGGTACCAGTTGAAAATCTTGGTGGTCTCTGCCATAATTTTCACCTTTATTCGGGCATCCTCAGGAACAAGTTTTTCGACATCTTTGATGCTTTCTCCCGTACAATCAGTAGCCGGGGCGCTGGAATGGGGGTCGTCTTCAATGGTCTCTCTGCCTCTCTTCAAATCATTTGACCATTTCGCACAGTTTAGAATGAATTTGCGGAACCCTGATAAACAGAAACCATTTCTTCATGAATAGTTTTTTGACTTTTTCCTTGCTTAGTGAGAAATTAATTAATTACTGTGCGATGGTCAATTTTCACCATCATCGTCTCAGTTGCCATTACGATTCTGTTTAACTTAAGATAAAATGCGAATTAATAAATACATTTATATAGAATTTTACATGAATGCACTAAAATAATAGTATTACTTGATAAATAAGTCAGTTTATGTATAAAACCACAGCCAGATACCGAGAATATATTGAACGCACCTCGTACGCTGTATATAATGTTGCTTGGTCAGAAGGGGTGAAATATTTCTTGCATCGCTTTAAGAAACCTAAACAATTCGCTGCATTTTTGGCGATTTCGATCGTTCCAACTTAGTGTTGAGTTTATACACGTACCGAGGATGGAAAGTCGTTCGGTTTCAACAACGCAGGCGCCATTCATAGAAAAGGGCTGGTTACTTTGAGATCGCTTGCGTGACAGTAGACAGCACTGAGTTTTGGAAGCATTAAATTCCACTCTATTCGTTTTACCCCAAGCAATGAATTTCATGAGCGTAACAGACACTGCCGTCGCAAGTCTATGGTCGAAGAGGAAGATCGAGAGCCGAGAAAAAAATTATAAAAAGCTGAGGGTACTGTCCTCAGCGAAAGAGTAATTTGGATTGGAAGGAGATCGTTTATAAAAAAGAGGAAAAGTGCAGGAGACATTACGGAGCCCTGGGAAACACCGGCAATAATATGGAGAATATCAGACTGGTACCCATCCAATATAACTTGTATTGAACGGTTCGAAAGGGAATTTCCAATCCCTTGAAGATGAAATTCATCGAGACGAAAAGCATCCATTTTCGACAAGAGAGCCTGATGCCAGACTCTGTCAAATGGTTTTGAAATATCAAGTGCAACGATCTTGCTTTCTCCTACGTTATGCAAAGTTTGGTTCCATTTTTCGGTGAGATACGCCATCAAATCACCAGTGGACCTATTGCTGCGGAAGCGGTATTGGCGGTCAGTAAGAAGCTTCCTGGTTTCAAGATATTTCATAAGCTGATGAATTATCAGCGTTTCCATGACCTTAAAAAGTAGGGACTTAAGTGCTACCGGTCGGTAGGAGATGGGTGATGATGGTTCGACCTGTTTAGGGACGGACTGGACAAATACTCTTTTGCACTTACTTGGAAAGAGCCTTAAAAAGTAGGACAGATGGAACAGTTTACGCAGGGGTTTTGCACTCCTAGAATAGCACCTCTTCAGAAGAACGGGTAGCCGTGAGTTTTAGGGACTTATTTTTTGATTTTTATTTTCATGTTTTTCTTTTTCTTTTCAAACTACTTTAAAATCTAAGTTAGACGCACATTTTAGCGCATTTTTTTTAATTTTATTGAGTTAAGAATGATGGCGAGCACTGCTTTTGATGGTAACACCAACAGAAGTAACGATCCCTAGCGGATTGTGTCCCATCTCGGGCGGAGATCGCCCCACTGTACCGAAGAATTTCCTCGTTGCTACGAGCGATGTCCGATTCGTGTTGGAGTCGCCTGTCCACTGCTCAGCCTACGACATGGAAGATGATGGAACATCCGTCCGTATTCTGCATTAGCCCTTTGTAGTCTAGATAGAGAAATGCTTCTGCAAGGATAGAGCTATGGGAGAGAGAACAAACACAACTTCTAGGTTTTAACACTTTATAAAACGAAGTAAGGAAACTGTTTAGATCTTAACTGACTAAAATTTATACCAGGAACTGAGGCGCCGATTCTCGATTTGTCTGCCCTCTGTAGGTGACAGTGTTCAGTTGCCTAATAATTTGTATTGATTGGGGTGACATCTGGTGGTGGCTAGTGTCTGGCTGCCACACAGCCACGTGAGTACGACAAAACGCACCTTTAGGTGAAACGTGAAGCCCCAAAATTCAGCCGTTTGCACGAAGCCATCGCAATGAGCGAGAGCAAGTCAGCTTAATGGCAAATGTATTCATCCTGTTAAGGTTTGCCTCGTTGTAATAAACCTCACTTGGATAAGTTTCTTGTAATCGGATTCAGATATTCGATACAACCAGAGGTAGGTCCGAAGGCATTGCCCCGCTTTCCCATCCAGAAAGAACTCAGATGGAACTACATCGGACAAGCGTACACCATTTTTGGCCGGATGAGGGCCTTGTATAGCTGATCACCTTCACTCTAGTATCAAGTTGTCTGCAGTAAAGCAGTATCTAAATGTCTGCAGTAAAGCAAACAACTTGCTGCTGGAAAGGCTTTCTTAGCTTTTGTTCAACCAAATGCCGAGAATCTAACACATCTTGCACAGCTAACAGCTGGCCGAACTAGCGCCAGTTTTACTTCTTGTCCATCAAAGCTCTGGATAGCGGGGTTCTAAAAGAAATAATTTCCCACTTCCGGAAGTTGATTTTCAACCTTTAGTCGTGGTAAAATCGGCATCTTTGGCGAAGTCACGCTGCAACAAGTTTTGGATTACTTCGACCTTTGAGACAGATCTGTACGCTATCATCGGCGTACGTCATTAAGAGCGGCATTGAAAATATAAGGGCGCTAGTGTCAATATAGCGAAAAGAATCAGCGAACCAATGCCCCTTGTTGTTGTTTTAAACGTTATGTTGCCATTTTCCAAAACTAAAAACATAGATCTTATACAGCAGTGTTTTTTCTATGCAGAGCCTTCCTCAGATCAGCTTGAGGAAGAGACAACAATACGGTGTCGAACGCCTTTTTCGCGTCTGCAAGGCATCTGTGCATTGGATCTTGTTTTGGTCGAAGACCGATTTGCACGCGGCATGTGAGGTAAGCCGAATAGATTGTCCGGTATACCATATTTTGTTTTTCCTTGACCCATGTGAAGTATTTGTCTTTCGACTAAAATGTGTATGTGCAAGCTTTCTTGTGAAGCCCTTGAATTTCCCGAGCTTTCATGCACGCTACCATCAACTCGATCCTTCTTTCTCTTGATCCGTACTGTATCCGCCTGGAGTTGAATGCATCAGTAGTCACCACGCATTGCACCTATTGCCGCACTTGCTAGAGCACTCAGAATTGAGTACCGTTTGGCAACAGCAAACAAAAACCTATCGAGGCAAGCTTATCACTGCATCCATTTAAAGTGCCTACCGCATGGCAAAACACACGAGGGGTGTGTTCCGATGATTTACACCGGCGCACATCGTCGCTGTAGTCGGTGCCGTATCGCAGCAGAATGACACTGCGTTTTAGTATCTTACTTTCAATTTACGAAATAGATAATGCGATTGATTGCAAGTATAAAAGCTTGGGAGCACGTCGCTACCGATTGCAGTTAAACTTTCATTCCGGTCCGAATCAAACGAACGTGAATATCGCGGAGATGATACTTTCAATCACGGGATTGTACATCATCGTCACCTTGGTTACCGTAACCTTGCTCTATTGCAAGCAACATTTTTCTTACTGGAAGCGTCGCGGCATACCGCACATCGAGCCCCATCCAATCGAGGGAAATTTGAGGGGATTCAAGAAGAACCGGACGTTGCGCGTCATTTTCAAAGACTACTATGATCAGTTCAAGGGAACAGGCCCATTTGCTGGATTCTTCTTCTTTCAACGACCAGCTGTGTTCGTTCTGGACCTAGATCTGGCCAGAAATATTCTCGTGAAGGATTTCCACAACTTCACCGACCGGGGATTCTTCTACAATGAGAAAGATGATCCCCTGTCAGCGCATATCTTCTCCCTGGATGGTGCGAAGTGGAAGGACATGCGCGTTAAGCTCACTCCATCATTCACATCCGGCAAAATGAAGTTCATGTTTCCCGCGGTTCTATCGGTAGGCGAGCGCTTTACCAATACACTCGAAGAAATGACTTTCAGTGATCCGATCATTGACATGAAGGACATGTTGGCACGTCTCATTGTGGACGTTATCGGAATCGTGGCCTTTGGGATCGAATGCAACAGCTTACAGAACCCCGACTGCAAGTTCAAGACCCTTGGAGGAAAGGCGCTCACCATTACGCGGCATAACAAAATAGTGGACGGCCTGATATTTAGTTTCCCGAAGCTGGCCAGGAAGCTGCGAATGCGTCAGATTCACGAGGAAATACACCAGTTTTTCATGGGCATGGTCCGGGACACTGTGGACTACCGGGAAAAGAACTCGATACAGCGGAATGATTTCATGAATCTTATGATTGAGGCGAAGAACGTGAAGGGCAACTTGACGCTAAACGAAGTGGCCGCACAGGCGTTTGCCTTTTTCCTGGCTGGCTTCGACTCAACTTCGAACACACTGTCGTTCGCCGTGTACGAGCTGGCGATGAATCAGGACGTCCAGGATAAACTGAGAGCTGAGATCAATGATCACTTCGAGAAGAACAACGGACAGTTGAAGTACGAGTCCATGGTGGAGATGCAGTACATGGAGAAGGTGCAGAGAGGTATGTAGCTTGCTGACAACGAATTGGAATTATAGTCAATCTCTCAGAGGTCCTGCGAAAATATTCATTCGCAACAATGGTAATGCGTAAATCTCTGAAGGACTACCAGACGTCCGATGCGAAATACACGATCCCCGGGAATACAATGATCTTCATACCCGTCGATGCTATCCAACGGGATCCGAGCATTTATCCCGATCCAGAGCGATTTGATCCGGAACGATTTTGCCCAGAGGAGATTCAAAAGCGTCACCCCATGGCGTGGATTCCTTTCGCCGACGGACCAAGGAACTGCATCGGCTTGCGATTCGCCAAAATGCAGATGTGTGTCGCACTGTCGCTGCTGTTGAGGCGATTTAAGCTGCACGCCTGTGAGAAGACGCCAAAGGAATTGGAATTCGATATCAACAAGATGCTGCTCTCGACTGAGGGAGAAATCTTCTTGAGACTGGAAAGAATTCAAGAAAATAAAGAAGTCGAAGAGATTTGTGAGTCAATTTGATTTTTAATTCTTAGTCCATATTTTTTATGCACCACTGTATTTGCATACTATGTCAGCGGCTTTTGTGTGAGCTAGTGGATTCTTCATCCTTTTCTTGTGGCGTTACAGTCCGGCGTAGACCTGGGCCTCAATCAATATGCCTCTCCAGCCAGCACTATCTTTCGCCAGCAGCTTCCTGTTGCTTACTCCAAGTTGGTTTAGATCTTTCTCCACTTGTGTGCACCTTAGTCTAGGTCATCCTCTGTTGCGTTGTCCCAATGGCTCTGAATGGAAGACTTTTCGGGCCGGAGCTGTGCTGTTCATTCGCTCTATATGGCCTAGCCATCTTAAGCGTTGTATTCGGAGACGCTTGACCAGGCGCATGTCGCTGTACAGCCCATAGAGCTCGTCGTTAAATCTTCTCCTCTAGATGCCATCACCACAAACAGGACTAAAAATTATACGCATAACTTTTCTCTCGAAGAGACTAAGGGCTTCCTCATCCGCCTTTGCTAGAGTCCGCGCCATTAAGTAGGACGGGGATGATCAAGCTGTTATATAAAGCGAGCTTAGTCCTTCGAGAGAGGGCTTTATTACTTAATTGGCTCTTGGGCCCAAGAAACAGAGTGGCAAGAATGATTCTGCATTTGGTTTTTATACTAATGTTGTTGTCCATACGTACCGCGCAGCCGAGGTAGACGAAGTCCTCAACTACCTGAAAGTTTCTGCTGCCTAGTGTAAAGCTCTGTGGTAACAATGGTTAGTTTGAAATAAAATCGAATTTTCTTAAATAAAAAAAAAAAAAAATGGTAAGTCCCGTGGTTGAAAACTCTGAAATTGAAAATCCCTAAATACTTAAAATTCTGCAACTCTGTCCGATACGTCGATGTTGTTCTTGATGACGGTATGTACTTTGTTTTGCCCTCAATTAGCGCCAGACCCATTTTAGCTGCTTCCGCTTCAATGCCAGGAAACGCCTCATTGACGGATCACTATGTTCGTCCAATCACGTCAATGTCATCAGCATATGGTAAGCTACCAATTGAGCTGACTTCTGGAAGATCGTGCATCTGGTGTTGATTTGTGAGTTACGCACGATCTTCTCGAGGATGATGTTAAAGAAGTCACATGAAAGTGAGGCGGCTTGTCTAAAGCCATTTTTGACATTGAAGGTCTCGGTTGATGGAGCAGCGAGAGTTCTCGTCCTACACAATCTAACGAGTTTGGTAGGAATGCCAAAATTAGACATAACGCTGTATAGCTCGTCTCTATGCACACTGTCATATGCGGCCTTGAAATCAACGAATAGGTGGTGAGTATCGATTTGTACTCCTTGAGTCTTTCCCAGTATCTGCCGTAATGTGAAGATGTGTTCTATTGTGGTCCCTGTTGTTCCCTGGTCTGAACCCACACTGATAGGGACCAATCAGGTTTTTTTGGGCCGTTATCGCCGTTAAGGAGTCTGCAGAAATTGTAGATCTAGATTCTCAGCGCAGACTGCGACTCTACTACGAGTTGTCCGTTTTGGTCCCGGCAGGCCTTGGTCCGAACCTTGTATCTTCCGTATAGCTGTTTTACCTTTCGGTAAAACTTTTGCACTTTATTCCTGCCATAGCACCTTTCCATTTCCTCGACCGCGCCCCTCTCATGCTCCCTCTTTCCTTCTGAGAAGCCGGTGATCTTCACTTCTTGTCTGTTCGTGGAGGTTACGAATAGCCCTCGTTGTTCGATGCAGCGTTGCCTGATAGGCGCCTTGTTTGATTGCATTCGCATGCCTGCACTCATCGTTAAACCATGGGTTCCTTCTGCTAAATTTCCTTCTACGTGAAATTTAGCACATCAGTGGCAGCTTCTTTGATGGCTTCTTGACAACGTTTAGAGCCTTTTTCTATGATTGGTGCAGGTAGCACCAAACTCTGAGCGAATTTTAGGGAGACTCGGTCGGCAAAGTTCCCAGCGACGTCAAAGCGTATTAACCTGGCTCCACTTCGCTGTTCTCTCGATATCCGGGTTCTTACCTTGGCTACAACGAGGTGATGATCCGAGTAGATGTTTGCATCTCGGAAGTTTCGGACATCGAGAATACTGGAGGAGTGTCTGACGTTAATCGCATCGTGATCAATCTGGTTGACAGTGGATTCATCAGGAGATCGTCAGGCCCCTTTATGGATGTTCAAGTGTTGGAACCACGTGCTAACCACAGAGAGATTCCGCCCCGAGGCGAAGTTCAACAGCCTGAGTTCGTTGCCGGATGTGTTGTCGTGCAGGCTGTGTTTTCCGATGACTCCAGCAAAGATGACCTCCTTTCCCAGCTGAGCGTTGAAGTCTCCTAGAAAGATGTTGGTGTCGTAGATGGGGCATCGATCGCAAGTTCTTTCTAGGAGATCATGGAAGTTATCCCTGGTGTTGTCATCCTTCTCCTCTGTCGGGGCGTGAGTGCATATTAGTCTGATGTTCCCGAACTCAGCCTAGATTCGGATTGTCATAAGGTGTTCGCTAAGGGGGACTCGACTAAACGAGATGTCTGCCTCGAACAAAAATTCCGCATACGAATAAGCGCTGCCTTCTCTCTCCGTAGCAATCGCTGTAGTATACGTCGCAGTTTTCATCGTTTTTTGACGGGCTAATCCCATTGCACTTCCTGGATGGCGGTAATGTCTGCCTTGTAGCAGTTAAGGGCCTCCGCAAGTTGTTCGGCTGCACGTGACCTGTTAAGGGACCTCACCTTCCATGTGCAAAACCGATAATCGTTGTCCCTAAACCGTTTAAATGGGGCGTAAACAGTTGATCCGTCCTTATCCGAGGCATATTGGTTTTCCTGAACTAAAGTTTTTTTACGTGGTGAGGAAGTTACCCTCACGCACAACCCACAGACTGCTAATCCTTATGAAAGGGATTCGCTGCATACATTGATTCACCACACAGGGGGCGCTGCGACCTGTGCGCTAACGAGAATAGTGTTGGCAGCTCGCCTTGCTGAGCGCAATCAGCAACGTTAGCTCACGTGAACAGGCCCATGCACCTTAGTGGTTTGCACTGTTAAAATATCGCACCATATAATGGGTTGATCCTGCTCTCCAATAATGTTTCATATGAATGTCTACAAGAGGAAGTTGTTTACTTCAATAAACTCTCTGTTACTTCACCTCGAGTGTCGCGTCAGTATTTTTTTTTCTCGAAACATCCCCCACAGCTTTTTTTCAGAAGAAGGGTAGCGTGCATGTGATCTGAAGTTATTCCAAGTACGAAATCAAGTTTCGTTTTTATTGAACAACTGCGCCGCGTTTTGTTCGTAGTAATTGTTGACATAATGTCCGAAAAGTGGGCGATTTGTATTGAATCGGTTACGGTTGTAAAATTAAAAGAAATTTTACAGACATTGAAGATGCAGACAACGGGCTTCAAGGCGGAGCTGAAAGTAAGAGCACTAAAAACTACAGGAGAATTGCTGAAAGAAGATCTTCAGATGTAGATGCACGAGGCCTCCACGAAGAGTAAGGAAACGGGATAATCGACTCAGCCGCACCTGAACATACTCTATCAGACGTCGAGAGCAGCTCCGATGACACCGAGGAAGAACGTGTAGGAGACTGAAAGAAACAAAGACTTCACGTTTTGGCATTATCTGTTTTACAATTCCGCAGTGTGTGTTACACGATCTTAAATAGAATAGGGTAAACGGGAGAATTTTGCGAACAGAGTTTAAGAACCTTAGGACCGATTTAACGGCCGCTTATTTATTTTAGAAGTACGTGCACAGGGTGCGCGTGAATTGAAACTGGGATTAGTGCAGGTAGCACATTTTTATTTTTTTTTCCTACAAACGTTTAGATGAAGAGCTGGCAAAACTGGAACGAATCACGGAGAAGAAGAAAAAAACAGCCAAACTATAGCAGAAGCTAAGTGAACTACAAATTGAGTTGGGAACATCTTCTACTGCAAGTCCCACCACTACTTGCAATTTCCAAGACGTTGAGGATTTAATGACTCCATTCAGCGGAGTAGCCGCCGTGGCATAGTGCGTAGATTGCGACACTCACACGCCAAAAGTCTAAGTTCGACTCCCGGCTCAACACTTCGAAATTTTCACGGCGCCACCTCTTTCGAGCTGCTGACAACACTCAAAGGGTGACAACTGTCTTACAAAGCTTCTCAAATTTCGCCGTTCAGAGTCGGGAGAAAACTGTAGGTCCCTTCTAACCGTGAGAGAACATTAGCACGCACAACACGAGTATTTGATGAGCAAGCTAGGCTCTGGTCCCCCTGTGGACTGTAGCGCCATACAATTAACTCAGCGGAGATGACAATCTTTCAATAGAGAGATGGATCGAACATTTCGAGGAATGCTCCGATAATATACATCTGGACGAAAGAGGAAAGTACATTTATTGTAAAAGACTTCTTCGAGTAAAGAAAGATCGTATATAAGGGAGGTTAGTCTGGAAAGTTGGTATGAACTGAAAAGTGATCTTAAATGTGAGTTTCGTAAAATTGTCACTGATTGTTAGGCTATGACTCTTACACTGAAAAAGGAAAACTAAATGCTCGTATATCTCGTCGGGCCCTTGAACTACAAACTTTCGACTACGTTTTGGCACACAGAATGGCAGAACGAATGACACATGTCGATATTTTAAGTCTATCCTTCAATGTTCTACATGTTGATGATGGGACATTTGAATTTGTCTTAGCAGCGGCTCTAAGCTCCACTGCACCCAAAAATCGCATCGATCTCTTCTTAATTGGAAAAGGCAGACAGCCTCCAGTTCGAGATGATTGACGAAAGTGGAAAGAAAGGTTCGTTTTTATGTCCCATCTAACATGAAGATGCAAGTAATACGGACACACCATGAAGCGATGTGCCATTTGGGAGTTGACAAATGCTGCGAACACTTGTCTGGAACTTATTGGTTCCCTAGGATGAAGGAAAAGGTAAAGTCTTATACGAGGGATGTCTTTTATATTTCGGGATTAGAGAACAAAAATAAATATTAATCACCGAAAATAGCTTCATTGTTTTTCAAAATATTCCCCTTTAAGATCTATACACTTTTGCATGCGTTTGAACCAATTGCTGAAGCACTTTTGCCACTCTGATTGAGGTATCTCCAAAACATGCATTCTGAACGCATCAACCGCTCCTTCAGGTGTCGAAAAACGTTGACCTCTCATTTTATTTTTTACGTACGGAAATAAAAAGAAGTCTTTCGGTGCCAAGTCAGGACTATACGGCGGATGCCTCATCAAATCGATGTTTTGAGTGCAATTGTTTGAGCCGATGTGTGAGAGCTCGCATTGTCGTGGTGAAGAGTGATCCGTCTTTGACGGTTGGTTTTCCTGATTTCTTGGAAGACAACTGGCAAACAAATGGTTGTGTACCACTCAGAATTGACTGTTCTGCGTTGTTATGGTGGTACGGTTGCGACATGTCCAGTTTTTCCCAAACAACAGGCGACCATTTGCTTAAAAGTGCTTCGTGCGCGAGCAACTTTTGACGGATTTGGCTTAATTTGAAACACCCATACAGTCGACTGCTGTTTACTTTCGGGCTCATTCGCATAAATCCACGATTCACCACCTGTCACGATGTCATAGACGTGTTTCGAAGCACCGCGATCGTATTTTTGGAGCATTTCTTTCGGCCAACCGACACGAGCCTTATTTTGGAGCGATTGACAAATTGTGTGGGATCCAACGTGAACAAATTTTTTTTGATGGTCAAATGTTCATTCAATTTTGAATGTATGCGGGTCCCACTAATGCCTAAGATTGTTTAAATCTCACGATAGGTCACATAACGATCTTTCAATATCAGTTGGCGCACAGCATCAATGGTTTCCGGAACAACAACTGATTTTGGACGACCTTCACGAAATTCGTCTTGGAGTGAACTACGACCTCGGTTGAATTCACCAAACCATCGATAAACACTGGTCCTTGATGGAGTTTCATCGCAATAAATTGTATTAAATTTATCCATGCACTGTTGTTGAGTCGAAACTCAACTCGATCCACGTCGAAAGTTGTAAAAAATAATCGCACGAAAATTTTCACGATTTAATTCCATATTTTGGGCGAGATGAAACTTTTAAGTTGCTGTAAAAAACACAACTGGCGCTCGTATGTTAAAACGTTCTGAGTACGTATAACCTCAAAAATGTCAATCCTTACGATAGAGCAGGCAGTTGCCAGATTGCAACACTAATGTGTTTTCTCCAGATCTATCCCCAGTGACTTCTATATCTTCTCAGACCTCAAAAAGATGCTCGCCGGAAAAAAATATGGCTCGATTGAGGAGGTGATCGCCGAAATTCAAGCCAATATAGAGGCCATATATAAATCGTTCTACAGAAATAATATCGAACTGAATGCTTGTACTCCCTAGATCTTCCCCCTTCCTACTTCCCTCTTCCTACTTCCCCTTTCCTACTTCCCCTTTCCTACTTTTTTTTTGTTAGGATTATCCAGCACAGAGTAACTCAAAACACTACGTTCTCTAGGTGTTAACTCTCAGTATCGCTTTACAAGGCAGATGTTTGCTGAGCGACTACGGATCATCTACCGACTCTTATCGTCTTACAAATTACTTCAATAAATAATATTAATTCAAATACGATGCAAAAATCATGTTTTTAAATTCTAATCGTGGCAAGCTAAAATCAAATTCGTTTCAAAGATCATTAAATGTATTTATACACCTTGTAACAGGTTCATTGCGACCATAATTGGTTCTATGCCTTTTGTCAAAGAGTAAGTTTCTCGCCCGCAGAAATCTTTGGGGGGAGCATATATATTTATCAGAAAAAGTAATTCTGGTGAATTTAACTGATAATTAATAATATCACGAATAAACATGGCTGACGTTGCCTAACGCCTGAAACTAAAAGTTTGCAAGCCAATTGTTCTGCATCTTTAAACATTATTAGGAAGATCTTCAAAGGAATACAACTTTCGGAAAGCATATCTCGTGAAATTCTTTTGAACTGGTTCGAGTTTAAGTTCTTGATTATCGTAAGGTGAGTCCCAGACAATGGATGCATATTCCAAATAGGGTCTTTCTTACGAAACAAAGATGGTCTTTAAAATGGATATGTAGCGAAAATCTTTACTATTTCTTTTTAAAAATCCTAACATAGAACTAGACTTCGCAATGGTGTAATCATAATGTATTGAGAAATCCAACTTGTGGTCGAATATTACTCCGAGGTCTTTAACTTCTTCTAGGCGATCGAGTTTATGATTATTGATAAAATATTGATAAAATAATATTGATATTGATAAAATGAAATTACTAAGCTCGCTTTTTATAGCAGCTTGATCATTCCAGTCCTACTTCATGGCGCGGGAGCCTGGAGGTTACTAAAAGTGAATGAAGAAGCCCTTAATCCTTTCGAGAAAAAAGTTTTGCGTTTTGCGTTAAGGTGGCGCACACAAGTGGAAGAAGAAGAAGATGTTTTTCCAGGAGAAGTTTTTTCAGAAACTATAAGAATACGAGAAAGTTATCCACTGGTCATGCATCGTTTCAAGCTAGGTGACACACCTCAGTCACGAATTTCTCACTATTCAAGTGAAAAAATATATGAAAGGCTTTAGGCATAACTACAATTTTGAGTTGAAGAGAAACTTTAAAAACTGGCCTCCAAAGTGATAGGAGCGCTAGCCCTAAACGACAGTGGGCCTAAAACAGGCAATTTGCTTCGATATGTTCGCAGGATCTATACATTATGACCGCTGTGCTGCATTACCAGAGATTACTGGCATCAATGAAGCGGCGAGAAATGAGGTCCAAAGGCGTTTGAATGGCAGCTTCGAAGATGATAAAGTCGGGATTTTCTCAGCCCTACTGGCCGAGCTAAGATGTAATGCCTCAGAGATAACATCCTGGCGTGTACCGGAACATTCTCATATCCCAAGAAACAAACGAATACGTGACGTTCGAAGGCGGAAAACATTTTGGCCCTCGTTCACACACCACTAAGTCTAAGTGCAAGAGACAGTGGACAAGTTTGGATGCTTGTGGTACATGGTACTGTGGCCTGCGCCTTATGCAAACAAAAAACCTTCCTGTTGTCGAACCTTATACAAGTGAAGATAGTGAAACAAAAGTAAGTAAGACACTTCCTTTGCGAGCGCTACCACCTCAAGGGATTACCTTCTTTGAACAGCTGAATGGACAGCAAAATGTTTGCATTATAATAATAATTGTATGGCCCGACAGTCCACAGGGAACCAGGGCCTAGCTTGCTCATCAATTAGTCGTGTTTTGCGCGCTACTGTTTTCTCACGAGTAGAAGGGACCTACAGTCACACCGAACGGCGAAGCTTGAGAAGTTTATTCTTAGACAGTTATTACTCTTTGAGGGTTGTCAGCAGCTCGAAAGAGGTGGTGCTGTGAAAAATTCGAGGTGTTCAGCCGTGAATCGCACCTAGACCTTCGGCGTGTGAACGTCGCACTCTATCCACTAAGCCACGGTTGCCCTTGTTTCATTCTGTGTCCAACTTATGACTGCAATTTTTTTCCAAACCAATCGATTATTTCAACCCAGTACAATTCTTTTTAACTCAGAGTTCACTTTCTCAACACCATGCTCCACTAAAATTAGTCCACTCGCACGTCTATGTGTTAAAGTACAAACTTCACCTATGAACAGCCCTTGAACGCAATCCTCACTCCCACAAAAATTCACCTCAGTTCGGCTGCACGTCAGGTTAAATCTGTTGATTGCCGAAAAACTGGTCACTCATACGACTCAACGGCTAAGTCAACCCCCAATTGCAGCACAAAGTTGACACACCCACATCTCCAATCGATAGCAGAAACCAAGCAAGCACCAGCCCTCTGGTGGACCCTGATGAACTCCATTAACATCCTTCGCACCATCTGACAGGTGTAATAAGAAACAGACACCCATCGGGTGAGAAAGACAAATGGCCACAGCAGAAATCTATCCCAGAATAAATAAATGAATTGCTCCTCGATAAAACATTGCAACCAGTCAGGCTATTGGCAGTTCATTTGAAAAATACGAGTACCTTGCAATCGAACAACATTAGTCATATCGGAAGCCATGCTCCTTTTGCCTCACGTCACGATATCGCTTTCCACTTGAGGAAGCACCCCGTTCCACTGAGGAGCCACTTCATTAAGTCTGCCAACATCGATTGCTAAGAAAAATACGGAACATAGTCCCTCACCGGAGGCGTTGACTCCCGAAATTGGAAAATACACCTCTCGAGCACACTTCGCTGCATTGACACAAGGGGGACTTCAATTAATAGGATTCGGGTGCCAGTGCCAGAGTGTGTGCCACAACATTAACCACTTGACACTTGGCCCAAGTATGCGTTGACGATGAGTTTTGAACTTTTGATGGTACAGTGACCCAAATTGACTCTGCTATGGTCTCGAGCTGATTTGAGCAAACAGAACTTCAAAGTGGCGACAGATTCCTGGTGAGAGGCGGGGAATATTGATTGATGTGGTTATTCGAAAATGGATACGTTTGAGGTGGCTCTCCGAGTGGACTGAACTAGAAATCGAAACAAAAAGGATCGGTGCTATGCCCCAACGAAGTATCCTCCGGGAGCGTCTGTGCGTTTGGTGAGGATGGCAGCTGGGGATGCAGCAATTGCAAGGGGCACTGAATGTGTGCAGGTGTCGAATCAATTGAGAGTGCGGAAGCGTGTGATTATGCTTTTACAGACCACTCTGCGGGGGAGGAATAGGTCCCTTGCATGACTGCAAGGCAAACTAAAACTGATTCATGGAAGCAATGAGCCTATGATCTTCAAGGATGAAATGCTTTCGGTTTTAAATGGTTTGGCAGCTTATAACTCATGAACGAATGTTAACCTGAAATGCTTTGACTGAGAAGAGCCTTCTTTAATAAACATCTCAAACTTGGAAGATGCCTTTCAGTTGCAGAGGCCTTTGTGAGGCAGAATGCTTCAGGGAAACGAAGATAATAAAGGTAACCCAACGATTGTAATTAATGCAAAATCTCTTCATTTCTTCAAAAGAAAAGAAGATCAAAGACCTAATTTTCCTCTTCAAAATGTGGATTTTAGCTTCCAGTCTGATCGGCTCTTCTGTTGGTTTGGTGGACAGCCTTGGAGAATTCCTTCTAAAGGAAAGGCATACAAGCAAATGCGTGGTTCATATCTTTCACGAAATATTGGGCAGAAAAAAATCTTCTACGGACTGATGCTGCTTTACTCACTCCGACCAGGTGCAGCCGCAAATCTGCTTTAGAGCTGTGCTACTGTTTAACATAAGTTCCTGAATCGTGTCGTAACAACTTCTGGACTCATCTGAAGGACGGGGGAACAATAAAAGCAAAGGAATCGATCCATACAGCCTGGCCTACGAATCCAGTCCTTTGACTGAAGCGCTCAGACTCAAAAACTGGTCATTGTACTACCAGGTAGTAGCCGTAGCAATTTAATGTAATTTGTTAGTCTTCTGAATGAAAACTAGCCAGCGCTGCTCTGATTAGGAGCAATGTTTATAGGCATCAGCGCCAAACAGGCGCCACATAATTCGATCACAGACGCGACATAAACAGAGGAAATGCTCTACAGTGTCCCCACCTTCCCTGCTGGCGTCGCAAAGAGTATCTTTACAGAGCCCAAGTACGCTTAAGTGCTTTGCAACGATGAAGTTCCGCGTCTCTTTAAGGTCAGGTCGTTTATTTTCCAAAGCATGTACGAGAAATTCTCTAAACCGAGCCCCAAAGAAAATTGAAGCTCGTGCCCAGCACAACCAAAGTACTTTCAGTAGAAAATATCTACAAGATGACCCTCATATTGGAGTACTATGATGATAACCGTTTAGTAACGCCAATTCAACATGAAGTTAACGCCAGAAGGTGGGCTCAAGGCATGCTTCATGATACTCGTTTTAATAATAATAATTTTTTTTTAATATTGACGCGTGCAAAAGGAGTTGCGAGTACCCTTAAGTGACCGGATCAAGTCACAGCACGGGCCGAAGGTATAGAGGACGAGAGGGAATGGAGGTACCGATGCACATTGGTTTTAAATGCCTGTGGATTTTGTAATGAGGAGGAAAAATCGAGCTCGGAAGAGCATTCTAGATTCGTGTAGTGCAGCTTAAGAACGATTCTCTGAATTTGACTTTACGTCCGAAAGAGGGTTTGAGGGTGAATTGGTGGGCATCCCTAGCGAGGGGTGTATTGCGGGTGAATTTTTGAAGGAAAGGAATGCAACTGGCTAATTCATCTGAGCATTTCTTGTTAAAATAGCGATAAAAGAGTGACAACGACGCGACATTACGTCGGTGTTCTAACGAGTCAATCGACTTCGCAATATTACTGTCACCTATAAGTCTTATCGCTCGCTTTTGAATTCTATCCAGCAGGTGCAAGGAGGTCTTAGAAGCACCTGACCAAGTAGGAGCGTTAAACTCAAATTATGGAAGACGACAGCTGAAATGCGGTGTACCTCAAACCTTGAACGGTATTCCTCAAGAACTCAGAAGTATCCAAAACAAGAATATAATAAAAAATGTGAAAAAAATGTTTTTCTTAAATTCCTCCTAAGCAATACTTCATTTATTAATCACACTGCTTGCAGTAAATGGCAACTTTTCTAAGTTTTAATATTTTTAACACAAATTACTTTAATTTCAAACTAAGCTTGCTTATACACTTTTTTTTTTCTTATTTATGAAACACAATCTTCTGCAGAAAAGCTTCTATGGCTTCACGAAAAAATCAAACTGTTACCTATTGTTAAATTAAAACAAAATGATAACTCATCCTTCTGATTTTGTCCGAACAAAAGAACGCTTGATGTGAAACCCGAACTTCTATTGACAGTGTAATTAATGGCGAATTCAATTTTAGCCAAATGCTTATCACAAGATCCAGTTGTAGTTGCATCGCATTCTCTTACCAACATAGGTACAAGCATGCGTTTACCACGTTCGAAGCTGCCCGTTTGACAGGGGTGAATGCGTAGCAATCTTTATATTCGCACACCATTTTAATGCAAAAAATTCGTCAAATTCTCTTGAAGTAAAAAATATTCCACGGTTCGAAATAATCCAGTTTGGTCTCGAATAATTTTCGACATAAGATTTCAAAAACGATACAGCTTCTTTGCTAGAAATTGTTTTCACTGGGTATAACTTGATAAATTTTGTGAAACCATCCACAATCAAAAAGATGAACTTTTTCTTGGCTTGGGTAATTGGCAATGGGCAATGGGAATGGTCAATAAGTCAAAAAGCACCTCTCCTTTGGAAATGGAATGCAATACACGTATGTATGTATTTAGGTACATTAAGTTATTTTAAGTTAGCGTGTAAGTTAGTATATAAGTTTTAGTAAAAATGTTTTGATATTAAGTTTTTTCCAATTTTCTTAATCGTTATTTGTCCAGTTAAATTTAATCTTTAAATTTACTTTGAATACAAATGAATTGTAAGGTTAAGTCCAAGGACATAGTTTAAGATTAAGTTTAGCTTAGAGTGCCGGCCTATGGCCAGTACCATAAGTTAGTAGTTATACCAATGTTCGTCCAACTGATTTTAGACATCTTTGTCTAGTATGTGAGTTCGATATGAATTATTGAATAAAAATGAATTGAAAGAGTCTCTCAACTTTACCGGATGGAGGTGAGAAGTAAATACATTTCAAACATTTTTCTATACGTAGGTTGCCTTTTATATATCTGGATTGGGCAGCCCTCGTGTTGCAATCTGCCAACTGTCAGCTTTAGCGCAAAGCTTGACATTTTTGAAGTTATACGTTCTCGGAACGTTTTGACATACGAGCGCTATTTGTGTTGTTTACAGTAAATTAAAACTTCATCTGGCCCAAAAAATGGAATTTAATCGTGAAAATTTTCGTGCGATTATTTTTTATAACTTTCGACGTAGATCAACTCAAAATCAGAGCATCGATGAACTTTATTCAATTTTTGGCGATGAAGCTCCATCAAGGACCAGTGTTTATCAATGGTATGCTGAATTTAACCGAGGTCGTAGTGCACAACAAGACAAATTTCGTGAAGGTCGTCCAAAATAAGTTGTTGTTCCGGAAACCATTGATGCTGCGCGCCAACTGATATTGAAAGATCGTCATGTGACCTATCGTGAAATTAAGACAACCTAAGGCATTAGTGGGACCTGTATACATTCAATACTACATGACCAGTTTGACCGTCAAGAAAATTTGTTCGAGTTGGATCCCACAAAATTTGTCAATTTCTAAAAAATTCTTGGGTCGATTGGTCGAAAGAAAAGCTCCAAAAATACGATCGCGTTGCTTCGAAACACGCCTATGACATCTTGATAGGTGAATCGTGGATTTACGCGTATGAGCCCAAGAGTACACAGCAGTCGACTGTATGGGTGTTTCAAATTGAGCCAAATCCAACAAAAGTTGCTCGCGCACGAAGCGCTTCCAAGCAAATGGAAATCGGAAAAACTGGACATGTACCAACCGCAGAACAGTCAATTCTAAGTGGTACACAACCATTTGCTTGCCAGTTGTCTTCCAAGTAATCAGGAAAACCAACCGCCGAAGACGGATCACTCTTCACCACGACAATGGGAGCAACTGCATTTTTAAGCACTCAAAACATCTTTTTGATGATTCATTCGCCGTATAGTCCTAACATGGCACCGAAAGACTTCTTCTTATTCCCGTACGTAAAAAGTAAAATGACAGGTTAACGTGTTTCGACACCTGAAGAAGCGGTTAATGCGTTCAGAATGCATGTTTTGGAGATACCTCAACCAGAGTGGCAAATGTGCTTCGAAAATTGGTTCAAACACATGCAAAAGCCTATCTTGATGGGGAATATTTTGAAAAGCAATAATGCTATTTTCGATAATTAATAATTGTTTTTTGTTATCTAATCACGAAATATAAAAGGCAACCCTCGTAGTATTGTCTTGGTGGAAGAGAATTTTTTCCTCGTCATATGAGACCATTTTTAGCGATTTCCTTCTTCAAATGCATTAAAAATCCATGTAGTATTCGCTGTTGATCCTTTTACCTTTCTCAAGATCGTCGATGAAAAGAAATTCCGTGCGCATCCCGAAATACGGATGCCATAACCTTGCCAGCCGACCTTTGTGTTTTTGGACGCCTTGGGCGTGGTTTATCGGCTGATATCCACTCCGCCGACTGCAGATTTGACTCTGGACTCTTCCACATCTTCATAAAAGATCTAATATCTGTCATTTCTAGTCCTATCCAGTTTCTCACTGACCACAGTTGCCCCAGCTTTTGATTAAGCTCACATTTTTCCACTTCGGACATTGTCTTATTCATGCACGACTTTGCAATCTGCGTCATGCGTATCAATATTTAGATGGAAATTGAAAAGTTTGCGACGTTGCAGCAAGATATCCATGTCGATTCTTTGTTCTGTAGGAAACTTTTTACCGGTGATATCAACTTTGACAGCTTGGAGTCGAGTGTTAAACACACACTTAACCCTAATCCGCCCCTTTGATAACAAGACATACGCAATTTTATACAAAAATGCAGATTATACACATTTTCGTAATTTCTGCCTCCAGCTACTAAACCACTGTACTTTTGTTTTACGCCGACACGCTCTTTTCAAAAGTCGTCAAACGCTTACGCGGGGTGCTTTCCAGAATACTCAATAATTTTCCACTTTGAACTTCGCATTCACTCATTCTGGTTGCGATTAGTTCCAGTGTGATTTCATCACGCACGGCGCTGTCTCCCGCTCTGATAAACTATCTCGAAAGCTTCGCGCAAATATAAAGTATCCCACTCACTCGTACGGCCAGTCACTCGCGTTCGGTCGTCGGGCGCAAATCAGAACACAAATTTCAAAAATGGATATATCGTCGACTTTACTTTACCTGCTCTTGGCACTTGTGTCAGCCGTCGTGTACTTCATTCATCGTCGACTGACGTTTTGGAGGGACCGCGGAATACCGCACGACACGCCGCTCTTGATGGAGGGCAACATGAAAGGCTTCAAGAAAAACCGGCACTTCCGGGATATCCTGATGGAGAACTACATGAAGTACAAGCACACTGGCCCCTTCGGAGGATTCTACTTCTTCCTCAATCCAGCCGCGATTGTGTATGACCTAGACTTGGCGAAGAACGTGCTCATCAAGGACTTTCACAACTTTGTCGACCGTGGCTTGTTCAGCAACGAGAAAGACGATCCTCTTACCGGGCATCTGTTTACTTTGGACGGGGCGAAGTGGAAGGACCTGCGCCACAAGCTCTCGCCCACCTTCACCTCTGGCAAGATGAAGCTCATGTTTCCCACAGTGGTTTCTGTTGCAGATCAGTTGCTGCAAGTGGTGCAGAGGACGATAGCGCAGAACCCCGTCGTGGAGGTGAAGGATCTTCTAGCTCGTTTCACTGTTGACGTTATCGGGACCTGTGCCTTTGGACTTGATTGCAACAGCCTGAACAACCCCCACGCCGAATTCCGCGTCATGGGTGCAAAGGCGTTCATCTTGAACCGACACAGCGACCTAGTAAACGGGTTCATCTTCAGTTTCCCACGATTAGCGGAAAAACTACGCATGCGCGAGGTCCACGAGGAGATTCATCAATTCTACATGCGCGTGGTGCGGGAGACGGTGGAGTACCGAGAGAAGAACAACATCAAGCGGAATGACTTCATGAATCTCCTCATTGAGCTGAAGAATTCTGAGTCAGGTATGACAATGGGAGAGGTGGCAGCACAGGCGTTCGTTTTTCTGCTGGCAGGCTTCGAAACATCCTCCACCACCATGAGCTTTGCTCTATTCGAGCTGGCACTGCACCAGGACATCCAAGACAAGTTGAGAGCCGAGGTAAACGAGCACTTTGATCGGAACGATGGCAAACTGGTCTACGAATCAGTGCAGGAGATGCACTACATGGAGATGGTTATCAGAGGTGAGTTTTACAGCGCCTTCATTTTCGATCACTTACGATATGCTTCAACAGAAACGCTACGGAAGTACTCCATAGTTGTAAACCTCGTCCGGCAGGCGGAGAATGACTACCAGACGTCTAACCAAAAGTACACCATTCCCAAGGGGTGCATGGTAATTATTCCGAGCGACGCAATCCATCGTGACCCCGAGATCTATCCAGATCCCGAGAAGTTTGACCCGGAGCGCTTTAGTCCCGAGGAAATGAAGAAGCGTCACCCCATGACGTGGTTGCCCTTTGGCGAGGGGCCAAGGCACTGCATCGGACTGCGCTTCGGCAAGATGCAGACCTACGTTGGGCTGGCAACACTTCTGCGGCGCTATAAATTTCACCTAAGCGATAAGACCCCAAACCCACTCGAAATAGAGCTCGTTGAAACTAACGGCTTGTTGTCGGCCAAGGGCGGTATCTACCTGCGGCTCGAGGCTATCTAAATACATGTTGAATTTTTATCAACTTTTGTGTACTTGTGTCTGGTGTTTATATTGCCGTGTGAAGCGAGACGCCGGCAGTGGTTGGGGGGAGGGGGGCTGCGGCTGTAGCGGACTGTACAAATTATAGGTCAGTGGATCGTAATGATACGGGAAATGAACGGAAGGTCGTAAGTGGTAAGTGACTGGAAACGATTCCGTTTAAGCATCACGAAAACCTTTTAAAAGGAAAAGCTAATAGAATCAGCCGTTCCTTAAAATCTACGCTGCAAAGGCTATTCGTAAGCTAAGTTTTGACAACTGGTGCCTGCGGTTGGCAAAAGTGGGTGACTGCAATTGCTTAGGTTAAGGCGTTTGAGGTATCGCCGGTTTGTAAGAGTGGCTGGTTTCCCTTACCGTAGCAGCCCATATGGCGTCTGAGGTGTGCAAACATAAAAATTTTGCATGCAGAGGTGTTTCAATTTCTTTCTGAATTCTTCTACTTCGGATTCACAATGAAAGTGAGCAAGACTGCAGGCAGACACTCCTGCAGCATGGCGATCTGCGACAAGATACATCTGTTATACTCCTTCAACGTGCGCTGTTGAAGTTGACGAGGTTGCCAAGATGGTTTTGATTGCAGGGCACGTGGTGCTCCACAGAAGACATTGGTGGTTGTTCATCAGCTTTGCTACCACAGTGCCCAACAATATTAAAATGTTAGCATTGTAATACTTGGCCACCTCGTTGGCAGACAGATAGCCTGGCTATATGAGCAGATGTTAGATTTGATGGGCCTCCTCCTTTTTCCCCGCCAGTGGGGGGTTATATGTTTCAAGTATCGCTCTTGGCAAAACCCGATACGTGAATCTGGCTTTTGTGTCATGTACTGCCGGACTGTGCAAACCCCTCTTTAGGCTACGAGCGATAGCCTAGGCTTTTGAAATGGGTTCTAATGTATTGGAACGTCTAACCCTCTAGCGGAGAGGAAATTTGATACATTCATACGGCGGAGGTCGCAGGTTCAATGCTGGGACAGAACAATCAACTGGAGAAGCACCCCTTTCCAGTTGCTGTCACCACTGAAATTCTCAGACTTCGTTTTTCATGGCAGGTCAAAATCCGTATTTCCCTTCTCGGACTTAAAGCCGGAGTTGTCATTGAGACATAACTTTTTTTGATAATGCTAATAGCCCCGTTGCCGTGAGAGGAAGTCGCTATCGCATCATTTTGAGCAACTAGTTTTGGCTTCAATTGTATGGAAATGGCCAATATGTGGTTGAGGCAAAAATGCTCTTTCCAAGTGAGTGGCATTTGTTCGGCTTGTCTCGAAACCGTCATCACTCACCTGCTTCCCTTCCTTCTAGGGACATCGAGTCGCTGATAAACCGCCAGCTTACGATATATCCCAAATCCTGGAAGGCTCTTAGTGACCGGCAGTACAGCTTCCGCAGCAGAAATTCCACTGGTGATCTGATTACATATCTCACCAAACAGTGGAACCAATCTTTGTACGATGTAGAATCAAGCAAGATTGTTGCACTTGATATTTAAGGAACACTTAACAGTGTCCGGCAAAATAAGAATTTCGAAAAAAGAAGCGAAGCGCTAGTGCCCTTGTGGACTGTTGCGCCATCCGATTTGTATTATTAGTGGGAATTTTTGGTAACACAACAAATATGCATATTGTCAAAAGACTGTACAAACATTCAGAATCATCGTTGGTTAATTGTAAAACCGTAGCCGCCATACCAACAGCGAAACGTATGCAAATTAACGAAATTTCATTCTTCTCCAAATAAGCTTCTTCCTTGTTCTTTCTTCAAAATTTCATTGCATTTGAAATTGGTTCAATTTAAAAAGTCTTCGAGCCTTTTGTAAAACCACCGTAGGCCCGAAATTTTGAAGAATCGGCTAATAATAAAACCATGGAATGGGACAGTTGCGAAACAGGACACGATTCTTTTTCATCTTAAAATATGGGAAGAGATCATTGACTTCATAATTTTTAAACCAGGACACCGCTTTGGTGGGGGTTGGCAAACACTGCCCTGGAGCGCTCAGACTGGAAAGTATTTGACAAAATTTGGCATCAGACACTCTTGGCGAAAATGAGTCGTCCATGAATTTCTTTTTCAATGGATTAGAAATTACCTTTCGAACCGTTCAATACAAGTTGTTTTTCTGATATTCACCATATTAACACTGGTGTTCCCCAGGCCTCCGTTTTGTCTCCAAAACTATTCCTTCTTCTTCTTCTGCTACAGTCCGGGGTGGACATGGGCCTCAACCAACATGCCTCTCCAGCTAGCACGATCTCTTACCAGCTGCCAAGTTGGTTGACTATTCCACTTTTTTTTATAAATGATGTCCTGCCTTCGCTGATGAGAGCGACTTCACCTTTTCGATCCTACCCTTAGGCCATAGACTAGGAACGGCAGCATATGTTAAACTCATTAAATTTCAAACTTGACAGCATAATTGATTGAGGTAAAAATTGAATGCATTCACAAAAATTATTATTATTAAAAATATAATGCTTCTAAACTCAGTGCTGACTGCTGGCACTCAAGGGATCCCAAAATAACCTGCCATTATCTATGAATGGTTTTTGCGTTGTTGAATCTGAACGACTTTCCATCCTCGGTATGTGTATCAACTCAACATTAAGTTGAAACGAGACACATTCGAGACCGCCAAAAATGCAGTGAAATGCTTACGTTTCGTCAGGCTATGTAAGAAATATTTCACCCCTTCTGACCTGGCAATAATATAATATATAAGGCGCACATCCACCCAAAGCTTGAGTATAACGTTCCTACCTGGTCTGGTGCTGCTTAGACCTCTCCGCACCTACTATATAGAAGCCAACAGTGAGCGATAAAACTTATTGGCGATAATAATGATGCGAAATCAAACAACTCGCTTGAACATCGACGAAATGTTGCGTCTCTATCACTATTCTGTCACTATTTCCACAAAATATGCTCTGACGAGTTAGCCAGCTGGATTCCTCCCCTTTAAGAATTCACTCGCAATACTATCCGCTATCCCGTTCACCCTTAAGCCCACCTTCGGACGTACAGTAAAGTTCCGAGACTCGTTCTTCAGCCTCGCCACACGAATATGGTATGCCCCTTTAGTGCCCGCCAATTATATAAAAAAAACAGGAATTGTATAATTAAGCTAAAGACTACATTTAATGTAATAATAATAATAATTGTTAGCGCGACTGTCCAAAGGGGGACCAGGGCCTAGTTTGCTCATCAACTACTCGTGTTGTGCGCCCTGCTGTTCTCTCACGAGTAGAAGGGACCTACAGTTTTTTGCCGACTCCGAACGGCGAGATTTGAAAAGCTTTCTTAGACAGTTATTACTCTTTGAGTGTTGTCAGCAGCTCGAAGGAGGTGGTACCGTGAAAAATTCGAAAAATTGGTGTTGAGCTGGGAGTCGAACCTAGACCCTTCTGCGTGTGACCGTCACACTCTACCCACTACGCCACGGCGACCACATTTAATGTACTGTATTTAAATTGTGTGTTTTCTTTTTTTTTCCAATGTTCACACATTTTTATTATTTATTTAAGAAGTATTGCCCACTTGAATCTATAACTTCTTCCCGACTTTCTAACAATTTGTGAATGACATCCCAAAAGGACTGCGCTGGCTTGGCAGCCAAGAATGAATCCTGCCAATTTTTGATATTCTGCTCTGATGTAAACCGTATTTCAGTGAAAGTGCTCTGCATCAACCCCCCGGCATGTGGGGTAAAACTTCCCATCCACGTCTTTTTCAAATAGTTCTTAACCGGAATGCCAACGTCGGCCCGAATGTTGTCGGGATGGAAAATTATTGCCTCGTGATAAAATTATACACTTTTGCGGAAAGGAAAAAATCGCTTAAAAAAAAAACAAACGCTTTAATTACTCTAAAAGTTGAGATCCGCAAGAATCTTCAAAAATACAGAGGCAAAATGTCCACATGCTCGTTCAATTTGTCCACTCGCTACACTCTGCTAGTGACGCAGCTCTAAAATTAATTGTGTGCATACGACCTACTTAGTCAGACTGCGAATGATCTGCAAATCGTGGTGCCCTTTGTAAGGGTCGGTACTTTAGTTTTCTTAGTTTTCTTTGTTTTTCAGTTCTTTCCACGAAATTCAATTGTGCGTATGAATAAGCAGAACGGTTCATTGGTGCAGCACGTTTTAAATCTGTTTTTACATAATATAAGGTTTTTTTTTATATATATATCCATCACAGAGTAACACAAAACACTACGTGCTCTAAGTGTTATCTCTCACTACCGTTTTATAAGGCAGATGTTTGCTGAGCGACTACGGATCATCTACCGACTCTTATCGTCTTCAGATTACTTCAATAAATATTAATTCAAATACGAAAATCATGTTTTTAAATTCTAATCGTGGCAAGCTAAAATCAAATTCGTTTCAAAGATCATTAAATGTATTTATACACCTTGTAACAGGTTCATTGCGACTATAATTGGTTCTATGCCTTTTGTCAAAAAGTAAGTTTCTCACCCGTAGAGATCTTTGGGGAGCATATATATTTTTGAGAAAAAGTAATTCTGGTGAATTGAACTGATAATTAATAATATCACGAATAAACATGGCTGACGTTGCCGTACGCCTGAAACTTAAGGTTTGCAAGCCAATTGTTCTGCATATTTCAACATAATTAGGAAGATCTTCAAAGGAATGCAACTTTCAGAAAGCATATCTCGTGAAATTCTTTTGAACTGGTTCGAGTTTAAGTTCTTGATTATCGTAAGGTGAGTCCTAGACAATGGATGCATATTCCAAATAGGGTCTTACTTACGAAACAAAGGTTGCAAATATCTCCCTTCCGCTTTTTGGCTCTTCATTCAATGCTTCATAAAAAGTGTTACAGTGATCGGATTAAGCTCAAATATGCGCCCTTTTGTTCGATAATTTGTTTCCATCTAGACAACAACTTCATAATACCCCCCTCGTAGAAGCCCCCTCCTTATTTGCGATGAACTCTGACAGCCACTTTTCACAAGCCTCTTTTGAGTTCAAATTCTCATCACCAAGGGCGTTCGCCATGGACAGGAACAGGTGATAATCACTTGGCGCTATGTCCAGGCCTATGTGAAACCTCCCACCCGAGCTCCCGTAGCTTCTGACGAGTCATCAACGAAGTGTATGATCTGGCGCTGTCCTGGTGGAACACTACACCTTTTTTTTTTTTTTTTGTTGGTTGGGATCAATTACACTGGAGAACTCAGACTCAAATACTGGTCCATTGTACTACCAGGCAGTAACCGCCAACACTACACCCTTCCTGTTGGCCAATTCTGGACGCTTCTGTTCGATCGCCTGCTTCATGCGGTCCAGTTGTTCGCAGTAGATGGTAGAATTATGCGTTTGGCCGTATGGGAGCAGCTCAAAGTGAATGATTCCCTTCCAATCCCACCAAACACACAGCAAAACCTTTCTGGCCGTCAATCCCGGCTTGGCCACAGTTTGGAACGATTTACCGGCCTTCAACCACGACCGTTTTCGCTTAATATTGCCGCATTTGATCCATTTTTCTTCGCCAGTCACCATCCGCTTCAAAAGTGGGTCGAGTTCGTTCCGTTTCAGCATTACATCACAGGCGTTAATTCGGTCCACAATATTTTTTGTGTTAAATCATGCGGCACCCAAACATCAAGTTTTTGTTTTGTATCCAGCCTTCTGCAGGTGGTTTAAAATGGTTTGGTGACTAACTCCCAGTCAAGAGATGCCATATGCCGGTCTAAATCGATGATTTCCATGATTGGATCGGTATTCGTCGTCACAGTTCTTCCGCCAGCTGGCTTATCCATGGTGTCGTTTTCACCGGCTCTGAAACATCGAAACCATTACTCCGCGGCTCGGAGGATAGAGTACCATCCCCCAAAACACCATTAATCTCACGGAATGTTTCTCTAGCGGATTTGCCTTTAACGAGGGAAAACATTAAAACAGCGTGAATTTTGGCGTTAGTGAACTCCATGTTTACACTTCTATAACTGTTGAGCTCAATATTTAAACTAATTATGCATAGCGTCGTTTTGTAGGTTATGTCAAGACCTTTCAAATAATGTATAGTATTGCCAGATACGAGCTCTTTAGCGTTTTGTTCATGCCAGAAAATTCGAAAGACCAGAAGGCGGAAGGGGTGGTCGCCGTGGCGTAGTGGGTAGAGTGCGACGCTCACACGCCGAAAGGTCTAGGTTCGACTCCCAGTTCAACACCAATTTTTCTAATATTTCACGGCACTACCTCTTTCGAGCTGCTGACAACACTCAAAGAGTAATAACTGTCTATGAAAGCTTCTCAAATTTCGCCGTTCGGAGTCGGCAAAAAACTGTAGGTCCCTTCTACTCGTGAGAGAACAGTAGCGCGCACAACACGAGTAGTTGATGAGCAAGCTAGGCCCTGGTCCCCCTTTGGACTGTAGCTCCAACAATTATTATTATTAGAAGGCGGAAGGGAGATATTTGACAACCTTATATGTACTTAATCTAATAATGTATAAAGACAATAAGCAATAGATCTGTGGCAATTCAAGTATCCTATAACATAAATAATAACGTAATTTGTATAGTTCACTTAAGTTTATTATATTATAAAAAGGATGGCTGCTACAACACAATCTGAGACAAAGAAAATGTACCGCCCTTCTGGATATTGATTTAGGGGCAGCTTCTGAGTCTATTTGGCACAGATGGGTTATCTTTAAGTTAGAAATACTGAATTTCCCCGAGCCTCTCAAAAGAATTATATTCGTAATAAATTTTCTTGATTCAAGAACAGCATCCATTTCTATGAGATCTGAGCTCTCAGAACCTTCCCTAGTACCATGGGCCGATCTCAGGAGATATTACTTGGTCCCAAACTATTCAATAAATTTCTACATGATATGCCTTCTTGGACCTTTGAATATGAGTCTGAGGCGCTTTTGTAGGCAGATGACATAAAACTATTTGCTGCTGCTGCTTGGCCGAGTATTGCATTAGAAAATATGAAAAGTGCTTTACCGGCCTTTCTTTTGTACTTAAAATCTTGGGGCTTCAAATTAAAAACGGATAATTGTGAGCTCTCCAATTTCAGAAACTCGTTTGAAAAAGGGCATCGAAGAGTTGTTAAAGAAAACAAGGTATTATGCTTGCGTATCGAACATAGATTTGATAGACAAAATTATTTATTATCAAAATAAGTTTAAATTCAATAAGCATGCGCGGGTTGTACTGAACAAAGCGCAAATGGCCACTTCTATTTTAAAGAAACTTCTTTCGTCAGAAGATTTATCCAAAAACACAAAGATTTTAATTTACAAAACACTTAAAAGGCCAATTATTTCTTATGGTTATAGTATCTGGTTTTCTATTTCTCCAAAAATTAGAATGAACTATCTTACGTCACTGCACTGGTAAACATCGTGAATCAAACAAAAAGGGATTTTCAAACTATGACGAAGGTTAGAGCTTTAATGACATACGAGGGGCGTTCAATATATTCTCGGTATCGATATGAAGGAAAATGCGTATTCGATTTAAATTGATTTTATTTTCTAATATAATCTCCCATAACCTCAATGAATTTGTTACATCTTGAGATAAGCTTTTTTAAACCCTCAAAAAAATAAATTTCCTCTTTCTCTGCAAAATACCCATTTATTGCCAACCTGAGTTCTTCATCATCCGAAAATCTTTTTCTCCGAAGACACTTTTTCAAATCCGGAAACAGGAAATAATCACTAGCGGCAAGGTCTGGACTATAGGGTGAGTGTTGGATTTCTTCGCAACCACAATCTCGCGCAGGAGCCTTGGAAACAGTTACAGGGGTCCAAATTTGGTGAACACGGTGGCTTATGCATGATTAAGGTGTTGTTTTGGCCAAAGAATTACTGACAAGAAATGACGAGTGAGCAGGGGAATTATCGTGATGCAAAAGCAACTAATTATTTTTCCACAACGCTTCTCGCAAGCGGCATAAAACTTCAAGATAATACTACTTACTGACCGTACGACCTTATGGTAAGAACACCTGATGCACACGGTAATAAAAAAAAACAGTCAGCAAAACCTTCACATGTGATCGAATGTAGCGTGGTTTTTCGGCCTTGGCTCTCCTGGGTTTAGTCCTGGTTTCGATTTCGATGTCATAACCATATACCCATGATTCGTAAGCAGTTATGACCCTGTTAGGTCAATCTGGATCGCGATTAATGTCATTCAACAATCCCTGAGCTATGCCCATGCGAAATTCTTTTTGGTCAAAATTCAGCAAATATGGAACGAACTTCGCTGCCACACACTTCCCAGGTTATGTGACTGGACTTAAAGTTTCACATGATTCAAAAATCACGTCCGTCCCACTATTGACAACGGAAACACTGATAAAAAAGACCATCTGTGGCGGGATGGCAGCTAACAGACTCAGGTGACAGCTTTACCAGTGGCCTGCCATGGGAGGTCAGGAGCCCCTGGAACTTCGGTTCTAGCCTGACCGAGCGGTTGGTCCGCTTGTGGGAGTATCGTGGTGGCTGTGGTTTTCCACCTAACATCGCGGGTAGAGTCGAGGACAGTGTACAGTGCTGACTTGTTTAGTATTTGTTAACCCATGGCTAGGCAAGGCGGTAAGGGGCTATACCTGCTCACTTTGGAGTTGCATTCTCAACCGGGAGCTGCGACCCAAACAGGGAAAGAGGTTTTAGAAAGGTCTCTCATCAAACCAAGGTAGGGTGATAATCTCGCGCCGTATGAACAGGAGCGTTGTCATGAAGAAGCAACACACCCGCTGCGAGTTTACTCCGTCTTTTCTTTTTAATTTCCTCCCGCAAATGATGTAAAGTGTAAACGTAGGATGTGGCCTTGATGGTGTCACCTTTTTTGTGTACTAAGTGAGCAAGATTTCCTTTGGGTCCCAAAAAAACTGTGGCCATGAGCTTCCCGACAGACGGAGTGACTTTGAACTTCTTCGGGGGGTCTGTTTCGTTTTAATGCCACTTAATGGACTCTTGTTTGCCTTCAGGGTCATAGTGGTGAGCCCACGTTTCGTCCCCAGTAACAATTCGATCCATGACACCGTCCGCGTTCTCACTACATATCTCCAAAAGCTCTCTACAGCATGCGATTCTCACTTTTTTCTGAGGCGCTGTGAGCATTCGTTGCAATCACCTTGCATTGACTTTTGAAAGGTTAATATGGTCATGAAGAATGGTGTCCGTGACACCTACCGTGCACTGATCTTTGAAAAGTTAAGATGGTCATAAAGAATGGTGTGAATGGTACCAGTTGACAGCTTGGTGATCTCTGCCATCATTTTCACCTCTATTCGGGCATCCTCAAGAACAAATTTTTCGACTGCTTTGATGCTTTCTCTCGTATAACGAGTAGCTTTAATGCTCTGACTGCCTCTCTTGACCACTTTTGTACAGTTGATAATGAAGTTATGGAGCTCTGGTAAACAGCCACCATCTCTTCGTAAATAGTTTTTTGACTTTTTCCTTGCTTAGTGAGAAATTTAATTACAGCGTGATGCTCAGTTTTCACCACCATCGTTTCAGTTACCTTTACGATTCTGTTTAACTATATAAATCGCGAATTAATAATTACATATATATGAAATTTTACATGAATGCACTAAAATAATAGTATTACTTGATAGATAACTGAATAATCAATCACCCTGATACCGAGAATATATTTTACACCCCTCGTTCATGACAACCTAATTAATACTGTTGGTTACACCAGAATCAGCTTTCAATGCCGGTAAGATCTTAAAGAAAATGACAGGATAGTTGAATCAAAAGGGTCACCTCACGTAGGATAAGGTAGTTTTTAAGACATTTTACAAAAAAAAAAAAAAAAGGTCCACCATGGCGTATTGCATATATATGTTCAGCATATAAGTAGCATATATATATATATATATATATATATGCCCTTGTGGACGTGTCCGTATAGCTTTACAGGCATAGTTATATATGCTTGATACACAGGGTTAAGTAGAGTTAAGTTTTAGGTCTATTGTTTGTTAAGTTTAAGTTTACTTTTAGTCACTGTATTTATGTAGTTAGTTATGTAAGTTAATTTAAGAACAACAATCAGACATCCAAGTTTTTCTTATTTTCTTGGAGGAGAAAAAAATTTACATAGATTTAAACAAAGGCATAGAAAAAAACACTTTATTAGCTTAGAATACTCGTGAAGAGTCAGTAAGTTAGAATTAAGATCAGAAGATTATGCTGGTAAGCTAGCTTTAAGTATTTTTGTCTAGCATGTAAGAAAATGAATTAATACAACTAAAAATGCAAAAAAAAAAAAAAAAACAACCTAATTAAAGAAAGAAAAAAAGAATAAAAGAATTATTGGTGGCAAACGTTGTTAATGAAGGGCAAATCACCATTACTATCAATCACCATTTCACCTTTTGTATGATAGATATCGATCCTTAATAGAACCTGAATTGAATAATTTACTAGCAAGCCTCACTAAATGTCCTATAAAAGTAAATTTTTTCCGTAATTCGATTATACATTTTCTTAAAAAGAAGTACAATTAAAAAATACAAATTTAAAACTTTTACACTTCTTTAACCAATAATCGAATAAATAGTAAAATAGTGTTACGCATTAGTTTGTATAATTCAAACGTTTCTTTTTCCAATATATCTATCTATGGTATATCAAGAATGAAGTACCTTTTTGCTTTAACTCATACCCGAGTCTATAAAACTTTAGAAACACATGGAACTGCTCTAAAATTTAAGTCTATACATTAAATGCATCATTTGTTATTTTAAATTCATTAGGGTTAAGTTTGTCCTTTAAGCGTCACATAGTGAACGTATGCCGAGAGCAGACGTGCGACTAATGTAATTGGGAAAAACATTTTGAGTTGTATAAGAAAAACTGTACAAAGTCTTTTTTAGTAACAATCATTTAAAAGACAGGCATACCTAATAAAGTCAGCGTCATTAAAATACTGTAATCACCTCAACGTGTGAATTTAAGTTTATATAAAAGTCAAAAAAAAAAAAAAGAATGAATCAAGCCAGTTTTTGATATTCTGCTCTGATGATACGCCATCTACCTTCTCGCCATAGATATTCGGCTTTGACGTTGATTTGGCTGGTTGGCCGCGTTACCGTAATGGATCCATTCTTCATCACCAGTAACTATCCTATTCAAAAATTACTTCCTTTTCTGGAGTTCCAGCAACATTTCGAGCATGCAAAACCGCCTTTCGTGTGGATTCCAAATTCCTAGATTTTAAAAATGTTTAGCTGCTTTTAAACGTTTTGTCTGCTTGACATCCATAGATTCTGCACTTCTTGTGTTTGGCAACAATCTTCATAGATTAATGCTTTCAGTTCTTCTTTTCCAAAGTCGTCAAACCCTTACGCGGGGTGCTGTCCAGAACACTCAATAAATTTCCACTTTTAACCACGCATTTACTCATTCTGGTTGCGATTAGTTCCAGTGTGATTTCATCACGCACGGCGCTGTCTCCCGCTCTGATAAACTATCTCGAAAGCTTCGCGCCAATATAAAGAATCCCACTCACTCGTACGGCCAGTCACTCGCGTTCGGTCGTCGGGCGCAAATCAGAACACAAATTTCAAAAATGGATATATCGTCGACTTTACTTTACCTGCTCTTGGCACTTGTGTCAGCCGTCGTGTACTTTATTCATCGTCGACTGACATTTTGGAGGGACCGCGGAATACCGCACGACACGCCGCTCTTGATGGAGGGCAACATGAAAGGCTTCAAGAAAAACCGGCACTTCCGGGACATCCTGATGGAGAACTACATGAAGTACAAGCACACTGGCCCCTTCGGAGGATTCTACTTCTTCCTCAATCCAGCCGCGATTGTGTATGACCTAGACTTGGCGAAGAACGTGCTCATCAAGGACTTTCACAACTTTGCCGACCGTGGCTTGTTCAGCAACGAGAAAGACGATCCTCTTACCGGGCATCTGTTTGCTTTGGACGGGGCGAAGTGGAAGGACCTGCGCAACAAGCTCTCGCCCACCTTCACCTCTGGCAAGATGAAGCTCATGTTTCCCACACTGATGTCTGTTGCAGATCAATTACAGCAAGTGCTGCAGAGGACGATAGCGCAGAACCCCGTCGTGGAGGTGAAGGATCTTCTAGCTCGTTTCACGATTGACGTTATTGGAACCTGTGCCTTTGGACTTGAGTGCAACTGCTTAAAGAACCCCAACGCTGAGTTCCGCGTAATGGGTGCAAAGGCATTCACCGTGAACCGACATAACAACCTCGTAAACGGGTTTATCTTTAGCTTCCCACGCTTAGCGGAAAAACTACGCATGCGACAGGTGCACGAGGAGATCCATCAATTTTACATGGACGTGGTGCGAGAGACGGTGGAGTGCCGGGAGAAGAACAACATCAAGCGGAATGACTTCATGAATCTCCTCATCGAGCTGAAGAATTCTGAGTCAGGTATGACAATGGGAGAGGTGGCAGCACAGGCGTTCATTTTTCTGCTGGCGGGCTTCGAAACCTCCTCCACCACCATGGGCTTTGCTCTATTCGAGCTGGCACTGCACCAGGACATCCAGGACAAGTTGAGAGCCGAGGTAAACGAGCATTTTGATCGGAACGATGGCAAACTGGTCTACGAATCGGTGCAGGAGATGCACTACATGGAGATGGTTGTCAGAGGTGAGTTTTACAGCGCCTTCATTTTCGATCACTTACGATATGCTTCAACAGAAACGCTCCGGAAGTACTCCATCGTTGTAAACCTCTTCCGGCAGGCGGAGAACGACTACCAGACGTCGAACCCAAAGTACACCATTCCCAAGGGGTGCATGGTGATGATCCCGTGCGATGCGATCCATCGTGATCCCGAGATCTATCCGGATCCCGAGAAGTTTGACCCGGAGCGCTTTAGTCCCGAGGAAATGAAGAAGCGTCACCCCATGACGTGGTTGCCCTTTGGCGAGGGGCCAAGGCACTGCATCGGACTGCGCTTCGGCAAGATGCAGACCTACGTTGGGCTGGCGACACTTCTGCGGCGCTATAAATTCCACCTAAGCGATAAGACCCCAAATCCACTTGAAATAGAGCTCGTTGAAACTAACGGCTTGTTGTCGGCCAAGGGCGGTATCTACCTGCGGCTCGAGGCTATCTAAATATATGTTGAATTTTTATCAACTTTTGCGTACTTGTGTCTGATGTGTTGATTGCCGTGTGAAGCGTGACGCGGACAGGGGTTGAGGGGGGCAACTCATAAGTAGTTGAGTGCGATGCGTCATGCATTTACATTTGCTGTTCTCTCTGAGCTGTATTGTAGGAAGTCGTGTGTGCTGGCGAATGGGAGTGGTTGTGATGCGCGAATAGCTTTAGCGTGAGAAGTAAACAATCGGACTGTACGAATCATACGGCAGTGGATCGTAGTGGTTCGGGAAATAAATGGAAGGTCGTAAGTGGTAAGTGACTGGAAACGAGTCTGTTTAAGCTTCACGACAAGCTTTTGAAAGAAAAAGCTAATAGAATCAGCCGTTCCTTAAAATCTACGATGCAAAGGCTATTCGTAAGCTAAGTCTTGACTACTGGTGCCTGCGGCTGTGAGAAGTGGGAGACTGCAATTGCTTAGGTTTAGGCGTTTGAGGTATCGCCGGTCCTGTTTAAAGAGTGGCTGGTTTCCCTTGCCGTAGCCGCCCATATGGCTTTTGAGGTGTGAAAACACAAAAGTTTGCATGTAGAGGTGTTTCAATTTCTTTCTGAATTCTAGTTCTCCGGATTCACAACGAAAGTGAGCAAGACTGCAGGCAGACACTTCTACAGCATGGTGATCTGTGACAAGATACATCTGTTATACTCCTTCAACGTGCGCTGTTGAAGTTGACGAGGCTGCCAAGATGGCTTTGGTTGCAGGGCACGTGGTGCTCCACAGAAGACATTGGTGGTTGTTCATCAGCTTTGCTACCACAGTGCCCAACAATATTAAAATGTTAGCATTGTAATACTTGGCCACCTCGTTGGGAGACAGATAGCCTGGCTATATGAGCAGATGTTAGATTTGATGGACCTCCTCCTTTTTCCCCGCCAGTGGAGGGTTAAATGTTTCAAGTATCGCTCTAGGCAAAACCCGATTCGTGCATCTGGCTTTTGCGTCATGTACTGCCGGACTGTGCAAACCCCTCTTTAGGCTACGAGCGATAGCCTGGGCTTTTCAAATGGGTTCTAAAGTCTTGGAACGTCTAACGCTCTAGCGGAGAGGAAATTTGATACACTCATATGGCGGAGATCGCAGGTTCAATGCCGGGACAGAACAATCAACTGGAGAAGCACCCTTTTCCAGTTGCTGTCACCACTGAAACTCTCAGACTTCGTTTTTCATGGTAGGTCAAAATCCGTAGGTCTCTTCTCGGACTAAAAGCCGGAGTTGTCATTGGAACATAACCTTTTATTGATAATGCCGATAGCCCCGTTGACGTGAGAGTAAATCGCTATCGCATCATTTTGAGCAACTAGTTTTGACTTCAATTGTATGGAAATGGCCAATATGTGGTTGAGGCAAAAATGCTCTTCCCAAGTGAGTGTCATTTGTTCGGCTTGTCTCGAAACCGTCATCACTCACTTGCTTATATGTTGGGGAGCAATACAAACTTTATTGTGCAAAATTAAATGTAAGCAACCCCTAGCTTTAAGTTTCCTTTTTGTTGCTATAGTAAATTTCCCTTTGCTTAAATTTCTCTTCATATTTCTTTTTGCTTTCTCACTCCAATTTCAAATTCCAACAAATCTATACATTAATAAACCATTGATTATAAAATCGCGAGTGTTTATTTATCAATATATGTAGTATATGTAGACGATATGTGGTTGAGGCAAAAAGGCTCTTTCCAAGTGAGTGGCATTTGTTCGGCTTGTCTCTTAAATGAGAAAACCGTTATCACTCACCTCCTTTCCTTCTTTCTAGGGACATCGAATCGCTGATAAACTGCCAGCTTACGATTTGGCTCAATTCCTGGAAAGTTCTTAGTGACCGGCAGTACAGCTTCCGCAGCAGAAAGTCCACTGGTGATCTGATTACATATCTTACCGAACAGTGGAATCAATCTTTGTACGATGTAGAATCAAGCAAGATTGTTGCACTTGATATTTGAAAAACATTTAACAGTGTCTGGCAACATAAGTAATTTCGAAAAGAGATGCGAAGCGCTGGTGCCCTTATGGACTGTTGGGCCATCCGATTTGTATTATTAGCGGGAACCTTTGGTAATATAACAAATATGCATATTGTCAAAAGATTGTACAAACATTCAGAATCCTCGTTGGTTAATTGTAAAACCGTAGCCGCCATACCAACAGCGAAACGTATGCAAATTAACGAAATTTCATTCTTCTCCAAAAAACCTTCTTCCCTATTATTCCTTCAAAATTTCTTTGCTTTTGCAATCGATTAATTTGAAAAAGTCTTCCAGCCTTTTTGAATACGTCCGCTTCGGTAAGCACAATGATCTGGACAATCATGGAACAGGACAGATTCGAAACAGGTCACGAAGTGTTCCTCAATCATGACAACTTATGGTTGGCTCACTGTCGTCAGGGTTAAGTTAGTTTAAGGCACTATCCAAACTCAGACCGCGTGCAACTGCCTTTTGTTTGAAAACTTGACGGAGTCCCTCATCGGGCGGATCATCTGAATTAAATGAGGACTCGCACTGAGCCCTACCTATACATTCAGAAAATGCATTTTTTTTTAGATGACTTTAAGATGCCGGAAAGCTAATAGGACCCAAAGAGGAACGAGCTTGTAAATAAACTTATCCAAAATGTCCAGATTTCCTTGTGCACGGCAGTTACCTTTCGGACCGTCCTTGTTTTTTATCCTTCGGATCTTTTTCGCTCCCTAACAAAACAAATCATGCATAAAAACAAACACACTCCAATCGAACCTCTCAAACGTTCCACCGGCTGCCCAGGCCGCAGCCCTCCGTCTCTCGTTTGCTGTTTTCTTCATAAACAAGGCCCCATAGCTCCACTTCTTATTCGAGATCTCCCAACCAAAATGGCATTAGTACAACCGTAATTGTTCGTTGTCTACACTTCGCTTTGCTTGGCTCCTGTGTGAACAAATTGCATGCCACCGTAGGTTGCTCAGCCGTCGTCCTTGTTTTCGTTGTCGTTTTCTGCACAATTTGCATTACGACGGTTATCGTATTTTTATGGGTGATTTGTGGGGAAGGGGAACAAAAATAAAACTCTCACTGGCACTGATCCACCAGCCATCCGCGGTTCAATTTATCTCATCGTTTTCATCACTTCAAGGAGGACTGTGCCATCGGAGACGGAATTGGTTCCTCCTTCGAGCGCGTCCTTTCATCGAACATTTGAATGGAATTTGTATCATTGGAAATAGTTTAGAGTTTCTTGCGGCTTTTGTGGAAGGTCGTTAGCAGAAAAACGGATTTTGAGGCGAAAACGAATAAACGAGGATATTTGAATTTTTTGCATTTCTCCATTCTTCTCGTCGGAAATTATGAAGAGGGGTCCAACGTCGTGCAGCAGCGTTACTGAAAGCGGTCTCGTAAATATTATGCTTGCCATTGTGTTTCTTTTATCTGGCGTTGTCCTGCCGGCGCTGTTGCCCGGTTGCTTGGCTGGGTGCTGCATGCACATTTTTTGGTGTCACATCCAATTGGGTCAATCAATTCCGAAGAGCTCGACTTGACTCTTCAAGGGGCTGGGGCATCGAAAAGCAACCGAGAGATAGAGGGAACGAATCGCTGCCATCACTTTGCATTGGTTTGTGTTCCTGTCACGCTTAAGCCAGTGCATCTGCGATACTGCAGATTGCCGTCTCTTGGATTTGCTTACAGGCAAGCATCTGAAGGCCGACATGTAGGTTAATTACACTACTTTGTGTGCTGTGCGGGGTGAGGCGAAGGGTGGGGTCGGGTGTGAAAAATTGGATGACATGATACTGTTGAAATTTTTTTTTTGTGCTTTTTTTGGTCGGTTGGGTGCTTGCAGCGCATTTGAATACATTTGGTTTGCTGCACATCGGTGGGGGAAAGGATTTGAATGTACGAAGGAGTGTCGTAATGATGTTTGCCGAGTTCGGAGGAATGGTATGCAAAGGGATGGTTCCTGATAAGACGCACAAAGCGACTTGGAATCTGCTACGAGATACAGTGGAAAGGTGTCACATGCATGGATCTAAGATGATTTGGTTTTGACGAGACTTCAGTTCATAAGCACCATACTTTCGAGCTTATCTTGTAAACTAATTTTTTCACTCTTGTGACCCATACAAATTTAATGAAGCTAATCAAGATAAGATCACTGACATGATAAAATTATCAATTGTACGCATTTTGGATTTTAGGGGTGATAGTGTACTGAAGCAATGATAGGTTGATTTTAGGGAAATGCTGATGGATATAGTCATATCAGCAAGCATTTGCAATCAGTCAGGGCCGCTTCCTTATCCCTTGAGCACAGAACAGCAATTATCTTCTGCTTCTATTCAACACAACGAAGAAACTGCTGAGTCACAGCACTCCAGGCGTATCGCCAATCAATTTTTCCGTCCCCCAATAATGCTTTTTAATCAGCTGTGTAGATTAGTAAAAAAAAAAAACAAACATCAAACAGATAGCGTCGCGGCAGACGTCATGATAACGTGCGCGTGGAGCGTGCCGGCTAAATGACATTGCGGTAAGGGGAGCTGCAGTTTGTTGACATAACAAGTCGCCGGCGTGTTGTGCTGTTGAACAATTATCACTTGACATTTGGCTAATGAATGAGTAAACACATTCAAGAAGAAATCACTTTGAGTGACGAAGCGAAACGCGACTTGGGCTTAATGAAATAATCTTCAAGCGTGAATTGCAAAAACATCTGCTTTATTTCGCAGTTTTCTTTATGGAGCATTGTTTTTTTTAATTTCAAGATAGCCGAGAATAGAGGCTGCGCTCGCGCTCCATGTACATTGCCCCTTATATTGGGTGTTGTTTTAAAAGGTATAGAACATTAAGTTGAAAGCAGTATTTTAAATTGTTACGATTTTGTCATAGGTCAGCTGATTTGTTTTCGGCTTGATTTGCCATTTTACGATTAATTTACTGACGTCTAGAAACCGCTTCCAAATAGGGCAAAATTTGGGCCAAAACAAGAATGCCTCTCAATCTTCATGAGATCAATTTTGTTAAGCGATGGAGTTCACTTTTGGACTGGAATGCGTACGTCAATAAACAAAAGTGCAACATTTGGAGTGACGATATCCTCAAGTGTATGTTGAGACAACCTTCCACATCTACAGAAACTGACTGCCTGGAGTACATTCCGGGTGGATGGAACACTTGGTCTAATACTGGCCAGTAGGTTAGAGTTAATGGTGACCGCTACAGATCTATAATTACTGGAGTTCTTGTGATCAAGTAAAGGACCGTGATGTGCAGAAGTAGAAGTGGTGATGGTGGTAACAGCACAACAGATCGTGCCACCACTGATTTTTAAAATAAAAGATATGGTGATACTGAATTGACCTCCAAGTTCGACTGATTTAAAGTCACTTAACTTCTTCTTCTTCTTCTCCTTGTGGCGCTACAGCCCGGGGTTGGCCTGGGCCTCAACCAACATGTCTCTCCAGCCAGCACGATCTTTCGCCAGCTGCCTCCAATTGCGCACTCCAAGTTGGTTGAGGTCCTTCTCCACTTGTGTGCGCCACCTTAGTCTGGGTCGTCCTCTGTTGCGTTGTGCCAACGCTCTACATGCCCTAGCCATCTTAAGCGTTGTATCCGTAGGCGCTTGACCAGGCGCATGTTGCTGTATAGTTCATAGAGTTCGTCGCTAAATCGTCTCCTCCAGATGACATGAACGCAAACAGGACCGAAAATCGCACGCAAAACTTTTCTCTCGAAAAAACTAAGGGCTTCCCCATCCGCCTTTGATAAGAGTTCCGCGCCATAAAGTAGGATTGTAATGATCAAGCTGTTATATAAAGCGAGCTTAGTCCTTCGAGAGAGGGCTTTATTGCTCAATTGCCTCTTGAGCGCAAAGAAACAGCGGTTGGCAAGAATGATTCTGCGTTTGATTTCGGTGCTCATGTTGTTGTCCCTATTTTCAGCAGAACCGAGATAGACGAAGTCCGTGACAACCTCAAAATTTCTGCTGCCTAGTGTGACGCTCTCTCCTAGACGTCGATGTTGTGTGTCCTTTCTTGATGACAGCATGTACTTCGTTTTATAGGTAGATTAACTGCAAAGTGGCGGAAAACTTTTCGACACGTCTGTCATATAACGTACTTTTCGTAAATCTTCTGAATGTAGATGTATCGTCATCCGATCGTATGATCTATCCGAAATGTCTCCAATCTATGACAAAGACACGTTACCAATGTAAGTCATGCGATTATTGATTATTAGAGAAGAGCTAGTACAGAGTGGACATGTCTTTTTATTTTGCTTCGGGTTGGTACTTTTCTTTGAAGTTTTCACTTCAGTTTTGCCCTCAATTACTGCCAGACCCATCTTAGCCATTTCCACTTCAATGCCAGCAAACGCCTCATTGACGGCTCTCTGTGTTCGTCCAATCACGTCAATGTCATCCGCGTAAGCTAGCAATTGGACTGACTTCTGGAAGATCGTGTCTCTTGTGTTGACTTGTGAGTTACTCACAATGCTCCCGAGGATGATGTTAAGAAAGTCACATGACAGTGCGTCACCTTGTCTAAAACCTTTTTTGACATTGAAGGTCTCGGTGAGTTCGTTAGCGACCTCGACGGAGCAGCGAGAGTTCTCCATCGTCATCCTACACAGTCTGACGAGTTTGGTAGGAGTGCCAAGACAGGACATGGCACTGTATAGCTCGTCTCTATGCACACTGTCATATGCGGCCTTGAAATCGACGAATAGGTGGTGGGTGTCGATTTGCACTTCTAGTCACTTAACTAGTTTCTTCAATTAAATGTGCTTATGGGAGGGTAAACTAACTTACTCCAACTAGCCCAAAACGAATAACACCTTGGAATGCAATATTCGTATGTTGTTGACGATATAAATGTTCGAAAAAGTCATCAAAAATGTTACCTCCAAATAAGACTTCCTTCGAACCACCTGAAGCAATCATATATCAAAAATGAAATTTTTTTCATAATGCCAGAGAATTGTTGTTTCAGAAAAGTAAATTTTATGTCAATCTAAAAATAGAATCATTTTTCTATTTTAGTTTTAATTTCTATATCTCTGAAAAAAAACAATATTTTGTGAATAACTTGAAAATGGACGAAAACTAGCGACGCCTACAGGTCTATAAGCTACAGTCCGCTTGAAGTATAACTCCGCCAACCAGTGTCCAGCGGCCTAGAGTCCAGACGCATCCATATTCAATTAGCGGTCCAAAACTTTGTCAGAGCCTGTCTCCAAGAATTTTTGAATTTCCCCTCAAGGCACAAGTCGCACGTTTTTGCTCTCCCCCACCACGGACGTTGTGAGCGCTCCCAAGTGCCCAAACTCTGTGAACTTCTACCTCATCACATCGATACACAGACGCATCTCCATCCGTGGTGTAATCCCATGCTTCCGTCAAAAGTTAACATTCAACACTCAAGACCATCAAATTTCCTCTTCTCCGCATTCATCCTCACGAGATCGCAGGGTCAGCATAAGTTTCATTAACCAAACCAACGAAGCACTGGACGAGCCCTATTCGCCTCATAATAAATTTCACATCATCAAATCACGGCTGCGTCAAGCCCCGGCACGTATCTGACGACTACAACCGGACGTGATGGTCCACACGTGGAGCAAACTTATTCCCCGGGTGGATAGTACGCTTCCTTTGGACTGACGACCACTTCCGAAGCAACCCTGCAGTCGCTGTGCCTGCGGGAGCATTTATAAATTATGCACGCTTAGGATGCTAACAGTTTTGAAGTGACTTCCAGGCGCGCACGGCTAAATTCCCGCGAACACATGACGTGGTAGCGCAATTAGCGGCGATGACTTTCAGACGCAGAGGACTTGGCGCACGTTGCCGCATCGCATTGCTATGCCTGACGTGTGCTGGGACAGTGGAGAACAGCTTTCCTGACCCAGAACCGCTGTTCGAATTGCGTAAGACTCCTCAAATCTGGGTGAAGTGCTGCGAGAAACTGACGACAACAGCAACTGCATAATAGTTGGCCGCGTCAGTGGTGTAGAGAACAGAAAAAACGCCTGAATTTCGAACAAAGTGCTTCCGCTGTAATTATGTTTTGTTGCCAGAGAACGGGCTCTGGGGGATATGATTATTTATGTGAAAAGTTTCAGAAGTTTGTCACCGAACGAACGGCGCTTTGTTTCCTGGTAATGTGTGTCAAGTGTGCCGGTGAAGAAGAATGAAAAGTTTCAAGCTGAATTCGGTTCGGTGGACCTTAACATTGCGGAGCTGCGTGAGGGGAACGGGAGGTGGGCGTTGTTCTCAAAGGAAGTACACTGGACGTTGTTGTTTGTTTGAAAGGGGCAAGTGCACTTTATGTGCGCTTAAGTGGTTCTGCATTCTTTGCTTGTGTTTTGTGATAGAGTTTCGGTTGACCAGGTGAATTTGAGATTTGAGAAGAAAGTTTTTTGGGACGAGAATCGGTGTCACAGAGCGGACGAGGCTGTTGGTTTTGGAACATTCTTAGGTCAAGGTGAAAGGTTTCTTGTGTACGAGATTCCACAATGAACCACAAAGCATGCAACTTGAGGGAGGATGGATGCAGTAATGCTGAGAACTTGTGTTTTCTCTGACAGTGCTTGACATCTTTTTTCGCAGGATGAGTCCAGAGAAATGTGGCTTGGATCTGTGGGAGGGATGGACGCTTGATTTGGTTTGCAAACACCACAACTTGTGGATGGTAGGCGCCATCTCCTCTTCTCCTTATTAACATTTCCGAGTTTATATGTGTTTGACAAATTCTAAATTTTCTTCCTTTCATGTACTGCACCACTCGACTTAGTTTAAAAACAGGACGTCGTACAGGAGCGTTTTTTAGGCCCCAAACGAAAAATATTTGAAGCCTCAAGCTGGAAACCGGTTTTTCATTTCAAACACATTTTTGCTTTTTGAAATATTTGGCCTGAAAGTGGATTTCTATTTTTTGGAGTCCATTTTTGGATTTCTCCTCCCTGGCATCAATCAAATCATTGAGCCATTTGTCGATCTTCCGAAGACACGAACCAGTGACCTCGAATATCGTTTTACATAAGTATGTCGAAAAGGCAAATAGCCGAAAGAAGGCAGGTCTGGAGAACACAGCGGGCGGGAAAGGATTCTGCATTTCGGCGCTTCCTCTAGTTAGTGGTAGTTTTTTAGCTCCACAGCCAAGCCACATCGACATTGCTTTCGATCCTTTCTGTCCGTTCTGCACTCAATACATGGTTCAAACATATTGGTTGCACTCGACGATGTTGCCCATCAATACTTTCGCATTGTCATGTTTATAGTACTCCACATCCGTTTGGTCTCACCATACGCAGACCATGATCTGTGGCGCGTGGATGGATTTCCTTGGCGTCGAAGTAGACGATGATGGAGCGGGTTCTTGGGGCTATCGTTGTCTATTCACTTTTCATCTCCAGTCACGTTCCAGTGCATATGTCCCTTCTTTTGATGTCTTTCAAGAAGCAGTTCCAAGGTGAAAAATCGGCTTTCGAAATCTTTCGGTTTCATCTCGTACCGCACCGTGTTTCCTTACGGCTTTTGAATAAATCCAAATTTCAATAACCAGGGATGCTGAGTCTCTTCCAATGATTATACCTTGCGTTTGATACGGATCTCGATCAGTTAAGCCTCAAATTCCTAAACTTCAAGCATTTTGGGATGGCCCTGTATCTTCGACTACAACATCGCCTCTTTTAAAGCGAAGAAACCATCCCTTAAAGATTCACCATCAACTTATACCGGATGGGCTTCGGCTGTACTTCTCTCCCAATTAAAAAAGGAAACTAAAACTTGACGCAATTGCTTTTTATTTAAGACAAACCAGAACATTTAGAAATTAATTTTCAAAGAAACAACAAAATTTGTTGTTGCCTAAAACAGATGCGGAAGCACACTAATTATCGTTGACAATGTCACACTTTCCAACAATGTAAGTAATTGCTTCCAAGATCAGCCGCACTGGCGCCATCTTTTGAAAACCGACCGAAATAATTTCTTTCCTCAGTATTAATTTTATCCTATAACAAGGCCTTTACGCCCACAGACATGTAGACTTTAGGCCATCCCTGTAGGCTTGGCATAGCATAGCAAAACACTTCCGGTAGTCGGTTACAAGATATTCACCTTGGGGAATTCACGTAGTTTTTGATGTTAAGTTTCAGTTTGTGAATTTGCCTAGATTTCGATGGTAAGTTTCAGTTTGTCGGTTATACCCAAACCTGGATGAGGTTTAGGTTGACATTTTTTGGCCTTTTGAGTTCTGCTTCTGATTGTGGCGCTACAGTTCGAGTTAGTCCTGAATCAACATCCACCTTTGGGACACACAATCTTTCGCCAGCTGCCCCCAGTTTAACACTACGAGTTAGATGAGGTTATAATCCATATGTCTGACGTTTGACCAGCCACGTTCCACCGGAACTGCATATGGAGTTCGTCGTTGAATCTTCTCCTTCAGACGTCTTCTTCTTTTTCTTGTGGCGCTTCAATCCGGGGTGGACTTGAGCCTCAACCCACATGCCTCTCCAGCCAGCACGATCTTTCGCTTCTTTTTCCACTTCTTGTGGCGCTAAAGTCCGGGGTGGACCTGGGCTTCAACCAACACGCCTCTTCAGCCAGCACGATCTTTCGCTTCTTCTTCCACTTCTTGTGGCGTTAAAGTCCGGGGTGGACCTGAGCCTCAACCAACACGCCTCTTCAGCCAGCACGATCTTTCGCTTCTTCTTCCACTTCTTGTGGCGTCAAAGTCCGGGGTGGACCTGGGCCTCAACCAACACGCCTCTTCAGCCAGCGCGATCTTTCGCTTCTTCTTCAACTTTGTGTGGAGCTACTGTCCGGGGTGGACCTGGGCCTCAACTAACACGCCTCTTCAGCCAGCAAGATCTTTCGCTTCTTCTTCCACTTCTTGGGGCGCTACAGTCCGAGGTGGACCTGGGCCTCAACCAACATGCCTCTTCAGCCAGCAAGATCTTTCGCTGTCCGGGGTGGACCTGGGCCTCAACCAACACGCCTCTTCAGCCAGCACGCTTCTTTTTTTCTTTCGCTTCTTCTTCCACTTCTTGTGGCGCTACAGTCCGAGGTGGACTCAACCAACATGCCTCTTCAGCCAGCAAGATTTTTCGCTTCTTCTTCCACTTCTTGTGGGGCTAAAGTCCAGGGTGGACCTGGGCCTCAACCAACATGCCTCTCCAGCCAGCGCGATCTTTCGCTTCTTCTTCCACTTTATGTGGAGCTACTGTCCAGGGTGAACCTGGGCCTCAACCAATATGCCTCTTCTACAGTCCAGGGTGGACCTAGGCCTCAACCAACATGCCTCTCCAGCCAGCGCGATCTTTCGCCAGCTGTCTCCAGTTGCGCACTCCAAGTTGGTTGAGGTCCTTCTCCACTTGTGTGGGCCACCTTAGCCTAGGCCATCCTCTGTTGCCTTGTCCCAATGGCTCAGATTCGAAGGCACCTTAAACGTTTTATCCGAAGACACTTGACCATGCGCATGCCGCCGTGCAGTCCATAGAGTTCGTCGTTGAATCTTTTCCTCTAGGTGCTGTCGATGCATTCCAATTGCGCGCAGACCTTTTCTCTCTAAAAGACTAAGGGATTCCTCATCCACTTTTATTAATGTCCAAGGTTCCACGTCGTATAGCAGAACTGCGACAATCAAGTCGTTGTACAACGCCAGCTAAGTCCTTCGAGAGAGGCCTCTATTACTCAGTGGCCCTTTCGAGTAGATCCGCATATTTGCACCGGACATAGAGCTTATGTCTTTTTCCCAAGAAATTCTACAGATTATTTTTCATTAAGAACCTCGAATCCGTGCTTCGGCTTACAGCATTCATTTCAGCATTATGTTTTGTGTAAGAAAATAGTACTGAAGGGCAAAAGCCTGATGCGGCGCGTAGCAAGTCTCTACTGAATGCGTTACCTAAGCCATTCCAATTGTGTTTCATTTTCTGTTTTCCTTCGTTTTCTTATTTTCCCTTACGGCTAACGAGTTATCGATCGTTTCCATTGCTCTTTTATATGGTAGTTGGACAATACTGTTTAGCAATTCGAGGGTTTCGGGTATTCGGTCGCGAAATAGGTTGCATTTGAGTGGATGGAGCGATATTTACAGGATGTTTCAGTCTCCTAACAGATTTTCCCTTGAGAGATTTCTTTACGGACCAAGGGTTCGAATAAAGTGTCAAAGTTGCGGCCCGAAAAACGATCTCAAACAGTTTTTCCACAGCTCAAGCTGGGTCGCAATGATAACATATCTGTGGTACACAGTCCCCAACGCTTGCAACTCAAGAATTCGTGACAGACTCAACATAAGACCTTCACGAATACTGAAAGCTGTAAAATTAAAGTGCTTTCTTAACAAATTACAAATTCCCAGGCAACAACCATCTATTTCACTCGCTTACCCTGACGGAATATGAAAGATGAAAAATCCCCCTCTTCCACTTCACAGAAATTATCTGTCAACCGACAAGATATCCCAACAACAACCACTTGAAGTTTATGTTTTGCGAGTGAACAAGCCCGATCTGCATTTCGAAGACAAGAAAAGCTTGCTAATCCCTGAGCACAATAAACCATACCACCATGTCACCCAATATATTTTACAGTGCATTACGCTTAAAATTTGCTGCAGCACCGCAAGGACAAACCAACCCATTGTGCAGCAGGTCCCTACGAAATATGAGACTTGCGGAGCAAGTGCTTGTCGAGTAAATTTTCCGACACTCCCCGCATGATATGCAAAATGTTTAAAGTTCACACAGCCCTCCCCCCAACCACACCGCAGTCTGATGTCGCAGTAGATGAAGTCGAAAGGACACTTTCCTTGTGTTATCCAATATTCGATTAAGTTGTCATCTTCAATTTGTGTCCGGACGACTGTGGAGACCGACGCATCACCACACCCAGCAAACTAGCCGAAGACGACTAGGAGGGAATCCAACAAAAAAAAACAGAAGTAAAGAAAGCAATGTGAAATGGAAACAGATTGCATTTGTGAGACAATCATTCACTTGATTACGGATTTCCATTGAGGGCATGGAAGAAGGAGGGCGAATTCCGCCACCCACTGAATTGATTGCATCATGCCGGAGCACAGTCCCCGATTTATTTAAAATAAACATTTTCCACTGTTCCGCCAGCTGGAGACGATTTTTGTATTATTCAATTCAAAAGCCTCCAAAAGTTATGACAATGCTTCATTGTCACCCGTATTTGCGCTGGTTATGGAGGGGCGACCTTGTGGACATCAGAATGACTTTTGAGCGCGTTGCCATCCCAATGGGCTGTAATTTAACAAAATGTAGGAAGGCGCCGCCATTGTGTCATCGAGGACTTCCATGAATATGCAAGCCGCTGGCACAGAAAATTCAGCCTTGCCCAGCACAAGGAGTAAAGTTCCCCCGGCAGGTTTGAAATTTAAAGCTTTTCAGTAACGTGTTCTTTTAGCTTGTGCTCCTGACCAAGTGAACTGATCTGCTTCTGGATGTCCTGAAATGGGCTGCTCAGCAGTTTATGAATTGTTTGCCAACAGAAGCGAGCGGGGCCTTGTTCAAGAATTGAAGATCCAATAGCGTGTGGAAGAAAGCACATTCCTTCTGTCACTGCCTTAACATTGTGCGTAACTATCTCAAAAGTGTTTGTCCACCAACTTCAATGCCAGGGTTGACTGCTGCATAGGGTCTCGCGGCACCATCCCAAAAAATTTAGCAATTGCAGACTTGACTTTCTAGATCCTTCAGATTCTCGCAAAAGACTTTTCTTAAAATCTACTCTCCGCTTCCGGAATGATGTTATATTAAAAATGCAGGGAGTGTTCGAAGAAGTTTCTTTTTCTGATTTTTTGCTGAACTTCAATCTCGATTAAAGAAGCCGATCGTTTTACTTAAGTTTTCTCATTATCATTATTGCAACACTTCAGTTCAGCCTCTTAATACGATTACCGTGCATAACAGACAAGTATGAGATGAAACTGCAGAAATGATGTCGAACTTGTTTACCTATTCAAAACAGCACAGTCATTTTCACAAGATACTCTCACACCAGTTTATTGGCGCATGTCGGCAGCACTAAAGTCCGCCACCACACATGCTTCGGAACGTATTATTAGCCCATGTTGTGTGTACTGCCTCCGTCATTAGCCAGCAGCAAATTGCTGGAAGGCAAGTCAAGTTCAAGTTATTCCATTCATTGCATTTTCTTCCCGTCAATGATGTGGCATATTTGTCTAATTGCGAATTTCTAGTTTCTCCCGTCACTGGGGATGGGTTTCGCAAGATTTCTTCAAATTTGTTTACATTCGTCAAAAAATTGTTTGTCCCGAAAGTATTAAAGCCTTATGCAATGCAGAATTTCTTTTACGTGTAACATGCATTTATGTTTCTTTAACTTAACGACTCACGAAAATCTATGATTCTGGCTGCTGAAAAATGAAGTACACACTGCATCTAACTACATGGCGCTGGAGAAAGACGTGTAAGACAACGCAACGCATGGTCTCGACGACCAATTGTCAGTCATTACCGAGCAGTCGAGGCGATCACATCTCTATAGCACACGAACAACACGTGAAATAATCATTTGTTGTTTTTCTTGTTGGTGCTGCCTAACTTATCACCCTCGTGCCTGATGATGCAGTTCTACAAACTCAGCCATAACTGTCGTCAAAATGAATTTGAATCTTTTTTTCTTCCGAACCTCTGGGAATTTTCAATTTTGGAAATTTTCTCTCTCTACACAAGAACAGGTCTAGAGTGCCATCTCTATAACTTGTTTGTGTGGTGATAACCGACATGCTTCTCCAGCTAGACCTACTGCAGCACACTTTAAGTTGGTTGAGGTTCTTCTCAGCTTAGCCACACCACTTTAGCCCAGGCCGTCCACTGTCCGTCCGTCCAAATGGCTCGGATTTGAAGCACTTTTGTCCATACACTCCACATGGCCTAGCCCCCTTAAGCGTTGAGTCCGAAGACGCTTGACCGAGCACGTACCACTGTATAGCGCTCAGAGTTCGCCGTTGAATTTTTTCCTCCAAATTCTGTCAACAACAAGTCATCGATAAACACAGCTTGCACGAAAACACATTCGGAAACGCACTCAAGAAGGATTCTTGCTGAATACAAAGAGATTTTTAAAGCTTTCTCGGTCCTAAAGCCAATTAATTATCTGGTCAGGGATGTGCCACATTTCCTCTTTATATTTTATTTTATGGGTGCTTAAAGTTCATGAAAATTGCATATATTTTGAATCTTCAACAGAAGTGAAAAGTCTGATGAACTTACTTCCGTGGTCTACGCAGAGGACAACGGCACTGCAGAGCAATCCTTTGGCCACTACCACGCCACGATTTTGTTTTTGACGTGGATACGATGCTTTCTGATGATGTAAAGATCCTATGACAGAAGCATAAGAAAGTGTTTCTCTGAAAATCAAGCACTTTGGGTAATTAAGAACTTTGTGCGTTTTTGGAATTGTACCTCAAAATTTTGCGTGCGTGCATGAAAGGTGAAAGCCCAAAATGTTTATAACACATTATTCAATAAGTCCCGTCACTGACAAGTAGAGAACGCCACTAACGAAAAATCCTTCTTATTTTTAGGAAGTACAAAAATTCAAATGATACCTGTCAAATTGTCATAAACATCTAACATTTTGATACCTTTTTCATAGAACGATTTACTTTTGACCTAATGAGAACGTGATCGCCGAAACTGAAGCATATTTCAGTTTCGGCGATCACCTCCTTATTAGAACGTTTTTTTTTTCGGCAAACATCTTTTCGAGGTCTGAAAAGAAGTAGAAGACGCCGCGTCAGACCTGGGGAATACGGTGGTTGCGGAAGCGATTTAACGCCCATTTCGTGCAATTTGGCTATGGATGCCAACGACGTCTTTCTGTAAGAGATTTTTTTCATTTTTATATGTTATTTGCAATTTCTTCTTTCACATGCATCAATAATGCCATGTAGTATTCACTGTTAATCCTTTTGCCTTTCTCAAGATAGTCTATGAGTAGAAATTCGTGAGCATCCCAAAATACGGCTGCCATAACATTGCCAGCCAACATTTGTGTTTTTGTACGCTTTGGGCGTGGTTCACCGGCTGCTGTTAGCTCCGCTTACTGCCGATTTGACTCTGGATTGTAGTGAAGGAAGCATGTTTCATCCATTGTGATACACCGACTCAAAAAGGCCTGTTTATTTTGGTGAAACAGTTCCATACGGCTCTCAGAATCATCGAAACATTGTTGTTTTTGATCCATTGTGAGCAAACGCGACACCCATTTCGAATACAGCTTTCTCATGGACAAATGTTCATTCAAAATTATGTACACACTACCTTCTGATATCTGTAAGGTGTCAGCTATCTCACGCAATTTCTCTTTTCCTTTTTCCACAATGATTTTGCATACTTTTTTGATGTTTTCAGGCGTAACCACCTCAATTGGCCTTCCAGAGTGTTCAGCATTATTGGTGTCTGTACAGCCACGTTTAAAGTCGGCATACCGCCGACAAATAGTTGTTTTTGATCGAGCAGCGTCCCTGCACCACTTTTCACACCATTGCTGAGCTTGCACGGTATTTTTTCCCCAACAGAGGGGAGTGTTTAATCAACACACGAAATTCTGTTTTCTCCATTGTTTTAAGGATCCCAAAGTAACGTGACTTGAAGCATTGTAACTTGTACCCTAGTAATCAAAATATCACGAAAATTTGAAAGTTGTCATTTGAAATTTTTTCTGCTTAAAAATAATATGGAGTTTTTGTAAGTGGCGCCCTCTGTATGTCAATCGTGTAACTTATTGTTATGTCTGCAATAATGACGTACACTCTTTGCAAAAGTTCTATACGTGACTCTGATAAGCTCCTCAATTCAGAAAGTCACCATAACTTTGTTAATTCAATTGGATGAGCAATAAAGCCAAGATAAAAGCTTAACAGAAAGTGGTTGTAAGAAATATTTATCAAGCTGCTCCTCGCGTTCACTAAATAAGTATAATACACAGAATACAAAGTTAAAAAGGCAAACGAAAAGACTGTCAGCGGAAATGCTTTTAACAGCTCAAAGTGATCTGTCTTAACGCGTGCAGCAAGTCCACAAATAATAATAATAATTGGATGGCGTGACAGTCCGAAGAGGGACCAGGGCCTAGCGTGCTCATCAACTACTCGTGTTGTGTGCGCTACTGATGTTTCGCAAGTAGAAGGAACCTACAGTCTTTCGCCGGTTCCGAAAAGCGAAGCTTAAGAACCTTTTATAGACAGTTATTACTCTGTGTGTGTTGTTTGCAGCTTGAAAGAGTTGGTGCAAAATTCGAGGTGTTCAGCCGGTAATCGAACCTGGACCTTCGGCGGGTGAGTGTCGCACTCTACCTACTAAGCCACGGCAGCCATAAAACAGGTCCTAAAATGTTTCTGTAAATCGGACGAGTTGTCCGCAATAGACGAACTGAATAGTAGTTAAAGGGACCTACAGTTTCTTGCCGACTCCGACCGGTGAAATTCGAGAAGCTTTCTTAGACTCTTTGACTATTGCCAGCAGCTCGAAAGAGGTGGTGAAATGAAAAATTCGAAAAACTCGAGTTGAGCTGGGAATCGAGCCTACATCTTCGACGTGTGAGCGTCGCACTCTATTCACTACGCCACGGCGGCCACAACAGCGTAATAGTGACTTCAAACTATGTGGTCATTACGACCTTGTTTAAAAACTGCCAGCATTGGCAATGACCCTAAAATCGTCCCCATTCTCGATACGCGAAACGAAAATCGGACTTCTAGTCCACACGGTAGCCAGTTTGGACGTCTTTAGTGTTTAAAGCAAATGACTAGGGCATTTGGCGCCTATACCCATTCCATGAGGGATCTTTTACGTTGGAAGAAAATGTTGCGCTGCTCAGCGTTTGGAAAGAGTAAAAGATTAAACTCGTTAAAAAGTTAATGCACAAAAAGCATAGGCTCATCTTTTTCAAATGACTAGGACTATACCCATTACATGAGGAATTTTTTACGTTGGAAAAAAAAGTTACGGACCTTCAGCGTATGGATAGAGTAAAAGATTCTCCCACTTCAAACTCGTAAAAAGTTAAATGCAAAAGAAGCATGGGCTCAGCTTCTTCAGCAACATCTTATGTTGGACTAGTTATTCTTCTCGCTTACACTGACTCTGAACTAAGAATTTCGAGAAATGTGCTTTTAGGCAAGAAACTAGAAAAAAAAGTTGCCTGATAAATGATGCCAGGAATAATGTTCCCAAAGTATGCGTTGGTTCACTCTTCCACTAAGCTATAGCGTCCATTGCCGGTCAAAACCTAAAGTATTGTCGTGAACTAGTAATAATTGTGGCGCTACAGACTCATCAACTACTCGTAATGTGCACGCTACTGTTTTCTCACAAATGGAAAGAACCCACAGTTTCTCAACGACACCGAACGGCGAAGTTTGAGAGCTTCTTTCTTCGACAGTTATTACTCTTTGAGTGTTGTTTGCAGCTTGAAAGAGTTGGTGCAAAATTCGAGGTGTTCAGCCGGTAATAGAACCTGGACCTTCGGCGGGTGAGTGTCGCACTCTACCCACTAAGCCACGGCAGCCATAAAACAGGTCCTAAAATGTTTCTGTAAATCGGACGAGTTGTCCGCAATAGACGAACTGAATAGTAGTTAAAGGGACCTACAGTTTCTTGCCGACTCCGACCGGTGAAATTCGAGAAGCTTTCTTAGACTCTTTGATTATTGCCAGCAGCTCGAAAGAGGTGGTGAAATGAAAAATTCGAAAAACTCGAGTTGAGCTGGGAATCGAGCCTACATCTTCGACGTGTGAGCGTCGCACTCTATTCACTACGCCACGGCGGCCACAACAGCGTAATAGTGACTTCAAACTAGGAGGTCATTACGACCTTGTTTAAAAACTGCCAGCATTGGCAATGACCCTAAAATCGTCCCCATTCTCGATACGCGAAACGAAAATCGGACTTCTAGTCCACACGGTAGCCAGTTTGGGCGTCTTTAGTGTTTAAATCAAATGACTAGGGCATTTGGCGCCTATACCCATTCCATGAGGGATCTTTTACGTTGAAAGAAAATGTTGCGCTGCTCAGCGTTTGGAAAGAGTAAAAGATTAAACTCGTAAAAAGGTTAATGCACAAAAAGCATAGGCTCATCTTTTTCAAATGACTAGGACTATACCCATTACATGAGGAATTTTTTACGTTGGAAAAAAAAGTTACGGACCTTCAGCGTATGGATAGAGTAAAAGATTCTCCCACTTCAAACTCGTACAAAGTTAAATGCAAAAGAAGCATGGGCTCAGCTTCTTCAGCAACATCTTATGTTGGACTAGTTATTCTTCTCGCTTACACTGACTCTGAACTAAGAATTTCGAGAAATGTGCTTTTAGGCAAGAAACTAGAAAAAAAAGTTGCCTGATAAATGATGCCAGGAATAATGTTCCCAAAGTATGCGTTGGTTCACTCTTCCACTACGCCATAGCGTCCATTGCCGGTCAAAACCTAAAGTACTGTCGTGAACTGGTAATAATTATGTGGCGCTACAGACTCATCAACTACTCGTAATGTGCACGCTACTGTTTTCTCACAAATGGAAAGAACCCACAGTTTCTCAACGACACCGAACGGCGAAGTTTGAGAGCTTCTTTCTTCGACAGTTATTACTCTTTGAGTGTTGTCTGCAGCTTGAAAGAGTTGATGCAAAATTCGAGGTGTTCAGCCGGAAATCAAATCTATATCTTCTTCGTGTGAGCGTCGCACTCTACCCACTACCCTACGTCGGTCACAAGTCAACAAATGTTTGAACTAAATTATTGTCAAAAACTGAAACATCTATAAAAAGAGACACCATAGAGCACGCCGTTTACCGAGTAATGAACTTTCCTCAGGGTCGGGTACAAGATCTACTTTTACACAGTGTGCCATAAATAAGTAGTTTGCTCAAACTCCACTGAAAAGCGGTAAAGGAAATTAATCGACAAAGCATTACAAATGGCAGTGGCTGCCGTGTCGTAGTGGGTAGAGTGCGATGCTCACATGCCGAAGACCGTTTCGATTCGATTCCCGGCTGAAAATCTCCAATTTTTCACGGCACCACCTCTTTCGATCTGCTAACAACACCCAAAGAGTAATAACTGTATAAGTAAGGTTCTTAGGCTTCGCTGTTCGGAGCCGGCGAAAGACTGTTCTTGTACTCGTGAGAGAACAGTTACGTGCACAACCCGATCAGCTGATAACCAAACTAGGCCTTGTTCCCCCAGTGGGCTGTCGCACCACCCAATTATTAATTATAAATGACAGCTAAGAACTCTTTCTCATTCGGCTCTACCATCATGACCGGAGTCGTGCCTTGTCAGTCGCTGTTTCTTTGAAATCGACTTTCCGACCCTTTCCCGTAAATTGATGTATACCTTGAACTTTACACTTTCCCCCTGTCCTGATTTTTGAAACAGAAAGCTGGGCATCAACAGAAGGAGGATGTTCTGGGTCTTTTACACCAAATAAAAATATGCATGACCACCACCTCAAGAAAATGAGGAACCTGTTGCTGCTCCTCAACCATTTGTTATGCAAAACCTGAGCCAGTTGAGGAGTCCCCGTCCTTGCTGAAGGGGTACATATGTTAGTTGAAGGCCCGAACCACACCAGGACATTTAGCACCTTTTCGTGACAGTGTAGCAGCGACTGCTATCCTATGTTAGCATTTTAAAATCAATTAAAACTCAGTTTTTTTTAAATTGGATGAAATAATTTCCGCATGGGCATGTGCGCGTCATTTTAATTCATTATGTGATTCCTGATTCCTCTCTTACGCCCGATTAAACGGGCCTAATGCATCTAAAGCCCCGATAACTCGACAGAGCCGATTGGTAAATCCCCCAACACACTCGATGCCACTCGATTTGCGATTAGCATGCAATGAGCTGCAGATGCAGATGACGTCGGTAATTCCTAATCCTTTGAGAATTATCCAGTCTCACGTGCAGCGCACTCTGTCAACGGACCTCTCCTCATTGGCATCTCCCATTTACAGCCGATAAAACGGTCGCATTAGGTCGTGAAAAACACATTCGTTCCTGGAAACGATTTGCAAGTCAAACATACTCACCACTCTGCTGCGAAAACATCAAAAGGCAAACATTCTCCAAACGTGATCGTTTTAAATTGAAATCGCTTCGTCCTCGTCAAGGACCCTCCATCATTACGCAGCCCCGCACTGCAGTGCACTTCATTAATCGGCTTAACGAGAAATTCAGGATTTCTTTTAAGTCTTGTTGTTCCTCCAGTTACTCCGCCCCTGTCCTGAATGAAGAATGAAGAGCAATCACCAGAAGCTCTAATGGCATCGAGGATACTCAGCGGCAAGCGGAAGACAAAAATAAAATAAGACGAAGGGACAGCTAGCTGATACGTATTCGCACTCGCGACTAATGCCCTCGCGGCCGAACCACCAGCCGGGCGAATGCTCGCTAAAAGCAATATCACCCTCGGAGTGATTATTAATTCCCGAAGTAGCACACAGAGAAAGCAGCAGCAAGGATAATTCGCTAATTACTTTTGAATTATAAACTTCTGATAAAAACATAACTTTTCAGTGTGAGTTGGACGCGTCGCCGTCTTCGTGTCGCAGCGACGGTCGCCGCCAGTGGGCTTCCGATCCAATTTCTGGTGCATCATGTGCTCGGAGGGGCTGATTGTGGACTTACTGCTTAGCCGTGTATAAATACTGCAAAGAAGTTTCTGTTTGAATTTGAAGGAAGATGCTGTTGGGGGAGGCAAGCACAGGACCGGAGTCCGGGCGGGAGCTTCTTTGTTTTGTTTGACAGGGGGAAAGCAATTAAAATACGATGAGGACAACATTTGGAGGGGATTACTGGCTCAGCGGTTGCGGATCAACTTGCTGGATGGTCCATTTGAATGAGTGGAAGCGAAATTTGATGTTTGCTTCTTGATAAGGTTCAGGGAAATGCTGAATTTTTTTTTGTTGTGAAGAGGATTGGAGTGTAGTTGATGGGGATGAAGGAAATGTCTTTCGCTTTGGTTTGTGTTTTAAACTGATTTAAAAACTGTCAGGGTCGTTGAAGAGATCACTAAATAAGAGGAGTTTTCTCATTCTCTTTTCCTGCTAATAGAGTGCTTCTGTTAGTTAGTTTTTGAATAGAGATGGGACGGGAAGTGCTCAAAGTGACAACTCAAAGGCAAACAATCATAAAACAACGAAATTCGACCCAATTTGTTTTCAGTTGAGGTTTTATGAACATTTCAGTTACATTGCAGCTGCGATCATAAATAGAACTTGGTCGTTGCATAGTTGTTGTCAAAGAATAAACATTTTTGTTAACATATGCCATCAAAAATGTCTTCTAACGATGTGTGTCTATGTCTGAATGTGGTTCAGATGGATAAAGGCCAGAGCTTTGTGCCTCTAAATCTGCAAATCTGCAATCCGAAATTCGAAAACAGCTTTATCGATGCAGAAACCATCCTGTCTTTGTATTCGAGCAACTGGCCCGGGAAAGATTTGCTGCGATACAGAATTTTAAGTTCACACAATTTCGTTGGCATTGTTGTGCTGTCTAAAGTCTGTCTACCCACATGCATATCTAGCACTAGCGACATTTGATTTCTTAAAATTAATCATCTATTGATTTAAATACAACATTTTGTGTGGCAGTTGTTCACATTTCGGTATCAAAAAAAATTCACCGGTGACATGTTGGTCTACATACAGTGGCTCCAACGAATAATCGGACAAATGTTCTGATTACTTTTTAAGCAATACAGCTAATAAAATAAGTTAAAAGCGCTTTACACATATTTATTCTTTGATACATCTTCTTTAGAAACAAGAAGAAACATTGTAAGAAAACCTCAACATAGCGGTTAAAAGCATGACAATCGAAACAAAACTAATTTTTTATGGCGCAACAAATAATCGGACAACTTAACAAATATTTCAAAAACTACCGTTATCGTTCAGATCATGTGCCTCTTGGCAATATTTGTTTCACATTCATTTCATACTGGCATTGAGTAATAAGCTTCCGTAGTTTAAACTCCTTTTTTTGAAAATGGCTCCACGTGGTAAGCAACATCTCTTGAAGTTAGACAGTTGATTGTGAAATTAAACAGTGAAGAGAAAACAGTAAGAGAAATTGCTGAAATAGTCATCATAACAAGGTACAACAAGGAGTCCAGATTGTCGTATAATAGTAGTGTGGGGCAAGGTAAAATACTCGATGAGAGAGAGGAACGGTTAATTTTAAAATAAATACAAAAATATACACTTAAAACAGCTAAAGACCTACAAATTTTGTTAAAAGAAAGAAGTGGAAAAGATGTTTGCTTAAATACCGTTCGAAATACCTTACACAACAATAATTACTATGGAAGAGTGGCAAGGAAGAAGTCCTTTATAAGCCAGAAAAACAAAAGTGCAAGAGTGAAATTTGCGAAAGAATATTTATTGAAAACTCGTGATTTCTGGAACACAGTAAATCATTCATAAGATATCATTTATATCATAAACATTTCAGACTCTTATTTTTTTTAATTTGAAGGTCCTTTTCACTGATGAAAGCAAATTTAATTCGCATGGATCAGATGGCAAAGTGTATGTTTGGCGGCGACCAAATGAAGAGTTTTTGCACAAGAATACCAAGGCCACCGTCAAACATGGAGGAGGTTCTGTAATGGTTTGGGGCTGCATGTCCAGTGCTGGGGTAAGCAATCTGCATTTTATAGACGGTAAAATGGACAAATTTGTCTACCTCAACATCTTAAAAGAAAATGTGAAGCAAAGTGCAGAAATGTTGGGAATTTTAAATGACTTTGCGTTTTACCAGGACAATGACCCCAAACATACTTCAGAAGTAGCAAAACTCTGGTTGATTCACAACCGTCCCAAATTGTTGCAGACACCTGCACAGAGTTCAGACCTCAATGTTATTGAACATCTTTGGGAAGAACTTGGTAGGCGAGTATACGAGAGAAAGTTCAACTCATTGACAGAGTTAAAAAACAGTTTGGTAGAGGCATGACATTCTATTCAGCCCGAAACATGCAAAAAACTGGTAGATACGATGCCAACACGGTTACAGGCAGTTTTGCAACCCAAAGGATATGCAACTAAATACTAATATTGAATTTTGGGTTATTTTTCGTTCTTTATCCGATTATTTGTTGCGCACTAAGAAATGAGTTTTGTTTCGATTGTCATGTTTTTAACCGCTATGTTGAGGTTTTCTTAAAGTGTTTCTTCTTGTTTCTAAAGAAAATGTATCAAAGAATAAATATGTGTAAAGCGCTTTTAACTGATTTTATTAGCTGTATTGCTTGAAAATTAATTAGAACCTTTGTCCGATTATTCGTTGGAGCCACTGTATATGCTTTGAAGCAGTTTGTACAACAAAGTTTCGAACGTGCCAACGTTAAAACTGCATCTGACACTTGTGGGGCTGCTACTACAGCAACATGATAAAATTTTCGAAATAATGGAACGACAATAGTCCACATAACCATCTGGGACCATATAAAATGCGTGCACTTAGGCGGTTTTATGAACTATCGCAACTGTAATACCCAACAAGTGATATGTCACCACACAATTTATAGTTTATAGATGTGATATGTACCAAATATATCTATCAAATGAAATACAGTCGACTGAGCTTACATGAACTCCGCTTTACAGGAAAATTCGGTTAACTGAAGCACAAAAATTATCACGGAGCAGTTTTTCGTCATTTTCATTGAATTACTCCGCCTAACTGAAACCCGCTTAATTGAAAACCCCGATTAATTGCAAAAATATTGTAAGTCAAAAATAAATAATACGTACTGCTTCAGCTCCGCATAACTGCAACAAATAGTAAATACAACGATTGGTAGGATTTCCAGTTTCTTCAACTGAACACCTCCACTGGACTTGACACCTTCCATAGCAGAAACCAATATACCTGGTCGTTCAAACTAACTTACACCAACTACTTTCAACACAATGCATAATATGGTCTTTCCAATCCCCTTGATAATTGTAACTATGATATAAATAAATTTTTTCCTTAGGCGTAAAAAGTTATTCGAATCAAAATTTACTGAATTTGATGTTCTTTATACTCACCTCAATAGTTTGCGCGGGAATTGTATCATTTGTTCATTTGCTCTGTCAAAAGAAAAAAAAGTCTTGCCTGTGAATCAGCTGTTAAGGAGGGGAAATGTTATAAAAAACGCTGTCAAAATGAATTCAAGGGCGGGAGACGAGGGAGTTGACTGTCTCCCTATTGGTCTCTGTTCCATAGTCTATCCATATTGACAGCACAATAATATGTTTGTTTACGTTTTCTCTGTCGGCTTTGGTGCACAACTGTTTAATTGAATTCCGTTATACTGTGGCCAAATCTGTAGAAAAGTCAGCACAAGAGGTTCGGAAAAAGAAGAATTAGAGTTTGAGTTTGTATAAAAAATATTTAAGATTCCTGGGCCTGGAAAGCAATGCACAAGTTTGTCACTTCAAAAAAATCTTGAAATTTTAAAGAAAATTAAAGTGGGAAATCCAAGGAAAGTCATTTGTACAGAGTTCAGCTGCAGTGCACCAACTTTAACAGGAATCGTTAACAGTAGAGATTCCATTTGTAATAGGACCACACAAAACCAAAATTTGTTGAGGAAACCAGGGCGAACAAGTGCTTGCAAAGATGTGGAAAAGGCGCTATTAGTTTGGTTCAAGGAAATGTGATTGAAAAATCTAACAATCACTTTCCCACTTTTAAGGGAAAAGGCAAGGGCCTTTGCTATTATGCTAAATGTGGACCATCCATTGGTTGGCTGGAGCGTTGGAAACATACAGAAAATATTTATTTTAAGAACGGTCATGGGGAGTAAAGTTCTGGCGATGTGCACGGTGCTAACGAATGGTTGACAAAGATTTTGCCACATATCCTGAAGAATATGGTAAAGAGAATATTGACAATGCAGGTGAGTCGGTAGGTGGCCACCGTGGCATAGTGGGCAGAGTGCGACGCTCACACGCCGAAGGGTCTAGGTTCGATTCCCAGCTCAACACCAATTTTTCGAATTTTTCACGGCACCACCTCCTTCGAGCTGCTGACAACACTCAAAGAGTAATAACTGTCTAAGAAAGCTTCACAAACTTCGCCGTTTGGAGTCGGCAAAAAGCTGTAGGTCCCTTCTACTCGTGAGAGAACAGTAGCGCGCACAACACGAGTAGTTGATGAGCAAGCTAGGCCCTGGTCTCTATTTGGACTGTAGCGCCAACAATTATTATTATTACCCGAACTCCGGTTAAGCACATTTTTTCAGTTATCCGAAGCTCGCATAAGTGAAAATACCGCTTGTGACAAACTTTCATTTCAGTTAAGCGGAGTTGACTGTATTTATAAATTATAGGGTTAGCCATGACACTCAACTCAACCCAACAAATTGAAACTCTTTTAAAACGATTCAAATAAAAAAGAAAGCCCAATATACGACATTAAAGAAAAGCAGAAGCTGCTGACGAACAGCCAAAGGCTTTGTTGAGTGTTCGGTGGACTTAGAGATAATAGTCAAGAACCTAGTGAATAACTCAATTCGACACTCTGCTATCCACATCTCGGTCATTTGAATACAATAAAAATCGAGAAAGAGTTACCGGAACTGGCGTGCTGCATTATAATAGGGTCATCTGCATGTTAAAATCCTTCAAATACGATTCCACGACTGAACATTTGCTGAAAACAAATTTTGTCGTTTGGAGTCGGCAAAAAGTATAGGTATAGAACGCACAACTCGAGCAGTTTCTGAAAAGCTTAATCCATGGTCCCCTTGTGAACTGTTCTACTGTCTACTGGATAAGTTTACGATGTCTATTCAAATAAATTTAATTCCGGATAGAACGACGGTAAAGGGACCGGACCGGGTGGACCTGGGCCGCAACCAACATGGCTCTCCAGCCAGTAAGATCTTTCGCCAGCTGTCTCCAGTTGCGCACTCCAAATTGGTTGAGGTCCTTCTCCACTTGTGTGCGCCACCTTAGTCTAGGTCGTCCTCTGTTGCCATCAACGCAAACAGGATCAAAAATCGCACGCAGAACTTTTCTCTCGAAAAGACTAAGGCCTTCCTCATTCGCCTTTGCTAACGTCCAAGATTCTGCGCCATATAGTAGGACGGGGATGATCAAGCTGTTATATAAAGCGAGCTTAGTTCTTCAAGAGAGGGCTTTATTACTCAATTGCCTCTTGAGCCCAAAGAAACAGCGATTGGCAAGAGTGATTCTGCGTTTGATTTCGGTACTGATGTTGTTGTCCCGGTTTACCGCGGAGCCAAAGTAGACGAAGTCCTTAACTACCTCGAAGGTTCTGCTGCCTAGTGTGACGCTCCGTCCGAGACGTCGATGTTGTGTGTCCTTCCTTGATGACAGCATGTACTTCGCAGCGAGAGTTCTCCATCGTCATCCTACACAATCTGACGAGTTTGGTAGGAATGCCAAAACTAGACATGGCACTGTATAGCTCGTCGCTATGCACACTGTCATATGCAGCCTTGAAATCGACGAATAGGTGGTGTGTGTTAATTTGCATTTCTTGGGTCTTTCCCAGGATCTACCGTAATGTGAAGATCTGGTCTATTGTGGACTTTCCTGGTCTGAAACCACACTGATAGGGACCTATCAGGTCATGGACAAATGGTTTCAGACGCTCACACAATACAACAGAGAGGATCTTGTATACGATGTTCAGGAGACTAATCCCTCTGTAGTTGGCGCAGTCAAAGGGGTCTCCTTTCTTGTGGACCGCGCAAACGACACTGAGATTCCACTCATCGGGCATGCTTTCCTCCGACCATATCTTACAGATGAGCTGGTGCATGCGCCCAACCAGGTCATCTCCAGCTGCTTTAAATAGTTCTGCGGACAGTTCGTCCGCTCCAGCAGCTTTGTTCGACTTTTGCTTGGATATTGCTATCTTCACCTCGTCTAAGTCGGGGGGACGGAATGCTTGTCTATCATCGTCCAAATTGAATGGAACAATCTGACTAACAGCGGGATTTGGGTCGTCATCGCCGTTTAGGAGTCTGCAGGAATAATCCTTCCAGATTCTCAGCACAGACTGCGACTCTACTACTAGTTGTCCATGCTGTGCTAAAGTCTGTAAATAGCACAACTACGTGATGGTTTTTGTTTAGACCCGCATTGACCGTGTTTGTAAACTCCCCCAGTAATGACTGTGTACTCTTGTCTTTTTGGCAAGCATCCATATCCAAGCAATCCTGCGTCCCATTAACATACGCTGACGCGGCTAAACCGAACTTGGAGTTGTGGGTTCCAATAAACTTATAATTCCCTTCATATCTTGGAGCAAAGCTTATCCATGAATTTGTCCTCTTCGTGGATTATCACGATTTTAAAGCGACAAGGGTGGTCCTCGACAAACCTGTATGAGGAGCTTATTACTACACACGCTTGGCATCTCACAACAAATTGCGACCACACCCATGCCTTCCTGAAGAAGGAAACACTTTCTGGCGACAAACTTAAACGACAGCAGACAGGCTCTTTGGATATTGCTTTTGATTTCAACTCCATCCCAAGCCAACGTCGCCAGTCGAGTAAACAAACTCCAGCCTATCCTACTTCGGTGATGAGATAATTTTTTTAAGAAACTTCCAGTCACGACGGGATAACAATAACAACTCGAGAGGAATCCGAGTAAATATTTGAAAGTGAGTTTATAAGGGAATGACGAAAGAATCCTCATAACATTCTCCACCGCCGCCCCACAAGTGAGTTTCTGTTGAACAGTTCAACCAAGTAAGCCCCCCTCCCCCAAGACTAAAGCGCCACCGTCACCGTGCCACTTGGCTGGGGGTGCACACAGCACGTACAATAAACTTTTCATTCATTTCCTAATGAATCTGCTTTGTTTCATTTCGCTTTGTTCCACTTGCGCCCTGAAACGATTTCAAGTGAAAATCGAAACCGATATATTTTTTGTGAGTTCACATGAGTGAGCAAACGCAGTGTGGGGGCACAGCCATCGATGGAAACTGCCATGGGAGCGTGGGAAATTCGAGATGCCATCGAAGGACGACGACGGGAGTGGGTACTTATTGGAACCAATCGGGAAGTGCCGCTGGGAAGGGACATCCTTAGAATTGTGAGCCGAGCCTGAGGAGCTGCTGTAACGGGATGAAATAGGATTCTCATGGGGAATGTGGCCAACTAAAGTGAAACTTTTCGATTTGCCATCGCTGAAAATTTACAGACTGGCTGAGTCCCCAAACCGCCAAGGGTCTCCACTGAAGGTAGTCGTGAATTGTGATCAATAGGGAAAATCTACATAGGCGAGTGTTCTTGTAAAAGTCACTCTCGCGTGGCTGAGGAATCTCGCAGGACATGTCATTTTGGCAACTTACTTTGGTTGCTGCGGTGATCTCGGGGGAGTTGTCGAACTGAAGCTGGGCACCTTTGGAGTTCAGTTTTCCGAGATGAAAGTAGTTTGAAGCGGAAAATGAAGTCCCTGTGGTGAGGGTACGCGATTATTTATGGGCGCGAGGTAAATTTAATTTTACTGCCAACTTTCTAATAAACTGGATGTGAAAGAGCAGATTCGGTCTGATGGTGACTTTCAAGCATCGGTAATCACCAGGACTTCGCACAGAAATGTATAGTTCGTCTACATAGTACACCAAACTCATCAAACTTGGCAGGCTTGAACTATCACTTGATTGTATTGGGGAATGACGCCGCTTCTTCGAATCTGAGATATTTGGACAACGCAACAGAGACCGGCCTAGGTTAAGGTGACGCACACAAGTGGAGAAGGATCTCCACCAACTTGGACTGCGCAACTTAAGGCAACTGGCGAGAGATCGTTCTGGCTGGAGAGGCATGCTTGTTGAAGTCCAGTTCCACCCCGGATTGTAGCGTCACATAAAGAAAGAACAGATTGACCAAGTTGCACCGTACGAAGAGGGAAGCAAAGTGGTCAAGAGCAAGAAGCGGTCAGGGACATCAGACACAATCAATTCAAGTTATAGCTTCAATCCCGCACCAAAATATGGTCTGAGAACACACTTTCGAATTTACTAAATATCAGAGGCCATAACTTGTACAGACTTCTATGCTACTACACAGCTTGTCTTTGATTCGAATCATTGTTTTCCACTCAGCGTTTCTAGACCTTGTTGAGATTTCGTTTTTCTGAAGCCAAAATGTTTGTTAAAAAGGGATTTTTTCAAACCAGTTAAGGAAAATTGTTCGAAAATTGTATGAGCATAGTCCGCAGTCTTAGCCTGTGTACCATTCGTTGTGTACCAAAAAGTGCTTGTTTGTTGTGCTTTATGGGGTGATGGAACACTTTTTCGGTACTTATCAAAAGAATCCTTCCCTTCAATGTCCACCACCATCCACATTTTTCCTTCATAAATTGAAAGTCCATAATGCGCGGGAGATGTTCTTTTAATAGGACTGCGCAATATATCACACAGTTCGTGAAACAATTGATATGATGAATGATACGCTTGGTAGGCACGATTCGGACCCGCAAACTTATCTCCAACATCGTGCAGTCCTATACCGCTTGACTATTTCCTATGGAGATGGATGATGTCTTCATCGATAAGCGCGACACGATTGAAAACTTCGAGGACAAAATTTGACGCATAAATACCGATAAACTGCCACAAATGTTCGAAAAAGCGATCGAAAAGTGGACCTTCAGTTTGTACAACATCTCAGTCAACTGAAACGGCCATATGCCAGAAATCATATAATGCCAGAAGATTATCATTCAAATAATGTAAAATTCAAGTCAATTCATAAAAACATCTTTGATATACGAGGTATATCGGTATTTTTTTTTTTTTTTTTTTTTGAAATAAAACACTAATTATTAATGGGAAAGTAAAAACATTTTGTTCAAAGTATTGGCCATTGTTTTCTACACACTTTGACCACCTTTCTGGCAATTTGTGAATATTACGCCAATAAAATTGTTCGTCTTTTAAAGCAAACCAATCAGACACCCAATTTTCGACATCCTCGTAGGAATAAAAGTGCTGCTCAGCCAATGCGTGTCCCATCGATGAAAACAAATGGTAGTGGGAAGGAGCCAAGTCTGGTAAATACTTCGGGTGGGTTAGCTGCTCCCAGCCAAGTGATTTGATTGCATCCTGAACCGGTTTTGCTTTGTGTGCAGGTGCATTGTCATCGAGTAAAATTACCTTGTCGTGTCTTCTGGCCCATTCTGGTCTTTTCTCGATCAATGCATGGTTCAAATTGATTATTTGTTGCCGGTAGCCATCAGTATTAACGGTTTCACCAGTTTAAGCAGCTCGTGGTACAGCACACCTTTCTGGTCCCACCAAACACACAGTATTGTCTTTTTGCCGAATCGATCTGGTTTTGCAGTCGATGTTGATGGTTGTCCCAGATTAACCCATGATTTTTTCCGTTTAGGAATCTTAAAATAAGTCTATTTCTCATCGCCAGTAACAATCCGATGCAAAACCGATTTTCTTTCGTGTCTTTGAAGCAAAATTTCACAAGTGTTATTTCGGATTTCCATCTGTCTTTCATTCGATTCATGTGACACCCATTTTCCATACTTTTGGATCTTTCCCATACCTTTTAAACAGTCAAAAATTGTTTGTTGTACAATATTTAACATTGCTGCCATTTGCCTTTGACTCAATGTGTCACCTCCAGCCAATATTGTTTGCAATCCGGCGTCTTCAAACTTTTTTGTTGGTCTTCCACGTTCTTCATTTCTCACAACAAAATCATTATTTCTGAACCGTTGAAACCATCTTTTGCAAGTTGCTTCTGATAGAGCATGATCACCATAAGGCTCGACAAGCATTCGATGCGACTCTGCAGCACTTTTCTTCAAATGAAGACAAACAATTAATGCTTTCCGCAAATCATCACTTTTTCCTACAAACATTTTTAACACGATGAAAAAATATGATGTTGTCTGTTCAATGACTTGATGTATACTAGATACTTTTCACAGATGTCATAGCTTCTTCTTCTTCTTCTTCTTCTTGTGGCGCTACAGTCCGGGGTGGACCTGGGCCTCAACCAACATGCCTCTCCAGCCAGCACGGTTGCGCACTCCAAGTTGGTTGAGGTCCTTCTCCACTTGTGTGCGCCATCTTAGCCTAGGTCGTCCTCTGTTGCGTTGTCCCAATTCCTCGGATTCAATGACTTTTCGGGCCGGAGCAGTGGTGTCCATACGCTCTACATGGCCTAGCCATCTTAAGCGTTGTATCCGTAGACGCTTGACCAGGCGCATGTCGCTGTACAGGCTATAGAGTTCGTCATTAAATCTTCTCCTCCAAATGCCATCAACGCAAACAGGACCAAAAATCGCACGCAAAACTTTTCTCTCGAAAAGACTAAGGGCTTCCTCATCCGCCTTTGCTAACGTCCAAGATTCTGCGCCATATAGTAGGACGGGGATGATCAAGCTGTTATATAAAGCGAGCTTAGTTCTTCAAGAGAGGGCTTTATTACTCAATTGCCTCTTGAGCCCAAAGAATCAGCAATTGGCAAGAGTGATTCTGCGTTTGATTTCGGTACTGATGTTGTTGTCCCTGTTTATCGCCGAGCCGAGGTAGACGAAGTCCTTAACTACCTCGAAGTTTCTGCTGCCTAGTGTGACGCTCCGTCCGAGAGACACCAGAGCCACGATCTTTCAGAAGTCAGTTCAATTGCTAGCTTACGCTGATCACAGTGACGTGATTGGACGAACACAGCGAGCCGTCAATGAGGCGTTTGCTGGCATTGAAGCGGAAGCGGCTAAAATGGGTCTTGCGGTAAATGAGGACAAAACGAAGTACATGCTGTCATCAAGATGTCATAGCTAACAAAAGAAAAAAAAATAAGGGCTCGTTCACAACAAATGTTCCCTATCGAGACATTTGTATCTTGACGCTCACTTCATACCGGTATACATGGTATTTCAATTCAAAATTCTTCTCCTAAAATAAAACACCCCTCTGATCTGCCATTTCTAAGAATTACAGAGTCTCAGGAAACCGGCACATCTAGCTCCTTCCGAAAAAAGCGATTGCGTAGTTCGATCACACAGGCGTTCTTATCTTGAGTGAAATTCATGCGCTTGGAGTGATATTCCTACGCCGAGTTGTATCCTTTAACCACAGCTTGACTCCTTGACCTCTCGACCCACATTCCCCAGATGAAATGCTTTTCTAACGAGTTCGTTCCCAATTTTTGACTTTCTTTCCAGCTTCCTCTCATTTCCTTAATTAAAAGTAATCAGATCAAAAGTGGTGCTTATGGCAATTCGCTTCGATTGAATGCTTCCAATGCCAAAACTTACATCCAATTGAAGAGCAAAATCAAATTCAATTCAACTCAATGAAGTTTTCCTCCCCTCCACCCGCTAATTAATTTGTCCTTATCCCCGTCTAACTGAAATTAATGCAAGACAAGTGATTTTAAACGGATTTTCTGTGGCGCTATCAACGCCCGTGGTGGTGGCAATTAATAAAATCATACCGCCGCCACCATTATCCCACCCTTCATTGGCTGGCTTTTATAATCAAGCGTAAACTTTTGAGATTTGATTAAGAGTCAAAACCCATCCGAAGCACTTCCTCTTCTCCTCATTCACCAGAGAAGTGGTGCTTCGTGGGTTTTACAACTCAGCGCAAGTGAGTAGTTAGCGAAAACTTTGTCCTGTCATTGCGGGTAGTTTCAGCGTGCGTTCGTTTCTGTTCCTTCAGCGAAATTTACGGCCACTCTCATACAAAGTCTCCTCTATCGTCAAGAAGCCGCAGCAACTAAAAACCGCCTCAAAGATGGTGCACGTGCGTGTGTGTCCTTTAAGTGCAGTAAATGGTAGCACACATTACCTACATGCCTCGGGGGCGCTTATGGCCTAATGAACAAAAAGACAACTTCAGCAGCATGAGGGGAAGGGCACAGAAGTCGCAAACAACAACTACACAACGTCGACAACGAAAGCGATTCGTCGTAAAAGACATTGCATGCCTGCATGAACTTTTTAGTTTCTCACTGCAGTTAGCAGCTTCAACTGTTCGCTCGGTCACAAGTGCATCCCGTCAGGCGAGGGGGTCATGCTCGAATTGTCGGGGGAAACATTGCACAAAGTAGTGCCGTCTTCGTCGTTGTCGTGCTCATGTTGTGCCTCTGTCGTCTACCACTTCATTGGCACATCGCAAACAAACCAAAAGTTTTGTCGATTCTTGTGCTCCTTTGCAACTTCAGTTGATCCCAGGCGCGGCGAAACTCGGTGCGGCGGTAGCCCCAGCCTCTTGTGTTTTTGTGTGAAGTTCAAACTTTCTCACAAGTTGCTGCTGTTGTGCCTCAAGGAGGTCACTTTATAGGAGCACAAATGCGAAAACGACGACTGCAGGGACAACTTAGAGAATTACTTTTCATTCGATGCTAAGAGTGGATAGATAACATGCTTTTACGGTAATTGAAGCGACATGTTGACGTAAAAGTGTACACCGGCCCGGAGAGGGGGCTTTGTGGGGAAATATGGATGGATGGGATCTCGGAGCACTTGAGGCATTTGTGGCAAGGCCTTGACACGGATAAAGACCATCGGCAATTGGTTTAATTGAAAAACGCACGGTGATCCAGAATGACAACAGATTGGGATACCAGGAATTCAGTCCGGGGGAATGGGGCGTCATCGTGATGGCTGCTCATCACGAAGCTGGTCCTCATAAGTCTTCAACAAGGGAATGAGAACTCCTGGAATCCTGTTCAAAGAAAACTGTCTGCGAATACGTGTCGCCCGATATGAGAAGAACATTAAGATTCGATTTGCAACTGTTTGATTTTGAGACATCTTCGGGAAATTATGGTCACTGCCGAACTGTTTCGTGTTACAAATCTGCAATCTGCTCATAAGGAGGCAAGGAGCCAGTGGCATGGAAGACGTAGGGATAGCTGCATCCTTAGTCGTTTGGTTTGATACTCGTATGTTATAAACATTGCGCTATTTGTTTGGCCTGTAGACGGTTCTTCGTAAAAATAGGCAGTGTGAACTCAAGCAAAAAAGGGCCCACAACAAAGACCGGGCTATTCCTCCAACGTATTCAAGTTCCCTCTAAAATAAAATTGCGGACGCAGATGACTTGGTTGTGTGCAAACGACCTGATGGTGTGCAGGACACCCCGAAGACCGAGGTTCTTCTCATCCTTGTTGAGTGTGCCTGCCTATGGCGAACCCAAGCCGCTTTTTAAAAAGAACAAAAAGAAAATACTCCAATGAAGTCTTATTCAAAAAGGCGAATTTGATTGAAGTGGACAATGTCCTAGTCATTCAACAAGGGGCAATGGATTTCATTGACAATTTTCCCCTCAGGGCGTATTACCCAAACCTCAAGTACCACTCGTTTCCCATCAGATGGGCCTGATTCAGGCAGACGAGTTGTAGATGGGCGACTCAGCTTCCACCAATCTGTCACCGAGTTAAGTGCTGCAGATCGTCTCTTGTTTAATGAGCCTATCTACCGCCGATACATTTTATACAGTAGAAGTCAGAGCCGTAAATTTTGGTTGTTGGTAACATTTAAAGGAATTCTCTACTTGTACTATTTAGATCCAGGGTAAGTGGGGACAGTTGTTCGACTGCAGCTGGCTGTCTCCTTCTGAAGCATCTACGCTGCCTAACGTAGCCTAGGCATTCTGTATAAAAGTTATGAGAAAAAAAAAATAAAGAAAGTGCTGTGAAGTAAAAGGGCAGTGCTGCCTGCAAAAGTCTAGAAAGTGAATAACGTGTTGTTAAGAATGAAGAAATAAAAACCCAGGCTTAAACAAAATGATTGGGTCTCCTAAAGAGTTTGGGTCTAAACCGACTCTGAATGAATTACCTCTGGCATTTCTCCACCTTGAGTGAAAGGCGACTTCTTAAGCTTCCTTTTTTTAGAACACATCATATGTATTTGGTACAGACAAGCCGCTTGTGCTCGCAAATGGATGACAATTTGGTTATCATCTTCAAATAGGACAGCGCCTTTTCTTGAGTGTACATGTATTTTCAACTCATTGAAAATCTGTTTGAAGGTGAACGTCAAATACCTTAGCAACGTTTACGTTGCTAGTACGGGGCAGTTTTTAAAGTAAAAATGATCATGTCACTGGGGCGCTGTTTTCCTAGTTACAAACTTTACACTCTTTAATGAAGGTTTTTGTGGCTTTTCCTTCAAATTAATCTGTGATAATCATTTAAGGACTTGTATTAATATTTTAGTAGTAAGGTAATATGACCGCATCTCTAAAAATGAAAGATTCAAACACATAAATGTAATCTATTGCCACAATAAATAAAATCTAAAATCTAAAATAAAATCTAAAATCTAAATCAAACTTTACACTCCACTGTTGCATAGTAGAGGAGTGTTCTTTATATTTTCGGTTTCGGAGTGGACGCCGTGGCGTAGTGGTTGAGTGCGACGCTCACACGCCGAAGGGTCTAGTTTCGATTCCCGGCTTAACACCTCGAATTTTCCACGGCACCACCACTTTCGAGCTGCTGACAACACTCAAAGAGTAATACCGGTCTAAGAAAGCTTCTCAAATTTCGCCGTTCGGAGTCAGCAAAAAACTGTATGTTCCTTCTACTCGTGAGAGAACAGTAGCGCGCACAACACGAGTAGTTGATGAGCAAGCTACGCCCTGGTCCCCCTGTGGACTGTCGCGCCAGCAATTATTATTATTATTGATTCGCGTTTTATCTCTAGTTACACAGAATCGTAATGGCAACTGAGACGATGATAGTGAAAATTGAGCATCGCACTGAAATTACATTTTTCCGCCAGAGAACAACACTTCTACTAGTGGTTGCACCAAAACCAGCTCCCGCCAACGCGCGAAAGTAGACTACATTAAATGTAAAGTTCTCCTTGTGGCCAACTGACATAGTTTTTAAGCTAGTGCGTAAGGTAATAAAATTATATAAAAAAATAAAAAAAAAAATATATAAAAAAAATTAATAAAAAATAAAAATACAAAAAAGGTGCACTATGGCGTATTAGCTATATATGTCAAGCATATAAATTCTACATACGCCACACGTGGTACACACGTCCGTATTTTGATATGGGCATAGTTTAACTAGGTTTTTATTAACTTAAAATTTAAGGTAGGTTAGGTTAGGCTTAGACTTAGGCTCAGGTCCAAGTTTTTATAACTTTTCCTGGAAAAAAAAATAATTATTATAAACAAAATTTTACTTGCAAGTATGCCCAAAGGCAATTAATAAAAATCAAGAATAGCTTAGAGCACCTGCTAATGGTCAGTAAGTAAGATTTAAGAACTACTGTTATGATAAATGTAAGCTAGTTTTAAGTATTTTTCTAGAATTAAAATAAGATAACATTAGATATTTAATAAAATATGCCAAAAAAAAACCAAAAAAAAAAACATTTTTCACCAAGCAAGGATGAAGTCGAAAAACTATTCATGAAGAGATGGTGGCTGTTTACCAGGGTTCTGCACCTTCATTATCAATTGTGCAAGAGTGGTCAAGAAAGTTCAAGAGAGGCAGACAGAGCATTGAAGGCGACCTCCGCTCCGGCGCCCGGCTACTCCTTGTACGGGAGAATACATCGAAGAAGTCGAAAAACGTGTTCTTGGGGATGCCCGAATAAAAGTGAAAATGATGGCATAGATCATCAAGCTTTAAACTGGCACCATTCACACCATTCTTCATAACCATCTTAACCTTTCAAAGGTCAGTGCAAGGTGGGTGCCACAAATGCTCACAGCCCCTTAGAAAAAAGTGAGAATCGCATGCTGCAGAAAGCTTTTGGAGATGTGTATTGAGAACGCGGACGGTGTTATTGATCGAATTGTCCACTTCGCATAATTTGCGGGAGGAAATGCAAAAGATAAGAAGGGGTGAACTCGCAGCGGGTGTGTTGCATCTTCATTACAACTCTCCTGTTCACACGGCGCTAGTTTCCAAGGCTGTTGTGCGAGATTGTGGTTTCGAAGAAATCCAACACCCACCCTATAGTCCAGATCATGCCCCTAGTGTTTATTTCCTGTTTCCGGATTGAATAAAATGTCTTCGTGGGAAAAGATTTTCGGATACTCAATTTTGCACTTTTTTATGATAGAGCTATTTTAGTATTTTGTTCATATGCCCTTATTTTGTAAAACACTTTCGATACGTTTTGGCATATTTTCCACCAATTTCTCTATGATTTCTTTCGGAAAATTCTGCCATTCGCGCAATACTCGCTGCCAAAGCTCTTCCAAGTTGTTTGGGTTTGATGGATACTATCCCAACCGTCTTTTCCCGATTGACCACAAATTCTCAATCGGATTGAGGTCAGGACTCAATCAAATTGTGCTGTTTTGAGCATTGGAATGCAGTGCAAACTTCCCCTAGTGCAGGATATTGTCATAGCAACTTCAATATTTCATAACTAAGCTATTGATAGAAATGAGGAAGTACCGCCAGTGTACATGTTGAAGCTGAAGAATCATTTGAAAAAAATATATTCAAACCTCACAGGTAATCATGGCACTTTCTTGGAGTTCCTTTAAGCTATGATAATAGCTAATATATTAAGACTTAAAAAAAAGTTTACTACGTTGGTTGAAGTCTACGATCTACCAGATCTTCACACTGCGGCAGATCCTGGAGAAGTCCCAAGAAATGCAAATCGACACTCACCACGTTTTCGTCGATTTTAGGCCGCATATGACAGTGTGCATAGAGACGAGCTATACAGTGCCATGTCTAGTTTTGGCATCCCTACCAAACTCGTCAGATTGTGTAGGATGACGATGGAGAACTCTCGCTGCTCCGTCAAGGTCGGCAGTGAACTCACCGAGACCTTCGATGTCAAAAAAGGATTTAGACAAGGCGACGCGCTGTCATGCGACTTCTTTAACATCATCCTTGAGGGGTTCGTGCGGAACTCACACGTCAACATCAGAGGCGTGATCTTCCACAAGTCCGTTCAATTGCTAGCTTATGCGGACGACATTGACGTGATCGGCCGGACTCAGCGAGCCGTCAATGAGACGTTTGCTAGCATTGAAGCGGAACCGGCTAAAGTGGGACTGGTGGTAAACGAGGGCAAAACGAAGTATATGCTGTCATCGAAGAAGGACGCAGAACATCGACGTCTCGGACAGAGCGTCACTATGGGCAGCAGACGCTTCAAGTAGGTGAAGGACTTCGTCTATCTCAGCTCCGCGGTGAATAGGGACAACAACATCAATACCAAAATCAAGCACAGAATCACTCTTGCCAATCGCTGTTTCTTTGGGCTTAGGAGGCAATTGAGTAATAAAGCCCTCTCCCGAACGACCAAAGTGACTTTGTACAACACCTTGATCATCCCAGTCCTGCTTTACGGCGCAGAAACCTGGACGCTACTAAAAGCGGATGAGGAAGCCCTTGGTCTCTTCGAGAGAAAAGTTCTGCGTGCGATTTTTGGTCCTGTTTGCGTTGATGGCATCTGGAGGAGAAGATTCAACCACGAACTGTATGGGCTGTACGGCGGCATGAGCCTAGTCAAGCGTCTACGGATACAACGCTTAAGGTGGCTAGGCCATGTAGAGCGCATGGACAGCACTGCTCCGGCCCGAAGAGTTTTCGAATCCGAACCACAGGGACAACGCAACAGAGGACGTCCTAGACTGAGATGGCGCACAAGAAGGGGAAAAGGACGTCAACCAACTTGGAGTGCGCAATTGGAGACAGCTGGCAAGAGATCGTGCTAGCTGGAGAGGCATGTTGGTTGAGGCCCAGGTCCACCCCGGACTGTAGCGCCATCCGAAGAAAAAGAAGATACGTGCGATACGCACATTTTATTTTAAACAAAAAAAGAAATAAACTGTTTTTTAAAACCTTGCATTTTCAAATTGTGTGCTTCTTGTTTTCTCCTTTCTTCGTTGTGAAGATGAAAGGATTCTAAGTTAATGTTCTTCTGATTTTTTGTTGAATATGAACAGTCCTCTCGCGCTTTTTTATCTGCAGGTCAACGTTTCCCATTTTTACCTAATTATTACTTGAAACTTCGAAAATAATCCGAAAATTATTTAAATAAACGAAGATCTCAAGATAGACGTTTATCTGAAAGTATAACCAGCTCATTTGCTCCAACATAAAAAATTACCAATCAATCTGTTTCAGTCACACTCATATTATGTGAAGTTAGATACAGTTGATATTTGCCGCACTGCAAAATACGGTTAAATAACTATCCAGCTGTTACTTTTCGATTGAAAAACTGAAACTTCTTATCTAGCAGATACAGAGTCTAATCAATTTATTCTTTAATTAGCAATCAGTCTGTTAATCTTACTTCGGCCCTTAATCGATAGCAAATCGTTAAGCGTTAGATACGCTGAAAATTATAAAAACGCAGTTTTGAAAAGTTTAACGACAGTAAAAAAAATGCTAAGTTTCGCAACATGGTTTTATAACATTTTAGAAAATTGTAGGGCCCCTTTATTGTTCTGATGAACTGGTGTTCCCCAGAGCTCCGTTCTATCTCCGATGCTCTTCCTCTTTTTTATAATAAGCGTGCGCTAAAGGGATTGTTTGGCACCCTTAAGTGATGAAATTATTTAAGTCACAGCACGGGTGAAAGGTATAGAGAAAGAAAGGGGAAGGAAATACCGATGCACATTGGTTTTAAATGCCATATTTTTATTTTATGATTGGCTCGCGCTAAAGGCATTGTTTGGACCCGTAAGTGTTCGAGATTCATTTACGGCACGGCCCGAACGTATACAGGAAGTGGGGAGATGAGGTTTTAAATTCCTGTGGATTGTAATGAGGGGGGAAAGTTGAGCTGAAAGGAGCATTTCATATTCGTGCGATGCAGTTGAAGAATGAGTCTCTAAGCTGAACGGGCTTAGCTGTACTATTTCGTCGTCCGCGCTATACAAATGTGGAATGCTGTTTCCAATTCAACTTTTCCCCGCCATTACAATCCACAGGAATTTAAAACCTCATCTCCCCACTTCCTGTATACGTTTGGGCCGTGCCGTAACTGAATCTCGAACACTTACGGGTCCAAACAATGCCTTTAGCGTGAGCCAAATATAAAATAAAAATATGAATAAGTTCGGATAGATCAATCAACGCGGCTGTTAGTGGAAACACTTTCAATTTTCACCCCTTAGCGAAGTTCATTACTTGTTTAACTTTGAGTTTGATTCTTGTCGAAAACCCAGGTTTTGAATGACGATTCAGCCCACCCACCCTTGCACATTGGTGTCCTACACACACTTCAACAGGCGAAATGGAAGCGAAGGAGAACAGTGGATTTGTCATTGAGCTTCAGTCAGTAGTGAACATGTAAAACTTTCCCAAAACCTCTTGAAGCATTTATCAGCAGCCAATCTGTTCACGTGAAGGCATCAGTTGACCACAGCCACGACAGAGAAAACAAATTGTGTCCATATATCATGGTCAACCTAAGTCGCAAAGAGACCAAAACAACATGACTCATTGTCTCCGGCAACGGCGGCCACCTTCAAGTCATGAAGTCCCACAATTTATTGCCATTTCAAATGTGAGCAGTTAAAGCAATCATTGGGCGCACTGTAGAGTGCTCTGGTATATTTTATTGATCAACGTCATGTCAATAAATGTGTAGGGCTTAGTGGGAAACTTCCCAAAACCTCCTTCGCGGGCAACAAGCACCTCCTTGTGCACCAGCTGAAGAACCCTTTCGAAATTGGACTACACAAAAGCACTCTCGTCGTGGTTTATGTGTCGTAGAATTTAAATTTCATTATTCGAAATTACGGCTGAGGGTATATAAATGCAAAAAGTTGCCATTAACACATTCCACGGCTGTCCCAAGCCAATGAATCCCTGGGTCTTCAGCTTTAAGTACTCATCTGTTTGTAACGTAATCTCTTACACGCCACCGGGAGGGCAGACATTCCCGCAAACATTGCATCAAAGTCTCATAACTTATTTTATTGCAAATGAAGAGGCAGCGCATCTGAAAGTCCCAACGATAAAGTGCCGCGTTCTAGCCCCAGCACTTCTCTCAAAGCGAAGCGAAGCACATTGAAGCCGAGATTTTGATTTTTTTATCCGGGCGCATGTGATGTTCGCGCGAGCACTCACGTACATGTCCCCACCGTCCGTACCGCAGAAATGACGGTAGACCCAAGATTGATTGAGCCTTCAAGGACCTAGGGCAAAGTAGAGGAGGATAAAGTTAATTTTATCATCGGCATCATCGACATTAGCTGCTACATCGTAAAGACGTTCATAAAGCAAAGTGAACTCGAAGGACTCTGCGGTGACGATGCCAGCATCGATTCAGCCACACTCTCTAATGGGGAAAGAGTGAGGCGAACGACAGGAGAATAAACGAGAAATGCCAAACTTCCTCAATAAAGTTTGATTCCTCAGCGACACGCTGTGGGTATCTGCACGCCACACAGCACAGTAATACGAAATAAAGTGGATCGATTTTCAAAGTGTTTTCATTCACTGCGACATGGAATAGCTGCTGCTCAAAGGCACCGACTACGGCAACGCACACATCGGGCTGAGAACACGCATCCAATCAGCAGGATGCTGCCTCATCTATAAACTTTAAAACTTAATTTCTTGACCATCGGATGGGAAAGTTTCCTTGCGCTCAGTGGCACTGTACTGCTTTGTTATTGGCTCCTGCACGCAAGGGACCAGTGCCCACTGGCAATGTAATATAAATTACACCACCCGGCTTCGCCATTGGGAGACATAATTTCTTTTTTGATATTGCCGCAGAGCGGTGCCGCTGGTGGAGGGGGGTGTGGGATGACTATTGCGAGGGTGTCAGACGGGGTTGCGTGGATCGTAAAGTGGTCGTCTTATGTAGGAATTAAATTGTAGAAGATTATACACATGCGAAGAAATTTTCTTCGCGTCATTTGAACTTCATGCGAACGAGGAACTCTTTGCCTGGAGAGCGGTGACCAGAAATTGAAGGCTTTCAAACCAACGGTAGATTCTTCTTCTTCTTGTTGTGGTGCTACAGTCCGGAGTGGACCTGGGCCTCAAAAAACATACATCTTCGCCAGCTGTCTGGAGACCACTTGTCCACTTGTGTGCGCTACTTTAGTCTAGATCGTCCTCTGTTGCATTGTCCCAATGGCACGGATTCAAAGACTTTTTGGGCCGGAGCAGTGGTGTCCATATGCTCTACATGGCCTAGTCATCTCAAGCGTTGTATCCGTAGACGCTTGGCCAGGCGTATGTTGCTGTACAGCCTTTAGAGTTCGTCATTAAAACTTCTCCTCCAGATGCCATCAACGCAAACAGGACCAAAACTCGCACGCAAAACTTTTCTCTCGAAAAGACAATCTTGAAAACACTCAGGGCATCCTCATTTCATGAAGTAGGACTGGGATGATTAGGCTGTTATACGAGGGTTGCCTTTTATATTTCAGGATTAGAGAACAAAAACAAATATTAATTATCGAAAATAGCTTTATTGTTTTTCAAACAACTGATTTTGAATGACCTTCACGAAATTCGTCTTGGAGTGAACTACGACCTCGATTGAATTTACCATACCATCGATAAGCACTTGTGCTTGATGCAGCTTTATCGCCAAAATTAATGAAGTTCATCGATGCACTGCTGTTGAGTTAATCCACGTTGAAAGTTGTAAAAAATAATAGCACCAACATTTTTACGACTTAATTCCAATTTTTGGGTGAGATGAATGTCTCGATAGATACAAGACACAAATGTCTCGATAGGGAACATTTGTTGTAAACGAGCCCTTATTTTTTTTTTGTTTGTTTGTTTGCTATGACATCTGTGAAAAATATTTAGTATGCATCAAGTCATTGAACAGACAACACCATATCTTTTCATCGTGTTAAAAACGTCGAATTTTGTACCAGAAAGTGATGATTTGAAGAAAGCATTAATTTTTTGTTTTCATTTGAAGAAAAGTGCTGCAGAGTCGCATCGAATGCTTTTCGAGGCATATGGTGGTCATGCTCTATCAGAAGCAACATGCAAACAATGGTTTCAACGGTTCAGAAATAATGATTTTGATGTGAGAAATGCAGGACGTGGAAGACCACCAAAAAAGTTTGAAGGCGCCGCATTGCAAACGATATTGGATGGAGATGACACTTTGAGTCAAATGGCAGCAATGTTACATGGTGCACAACAAACAATTTCCGACCGTTTAAATGCTATGGGAAAGATCAAAAAGTGTCGAAAATGGGTGCCACATGAATTGAATGAAAGACAGATGGAAAACCGAAAAAACACTTGTGAAATGTTGCTTCAAAGACACGAAAGAAAATTGGTTTTGCATCGGATTGTTACTGGCGATGAAAAATGGATTTATTTTACGAATCCTAAACTGCATCGACTACAAAACCAGATCGATTCGGCAAGAAGACAATGCTGTGTGTTTGGTGGGACCAGAAAGGTATGCTGTACCACGAGCTCCTAAAACCTGGTGAAACCGTAAATACTGATCGCTACCGACAACAAATGATATATTTAAACTTTGCATTGATCGAGAAACGACCAGAATGGGCCAGAAGACACGACAAGGTAAATTTGCTCCATGACAATGCACCTGCACACAAAGCAGAACCAGTTCAGGATGCAATCAAATCACTTGGCTGGGAGCAGCTACCCCACCCGAAGTATTTACCAGACTTGGCTCCTTCCGACTACCATTTGTTTTCATCGATGGGACACGCATTGGCTGAGCAGCACTTTGATTCCTACGAGGAGGTAGAAAATTGGGTGTCTGATTGGTTTGCTTTAAAAGGCGAACAATTTAATTGGCGTGGTATTCACAAATTGCCAGAAAGGTGGTCAAAATGTGTAGAAAACAATGGCCAATACCTTAAATAAAATGTTTTTACTTTCCCATTAATAATTAGTGTTTTATTTTCACTGATTTTTTTTTTTTTTGAATTTTCCGGATATGTTCAAAGCGCTACAGAGGTCAATAGTATACATCATTTAAAAGGTCTGTACATAACCTACAAAACGACGCTATGCATGATTAGTTTGGATAGTTTGCGTTCGACAGTTATAGACGTGTAAACTTGGAGTTCACTATCGCTAGAGAAACGTTCCGTGAGAATAATGGTGTTTTAGGGGACGGTACTCTATCACTTAGAACCACGGAGGAATGGTTTCGATGAATCAGAGCCGGTGCAAACGGCACCACCAAGCCAGCCGGCGGAAGACCTATGACGAAGAATACTGATCAAATCATGGAAATCATCGAGTTAGACCGGCATGTGGCATCTCTTGACTGGGAGTAAGTCACCAAACCATTTTAAACCATCTGCAGAAGTCTGGATACAAAAAAAGCTTGATGTTTGGGTGCCCTATGATTTGACGCAAAAAAAACCTTCTGGACCGAATCAACACCTGCTGCTGAAACGGAGCGAACTTGACCCATTTTCGAAGCGGATGGTGACTGGTGACGAAAAATGGATCACATACGACAATATCAAGCGAAAACGGTCGTGGTTGAAGGACGGTAAATCGTCCCATACAGTGGCCAAGCCGGGATTGACGGCCAGGAAGGTTTTATTGTGTGTTTGGTGGGATTGGAAGGGAATCATCCACTATGAGCTGCTCCCATCTACTTCGAACTTACCATTACTGCGAACAACTGGACCGCTTGAAGCAGTCGATCGAATCGAAGCAGAAGCGTCCAGAATTGGCCAACAGGCCCTTGGTGGTCAGAAGTTGAACTCAAAAGAGGCTTGTGAAAAGTGGCTGTCCGAGGTCTTCGCAAATAAGGAGGACGGCTTCTGCGAGGGTGGAATTATGAAGTTGCTGTCTAAATGGAAACAGATTATCGAACAAAACGGCGCATATTTGAAATAAATCCGATCACTGTTACACTTCTTTTGAAGCATTGAATGAAGAGCAAAAAAGCGGAAGGGAGATATTTGATAACTTTTTACTGATGGATAATACATCTAAGAATCAGGTAATGCCTTTTATGCAAATTTTAAATTCACATGTTTTGTTTTAGATATTGAATTTGTTATAGGATGAGTCGAGTAATTTTCGTGAAAGGGATGTGGCCGAAATTGAAAACATATTTTCAGCAATAAGTTCCGGCAGTTCCGGTTCTAGTTCTGAGGAATCGGAATATGAACAGGAGCATCACATTAAATGTGCCGATTTCATAGACATAATCGACTCATACAACGAGGACGAATTTAAATCACATATGCTCTGATGAAGCATATCTTCCAAAATATTTGCATACGCATATTTCTTCTTTCGGCAATGAACGAATTCGTCTTTTCGTGCCAAGTAACACCCGAGCAACCCCAGCGTCTCTTCTCGTGTCCAAGTTTTCCTTTTACTAATAAAATATGTTCCAATAATAATTTTTCCTACTTATGATTTTTTTTCCGTCAGCTGTTTCCAACGCTTTCTTAGTTTTGATTTCTTTATAAATTTAAAGATACATTTTTTGACACATCAGAATAAATTATCGATAACACATAGAAACTTCTGATTGGAAGCATTATTTTTATCGCCGCTTACGAAATAAGCGGCTATAGATATCTGGGTTAACTTAAGCGGATATTGGATTTGTTGTTTGTATAATATATATGCAAACTGAAATTTAGGCGTATTTACGCTTGCACAAAAACACACCTAGTGTTAGTGCTTTACATTAATTTACACAATTACATGTGGTGCCCGATGCATCTGACCTTGTTGACGACTAGTTATCGAATCTCTGCCTATTTACCTGCTGCTGTCGGCTCTCGTTTGTCTCGTCCACTTTTGTTTATCCGCTTGTTTGTTTGTTCGGTCGTGTGTGTGATTCTTTGTTCATTGTAGCGTGTCATAGTAACTACCGCCGGGTGCCCTAATCAAACGGTTGTTTCATCGCGTATTCAGGCTCAACTATAATGCGCATGAGTGTGCATCAGCTGGAGTCAAATTTTAACGAAATGTTTAGTCAAATAATATCTACCCATAATAAGCATGTGCGCGCATGTCCATATGTCAGTAATTATTTTGTTTCATTCAGCCGAAAAGTGTCGTGCAGCAGGCAGTTAGTGACAATTCGCATATAAAAACCAATAATTCTAATATTTGAAGCAATTTCTATACAGTTTTTCTGTTGTTTATGTTCTTCGGATGGCGCTACAGTCCGGAGTGGACCTGGGCCTCAACCAACATGCCTCTCCAGCTAGCACGATCTTTTGCCAGCTGCCTCCAATTGCGCACTTCAAGTTGGTTGAGGTCCGCTTCCACTTGTGTGCTCCATCTCAGTCTAGGACGCCCTCTGTTGCGTTGTCCCTGTGGTTCGGATTCGAAAACTCTTCGGGCCGGAGCAGTGCTGTCCATGGGCTCTACACGGCCTAGCCACCTTAAGCGTTGTATCCGTCGACGCTTGACTAGGCTCATGCCGCCGTACAGCCCATACAGTTCGTGGTTGAATCTTCTCCTCCAGATGCCATCAACGCAAACAGGACCAAAAATCGCACGCAGAACTTTTCTCTCGAAGAGACCAATGGCTTCCTCATCCGCTTTTAGTAGCGTCCAGGTTTCTGCGCCGTAAAGCAGGACTGGGATGATCAAGTCAATGGCATCCGCATAAGCTAGCAGTTGAACGGACTTGTGGAAGATCGTGCCTCTGATGTTGATGTGTGAGTTCCGCACGATCACCTCAAGAATGATGTTAATGGAGTCGCATGACAGCGCATTGTTGTTTATGTGCAATCTGTCAAATTCGCATATGCGCGGTGCGATTCATTTCGCACTAGCTCATGCTTAACGAAACATGTGGATTTTGCACATGCTTAACGACATGCTCCCAATCTTTCATGGACTCCATTATAGGTTGGCGAATAGGAATGGGTGTATTCACAGTGTGAATACCCATCCGCGTTTGATACTAGCTGATACACACTCATGCGCATTATAGTTAAGCCTTTTGTCTTCTACGTATTCTTCGTTCGTTTGGATTTGTACTTGTCGGTCACACAAAATCAAAAACACAGATGGTTGGGCTGCTTAGGCAGATATAATGTCAAATGAAGTACTTGGACGGGAGACAAGAAGATATGGGTCTCTTGGTAATAGTCCGTAAGTGCGAAGCATATGTTTGCCTTTGATACGGCAACTACGACAAGGAACTTAAACAGTGACAAATTTACAGCAAACCTTTGAATCAAAACAAAACGAATTTTCGATCTAAATCATCTTTCCATTACAAACCAATAGTCTGCTGTTTGAAGCACCAAAGCACAGAAAAGACTTTTGAGGACTCTCTACAGAGTCACTGGCTGCTGTGGAAATCATCGTGTTCGCCACAGAACCAAATTCAGTATCAGAAGCGGATGACGTTTCCAGCCTATACGAAATATTCACCGCAAGTGTTTCGCTTAAGGAATCACATTCACAGTCTTAACTTAAAACAGTGTGAATCAATGCCAACTATAAATCATGCATAAACAAACATTGCATACCTCTAGGTGTTCTCACCTTTTTCACTTGAGTTCCACTGTTGCTACATTGGAAGCTGTTTTCAGCTGCCCCGTATTCGCCATCACTTATTGTGAAGGCCTTAAATAAGTATACCCTAAGGAGTCTCCACCAAACACCCCTAATTTACAGCTCTTGAGCGTCAAATGAAACTTCGGCTTCTTTTTAAGTCGTTTAAAAATTCCAAAATGACGCAAAAGAAGGCAATAAAACAGATAACGTCTCCACGACACCAAATATGTAAAGTTTATACCAATCCGTTCACATTTATGGAAGGGTGTTTGCTGCTATCATCATTACCAAAGCCCAGACTCCCAAGAACGCGGCAAGTTCTGGTCGTTTGAGTAAATGCGTCAACTTCCAATCCCAAGTATTTTATGACAACTCTCCTGGCAAGGCGTTGCAAGGCTTTCTCTCTAACATACAGCAGCATTTTATTGCCCACTGGTTTAATGAAGTGACAACGACAGCGGTGGAGGGCGGGGGACGAAGGGAATAAATCGGTTGCATGAACACACTGATGAAATGTCGAACTGCAATAAATTTCAATGAATGTGCAGTGACACGAAATGCAAGTCGTTTATGGTGCATTACGATAACCAGGCATCGGAACTCATCAGGGCCGGAAAGGTGCGTCGTGGTCGTATTTTTCTCCGCATTCCCAAGTTTCGTTTAGATGTTGGGCTTAAGGGATGCAGGAAGTCATTTCGATTTTACGATGCAGTTTACCAAATGATTTTCTATGAAAATACATCAAACTGCCTAAGAAGGACGAACGGAAAGTATTTATGGCAGTCCGCAGGGCTTACAGGGAATTGTGTTTGTTTACGTAATATTTTTGCTTCAAGTGGTTGCTCCGGGGATTTATGGAAAAATATTACTTTATTGATTGGGGGATTATCTAGCAGTTATTGGGTATTAGCTTAATCGCAAGTGGGTGGAGTGAAATCGTGCATGGCATTTTGTTTAATGAAAATAAAAAAGGTTTCTTGTAAGATTGTTGGTTGGTTTTAAATGTTGGCTTTATTAATGGGTATGCAGCTAAGCAGGTAAGCCCAACAACGGTTACGGTTGTCCTTGTGACAATCATACACATATCTGCTTCCGTTTACATGATGGAACACCCTTTTTGGAGAAGCATTTATTTCTTTGTGGAATTACAACCATCTAACGATATTCAAATAAGTGACACCACTAGGGTGACTATTGCCTTCAACGGAAAAATAGCAAATTGCGGAATAACTGAACTTTGCACTTAAATTCGACTGATTTATAATTGGTGGTGGTGTGGTAAAAAATACATATCTTCCATCAAAGACACAGTAGGAAATTTTGGTGCCGACGGTCCCGGATTAACCTTTAGAAAACTGGTATACGAAAATGTACCTCTTGTAAGTTCCCCAAATCTGTGGCTCAAACCATGCCATTGCCAATAAGTCGGTACTCACGAATGCCTCCACTTAATCCTGCTTGATTAATATTGAATTAATCTTTTGGTTGTCAATTTTATGTGAAATGTACCATTGCCCTAAATAGAAGCCTAATTTGTTTTGTCATTTTAGATTTGTGTCCCAGGTATACCGGTATGAAAAATGGAAAATAAAACACTTATTATTAATGGGAAAGTAAAAACATTTTATTCAAGGTATTGGCCATTGTTTTCTACACATTTTGACCACCTTTCTGGCAATTTGTGAATACCACGCCAATTAAATTGTTCGCCTTTTAAAGCAAACCAATCAGACACCCAATTTTCGACCTCCTCGTAGGAATCGAAGTGCTGCTCAGCCAATGCGTGTCCCATCGATGAAAAGGAGACGGAAGGAGCAAAGTCTGGTGAATACGGCGGGTGGGGTAGCTGCTCCCAGCCAAGTGTTTTGATTGTATCCTGAACCGATTTTGCTTTGTGTGCAGGTGCATTGTCATGCAGCAAAAATACCTTGCCGTGTCTTCTGGCCCATTCTGGTCGTTTCTCGATCAATGCATGGTTCAAATTGATCATTTGTTGTCGGTAGCGATCAGTATTAACGGTTTCACCAGGTTTTAGGATCTGGTCTTGCAGTCGATGTTGATGGTTGTCCCATATTCCGTTTAGGATTCTAAAAATAAATCCATTTTTCATTGCTAGTAACAATCCGATGCAAAACCGATTTTCTTTCGTTTCTTTGAAGCAAAATTTCACAAGTGTTTTTTCGGCTTTCCATCTGTCTTTCATTCAATTCATGTGGCACCCATTTTCCACACTTTTGGATCTTTCCCATAACTTTTAAACGGCCAGAAATTGTCTGATGTGCAACATTTAACATTGCTGCCATTTGCTTTTGACTCAAAGTGTCATTTGCATCCAATACCGTTTGCAATTCGGGGTCTTCAAATTATTTTGGTGGTCTTCCACGTTCTTTATTTCTCACATCAAAGTCAATATTTCTGAACCGTTGAAACCATCTTTGGCATGTTGCTTTTGATAGAGCATGACTACCATATGCCTCTACAAGCATTCGATGCGACTCTGCAGCACTTTTCTTCAAATGAAAACAAAAAATTAATGCTTTCCGCAAATCATCACTTTCTGGTACAAAATTCGACATTTTTAACACGATGAAAAAATATGATGTTGTCAGTTCAATGACTTGATGTATACTAAATATTTTTCACAGATGTCATAGCCAACAAACAAAAAAAAAATAAGTGCTCGTTCACAACAAATGTTCCCTATCGAGACATTTGTATCTTGACACTCACTTCATACCGGTATACCTGGTATTTGGCAACCTTATATTTATCTTTAACTTTTATTTAATTTTGAATTATCAAATGGTTGATTGTTACAAATGAACGATATTGCATTTATACCGCCAACGGCAAGAATATGAACTTTTTTGCTTTCGCTATATCTTTCATTTACACCACATATAACAAATGACCATTTCTCTCACAAATGATGGAAGCACACAAATGTAACGACGCTAATGTCGCTAACGCAAAGTATAATGTATATTTTGATGAATTATTAATCGACGATTTTTGTACACTTTTAATTTAAGCGTATATACGCTTGCAAAAAAACACGGCTTATGTACCAAAATTAGTAAAGTAACAATAAAGTTCGAAATAAAATAAATCCAACATTCATAATAAAATGATTCCAAAATAACGTACATTTGGTGTTTAGCTTTTCTTCCACATCGGCTATTGTTTCAACTGCTGTAACTTTTGCGGTAACCGCTTCCAAAATCTAACAAAATACACTACGGTCATCTGCAACATTCTCCCTTAAGCTGTTTATGTTTCTTTGGTATGCCTTTGAATAGCTTCTTCTTTTCCTTTTCGATTTTGTGGCTATATCATGCATCTAGAAACCTTCACAACAACTCAGGAGAAACGTGCTTCCTTAAGAACATGTTTGCTTTGCACAATCAGTAGTATATCTGGTTATGTAGAAAGTTCATAAAAGCACAGATCTTATTATTTCGTCCTAACGTTGAGGCAGTTCCATCTTATTTAAAGACAAATTTTCTTTAAATGTTCTTGTTTGCTTGAAATTTCTTTTGTTAGAAAACAAGTACTGTTACCAAAAAAGTGAAATATGCAAACAGACGTCATATTAAATTTTATCTCAGTACTTCTTGTGCATTGCTCCAATTGCCGTTGCGTGGTAAACGTAGTTCGGTAACTAATTAATGGAATTATTTTACCAAACTTAAATACCTTTATTTCAATCAGGCCTTCATGCTCCAGCTGTGTCTCAGCGAACTTCAAAGGGAACTGCAGGATAACATCTCTGCCTGGATTGTTATAAAAGTGAATATATCCTGCGATGCTATTGTTGGAATGGTCTGAACTTTACATCTGCTTTGTTTGTTTGTCGAGACGCCAAATATATGCGGACAGTAACACCATCAAGTGACCAAAGTCGTTCTACGGGACTGCAAAAATTGGCCTGGGCCGCCAGAGATATCGGCCTGTCGCATCTTCACTGTTTCATGTGCGGCCTGTTTAAAAATGATTTCCTCTCCTGTATTAGTCTTATAATTTTTCAAAGAAGCAAAGTAGTAACCCTTGGGATTACACACTTGACTAAAAGAAAGACTCAAGCAATATGACATCCAATCAAGGCAAGCCGCGTGAGTTGCTTGGACGCAGGGCATGACGAATCAACATAAGCATCCTGATCTGGTTAGCAGCATTTTAGAAAAGCTCGTTATAAAAGAATTCTTTGAACAAAACGTCGATTGTGATATACAGCCGGACGCAGTCTCCAGGAACCTGTTCCATTTAGGAACCACTCCTGTGATAGTTACCATAACCCTTAAACAGCTCTCAGCTCTGCGCAGGGACCGCGCATTTACTGCACACAGTTTCTGGTGTAACCACATTTTTCACAGCTAGCGGCCGTCGTTCACGGTCTTCGATGAACACTTCGGCTGTCATTTACCAATTCAACCCACCCGTGGGCCACATATTGTTGAAGGTGATGTTTCCCCACATGCTGTTAAAATGATAATCCCGGCTTTTGTGGTATAGAATCACTTTCATTCAACCTGGCTGTCGGAACCAGTGTCAATTTTTGTTCGTTTTTAACGTCCCTCAAATTCATTCTCGGAAATCCCTGGCGCACAACGTCCTACTGGGAAATTGATAGACAAGCGTCAAACTTAGAGGTGTGCTCCGTGTGCTCCCGAGGATCTAACGCATTGTTTTCAGTTATTTGTATTACTCCTACTAGCATTTGCCTCCCCAACAGGCAACATTAAGGAACGAGTTGTCATCAGTTTTTTGAAATTCTTTTCCAAAGTTGAATCCTTTTCGTGAACATTCCCGTCGCATGTATTATTCACTAGAAAGGACTTTCTCTTTGTGTATTCCATAGTCATGGAGTGACGGTGACGGGGAATATGAGCTGCCAGTGAAAGGACAACGCGACAGCTTACAGTGTGCTGCCCCAACGGAATTGAGCATTTTTCTCTCGGCTTTTTGCCTGGCCCTTACTTTTGCCCTTTCAAACTTATTCGTTAGTGTATGACAATTTTCCTGTAAATGTGCTCTGCTTTGGAGCTGCTGAACTATTTTTTTCTCAAGTTACTCCTGCTGAATGCGATGACTTTGGGGTGGAAAAATGTGAGAAATGTGTGAAGCATTTATATGTGGGGAATATTTTGAGTTTCGGTTTATTTGTCTCCCACATTTCATTTGTGGTCACCGGTGAGTTTGCATTTATGTCTCAATTGTGGACTAGTGGAATGAAATTAAGTTTTTGTTGGGGAAAAGGAAAGTGTCTGCACATGTATTATCGCGGTTCATGAGCAGGATGGTTGTTGATGGTACACGGGAAATCAAATTTTCCCCGGTTTTGGTTCTCAAATGCATCAGCGGGTTCCACTACAAAGTCAAACTGCGCTGTTTACAAGTTCTTTTGTCAGCACGCTCCCCATGAGTCTCAGAAGCTAAGTCCTTGGTTTGACCGGACAAACGTGGTCAGAGGACACACTTTAATCGAAACGGAAGATTATCTGCTGCAATCTTGTTTTGTTTTCAGTCGTCGTCAAATAAATTTAGTAATATACATTGGAACCGAACAAACAATTGGCCCTGTGAGGGAGAGACATTATTACTAAGGAAACAGAAGTATTTGCAAAGTATTACCTTCTGCACCCGAGGCAATGTGCGTTCAATGATATTCATCGACGTTACGAGCTGCCAGCGCTTGTGCACAGGTTAATTTGACATACAGTCTCCTCGTGGCACCCTTGGATATCCATAAACAACACTTGTTGTGTGGTGAACCAAAGTATGCAGGGAACCCCTCTGTCGGAGGGTTACATTATTGACCTGGCCTACGTATGTAAGTGGGAGAAAAATCAAAGTTCCGACGAATATGGAAGTATCTAGGCTTTATAGTCCCAGTAAGGGACAACGATTTTCCGTTCTTCACTTGCAATGTGAGCTCATACCTCGTATAGCCAACTTGAGGAGGCCCTATACTGCTACAATGCAGACATAATTTTTTTTCCCAAAAGTAAGATACAATGGGCTGGAAAAAAAGGACATCTACTACATCGATTGTTTGAAAGAGAGAACGCGGAACTAATTCGGATGCGGATTTGTTGTTCGGTGCGGACTTAGGCGAGAGACTTAAGCAACTACTCTAAACAAATGGCTCATGACAATCCGCATCAAGGTTTGACTCAGCAAATCGCAAGAAAAGACCTTCATACGTTCATGTGGTGCACTCTAGACGAGAATAACCTCAACCATCTTGAACTGCGCTGTTGAAAGCAACTGGCGAAAGATCGCTCCAGCTGGAGGGACTTGGCCTTGCTCCAATTCAAGTTCAAGATCATGCTCCTATACAAACCACTGGGAATACAACGCTTAGGATACTTGGGAACATATGGGCTAGAATGCTCCGGCCCAAGATAATTTTGATATCCGTGACGCGTTGTATGGCACACCTTAATGGTTATTACCTTAAATGCCTACAAGAGGTTTAGGAAAGAATTCAGTTTTTCTGTTTTTATTTTTTCTTCTTAATTTGTCATGTCCGAAGGTAACTTCATATCTTTATAATAAAAAACAGACAGACATACATTTAAGCAGACGGTAAGAGCACGCAAGAGCAAGCACTAGCTAGCATGAGCGAGCACTAGCGAGCATGAGAGGTCACTAATGAGCATGAGCGAGAACTAGTGAGCATGAGCGAGCACTAGCGAGCATGCGATAGTACTAGCGAGTAGGAGCGAGCATGAGCGAGCACTAGCGAGCATAAGAGAGCACTAGCGAGCAGGAGTGAGCATAAGCGAGCAATAGCGAGCATGAGCTAGCACTAGCGAGCATGAGAGGTCATTAGTGAGCATGAGCGAGAACTAGCGAGCATGAGCGAGCACTAGTGAGCATGAGTGAGCACTAGCGAGCATGAGTGAGCACTAGCGAGCATGAGCGAGCATTGCGAGAATGAGTGAGCACTAGCGAGCATGAGCGAGCAGCTGCCAGCGATCACGAGAGAGTACTAGCGAGCACGAGCGAGCAGCTGCCAGCGATCACGAGAGAGTACTAGCGAGCACGAGCTAGCATCGTTCAGTGACCTGATTGTAAGAAGGGCTGGAAGGAATAGTAGCGCATCTGTGACACTTAAAGTAGTGGATGGGACCTCTGTAATCGGAAAACTTGTCCACAATGAACGCATGATGAAGAATAAACACTATTAGAAAATTTTCAGGTAATGGAAGATGAATTAAGTGTACGAAGGTTGCTTTTTACATTTCGGGATTGGGCAACCTTAGGGTTGCAATCTGGCAACAGCCAGCTCTATCGTAAAGTTTGACATTTTTGAGGTTATACGTACTCAGAACGTTTTGACATACGCGCGCTATTTGTGCTGTTTACAGTAACTCAAAAGATTCGTCTCGCCAAAAAAAAAAATGGAATCAAATCGTGAAAATGTTCGTGCGATTATTTTTTACAACTTTCGACGTGGATTAACTTAACAACAGTGCATCGATGTACATAATTAAATTTTTGGCGATGAACCTCCATCAAGGACCAGTGTTTATCGATGGTATGGTGAATTCACTCCAAGATGAATTTCGTGAAGTTCGTCCAAAATCAGTTATTGTACCGGAAACCATTGATGCTGTACGCCAACTGATATTAAAAGATCGTCATGTGACCTATCGGGAGATTGAGACAACCTTAGGCATTAGTGGGACCAGCATACATTCAATATTGCATGAACATTTGACCGTCAAAAAAATTTGTTCACGTTGGATCCCACACAATTTGTCAATCGCTCATAAAAAGGCTTGTGTCGATTAGTTGATATATATGCTCCAAGAATACGATCGCGGTGCTTCGAAACACGTCTATAACATCGTGACAGGTGATGAATCGTGGATTTGCGCGTATGAGCCCGAAAGTAAACAGCAGTCGACTATATGGGTGTTTCAAATTGATCCAAATTTAACAAAAGTTGCTCGTGCACGAAGCACTTCCAAGCAAATGGTCGCCTGTTTTTTCGGAAAAACTGGACATGTCGCACCCGTACCATAGAACAACGCAGAACAGTCAATTCTGAGTGGTACACAACCATTTGTTTGACAGTTATCTTCCAAAAAATCAGGAAAACCAACCGCGGAAGATGGATCACTCTTCACCACGACAATACGAGCTCTCACACATCGGCTCAAACAACTGCATTTTTGAGCACTCAAAACATCGGTTTGATGAATTATCCGCCGTATAGTCCTGACTTGGCACCGAATGACTTCGTTTTATTCCCGTACGTAAAAAATAAAAGGAAAGGTCAACGTTTTTCGACACCTGAAGAAGCGATTGATGCGTTCAGAATGCATGTTTTGGAGATACCTCAATCAGAGTGGCAAAAGTGCTTCGACAATTGGTTCAAATGCAGACAAAAGTGTAGAGAGTTTAATGGGGAATATTTTGAAAAACAATAAAGCTATTTTCGATGATTAATATTTGTTTTTGTTCTCTAATCCCGGAATATAAAAGGCAACCCTCGTACTTACAACTGGGATTGTCGCCGCCGTGGCGTAGTGGGGAAAGTGTGACATTCACGCCCCGAACGTCCAGTTTCATTTCCCAGCTGAACACCTCATATTTTTTACGGCACCACCTCCTTCGAGCTGTTGACTCAAAGTGTAATAAGTGTCCCGAACTTCGGCGTTCGGAGTCAGCCTAAAATTGTAGGTCTCTTCTACTCGTGAAAAAACAGTAGCGCGCACAACACGAGTAGTTTATGACCAATGGAGTGAACTGTCCAATATAACGGATCACTCAATAAGTCCCTGCCATATAGGGGACACCACAAACCACATTTATTAATCTGATATTAATTTGTTTTTGGAGCCGCCTATATGTCCCGGGACTTCTTGAATGAGCATAAAATATATACAAATAAGCAGAACAATTAAAACTTTCCTGTAATATGGTTATAACGAATCACGTTATAAGTCCCGGGACTGGCATAAAGAGGGAGCTATCAAAAGATGCGTGTTATTTTTAGGAAGTACAAACATTCAAATGATTCCTTTACAATTTTCATGACAATCTCATTATTGAGTTACAAGTTGAAGTGCTTCAAGTGACGCTACTTGTGCGATATAAACAATGAAAAAACAGAATTTTGTGTTTTGAACAAACACAGCTTTTTGATGGGAAAAATTACCGTACAAGCTCTGAAATGGTTTGAAAAGTGTAGCATTGACTATGCTCCATTAAGAACAACTGCATGGATCCAACGCCATAGTCAAATCGGCAGTCAGCGGACTGGACAGCAGCCTGTGATCCACGCCCAAAGTGTCCAAACACACGAAAGTTGCCCGGCAAAGTTATGGCAACCGTATTTTGGGATGCACGAGCAATTTTATTCATCGACTGTCTTGAGAAAGGCAAAACAACAACGAATACTACATGACATTAGTGTGGTGTGGTGCATTTGAAGGAAGAAATTGCAAAGAAACGGTCACATATGAAGAAGAAAAAAATTCTCTTCCAACAAGAAAATGCACCGTGTCACAAATCGTTGGCTACCATGCCCATGGCCGAATAGGGTTTTGAATTATTTCCGCACCCACCGTATTCTCTAGATCTGCTCCTAGCAACTTCCACCTCCTTTCAGACCTTAAAAGTCTGCTCGCCGAAGAAAATTGTTTCGAATGAGGAGGTGATCGCCAAAACTGAAGTCTATTTTGAGACCAAAGATAAATCCTTCTATAAAAGAGGTATTAAAAAATTAAACTGTCCTAAAATATTTGACAGATATCGTTTAGTTGCTTTTGGCGCCCCCTATATGATAGACCCGGAACTTATTAAGTGATGTGTTAAAGATGAGTACTATGAAATACAACGTGATTGTCTGTCCCACAGTATGATATTCTTCCACAGTTCACATTGCGGCATTTTCTCTCGCCAGCAGTCAATTCCAAACAACAAGCTGAATGAAACCCTTTTTCACCACGACGCGGGCGTGCTCTGTCTCCTTGTTCCAGTCACTAACATAAGGGCAAATTCTATACTCTACTCACGCCGATAAATCTTCAAGTCCTTGCCCTAGTCTAGTCTGTCAACCTAATTTCAAGGACAACGTTTGTGGTTTGAACTGTAGCTCACATACGCATTATTCTGGACGATTTTAGCCTTGAATTTTGTACTAAACCTCCGTTCTTCACGGTTCGTTGCAAAAATATTTGAAAGACGCCAAACCGAAACTTTGAAACGCTAACCAGCATTATCAAGACAAGAAGCAACAGAGTTTACGAATTTGTTGCCTACGAAATCGGCTGTTGCATGGGATATCTTAGAATAAAAGATTAATGAACTCCGAGTGAAAAAAAGGGAAAGAATTGCACACAGAAATTTGACGAGGCTATAGAATACACACGAAATTCAAAAAAGCCACAAGTATTTATTTCGGTTGTGGATACAGAATGCGTGAAGTTGAATTGTCCAAGTCAAACTTCTAAATAAGCAGTCATCCATCAGGGAATCATTAACACCTATCAAGATCGATCGGCCGGTTGACACGATCCACAAGCATCCCACTTGTTGACCACTTGCATTTCTGCTGGAATCCACATATTCGGCCGTCTGCGCATGCGGGTGTTTACCCTTTTCTGGATGGGGAAGGAAGGGAATGATCGAAGGAGCGAGTGGGGTAGGGGTGAATCTTTCTGATGGGCGGATGATGCATCAACGGATGGCCTGACGATGCTGCTGTTGACGATAAGCGGATGGTCTGGGTTGCAATCACGTAACTTTTCAAATGACTATCGTCCGGGCGATACACCAAATCGATATCGTCGATAATTTGCATCACATCATCCAGCCACTATAGTCTCGTCTACGGTCTACTTTATACACAGTTTGAGCGCTACTAATCGTAACTATCTCCTGTCATAATGGTACCCATAACAAAACAATGAATAACGACGGACTCATGGTTCTCATTGTTTTGTTGTGTGTGTACACCAGAGATAAGGGAATCGAGGAGATACTCATCTTAGACCAGTTTTTGCACCTGGCCATATGCCTGTCCGATCCAGGGATTTTGTAGTTGCGTGAGAAATCCCTTGAGAATCGCCAGCACTTCTTCAAAATCCCTGGATCTTAGACCAAATCGGTGGATAATGGCGGCAAATCGGTGGATCCACCACAGTAATGACGGCAAATCCGTGGATTCGGCTCCGTAATGGTCTAGTTTTTCAAACATGGCGGCAGATTAGGCGATTTGGCAAAAGATGTTCAGAAATACAACATGAGACTTAAAAAAATATTTCGCAATGAATGCTTACACCCATACTTATAAAACACTGTTTTTGCAAGAAAATTATGAAATACCTAAATTATTTGAAAAAGAAAAATAATTCGTAGTGTTACTATGAATTAAAAATGATAATCACGCATATGTCACAGAAAGTGATTTCGTTCTAAGATCCTCACTAACCTCTTTTATGTGTTTAAATTGATTCCCTTTAAGAAACAGATGTAACATATTGATGTTTTGTACAAAATACAAAATATGTATTGAAATTTTGTACAAAAATCTGTGTTTTCATCAATGGTATAAATGAAAAATATTAAGAACACCTAAAGAATAGTTAATAAACTCCTTTATTACCCAATTTTTCGTGGTGAAATCGCAGGAAAGTTCGCGTACTCGTTAATTTTGCAATATTTTGCACAAATTTGCTTATTCGCTATGCGATTCTGCGTACGAGAACAAAATGTGTAGTAAAAGTGAACGGGTACGGTTATAAAAAAGCAATTATAGTCAGAGTTATTTACTCACTGATAGTTACTAGTAATTGTTCTTTTAATTTCTTAAAACCGACTTAAAGTGCTTAATATATTTGGTTAACGTACCATAAGCATACCCCATGGGTGGTGTGGAAATGCTTTCCAAAAAGTATTTTAAGTCCTTTAATCAATTTGTATTTACGTATTCATTCCATATATATCAAAACCTAATAAAAGAAAAAAGATTAATAACCAACAATTGTACTTTATGTGGTCGCCGTGGCGTAGTGGGTAGAGTGCGACGCTCACACCCCGAAGGGTCTAGGTTCGATTCCCAGCTCAACACCAATTTTCCGAATATTTCACGGCACCACCTCTTTCGAGCTGCTGACAACACTCAAAGAGTAATAACTGTCTAAGAAAGCTTCTCAAATTTCGCCGTTCGGAGTCGGCAAAAAACTGTAGGTCCCTTCTCCTCGTGAGAGAACAGTAGCGCGCACAACACGAGTAGTTGATGAGCAAGCTAGGCCCTGGTCCCCCTTTGGACTGTAGCGCCAACAATTATTAATTGTACTTTATATTATTAAAAATTTATGACTGGCGTTAAATCCTTGCTATCACCATATATCATACTTGCTTATTAAAAGAGTTTAAGCAGTTCTTTGTTTGTCAACATAATTAGTTATTGGTGATATTTCAGGCTTATTAAGAAACATACTTTATTGTCGTTTATCCATTTATCTGATTTATACTCTCGCACCCTTAATACTTACGCACCCTTATGATTTACTCCCTGTCAAGATATTTCATCTCAATAACTGATCAGCTTTTTGCAATCAGCTGATCAAAACAGCTCACACGTATTCACAGACAGAGGTTTAGAAAAAACGCTGTCAGTTTACCTCAAAGGGCGGAAGACGAGGGAGTTGGATATCTCCTTGCTTATCTTTGGTGTACACATAACGAATGAGCGAACGGCTGTGCGAGAGGAGCTCATAAAATGCATGAAGTTTGATTTTTTGAATGTACATTCATACTTAAGCTGAGAATTATTTTCAAAACATTTTGTCATTACTGATTACATTGTTTTTCTTATTTTTTTCTTCAATGCAATGCATTGAAGAGTTTTTTTTTTGCTTACGCGATGCAAAACTCTCGTTTCAACGATTTCGTCGCACAATAGTCGTTATCCGTGATTAGACTCCTGATGTTGTCCTTGAGATTCGTTGTTTGACGGGATCATGCAATTCTAGGTTCATTGACTAAGGAAGTTTTCGATGCATAATATCAGGTTAACAATATAATTTTATAAAATAGAATATACGAAATAAAATAATTTATGACTAATATTGAATATTGAAACTAAACAATTATTAACAACAACAATAAATGTGTAAATCCCACTTAATTGATCGTACATTCCTAAACAGGCTGTGCGTGAGTGTGACATGAGATGTAATCGAAATCGATGACGGAGATGTCGCGCCATCGTTTCTAATAATTGTTGGCGCTACAGTCCATAGGGGGAGCAGTACCTAGCTTGCTCATCAACTACTCGTGTTGTGCGCGCTACTGTTCTTTCACGAGTAGAAGGGACCTACAGTTTTTTGCCGACTCCGAACGGCGAAATTTGAGAACCTACACCCTTCGGCGTGTGAGCGTCGCACTCTACCCACTACGCCACGGCGGCCACTGCCATTGTTTCTAACCTCTAAAAATCACCACTCCGGAATTCGAACCAAACTTTCATTTCACACAGAGAGTGCAGTTTAGTTTCATGCCGAGCAAAATTGTATTCATTGCTCCGCCAGGAAGAAGCTCACTGGAATTTCTTGCTTTCTTCGGACCCCAATAGGCTCTTTTGCGTAGTGGAGCCTAAATCATTAACTTGTCCCTCGGGGATGTTCGTAATTTTTGTTGATTTCACTTTGATCACAGAAAAATAAATCCTTACCAATCGGCGGCCACAGAAAAAAAACTTTATCCTCAACAAAATTACAAACGTCCAAAAAGAGAAACGTCAAAGTGCACGCCCAAACGCAATCGTTCAGGCTACCAAGGCGATCGCTTAAGTAAGCAGGATCGTTCAGCAAACTTCTACGCTAAATTTTATTATTTGTGCGAGTAATATAGCTTACAAACTCGTTAAAGATTCGTGGAAAAAATCTGCCTCCTGATAGAGCAAAGGATAATGGCTCTTGAGTGGTGCTGTTACTTCAGCAAGAGCCGCAATGGGCTTAAGCGCTTAGCTCTAGCATACTCATGTGGTCTGACGATGGTGCATGTTGTCTAAGAAAGTTAAATTATCCCACGAATCTAAAAAAAAAGTCAGGAAGCATTCCCTTGGATTGCCTACACCCAGAGGAGCTGTGTCACCTCTGAAAAAAACCAACCAAGGATGTGTGCTTAAATGAACGCCCTCAAGGTGGGAACTTTAATTGAGAATACCTTCTGCGATGGCTGCCTTGCAAGTTGTTTGGCGGTATCATTTTCCTTAACCTCGTAAGCCGCATATTTAGAGTTTCGATCCAGGATCCCTGGGTAGTCTTGTGGTCACTGATAAGCATCGCTTAGCTGATATTCCTATTTAATGTTTTTTCGAAAATGAGTTCGTGGCCATTGTCGCATCCACTTGGAAGCTCTCTTGAAGTTGTTGTCCTTCCCGACGGTCTTCCTTTCAAAAGTGTCTCCACTTAAGCGTCCCTTGTCGCATCCGCCTTGAAGCTCTCTTGAAGTTTTTGTCCTTCCCGACGGTCTTCCTTTCAAAAGTGTCTCCACTTAAGCGTGCCTTCGAACAAAAAAGTTCAATTCCCCAATAATCGCGTCCTCTGCAAAGAAATTCCTCTGTTACATCTACAAATCGATTGGCACCCCAGCAGTCACCTTCGCATAAACAGTGAGAACAAGAGGGAGACTTTGATTCGAATTCCTTCAGAGGGAGAAACGCTTCCCTCCCGCAAACAAACTCTTTCCGAGTGAATTGTGCACACAAACACCGCTCCGGGGGTGTGTGCTGCTCTCATGTTGAATTTGATAAAATACCCCACCACCTAGTAGGCTTCTTCTTTTTCTGAGAATTCCCATGTGAAAGTGCTGTTTCAGCAGCAGCAAGTTCACATCCGCATATGCTGATCCCAAAGTTATGAGTGCCCGCCTTTCGTGTTTGAACGGTTGCCAGCGAAGATGAATTCCTCCCTTCTCCTTCTTTGAGCCTGTGAGTCTTGTGCGGAGGGAAAGGTAATGGGGATAGTAAAATTGCAATTTTGTGAATATTTGCTGCCCCGTGCCAACACGGGGAGGAAAGTGTCAACAAAGGAAACGACGGCTGAAGACAAGTTTTCCAGTTCGCAATGCGAAAGCGATCTTTAAACTTCCCCCTTCCAGCATCAGGTGCAAACATTGACAGACTATGCAGATGTGTTCGTTTTCGTCTTTTCACCGTCTGCTGGTGGAGGAGATCGAAAATTTTATTGCATTTGCAATTCAAACAGTCGCCGGTGAAGTGATGCCTTGATTGAACGGCAGGGGCTTACATTTTTAAAGGATCCCTGCGGCAGTGACCATAGTCCCTCGAGCCCTCCGCCGACGGGGAATGTTTGGCTTAATTTAATTACGAAGGGAGCAGAAGTCGCTTACAACTTTAGCGGGACATTAAAACGAGCGCCTCGGTGCAAATTGTCGGCTTCCTTGACTTGAGTTCAGCACACCGCCGAATGGCTAAAACGATTCGGGGAATTCAATTTGAATAGCTCACCCCTCCCCATCCCTATGGCCTGCCAAATATCGATGAGAACTGCCCTCAGCTGCCGTTCCTAAGTCCGCCCACCGAGAGGGCGATGGCTTGATAATATAATTTCCATTTTATGCACAAAGTTTACGATGCCGACGGGGATGGGGGTGCGGTGCAGGTGAAGCAGGCAAATGTTTGCACATTACGTATGCTCCTCCGGCCGACTGAGTGAACGTGTTCCAAGTCTGTAGAACGACCATCCCTTTGCGCACCGACCTTTCCCCACGGGGCCTGCCGTCCTGAACGTGTAGTTCTGCTGTTTTAAATTGTAAACATTACCTTTTATTGTAATTATGATAATTATCGTAAACATTAATTGCCACCGGATGGGGGAGGGTGGACGGCAAATGGTGATTGGGGAGGTAGCAACAGTGTTGCTGAAGAAGTCATTTGTGGGTTGGTAATGTGTTGATTGAGCGGCATGCGCTGTGTGCTGGTTGGAATGGACGACTGAGACGTGAATTACTGCGGCATGTCATGGAGATTCCTCCTCAAGTCTGTGTGACAAGAAACACTTTGCAAAAGTATTCAGGTTATGTCCGAGCACGTTATGTGAGTGATTCCCGTCGAGTATGGATCAATAATTGGCTTCCACCCAAAAATGTGGAAATTTGTATGAAACCAGAAGGGAAACTCTGTTTACAATGGATAGGCCGAAGTCCTTTGTGGTTACACACCTTGTACCCGTAACAATTGGTCTGAAATCGTCCTTTGATTACAATATCCCTTCCCTTGACCGGTCCATCTCTTAAAATGTCGGTTTAAGAGCTCGATGGAAAACATTTTCACATTTGAAAGGAGCAGCAAATGAGATTCTAGTTGGCAGTTATAGCAAACTTATTAACCCTGGGGGATTACTTCTAGCAGAAATTCTGTGCTTCCATTAGAATTTATATCACTGCTTGTTGAATCAAGGGGGTCCCCGTAATTCGGCTTAAATTGGAATGATTCAAATTATATTTTACTTTAATTGTAATGGGTTGTCCTTGCACGGGACTTTGAGCGGGGGGACAATGCTCAACAATGGCACTCGGGTTGCCCTGTTTTAAGTGAAGGATGCTTTTAGATTTACCACAATTCAGGGCAAGAGTTAAAATGGGCAACGGCGACTAGGGAGACGAAAATGACAAGCAATGCAACAGCGTTAGTAACAGCGAGGATGTCTTTTGATTTGAAAGGATCGTCTCGATAGGTGGATGAATTTGCTAAAGTGCAGAGTATTCTAATTTGTTTGCCGCAATCCATGATTTGCACCGTGCGTTTCACGGATGTAGAGATTTGGTGGACTGACTCTGTTCGAATTAGCTCCTCCAACGCGCAAAGAAGAGGACAACTAAAGTACTATTATCATGCAAAATCAAAGAACACCACATCAAATCCGGCGAAGAAAGTGCTTGGGTTGATCCTCCAGACTTGAAACAATAAGCCAAACATCCAGTAGTGCCTGCAAACTCCTTAAGGAAGTCTCTTTTAATTTTGAGATAGATATTTTCGTATAGTCCGAGGACATATTTATTTTTAATGTATTTTAAATTGTTGCTGTTTTTCTGGTTTCTTATATCTTGAACAAAATACTTAAACTAGTTAGAAAGTATGTTGTAGTGAGAATTTTCTTACTCCACGTTGATGTGGATCACTTCTTTTGAATCAGATAAATAGTGGTCACTACCTTCGACCTTTTCGCAATATGACCGCAGAGTAAAGACCAACAATAAAGGATTATTATGAATGTATATCAGACGATTAGTCGGCAGTTACGAAACGACGCAGATTTCCCTCTGGATTTCGCTTCAAATGCTGCAAGCAAAGCTCTGAACTATTTTCAAAGCTACACTCGTAGCGCAAAGAGGTTCGTCATGAAAAATATTTCAGTCGATTATGACCCAGACGCACATTTTTGACGCCTACAGTATTGGCCATCAAAGCACACGGCTTCGAGATGATTTCTTTTCTATTCTTTTATATTCCCCGATACTTGCCTAACACACTTTTCTAGTTTGAACACTTGCTTGATGTAGGCCGACGGTGTAGTTGTTCTTTTATTTCAAGTAATGGAAGAAAGCAGTGTTACAGTGATTATAAGAGGTTCGAATTCTTACATTTTAAGTAGTATAACCTCTGCCACTACCAAATTATTAATTGCAGGCGTTTTTTTTTCATAAACATTGTTTTATTTTAAGGATGGGAAGGCCATTCTCACCTTCTGGACATCCCGGACCAACCTTTTCACAATATTATAAAATGGGCAGAACAGATTTTTATCAAATCTGTTGGGGGTTCAAATTAATTCGGTCAGTTTTTAAAAGATTGCGCCATCTGCAAGTTTTGATGCTAGCGTCTGTTTCAGACCACAAATATTGTCTTCTGCTTCTTTGAACAATTTCACCTGGGGTCTAAATAAATGTAGGAAATTCTTAATTTTATTAACAAAGTGAAATAAGGAATACAACAAAATTTAATTTCAATACGCCGATACCACCGAACTGCGCTACTACCCAAAGTCAACTAATCTTTGCATTTTCCGTTTGCTAGCTCGTCGACTCTCCTCCTCAGTGCAGCCAGTCCCAAAGTCCCGTTGCGTTCAATATTTTGTGCCACGTCTACAACTTGATCGCCGCAGTTAATATCAGCCATCCGCCGCTTACTCCAACAACGATTAATGCCTCTCTCAGTGGAGTCATTGCATCCTAAGACAACACTGAGCAAGTCGCATCGGGTTTTATGCTGCTAAATGTAGGCCAACTTGCCTTCCATCAGCGACAAATGTAAAAATACGACGAACGTGCGAATGTATGAATTTGTAAACAAATTTCTAATCGAGCGCAGCTGGCGGTCGATGAGCCATTGCAAATGAGTAATAATGAAAATTGAATATAATGATTACATAGCTTTTGCACACATAACTACTAAACTTGTTGGCGCTACAGTCCAGAGGGAGACCAGGGCCTAGCTTGCTCATCAACTACTCGTGTTGTGCGCACTACTGTTCTCTCACGAGTAGAACCTACAGTTTTTTGCCGACTCCGAACGGCGAAATTTGAGAAGCTTTCTTAGACAGTAATTACTCTTTGAGTGATGTCAGCAGCTCGAAAGAGGTGGTGCCGTGTAATATTCGGAAAATTGGTGTTGAGCTGGGAATCGAACCTAGACCCTTCGGCGTGTGAGCGTCGCACTCTACCCACTACGCCACGGCGGCCACACATAACACTCCACATAAATATCATCTGCTGTATTTTTTTAATTTTACAGTACACTCTCGATTTACGAAACTCTCGATAAACGCAACTCCGCGGTTTTCACAACAGCTCAATTTATTACATTGTAGACGCGGTATTCGCAACTTTAAAAAAAAAATTACTCGATAAGTGCAACTTTTATCCTTTTATGCATTTGTTCTTACTCAGGTTGTGTGTTACAATCTGTTCTATTTTCTTTTGCTTATTTTTTCCCTCGGCAGTTATTTTACCGCTTATTCTGAGTAACAGAACGATGAATGTTTGTATTGAAAGCATGTTTGTTAGTTTAGTGAATTCAGTGGAGTGATCAGTCGCTTGAGCCGAATTTTAAAAATGAGTTTCATTAAAAAAATCGTAGAATGATCAAATGAAAAGAAAAGTGAAATTTTAGAACAGATTAAGAAAGGAGCTTCCATGCGTTCATTATGCCGAGAGTACGATGTACATAAATCTACAATTAGCAGAATAAAAGGAAGAGAAAGTGAAATAAGAAAGTTTTTTCCTATTCTGAATGTGGACCCGGAAAGAGGATAACTATTAAGACTGAGGAATACCCGAAGATGGAAAAATCAGTGTACAAATAGTTCCTAAGGCAAAGACAGCAAAATGTGTCAATTTCCAGCGAGGTCCTCAAGGCGGAGACTTCCTCATTGCATGCGAAGATAAAAGAAAGACCAGGATCTTTTAGTGCGAGCAATGGTTGGGTGACAAATTTTAAAGAGAGTCACGGAATTCGCCTGCTAGAAATTTGCGGAGAAAAACTGTCAAAAAAACCTCAGTTTGTGGATCAATTTTTAATTAAATTTAAAAAAAAGTCAGAGAGGTAAACTTGACCTCTCATCAAATTTATAACGCTGACGAGTCCGGATTGTTCTACCGACTTATGCCTGACAAAACTCTTGTAGATTTTAGGGAATCGTCAGATATCCTCGCCGAAAGATAAGTATAGATAGAATCATGTCTCTCGCATGCACCAATGCCTCTGGTTTACACAAAACTAAGATTTTCGTAATCGGAAAATCTGTAAACCCACGATCTTTGAAAAATTTTGACCATATGCCCGTCGTGTTCAAGGTAAATAAAAATGCTTGGATGACGTTAGCATTCTTTGAACAATGGTTTCATTCAACATTTGTGCCTAAGGTAACTAAACTAAACCGCCTAAGGTGTGACTTTATACTGAGCGTTTTTTGTGTCTTTTAGGTTCGATCATTTTTAATTTCAAAAGGTCTTCCAGTGAAAGCTATATTACTTTTGGATAACGCTCCTTGTCATCCAAAAGATGCAGAATTAAAGAGTGATGATGGGATGATTGTTGTCATGTGTTTTCCAGAAAACTGCACTGCAATTCTTCAGCCAATGGACCAGAATGTTATAAATTCCAGATGACCAGAATGCTGGCATTCTTGGTGGGATGTGAAGGATCAGACCTTGAGTTAAAACTTAAAGCATTTGCCTTTTATCAAATGCATGGAATGGATTGAAGACAGATGCAATAAAAAAATGTTGAAACGTATTGATGGATTTTCATAGTCATTGGGAAGATGAAGATGAACTTCCTTTGAGCACAGTGAGATCTCAAATTATTAATGAGCACGCGGTTATAGAAACCCTATCAACTCTCTTAAATAACATTTCATGTAACGAATCTATTACAAATGATGACATAAACGATTGGGTACGTGAAACCATTTATTATTATTTAATTTATTTATACATTGTTTGTGGCCGCCGTGGCGTAGTGGGTAGAGTGCGACGCTCACACGCCGAAGGGTGTAGGTTCGATTGCCAGCTCAACACCAATTTTTCGAATTTTTCACGGCACCACCTCTTTCGAGCTGCTGACAACACTCAAAGAGTAATTACTGTCTAAGAGAGCTTCTCAAATTTCGCTGTTCAGAGTCGGCAAAAAACTGCAGGTCCCTTCTACTCGTGAGAGAACAGTAGCGCGCACAACACGAGCAGTTGATGAGCAAGCTAGGCCCTGGTCCCACTTTGGACTGTAGCGCCAACAATTATTATTATATATTATTTAATATAATAATTGGTTATATTTAATATACGTACATATTTGCAAGTTTTGGTTCTCCGTTTTCATCTCAAAAATATAAACGCGATTATTGCACCAACTCAGTCATCGCAACTATTTTGGTTTTTATTAGTTGCGTAAATCGAGAATGTACAGTATTTTTATTTAGAAGAATAGTGTAGCTGAAAAGTGTAGTTACTGCTCCGACCGATAAATCTGCAGAAAGTGGTTTCAACGAACAACTTACAGAAAAAACGGACCGAATTAAAGAGTATACACTATCAAAATATCAATTGGTGTTCCAAGTACTACAAAAGCTAAGAACGACAAATTGAAGGGTAAGAGCATACCCCACGCCTTAATGAGATTAATTTGTTTAATTAATTTTGACATTTTTAGCATATTTATTTTTTAAAATTCATGTAAGGTTGTATTTAAGGTTTTTATTTATAATTCAATTAAGGTTTAATTAGTAAGTTTAGAAAAACAAATAATTAAGTAATAAAAACGACTGCTTACAAATGCGGCCCTTTCGGCAACTACTGCAGCACTCAAGAATGATAGAAATACAGATTACGCATTGCGCATGTCTGTCACCTTCTGTCAATTTTTGATGACGTAGGCTGAGACAACGGATGTTTACTTTTTATATACGGATGTCAGGTTTGACTGCGATTTCCGCGCGTTTATTTGAAAAAAATTAAAAGAAAAATATTTTGTAATTTACTAACAATTAAATAAAGAGAATTTTTTGAAAATGAGGTGTGCTGTGTTTGGCTGCAATGCAAACAACAACAAGGAAAAACCGAATGTACGGTTTTATTCGGTTCCAAAACACAACATCCCACGGAAGCAGTGGATTTACTTATGCAGGAGAAAGGATTAGTGCACATTTCACTGCGGATAGTTTTGAAAGAAACTTACAATTTGAAATGGCCAAGATGATTTGTTTATTTACTTATATATTAAGTCACAATTTTATAATAGGCCTTTGCAAAAATAATGGATATAAGTTGAAGGCGGGAACAATTCCAACAATCCAACTGAGAGCAATAGTCGCTCCTTCATCCCGCGACATCAGAATGCAATCAAAGGCAATACATGAAATGATTGCAGAGCTACTAGCGGAGAAACCAGTGGCATTGACATTTGATTAAACTCCTTCAGAATCATTTTATTGACCAAGGGTTTAAAATAAATGGAAAGGAAGTAAAAAAATCAATCCTTACGCTTCCAACGTGTGAATGTCAGTCACCCATAAGAAAGAAGGCCATTTAAACGTTATTGGAACTGAAAGACAGAAAGTTAAAATGGCTACAAAACTTTTTTCTCACATCTCTCTCATTTAGGTGACCAAACAGTTGCTTCGGATGACACGCCTAACTTAGTTTCCGAATGTACTCTTACAAGTAATGTTTTGTCTACATACATATCTGAATTATATAAATATGTTAATACTCTTTTTACTTTAAGGTACGATACTTAAGAGTATAACTTTAAATTCTCCGAGCACTGATGTCTACAGCCAGGTGGACAATGAATTGGAATCTTTAGCTCTCGATGGGCTTGAAAACTTGGCTGGGTACATTTGCCATAAGTTGGGTGTTCTTCAAAATAAGGACACGACTTTTACGTGGGTTAAACATCTCAACGAAGGAGGCCTGGATAAACCCACATCTGCACTAATGGTTTACATGAAGCAATTCGAAGAAGTTCTCGAAAGTGTGAATGGGGATGACCTCTTGATTTCCCTCGAATATCTTAAGACACATTTGGAATTAACCGAAAATGTGAACTGTGGGGAGAAAATAAAGAAACAACTTTATTTTAGAGCACGAATGTTTTAGGATAAGGAAACCAAACAAAGAAATTACAGAGTTGCAATTCAGAAAAAAAGAAAATATAATAAAACTGTCCACTAGTTCAAAATTTAAATCTAGTCTTTTATTTCAATAACTTGGTTGTTACATTACTCTTTTGGAAATAAAACATGCAATAATAAAATTTCGTTAAACCGATTTATTAATGGCAATTCTAAAACGTTACACAATTCTGATTATTGCTTTACGAAACTCTATGAAAGTTTTTTCCACTCTGCATGCAAAATGCTTGACTTAATAGCTCAGAAAGTAATTGGATAGTTAAATTAACTCAATTGGATACACACTTAAAACTTATTTTATGTTAAAATATTCTTAAAACGTGAATAATATTAGAAAAAAATCAACTAATAACTTTTCCTGCTTCAATTTGTATGAAAATATTAAACAATAACAAAGAGCTGTCAAATCAAAGGTCTCGCGTGACGTAAGCTGCGCAGAACAAAAAAAAAAAAGAACACTCTATTGCGCAATCTCTTCTTCCATCATTCTTGGCAGCACTGGTCCAATTCAAATAATTCCGCGTACTCGTGGACTTAAAACTAGTGCTGCCAGCTGCAGCGCACTTCTCCTCTTTACATTCATGTCTTCGAGAATTTGTCCTACCGGGACTTTAGTCATTCCGTGGTTATATACCCAATCTAACAGTCATTTTGTATCGTTGAGCACATGGAAATTTTGTCGTTTCCTAATTCTGGCTTCTTTCGAATTTAAATTTTTTGAATTTTTGATATACCAAAATTTCGTTCTCAATCTATTGGCCGAAGTTTTCAAAAATCCATTCAACAATCCAGAACCCAATTTAGTACTTATCTTGATTTTGACATTTATAAACTTCGACCTGTTGAAGTTACGTATATTTTGGCTCGGAGCCCTAAACCCAAAAACTCATTTCTGTCTTTAAATGCATCTCGGAGCAACTTCGTTTAGTTTACAATTTTGTTATTTGTGAATTCGCATCATGTTGGTTCGTTGATAGCTTGGAGGGACTTTCCTTTCACTCACACCACAGACGCAAGGTACATTCAAATAATCTGTCTCTCAAACCTTAACCCACTGCTACTGAATACAAATCCAAATCTCAATTGTTAATAAATGCTGACTGTTCGCTTTGGGATTTCTTATCCAAGGTAATCTCCGATCCGAATTCTGTGCTTGGCCAAAAAGGCAGTAAGCTACCACTCCACATATTCTATTGCTCCCGCAATGTTGTCTAAAAATAACCTTCTAATCAGCCCTCTCTTTTGTCGTTTCAGTTGGAGGATTACAATCTCAACACCGCATGGAAACAGCAAACATGGTATCACTCCAGCACAAGGTCTTAGGCTAAAAAGAGCCCGAAATCAATTGCCGCACCCCACGGTTCAACGGCTACAAAAGGAGAGCAGGAATCACGAAAATAAATTTCCCCCACTGCTAAAGATAAGAGAAGTAATCAATTATGTCAAGACATCTTCAACTGCCGCAGTCAAACTCATACAATCTCTGTTGATGCAATCACCAGAGTAATCAACGACCCGCCGACACACCCAAACGTCAACCGTAAACGGCCTCAAAATGAAAATGTCACCGACGATGGGGGAGACGATACGAGCATGGCTCCTGTCGGCCCTCATGGTGCACGGAGCTGTGGCGGGTAATCCCGACGCGAAGCGGCTCTACGATGATCTACTTAGCAATTACAACAAACTTGTACGGCCCGTAGTGAATACAACTGACGTGCTGAAAGTCTGCATTAAGCTGAAGTTGTCACAGCTAATCGATGTGGTAAGTGTCGCTCACATTTGCTTCCCCTGTGCAGAGGAGCACCTGGTCCCAGGACGTTTTCGGTCTTCCATCTCCTTTTCTTTCACTCAGAACTCATGTTTTTTGTTGAAAATAACTGTCACAAGTCCCTTTGGGCTATTTTACGTTATAATCTGCCCTGCTCCACTTTAACATGTGTACACTCAGAATTACAAATGGCGCAACGTGCACCAGGGTGAGGGAGAGGGCATATGTTTTGTCACCAAAGGACCTGAATTTCTTTTCTAAACGGCTGCGAATTGAATGAAGAGGAAAGCTACCGACCGCAGGCAATGGGGCAAAAGGCAAGGGAGTAGAAATCAAGAGTCAGACGAAGGTGAGGTTTGGGAATGTTACGTAAGCAAGGAGCGCAAAGTGCCTGTCCGCAATGTCCCTTGAACGTTTCTAATTGAGAAGAGTGTCACTTAAAAGCTGCCATAGAGCCCCACGGGTCAAAAAAGTTTAGGGTTCACTCACACTGCACACAGACTAAACAAAAGGACGGCATTCTTTCCTGCACAGAGGACACTTGTTATTTCAATGCAGGAGCAGAGGACGTTGCGAGTGCCGGGTGTATTCTTATTCACACATGCTCCGAACAAAGCCTGATGACAATGCGCCTCGAAGCTTTGAGCCGGTGGGGAACAGATGACAAGTCCCTTTCATTCACGCCACGCCAATGATTTGTCATTGTGTCTCTGGATGCATTCATTCCGTGCGAGTGCCTCCTTCCAGGGTGTGCAAGTGCGGGGGGAAGCTTTCGTTGGACTCAAGTGAAAGTGCTAAAAAATTCAAAAGACCACCCCGTCTGAGCTATAATCAAGACAAATTCGCATTTACGGCACAAAATGGCGAACTTTCTGCATCGATGGCAAAGTTTCCCATTGAAGGTAACTACTGCGGAAATTTTTTGAAACTCTGTGAAATTTTCCGCCCCTTGCCTCGCCTCTTTATGCTGCGAAATTATGTAGACAAATAGAAAGGGTGGGGTGTACTTTTGTGCTTTTGTGTCTATGGAATAAAGTTCGGCGAAGAATTTGAATGCGGGAAGACGGACTGACGACAGTTGTGGCAATTGTTTCACTGTCGAAAGGGATGATCTGTGCGTGCAGATTGGATTGGTTTGGCCTTTGTTGGGCAAGTGTCTGAAGAATGTGATATTTGCATTTCTATTTTGCTCGAAAGTTTGCCGCTGATTGAGAAAAATGTTCATTCAGATTTTCAGAAACGCTGTGCGTTGTAAAAGCTCAACGACAAAAATAATCAAGCAACTCATGATGCTGCAAGTAGGAGTATCACAGTTATATAGTCGGATAGTTTTATGGGAAGTTTTTGGTCAAACAAATGATAAAAACCGGAAAAAAACCACTAGTGTTGTTTCAGGAATGTCGAACCATTTCCTTAACATGAGCAACCTCCACACTCCGTGAAGGAGGAAAGTGTCTGAGCAAGCAGCGGACTGCAGCTGAAAGAATTTCGCTTATCTGAGAAATAAGAATGATTAGCATGAACTCCATCGAGCTAGAGAAACATAATTTTTGAAGTTTGAATAAGATTTTCTTAAGAAGGTGTGACGGAGAAACGCAAAGAATCCCGAATATTTCAAACCAAATAAGCTGTTGAAGGTTTCAAAATCATGCAGAGATCTGAATGAATAGGACCAAAATGACAAAAATATGAAAATTTGATATGACCAAAAAAGTCCCAATTTCTTTAAGTGTTGAAATGCCGACATTAAGTAATCATTGAAAATTCAAAATTGCCAAAAATTAAAAATTGTTAAATAATTTACCGGTCACGACATTTCCAAAATCTAAAATGTTTGAAATGGAAAAGAGTTTAAAGATTTGAACATGTCAAAATTTTCAGCTTCGAAGTGCCTAAAACGCCAAAGATTGAAAACGCCAAAGTCTGAAAAGGCCAATTATACCGAAATGACCCAAACCTTGATGTGTCCAAAATTCCAAAATGTTTTAGGTCCTAAAAACTGAAAAAAAGAAAACAAAATTACAAAATCGCCTTATCTCTGAAAATCCTTAAAACCTCACAAGCACCAAATCAAAATCCAAGAAATCTATTAACACTGGAAAAATTCGAAATTCTTTAACTTGTAGTCTCGAAGTCCTAAACATGACAAGATCCCATGTTGTCAAAAGGCCTATCATGCCGAAATGACCAAACTCTGGATGTGCTTAAAAGTTCAAAATATTTTAGGCCCCAAAATCTGAAAATTGCAAAATCAAGAAACGGTCTGAACTCTCCTAATGCTTCAAACCTCACAATTACCAAAGCAAAATTCGGAAATGCTTAGACATATTTGAATACCCAAAATGCTGGACAAGTTTGGAATTGTAAAACTTGTAGCCTCGGAGTCCTCAAATCCAAGATGCCAAGTTCTCATAAGGACCAAAGAACCGGATTGACCGACGTTTTAAAGTGCCCATAGGTGCATAATACCGAAATGACAAAAGTTTTGAAATGCTTCAAAAATGTTAAAATGCTTTAAGTTCTAAAACGTCGAATTCTGAAAATACACAAAATCACAATCTGCTATGAACTCCAAGACTTGAAAATCTGAAAATTAAAACTTACAATATCTTACAATATCCCAAAATTCTGAAATGCCTAAAAATTTTCAAAACCACAAAATATATGAAAGAATTCGAAATCCTGATATTTGCACACACGGAAATCCTAAATCTCTGAAAACTCCCAACAGTGTTAATCTCAAAAATACCATAATGCCGAATTAATCAAAATCTTAAATAGTCCAAAAATGACAGAATTTTCAAAAAATCTAGAAAAATTCTGAAAATATATTAAAATCGGGCCAAAATTACCAACGGATTGAAACTTAGAAATGCGAAATACAGTTCGGAAGTGCGAAAATTCCTGAAAATTGCAAAATGTCAAAAATTTCGAAGTGTCAAAATTTTAAGATACAAAAAATCAAGACATATTGAAACTTCCACAATGTCTACAGGAAAATGCCAAAATGTCGGACTTTATGCATATTGGAACTATGATAATTCTAGTCTAATGGAGTCTAAAAACTCCTTATAAAGAACATTCTTTTACTTAATATTTAATTTGTATGGTCTGAAGATTTGATTTACCAGGTATAGCGGTATGAGCGTCAAAATAAAAATGTCTCAATAGGAAACGTTTGTTGTGAACGAGCCTGTTAAAGGTATTTAGTATACATAAAGTCATTGAACAGACAACATCATATTTTTTCATCGTCGTTGCTTGTCGAGGCATATGCTGATCATGCTCTATCAGAACCAACATGCAAAAGATGGTTTCAACGGTTCAGAAATAATGATTTTGATGTGAGAAATGAATAACGTGGAAGACCACCAATAAAGTTTGAAGACGCCGAATTGCAAACGATATTGGATGGAGGCGACACTTTGAGTCAAAAGCAAAAGGCAGTAATGTTAAATGTTGCACAACAAACAATTTCTAACGGTTTAAAAGCTATGGGAAAGATCCAAAAGTGTAGAAATGGGTGCCACATGAAAGACAGATGGAAAACCGAAAAAACTCTTGTGAAATTTCGCTTCAAAGACAAGAAAGAAAATCGGTTTTGCATCGGATTGTTACTGGCGATGAAAAATAGATTTAATTTAAGAATCCTAAACGGAATCTGGGACAACCATGAACAGCGACTGCAAAACCAAATCGATTCGGCAAGAAGACAATGCTGTGTGTTTGGTGGGACCAGAAAGGTGTGCCTTATCACGGGCTCCTAAGACCTGGTGAAACCGTTAATACTGATCGCTACCGACAACAAATAATCAATTTGAACCATGCATTGATCGAGAAACGTCCAGAATGGGCCAGAACACACGGCAAGGTAATTTTGCTCCATGACAATGCACCTGCACAAAAAGCAAAACCGGTTCAGGATACACCCCGTATTCACCAGACTTGGCTCCTTCCGGCTCCTTTTCATCGATGGGACATGCTTTGGCTGAGCAGCACTTTGATTCCTACGACGAGGTCGAAAATTGGGTGTCTGATTGGTTTGCTTTAAAAGACGAACAATTTAATTGGTGTAATATTCAGAAATCGCCAGAAAGTTGGTCAAAATGTGTAGAAAACAATGGCCAATACTTTTAATAAAATGTGTTTACTTTTCCATTAATAATTAGTGTTTTATTTTTATTTCATTTTATTTAATTTCATTTCATTTCAGTTCATTTCATACCGGTATACCTGGTAGTGTCAATTTTCGACCAGCAAAATTAATTAGTACGTGTTATACATCCATGTAGGTCCAGAGGAGACTTGGAGGCCTGTCAGGAACATACAACCTTGCAGTTAGGTACTTTTATACTCGCATATTCAAAAATTTTACTGAGATATTCTATGCATGGATGGTCGATACTTTCGCTTTCATCCTCCTATACCATGTTCTGTGATACAGAAAATTGGCGGTAACTTTGTTCTGATAAAACAACCCAGCTCATTTTGCGGTTCTCTTACTGTGCAGTTTCTGTTAGATTTGCTGACTATCAGGCAACGCAACTTTGTTGCTTAAGATTTCTTTCCCATGGCAGTGCCCCGCTGGGCTTTGGTAGCCTTATTTTTAAAGCTGGAGGGGTCAAATCAGTTTTCGGATTTGCTCTGTAACTTTTGGTGAAGTGTCTTTTCATCAATTCATCCTTTCTCATGAACAAGCTCTCATTCTGCCAGGTGCAATATCTGCCATCATATCTTATTCCCCGACTCACTCACATAATCTGTTAGTCAGCATTAAATTCATTTTCTATGCCATTTCATTGCAGAATTTAAAAAATCAAATTATGACAACAAATCTCTGGGTGGAGCAGGTAAGTGAATGCAGCCAAACACAATTCCCTCAGCATACCTAACCGACTCAACCCCATAGTCATGGTACGACTACAAGCTGCGCTGGGAACCCAAGGAATACGGTGGTGTTCACATGTTACACGTCCCCTCCGATCACATCTGGCGACCAGATATCGTGCTTTACAATAAGTAAGTATGCGTCCACTCCAATCACACTCAATCGATAACCTTCACTTCAACTGAACCAGAAGCGATTACCTTTCAATAACATTTTATGAAAAGGCCAATAATCTACAACATTTTTGTATATATCTAAGAGAAAAAAAGAACGAGTATGATTGTCAGCAGACGCTCTCTCTTCCTCTTTCTGTATCTTTCTATGAGTATAGTTTATTTGTTTACATTTTTTGTGTAATTTTTAATTTTGGTCTCTACTACTGTCGCATACAAACCTCCGAACACTTTTTCTATATGTTTCATTTCGAGTTACATGTGCAGCCAAATTCCGTTAAATAGCGATACCGAATATCCTCCTAAAGACTTACCTAAATAAACGAATATCCTAAACAAACAAACCGCAGGATATAGCTTCCAAACGATTTCAGATTCAGAGGTTCAACAACAAATCACTAACGAATATTTCCCAACAGGATAAAGACCATCAGTCTCACTCACTCCACACCAACACACTCACACTCATACAGTACGCTTACGCCTCGAACGTCTCCCCACTGCTAGACACACCCACACTCATACATAACGTAGTCGAAAACTTTAGCATTTAACTTCTCCTTTAAGCAAACTTATTTATATATGAAAAATTTTAATTTCTAACAAACCAAAACAAAATTACCGAAAAACCAAAAATCAAAAACAAAAAACGTGTAAATTCGCAAAAAAACAAAACTGTAATTAGTGCCGATGGCAACTTCGAAGTGACACTTGCAACAAAGGCGACTATTTATTCTGAGGGATTAGTCGAATGGAAGCCGCCCGCTATTTACAAGTCATCCTGCGAAATAGATGTAGAGTATTTCCCATTTGACGAACAGACATGTGTCCTGAAGTTTGGCAGTTGGACATATGATGGGTTTAAGGTAGGTCAACAACAACAAAACAAAAAAAATCACAAAAGTGAAAAATATCCATAACCATAATATGTTTGCGAAAATATTTGAAAAACATTGAAAAAAGATTAGAAAAAAAGAGGTTTGAAAAACGAGTAAGATTGGTCATTTGAGTGACACACCGGCTAGGGTTGGGGAACATTTTCTGTGTAAGAATCGAAAATTTGGCGAACAATTGATGCGAAGAGTTGTGGTATGGCAGAGAGAAAATGTTGCCGCATCTGATAAGGACATTGAAACTCAAACTAATTAATTTGTGGAGACTTTGAAATAAGAAATATAGTCTACTTCTTTAAAGGTCCAATCGAGGCAGGTTAAGGAGGTGGAGAAATTGTGAAAAAGTTTGTAGTGTTATGTCACTGAAGAAAGGGATTCATTTTTTCAATTCGTTAAATTTCTAAACTGTCAGGGAGCGTGAAGTATTTAAGTCAAAAAATTCAACAAGTTCGTAGGAAAACGTGGCCAGCAGCAAACATGTTTCCCCAGTGATATTGAAAATAATTTAAACTCCAAATATGACACACCAGTGTTTGCAAAAAAAAAAAAAAAACGAGAAAGTTTATTTTATTTCTTAAATGTCCGAAAGCTGCAAATGTTTGCTGCCATCCTTGGCGCTGACATCTGTAGCAAATGTCTCATCAGAATATAAGTCAAAACAGAAAAGTTTGGCCGCGAAGTTAGCAAGGCACGACACTCTCACATCGAAGGTCCAAAGTTAGTTTCCTGGGCCCACCGTACTTTTCACAGCACCATCTGCTTATAACCCTCAAGGATAATTGTCTGACAATGAAAAAGTTTCTTAATTTTCGGTGTACACAATCGACAACAAACTGCAGGTTCCATCCACTTGTGAAAAAAACAATAGCGCGCAAGACGACTATTTGCTGGAGAAGCTAAACTCTGGTCCCCTTGTGGACAGTTTACGTCATCCAATTCAAAACTCATTAGTTCAGTGTACGTTTGAAAAAAGGCTTCTATATTCCTTAGGATTCTATCTGTTTAAAACAGTGCTAATGAGAATTCTTTTAAGCTGGAGCCAGAAGTCACAGAGAGCTTCAGACGAAGACTGTGGTGCCGTTGTGGTCGATGAAAATTGATGTGCAATAGAAGTGAGTTTAAAGAATGTGTGTGAATCAAACATTTACGCCATTAATACTCATTTAGGGTGCTGTTACTTTAATATACCATTCCAACAATGCAAGTAAGTTTTCGGGCGGTCAATAGCTTAAGGGAAATTCAACATTTAAAATGTTACATTGTTTTCCAGTTAAAAAAGGATATTTCAAGTAACTGTAGAGTTTCCAGTATTGCTAAATTCACTTTGGGCCTCGGTATTCTACTAGATTTTACGGTCTAAGACTGGATCATTGACAGTTACCACTCTGGGATATTTAACTTCAAGCTATTCTATGGTAACTTCAAGCCACATTAATGGCAACCACTAACGAAATTGTTATCAAACACTGTTCTAGGGATTAAAACCGATCAAGTGCATTGGGATTGCCATAGAAATAGCAGGAGGACAAAGTCAATTCTATGGATCCGTGAATAAGTCTTATGACCATGTAGAAGAAAATAAATTCAATAAAAGAAATCGTGCACCACACACTGTGCCATCATGACATGAATAGAGCTATTTCGTTCTGGCTTAGAAACGTGCAAGTCAGCTGATCTGTTAACAAACCCGAAGTCTCCAAAGTTAAATGCGTTCTTGAACAAAGACTGTTTCAATTGTAACAGTTTAATTTGATTTACAATTTTTTTCAACTACATCTTACATCTCTGATAGGAGCATGTATCTTAAGGGCGATTTACATGGGTCGAAAACTGGGAATTTTCGGTACATGAAAATCTTAAAAGCTCAGAAAAAAATTTCACTGACTAGTTTATCATCGATTGTGCCTTAAAAGTATAATAAATGAACCACTAATGGTAAATAACATTTTCCGGAAATACTCACGATCCACATTCTCGCAATTGCGATCCACAATCAACGAAACGCAATTCAGGTATCGCGGGACTGTATTGCAAATTTAGAAAGAATTTCCAAAAAATATAAAGGTTAAAGAGAAAAGGAAATAAATAAAATTCAATTCTCCATGTCATAGAAACTACAAAATTATAAGTAAATAAAATTGTTTGCTGTACTATCGTTTTAGAAAGGAAACTTGTCACGTTCTGTGATTGAATGTAGACCAAATGTCAAGTTTCAGGAATTTTGCAATTTGCAGATTCGAGAGAGAGAAATCGAAAAGAAGGAATTTTCATAAGAAGGGCTCTTTCCAGAAGAAGACATCGGTTTTAAAACGGAATTGGTTCAAGGTAAATTTGTTAGGTCTAACATTTAAATACATTTAATAGGTTTCTTTCCTAAAGTAAGCTTGTACAAAGCCCCTTCATTCGATATTCGTGCCGTTTTGCGAATTAAACAATTTACAGCTAAATGTAGTCTAATGTTCAAAGTCCAATGCTGCCAAATCTTATTCCGGATCTATAGGATTCTCGATATTATTGAGCATATTATTCGTATTCGCATGATTTTTCTATTTTACTTGAAAAGTGCTTTCTCTCAGATTCAGCCTTCGTCATTATCGGTAAAACGTATGATATATAAAACAGCTTACTGATCGGTATCGACAGTTTCAATAAAGCATTGCTGTAATAAAATATATTACATTCGTGTAATATATTTTAAAAGCTGTAGGAAAGTTTAAAAAAAAAACAAAATCACATAAAATTCAGAAAAATGAATGAAATCTTTATTTGAATCGATAGTACGATGCATATAACTTAATGTTTGAAGATTATTTCATACAAATGTTGACCTTTACTGCGCCTCAAATGCCCATCCATGTCCATCCGATTAGTTCAATTTTGGCATACTCTTTCCAATATTTCGGCCGGTATCTCGCGAACAAATTCTTCAAGGTTGTCTTCCAATGCATCAATTGAACCGGGCTTGTCTGTATAGAGATAAGCTTAAGCGAAAAATAGTCTAAAGGCGTTAAATCGCACGATCTATGCGGCCAATTGACCGGTCCCGAACGTGAAATAAAATTTTCACCGAACTCGCCTCTAAATAGGTCCATTGTAGCGAGTGCAATGTGGCATGTAGCACCGTCTTGTTGAAACCACATGTCATCGTAGTCAAGCTCTTGCATTTTGGGCAAAAAAAAATTGGATATCATCTCATGGTAGCGCTCACCATTCACAGTTACGTAATGATTCGCATCTTCTTTGAAAAAGTACGGCCCAATGATACCACCACCAGCCCATAAACCGCTCCAAACTGTGACTTTTCTGAATGCATTGGTAGCTCTTGCAATGCTTCTGGCTGATATTGACTCCAAAATCGACAATTCTGCTTATTTACGTACCCATTGAGCCAAAAATGAGTTTCGTCCATTTTTGACCATAAAATGGAAGAAGTTCGCGATGAACTTTCTTAACAGAGCACGCATTTTCATAATAAAATTCAATAATTTCCAAGCGTTGTTCGTTTGTAAGACGAATCATGGTTAAATTATAGACCAAACTGAAGATGTTTGACAGTGAAACAAAACACGAAACGTGCATCAGCTGTTTAAGCCAGTGTTGCCAAAAAGATAATAGCTTAAAAATCTCCCTTTATATCTAACTCCGCTCCGAGTCGTGAGTTTTTATTTCTTCTATTGCATTAAAACAGATCTGATGTGGTGGCTAGTTTCGGAACGGATCGGAATGGAAAACCCACTTTTTTTTAATTCACAGTAGGAAGGTTGACAATGTCGATATGCGGAACGATCAGAACTACTTCCGACAGTGGAACTAGGTCGAAGAACTATGTCGGTCCGGAACTACATAACTCTAGGTGACATGCTGTGTATCTGTGGCCGCTGTCTCATGCGCACTATAAACAAAATGTTAAATTTCGTTAGTCAAATTCAAGATGCTCAGGAATGAAATATGCTTTTATTTAAAGGGGACTTCAGAGTCTAAAGAAACCCTAACGAAACTTGAAGCCTTGGAGGTTTCGGGAAATGTATCGTAGACAAACGGAAAATCTGTCGTAGATGGCCAATAATTCACCACCTAGGTAAGTAGGAACTTCTGAGGAAGTTTAGGGCTTAAACCTAAGATGAATATTTTCAAACAGACCATCCAAATAAAATATCACTCTTCAAGACAATTTGAACTTGAATTGCCAAAATTTAATGAAATATTCAAATGAATTTGAAAAAAAAAAGAAACTCCTCAGAAAATGTTTCCCAAACCAGAGCAGTGTGCATTCTGTGATCACACATCTAGGCGCTATGAAATGAATATGAATACCTCAAAATGTGGGTCAACCACAAAAAAGAAAAAAAAAAGTTTATTTTGTATTCAAATTCCCTTCAATTCAGTTAAACTATTTAATTTATCTTTTTCACATTCATAACGTTTTGAACGAACTTCTTAAGTTGATTTGTTTTTCTTTGAATCAAAAACAAAAAAAAAATCCTTCATCTCATTTCTCTACTAAGGCAAAAGCTTTTGATAATTTAACTTTAGAAATATTGCTTCTATACCGCATAGTATGCCTTGATTAACGATTTATTTCTCCTCTTAGTGACTGACATTGTACAACCAATTAACTGTCATGTACTTGCAATTTTTTTCCATCATCCTACATCAAAAGCTTTCGACCTTTAAAGTTCTACTTCAACTCGATTTGTTTTTTTTTTCGTGTTGGTTTTCGTTTCTAGGTTTTTGTTAATGTTTTTCTTTTTTCTTCTCTCATATATGTATTGATTGTTTTTGGTTTAAATTATCAGAGATAAAATTTAAAAAAAATAAATGTATTTAAAGAACTGTGAAAGTAGCAGATAATTTGTTTTCTTTTCTGAAAGAAAGTTTCAAATTTACTTCATAACTTACAGTTCTTTTTGTTGGACTTGATGATCGATATAAAAGCGAACCAAGATTTCATTTTGTGGGACTAAGGTTAAATTATGTAACGAAATTATCCTTACATTGAGATTTTGTTTTCAATAATACAATAAACAAAAAATATACATATTTGTAACCTTAACCTCTTGTACCTGCGTGATGGTATGAATAATCCTTTTTTTTAAATCAAATTATTTGTATATATCAAGTAAACTCAAATACATACATCTATATTAACTTATATATATTTTTTTCCATTATTCGCTATTATACAATCTACTCCACTTATATATATAAACAAAAACTAAAAAATAATGAAACAAAACAATATATATTGTCTTATAGTAGACTGTTTAACAGATAATCCTTTTTTTGCGAGTGAATGTGTGACGTTGGTAAACTCATTATTTTGTACAAACAATATGAAAACTCGTACACAACAAATGAAACTGATTTTCTATGAACAGAACTCACTATATGGACGTAAAAATCACTCAAATCGATTTTGTTTTCATTCATTTTTGTTTTCTTTCATTTTTTATCCACCATGAACAAACGTGTTTTTTTTTATTTATTTCTTTTCAACACACAGACCCTGGTGTAAATTGCATATAGGATCATATGTCAGATACATTCATTCAACACTGAGCAAGGGATACTTGCGAACTCAAATATTTATATATACAAAAGCTAACAACAAATTTTGACTGAGAAAAAAAGAAAATCATATATTTTGAAATTTGATATAGATTTTACCTCCCCCCTATATTGTTCCAGATAACGGTTATAGCTCCACAAACCGTACATATAAAGTTGGATATGCCTGGATGGAATTGTGAAGCGCAGTTAAACGCAGTTTATTTGTTTGCATCTTTGTAGTGAATTTTTTAATTAGCAAAACAGTATGCCAAAAACGAGACCATGCTCCAAGAGTCATTGTTCTTTCTTTCGTTTCAAAGTTCAACTCGGAATTTCGATTTTTTTTTATATTTTTTTATATTTTTTGCGTTTGTCTTGTGCTAACAACATTTTTTGGGTTGGAGGTTTGGAAACACTACACCGGAGAACTCAGACTTCCAGGCAGTAATTACAGAACTGCCGTCGTACTTTCATGGTCTTCTGGATAAGCACCTCTGTGAGTTTAGGATTCTAGCTCGAACCACATCAGCCGCCGTAGAGTGCGACGCTCACACGCCGAAGGTCCTGGTTTGAGTCCCGGCCGAACACAGAATTTTTCACCGCGCCACCTCTTTCGAGCTGCTGACAACACTCAAAGAGTAATAACTGTCTAAGAAAGCTTCTCAAACTTTGCCGTTCGGAGTCGGCAAAAAACTGTAGGTCCCTTCTACTCGTGAGAGAACAGTAGCGCGCACAACACGAGTAGTTATTGAGCAAGCTAGGCCCTGGTCCCTCGTGGATTGTCGCGCAATACAATTAAAATTACATCAGCCGCCACCTGATTCGTGCGAAGACGAGAAATTGACGGAGGAAGTGTTCTGCAGTGTCTTCACCTTCTCTTCAGGCGTGGAGGAGGGTTTCATCACAAACCCCGGCATACTTCAGCTTTCTGTCTGGAGTTAGTAGAAATGTTCCGGATTTCTTGTTGACGTTTAGAAACATGCTCTCTGTTTCCTGAAGATTTGTACCATCACTGGTCCACACTGTCAATGGAATCCCTGATAAAGGACGCGGGCAGTTCGTATGAGGGTCCGGGCCCTTAAATGCTGCATTTGATTTTTTTCCCGCTAACAACATACATTTAGATTGTCTTAAAAACCAGTAGAGCCTTAGTAAGTCACTAATGAGACCCCTTCAAGTGACTTAATTAGACGTCGTGAAATATGGCTTTCTAAAGTCGGATAGCAGTCCTTATACGTATTTTTTCTTATTCGTCTGCAGGCAGTACGGAAATGGGATTGAATATATTTGTAAAAGTCAATACAATCCTGCAATTCCGCAATTCCGCCCCACTGCTTCGTTTTTGCGTAAGTTTTAATTTACTATTGATTGTTCAAACGGGTCGACTTGACTGACGGCGGCTCAAAGAAATTTCGAGGCTGCCATATGTTACACCTCAATGCGAGAACAATCCTTTCGAAATATCCACTTTCTAACGAACCCCCGAAATGGACTAAAACGTTATCATCCACTTTCAGGCTTCACACCAAAACAACCATGCACTTTCAGGCTCCTCCACCGCTGCCAAAAACGTCCTCAGTAGCGCACTTACTCTGAGTCAAATTTTACTACTCTTCAAGGAGTGTTCTGTATACACTTCACATGAGCTAAGGACTGCAGGGTCTGTAGGCTGTGGATACCTGAGTTGGAACATGCCATCGTTCAGCACGCCGCCACTACTGAAGATCCTATCGAATTTTTCTGTTGAAAAGGCAACGTATTGAATAATCAGAGGAAATATTGACTCTGAGCGTTAAATAACTGAAGTTGTTGTCCATCTTAAAATGTTTTCGTTCCTGTTTTCTTAAGTTCTTGGCTTCTATAAAAGAAATCTCTCATTGGAGGCTTATTTTCTCCTGCGTAAGAGCGAAACATAATAGGCTTTTGGCAACGTTCTCGTTTGTATCATGAGCCTTCTTGAGAATTACATTCCAATTACAGATCTCACAATAAAGGGAGAATTTGACAGAATTGGAGATCAGGGTTCGAGACTGAATGTAGAACTGCAGCTTAAACCTCGTTTTGGCTTGTCGCCTTAGAGGTACTTCAAATTGAGAAAATTCATTTTATTTGAATAGTGCTTCCTGAACCTTTTGCGTATGAAGATTTAAATGTCCTGAATTTGTTAGACGTAAACACAAACTGGCGGAGAGGATATTTAAGACTTCAAGAATGTGTTGAACATCCCATAAGATTATGAAAAGGAATTAAATGTCCGAGATGGGTCTGTACTTTTCGCCAACCACCATTTAAGTTTGACTCATATTTAGTCTCGATCCGAGAATTAAACCGATCCATTTCAAACCGATATCAAACCCGAGAGCATTACCTTAAGGCAGAAGGACAGCTTTTATGTTCTTCTTCTTCTTCTTCTGGCGCTACAGTACGATGTGGACCTGGGCCTCAAGCAACATACCCACTTCCACTTCTTGTGGCGTTACAGTCCGGAGTGGACCTGGACCTCAACCAACATACCTCTACAGCCAGCACGATCTTTCGTTAGCTGCCTCCAATTGCGCACTCCAAGTTGATTGAGTTCCTTCCCCTCTTGTGTACGCCATCTTAGCCTAGAAAGCGTTTCATCTTCTTCTTCTTCGGGTGGCGCTACAGTCCGGGGTGGACCTGGGCCTCAACCAACATACCTCTCCAGCCAGCACGATCCTCCGCTTCGTCTTCTACTTCTTGTGGCGTTACAGTCCGGGGTGGACCTGGGCTTCAACCAACATTCCTCTTCAGCCAGCACGATCTTTCACTTCTTCTTCCACTTCTTATGGCTCTACAGTCCGGAGTGGACCTGGGCCTCAACCAACATACCTCTCCAGCCAGCACGATCTTTCGCTTCTTCTTCCACTTCTTGTGGCGTTACAGTCCGGGGTGGACCTGGGCCTCAACCAACATGCCTCTCCAGCTCGCACGATCTCTTGCCAGCTGCCTCCAATTGCGCACTCCAAGTTGGTTTAGGTCCTTTTCCACTTGTGTGCGCCATCTCAGTCTAGGACGTCCTTTGTTGCGTTGTCCCCGTAGTTCGGATTTGAAGACAGAAAGCGTTTCATATACTTTGTCCAAGTTATTTGTGTGCTTATCGTTTGCCGGTCTACTTACACCCAGGAAGCCAGTGATATCTATTCAGAAATGCAAAATTTTGAATAACCAGCGGCACTCTTCTTCCACTCCCTATCATCCGCTGCCATTTCATTCATTTTACTAGAGGTCTTGGACTTGAAATCTGCGATTTATAGATTTTCTTGTGTGAATTGTTGACTTCAGTGCATTTAAAGTGACCGAACTAGTTCACTTTTTAAACTTCAACAACGTTTTGACTCAAATCGTATAGTACCGGGAGTGCCTCTATAAACTTTAAGACACTTTATTGACAGGGAGATGGCTGCCGTGGCGTAGGGGGTAGAGTGCGACGCTCAAGCGCCGAAGGGTCTAGGTTCGATTCCCAGCTCAATACCAATTTTTCGATTTTTCACGGCACCACCTCTTTCGAACAGTTGACAACACTCAAAGAGTAATAACTGTCCCACAAAAAGCTTCTCAAATTTCGCCATTCAGAGTCGGCAAAAAACTTTAGGACCCTTCTACTCGTGAGAGATCGGCAGCGCGCACAACACGAGTAGTTGATGAGCAAACTAGGCCCTGATCCCCTTGTGGACTGTAGCGCCATACAATTATTATTTTAATTATTGACAGGGAGACAAGTCATGTCCTCTTTACTTTGAGGAGTTTGTTTTACATTCAAGGTTTTGGGTTGGTGTTGGCAGCTCAACTCAGCGCCCCGCGGTTAACTGTTGAAGCTCGAAATTAGAACGTTAATGTGACCGCCTTAGCAAGTAGACAACCAAGTTCAAAGAACACAGGTTCGATTCCTGGACTGAACAGCATACGACACTACTTCCTTATACTTTCTGCCAATAAATAAGCATTTTAAATTTCACTGTTTGTAGTCGGCAATGAACTATAGGTCCTTTCCACTCGTGTGAGAACGCGAGTTGTGGTTGACGAAGCTAGACCCTGGTGCCCTTGTGGAATCCCTCCTCCTCCAAAATATGTAAAACTAATATGGAAAGGCAAAGCCAAGGCTTCTTGCGTATCAAAAGCTTCCTCCTTTATTTTAAATGTATTATTTATTAATTTAATCAAATGCACACAATTTCATAAAATGATGACTCTTGGAAAAGCTATTGTGCGTCTCTATTCCTAGTGCTCTCCATTCACAGAAAACCCTTTTCTCTCTCTAAAATCTAAACAATACAATCCATGTTCAAACATACACCCAAACACTCGATGAAAAAAAACGCCCTTCTGCGGGGAGATATTTTGAACAGTGTCATTCTCATCTTTCAGAATATCTTCCACCACCCCCTCTCTAAATGTAAAAACTTCATTATCTCTATTGTTTTATTTATTTTTAGTTTTACAAACAAAAGTGCTAAACAAAAACAAAAAAAAAAACATTTAAGGAAATTGTAAAAACATAAAAAACAAATACCAAAATATTTTTGCAGTGCTGATGGTCATTATGAAGTGACACTTATGACAAAAGCAACCGTCTATAGTAATGGTTTGGTTATATGGCAACCGCCAGCCGTCTATAAGTCATCCTGTTCAATCGATGTTGAATATTTTCCATATGACGTACAGACGTGCATCTTAAAATTAGGAAGTTGGACCTATGATGGTTTTAAGGTGCCCATACATGATATTCTATTTCTTTCCTACTTAAACGAATAATTTAAACAAAAAAAAAACGTATACAACTTTTTTTTAAAGAACATGCAAATTAATTAAGTGAATCTAAGTGAATTTATATATTGTTACAATTAATTAAGAATACGGAATGTTAAGTTTTGATTTCCTTTTGATTTGATTTTGTGATAGCGTTCTTCTTAGTCGAACCGAAAGGCAATCGTAAATTGAATTCTGTTGGGACGATGATAGTCAGTAAATTTTGAACAGTTTGTGATGGATGAATAGAATGAATAATTTGCAACTGCATAACGAACGGATGGTCGGGTTTTATTTATGTGCATACTGCAGAATTCAATGGGAATGATATTGTCATGTTCTAGTTGAATTGAATATTCAATGAAAACTATTATTTCCTCCTGCATGCCACGAACTTGCATGGTTTATTTTATGATTTGATTGATTTACATTTGCTGTTAAGGCATCCTACGTGCGCGGGTTAGTGCGACGCGACGAGATTTCATTGAACTTAAACGGGAGAGACATATTTTTTGATGCGACTGGTTGATGAGCTTAATTTTTTATTCAAAGAGAATCGGATCGTAATATTCATTGCTGTTGCTTACAACTAAAGTATGAAGAGTTTTTGTAGTGCGTGACACATAGAGAGAAATAGTGGTCTGCTGCGACGAAGGTTAAAGTTGGCTCTGTACAAAGCTGATTTAAAACGTTCTTTTGTGCTAACCTTGCAGTGGAATCATCCGAGTGTCGAATGACTGAACGGATGACTTCTAGAAAGATGGGAACAAATTTCAAACAAATTCGAAAAAAAATTTAACAAAACTTTCGAATTTCACTTGAAAAATAAAATTTCTTGCAGATCCTCGGTGAAAGAGATGAAAGCACGACCCTGTTACTTCTGCTCAATGAAATCATTTCCAGGAAAAGCAGTCTTCCAAGTGCACAAGACATAATCACCGATTGTCGGTACCATAATTACGGAGAACTTTCTCCTATTATTCCTTAGTCCATGCCTCTATATCATGGCATGGAGTTTAGACTCTTCTTTTTCTTTTTCATTTTTACATTGTTTTCCTTCTTTACATGGCGCAAGAGTCCGGGGTGAGTCTGAGCTTTAATCAAAATGCCTCCCCAGCCAGCATGATCTCTCCCCAACTGCCTCCAGCTACGTTCTTTAAGTTTTTTAAGGTGCTTCTACACTTGTGCACGCTGTCTGAATCTGGGCCGTTCTCTTTTGTATTGTCCCAGTCAATTAGATTCAAGAATATAAGTCCGTTCTTCATCGTCTATCCACTTTAAACGTTGTCAAAGACTTTATCGTTTAAAAGAAATATAATCCTCAAACGTATGCATGGCACAGTAAGTCCACGTAGAAAACAAATTTTACCTGATAGCATTGCCTAGAGCCACTAACGTGTCATAACAATGTCAGCGAGGAAGTGTTGCAATTTAGAGCACTCTACGTGAGACACTTTAGTCATGTCTTGAAAGAGGAGCAAAACTAAACGAGAAGTAACATTGAACGTCTAAAATAAATCTCATGCCACATATGAATTGTTCAAAAACATTTCAGTGACGCATAGATATATAGATATTTCATTTCTTGCATAGCATAACAGTGTTTTGACAAAATTGTTTGTGCTCTAGCTTATTCAGAGATATCGTTAACAGGACCTTACTATTAAAAAAAACTGTCGTGTTTCGTGTAAAAATTTACAAATCAAAGGAGGCGCAAACATTTGGAGAATTTATTAGAAAAGGATATTCTTAAAAAAAGAGAATTATGTGAAACTAATTCATTTCTTTCAGTGATTTGTCACTCTAACTAGTTTCTGAAAAGCATTGTTTGGTGGCGTCGATTTCGTCTGCAAGCTGGAAAAGATTATTGATTCTAACGTATTTTCTTTAGGCTTATTTTTAGAAAACAGTTACAATTTCCAATATCACTGGAATATCTTTTCTATGCAGACTTCACTGAATATTTGCGGATCAATTGACGATGACTGATGAAATCCAAGACCCAGCGAAGTAATGCACAATACATAACCCTAGACGAGCGATTCTAACTCGCACTAGGCAAATATTTTTCGTGTGTAGAAGGAGCAATGGAGAAAGTTCTCCATTGCGGCAAATACCATAATTTATTGTCACCTTCCCTCAACTCTCTATTGAAACTAATTTTCATGCTTGAGAGAAACTCTACATTATTCCAGTGGTAGATTTATCAATTAGGCAGACTTGGGCACTGTTATTTTGAATATTTGACTTATAAACATTCTTCATTGATCTTCACTTGAACAGCTAGTAATAGAAAAAGAAAAATTATTTAACATGGTAAAATGTCGTCTGTTGGAGATTGACATTATTTGAAAAAATACAGTGGGCACAGAAAAATAAAAAATAAAACTGTATGGATAAAGTCATAGAAAAGAAAAAGCCTACTGCTAAATGAAACTATAACGGCAATTCAGGGCATGAATACAGAATCTATAAAGCAGGTTCCAACCCTCCGTGCCATTGAGTATATTCTTCGTTTCTTCAAGGGTAAGAGAAACTTTTGAGAAATAAAGACTTGGGCACTGATTGATGCACAAGAAAACACGCCGGTGCTCTAGCTCCCCTTTCTGACTATCTTCTATAGTAAACGCTCCGTAAGATGGGCATGCTTTCCTGAACTCAACATTGTTGAGCGAGGACTGTTGTGAAACATTGCACATTTCTATAACATACGGACGGTTTTAATTAACGTCCTTATTAAGAAACTACATGCAAGTTGAGCAATTATTGTTTGTGAGAACTTCTCTAGATTGTCAACATAAAGTGAATCAAGAAGTAACTTAATTGTTGAACTCCAAACTATGGTTAAAACTCTTATTAGCGACACCCATTTTATAAATTTTCTTAAAATATTTTAGCTGTGCCATTTTTTTGCGTTATGTCCTTGCTATAGTTTTACAGAGGAGAAGTGAGACCTTCTCTTTTTTGCCAACCAAGAAGACTTGAGGCCGTTGTTTAATAACATGCTCAACAATGGTTGTTATCTTGGTGTTTAAGTAATACGCCTGCTAAAGTGAATTGTACCTGGCAATGCTATGATTTGTGTGAAAGGTAAAATTTTATACTAAATTTTCTAGAAAGTTCTTTTGGGAATGGAAAGTTATTTAAAAAAATCGGAAGTTGGAAGCATATTCTCATTTCTATCAAAGTATGGAAAAAAGAATAGAAAAAAGAATCGCATGCTAAGAAGCAAATGCCAAGCCAAAAAAATGCTGTAGCAGGGACCCAACCTTTAATTAACTAATCTTGTAATAGGTGAGGATGGCACCCAAACATAGTTTATTTAGATAAAGCTAGCTCACAATGGATAACGGCCGCCGTGGTCTAGAAGGTAGATTGCGACTCTCACACGCCGAAGGTCCTGGTCCGATTCCCGTCTGAACACCTTGAATTTTTCACGGCACTACCTATTTCGAGCTGCTATCAACACTGAAGGAGTAATAACTGTCTAAGAAAACTTCTCAAACTTCGCAGATCGGAGTCGGCGAAAAACTGTAGGTTCCTTCCACTTGTGAGAAAACACTAGCGTGCGGAATACGAGTAGTTGATGAGCACGCTAGGCCTTGATCCCCTGGACTGTAGCGCCATACAATTATTACTAATTCACGACAGTACATTAGATTTTTGCCCGGCAATGGACGTCATGGCTCAGTGGAAGAGTGAACCAACGCATACTTCGGAAACCCTCAGTTCCATATCTGAACTGAACTTTATTCCTGGCATCATCCATCAGGCCATTTCTCGAAATTCTTAGTACAGAGTCAGTGTAAGCGAGAAGAATAACTAGTCCAACATAAGATGTTGCAGAAGAAGCTGAGCCCATGCTTCTTTTGCATTTAACTTGTTACGAGTTTGAAGTGGGAGAATCTTTTACTCTATCCATACGCTGAAGGTCCGTAAATTTTTTCCAACGTAAAAAATTCCTCATGTAATGGGTATAGTCCTAGTCATTTGAAAAAGATGAGCCTATGCTTTTTGTGCATTAACCTTTTTACGAGTTTAATCTTTTACTCTTTCCAAACGCTGAGCAGCGCAACATTTTCTTACAACGTAAAAGATCCCTCATGGAATGGGTATAGGCGCCAAATGTCCTAGTCATTTAATTTAAACACAATAGACGCCCATACTGGCTACCGTGTGGGCTAGTAGTCCGATTTTCGTTTCTCGCATCGAGAATGAAGACGATCTTAGGGTCATTGCCAATGCTGGTAGTTTTTAAACAAGGTCATTACGACTCTCAGTTTGAAGTTACTATTAGGCTGTTGTGGCCGCCTTGGCGTAGTGCGTAGAGTGTGACGATCACACGCCGGAGGTGTAGGTTCGATTCCTAGCTCAACACGAGTTTATCGAAATTTTCACGGCACCACCTCTTTGGAGCTGCTGACAACACTCAAAGAGTAATAACTATCCAAGAAAGCTTCTCAAATTTTGCCGTTCGGAGTCGGCAAAAGACTGTAGGTCCCTTCTACTCGTGAGAGAACAATAGCGCGCACAACACGAGTAGTTGATGAGCAAGCTAGTCCCTGGTTCCCCTTGTGGACTGTAGCGTCAACAATTATTATTATTATTAGGCTGCTGTTGAGCAGCACTCGTGTTTTTGAAAGAGGCTTGGTATGGTACTTCAAAACAATGAATCCACATGATTTCCGGTCATATATAATAAGCGGTCTCTCTCATTCTAAGATCAAATTTGCACACAAAACCTTCTTCTCGGGAGTACAACTCCTTACGCTCAGCTAAACGAAATATGTCTCTGATACGCGCGGATTACAAACTGCATGCTCGAGATCGCGTCCTTGATTAATTTTATTTTTTTATTGGTTTTTTGCATGAACAGACTTCTCTTTCCAAATCAAAAATCTGAAAAATTCGCGTATTAAAACAAAACAACGTGTCACCTAGAAGTACTTCCTTGGGTTTGTAAAATTCCAAAGTTCCTACTTGGTTTTGCATGCCATTGGTTTTCTCGGTGCAAACTACTCCTGCATGTCCGTCAAACGAGCATCAATGAAAGAGAAGCCGACACATTTCATTGAATATTCAAAATGAGTATATTTAACATATCAACATATATATATTATTAATTTTAAAATTTTATGGAAAAAATTTTAGCTACCATCTTATAAGTGTTTTCTTTTTCGTGTTACTTGTTGTTGTAAAGGAAACTAATGATAAACAAAAAAAGATGAGCAAAAAAAAATTACATTAAAAAGTTAACAAAAAAAAATCAAAAACTTTTGTTTATTGGAAATTTTTTCTTAAACTCTAGCCAAAAAGAAAAAATGAATAAAATTAAAATTTTTTTTCGAATAACACAAAAAACTTAAATAATGAGTGTTTTTATTTTTTCATGAATTTTTTTCTTCCATTTCTCCACTCTCAATGGGAGCAGAAAGTGCTTCGTAAATTTTATATTGAATAAATTCACAAAATCAAGTATGGCATCGGCGCACTAAATGCAATCGAGACTAAAGACCAGTGTGAGAAAAAATTTTCAATATATGTGCACTTATAAAATATTAAAACAAAAAAATTAATAAATAAATCCAAAAAAAGTATATATATATCATTAAACTCAGTATACATTTGAATTTTCTGTGAATGATTGATATAACGGAACTCGTAGCTAATGACTAATCGATTTGTTTAAGTACATACATACTCTACTTAAAGTGTAAAGTGGAGGAAACGCTATTCAGTTGGTTGTATTGTGTTTTGAGATGTCAAGTCAATTTTAGATTGAAATTCCTATGATGCAGCTAGATACCAAACAAAAAAAGTTATGATTTTTTTTCACGTAAATGTTGTTTAGTTTTATTTGGTTTGTGTTGGATTTTTGGTTTTGGTCAGCTTATGCTTAGAGCTAATGGAACTTTTGATTTTATGTTTTTTTTTGTGTTATTACATGCACCGAGACCTGGTTAACTCATCGTGAACAACAAATAAAGCGAAGCAGCACTTGGGATGGGAGTCTTGATGAATTCATAAAGGACATACATGATGTATGCGTATTAATATTTCCAGATCTTCTCAAACTTTTTACATGTAGGTGTTTGAAGTCAAGTCAAGAAGATGTTTTGAAACGGTTTCGAGGACATTGTTCTGCAAACATTTGTTAGACTGTTCGTTGTTATATGCCCGCATTCGTGTGGGTTGCGTTTGAAATATTTTCTAAGCACCCTTGTTTCTAAGTTTCAATGCAAAGGTCCAAATGTTTAAGGATGTATCACAATACCCAAAATGTCCCTAAAGTAAACGATGTATGTTGACATCACCCGATGAGGGTAAGCCATTTTGAATTTTTCTGTCTTGCTGACCCAAGCTCTGTAAACAAAAATGTTTCTCAAGCCTTTCCTTGACTTTTCCATTTCTGATAATAAAGATACGTTGCACGATGTTTAAGTAAGAAAACAAAAGCAAATTAATCTGTATATTAACACCGGATCTCTTTCAGTTCGTATCTACTCATTCAGGGTCGCAGTAACAACTTAGGCTGTTGTTAGTTAGTTAGTTAGTTAGTTTGACTTTTATTTTCAATAAATGTTTTACAATGTAAAGTTGAACCTAAGTCATTTATGGTTTGGCCTATGGCCGTCTACCAGGTTGACAAAATTCATACTTAAGTTTTAAATTCGAAATCTCCATCTATGATATGTTTTCTATAACAAAGTGGTGCTAATGAATAATCGTATAAGGCCTTCCATCCTTTTTCTCCATTTAAAATGCACGTTACTTCATATTCGTCTAAAATATGTTTTTCGAAAATTGTTGGTCGTACTAGTCTTAGGCTGTTGTCTTTAATCGAATGTCTTAAGTTTTGATGATTCAATTCTGCTGTAACCTATTTCCTTTTATAAATGAGAAACTTACGCACTGTACCACAGATGGCGCCCAAGGCGGTGAAAGCATAGCCATTAATAAGAAAAGTGAAAATGTCGACGGATTTTTTATATTTTTTTCTTATGAGAATTCTTCTCTATAGGACACTCAGTTTTACAAAGCCTAGCGGCTGACTTTCTAGTTTATTCTCAATCATTTATGAAAACTATACTTATAAATTGTTGCAGATTATGTGACAGGTTTTTATGAATCACATGATTCCAAATCACATCCGTATCACTATTTATAGTGCCAATGGAAACACTGATAGAGGAAAGACAATCTTGTCGCGGGATGGCGGCTAACAAACCCAGGTTTTGAGGGAGTCTGACTGGTAGTGACAGCTTGAGCACAGGCTATATTCTGATGCCACCGGAGGTCAGTAGCCCCTGGAAATTCGGATCCAGCCTGACCGAGCGGTAGGCTCCCTTGTGGGAGTATCGTGGAGGCTGTGGTTTACCACTCTCGGGTAAAGTCGAGGATAGTGCACTGTGCTGACTTGTCTGGTTTTTGTTCACCCTGAGCTAGGCAAGGCGGTTAGCGGACTATCCCGGCTCAGTATGAAGTTGCATTCTCAACCGGGTGCTGCAACCTTGAGAGTGGAAGTGTTCTTAGGAGTTTCTCGCATCGAACCAAGGTGGGGTGATTGTACCTCGAGCATGATCTCAATTTGGTTTTTGGGTAACTAAGGCATTAAGTCTTGCGTTATCTACGACTCTTGGGAAAATTGTAATATAAGCCGTAAAGGCAGCTGATCACGTTAAACCAAAACACACATTTTTTCGAGGGGAAAGAATTATCAAATGTTAAATAGAAGATAAGGAAGGTCACAGTGTTTTCTAAAGTATTTTCGGTAACTTTCAAGTAGGATAAGTACAGAAATCTGGAGATTTATTTTTAAGGGCAGAATTCAACCTGTAGTGACTACATTGCTCTAGTGTTGCGGATAGTGTTTCAGAAATATTCAAGTCCACAAAAGCGGGTGTGAACTCCTCCAGATAGCACTCTAGATATATTTGAAAACTGGTGGATCCAGTAAGAACGTGTTTTAATATTCATAAATAAATTTTCGTTGATATAAAATTCAAATGTCGTTTGGAGACGCTCGCGGTTCTCTCTGGATCCATACTTTTGTTTGGACATAATGGTCTCTATTAGGAAATCATAACGGATCTATAATAGCTTCGAGCCTCCAGTCCGTTTATAGTATTGCCCTTTACTACGCAGAGTTACATTCTCGGCTCACCGTTCTGTTCGTAAGACGTTTACAAACAAAAACGGACTTCATTCCCAGAGGTTCTTGTGTTTTACTACACTTGCTTTCAAGACTGATGTCAACGCATCTGTATATGACTTCAATGAAAAATTGGAAAAGTATGTTTATTTATGGGTAAAACCGATAGTTTAGAGCTCGTTACTCGGTTTCTTCATCAAATTTCACCATTTAAGTGACGTGTATGAATTAATTATCGAGACTTCTACTGCCCCTTGCTACAGCCTAGGAAACAAGCTGGGAATAATTGGCGGAGAAAAAAAGTTCTGTTGAGTATATTTTCATATAGTTGTTGTGGATTTCCATCTCCAGCCATATTCTCTGCTTAAAGCTCTCTTAAAAAAATTTAATTTCCAAACTGTATGACCAGTAACAAACTGATAAACTTTTGTATCAATTCGATGAATCGCAGGGCCGTTTAATCATCCTCGTGCTCGTAAAAGTTTCAATGTAAAAGAGTTAGCTCCAGAAGGACTTTCATGTCCCTCGTCTATTGTCCATACTCAAAGATGTGTGCTCCTTGTTCACTGACTTACTTTTTTTTCGTTATTGTTGTCTCCAAGACAAATAGGCTTCCTGCTGCCTTGTCCATTGCCATGAATGCATGATGAACGAAGAATGATCTGCCTGTAACCAGGCTTGTTCCATTCTTTCCCATCATTCCTATAAAACCTCGACCAACCAGGCTGTTTTGCTACACACAAAAAAGTTTTAAAGGACAACAAAAAATGTTGGCATGAAAACTTAAGAAAAAAAAAAGGCATAAACCAAACGTTTAAACAGATAACATCAAAATCTTCCTCATACCTACACTTGTAAATTCGTAAATGTAAATAAAGTGTTACGTGGGACAATTCATTAGGGGAAAAAGGAAATAAGGCAGGAGCCAGTATTGATTCATGCGGTACTTCTGATAAAATTTCAACAATTTGTGATGTATACGTTTCGACTTTAGCATCTCATGCATGTCACCTAAGAATCACTTGACTAAAGGGGCAAGTTAGGTCCTGGGCAAAATAAGCACCGCTTGCGGTCAGTGGACTACATTTGGGTCTTTTGTGACATTGCGTGGATAGTCTCCTTAAAACTTGACTGTGCCTGCTTCTGAGGAACCCCAATAGTAAATACGTGGTGTTTAACTAGAAAGCTAAAGAAGTACTTTCCTGGGTGTTTCTTTTTTCCAATTGAAAGGATTTGCCGAGAAATGGATCTAACTTTCTTCCTGCTCCTAAAAAAATTTTAAAGATGAGGAGACTAAATTTGAACATATGTGGCCACTGTGGGATAGTAGAGAGTGCGACGCTTACACGACGAAGGTCTAGGTTCGTTTCCCGGCTGAACCTTGCGGATTTTTCTTTCGAGCTACTGACAACTCTCTAAGAGTAATTACTTTCCAAGAAAAATATTCTCAAAACTTCGCCGCTCGGAGCCAAAAAAAATTAGAGGTCTCTTCTAATCGTGAGAGAACAGCAGCACGCAACACTACTGTAATTGATGAGCAAGCTAGGGTCTGGTCCCTCTGTGGACTGTCGCGCGAATCAATTACTGTTATTATTATAATTATTGTTATTATTACCAGGTATACCCGTATGAAGTGAGCGTCAAGATACAAATGTCTCGATAGGGAACATTTTTTGTGAACGAGCCCTTACTTTTTTTGTTTGTTTACTATGACATCTGTAAAAAATATTTAGTATAAATCAAGTCATTGAACAGATAACATCATATTTTTTCATCGTGTTAAAAATGTCGAATTTTGTACCAGAAAGTGATGATTTGCGGAAAGCATTCATTTTTTGTTTTCATTTGAAGAAAAGTGCTGCAGAGTCGCATCGAATGCTTGTCGAGGCATATGGTGATCATGCTCTATCAGAAGCAACACGCAAACGATGGTTTCAACGGTTCAGAAATAATGATTTTGATGTGAGAAATGAAGAACGTGGAAGACCACCAAAAAAGTTTGAAGACACCGATATTGGATGGAGATGACACTTTGAGTCAAAAGCAAATGGCAGCAATGTTAAATGTTGCAAAACAAACAATTTCTGACCGTTTAAAAGCTATAGGAAAGATCCAAAAGTGTGAAAAATGGGTGCCACATGAATTGAATGAAAGACAGATGAAAACCCGAAAAAAACACTTGTGAAATTTGGTTCAAAGACACGAAAGAAAATCGGTTTTGCATCGGATTGTTACTGGCGATGAAAAATGGATTTAATTTATGAATCCTAAACGGAATCTGGGACAACCATGAACAGCGACTGCAAAACCAGATCGATTCGGCAAGAAGACAATGCCGTGTGTTTGGTGGGACCAGCTGTACCACGAGCTCCTAAAACCTGGTGAAACCGTTAATACTGATCGCTACCGAAAACAAATTATCAATTTGAACCATGCATTGATCGAGAAACGACCAGAATGGGCCAGAAGACACGGCAAGGTAATTTTCCTCCATGACAATGCACCTGCACATAATGCAAAACCAGTTCAGAATACAATCAAAACACTTGGCTGGGAGCAGCTACCCCACCCGCCGTATTCGCCGACCACCATTTGTTTTCATCGATGGGACACGCATTGGCTGAGCAGCACTTTGGTTCCTACGAGGAGGTCGAAAATTGGGTGTCTGATTGGTTTGGTTTAAAAGACGGACAATTTTATTGGCGTGGTATTCACAAATTGCCAGAAAGGTGGTCAAAATGTATAAATAATAGTGACCAATACTGTGGATAAAATGTTTTTACTTTCCCATTAATAAGTAATGTTTTATTTTCAAAAAAACGCTCATTTCATACTGGTGTACCTTGTTTTATTATTATTATTATTATTATTATTATTATTATTATTATTATTATTATTATTATTATTATTATTATTATTATTATTATTTTTATAAGCGAATATGATCAACAGAAGCGGTTTGTCATAGTGAGCATTAGGAAAATTGCTTTGGATATAGAACATCCAGGACTCTTCATCCAATTTATTTATAATGTATTCTGTGGGCTGATGCAAGGCATGTCAACATTGGGCGAAATTAACAATAAGGTACCGAGCCTAGCAAGTTCATCGTTCTCACAATTGGTACTACATTTTATCCATTTCAACCATTAAAGTTAGGTTAACAGTTGGATAGTGGGCCGCCGTGGCATAGTGGGTAGAGTGCGACGCTCACACGCCGAAGAGTATAGGTTCGATTCCCAGCTCAACACCAATTTTTCGAATTTTTTACGATGCCACCTCTTTCGAGCTGCTGACAACACTCAAATAGTAATAACTGTCTCTGAAAGCTTCTCAAATTTCGCCGATCGGAGTCGGCAAAAAACTGTAGCTTCCTTCTACTCTTGAGAGACCAGTAGCGCGCACAACACGAGCAGTTGATGAGCAAGCTAGGTCCTGGTTCCCCCTTGGTCCCCCCCTTATTATTATTTACAGTTGGATAATTTAGGCAAATGTTGTCCAGAGCCAAACGTTAGTTGATACACAACGCATAGATGGATTTGAATTTCGAACATTCTTCAAAAGCTTTTGGTAGGAAAGCAGAATACACCTTCGCATTCCGATGTTTCTAAAGCAACGTGCATTTTCGGAAACAAATTAGATTATTTATCGAGTCCGTAATAGTCCCATAATCTCAATAACAAATATATATTCTTAGCAATTGCACACACTCCTTGATAAGACGAAAGGTTTCCTTCAAAAATTCAACCTTGGATTGCATTAATTCACGTCCAGGGGTCTATTCGGGACCAATTACAGCTTCCATACAGTTGGCACTGCAGCTATATTCAAAATAAAGAAGCAGTCGCAGCGAATTCATCTGCGGATTGAACGTTTGGAATCCATTCGTGTATTAGCAAATTTAAGTGGTTGCTGTAAATCGTTGCAAGCCTTGAATGGGCGTTAAATCCTTTACTGCTGCCTGCACACCAAAGGTGATTCGTCAAATTTTAAGAGTTGCAGTACATTGTTGCGCAGCCTTACGTTGGACAACAAAGCATTTAGTGCTTCCTGTTTAATCGTGCCTCGTTTACTAAGTAGCATGTAAAATCTTTCAAACCAGTATGAGTTGATCTTTTGGTTACAGAAATGTCTATGTTGGACTAACATTCTGAATATGGTCCCTGCGTGTACCGTACTACCATTTAAGTCCAGTTTAAGAATATCCTTACCATCATTGGGTTTCCTTCAGGTCGAAAAAAGGGAGCAAAATATTTACATTTTGTCGTATAGACGGTAGAAGCACAGAAATTATTGAACGCAATTCTGAGTTCAGCCTTCGCTCTTCGTAATACCGCTTAAGTAACAAAAGGTGAACAACATGAAATGTATAAAACATATTCCTTCAATCTGTAAGTTGAGATTGAATGAATGTCTTGCAGAACGGACTTTTACACTATCTGAAATCTGTCCTCTTTCCCACTGAAGTTCCCAAGTTCTGTCCCTGAAATAAAATTCTTGAGCTTTTCACGACCACACCAGTTTCGAGCAGAATTTATAAATTTTTCGTATTTACTAACCCTCGACTTTTGAAAATTTAATGGCACCCAATCCACCTAGAAACCGGAGCCCTTGTGGATTGTATGTCCAACCAACCAATGAATTTAATACAAAAAAAGTTTCCACACGGCAAGTTAGTCCAAACTCAAACCAATGTATACTTCCAGCCCATAAGTCAATTTGATAATATTTTATCACACTTTAAACAGATTCCAAAGCCTCGCAGCAGGAATCCTTCACCCTTAAAGTTTAACTCAGTTTAAATAATTGAATAGGCACGTGAAAAAAGCACGTCATGGCATCGCCTTCACAGTCAAACAGACTTCGAAACAGGTCATGCGTCAAAACTGAATTCAATCAGGCCGCGGTGGAAAATCCTCTCTCTTTCACCTTCACGGTGATAGTCTGACGCAGAAAATGTCATAGACCTTCTGACGGGAGCATATGGATGTCCTCTGATATGTGTGTTCTGCGACATTTACAAAGTGTTGTTTTCTCTCCACATCGGAATTTGATAAGTTTCCTTCAAGTATCCAGAAAGTTGTGTGGATCCTTCGTTTTATCATCTCAGCTGCTCGACAGGAATTTCCTGTGAATGTAATGGGTAAACTTTTTTAAATGTGCCCGATAACGTATATCTCGTGCGGAATGTTTGCGCTCCTTGCCATCAGCTGTGTGTGCTGTGTGTCAAACTGAATGCTGAATGTGATGCTAAATTGCACGTAGTGTGATTTTTAATAAAACATTTTACAGCTTCGAAAATGCAATATACTCAGCGTGATGATCATTTTGAAGGGCAATAAAGTGAAAAAAGAGTTTCCTCTATTTTATTGCAAAGGATGCTCTGACAGGATATCTTTGAAATCCCTACGGGGAGGCGATGAAACTTTCTTTCACAATAAAACGAATGCAGTTTCTTTTGAATTCAAGTTAAGGTACTTTCACGACTTTGCTGTTCTCCAAGTTGTGTTCTTGTGCGTGTCATAGAAGACATTTAGAAAAATTTAATAACAACTGCTGAAGTGCCACAAAATTTTTTGAGACATTAATTCTGTTTAGATTTTGAGATAAATTTGATTTAGGGATCACTTGAAAGGGTCACAAGAGTTAAACTGTGCTCTAGTTTAGAGATAACTTTGAGGCTTATTTTAATTGAGATAAAAAGGAAATGAATGTTGAAGTTTTCGTAATCATTTTGGGCCATAAAAATGGCTATCCTTCTAAATAATAAGCAGTCATTCGCATCGAATTTTGATAAACGACCAGCTTGTCCGTCAGGAAATACCTTGTCATCGTTTATTGAGTCTTTAGTTTTTGAAAGAGAGTTCAACAGTTCTGCGACGGCCAACGAACAGTTCATATCGTAGCGTATTAATGGCTTACATTAAGCCTCAAAAAATTTGTTTTTAAAGCATCGGTTCATTTCCCAAAGATTCCTTGAAACAAGTACAAATGACCTAACGATACTTTCTCTTAACTGAAATTTCAAAAAAAAAAAAATTGTTTTCTGAAGGCCACCTCCGTTATGGCTATTCTTCTTGATTTGAGATTTTATCTGGTGACCGACTCCTTTACAAAATTGAAAAAGAAATGAAATCGTACCCAAAATCCGTCTACGAGTGGTAATAAGTGAATAGCAAGGAAAATGAAGGCTTTTTCATTAAGGTAGCTTTAAGTTTTTTTTTTAAATGAGTCAGAAATGGATTAAAAAATTTGCTATGTACAGTGACAAATAGGTATGAAATCCAATTTTCTTGGGCTGACTACAACGGGCACATTTGTGGAAGTCCAGTGGTTGAACCCAGCTTTTCTGAAGAATTAGTCGAAATTCTAGGTTTTTCACTTGTTCTATTGGCTTCCAGACGATGTGACTGGACTTATGAATCACATGATTCAAAATCACATCCGTATCACTATTTATAGTGTCAACAGAATCACTGATGGAGAAAAGACCATCTACGGATGGCTACTAACAGACCCAGGCTTTGAGGGAACCTGACTGATAGTGACAGCTTGACCAGAGGCTATATTCTGGTGCCACGGGAGGTTAGGGGCCCCTGGAACTTCGGTTCCAGCCTGACCGTGCGGTAGGCCCCCTTGTGGGAGTATCGTGGTGGCTGTGGTTTAACACCTAACATCGCGGGTAGAGTCGAGGATAGTGTACTGTGCTGACTTGTCTAGTTCATTATTTAAGCACAACTGGGTAAGACGGTTAGGGGACTATCCCTTCTCAGTGTGGAGTTGCAATCTCAACCGGGCGCTGCGACCCAGAGAGCGGAGGAGGTTTTAAAAAGGCTTCGCATCAAACCAAGGTGGGGTGATTGCCCCTCAAGCATGATCCCAATTAGGTACTTGGGTAACTAAGGCGTCTAGTCTTGCGTTACTTACGACTCTTGGGAAAATGGTTCCCCGTGATATAAGCCGTTAAGGCAGGTGGTCACGTATAACCAAATCCCACATCTATTCTATTGGCTCCGAGCTCATCTATTATATCTGACTTGTTGGCATAAGCCAATGAATTCACATAAATAGTCGTAGGGCCTTAAGTCACATGAACTATACGACCGTGTGACAAGCTCATTTCGTGAAATAACACGCTCGCTCATGCAACCGACACTTAACATGATCAAACGGCTTTAGATTTTGTGTCCACTTACAGGGATGTGGGAAAAGTTCTATTATTCACAATGACAACGCAGAGATGCTCAAATATGGGGAACGTCTTGTGAGTGATTTCGATTGATTTGGTTTATTTTGAAACCTAGAGGGCGTGATATTTGTCTCTCTCAACTCCCACGACATTTTCACAATATTTTCACCACTGCGCGCACACTGTCTCACTGACATTGGAACAGTGTGTAGCGGAAACATGGATTCAAATTTTTTCCTGGACACTGACCGCTGTGACGCTGTAGCTAGAATGCAACGATTACATGCTAAAGGTCTAGGTTCGTTTCCTATTTAAATATCTCTCATTTTTCACGGCATCACTTCTTTCAAGCTGCTTAGGCACTCAAAGAGTAATCTGTATAATAAAAAGCTTCTCAACTTCAGAATCGACAAAAAAAACGCTTTACTTGTGAGGAAACAGTACCGCGCACAACATGAGTAGTTGTCAAGCAAGCTAGGTCCTGCTCCCCCTCTGGGCTATCGCGCCATCCTATATATAATATATACACCAGTGGTAGCGTCGGAGAAAGGATCATAAATCTCTTAAGGTTGCGGTGAGTGAAGGCGTATTTTGACTCTAGGTTTAAAGATCTTACAAACGTTGTATAAGTGCTGCCAATTACTAAATTTTAGTATATTTGTCTAAAAAAAAAATGTTTAGAATGTATGCCGTCGTTTATCATTACCTTGTGGAAGAAGATTTGGGAGTCTCTAAAGAGAAACTTTTTACACTTTGCAGCCGCTTTTGACGACAATATCAAAAAGCGTCATGAGTAAGGGTCGTAATTTAGTAACTCTCTTTTCGTAATCCGTGATTCGTAATCCTTAGAAGCAATTGAATAATTTTAAATTTGTCATTTATTCAATAGTTCGTGATTGATGGACTGACACATATTCTTTTTGTCAAAACGCAGGTAAGTTCTTGTTTCCAAAAGTTTCAAAAGAGTACGTTGTCGGGGCGAGGAACAATTTCTGATATCAAGTAAGCAGCATGGGATTCCACGCATAGTCTGTATCGAAGTGAAGTTCGTGAAAAGTGTTCCTTTTGGGGGTAGACAAGTTTGTGTAGCGGAAAACAGATAATAATAACCAGGGACCAGGATCTAGCTTGCTCATCAAATACTCATGTTGTGCGTGCTTCTATTCTCTCACGAGTAGAAGGGACCTACAGTCTTTTCCCGAATCCGAACGACGAAATTTGAGAAGTTTTTTCTTGGACAGTTATTACTCTTTGAGCGATGTTCGCAGGTCGAAAGAGGTGGTGCCGTGAAATATTCGAAAAATTGGTGTTGAGCTGAGAATCGAACCTACACCCTTCGGCGTGTGAGCATCGGAATCTACCCACTTCGCCAAGGCAGCCACAATTAAGATTCCAATACAATTAAGATACTTTTGTTAAATTGCCATTAAGCTTACTTTATTTAAATAAAAATCTTTCGGGATTTAAAATATTTTGTAAAATAATCACCACGGCGGGCTTACAAGTCTAAACTGAGGATCCATTACTAGATTAGTTTTTCGAACACTTAAGGGTTGTATGTCGGCAAAATAGCAGCGAATATGGTCCTCAAAGTGATCAATCAGAATAGACAAGCGACTTAACGTATTCACACAGGATATTAGGTCTGTTCCAATTGATTTGGGTACATAAATTCGTAGTTGAGTAGTTTGGGTAAAAATCTTCCTTGCAGAGAGTAACTCTATCGAAAATTGTGAAATGACTATTCGCAGAAATTCGTAAACAGCTATCAGACATATGAATATGTCATATGTCAGAGGTTTTTTTTGTTTTCGATATGACAGCCATTTGCTGCTGAGCTGCTGCTCACAGTTGTTTCTTCGGTAGAAATTCGTAGGGAGGGGAAATATTTTGCTCTCTCGTGAGCTCTCTCTTCTACGAAAAAATCAGCTAATGGAACGCTTTTTCGTAGTTTCTCGGTCGAATTCGTAGACATTCGTAGCAATTTAGAGCAATTGGAACTGACCTTTTGTCAAGGTGGATTTAATAGGCCACATTCAGAGGAACATTCTGAAGTATTTGCCGTAAAACGTTTTCTTTAATATAAAACGTTTTCTTCAATACAAAGGTTTCTTTCAATATAACAATTATGGCACGAGCAGTGTGCCATGTTCCGCCATCTTGTTGGTATAGCTCCTGAACATCATGCAAGGCTTCTAACTGAAATTTATTTCTGACAAACACATACTAAATTGCACTCTTGAAAAGTTTACGACATAGTTCAAAAGTGAAAAGTTGTCTGTGGCAGTAGTGCCAACTTAAAAACATTGCATGCAATTAAGCTCAAATTTCTCGACCACATGGGATTTAAATTTTCAGTCAAGAACATGTAATTATTGTTTGTTTACAAAGTATTTAGAGTCTGGAAACTAGACGGCGAAATATGAATTTTCCCGATATTCACACGCACTCGACCCACGGAAAGAAATGGTGCGTGAACAGGACAACTTACATGTAAGAGATGTAGATTTATTTTTCACTGTTCCGCTTTTGAATGGAAATGTGCATTTCTCCAAAAAGTTTTCAAATTACCGATGTTAATTTGTACAGAAGGAGATTGAATACAAGCACTCTCTATAGAAGGCTTTTAAAAGATTTAGCATCCAGGTTCGTTGTAAGCAGAAGTGCCAACCATTTGAACCAAAAACAGTCCTTCCCCTCTTATGTTCACTGTTTCCCATTTATTAAAGGCAAAAAAATAAACAAATTTTTATTTCGATTTGATTGAATGCACCCCGAAATAATTTTCATCGCTGCAATCATAATTGTTGTCCCCTTGGGGCTAAGCTTTAAGCTGTTTAAAATGTAACACACCGCATAAAAATGTAAAAAATGGTACAGAAGTAATGTCATTAAGGAAATAAATAATTCCGTTGGCCACGCGTGCGTTGCGAAGATAAGCTGTTGTGTGAAATATGAGTGGGCATTTTTTTAACGGCCCGCAATTAACCATAAATGTGTTCTTTTAAATTTAGATTAGCTTAACTCACTTGAGGGATTATCTTCATCAGATGGTTGAGCATTGAAACACAAATGAATTATTTCACACGCGAGAATGTCGTTTCAGTTTTTTTTTTGTTTTGTTCATTAATTAACTTTCATTTATTTGCAGCTTTAGGCAATTTTAACGAGAGGGAATTTAAACCGAATAAATAAACCAAAAAAAAAAAAAAAAAAACGACACCAGCAAATCAATAAAATCCCGATCCGAAGCCGGTGGAAATAAAACCAAACATAAAAAGTCAATTACAACCAATCCACACTAAATACATTCCCTTAAAAATCAATTTACATTAAAATTCGACAAACAGACATACATACGAGTTACTCGAGCAAAACTGCCATTGACGAGAACATTTTGTTTTTTGGTTCCACTCAGACACACATCCACTCAGACACGCCACACGACAGAACACTTGAAACAAGTGATAAACTATTTAAACTAAATAACGACCAGTATAAATAAAATATGGAATGAAATGAATACTCTCCCCCTCATAGTTGTTTGCATAATTTTAACCGTTATTTTTGGGTCTCTCTTTAATTTTGTCTGGTAAAACTGGCTCGTGTGCATGCGTGCATGGTGCATGATTGATTTTCAATTTTTCCCTAATTTATTTTTCATAATTAATCACGTGTTTCTGATTTTGAATGCATATACATTTTTGCTTGTCGCCACAATGAGTGGCGAGGTTGTTGTGACGGTGTTGCATTCACCGATGATTTCAATCTCAACTAAGTAATTGCAAAAATCGGGTAAATTATAAAGTTTACATTTCATTTGGAGCTTATGTGAAAACAGAGAGCAAACACTGCACCTGCATTGCGTCATTGGATGCGTAAATGAGCAAACATGACAAATTGAACGGGAGGGAAGTTGATGATCAGCTGGGCGGGAATGTTTGTTCTGTTTGACTTGATGCCCTGAAGAGGCAGCGTCGAACCAATATTTTGTTATCCTTAAGGACTGTGGACACTTGGAATCTTTTTGCAAATATTGGTATACTACCAATAAGCATGTGTCTAAATCATATTCCTTCTCATATCAAAAGACATGTCGGATTTAATCGTGGCTGAGGGCCTAACCACATTTACTAAGTAATTAATTTTTTTTAAGTGAAACTTTTGATTGTTGATGTTTTAATATTTTAAGAAATTATTTATTTTCCATTTTGCCCCCATGGCTTTAGTCAATCTTTCGAGCAAGAGATTGATTCCATGCTCATGAAATGGGTGACCCTTGCTGGCAAAAAACTGGTCCAAGTGGTGCTTAACGTGCTGATTTGAAATCAAGGTTTTCCCATTCAAAAATTGGAGAAACCGCAACAAGTATTTGACATTTGACATTTTTATTTATTTCTGAAAAAATGTTGACAATTATTAATAATTTCTGCGAAGCCTTAGGGGCTTTTCTGCAGAAGATTGAATTTTAAAATTTATGGGAAAATGGTGTTAGTAAACTTAGTTCATTAAATTATATAATTCACTTAAAAAAAAATTACTATGATACACAAAGACATATAAAATTTGTTTAAGAACATTAGCTGAAATGAAATATTGTTGAAAAATAATGCCTTATATGTTTTTTCCTTGTTTTAATGTCTGAAATGTTTTTTAACTCTTGTGGAAGTTTATTTAATATTTCCGGTACACTGCACCTCAGCTGTCTTCTACCGTAGTTGTTGTGAAATCGCTCGTCTTCTCGTGTTGATATCATGTTGAAGTGGTGAGATAAACCGGTTGTCATCGTAGTATTCGTGTATGAGCGTTATCTTAAAAATGTCATCTACTGAGAGAGTTTTTAACCTTCCTTCTTCGGGATAGTTACGCTGGTGACTTGTATTTATCCTTTTTAGGACAGAATTTTGCAACTTCAGAATTTTATTCATGTGCGTGGCAGATGCATTGCCCTATGCAAGTATACCATACCTCAATTTCGACTCTACTAAAGCATAGTTTACTTGACTTAATACGGAAGTAGCATGGTACTTTAAAGGAGTAAATGCCTTTTGTATAGAGCCTTTTTAAGGCTCACTCACAACTTATCAATATGAGCATCCCACAGAAAATGACTTTCAATGGTGACGCCAAGATATTTGTAGGTCTCCACTACCTCGATAGGACAGCTTATTGAGTTAATGCAGGAATAGTTTCTGAAAAGGATTTTTTTATGTGTGGCTTTGAACTGCGGATTTCGTATGTACATCACATTTGTTTTCGATGCGTTGATCATTAAGCCGTGATCATGACACCATTTGACGGCATTATCAAACTCATCATGCATTGCTTGCGTTGCCGTGTCCACGGATCTATGGCGTACCACTATCGCCGTGTGGTCTGCAAATGCGATTGATAAGGCTTGCTTGAAAACTCTTTGAAGCTAGGTTGTGTATAGGATGAAGAAAAGTTGCAAAAATAAATGTAAAAGCTCAAAGATGCCAAACCTGGAGAATATGTTGTGTGTCGTTACACATACCATATAAGCTGCGAACGCTTTTGGCGAGTGATCAAATTTGTATGAAGTCTCGAATTATTCTGGTGGAACAGAGATCAATTCAGGCCTCTTTTGTTGGAATGTTTCACTTTATTTGTCCAGCTGATCACAAAATACTTCGGAATTAATCGTGGTATTGTCCAGCAACTTCTCAAAACCTTTCCAAAAAGACAACATAACCTATCGTAGAATTTGATCTTCCACCAAACAAGAGCTCTTTCAACAAATTAAACAATTTTGTTTTTAAGTACAAACAAGCCTTTTATTCAAATGTATAAGGGTAAAGCGATAAATTGCGAAGTTGGCTGTGGAAGGTCACATTCAAATCAGCTGCGAAATTAATTAGTGAGCGACCCATTTCTAACTGTCCTCAGAACTATTTAAAGCAGCTGGAGATGACCTGGTTGGGCGCATGCACCAGCTCATCTGTAAGATATGGTCGGAGGAAAGCATGCCCGATGAGTGGAATCTCAGCGTCGTTTGCCCGGTCCACAAGAAAGGAGACCCCTTTGACTGCGCCAACTACAGAGGGATTAGTCTCCTGAACATCGCATACAAGATCCTCTCTGCCGTATTGTGTGAGCGTCTGAAACCATTTGTCCATGACCTGATAGGTCCCTATCAGTGTGGTTTCAGACCAGGGAAGTCCACAATAGACCAGATCTTCACATTACGGCAGATCCTGGAAAAGACCCAAGAAATGCAAATTGACACTCACCACCTATTCGTCGATTTCAAGGCTGCATATGACAGTGTGCATAGAGACGAGCTATACAGTGCCATGTCTAGTTTTGGCTCGTCAAATTGTGTAAGATGACGATGGAGAACTCTCGCTGCTCCGTCAAGGTCGGTACCGAACTCACCGAGACCTTCAATGTCAAAAAAGGTTTTAGACAAGGCGACGCACTGTCATGTGACTTCTTTAACATCATCCTCGAGAAGATCGTGCGTAACTCACAAGTCAACACCAGAGGCACGATCTTCCAGAAGTCAGTTCAACTGTTAGCTTACGCTGATGACATTGACGTGATTGGACGAACACAGCGAGCCGTCAATGAGGCGTTTGCTGGCATTGAAGCGGAAGCGGCTAAAATGGGTCTTGCGGTAAATGAGGGCAAAACGAAGTACATGCTGTCATCAAGGAAGGACACACAACATCGACGTCTCGGACGGAGCGTCACACTAGGCAGCAGAAACTTCGAGGTAGTTAAGGACTTCGTCTACCTCGGCTCCGCGGTAAATAGGGACAACAACATCAGTACCGAAATCAAACGCAGAATCACTCTTGCCAACCGCTGTTTCTTTGGGCTCAAGAGGCAATTGAATAATAAAGCCATCTCTCGAAGGACTTAGCTCGCTTTATATAACAGCTTGATCATCCCCGTCCTACTATATGGCGCAGAATCTTGGACGTTAGCAAAGGCGGATGAGGAAGCCCTTAGCCTTTTCGAGAGAAAAGTTTTGCGTGCGATTTTTGGTCCTGTTTGCGTTGATGGCATCTGGAGGAGAAGATTTAATGACGAACTCTATAGGCTGTACAGTGACATGCGCCTGGTTAAGCGTCTACGGATACAACGCTTAAGATGGCTAGGCCATGTAGAGCGTATGGACACCACTGCTCCGGCCCGAAAAGTCTTTGAATCCGAGCCATTGGGACAACGCAACAAAGGACGACCTAGACTGAAGTGGCGCACACAAGTGGAGAAGGACCTCAACCAACTTGGAGTGCGCAACTGGAGACAGCTGGCGAAAGATCGTGCTGGCTGGAGAGGCATGTTGGTTGAGGCCCAGGTCCACCCCGGACTGTAGCGCCACAAGAAGAAGAAGACCCATTTCTAACTGAGTGAATTGTATTCACATGATACCAGAATGCTTACTAGACTATTGACGGGATCACACACCTCCAAAGCCTGGCTTTCAGTATCTCCCTCGATCTCCCTCCCCATAATCTGCTGCCATGTTCTGTTGTCCTAATTGAACTGCAATCAGTTGTGGTGTGGATGATGTTGCTTTCAACCTTCAATCTCCGATCAGCCGGCAAGTGGAAAGTGGTTGTTATCTAGGGAGTAGACATGCTCACAAAGTGCATGGGCAAGCGAATGCACCCACAGCCACAATAGGTGTGTTCCCGAAATCAAAACAGACAACACAGAACAGTGCAAAACAACACAAAACAACACAAAGTCTGTTCCTGTACAACAAAATGTGGATTTTTCGTCAATTGAGCGCTCTCTCGAGAGAGTAAAATATTTCCGCACTTTGCCCATTTTAACATAAGTAATGTTTGTGGGTAGATTGCTGGTTTTCTGTCAAATTAATAAGTACGTGTACAGAGAGCATTAACCGATAATCTCTGTGTATGTGTCTCAAATTTTTTTGCTGTGGTTTTCTGTATCGCAAAGCTGAATTTGACATTTCTTAATGACATACTTTATACATTTGGCTTATATGCGTACTTTGTCTTTTTCTGAGAGAGATGTACTCGTACTCCTTAACAAATGACAGACTTCAGAATTTGGTACAGGAAGTACTGAAACACACATATTGTAATTCTTATGTTGAGACGATTGTCAGAGTGTCGATTAGCATCTGATAATAACCTGATATTGTGTTTTATCCAAATATTGTCTGATCAAATTTTGAGTTCAGATGATTGTAAGACATTTGGGCCAATTTTTACAGTGTCAGATGTGGCAGTCAACCAACATTAGCTAGGGATTAGGAGCACTGAACATGTTCAAATTTAGGTGCGCTCCCGTAACCGAAACAAACAACACAAAACAGTTCAAAACAAATCAAATCAACCCAAAGTCTGTTCCCGTACGTCACAAAAATTTATTTTAAGAATGAGCGTTCTCGAGAGAGATTAAGATATTTCATCTCCCTTCCCATTTTAACACAAGACATTTTTGTTATTAGTATTCTGTAAAATTAATTGGTCTAAGTACAGAAATAAGTAAGATTAGTGAGATAAGTGAGAGAGCTCATTATCTCGGTTTATGTATCTCAAATTTGGTTGTTCATTTTTTATGAAGCGATGCAGTGAATATCACATTTCCTAATAAAATAGTTTAAACATTTGGTTTAACTGAGTTCTTTTTAGTTTTTAAGATTTGCTTCTCTTTGAGAGTTTTGTGCCCCCACTTCTTAACACATGACAGAACTCTTAATTTGGTGCGTAACGTACTGGAACACACTTTTTGACAGGTGGCATGAACAGATATAAATCTGATTATTCAATTCAATTCATTGGCAAGACAGAAAGCAAAATTGAATTAAATTGAAGCTGTAAAATTGGATAAGGTTCACATGTCAAACGAAAATGTGCGAGGAAACCCGTGTTTATCAAACAAAACCCATGAATTGTACAACAATGAAAGTTGCCTGAAAAAAGAACTCTGTTCTGTTGTATATCTCTTAAACTTTCCCGTATAAAACAAGAGCGTTTGATTGTGTATAATGAATTTGTTTTTGGATAAATGTTGGTTTCAGTATAAGTTATATTTGTTTCAATCTGACAATCGACTGTTATATCACATTTTTCAGACGGTTTGTCAGACTGTCATATCGCATTTTTCATCGAAGTAAAGTAAATCGTGGAAAAGGTTTTTGATCGACGATTACCCGCGCACATGCTAATTATGGACAGTCATGTTTTTCTTAAAACTTGACAAACCATTTCGTCGAAGTATGCAAATAGCTTATGCGAATTGAATTTATGTTTAACTTTACATTCACTCTTAAAATTGCAATCTGAGGACAATGTGCTCGTGTCCTGCACCTATATGCGAATGTGGTACACGGGATTCTTGTTTCAATACCTGAGGCTTTCGATGTCAACGTAAATTAAGTTTTATTTGTATGTAGAGTGTATACGAAAGGAATATTGAATGCGAAAGGTAACCCAAAAACTGATGAAGTATTATTATTATTTCAATTTCCCTTTATCTGCTAAACACTGCAAAATTAAAAAGCAAATACTGTGAGCGTCAAAATTGAGTAAACAAATATCTGATTACTGTATAAAGAACAAAACTCAAATTCCATTGATGCACAAAATCAGCTTTATCCAATATGATCAATTATTCAAATAATAAAGTACGGTAAAAACAAAAACAAATACATTTTTTTAATGAAAATTATAGCTACTTCATATATTACGAGGCAAAAGTGAGTAGACAACATGCAATAATTTTTTCTTTCTTATGAATCAGTTATTTTTACCACTAAGATTTGTGAGTAATATTTTTTACGATGACAAATCTTTGCATTTGCCTTTGTTCAGAGAGGACGCTAATTAAATACAAACGTGTTAAAGTACAAAAATATTATTATTTTAAAATGCGTGAAGCGAAATCGTCGATTTGATCATGGAATTGAGAAAAAAAGGAAAACACGCTTCGGGAAATTGGAGAAATTGTGAACAGGCATTACGCGTCGTGTAAAAAAATTATTGACAAATTTGAAAAATTTAAAACATTGGAAAATTTTCCACGGAAACGGAGACCAAAAAAAATTAACACAAAGAGAAACAAGACAAATTGTTAATGAAGTAAAAAAATAACCCAAGTTCAAGCGCCGTCAAAATTGCAGAAAACATTTCAATAACGTCTCGAAAAAGTGTAAGCGCGAGTACCGTTCGTCGCGTATTAAATGAATCAGGCTTACATGGCAGAAGTGAAAGAAAAAAGCCAATGCTTTCAAAAATTAATAAACCAAAATGTTTAAAATTTGCAAAAAAATATATAAACAATGTGGTCGCCGTGGCATAGTGGGTAGAGTGCGACGCTCACACGCCGAAGGGTCTAGGTTCGATTCCCAGTTCAACACCAATTTTTCTAATATTTCACGGCACCACCTCTTTCGAGCTGCTGACAACACTCAAAGAGTAATAATTGTCTAAGAAAGCTTCTCAAATTTCGCCGTTCGGAGTCGGCAAAAAGCTGTAGGTCCCTTATACTCGTGAGAGAACAGTAGCGCGCACAACACGAGTAGTTGATGAGCAAGCTAGGCCCTGGTCCCCCTTTGGACTGTAAAGGTAAACAATTATTATTATTATATAAACAATGATATTTCGTTTTGGAAAAAACATTTTATGTAGTGATGAAAGCAAATTCGAAATTTTTAAGAGCAATATGAATAAAAAAGTTTGGAGAGCCAAAACTGAAGAATTTACTGAAAAAAATATTAGGCCGGTCGTGAAACATGGGGGAGGTTCAGTGATGGTGTGGAGGTGTGTAGCAGCATCTGGGGTCGGTTAACTTGTCTTCATTGATAGTACAATGAGGAAGGAATAAATATTCTCAGAACCAACTTGCAACCGAGCGTAGACAAATTAGGTTGAGCTATGAATTGGATCTTTCAGAAAGACAATGATCCTAAGCATACCTCACGTTTTGTTAAGTAATGGTTGCTTTATAGGACCCCAAAACAGCTTGATCATCTCCCGCAATCACCGGACCTTAAGCCAATTGAACACTTATGGGAGCATTTGGATAGAAGAAGTCGACAGAGTACTATTAACAACAAGGAAGACCTGAAAAAATCTATAACAGAGGAATGGTCAAAAATTTACACCGCTGTTACCAATAAACTGGTAATGTCTATGCCACGTAGACTCAAGGAAGTAATAAAGTCTAAAGGAGGACCAACAAAGTACTAAATTTAATTTTTTAAATGTTTACTGTTTACTCACTTTTGACTCGTAATATATGAAGTAGTTATAATTTTCATTAAAAAAATGAATTTATTTCTGTTTTTACCGTGCTTTATTTTTTGAATAATTGATCACATTGAATAAAACTGTTTTTGTGTATCAATGGAATTTGAGTTTTGTTGTTGTTTTGACCCAATTTTCATCTTTATACAGCAATCAGATATTTGTTTACTCACTTTTGACGCTCACAGTATATATTTCTTATATATTTTTTTTCTTTTGATCTTTTTTAACATAACTAAGTGAATACTAAAATTGTCAAATATCGCAGAACTTGAAAGGATAAAAAAGTCGAAATCTCCAAATGACTGAAATCCAGAAAAAATTAAGACCACAAAATGTCAAACTTCAATAAACTATCGAAAACCAGAAAATTTAACAACAATTTTAATTTAAGTCATTAAATGTGCTTAATTTGAAAAAGCATGAAGTACGAATTGCGACATTCCGATATTCTGAAAATACAAAAACACAAAATATGCTTCCAGAAGATAAACTGTATTTCAACCAGATCGAGATAACTCTATCTTGCTAAAAGGAATCTTAAAACAAAATATTTAAAAATGCCCACATTCTGCACAATACAGTAAATATGGAATATATTCAAAACCTGGGCTGTAATCACGTACCTCTTCAAGCGACTATCGTCCTGACGATCCACCAAAGCGATAACGTTCATAATTTGCATCAGGAAACCCAACCACTAACGTCTCGTTTATGGTCTCTTTTATAAACAGTTTGAGCGCTACTGGACGCAACATATCTCTTGTCATAATTGTACACACACAACAAAACAATGAATAACGACTGCCTGATAGTTTTCATTGTTTTGGTGTATGTGCGCACATTACGAATGAACGAACGACTGTGCGAGAGGTGTTCATAAAATGTAAGAGGTTTGATTTCAGGGAAAACAGTTTTTAAATATTCATTCATAAATATACATTCATACTTCCGTAAGGTGAAGACTATATCCAAACATTTTATAATTACTGATCACATTTTGGTTTCTTACTTCTACTTCAAATTTTCACCACCTACGAAGATTGACTTTTATATTTCCTGATTGGGCAACCCTAGTGTTGCAATCTGGCAACTGCCAGCTCTATCGTAAAAAGAAAAACATTTTTGAGGATATACGTACTCACAACATTTTGACATACGAGCGCTATTTGTGTTGTTGTAACTTAAAAGATTCATCTCGCCCAAAAAATGGAATCAAATCGTAAAAATTTTCGTGCGATAATTTTTTACAACTTTCGACGTGGGTTAACTCAGCAACAGTGCATCGATGAACATAATTCAATTTTTGGTGATGAAGCTCTTTCATGGACCAATGTTTATCGATGATATGGTGAATTCAACCGAGGTCGTAGTTCACTCCAAGACGAATTTCGTGAAGGTCGTCCAAAATCAGTCATTGTTCCGGAAACCATTGATGCTGTGCGCCAGCTGATATTGCATCATGTGACCTATCTTGAAATTGAGACAACCTTAGGCATTAGTGGGGCCGGCATACATTCAATATTGCATGAACATTTGACCTTCAAAAAAATTTGTCGCGTTGGATCCCACACAATTTGTCAATCGCTCCAAAAAAAAAGGCTCGTGTCGATTGGTCGAAAGAAATGATCCAAAAATACGATAGCGGTGCTGCAAAACACGTCTATGACATCGTGACAGATAATGAATCATGGATCATACGCGTATGAGCCCGCAATCAAACAGCAGTCGACTGTATGGGTGTCTTAAGTAGAGCCAAATCCAACAAAAGCTGCTCGCGCACGAAGCACTTCCATGCAAATGGTCACCTGTTTTTTCGGAAGAACTGGACATGTCACAAACGTACCACTAGAACAACGCAGAACAGTCAATTCTGAGTGGTACACAACCATTTGCTTTCCAGTTGTCTTCCAAGAAATCAGGAAAACCAACCACCGAAAACGGATCACTCTTCGCCACGACAATGCGACCTCTCACACATCGGCTCAAAGAAATGCATTTTTGAGCACTCAAAACAACGATTTGACTTCTTGTTACTCTCAAACGCAAAAAATAAAATAAGAGGTCAACGATTTTCGACACCTGAAGAAGCGGTTGATGCGTTCAGAATGCATGTTTTGGAGATACCTCAATCAGAGTGACAAAAGTGCTTCGAGAATTGGTTCAAACGCATGCAAAAGTGTGTAGATCTTAATAGGGAATATTTTGAAAAACAATAAAGCTATTTCTCGATGATTAATATTTGTTTTTGTTCTCGAATCCCGAACTATAAAAGGCAACCCTCGTATCCAGCCCCTCCAACGAAACCTCAATTCGCAGCATAAATTGCCAATTAAAATAATTTAGCTAGCTGGAACTTTCAATGAACTCACCAAAAGAGTTTATTTCATTTCGTTACCTTATGCCAAATCTAATTACATCACGACCCACGTAAGCACTTCAGCTTACCTGACAACAGTCATTTGCTGTTCCAATGATTGACTAACATTTCCGAAGCGAGCCCCCGACAGCAATCACTTCCTTCACTACTCCACCGAAAAGCAACAAACCATAATCTCTTCACACAAATAATTACAATAATGATTCGGCAAATCTCTTCGCCCCGGGGCAGGAATTTGACAGTTCTTATACACAGGGCGGATGGCCCCACAATAGGCAGGAAATATGAGTAGGGGAGAGTCCTTTTACTTTTGCCTAATGAAAGCTCCTAAATTAATCCTCCCCAGCCAGAGTCTTTTATTTGAGTACGTACTCTATTGTTGGTCACGGTAAATTGAAATGCCGTAAACAATGGACCCGAATCAAAGGCGGGCCATGCTGGTATTGAGTGTCATAAGAGATTAATGTCTAAATTAATAGATGAAAGTATTTGTTGACATTGGACGGCTCGTGGGGTTGGGTTGATTTACACTTTATCGATGGCGGCTATAATTTCGGTCAGGGCGGCCGAGGAATAAAGTTGACTTGTCAGAATGTAGTCCTGGAGCGTGCTCCAATTGGAGACTCCCTTTAATTTGACTAAGTGTGCGTGTCGAAGGTATACAATTTTTGGGACGAATCCTTGCGGAATGGCTTAAGATAAGGACTAATGGGCAGAAGGATTTATTGTTTTCGATTATTCTCGTATGTGCGTGTCTGGTAATGTGGTTGGAATATGAGTTTCGAAGAAAAGAAATCATTTTATGGCAAGGTCCACCCTTTCGGCAGAGTCAAAGGAAAAGTCCTCAGTTTTGAATTTCCAGTTGAGTGCACTTTCAAGGTAAAATTTTAAAGTTAATACCAGTAGCATATGTTGTAGTTTTTCGGGTTAAAAACGGGAGAGCACTGTATGTAATATCTAAGGATGGGAAGAACGCGAAGAGTAAACTGCCTAACTTGTGCTTCGGATCGGTTGGGATAACTGACTCTTTATATACAATTTAGCGTTCCCCAGATTTTAGCTTCCAAGACTGATACGGTCACAAGGATATGATTTATTAAATCTGTAGCAGCATGGACAATCTCCTTCACCACACATTGTTCCAGGTAAATGTCACAACATAGCAGCCGTTTGTGATACAAATCGTACCGAAACCTGTAGTTTATCAGGTTTGCAGTTTATTCTTCTCTTTGCTGTAATTTTAAAACCCACCCCTTAAGTCTATTTTCAGCACTTGAAAAGAAGTCGGCATGCCAGTAAGTGGGGTGCTTAAAGTTGTTGTCATATGAATGTTTTACAATGAACGAGTAGATCCAATGAAAACTGTATTTACAGCGGTAATATTATAGCCTGTACATAGGGTAACATTTAGGGATTCACTTTTTGTATTTGTATTTATAATTGTACTTTACTATAAAGGGTTTCAACGTTAAAAAATGGAAAATTAAGATATTAAAGTTTTCAAAAACCTTTGACGCCTTATCTAAGCAGCCATTACCTTGAGCGCTTACTCAATATAAGCAGTCTTGATACTTCAGGCCCTTATTAGGTGAACTAGCCCCCGTCATTTTTATAATGAACAGAAATGCCAAAATAAAATGCAGACAAAGAATTTTTTTTTAGTTTTGTTTTTTATTTTCATTTTTCAATTGTGGCCTCAGTGGCGAAGTGGGTAGAGTGCGACGCTCACACGCCGAAGGGTCTAGGTTCGATTCCCGGCTGAACACCTCGAATTTTTCACGGCACCACCTCTTTCGAGCTGCTGACAACACTCAAAGAGTAATAACTGTCTAAGAAAGCTTCTCAAACTTCGCCGTTCGGAGTCGGCAAAAAATTGTAGGTCCCTTCTACTTGTGAGAGAACAGTAGCGCGCACAACACGAGTAGTTGATGAGCAAGCTAGGCCCTGGTCCCCCTGCGGACTGTCGCGCCAACAATTATTATTATTATTTTTATTTTAATTTTATTTAACATTTTTTTAACAATTGCTATAGTTTACAAAGACTTAAAGAACTTACAGATGGGCACGCCATTTTTAGATATGTTTCTCAAGAATTGAGGAGTGATTTAAAATTAAAATTCTTCAGCCTTCCAAATAAATAGCCGAGTTCTGTCTTTCCAACATTACAGCCTCCTCCAAACCTGGAATACCAACATTTGTTGTGAACGAGCCTTTATCCTTTTTGTTTGTTTGCTATGACATCTGTGAAAAATATTTAGTATACATCAAGTCATTGAACAGACAACATCATATTTTTCATTTTGTTAAAAATATCGAATTTTGTACCAGAAAGTGATGATTTGCAAAAAGCATTAATTGTTTGTCTTCATTTGAAAAAGTGCTGCAGAGTCGCATCGAATGCTTGTCGAGACATATGGTGATCATGCTCTATCAGAAGCAACATGCAAAAGATAGTTTCAACGGTTCAGAAATAATGATTTTGATGTGAGAAATGAAGAACGTGGAAGACCACCAAAAAAGTCTGAAGACGCCGAACTGCAAACGATATTGGATGGAGATGACACTTTGAGTCAAAAGCAAATGGCAGCAATGTTAAATGTTGCACAACAAACAATTTCTGACCGTTTAAAAGTTATGGGAAAGATCCAAAGGTGTGGAAAATGGGTGCCACATGAATTGAATGAAAAACAGATGGAAAACTGAATAAACACTTGTGAAATTTTGCTTCAAAGACATGAAAGAAAATCGGTTTTGCATCGGATTGTTACTGGCGATGAAAAATGGATTTATTTTAAGGATCCTTAATGGATAAAATCATGGGTTAATCTGGGACAACCATCAACATCGACTGCAAAACCAGATCGATTCGGCAAGAAGACAATGCTGTGTGTTTGGTGGGACCAGAAAGGGGTGCTGTACCCGGAGCTCCTAAAACCAGGTGAACCCGTTAATACTGATCGCTACCGACAGCAAATGATCAATTTGAACCATGCATTGATCGAGAAACGACCAGAATGTCCCAGAAGACACGGTAGGGTAATTTTGCTCCATGACAATGCACCTGCACACAAAGCAAAACCGGTTCAGGATACAATCAAAACACTTGGCTGGGAGCAGCTTTCACAACTGCCGTATTCACCGACTACCATTTGTTTTTATCGATGGGACACGCAGCACTTGATGGCTGAGCAGCACTTTGATTCCTACGAGGAGGTCGAAAATTGGGTGTCTGATTGATTTGCTTTAAAAGACGAACAATTTTATTGGCGTGGTATACACAAATTGCCAGAAAGGCGGTCAATATGTGTAGAAAACAATGGCCGATACTTTGAATAAAATGTTTTTACTTTGTCATTAATAATTAGAGTTTTGTTAAAAATAAATAAACGGTCATTTCATAGCGGTATACCTGATCATCTATCCTATTCTCGACTCTTTTTTGACTTTCCTTAAGCCCTAAGTTATATTGAAGCTGAAAAATTTAAATCACGACAGAGAGTTGACTGAGACTCGATATGTGGAAAACTAATTTCCAAAGTGAGTGCTATGCACTTGTGTACATTTTCGTTTTTCTCGAACAAGATATATGTATTTATAACTTGCTATTTCGTCCCCTCAAAGTAGACCTTCTCAGATATAATACATTTGTGTCAGTGTTTCTTTAATCTTCGAAGCGGTTCTGATTTAGATTGTTTGATATGCTCTTGAGCTCTCTTAGCGAATCGGTTTGTATCTTCTCAATCGTTGCAAAACACCTTTTCGTGGGTCTCTTCAATATTGGGAATAGAAAAAAATAGCAGAGGGCCAAATCTGCTGGATACCGTGGCTGAGGCATGATTACGTTGTTGCTTTTGGCCAACAAATTACGAACAAGCAACAATTAGTTCTGATTGCGTTTCCACAATTCTGGAAGTTTTCTTCGTATTGCGCCTTGTAAACGGCGCATAAACAACCATGTGGTAAGAACTCCTGATGTTCTACGCCACTGTAGTAGTGTGGCTTTTATTTCAATTTGAAATTCAGTACAATAAATATATAATCTAAGCCTAGTTTGGTTTGGCCTATGGCTGTCTGCCAACTACGTTCTACGCCACTGTAATAAAAAAAATTATCAACAAAACCTTCACATTTAATCGATCTTGGTTTCCTTTTTTGGCCTAGGCTCACCTGGCTCTTCCATTGGGACGCTTGAACTTTGCTTTTGATGTCATAACCAAAAACCCGGTCGTCGCCAGTTACGACCATTTGAAGCAAATCTTAAACGGCGTTGCAGTCGTTCAACGATTCCTAAGTGTTACTTATTTAACATTGTTTTTGGTTAAAATTCAGCTATTATGGAACGTACTTCGCTGCCACACGCTTCAAGCAAAAGATTTCCGAGAAAAATGCATGGAAAGAAAAAACCGATATGCCGGCATCTTCAGCAACTTCTCCAATAGTGGTTCGGTGGCCCCATAATAATTTTTTTGACTTTCCCAACATTTACATTGTGGCCGGAGTGCGAAGGTGGGCAGAGTGCGACGCTCACACACCAAAGATCAAGGATCAATTCCAGAACCAATTCGAGCTACTGACAACACTTAAAGAGGTAAAACTGTCTAACAACCAGTATTTCAATTTTGGTCGTTCAGAGTCGCCAAGAAATTGTAGGTTCCTCCAACTCGTGAGAGAACAGTAGGGCGCACAACATGTGCAGTTGATGAGCAATTCAGGCCCTGGTAACTCTGTGGACTGTCGCGCCATACAATTATAATCATTGTTAACATTTACGTCGGTTATTGATATGCTGGGGCATCCAGGGCGGCCAGGTTTCAGATCTTATCAATTTTACTTAAAAGTTTGTACCACTTGTTAACATTTTTTTAACAATCTCGCCTTTTGCCACCATCAAGTGCTTTTGAGCACTTAATCTCTTTTTTCATATAAAATTGAATGCAAATTATTTCATTCATTTTTTTCGACAAGAAAAGGAATCGCCGCAGAACACGTTCAACTATTGTGCCTCTCACTAATAACAGCTATATTCCTAAAACTGTAAACATATGTTCGAGACAAGTGTACTAACATTCTTCTTTTTCTTCTTCTTGTGGCGGGGTGGACCTGGGCCTCAACCAACATTCCTCTCCAGCTAGCACGATCTTTTGCCAGCTGCCTCCAATTGCGCACTCCAAGTTGGTTGAAGTCCTTTTCCACTTGCGTGCGCCATCTCAGTCTAGGACGCCCTCTGTTGCGTTGTCCCTGTGGTTCGGATTCGAAAACTCTTCGGGCCGGAGCAGTGCTGTCCATACGCTCTACATGACCTAGCCACCTTAAGCGTTGTATCCGTAGACGCTTGACTAGGCTCATGCCGCCGTACAGCCCATACAGTTCGTGGTTGAATCTTCTCCTCCTAATGCCATCAACGCAAACAGGGCCAAAAATAGCAGGCAAAACTTTTCTCTCGAAAAGTCTAAGGGTTTCCTCAGTCGCCTTTGCTAACTTCCAAGATTCCGCGCCATAAAGTAGGACGGGGATGATCAAGCTGTTATATAAAGCGAGCTTAGTCCTTCGAGAGAGGGCTGTGTACTAACATAACAAAATAGAAAATTCGATAATCAAGTGTACGTAGCAAACGAAATTAAATTTTTTTATTATTTGAAGGGAATCCGTACGCTTCGTGAAAAGAAGTTTCAACCAAAATAAAATACCCAGCGCAATTGCCTCAAGCAAAATTGTGCAAATAGTTCCTGACACTGGTCGTCATCATTCATGGTTCTTGCCGTCACACAAAGGGGTTTGAGACTCAGCTCACGCCATTGATTTAAACAGCTCAACACCTCTCGCTTGGAGGTCTCGAATTTTTGCTAAGAATGTAAGCAATGAAAGGCGCTTCCCATCAATTTGTACTTTGAGCCTTGCAGCAGCCCAAAAACGGCAAACGCTTCGGGAAAAAAAAACATTTTTAAAAGAGACTCACTCATTTCTCGTTATCTGAGAAATGTAATGAATTCGGAAATTTGTTAATCAAAAGTATTGCATCCATTAAGACTGTTATTTGGTACTGCAATTCTCCACCAAATTTCCAAATTATTATTTCAGTAACCTCAAGGACATAATTTGGGCGCCAAGACCCTACGATTTTACAAGTTGGGTTGTTTTTTCTTATGGGGAACCATGAATACTAGAAATTGTCGCGGTAAAAGAGGAAAGGATGCACGCCTGCTACCACCCAAGTCTCAACTATCCCCAGAGGTACACACAAACAACCATACAGCAGAGAACCTACGTCTAAACACAGAGACTGATAAACACGAGCAATTATATTTGCTTTTCCACACTTCCGCTTTGCAATGCCAAATGCAGCAAAACTTGCCATCAGTTAAACTGAATGCTTCCTATGACACCCACTTCCTAGCTGTTCTTCCGTCGAAAATTGCTGCCCAAGGCCACCACCATCTCCGCACACTGAAAGCAATGGCATCACAAAGGGATTAACGAACAAGAAGCACCACATGTGCCATTGCGCACATGCCACACAATGATGCTTTGAAAGTTGTTTCTGTTCCCCTCGTCCGTCCCATCAATGTCCTCTCCAACAGTCAATAACCCCTAATTCGGCAAAAAGAAATGTATAACTTCCATTCAAAGCGCGGCCAACATCTTCCAGAGGGAAAATTCAGAAAATACACATAATTGGATACTCAACGTTCACAATGCACTCAGGGAAGACGACTAGAAGGAAAATGAAATTCAAGTGCGACTGAAATGTAATTGAAGTAAAACGAGAAGCATTTCTGTTTTCCCGGCAGCAGCCGATTCCCAGCTACTGAGAGTTTTCAAAACCGTTGAACCAACTTCACGCGAAAATCATGTTTGCACCTCATTAGTGCCGACCGCCGGGAGTGCTTGCACGTGGCAGTCCTCCAGCATGGAGCGTGAAAAACAAATATCCATCCAATCAAACAAGCGGGCCGTGCTGCATTTTAATGAATCATCGACAATTGCCGTCGCCTCTGCAGAATGCAGTTAATACACAGCTTCACCTGCCAGATATTAAATTACAATTAAGGTAATTTTTTCCAATAAATCCTCGGAATTAATTAGGGACACGCGCAGGAGATACTTGCATGAATACACGAATCTTCCTCATTTTTTGATGAGATGGTGGGATTTTGCGAATTAATGAAAAAACAATGTGACACGAGGTCATTATAATTGCAGTGAACCCGATAATGGACTTCATAGGTCATCAAAATTTAAAATAATGCTCAAGGGCTTTCACGTTCCACTGACGTTGTGACATTCCTTCCGTCGGAAACGGAATCAAGGGAGTCCTCCGTCATCATTGTGATTGTTTGCAGTTCATAGGGACGAACTTCTGAACTTTTGGCATAAAGGTAACTCATCAGGAGTTGCTGCCGGGTGTCTTATCCTGAAGAATAAGGTGAGAAAAGGATATTTCAAGATGGATGTCCCCTTGCATTGCACGTATTTCTGTAAGTCCTTTAAAGTGGATCAGCAGTCAAAACAAGTGCAGTGAACCGAAAAACAAAAATTGGGACACTTACTATTTCCAAATTCAGCTTGAAATATCTCAGCCATTCTTTACCTCAGCTCATCTCAGCCATCAATATCTCAGCCATTTTTAATAATAAATAAATATTTTAATAAAATAAATAATTAAATATAAATAAAATAAAACGAAATAAATTGCATATGAAACTGCAGTTTGATACGGTTCCAGTAATCCAAACACATTTAGTGTTAATTTTATAATTTTAGCAACGAAAGGTTTAAATCCAAAATAGTGCAAATTCATCGGCCAAAAAAAAACTTGGGCACTTGTTTTCCAAGACCAGAAATAATGTACCCTTGCTTTTATACCCTAAGCTTTGATCAAAGATTACCTCCGCTATTCTGTCAAGTTGTTTACAATTGCATATTTATGTAAATAAATGTTGTTGTTAAAATAATGGAAAATAAACAGACATCCAGTGATATGAAAGCTTTAATAATTGATTATTATGAACAAAATTATAGTATTCGAGAAATTTCTTCAGTGGTTACCAAACCTAAATCAACAGTCTTCAATATTATAATGTCTTTTAAAGATAACGGTTTTCTCCATCGCAGTTCGGGAACTGAAAGCCCTTCCGAAATTTCTACGGATCAAAGTAAACGAAGAATTTAAAGGGTGGTAAATAGAAACCCGAAGGAATCAGTTGTGGAAATTGCCAAAACTTTGAACAAAGAAAAAATTGCAGAAGTTCATTCGCAAACAATCGCAATTTTTTACATACAAATTATCTTAAAGCCCGCACACGTCGAAAAAAGCCAGCCTTATCATAAAGAAACATAAGAAAGCGACTGGAGTATGCCAAGGAGTACGTGCAGAAGACAGATGAGTTCTGGAATCAAGTAAGTTTTTGTGACGAATCAAAATTTAACATTTTCGGTAGTGATGGTCGACACTTTGTGTGGTGGAGGGAGGGAACTGCTTTGGATCCCAAAAATGTCACTTCTACAGTTAATCACGATTATTGTTTCATATTGGTTTGGGGTTCAATGGCAACGGAGTTGGTTCTCTTCATGTAATTGAAGGAAATATAACAAAGTTTGGATACGTTGCCATCCTAAAACGTTGTATCCCCGAAACCAAAGAAAAATTGAGACTACCGCCGGGTGTAATGCTGTTGCATGATAATGATCCACAGCACATAGCCGGTATAACAAAAGATTGATGAATTTGGAACATAAAAAAGGTGTCGCCGCATCCCTCCCAAAGTCCGGATCTTAATCCCATAGAGCACATTTTGGCTGTTTTAGAAAAAGAAGTTCGAAAAAGAACCATTTGTACTAGAGAAGAGTTAAAGACAGTACTGTATGAAGAATGGCAAAAAATTCCATCGGCTGCTACAAAAAACATGGTCGGATCGATGAACAGAAGATTGCAGGAAGTTATAAAAGCAAAAGGGCTACACACGAAATATAAAAAAATATAATTATTTTCATATTTTGTAATTGTCCGTTTGTTTTTGGCCAATGAATTTGTACTGTTTTTGATTTAAACCTTTAGTTGCTAAAATTATAAAGTTAACAATAAATGTGTTTAAATAACTGAAACCGTATTAAACTGCAGTTTCATATGCAATTTATTTCGTTTTAATATAAATAAAAATAAAAATGGCTGAGATGAGCTGAGATAAAAAACGGCTGAGATATTTCAAGCTGAACTTGAAGGTAACAAGTGTCCCATTTTTTTTTGGTTCACTGTATATTATTATTATATTTTAGTTTAATTTATTATTTATTATATTTTTTTTTTTTTTGGTTCAACACACATACACGTGTGGATATCGTCGTGTGATTTGTCCAGAATATCTTCAAATATGTACAATCTATGAAAAAAGCGTACATTCCCGATGTATAGAAGAAACAGGTAAACTACAACTCAAAGACACGGCTACCAGCGAAGACGAATTTTGATATTTTCGTATCGATCGCTTTTCACAGATCTTCCTTAACGTTAACAAGGCAATGGCAGAAGTGGATATTTGAAGTACACACACGGAGAAGGTGTCCATACCGCAAGCTCTTGGGCAGGTTCGGTACATGAAAAGAAACAAGAAGAACGTGCCCCGGTTTCAAACGACAGGAATCACCAGGAATAGGAACCAACAAAGAATCTACAGGAATGGAAAAAAAATATAATTTGTAACGCACGTCTGTCGATTTTTGGAAATACCTTCCTCGCAGACCTGGAGGAATTTCTTTACATCAAACTGAGAGTCATCCGACGCTTATGCAAATAAGAATGATATCGAATGACTTAAGACGGGCACCGTCTAACGTTCTCAGATATTGGAGGTATCAACATCTATGTTCCGTTCGTTTTCAAACGACGGCGCTACCTGCTGGTAGTGGTTGACAGTTGAAGCGATTACCTACTTCATTGGAAAGGTGTGACATTTGTCAGTAGCGTCTGTCATAGAAAACAAACATTTTTTTTTGCCTCCCTGAAAACTAATTTTGAGATATCCGAATTTTTAATATATAAACAACATTTGCTGGAACATTTAGTTTCATTTTTAATTGAAAGAATGCAGTTGGAGCCCATCGAAGGCTTGTAGAAGTTTTTGGTGAATCTGTTTCAATAAATCGTATAGGAAGTGGTTTCAACGTGGTGATTTTTGGTGTTAAAGACAAAGGACGTCTTGGTCAACCCAAAGAGACTGAAAACGAGGAAGAGATGGGGGCGTCACTGGACCATGTTCCGTGTCATACTGAAAGTGGAACCGCAGAATCATAGAGACTGATTCAACAAGCACTTTTCATTTGGTAAAAGAAATTTGGGTTTATTAAAAGGCCAAGAAATTGGGTGCCATACATGTTGCAACCAAGAGATGTCGGAAGGCGATAATTTACCTCAGAACTGCTTCTTTAAAAACATCAATAGAAGGAATATTTTCCACGGGATCCTGACTGGAGATCAAAATAGGACACACTACGATAGCCCTAGAAAGTAGATCTACTATGCCTGACGAAACCCTTTCCTCATCGTATACTTCGATGTCAGAGAAAAACATCAGCAGCTTAAAGATCGTTTTCCACACATAATACGACATGACGAGTGTGGTGCGGTATAAGCTGCTTAAACCCAACTCAGGCACAGGCATAAGCACCAGAAGATAAATGTTATCGAAATCAACCAACGCAATGGAGTAAAAACAAAGGCCAGAAAAGACCGTAAGGCATGACAAGCTGATTTTTCGGCACGATAATGCTCGGCCCACGTGGCTATTGCAGTCGAAATCTGCTTGGAAAAGGAGAAATGGAAAACCTTACTCAATACGTCGTATTATCCGAAACCTTGGTTTTCCGATAATTGGCCATGTCGATGAATCCAAAGCGATCTGAAAGGTCACCGGTTCGGGTCTTTTGAAGAAATCGAAGAAGGGCTCAATGACTCAATCGATTTCCGAGAGGAATCACTTTTTAGAGATTTTATTCCAAAATTACCGCTGTGGGGTAGTGGGTAGAGTGCGACACTCACTCGCCACAGGTCCAGGTTCGATTCCCGGCTGAAGATATCGAATTTTTCTCGGCACCACCTTGACGTCAGTTAAAGAGTAATAACTGGCGTACGGAGTCGGCAACAAACTGTAGATCCCTTCCACTCGTGAGAAAACAGTAGCGTGCATAACACGAGTAGTTGATGAGGAAACTAGGCCTTGGTCCTCCTGTGGACTGTAGCCCCACCCAATTATTATTAGTAATAATTGTTGGCGCTACAGTCCAAAGGAGGACCAGGGCCTAGCTTGCTCATCAACTGCTCGTGTTGTGTGCGCTACTGTTCTCTCACGAGTAGAAGGGACCTACAGTTTTTTGCCGACTCCGAACGGCGAAATTTGAGAAGCTTTCTTAGACAGTTATTACTCTTTGAGTGTTGTCAGCAGCTCAAAAGAGGTGGTACCGTGAAAAATTCGAAAAATTGGTGTTGAGCTGGGAATCGAACCTACACCCTTCGGCGTGTGAGGGTCGCACTCTACCCACTACGCCACGGCGGCCACACCCAATTATTATTAGTATTTGAAAATTACGGTAGAGATGGGGAAAAGAAGGCAATTCCGACGTACAATACTTTATGTGATTTATTTTCAAAAAAAAACATCTACATACAAATAATGGTGACAGTTTGTACTCATAACGAAAAGCCAAGAATCCCTGCTTTTGGCCCGTCAAGTGGGTCTTAAAAAGCCTGGCGGCAAATGAACCAGATGCTTTGCCTTACCTTTTGCTAAACGAATTTTTTCTATCTTAAAGATTTCTCTGAGAAATGATTGTTGAATGGATTCAAAGCGCAACACACGTGATACCGTTCAGCAAGCCAACTACTCTGCACTTAGCTCCTTGCACACTCTTGTTCTAAAAATTTTCTAAAAACCCCTAGAGATCCCACATTTACAATTGCAGGCGCCATTGGTAGGCCGCCGAAAATGTTATACTTATTTTCAACTACATGCAGGGCCCTATCCAGTTTCTACCACAATCCTTTTAAAAATTGGAGAAAATGCAAAAATGTTTTAATCGATTGAAACTTGTTATAAACAACCTTGAAACGCATAATGCAACAAAGCACGTGGGCATATGCGCCACTGGATATGAATGAGAATGAGGATATGACAGAGTCAGAGAACAAACTAGTTCATGAGAGGAAGAAATAAATTGAACGACTTTTGAATTATTTTACGAGCTAAACGCGCAAACGTACAGAAAATCCTGAGTGACAGAGTTAACTATGCTACTTTCCGACAAAGCCGGGCCCTACGATGCCCAAGTCGTCCTGGTCCAGTTGCAAGGCAGAAGAAGACCAAAACTCCTGACATCTGTCGGACAATTTGGTCACGAATGTGAAAACAAAAATTTGTTGAACAAGAAACCTTTGCAACAAACATCGATTAACATGCATACCAACATTTGCTGTGTAACCTCCAAGCCCAGAAGCCGTTCCGGAGTCAGAGCCCCAAAGGCCTCACAATTTTGACAGTCCAAGTCATCCCTCTCGAGAATGTTGTGAACTCCTTTCAGCCTGTTTGCAGAGCAATAAATTGATTGATTCGCGTTTCTCCTCCACCAACCTGCCCTGCAATCACTTAAGTCAAAGTCATTTAAAAGTAAAACAGAAGCATGGAAACCTCTTTCAATTTGTCAAGAACAAGGAAAATTCCAACCCTTACTTGCGGCGTCTCTAATTTACAAAGGCACCAACAATGAACAAGACCCTTCCACTGTTTTTTTTTTTTTACAAATTTTTCACATGAAAATAATTCATCACGCAGATGCTTGCTGAACCCTTTGCATCAATCATGAAGTAATCCGCCCTTAGCGGCGGTGCCTTCCTTCTGGGCGTCTTTCATTAAAATCTGTATTTATGAACGAATACACACATATCATATCTGAGAGTGTCTGCAGAAGCAATTAATTCACTGGCAGCGTCAAAAAACGACAACCTCAGAGCACTGCCATATCAATCAAATATCTGCGCTCCTGCACCACATGCATGCAACAATAAATTCAAAATGTATTTATTCATGCCGTGCAGTCACCCATAAGTACTGATTGGAGTCCACGTACATGTGTACGTGCGTGGAGGGGATGACATATGTACATGCCAGACTCCGCACACTCAAGTGACATGCAAAAAAGGACTAATCGCTTAGATAAATTCAAACGAAATTCAGCAATCCCGTCGCGGGGGAGGGCTACGTAAGTGCAGAGTGCAGCGAAGTTATTTGCGAAACATTCGACGAATAGCTTTGCATAAATACACGACAAATGAGGAAGCCGACAGAGGAAAGAATCGAAGGGACGCGCTTGCATGAATATCGACTTGCGCGGCTGGGAAGGTCTGGAGCTTGGGCAATGCGATGTCACGGCCAAGGAGGCAGGGAACGAATTCTGAGACTTTTGAACTATCGGTCTCATTATTTGCAGAAAGCTCGAAAATTTTCACAAAATTTGTCTCAGCGCGTATGGGTTTTGCGTTTGCATGCTTGTCGACTGCAGTTGACAGATGTCGTGTGGAAGGGGTTGTGTGTGTGGAAATTTCACCAACAAAGAACGCTATTGTCGATGGATCATTTCACTGGCATTTTGAAAAATGACTGCTCTTGCATGACTACAATGAATGCAACGGTTGCATGTTGAGAAGCGGGACAGACAGTTCGCGAGCTTTGATGGCGCGACATTTGGTTCTCCTTATGCTCGTCATTATCCTACTAAGTCCTCTGTGTTTTCAAACTTGCACCCAGAGATGACTTCTTGTCGAGCTTGCACCTGACATCGAAGAGTTCGGTGTTTTTCTATAATTGAATACATATGAACGTCTCCCCTTGTGGACACACAATGAGTCACGGAATGACCCAAGGGTTAAAAGAAAGTCGCATTTTAAAACCGGAAATCAATGTCAAGGTCTACTGGACAAATTGAATCGATTCACACTTTTGGGTCGAAATGGAATTTGCCTTCTGTCCCGAATGGAGAATATTTGCATGGAAAACCGATGTTTGGGTGAATCCAAATAAGATCAGACAGGTCAGAAGGGCTGATCCACTGTGGACTTTGGCTACATCTCCAATTGTGCATCGAATTTCGACATAGAGATGCGTCGTTATGTGACTGATTATCCAGTTCCAAGTGTAAAGAGGTGACATCTATACGATGTTGCCTTTCATATTTCGTTATAAGAGAACAAAAACAAATATTAATCATCGAAAATAGCTTTCCTGTTTTTCAAAATATTCCCCTTTAAGATCTATACACTTTTGCATGCGTTTGAACCAATTGTCGAATCACTTTTGTCACACTGATTGAGGTATCTCCAAAGCATGCATTCTGAACGCATCAACCACTTCTTCAGGTGTCAAAAAACGTTGACCTATAATTCTATTTTTGACGTAAGGGAATAAGAAGTCATTCGGTGCCAAGTCAGGACTATACCTCGGAGGACTCATCGAATCCATATTTTAAGTGCTCAAAGAGGGAGTTGATTGAGCCGATATGTGAGAGCTCGCATTGTCGTGGTGAAGAGTGATCCGTCTTCGGCGGTTGGTCTTCCTGATTTCTTGGAAGACAACTGGCAAACAAATGGTTGTGTATCACTCAGAATTGACTGTTCTGCGTTGTGCTTATGGTACGGTTGCGACAAGTTCAGTTTTTCCGAAAAACAGGCGACCGTTTGCTTGGAAGTGCTTCGTGCACGAGCAACTTTTGTTGGATTCGCTCAATTTGAAACACCCAAACAGTCGGGCTCATACGCGTAAATCCACGATTCATCACCTGTCACCATGTCATAGACATGTTTCGAAGCACCGCGATCGTATTTTTGGAGCATTTGTTTCGAACAATCGACACGAGCCTTTTTTTGAACGATTGACAAATTGTATGGGATCCAACGCGAAAAAATTTTGTTAACGGTCAAATGTTCATGCAATATTGAATGTATGCTAGTCCCAATAATAACTAAGGTTGTCTCAATCTCACGAAAAGTCACATGACGATCTTGCAATATCAGTTGGCGCACAGCATCGATGGTTTCCGGAACAACAACTGATTTTGGACGACCTTCACGAAATCCTTCTTGGAGTGAACTACGACCTCGGTTGAAATCACCATACCATCGACAAACACTGGTCCTTGATAGAGTTTCATCGCCAAAAATTGAATTAAGTTCATCGATGCACTGCTGTTGAGTTAATCCACTCCAAGTTTTAAAAATAATCGCATAAAAATTTTCACGATTGAATTCCATTTTTTGGGCGATATAAATCTTTTAAGTTACTTTATGGTACACAACTCAAATATCACTCGTATGCCAAAACGTTCTGAGAACGTATAACCTCAAAAATGTCAAACTTTAGGATAGAGCTGGCAGTTGCCAGATTACAACACTAGGGTTGCCCAATCCCGAAATATAAAATGCAGTCTTCGTATTACCTCTAGTGAGGCAGTGTGCCACTATCAAAAGAAGCCTCCACCACTATTAGAGATGGGACAAGGTGTGTAGATCTTCAAGAATACCAATCATCACCGATCCGATCGATAGGATAGGACGTTGTCGTTGGCAAACAAAACGTTAGGAAGCAGCCTGCCTTGTAACAGATATCAACCCCATGACCCACACTCTAAGAGTTGCAATAGGGAACACCTTCTACTTCAATTTGGTGAAACAAAGTGGTTAAAAACTCCTTACCCGAAGGACAGGATTTCTACTAACACATAACTCAATAAGTCCCGGGACTGACATATAGTGACGCCACTTACAAAAAGTTTTATCTTTGGCCTCGAAAAAGGGTTCAGTTTCGACGATCATCTCCTCAGTTGAGCCATATTTTCTTCCGGCAAACATCTTTTTGAAGTCCGAAAAAAGGTAGAAGTCCCTAGGTGCCCGATCTGGAGAATACGGTGAATACGGAAGCAATTTAAAGCCTTATTCCCCGTTGATCCTTTTGCCTTTCTCAAGATAGAAGATGAATAAAATTCCGTGCGCATCCCAAAATACGAATGCCACAACCTTGCCAGCCGACCGTTATTTTTTGACGCTTTAGGCGTTATTCACCGGTTGCTGTCCACTCCACTGACTGCCGATTTGACTCTGAAATCTAGTGGCGGATCCATATTTCATCCATTGTGACACCGATGCACTGTTTGCACTCGCAAAACAGCTCCCAAAATCATCGATGTTGTTTTTGGTCCGCTGTTAGCAAACGTGGCACCCATTTCGAAAACAGTTTGCTCATGGGCAAATGTTCATGCAAAATAGTATAAACACTGGTTGCTGATACCTTTAAGGTATCAGTTATCTAACGCAATTTCACTTTTCGGTTTTTCAAAACTAGTTTGTGTACTTTTTTGATGTTTTGAGGTGTAACCACACCGATTGGCCTTCCAGAGCATTCAGCATCGTTGGTGTTTGTCAACATCAACCGTCTTACAAGTCGTTATTTGTCAACGGACACATTTAGAGCCACCGAAAAATAGTTGCTTTTGATATAGCAGAGTCCCTGTAACACTTTTTAAGCCATAGCTGAGCTTGCACGGTATTGTTTTCCATCAGACAGCAATGTTTAATCAATACACGAAATTCTGTTTTCTCCATTGTTTTAAAAATCGCAAAATAGCGTCACTTAAAGCACTTGTAACCTTATAATCAGATTGTCATGGAAATTTGACAATTACATTTTGTACGTCAGTTCCGGGACATATTGAGTGATGTGTTAAAAGGCGCAGAGAACTTGACGAAGAGTTCGTTGTGAGTTTTTTTTTTTAAAAAAGCATTTGTGTCAAACGTAGAATGGCGAAGGGCAAACTGGTGCTCAAAACATAGAAAATAATGACTACTTTATCGACTTTCCCATCGAGGACCAACACTCCTTCAAAGCGGATCTCAACTGATTTGCGAAGAAATAGGAAGACCAAGTGTCCCAGTCCAAGCTATGGCGGATGCTTGCGATTGTTATCGACTAGGTATTGAAGTAGACTCACAAGAAAAGAAAACATTACGTACTTCTGGCATCTACTTTTTTTCTGGTCCACAGCCTGGGAACTAAGTAATGATAATTTTGAAGGCTATATGGAAGAAAAAGGCAGTCTTGTGCCACATTCTGAGCGGCTTCTTTTGATTGACCAGAAAACCTGGGTCGACATCAACTTGACAAGTCTGGTTGGCGTACGCTAATTGTCCTACTAGCGCACTAAATACCTTCTTTTTCTTCTTTTTGTGGCGCTACAGTCCGGGGTGGACCTGGGCCTCAACCAACATGCCTCTCCAGCCAGCACGATCTTTCGCCAGCTGCCTCCAGTTGCGCATTCCAAGTTGCTCCACTTGTGTGTGCCACTTTAATCTAGGTCGTCCTCTTTTGCGTTGTCCCAATGGCACGGATTCAAAGACTTTTCGAGCCAGAGCAGTGGTATCCATACGCTCTACATGGCCTAGCCACCTTAAGCGTTGTATCCCTAGACGCTTGAACAGGCGCATGTCGCTGTACAGCCCATAGAGTTCGTCATTAAATCTTCTCCTCCAGATGCCATCAACGCAAACAGGACAAAAAATCGCACGCAGAATTTTTCTCTCGAAGAGACGAAGGGCTTCCTCATCCGCCTTTGCTAACGTCCAAGATTCCGCGCCATAAAGTAGGACGGGGATGATCAAGCTGTTATATAAAGCGAGCTAAGTCGGTCGAGAAATGGCTTTATTACTCAATTGCCTCTTGGACCCAAAGAAACATCGATTGATAAGAATGATTCTGCGCTTGATTTCGGTACTGCGCACCACATACGGCTCTAAGGAATTTTAATTTATTTTAAGAGCATATTTAAACAATTTACATAAACTTTCTTGCTGAGTTAATAATCCTTCCTATTAAAAATATTGGTCGTTGATCTATTAGCTTTGGTATTCATAATAATCATAAGTCTCAATTTTTTTGTTGTACACTTACAATGTTCGCTATCCAAGGTGGCAGTTGTGCGATTTGCGTCAATAACAAATTTGTCTTGTTTATTAACTCATATTGGGAAATTAAGAGTTCGAACTCAAGTTGCTGGAAAGAAAGCAAACAATCGACCACAACAGTCTAATTTAAACGACGTTAGAAAAGGGAAAATACGAGAATCCTAAGAAAACAAGCTGTGTTGCTGAAGAAATTGCGTTCATTCATCTGAAGATTAAAAACCTGACGATCGCTCGGTGTTGTGTCATCACATTGATCCCATTTGTAGACTGAGACGGCCTTTGCTATCTTGCTCAGTCAACATCAACCACATCAACCTTACGAGAGTATACCTGTATGAAATGAGATTTTTTTTCGAAAATGAAACACTAATTATTAATGGGAAAGTAAAAACATTTTATTCAAAGTATTGGCCATTGTTTTCTACACAATTTGACCACCTTTCTGGCAATTTGTGAATATTACGCCAACAAAATTGTTTGTCTATTAAAGCAAACCAATCAGACACCCAATTTTCGACCTCCTCGTAGGAACCAAAGTGCTGCTCAGCCAATGCGTGTCTCATCGATGAAAACAAATGGTAGTCGGAAGGAGCCAAGTCTGGTGAATACGGCGGGTGGGGAAGCTGTTCCCGGCCAAGTGGTTTGATTGTATCTTGAACCGGTTTTGCTTTGTGTGCAGGTGCATTGTCATGGAGCAAAATTACCTTGCCGTGTCTTCTGGCCCATTCTGGTCGTTTCTCGATCAATGTATGGTTCAAATTGATCATTTGTTGTCGGTAGCGATCAGTATTAAAGGTTTCACAAGGTTTTAGGAGCTCGTGGTACAGCACACCTTTCTGGTCCCACCAAACAAACAGCATTGTCTTCTTGCCGAATCGATCTGGTCTTGCAGTCGATGTTGATGGTTGCCCCAGATTAACCCCTGTTTCTTTCCGTTTAGGATTCTTAAAATAAATCCATTTTTCATCGCCAGTAACAATCCGATGCAAAACCGAAGCAAAATTTCACAAGTGTTTTTTCGGATTTCCATCTGTCTTTCATTCAATTCATGTGGCACCCATTTTCCACAGTTTTGGATCTTTCCCATAGCTTTTAAACGGTCAGAAATTGTTTGTTGTGCAACAGTTAACATTGCTGCCATTTGCTTTTGACTCAAAGTGTCATCTCCATCCAATATAGTTTGCAATTCGGCGTCTTCAAACTTTTTTTATGGTCTTCCACTTTCTTCATTTCTCAGATCATAATCATTATTTCTGAACCGTTGAAACCATTTTTTTGCATGTTGCTTCTGAGCACCACATGCATCACCATATGCCTCGACAAGCATTCGATGCGACTCTGCAGCACTTTTCTTCAATTGAAAACAAACAATTAATGCTTTCTGCAAATCATCACTTTCTGGTACAAAACTCAACACTTTGAACACGATGAAAAAATGTGATGTTATCTGTTCAATGACTTGATGTATACTAAATATTTTTCACAGATGTCATAGCAATCAAACAAAATAAATAAGGGCTCGTTTACGACAAATGTTCCCTGTCGAGACATTTGTATCTTGGCGCTCACTTCATATACGTATACCTGGTAGACAGTTCAACTTAAATGCCAACCCTTGCTTCTTTTGGAGGCAAGTAAACTCTCGTTGTGAGCAACCCACCTGTCCTCATGTCTCTGTCCGAGTCAAGAATTATAAAATGGGTGGCATTGGTACTGTGTGTTGTATTCCTTTTTTTAAATTTCAACTCACTCGGCTTCATATTCTTCATCTTCATTATCTGCATAGCTTTATAGTCCGACGCGAACCTGTGGCACAACCAACGTGCCCCTCTAGTTAGTGTAAGCATTCATCAGCTGGCACGAGTTGCGCAACCTAAGTTAGTTGAGGTCCTTCTTCACAATGGTCCACCATCTTATCTTGCGTTGTAATTGTATGCACTAGTCATCTCAAGCTTTGTATCCGAAGACGTTAAACCAGTTGTATGTCGCTGTACAGCTCATAAAGTACGCCTTAAATCTTGGTAAATGGCATTAGTACAAACAGGACCAATGGCATGCAGAACTTTTTTCTCTACCGTTTAAGCCCAAAGATGCAGTGATTAAGAAGAGTGATCCTGTGTTGGATTTCGGTACTGCTTCTTTAGTTGTCAGTGTGTGGTCGCCGTGGCGTAGTGGGTAGAGTGCGACGCTCACACGTCGAAGGGTCTAGGTTCGATTTCCAGCTCAACACCAATTTTTCAAATTTTTCACGGCACTACCTCTTTCGAGCTGCTGCAGTAATAACTGTAGAAGAAAGCTTCTCAAATTTCACTGTTCGGAGTCGGCAAAAAACTGTAGGTCCCTTCTACTCGTGAGAGAATAGTTACGCGCACAACACGAGTAGTTGATGAGCAAGCTAGCCCCTGGTCCCACTTTGGACTGTAGCGCCAACAATTATTGTTATTAACCCTGCCATTGCAAACCACAAAAAATGAGTTTTACATGCAGTTTTGAATATTGTATTGGTTCGACTCCCAGCTCAACACCAATTTTTCGAATTTTTCACGGCACCACCTCTTTCAAGGAGTAACTGTCTAAGAAAGCTTCTCAAATTTCGCCGTTCGGAGTCGGCAAAAAACTGTCCCTTCTCCCTTCTACTTATGAGAGAACAGTAGCGGGCTCAACACGAGTAGTTGATGAGCAAGGTCCCCCTTTGGACTGTAGCGCGAACAATTTTTATTATTATTTCATCAGTTGTCAATATCACACAATGTTGTCTTACACCCGAACTAGGAGTTGCCAGATGTGGTTTTAATTAAACTGAGACTATTCAATGAGCGAAAAAAATTAAAGTTTGTGAGTTCGTTCCTTTATATTCACTTTTCCCTTTTGAGCAGGACTAAAGTGGGAACAATACCTCTAACCCTGTATATCGTCCTTTTCTGGAAATCATAAAAATTGAAAAGTTAGATTCGTGCAACTGCCAAAGGGACAGGAATCGTAGGAGCTCATTTATATTCCAACGTGCAAATTACATTTATACAATTTATTTTAAATTTCACTATTTTCTTATCCTTGGTGGGATTCTAGGATGAACTTACATCGCACTTTTCAGGACAACGTTCAGGAGTTGGTTGCTGACAACTGTCAAGGAGTATCAATTCTTCATGGAAAAGGCTGTCAACATTTCTTAGTATATTCAGACTTTGGTTTCAATTTATAACATCAAGGACATCTATTGATGGGTTACTCAAAAATATGCGGCAAATAAATAGACCTGGTATTCTGAATTCTTAATCAAATAAAAAAAAAAATAATTATACATTCTGGAAATAAAGAATTTCAGGCTTATGTCCGATGGCATTTGTAGACAAGTCGATGTAAATTTTATATTTTGGAAATTAAGGAATTTTTAAACTTCAATTTAGAAATTTTGTTTGTGACCGCGGTGGCGTATTGGTACACCGAGAGTCTCAGCATAGAGTCTCAGACTAAACAGCTCGATATAGCACCATGTTGACGGACAATGTGGTTCCCAACAATGTGGGCTCGACGAGCTCTAATTTTACCAAATGAATTTGTTTGAACCTTTTTATTTGACAGGCACCTTATTTTTCCTACGATAAATTTGCCGCCTGTTCTCGCCGTGGGTAGAATGCGACACACTGACCATGAAGGTCCCAGGTTACCATAGATTTCAGGACTGAACGTATATCAATTTTCAGGACAAAATCTTTTTCGAGGTGCTGACATGTAATAACTGTCTACAGAAAAGCTTCTCAATCTTCGCCGTTGAGAGTCGGCAGAAAACTGTCGGTTCCTTCCATTCGTGAGAGAATAGTAACGCGCACAAGACGAGCAGTTGATCCATCAACTAGGCCCTAATCCCTTTATTGACTCTTGCGCCATTAGATATATAATATAGAAATTTCAGAGGAACTTGTAAGAACTGTACTCAAAATTTCAAAACACGCTTTAGATAAAAAAGGTGATCGGGTAGTGTGTACTTGTGGTCAGCTGAATTCTTCTTTCAGAAATTAGCTGTCTAAGCTGTACTTTTAATAAATTCATTATACAACATTTAGTTTTCTTAACAAATTACGCATGCGGGAATAAAAGGTATAGAAAATGCCTTCAGCGATCGGTTACTAAGAACAAAAATAATTGTACGGCGCGACAGTCCACAGGGAGACGAGGGCCTAGCTTACTCATCAATTACTCGTGTTGCGCACGCTACTGTTGTCTTACGAGTAGAAGGGATCTACAGTTTTTTGCCGACTCTGAACGGCGAGTTTTGAGAAGCTTTCTTAGACTCTTTGAGTGTTGTCAACAGCTCGAAAGAGGTAGTGCCGTGGAAAATTCGAGATGTTCAGCCGGGAATCGAACCTGGGCCTTCGGGAATCGAACCTGGGTATCTGGGAATCGAACCTGGGCCTCCGGGAATTGAACCTGGGCCTCCAGGAATCGAACCTGGGCCTCTGGGAATCGAACATGGGCCTTCGGGAATCGAACCTGGGCCTCCGGAAATCGAACCTGGAACTCCGGGAATCGAACCTGGACCTCCGGAAATCGAACCTGGGACTCCAGGAATCGAACCTGGGCCTCCGGGAATCGAACCTGGGCCTGCGGGAATCGAACCTGGGCCTCCGGGAATCGAACCTGGGCCTCCGGGAATCGAACCTGGGCCTTCGGGAATCGAACCTGGGCCTCCGGAAATCGAACCTGGGACTCCGGGAATGGAACTTATGATCGGTTACTGGTTCAATTATTTTATTCATCAATTTTTTTGTTTTTTACTCTTTTTAAACCCCAACTTTTATAGCCGAAACCCCGGGAATAAATGTAAAATGTGAAAGTATTTATTCTAGTCCTGAATAAGTGGAATCTCTCCACGACTGTATTTAAGATGTGGAATGACGAATTGCAAAGATTTTCAAACTTTATAGGAAAACTAATTTAATTTATTTACAGTGTCATTATTCTCAAAAGACAGATGCATGAAGCATGATCAATATAAAGTTGAACAATGCTCATAAGCATTGCAATTCCTAAACCCTTGACCACAAACAAAGCATAGCTGATTCAAATTCCTTACCATAAATCAAAATTTTTCCATAAACAATGTGGTACAAATTTTGGATCAGCGAAAGAGTTAATTAAGACTGACTTTTAAACGGTCTTCGTAAACCCGATGCAGGAATTTAAGTTCACAAGTTGAGAGGCCACACCTGCTTGGAAATTAGAATCGAAAAAACAACGCTCCCATGAGAAGGAGATAAGCTTGTCAAGGTCTTTCGGCTTGTGAACTCTCATCCACGCATCGTGTTTTATTCTGGGTTTAAATGCGAACAAAAAATCTAACCTTAAAAAAGATGGTGTATTTTAGGAGTAAACAAAAAATAACAGAGGTCTGAAGCACTTCTGGAATTTTTTGAAATTTCTAACACGGTATACACTGACATTTTGAAAACAATATTTTTTATTTGCTTTACGACTTTATAAATTGTAATCCAATCAAAAAATAACAAAAAAAAAGCTATGTAAGTCTGGGATCACCAACAAAGCACCAAAGAAGAAGTTCTGAAAGCAGTTTTGTATACACATTCCGAATGGTTTAAACAAACAAAACACATTTTATAAATTTACTCATTTTTCGTTTTTTGTTTCAACACTCAGCGAAATTCCTCACGCACTCATCACTCTGTCTAGGTCTGTGAAGATCACAAAATATCACCGAATATGAAGAGAAGCCGAAACCCGAATATTTTATTCCAATTAAGAATTATGTCTGATTTTGTAAATAATTAAAAATATTATTTTTAATTTAAAGAGTTTATTTTCCAAATTGGGTAACTAAAAAAACACACAAGAAGTAAACTAAATTTGTGTCTTCCTGCTTGAAAAACTAAATCGTTTACACTTCATCACATGTATTTTTGCACACCTCTACTTTTTAGCAGTTCTTCCGGTTTTGAAGCATTGGACATGTCTCACGCGGAATGCATTTTTTCTTTCATTTTGTTTTTTTGTTTCCTATCATGCACTGTCACAACACTGGATGAGAAAAAGAAAAGAAAAATAAAACAGACCAAAGAGAAGAGGAATGTATATGTAACACAGAATACAGATATTTTTGTTTCCCTGTACACCCTTTCCCAGACACTCGTTTTGATAGCATTTCAACCCCCGCTCACTTTTGTGTCACCCTCTGATGAAATTGCAACAAAAGCATAGAAAACTAATTAAAGACGAATAAATCGAGCTCAGTTTCGAATGTCTACATGAATGCTGAATGACGCATGAATAACCATCATCTCTTTCGAAAACCCATTGCATCTTAAGCCTGTCTGTGTCTGCCTGCTGACTCATGAAAAATGCATGCGAATGCGAAGTGCATTTAATGCATGTGGAGATGTTGCAATCTGGTCCCCCTCCCGACCCGATGTGTATGACATGCGTGTATGAGGAAGGGTCAAAATGCGTGTGTGCATGACTCTCGTACTTTGAAAAGCATCAATCAAAATATCAAAAACTCGTACTTTGTAATGCACTTGATTTTCGGTTTCTTTTTTTTTGGCATCTTCTTTGGATTTCTTTTTTGTTTGGTTTTTATTTTGCATGCGGTCTTGAGTTCGATCTGAAATAGAGGAATGGGAATGTCGAATGTGGAATGTGGAATGTGGAATGTGAAATTCAATATTTTTTGGAATCCCGTTTGACTTAGTTTCTTACCATTTGCATTGTGAATGTGTTGCTTGCTGCATTCAGTTTAATAACAAAAACAAATTAAATAATTCGAAACACTAGTGTTAAATAAAAATAAGAGAGAAAAAAAATATTACTATGTCTCTATATACTTGCTTCATTAACATTTAATTTCGATTTCCTTGTTTGAACTTTTTCGAATTTTTCGTTGCAGAATTTTCAGTTTTTTTTGTTTTTTCTCAAAAGAAGTGATATGTGAAAATTAACTACTTCAACTTACCTCTCAATTATCGGGTTAAATTTGATTTTTGAATATATCCTTGTTTCTCCTTACATTAATCATTTATCTTTTGATTTGAATTTTTCTTTCTGGAAACTAACCAAGTTCTATTACAAGTTGAACAAGAAAAAAACCGTAAATAATGCAAAAAAAAATTAAATTAAATTAGAAAAGAAACGTGTAACGTTATGAGGCAAATTTAGCTTGAATTGAATATTTCCGCGGAAATATACAAACCGAAAATGAGATATTTTAAGTTTCTTCTTTTGATTTGACTCCTTTCATTTCTGGTCTTTTCGGTTTTCTGTTTTGTATTTTTTTCTGTTTCCCTAAAACTAAATCTACTGAAAACAAAAAAAATGAAATTAAATATAAAAAACCAAAAGAAAATGAAAATTGCATGCTTTCTCGCTTTCATTCTTCATTTCTTTTATTAATCTAAAATGAAAACTTTATTTTTTTTTTACAAGAAAAAAACTATATAAAAAATAAATATATATATTTATATTCAATATAGAGTTTCACATTAAATAAGAAAATAATTTACTGTATCGAGATAGTAACATGTTCTCTTTTTCTTCGCTTTCGTTTTATTTACGTTTCCTTTTCGTCGTCATATAACAAAAAAAAAAAATGTAATCCAATCGACGGCGACGACACGAAACAATAAAATGAAAATCGGATACGATTTCAATTTGAACAAAAAAAAAACGAAATTAAATGGCGAAACGAAACAAAACGAATTCAAGGTGGACTTAAGGCACATGGACGAACAGCAAGGCAGTAATATAGTTGATGTTGGGGTTGATCTCTCGGAGTTTTATATGTCCGTCGAATGGGACATCCTGGAAGTGCCGGCTGTGAGGTGAGTGTGCGAATGTTTTATTTATTGATTTACTTCCGTATTTTTATTGTTTTATTGCATTGATTGTGTTTTTGGGGCGTATTTGCTTTTCATTTATTCCTTCGTTTAAGGGATTTGAATGGCTTATGAAAAACTTTTACTTTACCCAACCAACCTTGCAAAAAGGGAATTTTAAGTGGAGAGGAAAAAAAAAGTTTGCAAACGAAATGCCAATCGGAGCATAGTGATGAAGAGGATACGAGTAGGGAAAGTGTTTCCTATGAAGGGTAGATTGGGTGAAAATTGCCGACTCACGGGACGTGAATGTGATTTCATGAAACATGCATAATGGAAACTGGATTTTTGGCGAAAAAAATCACCTGCATTTGAGCGACCAACGGTGGGTTCACTTTAGAGGTTTGGACTTACACAGGTATGCAAGGTCGCACAGATTTGGCGTCAATCGCAAAATTTTTCATTCGACGCTGAATAAGTTAAACACAATGAAGTGTATGCGAATATCATGACAGAGCATGTTTCGCTTGTATCCCAGAATTTGTTTATTTAAAGGTTCCGCCTAAAAGTTCAGCCATCGCAGTATGTAATAGTAATTGTAGGCGCGACAGTCCACAGCGGGACCAGGGCCTAGCTTGCTCATCAACTAATCGTGTTGTGCGCGCTACTGTTCTCTCACGAGTAGAAAGGACCTACAGTTTTTTGCCGACTCCGAACGGCGAAATTCGACAAGCTTTCTTAGACAGTTATTACTCTTTGAGTGTTGCCAGCAGCTCGAAACAAGTGGTGCAGTGAAAAAAATCGAGGTCTACAGTCGGAAATCAAACCTAGACCCTTCAATGCTCAAACCTTGAGTGTCGCACTCTACCCACTACGCCACGGCGGCCACAATATGTATGCGACATAAGAGCGAAACTCCAAACAGTGCTTGTTTAGTGAGAGACTGTACGTCCTGATGTTTAGAGTAAACAGGGCTGAGCCCGACTTTCTAACCAATTTCAAGAAAGTCTGTCCAATGTACTCCATATATAAAGAAATGGAGTTTTGTGACGAGTGATTAGGAGAATATTTCGAAGTAGTTCTAAAAGTTAAATCAACTTTGACTTTGTTCACAGAAAACAAAATGTATGCTGAAGTCAAGGAATAACACACAACATTCGTGTCTCGGACAGAAGGTGATATTAGGCGGAAGAAAATTCCAGGCAGTGGTAAACAGGAACTATAACATTAGTGCCAAAATCAAAGACTGAATAAATTTTGCTGTTTCTGTATTTTTAAGAGGCAGTTGATTATAGAGGCCGCCGTGGCGTAGTGGGTAGAGTGCGATGCTCACACGCCGAAGGTCTAGGTTCGATTCCCAGATTAACAACGAATTTTTCCAACTTTTCACGGCATCACTTCTTTCGAGCTGCTGACAACACTCAAAGAGCAATAACTGTCTAAGAAACCTTCTCAAGGTTCACCGTTCGGAGTCGGCAAAAAACTTTAGGTCCCTTTTCTGTAGGATCCCGCACAGCACGAGTAGTTGATGAGGAAGCTAGGCCGTGGCCCCCCTGTTGACTGTCTCGCTATACAATTATTTTTATTATTTTTATTTTTATTACTAGTTGATAACAGAGACCTCTCTTGAAAGACTAGTCTGGCTTTCTCTCCCCTCAGACCTGCTCTACGGTGCAGAAACCAGGACGCTACTTAAAGCGTATGAGGAAACCCCTATACATTTAGAGCCTGCCTGCGAACGACGAATTTATGTGCTGTACGGCGGCATGCAGCTTCGTCTTCGGATACAGCGCTTGATATGACTGAAATATGCACAGCGTATGAGCGCCATTGCTCTGGTCCGAAAAGTCTTCAAACTCGAGGCACTGAGACAAAGGAACGGAAAATGGCGTGCGGACGATTTTTGTCCTGTTTGATATCATTTGGAAGAGTAGATTCAACGACGAACTCTTTGGGCAGTGCAGCAGCATGCGCCTTGTACCCGTCTTCCGATTCAACGCTTAAGGTTCTAAGGCCATGTTTAACGTACGGAAATCACTACTCTGGCCCGAAAAGTAATCGAATCTGAGCCATTGGGACAACGCAACATGGGACGGCCTAGGCTCAGATGACGCTCACAAATGGATAAGGACCTCAAAAAACTTGGTGTTCGGAATTGAAGGCAACTGAGGAGAGATCATGCTGGCTGGAGAGGCATTGACGCCAAGGTCCACCACACACTGTAGTACCACACAAGAAAACAAACAACATTTTTTTTTTCAAATTTCCCTCTTTTTTCTCAGAGTGTAGCTGATGCTTGAAAAAAATTGTAACAACATGCTGCGACGCATATTTATTCGTGAAGTGTTAGAGAATAGATAAAGTGAAACATGCGGTTGTAAATAAGCAAAGAAGAGCTCCCATTTTTAAAATAATAGAGCTATGCTTTGATGTTTAGTCTTTTCGGAATTTCTATGTCTTCTGAGTTGGTTATTGGATGCAAATTCATCAGTTTGGCTACCACTTAACAAACTCAAGACACTGTGCCAATTAAAATCAGACTCCTCGTGAGTCGAAGTCGATGGATTGAAGATCCAGAGTGCATGCAACGTGCGGTTCACATGACATAAAGCTTTTCGGAGGTTTAAGAACACTGAACGAAAGCGCTCAGACTTAAAAACTGATTCATTGTGCAACCAGGCAGTAAGCTACATTATATGTTATTTCTTTACTTCAACCAGCAAGCGCTTCTTTGATAAACAGTTTACCACATCAGCACCAAACTACCGCCTCTTGATCAAAGCAAAAACTTCACCCTCTCCACAGGCTTCGTATGAGGTACCGTCCGTAAGGCGAAGCACGCTTAAGTGCATAGCGAGAATGAGGTTCTCCGTGTGTATGCCAACAAATCGTATGCAGTTTTTTATGTTTGGAGATATCAGAAATGTCGCGGATTTCTTACTGACACTGGGAGGGATGCCCTTTGTCCACCTGCATCCTGGGAAGTCATGTTGTCCTTAGTTGTGCTGTTGAGAGGCCCAACTGCCGATCGAAGAACTAACCAAGGACACATGCAGTCCCAGGGTGGGTTTTGGACATACACATGCCTCTCTCGAGCGTGTCCCTAAACACATGTTTACTCTCGGGTGGAATGCATGCAAAGGTGTTGATTTATTTGACTTTTGTGAAAAATTCCGGCTAAATTGGCATTATTAGTCGCTCGCTCATTTTAACGCAAGTAAGTCATGCTACATATCAAGATAGCAGGACATCTAGACTGACAAAGGTCACCCTTTTATGAAAAAAAACAAAATCAGACTTCTCAAGAGTGATGTACGATTGATAGCGGAGGAACTAACAGGCAGGCAAGCAGGCTTGACATCCTGCTTGCACAATAAATACTTCATTACCGCGGGGATTGTCTTTCTCTTGTAAAAATCCATCAGGGAACACATTTGTCGCAACCTAGACGACACATGCGATGTAAAAGTTAGTACAATCAAAAAATCCTGGAGGGAAACTAAGTGGTTTAACCAATTATGTGAACAGAATGGGATATGGTTAATGAATAGACTTGAAAACGCAACCAGATCATAAGGCCATACAAAGGTTCCACATTGGAAGTAGATCAGATTGATTTCAAAGCTCCAAGTCTTCAGCTATGACGATTATTTTGTTCAGATTAAATGAAACGTCAGGTGAAAACTCTTTTCTCCAGCCACTGGACTGGCGTGGTTAAGACAAACTATCAACTGCGTCACAAAAGAAAAAATAATCAAGAACGCATCGGCTCGTTGTGACTCCCTTTCCAAGTCGTAAGTATTGAACGTGCTACGTCGATGCCGTTTCACTAACCCCCGTTTACCTCAAGACCTTCTTTTATTTGCTTTAATTTCGTACTAAGTTGCACCTTATCTGAAAGCATGTCTGACATTTAAGTCCTCAATGAAATGCGAGGGGCGTTCAATATATTCCCGGCATCGATGTGAAGGAAAATGCGAATTAATTAAAATTGTTTTTATTTTTCAATTTCAATCTTCCCTAACATGTTATGTTATGCATTTGTTACATCTTGCGATAAGCTGTTTTAAACCCTCAAAAAAATGAATTTTCTCTTTCTCTGCAAAATAACCATTTATTGCCGAAATGAGTTCTTCATCATCCGAAAATCTTTCTCCACGAAGACATTTTTTCAAATCCGGAAACAGGAAATAATCACTAGGGGCAAGGTCTGGACTAAAGGGTGGGTGTTGCAGTTCTTCAAAACTACAAACTGGCACATGAGCCTTGGAAAATTGCGCCGTGTGAACAGGAGCGTTGTCACGAAGAAGCAACACACCCGCTGCGAGTTTACTCCGTCTTTTCTTTTTAATTTCCTCCATCAAATGATGCAAAGTGAAAACGGTAGATGTGTCGTTCATGGTGTCACCTTTTTTTGTACTGAGTGAGCACGATTTCCTTTGTGTCCCAAAAAACTTTCGCCATGAGCTTCCCGGCAGACTTCTTCGGGGGGTCTGTTCCTTTTTATGCCAATGCATGGACTCTTCTTTGCTTTCATTATCATAGTGGTGAACCCATGTTTTGTCCCCAGTAACAATTCGATCCATAACATCGTCCGCGTTCTCACTACACATCTTCAAAAGCTCTCTACAGCATGCGATTCTCACTTTTTTCTGAGGCACTGTGAGCATTCGTTGCACCCACCTTGTGTTGACTTTTGAAAGGTAAAGATGGTCATGAAGAATGGCGTGAATGGTACCAGTTAAAGCTTGGTGATCTCTGCCATCATTTTCAACTTTACTCGCGCATCCTCAAGAACAAGTGTTTTGACTGCTTTGATGATTAGAGGTCGTCTTCAATGCTCTCTCTGTCTCTCTTGAACTCACTTGGCTACAAAAGCTAAAGAGATAGTGCAGGTGTTTTAAAAATAGACATAGCCCTCCCTCTATGCATGGCGTCTTGATAAAATTCTTAGCCGAAATCCCCATTGACCAGCACTTGTCGAACTTCATAGTTTTACACAAAACTGTGAAGAAAATCGTATGCTTTCTTAAAACTTGGCACCCTTAAAATCCTCGCCTGCCTTATGTTGTAAGGATGTGCTCATTTCTTAAATCATTTGAAGCTACGTATTGATGGTAGAAATTCAGTTCGTTTGCAAAAGATGACACCTTCCGCAAGTTTTCTAAATATGGCACCACCTGCAAGCTTTCGAAAGATGGCGCCACATGCAAGTTTTCAAAAGATGACGCTACGTGCAAATTTGCATGGCATGTTGCCACCTGCAAGTTGTGAAAGAATTAGTTGGTACTCACTCTATAGGAGCTACCATCCTTAGTTACCGATCGTCTGGTATGTGGATTGCCTAGATTACTGTCAGAAGCTGTAGGAGCCTTTGATCAAAAGCCTAAGCTTTCTGTTCCTTTAAGGCCAAGTCCTACGGCTTTTCTTCCTCTGAAATCCAGGCCAACGAAAAGTACACCTGACTAACTTTCTGAAAAACAGTAAAAGTCACAGAATTCATTCCATTTCGGACACAAAAGACATCTCCGTTTAATACTGTAGATTCTATGATCGTGATGTGTGTTTATGATGCATCGCACTCCCTCGCCTTTGATCCAGTAAATTCTATCTCCTGGAAACCAAACTAACTCCCAAGACAAGCGAAATTTTGGCAAATCCACTTTCCGAACCGATTCTTCTTAACTGCTTAACTAGGTCGTGTGTCGTAGTGGAAATTCTCAAACGAACATGCTGCTTGGCACTGCAAGTCTAAGTGGTAGCACCACGGTTTGCCCGAAACTTTTTCAAAATCACTCCCTGAAGCCAGTCAAACCATATTACTCATTCATTCATGTACAAGGGACATTTTACTTTAAGTTAGGCACGGCCTGAAGTCACCATGCAACAGTTGCCTTAACTTACTTAAGCCAACCTCTGCACATTTACACGTTACTTGTTAATGCACACAAAACGTATGCTCCCACCTTTTCACGAACAACCCAGCGTTTAAAATCAAAAATTGCGGAAAAATCGACACTTACTTATAGAACGCAATAAACTCTTACCACCCAAACCCAACACTTCACATTTACACCGTTCCTTTGCATCCCACCCCCAAGAGCTGCTTAAACTTCGACAATTTCAGTGAATTCATAATTCGAAAATTCCGCATCACTCTCCTGCCGGCAGAAAGTCGAGATCCGAAACTATTTTAATTCAACTAAGTCCACAATTCGCCGTATTACTATGTACACAGAAAGTTCCGACACAAATCTCTTTCCGAACCTCATATTTAATTATACTCAGATTGTTCCAACTGTGAAGTAGCAGCTCATCAATTATGGCCCTCGCCCCCAAACTTTTGAAGCATGTGCCAGGCCCCGACTCACACGCACATTTGTAGACGTCGCTTCTGAGCGATGGAGGACAACAAATTCAATTTTCAAAAATCCTGCGATTACATTCCCTGCATGAACCCACATTCAGCTCACGCCAGGCCGCAGATCTCCGCCAAAGCAATTAAAAGTTAACATCTCCCGGCGTTCCGCTCTGAGTAATTGCATGCAGATACTTAAAATTTCATTTGCTTGCCACGAAACGTCAGAGTCGTGGCGTTGCCGGTGTTGGCAGCATCACAGAGCATGAAATGTGGAAAAAAACGCGAATTCTTTGAAGTAAAAATAACTTTTCCATTCAATGGAACGGAGCTTTTTTTTTACAATTTCAAAAATGTTGCGTATACGACCCCGTGCGACACCCTCAGCCACCGCAGGAGGTACGTATGTATGTTCCTGCAGTTCCCGTAATTCCCTCTGTCTGCGCAACGTGCAGTAAAACATCAACGATTGCAATTATTGTGTGCTTAACGTACTCGCTATGATAGCAATATTATCCTCAAGTTATTCCATCACCGCGATGTCGCGCATTCATTCCATAGCAGCGCAGCGTGAGGAGTCATCCAGCCGAATGGTATGCATGCAAATTTTCCACATCCTGTGAATATTGTTGTGGGCTTCGGTGTGAGTGAAATGTTGCCAGACGTGTGGTTTTTTCGACGTTATACATTCATGAAGTGGACACAAACATGAAATCACTCTGGCGGCACCTTAATTGGATTTAGAGAGCTCGCTAATTGTTAAAGTCATAACAGGGTGTGGATGTACGGAGACTCTTACGTAGCTTTCACGAGGTTTTATGCAAAGCACTCAAATTTAAACAATTTCTGCATGAGAGGAGGCAGAAGTTGTGCGATGAAAAGGACAGTGCCCGCCATAGATGTGTTTGTTTGTTCTACAAAGGGGCTCTAATGGGTCAACGATTGTAGAAGGAGAAGCTAGAGATGATGAAACAGTTAAATATTAATTTATTTTTGCTGTTTTTTTTAAGAGCTGTGCGGTGGGTAGTTGATGCCCTATGCCTTGGCTATGTCCAACGCTTTCTAAGTCCGCTGATTCGACTGCTTTACGCAAAAGACATCTCGGTCGGTGGGTCATCTGATGTGAGCGTATTCCAATTCATTGTTTCACTTGTAATAAAGAAGAGTGTGTCCAATCCGCAGATGTGTATGCCCTTGAATCATTAAATTAAGTTAACTCATCCGTCCCTTGTGAAAAACGTCATGTAATAAATTATGAAACTTGAAAACACTTCTAAAGATTAAAAGGCACCCATTTAATAATACTAATAGTAATTGTTGGTGCGACAGTCCACAGGGAGACTGCTTGATCATCAACTACTCGTGTTGTGCACGCTACTGTTCTCTCACGAGTGGAAGGGACCTACAGTTTTTTGCCGACTATGAACGCCAAAATTTGAGAACAGTTATTAATCTTTGAGTGCTGTCAGCACCTCGAAAGAGGTCGTGCCGTGAAAAATTCGAGGTGTTCTGCCGAAATGTTCGAGTCTAGACCTTTCGGCGTGTGAGCGTCGCACTCTACCCACTACGCCACGGCGGCCACAATAAGCAAAAGACACACATTCCCTCTTTAATTTCTTCTTCTAACTCTCCAGGCGTTTCAACCGTGTGAACAGACATATGACAAAATTGGCGGATTAAAGAATGCATATCGAAATTGGCCATGATTGGGGTTCGCCTCCATCTCCGTCGTCATCCAGTAGTCCAGTCTTCCAGTATTCCCACGTGTCATAATCTGTTCTTGCATTTTCTTCTTCGTTTCTAGATATCACCTTAATTCAAAGTGGACTTGGAGATCGGCCTCCGCAACTGGAACGTTTTCGCATGTGCTCTTATTTTACGCACAAACTTGATTAAGGTTCAACTCTTCTTCTCCAAAATTCTAAGTCATCTTTAAATCTGTAGTGGCCGCTGTAGCGTTGTGGGTAAAGTGCGATTCCCGCCTTATTACCTCGAATGTTTTCACGGCGCGTTTCGAGTTACTAGCAATACTCAAACAGTATTATTTGCTTAAGAAAAAACTTCCTAAACTTGTCCTTTCGTAGTCGGCAAAAAACTGTAGGTCCCTTCTACTCGTGAGAGAATAGTAGCGCGAAACACGAGTCATTGTTAACCACGCTAGGCCCTGCTTCTTACGTGAACTGTCGCGGCATACAATTATTATTATTACAATGTCTGCAGACTGCTGTTATGGAACATGCTCTACGTAGCCTAGCTATCTTGTCGTCGTGTCTGTTAACCCAGGAGTAGGCACACGCTCTCGTTAGATCTACAAACGTCGTTAGTGACATCAAAACTTTGCATTTGAAAAGGCTAAAAGGTTCCTCATGCGGTCTGCATGATGTCCAGATTACGCGGCCATAGAGCAGCATGAGGCAAATTATTCCTTTAGGAGATAACTATATTGTTGAATTTCAAAGGAAACGTTCATGTGCTAAAATCTTATCTAATTTGACTTGACTTATTCTGAGTTTAACCAGGTATACCGGTATGAAAGGAGCGTTTTTTTGAAAATAAAACACTAATTATTAATGGGAAAGTAAAAACATTTTATTCAAAGTATTGGCCATTGTTTTCTACACATTTTGATCACCCTTGTAGCAAACTTTGAATACTTCGCCAATAAAATTGTTCGTCTTTTAAAGCAAACCAATCAGACACCCAATTTTCGACCTCCTCGTAGGAATCAAAGTGCTGCTCAGCCAATGCGTGTCCCATCGATGAAAACAAATGGTAGTCGGAAGAAGCCAAGTCTGGTGAATACGGCGGGTGGAGTAGCTGCTCCCAGCCAAGTGTTTTTATTGTATCCTGAACCGGTTTTTCTTTGTGTGGAGGTGCATTGTCATGGAGCAAAATTACCTTGCCGTGTCTTCTGGCCCATTTTGGTCCATTCTCGATCAATGCATGGTTCAAATTGATCATTTGTTGTCGGTAGCGATCATTATTAACGGTTCACCAGGTTTTAAGAGCTCGTGGTACAGCACACCTTTCTGGTCCCACCAAACACACAGCATTGTCTTCTTGCCGAATCGATCTGGTTTTGCAGTCGATGTTGATGGTTGTCCCAGATAAAACCATGATTTTTTCCGTTTAGGATTCTTAAAATAAATCCATTTTTCATCGCCAGTAACAATCCGATGCAAAACCGAATTCCTTTCGTGTCTTTGAATCAAAATTTCACAAGGGTTTTTTTTTTGTTTTCCATCTGTGGCACCCATTTTCCACACTTTTGGATCTTTCCCATAGCTTTTAATGGCCAGAAATTGTTTGTTGTGCAACATTTAACATTGCTGCCATTTGCTTTTGACTCAAAGTGTCATCTCCATCCAATATCGTTTGCAATTCGGCGTGTTCAAACTTTTTTGGTGGTCTTCCACGTTCTTCATTTCTCACATCAAAATCGTTATTTCTGAACCGTTGGAAACCATCTTTTGCATGTTGCTTCTGATAGAGCATGATCACCATATGCCTCGACAAGCATTCGATGCGACTCTGCAACACTTTTCTTCAAATGAAAACAAAAAATTAATGCATTCCGCGAATCATCACTTTCTGGTACAAAACTCAACATTTTTAACACGATGAAAAAAATATGATGTTCAATGACTTGATGTATACTAAATATTTTTCACAGATGTCATAGCAAACAAAAAAAAATAAGAGCTCGTTCTCAACAAATGTTCCCTATCGAGACATTTGTATCTTGACGCTCACTTCATACGGGTATACTTTATACGGTATTTTCACGGCGCATTTCGACTTGCTAGCAACAATCAAACAGTGATAATTGTTTAAGAAAAAGCTTCCCAAACTTTGCCTTTCGGAGTCGGCAAAAAACTGAAGGTCCCTTCTACTTGTAAGAGAACAGTACTGCGAAACACGGGTTATTGTTAACCGAGCTAGGCCCTGGTTCTTATGTGAACTGTCGCGCTATACAAGTATTATTATTACAATGTCTGCAGTTTGCTGTTATGGAACACGCTCTAAGTAGCCTAACTATCTTAAGCGTCGGGTCTGTTACCCCAGGAGTACGCACATGCTCTCGTTAGTTCTATAAAATTATTCTATAAATCTTCACCTGAAGGAGACATCAAAAGTTTGCTTTTGAAAGGGCTAAAAGGTTCCTCATGTGCTCTGCATAATGTCCAGATATCGCAGCCATAGAGCAGCATGAGCCATTTTATTCCTTCAAGAGATGACTATATTGTTAAATTTTAAGGGACACGTTCATGTGCTAAAATTTAAACCTGTTGATTTGACTTGATTTGTTCTGAGTTCCTCACTCTTGCCAACAGCAGCCACATGCTCATCTGTTCGCACTGTCCGACGGCTATGTTCCCAGTCTAAGGTTAAATCTTAATAAAAATAATACATCACTGTAAGCAAATTATTCCCTTTTAAAATTTTAGATCAATTTGGTCTTGAGTATGGTAAAACGCGGATGAGAGAAACCAATTTTCTCCCAAGATATCAAGTCGGAAACAACTACCAGCTCCGAAATAGCCCGCGATTCAAAACGATTTCAAGATGGCGCACAAGAACTGGGCACTCCTGAGTGCAGAATCTCGTTTGATTAGTCCATCCTAAAGTTATTGAGGGTTAAAATTGGTTTGGTTTCCTTATTCAAAGGATGGCGCCACCTACAAGTTGTGAGTGATTTTGGAAGTCATTACTTAGTTCATTGGAAAGGTTTGATGTTCAATTGTGCATTAGCATCTGTTGTAGAGATGACAGAATAAATTTGTATGCCTCTTCAAAATATTTCGGATTTGTTTCGAATAATCAGCCTTTCCGAAAATTTTTGTTTCTTTGTTTCTATGGAAAAAAAGTACAGCAGAATTCCGTCGAATAATTGTGGAAGTTTATGTTGAATCTGCTTCAACAAAGAAATCACGCAGATAGTGGTTCGGACTCCTTAAAAGTGGAGATTGTTTTTTAATACAAAGTGAGTCTTGGCCTGCCAGAAAGTTGAAGATAAGGAATTGGACACTAAAATCGATCGTTTGGAGAGACTCAGAAAAAAATTTCAGTTTTGTTACAGAAATTTGGATTTATTGAAAAATATGGAAATCTAATGCTGTACGCCGCCGTGGGGTAGTGGGTAGAGTGCGACGCTCACACGCCGAAGGTTGTAGGTTCGATTCATAGCTCAACACCAATTTTTCGATTTCTTCATGGCACCATTTCTTTCGCGCTGCTGACAACACTCAAAGAGTAGTAACTGTCTAAAAAAAGCTTCTCAAATTTCTCCGTTCGGAGTCGGCAAGAAACTGTAGGTCCCTTCTACTCGTGAGAGAACAGTAGCGCGCACAACACGAGCAGTTGATGAACAAGCTAGGCCCAAGTCCCCTTTTAGACTGTAGCGCCAACAATTATTATTATTAATGCTGTACGAGTTAACACCAAGAGATGACGGAAGACGTTTTTTCACTATCGAATTGCTTCTTAAAATTCATCAAAGGGAGAGATTGTGACTGCAGAGAAAAATTGAATAAAAAAAATGTTATACAAAGTCTTGTGTACCCGTTCAACCGCCGTCTACAGTGACGCCAAGGATATATATCCACAGTTTCAAGGTTATATTCTCCATATAGTTGGACCAGACGGTTGTGGTGTTCTGTATATAATGGGACCAGACGGTTGTGGTGTTCTGTATATAATGAGACCAGACGGTTGTGGTGTTCTGTATATAATGGGACCAGACGGTTGTGGTGTTCTGTGGGATGCTCAAAATAAACAAAACTACTGATGAGCAACGTCATCAACCACAAATAGTGAGTATGAGCTGTGCACTAACTGAAGAACAGAGGAAAATGATCGAAAGGCGTGACAAAGTGGTTTTGCAACATGATAACGCTCAGCCCGAAGTGGCAGCAGTCTAAATGGCAGTAGCGGTTAAAAATTACTTAGAAAGCAGAAATGGTAGCCGTTCTCGACCTACCGTATTCTCTAGACACAGCTCCTTCCGACTACTGGCTTTCTGGATGAACCAAATGCGATGTAAGGGTCATCGGTTTGGAAGAAATCGAAGAATGACTCAAGGACTAGATCGACCACATAGAGCACTCATTTTTTAAGAGATGATATTCAAAAATTACCAGAATGATGGGACATCGTTTTTACCAGATAATGCTTTGAAAATACAAGCCCGGTCGAATTAATTTCGAAAATAAAACCTCTAATATGGTTCAGCAAGAAGATGGAGGAGTGAGTCCATTGGTAAGCAGTCCAATTAATGAGAAGCGACCTCCTCTTTCAAGTAATGTGAGCCCGCAGTTGTCTTGTGTATTGTTTTCTGAGTTAAGTCCTTTAAGCTTTTCAAAAGTTTTACATTCAATGAGTACCCCTCACTAAACGTTGATCGACGTGGTACTCGGTATGGCCGCCTTGCTGTTTCCCATCCATGCAAAGCCGTCAGTTATCCCCTGATTTCGTTTTTTTCGAAACCGCTTGGTTAGGAATAACCTTTCTATACAATTTTCGATATTCTTTACTTGCATAAAATCTCTGTTAACTTTTAAGTCTCCCAATGTCAAAATTGGGACCTTGGATTTTAGAAGTTTCTTTCATCACCCTCCTCGCTTTGACATTAATCAACCAAATGAACGTCATACAGGATTAAGACTTAAATCTTTTGCCTAAGCAGCGCTCGAAGAACAAGTTCACACTTGCTCTGTTCTCTCTCCCACTGTAGCCACTAACTTTCTTTTATCCTGGTGGGCTACATCTTATATTAAAGCCAACTGATGTGGCCGCCGTGGCGGAGTGGGTAGAGTGCGACGCTCACACGCCGAAGGGTCTAGGTTCGATTCCCGGCTGAACAACTCGAATTTTTCACGGCACCACCACTTTCGAGCTGCTGACAACACTCAAAGAGTGATAACTGTCTAAAAAAGCTCCTCAAGTTTCACCGTTCGGAGTCGGCAAAAAACTGTAGGTCCTTTCTACTCGTGAGAGAACAGTAGCGCGCACAACACGAGTAGTTGATGAGCAAGCTAGGCCCTGGTCCCCCTGTGGACTGTCGCGCCAATTAGTATTATTATTACGGTAGATGAGGACCGTAATAATTATTATTATTATAGATGAGGACCGCATAAAATTGAATCGTTGCTGTGATGGTTATCCAGGCGTTCAATAAGGCGGCGCTACGTGAACTTGAGCTGGGACAACTTTCATTTCGGCAGCCATCAGACAAATAAGTCCGTTTCTCTCTTCCCTTAGATATTGGAAAATCGCTAACTTTTCATCTCTCCATTGGTCGTTGAAAATGACAAGGGCTCCTAAATCTCTAAAATAAATGCAAAATGTTGGTACACGTTTGTCTTTAGTTCATGCAGTCGGTAAGCACACACTCTCCACTTATTCAGTCTGGCAACATCGTCATTCCGCAGAGCAAATCATTATAGAACATCACCGGAAAGTAACACACATTATTGCATCTTTGCACAGAATGCAAAGCGTTAACGGGAAATAGGAGCAAAAAAAGCGAACACAAAAAATTGCACATACCCGAGTAGACTGCACCAGAAAATTGCTCGTCGACAATGGGCGAGAACAACTCTGCCAGAGAGAGAGATGATCAAACCCCATCAACAGTCACGTTTTCCGTTCAAGCAAACACAAATCCGACACTCACGCGCACCGTGCTCCCTCGGTCATGGCGCGCCACGTCGCTAAACGGAGTACAGCTAAATCGAATTTATCCTGTATTCCGTGTAATGATTTCCGTTCTAATGAAAACATGGAAAACTTTTGCCGACGCCCCACTTCCCTTTGTGCAAGGCCCTACAATGGTTAAATTTTGTGTTTATTTATTTTAGGTTGTTCTTCTTCGTTCATTCGTTCATTTCGCTCTTTTTGTCGTTTTCGGTCCTGCACTTGAATGCTGCTGCCGCTCCTGATACTACCGACTTTGCTGGGGGCCCTTCCGTCCTACGAAAACAGAAACGAGAAGTTCTACACATGCTGCGACGAGCCGTATTTGGATATCACATTTAACATAACAATGCGAAGGAAGACCCTGTTCTACACGGTGAACATAATTATTCCTTGCATGGGTATTTCATTCCTGACGGTGCTGACGTTCTACTTGCCATCGGATAGCGGGGAGAAGGTAAGTGACACTTTGTTCACTCTATTCCTTTTTTCGCAGCCTTTTGTCCGGCAGAACCACAGGAGATCGCCACACAACAGGCAGTGCCGACGACAACTACGACGACGACGATGATGACGATAAAACAAAAAGCAAGTGTAAACGCTCTTTGCATGCAGAAGTGGCAGCTAGGGAGCACACCCCCCTGGCTGCTCTTTTCCTTTCGCTTCCTCATTGCCTTGCGGGCTGGGGGATTATCCCATGACACTATCCTGATCCCATTTGCACACAGAGTGTCATGCCGAGTGAAGGAAAATTGTAAAAATATCCACCGGATGACTGGTGACTGGATTAAGCTGTGTTTAATTGAAATTGGGTACATTTTTAATGCCGCCTCCTTGTACTCCATTCAAGTTGTCGGCGCAGAGCGGAGGACTCTGATGAAGGAAAAGTGAAAAAGAAATGGGGGAACTAATAAGGTGGATTGCCGGGTGCGGCCTTTGTTTGGTGGGATAATGCCCTCTGAAAAGGGGGCGGCTTGGGTGTCAGACGGGGGTGTTGAGGCAAATTTGATTAACTTTATCTGATAGAGAGACTGCTTGATGGACACAAAGAGCTGACAAAAGGGTTCTCGTTTAATCGAAGGAACTGAGTTTCTTTTGTGATCGAAACCATAATTGCAATTTTTTTTCCGTCTTGTTGAATGGAATCGATTCCAATTCAATGACTTTTCTCAATCATTTTGTATAGTCACCCCTGTAACCCGGTGGAGTCCATCGGTGGCAGGTCGTGGTATGCGTGGTAGAGCATTTTTAGTAACACTGGATGTAAGGAGTTTCCTTTATTAAGCTGGAAAGAGCAAGGTTTAAGGCGAGACCAAGTTAGTCTAATTTAACTCTTAACTGCTTAGACCCGCTGGGGTTCCGGTGTCCTTCTCCACCTCATATAACCATGAAAAAGACGAATGCTTGGCAGAATCGAATCTGTTGAGAGGAGGTTCATATATGCGACGTAGGAAGTTGCAAGTGCGCCGTAAATCAGCTGTTTAGTTTAGGTCAACTGCCAACAGAGTTTACAAAACCAGAGTTTGTAGACCATGGTTTCCGTCCGTCGAGTCAGAAATTTTGACACCAGTTGTCTGGACAAACTGATGTAACATTGGTTTTTCCACGGATCTCCACTCAGATGGTGTTTGTGGGAATAAAGTCTGTTTTGAGGACACAAACCGCTTCACTACACCGAAATTGAAGGTTTCGATCGTGACATTTTGCCATAGGTGGTGTGTCTTCTTCATTTGGCGAGACAATTCGGGGTAGACCTGGGTGGTGTGTCGGAGAACGGATCTTGCTCGGCTGCATGTTTTTTCTTTTATATTCAACGATCAGAAGGACAGCCCTTTGGATGGCGTAAAGTGGCAGTATGGTAGCGAGCGATAACTTCTATTTCATCTGCGTATCCCTACATCTTCACTGTCTAAAAAAGCTTCTCAAATTTCACCGTTTGGAGTCGGCAAAAAACTGTAGGTCCCTTCTACTCGTGAGAGAACAGTAGCGCGCACAACACGAGTAGTTGATAAGCAAGCTAGGCCCAAGTCCTACAGTCCTTTGGACTGTAGCGCCAACAATTACTATTATTATTATTATCCCTACATCTTGTTGTGAAGCTGTAGCAAGGATATACACTTCTAAATTCTGCTTTTTCCAGCTACATAGTCGGAGTTGGTTTACTTAATATCTGTACTCTGTAATCTGATATGAGAGTGCAATTCCGGGTTGATGTGAGAAACGTTCGTGAAGGTATGTTGAAATCTTTGCTGAGGTAAACAATTTTACCCAGCTTGTGAATGAGCCAACACGGATACACGACATTGCAGATCGTACTGCCAGCACCTTAGACCTACTTCCCACTTCTCATCCTGAGAAATACTCAGTTGAACTACTGTCGCCTCTATGTTCGTCAGACCAATGTGTCGTATCAGCCAATTTTCCGTACTCGTCCCATTCAGTTAGAGAGCAAATCCCTAAAAGAATAGTTTGGCTCTACGAGAAAGTCAACTGGAGCGGCCTAAAAATTTTTTTTAGGGATTCTAACTGGTCACTTTGCTTCCTCGATAATGACGTGGATGCCGCAGTTGACATGATTACAAAAATAATTTTATCAGACATGAAATCCTTAATTCCTCACAGAGTGAAGAGGATCAAACCGAAGTCAAACGCGTGGTACGAGTGCAAGGAGGCTATTAGGCTGAGAGAAATAAGCTTCCGTACATTCAAAGCTAACTCTTCTGAGAAAAACCGGAAGAAATTCAGAAGGGCCCGAATTTGTTGCAATGCATTAATAAGACGTGTTAAAATCTCCTATGAGTTAGTGGAAACCAGCATTTGTCAAGCCCGTCCCTAAAGAAAGCGTACCATCTTCACTCACCTCCTACGGACAAATTACATTTACGTCCCTACTTTCCAGGGTCATGGAAACGCTGATAAATCGTCAGCTTATGAAATATCTTGAAACTCGGAAGCTTCTTAATGACTGGCAGTGGTTAATGACTCCACTGGTGATTTGATGGCTTATCTGACCGAAAAATGGAAAGAATCTTTGTAGGAGAAAGCAACAAAAATGGAAAAAATCTTTGTAGGAGAAAGCAACATCGTTGCACTTGATATTTGAAAAGAATTTAACAGAGTCTGGCATCAGGCTCACTTGTCGAAAATGCGTGCTCTTGGCGTCGATGAATCACTTCTTCAATGAGTTATAGATTACTTTTCGAACCGTTCAATACAAGTTGTATTAGATGAGTTCAAGTCTGAAATTGACCATATTAATGCTAATGTTCCCCAGGGCTCCGTTTTGCCTCCGATACTTTTTCTCATTTTGATAAATGATCTCCTGTCTGTCACTTCTAATCCAATTCACTCCTTCGCTGATGACAGTTCCTTCAGGTTTTCATATTCATTCCTCGGCTCTCGTCCCTTCTCTTCGGCCATTGACTTGGAACGGCAGCGTATGTCAAGCTCAATAAATTTCGATCTTGACAGCATAATTGATTGGGGTAAAAATTATAGAGTGGAATTTAATGCTTCCAAAACTCAGTGCTGTCTACTGTCACTCAAACGTTCTCAAAACAACCTGCCATTATCTATGAATTGTTCCTGTATTGTTGAAACTGAAGGGCTTTCCATCCTCGGTACGTGTATCAACTCGATCAATGAGACGATCGAGGTCGCATATTCGAGATCGCTTAAAATGCAGCGAAATGTCAACGTTTCTTAAAGCGATAATAATAATAATTGTTGGAGCAACAGTCCAAAGGGGGACCAGGGCCTAGCTTGCTCATCAACTACTCGTGTTGTGCGCGCTACTGTTCTCTCACGAGTAGAAGGGACCTACAGTTTTTTGCCGACTCCGAACGGCGAGAAGCTTCTTTAGACAGTCATTACTTTCTTAGTGTTGTCAGCAGCTCGAAAGAGGTGGTGCCGTGAAAATTCGAGGTTTTCAGCCGGGAATCGATCCTAGACCCTTCGGCGTGTGAGCGTCGCACTCTACCCACTCCACCACGGCGACCTCTTCTTCTTAAAGCGATGCAAGAAATATTTCACCTCTTCTGACCTGGGAACAATATATTATATATTAGGCGTACATCCGCCCAAGACTTGAGTATTATGCTCCTATCTGGTCTGGTGCTCCTAAGACTTCTCTGCACCTATTAGATAGAATTCAACAGCGATCGATAAAACTTATTGATGATAATAATGCTGCGAAGTCGATCGACTCGCTTGAACATCGACGAAATGTTGCGTCTCTATCACTTTTTTATCGCTATTTCAACAAAAAATGCTCTAACGAGTTAGCCAGCTGCATTCCCCCCTTCAAGAATTCACCCGCAATACACGCCTCGCTAGGCATGCCCACCCGTTCACCCTTAATCCCACCTTCGGACGTACAGTAAAGTTTATAGACTCGTTCTCCAGCCGCACAATACGAATATGGAATGCTCTTCCCAGCCCAATTTCCCCCCCAATTTTAATCCACAGGCATTTAAAACCAATGTGCATCGGTGCCTTCCCTTCTCTTCCCTTATACCTTCGGCCCGTGCTGTGACTTAATTCCAGTCACTTCAGGGCATAAACAATCCCTTTAGTCCGCTAGACTGAATCTGGACTGAATTCAGTTTTCGTGTTCACAGAAGCCTGCCACACGTGCTATACCAGCACCAAATTGAACAAAACAGCGCATAACCTCTTCGATGCTGTCCTAAACGACTTAGATTTGTCTGAAGCGAATTTCATTGGCCATCGCGTATGTGTTGGCGTAGTGCAACGCAATCGCATCTAATTTCCCGGGATTCCGAATAAGGCCATCGCTCTGCTGAATGCAGTCATATGCGGCATGAAATTCCTGGCGGCATTAAAACCCGGGGTTCTCTAGGAATCCTCTTAGTGCGCAGATCTGGTCTACATTTAATTTGTTGGGCTCGACTACATTGGAATATCCCTATTATCGCGGTGCAAAATGGCTTCAGTAGTTCACGCCGACGTGTCGCGTATTGTGTATGTATGATGGGATGTAACAGATCACTCAATAATTTCTGGGACATATACATACGTGGGCTGCCTTTAATATTTTTTTGCGCCGAAAAAACAGGCGACCATTTGCTTGGAAGTGCTTCGTGCACGAGCAACTTTTATTGGATTTGGCTCAATTTGAAACACCAATACAGTCGACTGCGAGTAAATCCACGATTCATTACCTGTCACGATATCACAGACGAGTTTCGAAGCACCGCGATCGTATATTTGGAGCATTTCTTTCGACCAATTGAGCGATTGACAAATTGTGTGGGATCCAACGCGAACAAACTTTTTTGACGGTCAAATGTTCATTCAATTTTGAATGTATGCTGGTCCCACTAAGGCCTAAGATTATCACAATCTCACGATAGGTCACATAACGATGTTGCAATATCAGTTGGCTCACAGCATCAATGGTTCAAGGAACGACAACTGATTTTGGACGACCTTCACGAAATTCGTCTTGGAGTGAACTACGACCTCGGTTGAATTCACCATACCATCGATGAACACTGGTCCTTGATGGAGCTTCATCGTCAAAAATTGAATTAAGTTCATCGATGCACTGTTGTTGAGTTAATCCACGTCGAAAGTTGTAAAAAATAATCGCACGAAAATTTTCATGATTTAATTCAATTTTTTGGGCGAGATGAATCTTTTAAGTTGCTGTAAAGAACACAAATAGCGCTCGTATTTCAAAACGTTCTGAGTACGAATAATCTCAAAAATGTCAAACTTTACGATAAAGCTGGCAGTTACCAGATTGCAACACTAGGGTTGCCCAGTCCCGAAATATAAAAGGCAACATTCGTAATATAAGCCAACACATTCAACGTTTATGACAAATTCATACAGGCAGTATTTTGTACCTTTGGCTGGAGCAAGGCACTTCCTAGCGTAACCCATAAACCTACAACATACACAATTAAGACGAAAATAGCTTCAGCAAGGAAGTGCTGAGTTCACCTCACGTTTCCCTTTTTGCTACTTTGCCAGGTTTTGATGGAGCTGGTTTGACAATTGACATCCTTGTGTGCTTTCTTTTTGAATATCATGGCCTTTGACTAGTTTTCAGCATCCTCTTAGATGTGGTTACTTCGAATTAGTTATTTTAGTCTTAAAATGAAGTGAACACTTGTGACTATCAAAATAACTCCACATTTTATTACATTCTACTGCCTGCAGTCACTTTGCTGAGCAAGCAAAACCTCGTGCGGGCTTCTGCGAATTTCAATGTGCTTGTTATTGAAACATGTGCATTATAGAAGGCGTTGATTTGCCTTATTGTGTGAAGTTAAGTTTCGTTCAGTTTCTTTCACATATCCTCGTGCACTGTCTTATATCTCTCGAGCGGCTCAAATTCTTTGCCTTAAATACTTGCTATGTTTAAAAAAATCGAAGAAACGAGCTCAAGATCAACCTAACCCGCAACACTTCACTCCAAATTGAAACAAATATCGCCACCGGGATTTACCTCAACAAGAAAATCTGATTCTTCATGAGGTCTCTACGAAGTTCACAGCAATGTTTCGTTATATCACCGAATCTAGGAATTATGGCTTCATCAAGCAACATCAATAAGCCATTAAGTTCCGAAATGAAAACATTCCCCTGCAGCGCCGTCCCACAATGCCATCCTCGAGGGAAACACGTTTCCAATACAACACTCTGCACCCGTCCACTTCAATAATCTAATTCCGATCTTCTTTTCTTTGCAGGTTACGCTGTCGATATCAATTCTTATTAGTCTCCATGTGTTCTTCTTGCTGGTTGTCGAAATCATTCCACCAACGTCTCTAGTCGTGCCTTTGCTAGGGAAGTACCTAATATTCGCGATGATATTAGTCTCAATAAGGTAAGTGCGAAGCTTTCGAATGTGAATGTGAATTTGAAACAAGCAATAACAGCCCCTGGCCACGGACGAGGCGTGGACATCCCGCAAAATGTTCGCCACCGGGGCTGAAACATTAAAACACCAACCGCACTCGTTAAATCGTTTAATCAAATAAAAACCGCATGTATACCGGCAAGCAAGGGTTCTGCCGACACAAGGGGGATGAGGATTTTTTCAACATTCTATTGGCGCTCTTCACATGTGACCACTTTCCCATGGCCACCGCAAAAAAGAGCACATTCCGCACACATCGCATCCAATTAACATTCCACCAAATGGCTATTCATAATTTTTAATGTCGTCTTAAAATGGATCCTTTTTGCATGAATATGGCTGTGGCATGAACTTAAAACGCATGGCAGCTGCTTAATTGGCATTGAACACGACCTGGTTTCGAATGAGTTTTGGGGCGAAAGTGTTTGCCCATCACGGACGAGAGATTTCCATTTGGAGCGGCAGCAAGGGGGGTATGTGCTTCTAAGGCAATGCTGCTGAAAAGAGCGGCAATGCAGCAGTGGTCTCATGCGGCGGATGTGAAGCCAAGGGAAGAAGAGAACAATGCTCAGCGTGTCTTTGGGCAGTGCTAACAATCTTCACAGATGCCCCTAACTGCCTTCGAAACTTTACGATTAAGAAGAAGATGATGGGATGAAGTCGAGGGCTGTTGTAAGAAGAATTTAATTTTTCCAAACCAAACCATGGGCTGCGAACTTTCGGACTACTAAACGACGATAAGCACATAAATACGTCTGCGGCGCAGGTCACCTTATGGGGCTTCAGTCCACAATGATGCAGGCCCAAGCCCTTCCGAAAACCGCGCGTTTTATGCTCGCACTTGTCCTCTCACAAGCGTACAGTTCGCCAGTTTACTACCAACTTCGAGTTTCAAAAGTAGGAAAGCTTTCACCTGACAATGGAAATTTTTGTGCAGTTGAGAAGCTTAGTCCAAAAGTCGAGTTTGGAAATTTCCGCGTATGACAACGGCAATGTGGTCGAGCGGAATGGCCTACTTAATGTTATAGGCGATGCACACGATTTGCGTTTCTCTAGACATTGACAAGGTTAGAGAAAGAATTTCAAGCAATTTCAGGGTACATTGACTTGTCGCAAAACTGATCAGCTGTGTAACCATAATTTCTGTATTATGGTAAAGGGGAAGCTGAATTATGTTTGATGCGTAGCAAAAAGGATCAGCCTCCTTAACATCAGCAAAGATGAGAACTGTGGGTGTGCATGGGCAGGAGCTATCGAATATCTTGTCGTTGGTCTATCTCTCTTCGTGACAAAGGGATAGTTGATGACCAGCTCGGTGGGCACCGCGGGGTGGTTTTGAGGAGTCTTCCTTTATAGGGACTTAATCCTTATATAATAATAATAATAATTGTTGGCGCGACAGTCCACAGGGGGACCAGGGCCTAGCTTGCTGATCAACTACTTGTGTTGTGCGCGTTACTGTTCTCTCACGAGTAGAAAGGACCTACAGTTTTTTGCCAACTCCGAACGGCGAAGTTTGAGAAGCTTTCATAGACAGTTATTACTCTTTGAGTGTTGTCAGCAGCTCGAAAGAGGTGGTGCCGTAAAAAATTCGAGGTGTTCAGGCGGGAGTCGAACCTAGACCCTTCGGCGTGTGAGCATCGCACTCTACCCACTACGCCACGGCGGCCACAGATCCTTATATAAAATTGCCAAATATCTCCCTTCCGCTTTTTTGCTCTTCATTCAATGCTTCATAAAAAGTGTTACAGTGATCGGATTTAGTTCAAATATGCGCCGTTTTGTTCAATAATCTGTTTCCATCTAGAGGGCAACTTCATAATAACCCCCTCGTAGAAGCCCCCTCCTTATTTGGGAAGAACTCGGACAGCCACTTTTCGCAAGCCTCTTTTGAATCCAACTTCACACCACCAAGGGCATTCGCCTTGGCAGAAACAGATGGTAATCACTTGGCGTTATGTCCGGGCTAGATGGTGGATGCGATAAAACCTCCCATCCGAGCTCCCGTAGCTTCTGACGAGTCATCAACGAAGTGTGTGGTCTGGCGCTCTTCTGGTAGAACACTACACCCTTCCTGTTGGCCAATTCTGGACGCTTCTGATCGACCGCCTGCTTCAAGCGGTTCAGTTGTTCGCAGTAGATGGTAGAATTTAGCATCTAGCCATATGGGAATAGCTCATAGTGGATGATTCTCTTCCAATCCCACCAAACACACACAGCAAAACCTTCCTGGCCGTCAACCCCGGCTTGGCCACTGTTTGGGACGATTCACCGGCCTTCAACCACGACCGTTTTCACTTGATAATGTCGTATGTGATCCATTTTTCGTCGCCCGTCACCATTCGCTTCAAAAATGGGTCGAGTTCGTTCCGTTTCAGCAGCATATCGCATTCGTTGATTCGGTCCAGAAGGGTTTTTGGCGTTAAAGCATGCGGCACCCAAACATCAACGTTTTTCTTCTTTTTTTTTTTGAATCCAGCCTTCTGCAGATGGTTTAAAATGGTTTGGTGACTAACTCCCATCTCCTGGGCGATGTCACGAGATGCAACATGCCGGTCTAATTCGATGATTTCCATGATTCGATACGAGCTCTATAGCGCTTTGTACATTGCCGGAAAATTAAAAAGAGAAAAAGGCGGAAGGGAGATATTTGTCAACCTTATATTAAGGAATATGTTTCACACTAAATTTGTAATTTTCTACTTCGACTTTCATTTACACCCTCTCGCTGCCCGAATCAGTTATTCAATTCAAAGGGGTACTACATAGAAGGGCTGGAAAGTACTCAGATTATCTTAAGTTATAGCAGAACGTCTGTCTTCTAGTGTCTTGCCTCCTTGTCTTTCTTTACAAATCGAACCTGGATACACACGTCTGTGCAATAATCTGATAACCAGTTTCTATGTGTTTATAAAACCGACTTTCCTGTGGTCGCCGTGGCGTAGTGGGTAGAGAACGACGCTAACATGCCGAAGGGTCTAGGTTTGATTCCCAGCTCAACATCGATTTTCCGAATTTTTCACGGCACCACATCTTTCGAGCTGCTGACAACACTCAAAGAGTAATAACTGACCAAGAAAGCTTCTCAAACTTCGCCGTTCGGAGTCGGCAAAAAACTGTAGGTCCCTTGTACTCGTGAGAGAACAGTAGTGCGCACAACATGAGTAGTTGATGAGCAAGCTAGGCCCTGGTTCCCTTTTGGGCTGTAGCGCCAACAAATATTTAAAACCGGCTTTCCGGTCTCGGAATCCTTATTTTGGAAACAACTGCAAACAGGACCACGAGGTCTAAAAGCAACACCAACCAGGCAATAAAATCAACCACTAATGCGAGCCCTGACCAAGGACGCAGGCAGTACCGAGGTGGATTTGGGCTCTATGAGTGTCTCTTTTAATTTTAACTTGCCGAGCAAGTTCATCGGAAATCTCATTTCCGTTCATCATCATTTCCTTGTGTCAGACAAGGTTTAACGAATTAAGTCTGCCCACTAAATTGAGTACAGTAGGTTGCGAAGGTTGAAAATCACGGATTGGTTGTCGCTGTAGATACGAAACACGGACGCAAACTTGTGTTAAGAGGTGTAAAGTCTAATGTTGTCGTTCCCCACGAACATCCCAGCTCCAGATCCCTCTCCCGTCTTGGAGCCTTCTGTGAAAATCCGAGCGCATTCCCTTCCCGGCTCAGTTTGTACCCAGGACCAGTCTTGCACACGAAGAAATTCGACTAAATGGCGCGGTTGGGTTATAAGTGTCCTAGCGTATATAGTCGGTATATCCGTGAACTGGTGTCATAGGAATCGTTTAGTTGGAAGGTGACCTTCATTATGCATTCCATCAAGGGCCTGGTTTCTGACCTGAAATTCATGAGGCTTTCAACGGCTTAGTGGACCCTAGGTAAACACAGATTGTATGGCCATTTCTGTACATCATTTGCCAAAAGGTTCTCTATTTATCTTTCTCAAGAGCATCGATGTTTTCCTCTGTTGTTCACGTGCTCTAGCGTCTGAGACGGTCTCTGTCTTTCATTCTTTCTCGGCCTTCTGACATTTGGTGTCATCGCTTGATGTTGTTTTGGATTAAGGCAACTTCACCAAATGTTACCATCTAACTAACTGACCATATGCCAGTATCAGCGTAAATCATTATCAGCGAAAGTGTCACTGTGAGCAGCACCTGAAGGTAAGTTGGTCTTTTCCGGACTACGTCTTCGTTTTTAGGGCATGAGACAGACAGTTGACATCACAGCTTATGTGATACTGGTCCACTGATAAAAGCCAGTGGTCAGTCTATGCCTGTTTTCAATTTCTGTGAGGAGTTTCACTCATCGTTTTAAAAGAAGTGCGGACAAATTATCCCACTAACCTTTAAGGCACATCAAACAGTCAGTTATTGGATATAACGGTACTTCAACATGCTACTTGAAAGTCCTTCGTTATCACCCCAAAACGGACAATTTTGTATTAGGGCATATCAGTTCAGCCAAAAGTGAGCTTCATCAAAAGGGGCGTAGTGCTCAATGGACGAGCATTATGATTTCAAAAAAAAAAAATTTCACAATTTGGAAGCGCTGTCTTAGGCGTCAGTCTGTTTATCTTAAAATGCCAAGCCAGCCTTACGATAAGTCACGTAACGTCTGATAAAATGGTTGACAGATAAAAAGACTTTTCCCACTTTAGGCTCTATACCCTTGAAAAAAATAATATTTATTATATAAGCATTTCGTTCAGGTGAGTACCAATTACATCAAACATGCTTTACAACAACAACAAAAAAGGAAACCATTTAAAAATCTATTTTTTGGGCATTGGTTATAGAGACCGAAGGACGAAACAAACTTTGGCCGAACTGTGCCTTTCGAAGGAATATTCCTGTCTGGGAACTCTGCCCTTTTTATGTTAATGGTGTTGTTTGCACGGAATTTGTGGCACCTTGTGAGGGACCCTGCAGAAGGGGCATGGTGCCATGAAAAGAAACAAATTATTTTGCCTAAGCACAGGTTGACATATTAATTGCCAGAATAACATTGCTATGGTTGGGTTACATTCTGTGGCATAGATTAAATAAATTTCAGCTTCTCGCAGCCACATGACAGAAGGCAAGTGCACGGTTATAACGAAAGTCTTGCAATGACCGGCAGACTTTTCAAAACAGAGACCTTTATTCAAATTGAGCCGATAACAGGCGACATCCCTTCTCTCATTTCTCTTATCGTCCAGTGATACCCAGTGATAACGCAGACGGACTATTAAACAATTTTCCAAGAAAACATTCCATGCCAGCTGGAAGTTCGGCTGGAAGTGCTCTTCAAAAAAAACTAATCTGCGTGTCCAGGGAACGCTTCGCAATCAATTAAAATGAAGAAAAATCTGCAAATGAAAGGATGACACTCAATAACAACCAGATAACTTGAACGAGAGAGCTTTTGAAATTTCCTGACATGTAACAACACCGAGTGCGCACTTCATGAAAGGCTGCAATTCTAACCCGCTAATGAAAGGGGAAGACCTCATTTAAATTCTGAATGAAGTTAAACCCCCCGTGTAAAAGCAAAAAACGCGCGTGAATCTATGCTGCCAAGGACGGCCATTGAAATGACTTCCACCAGCAGGAATAGTATCATCTCGAGGCCATCACTGCATGATGGGCCCACGCCGTAGCTAATTAGCATTTTGCAGCAAACAAAAAATGTCGAAATTGTAATGTTCCCTGAGCTTACACGAAGCCCTATTCTGACCTTAAAACCACCATTAAGTCAGGCAGTTAGTCAACGAGAGCCTGAATCGGAATGAATATGGGCTCATGCATGTGGGGGTGCAGCGAAGTGGCCAAACCGTGAGTGAGACTCATCGACGTGCTTCGTGTGCGTAGGTAGAGCGACCTCGTTTCGTGGAAAATTGGTCTCTTCAGCGCGGTGCCTCACCCTCCCACATGTGTGATCAGAAAGTTTACACAAAACAGATAGACGGTGCAGAGTGCGCGTGGGGGGTGGTTAAGCAGAAAAAGTTAACCCGTCATTTTAGATTTTTTGAAGCGAAAATCGTGAAAATTGTGAAAATTGTTTCAATGGCCGCGAACGAGGGATCGTCTACATATTCTGAGTGCGAACGAAAGTGGGTGCATCACATCGTATCGTATCCTTTGCCTGTGACAGCAGCACGAGATGCGGCGGGAGGAAAATGATTAATGAACGTGAATGGCGTTCCGTTTCCGTAATTCCTGTCGGCCCACACTCCGCTGCTCCAGTTTGCGTCAATCTGACAGCTGGTGGTGTGGCCGAGGTGGTGAAAGAGTGCCTGACCGGAGACGGCCAGGAAGAGATAAATCAGTTTGTGGGTAGGTTTCCGGGGAACAATTTTTGAAATAATTAAGTTGGTCTGATTGTTTTCTGTCGGCTCTGTTGCTGCAGCAACGAATGGGGTAGGTGGGGTTAAGGCATTATTCATGAGTGTAATTTCGATCGGAGATTTATTCCGATTCTGAAATCTTGTATTCAATGTAATTAGAGCGAATTGACATGGGCCGAGAGGGCGTATCCGATGTAAATTAATGCGAGCAAATGCGATATGTGCCGGAGCGAGTGTATGTCAGTAATTAAGAGGAAATGTCATGCGACAAAAAGGTGCTTAAGTGTGGACATTATTCTTAATGATTGCTGTCCTTTGAAAGAAGTGGTGGTTATCCTCGGTAAATGAGGAATTATGTGAGTGCTCGAAATGAGAAAAGCCCTGAGTACAAAAACAGCTCCTGGTTGACAAGATTAGTCTGGACAAATGTATTTTTTAATTACTTCGTTGATAAATAATTATCGATCCAGCTTCTTTTTGTTTACGGCTTTTTTTAAATGTGGCAACAGTTTACCTAAGAGTAGAACAAAAATTGATAAGGCGTGCAAGACAAAGCCCTGATGACTATTAGCATTAAGGTACTGACGAACTTCACGTCGCATAAATCAGGGAATTATTGATTTACAGTCAGAGTCCTCACTCATCTTTTTATAATACCGATAGGAAGGGCGAAAACGACCAGAAGTTGGCATTGAAACAGTGCTTCAAACACTTCTGGTGAAAAGACTTTGTTGGGATTCCGGTAAACACCAAGAATCCTCCTAGAGTCGAAGGAACACGGAGAATTCAGTGTTTAGTCGTTCTAGGAATTTCCACGTTTGCTGGCACCTTCAAGGAATGATTTTGTTTTACGTTCGAAAAAATCGATGATGCTGACGTGAGTTTGTATTCTTACCTAGGATGGTGGAAGTTTCCTTGTACACCAAGAATATAGTCAGTCTCCTGATGGAAGCAACATTGATTGAAACGGATTAGGGCGTCTTCATTTGCGTGTAATAAATTATAAAAACAATTTTTAAAACGTTTCTATTTTTGGAAGCACAAACCCTTATCAGATCCTCATTCCCTTTTTCTTGTAGTTTTCTCTGTACTTTCGTGAGAGTTGTGCAAACTTTCCATGTACGTCCCTCAATCGATTCGTTCATCATCACAAGTTTCTAGGTGTCAAACCTTTTGTCAACATTCCCTTCAACTGAATCCAATGCGGATAAGTTATCTTCTTCTCTCTTCTCGAACACAAGCTCAGCGTCTATCGAAAGAAATCCTCATCCTCAGCAAATGAGAAGGTACTGCCAAGCGTGACCGTTCCCGAGACGATTTTGGGTTTGGATATGGACTGAAGTTTCTGGTAAACTTGGCCATTCCCGAGGCCACATCGACTTCCAATACTGAAAGTACTGGAACACGTGACCATTTCGGAGGCCACGTCGTCTTCTAATACTAAGGGTACTGGCAAACGTGGCCATTTCCGAGGCCACATAGGCTTCCGCGACTGAAGGTGCTGGCAAACGTGGTCATTCGCGAGGCCACTTCGGCTTCAAATACTGAAGGTACTGGCAATCGTGGCCATTCCCGAGGCCATACCGGCTTTCGAGACTGAAGGCACTGGCAAACGTCCATTCCCGAGGCCACATCGGCTTCAAATACTGAAGGTACTGGTAATCGTGGCCATTCCCGAGGTCACATCGGCTTCTGAGACTGAAGGTGCTGGCAAACGTGGTCATTCGCGAGGCCACTTCGGCTTCAAATACTGAAGGTACTGGCAAACGTCCATTCCCGAGGCCATAACGGCTTCAAATACTGAAGGTACTGGCAATCGTGGCCATTCCCGAGGCCATACCGGCTTTCGAGACTGAAGGCAGTGGCAAACGTGGCCGTTTTCGAGGCCAAGTTGGCCTCCAATACTGAAGGTACTGGCAAACGTGGCCATTCCCAAGGACATACCGGCTTTTGAGACTGAAGGTACTGGCAAACGTCCATTCCCGAGGCCATAATGGCTTCAAATACTGAAGGTACTGGCAAACGTGGCCATTCCCAAGAACATACCGGCTTTTGAGACTGAAGGTACTGGCAAACGTCCATTTCCGAGGCCATAATGGCTTCAAATACTGAATTTACTGGCAATCGTGGCCATTCCCGAGGTCACATCGGCTTCTGAGACTAAGGTGCTGTCAAACGTGGTCATACCCGAGGCCACTTCGGCTTCAAATACTGAAGGTACTGGCAATCGGGGCCATTCCCGAGGCCATACCGGCTTTCGAGACTGAAGGCAGTGGCAACCGTGGCCGTTTTCGAGGCCAAATTGGCTTCCAATACTGAAGGCACTAGCAAACGTGGCCATTCCCAAGGCCATACTGGCTTTTGAGACTGAAGGTACTGGCAAACGTCCATTCCCGAGGCCATAACGGCTTCAAATACTGAAGGTACTGGCAAACGTGGCCATTCCCGAGGTCATAATGGCTTCCGAGATTGAAGGCACTGGCAAACGTCCATTCCCGAGGCCACATTGGTTTCAAATAGTGAAGGTACTGGTAAACGTGGCCATTCCCGAGGGCAAACCGGCTTTCGAGACAGAAGGCAGTGGCAAACGTGGCTGTTTCCGAGGCCAAATTGGCTTTCCATACTGAAAGTATTGGCAAACGTGACCATTCCGGAGGCCACATCGGCTTCTGAGGCCACTTCGGCTTTAAATACTGAAGGTACTGGTAAACATGGCCATTCCCAAGGCCAAACCGGCTTTCGAGACTGAAGGCAGTGGCAAAAGTGGCCGTTTCCGGGGCCAAATCGGTTTCCCATACTGAAAGTATTGGCAAACGTGGCCATTCCGGAGGCCACATCTGTGTCATACAGAAAATCCCGCGTCAAACTCGTTTCGACTCGCTTTAGTGGTCATGTTAGCAGTTTCCTTCGCTTATCGTAATAGGGTGATTCTCCCTTAAACCGTCAAGACTGTCTTATTGAGTATAATTTGTCGATTGCGTAATCTTGTGCATGAAAAATTATTAAATCGCAATGTGCATTTGCATTGCAACTTGCATTGGCAGTGAATGACTTTCGACTTAACTTTGGCTTTATATAAAACTCCGGGAAGAAGAGATACTGAAACGAAAGAGGAGTTAAATGTTATTTAAAAAAATGACGTCTGTTAAATATTTTCACGTAAAATTTGGCACAAATGTCAGCGACGGTATCGAAATCGGTTGGAATTTTTATTTAATCGCTTGCGCAGTGATGTAAGCTTCGTTCAAGGTTTTTCTATGCACACTTCGGAGTAAATTGACCGAGAAGACGCAAACTGTGTCCCAACACAGCCTCCGGGATAAATCAACCCTACCTTCAAACTCTTCATACCCATTTACTTTGTTCATTGTTCCGAATTATCCTTAATTTTTTAAACCACAAAGTTGAGATTTTAAATTCAGTCCACGAGTGAGGGTCTCAATATGGTATCCGTGTCCAAGAGGAAGCCTTTGGCTGCAAAGCCTTGACGTGGGTTCTCAAATAAGTCAAAGTTGAAGGGGCGCAAACTGCACCTTAAATGCCCTCTCCCTCCCTCATATTTAGAGATGAAAACTTCCTAAAATGTTTCGCTATAAGTCGTCGAAATTTCTCTGAAAAACATGTCGACTATCGACAGGAGAGGTATGTCCAATGAAAGCACTAAACGTGAAATGTGTGCCATCGACTGTCATCCTGCTTCCACAAAAATTCGGAGATGCGACGACCATCTCCACCCACAACAAGACTGTGTACATCTTTCCAGACCAATAAACTCCTCACCGTGCCGTGCACCAGTCATGCTCCAGAGTCAAACAATCGTAAAAACATTTATTTTTTTGTTCCTTCAAATTTTACTGCTCCCATAGTTCTCGCATACTTTCAATTTTTATGGCACTAAAACGCGCCATTTCCCTTCCACGGGGAAGTGGTGGGACGGCCGACGGCGGCGGCGGCAGCCCCAGCAATAAATCTCAAGAACAAGCGTGAACCAAAAATAATGACCAACTTTTTATAATTAAGTTCTCCGCCGTGGAATTGTGCGCAATCTTAAAATTTATTTCGAACTTATTTCCCTCGAAATGGTCCATAAACTTGTTCATCCTTCACCTCGTGTCTTAAGTGGCGGTGTTGGTGGTGGCGGTGACATCATTGGCCCTGCGAAGGGCTCGCGATAAGGGGAACAGAAAAATTGTCCTGTTAAACAAGGCGCGAGAGTACACGTTCTTGACACATTAACATCCACCATTTGAAACCTGTCCTGGTCGTGCCTGCGCCCTGCCTGCGGAGATAATAATTGGAATAAATTATTGCAGATTATAGTCCTAATTTGGCCACCGGTCGCATTCGGTTTCTCACATTCCAGCCAAACCGTGAGGATATTGCCAACAAAAGTCACAAATTAAATTCGCCCGAATCGCACAACGCCATGGAGTGGCTTCTCGCGCGCCGCATGAGTTACTGGACGAGTGCCTTACGGGTGTATGGCGGCAGTGAAAATTTAGATAATTACATGAAAGTTCGCGTCATTTATGAGACGTTTCCCCGCACCTCGAGATCCACTTTGTTTGGCATTGTGTTTCGAGGAGTCACTTTCAAACGTAAACGGAAATAGGAGGTTTTTCTGCATTTTAATTGCTTTCAATGGCTTCCTTTGGTTTTGTTCTTCTCGGCTTGCAAAGTTTCGTCTCATTAAAAGTTGATGGCATTCGTATTTTTTAAGCGAAGGTAACTGCAAAAAATTATGTTTCGAGTCTTTGTGATCCTCAGAAGGGATATTTACGTACTTCTTCGTTGAAAAATGAAAAGAGGGAAATCGTGAAAACCCGCCATTAAGCTTGTCGTTAAGTTAGTTTTTATGACGCTCTTAATGTCACCTCCTTTTTGGGGGGGACATTTACGATTACTGCAAGACATTAATTGACCCTCAATGTATTCGAATGAATTTTCATTAGGGGCAAAGAGATTTGGCATCGAAAGCAAATGACAAATCAGTGGTGGTGAGGTGGAAATATGGAAACATTTGGTAGAGGCTGATAGAGATCTTCTTCATGACGCTCTTTTCCCATTGATTTGGCTAGATCAGAAGTTGTGTTCATGTTGTGGTCGCATCAGTCAACACATTCGCTTGGCGCTTTTTAAATTGGATTTGTAAGTTCTCAGAAACCGCATTTAAGCCAACTTCTGCTCTGCAGTTAGCTGAGCAACGAATGTTTGACGTCCATATATCCGGACACGCTTAACTTAAAATGTCAAACGAACCCCCGTTTGACAAATTATAGATCGAGCTACACCTTTTGTGAAGACATCTGTGTGCTCCGTTTGTCATGTGAAAAGTTATACTGATTTACATGTGAGTAAAATTTCAACGGAATTGCAAAACCAGATCGATTCGGCAAGAAGACAATGCTGTGTGTTTTGTGGGACCAGAAAAGTGTGCTGTACCACGAGCTTCTTAAACCTGGTGAAACCTTTAATACTGATCGCTACCGACAACGAATGATCAATTTGAACCATGCATTAATCGAGAAACGACCAGAATGGGCCAGAAGACACGGCAAGGTAATTTTGCTCCATGACAATGCACCTGCACACAAAGCAAAACCGGTTCAGGATACAATCAAAACACTTGGCTGGGAGCAGCTACCCCACCCGCCGTGTTCACCAGACTCGGCTCCTTTCGACTACCATTAGTTTTCATCGATGGGACACGCATTGGCTGAGCAGCACTTTGGTTCCTACGAGGAGGTCGAAAATTGGGTGTCTGATTGGTTTTCTTTAAAAGACGGACAATTTTATTGGTATTCACAAATTGCCAAAAAGGTGGACAAAATGTGTAAAAAACAATGACCAATACTTTAAATTCGAATGAATTTTAATTAGAGACAGAAAGGTTTGGCTTTGAAAGCAAATGACAAATCAGCGGTGGTGAATTGGAAACATGGAAACATTTGTTCATTCATCTCCCACTGATCGGTATGTCACCGAAAAACTTGGCAGATGATGAAGCAGACTAATACAAAAGCTGCTTGTGGAGACACTTACATTAACACCTTGACTTATTGTAATTTTCTAAAAAAAAGTGAGCTTGTCAAGGAAGCTACTACTAAGCACGTACCGCTCTCAATATACAAAGTAGAGTTCGTTGTGAAGTTTCGACCAACTTTTGACGCACAAAAAACCGAAAATCGCTGGCAAAACATTCCTCACGAAACCATGGCTTCTTCATCCCGATCAGAACAAGTACGATAGAGGTTTCCTTCAAGACCAGACTGACCTTTGTAAAGAAGCCTTTAAAGGACATTTTTGGCGAGATGTCTTTGAGTTTTATTTTTCCATGATCTTGATCATCACTTATTTCAGCCGCTTTCACTTCAACCGCAGGTTGAATGAAGACAAACAAAATTTATTGACCGTTTATATTTTGGGATTGGGCAACCCTAGTGTTGCAATCTGGCAACTGCCAGCTCTATCGTACAGTTTGACACCTTTGAGGTTTTACGTACTCAGAACGTTTTGACATACGAGAGATATATGTGTTATTTACAGCAACTAAAAAGATTTATCTCATTTAAATCGTATCTTTATCTTATTTAAATCGTAAAAATTTTCGTGCGATTATTTTTTACAACTTTCGACGTGGATTAAGTGAACAACAGTGCATCGATGAACTTTATTCAATTTTTGGCGATGAAGCTCCATCAAGGACCAGTGTTTATCGATGGTATGCTGAATTCAACAGAGGTCGTAAATCACTTAAAGACGAATTTCGTGAAGGTCGTTCAAAATCAGTTGTTGTTCCGGAAACCATTGATGTTATGCACCAAGTGATATCCCAGGATCGTCGTGTGACCTATCGTGAGATTGACACAACCTTAGGCATTAGTGGGACCAGCATACATTCAATATTGCATGAACATTTGACCGTCAAAAAAATTTGTTCGCGTTGGATCCCACACAATTTGTCAATCGCTCAAAAAAAGGCTCGTGTCGATTGGTCGAAAAAAATGCTCCGAAAATACGATCGCGGTGGTTCGAAACACGTCTATGACATCGTGACAGGTGATGAATCGTGGATTTACGCGTATAAGCCCGACTGTATGGATGTTTCAAATTGAGCCAAATCCAAGAAAAGTTGCGCGCGCACTGAAAACTGGACATGTCGCAACCGTACCACTAGAACAACGCGGAACAGTCAATTCTGAGTGGTACACAACCATTTGTTTGCCAGTTGCCTTCCAAGAAATCAGGAAAACCAGCCGCCGAAGACGGGTCACTCTTCACCACGACAATGCGAGCTCTCACACAACGGCTCAAACAACTTCATTTTCGAGCCATCAAAACATCGATTTGATGAGTAATCCGCCTTATAGTCCTGACCTGGCACCGAATGATTTCTTCTTATTCCCGTTCGTAAAAAATAAAATGAGAGGTCAACGTATTCGACACCTGAAGAAGCGGTTGATGCGTTCAAAACGCATGCTTTGGGGATATGAGTATAAAAACCCGTAATCCTGAAGAATTTTTTTTTTTATAATTGACGCGTGCAAAAGGGGTTGCGAGTACCCTTAAGTGACCGGATCAAGTCACAGCACGGGCCGAAGGTATAGAGGAAGAGAGGGAGAGGAGGTACCGATGCACATTGGTTTGAAATGCCTGTGGATTCTAATGAGGAGGAAAAATCGAGCTGGGAAGAGCATTCCCTGAATTTGACTGTACGTCCGAAAGAGAGCTTGAGGGTGAATTGGTGGGCATTCCTAGCGAGGCGTGTATTGCGGGTGAATTCTTGAAGGAAAGGAATGCAACTGGCTAATTCATCTGAGCATTTCTTGTTAAAATAGCGATAAAAGCGTGACGACGACGCGACATTACGGCGGTGTTCTAACGAGTCAATCGACTTCGCAATATTACTGTCACTTATTAGTTTTATCGCTCGCTTTTGAATTCTATCCAGCAGGTGCAGGGAGGTCTTAGAAGTACCTGACCAAATAGGTAATGAGTATGCTTGCAAACACAAGGTGGCCCACAAGCTGTTCAGGGTCAACCACAGCTTTGCCTCTCTATTCCCATCTAAGCCAACAAATTATATTAATTAAATAAATGCAAAACCATATGCTTCATGCTCGCCCACCACAATGGATGCGTTCCCAAAAGTTTTTGCAATATAATTGGAAATACAAAATTTACAATACTCACACGCGCCGGACACCAGTGCTCAGAGATGACCGCAAGCGATAAAGACCGATTCGAATTTTCCATCCGATTGTCACACACAATCGAAACCGCAGTTATTCACTGCAAACAAACATTAGAAACTCGACAGCAATGGCTTTAATAAATTGCAGCCCAAACCACTGTCCACTCGGCAAGCAAAACTAAAAGTGTGTGTATCTATTGCCAAAATCAACGATGCCCCCGCCGAGGTCATAATCATTTGTGTGTGCATCCGATAAGTGTCGTCGTTGTTAATGAAATATTTACGCATTCAATTAGATAATGCAGACGGATGTGATTGATGTTATCGCGGGTCCATTGTTATGAATTCATTCATGCTGCCAGCGAGTTACTCAGTTGTTGCAGTTCGGTCGTTTTGCTAACTGTTTGAAAGGTGTCTGCATTGTGGGAGGGGGGAAATGCTGTCTAAGCACTGGCATTCATTTCTCAGAGTGACGAAGCATGCCGATGATCGGATGATTAATTACTTAACCGACATTAAGGAAATTTATTCTGCGAACTGACAATGCAAATGTGTCGACGAGGACCCCACACTCTTCGATTCGGCGAGCACAAACGATGAAACGCTGAAATTTATCATGCAAATGGAATTTGGGAGGAGAACCGTTGAAAATTAATGCCTCAGGGCAATTAAATAGAAATTTATTTCTTTGTCCATTCATTAGATGATTGCGCATAGAAGAACGAATTAATTCTGTAAGCGCCGCAGGTTAGGGAATTGGACGCCTTGAATGGTGTGGAATGGAAATGGAGGCAGAGAAAAAATTACATTTGACAGAGAAAAAGTTTGGATGGTGTACGTATTGCAGTCCAATCTTAACCAATATTTGACACGGCAAAGCATTTTTCAATGAAGAGGGAAAATATCGATCAATACATTGTGGCCTTCACTGCCAAAAGTCTGAGTTGATGTTGCAAAACTTTCCTTACCTCACAAAATTTCGTTAGCCAGATTCAAAGCCTGTGTTTAGAGTGATTGATTTCTTCAAAACCATGAAACGGCGACAAACAATATACCCAACAGCCGAAGATATTTATTTGGTAGAGAAATACTGCCTAATCTGCGTACAATGGCAACACTTTTCAGGAGAATTGCTGCTCCATCAAATTCATAATTAATTTCTCTTTTACTACACTTGGACCCGTGGGGTTACCTTTTATTTGTTGCCGAACGTCTTCAGCAAGCGCTGCTTCATAAAAATTCGTGTCATCCAATTATCTTACCAAAATGTTTCCACATTTACCACATTAATCATCAGCGAAGTGCATTAAAGAACTTGGTGCCTCTGCACTTACCCCATTTCGCTCTAAGTCTTGGGTTATAAAGGGCCGTCAAGTAATTTAAAACATCCCAATGGCTTGCTTCTTTGGTAAGCTTCAAGGTAACGCAGCTAGTCAAGTTTATGCACCTCTACCTCGAGGCTGAACCGGAGAATCACGACCGTTTGAAGTGACCTACGTCGACTAAGCTGATCTGTATATCGACAATGCTGGTTTTCTTTTCAACTTTGCCGACTCTTCCTACATCGGAAACTGGTCTGCGCCAAGAGATCTATATTCTTTTATTTACGTGTGCAGAAATTCGTTTCATCTATTTTGAATTTACAGAAATTTGCACACCGAAAGCTGCCTGTTAGCTATCACACGTTTTATAGCCGGGCAGGGTGCCCCACGCATCTTCCACTCGGATAATGGAACCACTTTTAAAAAGAGATATTCCTAGTTAAGTGAACTCCAATAAATTTGAATGAACGACTTTTAGAATTCCTGAGCAACTTGGGAAATAAATGGGAAAATATGGCAGCTCTATGGTGGGGTAGTTTTTGGGAGCGACTGGCTCTTTTTTTATAATTGGCGCGCACTAAAGGGTTTGTGCCCTTAAATGACTGGAATTTAGTTACAGCACGAGCCGAAGGTATAGAGGCAGAGAGGGAAATGAGGTACCGACGAACAATAGCTTTAAGTGTCTGTGGACTAAAATGGGCGAAATAAGTCTGTGGACTGAAATTCGTGTGGTGCTGCTGAAGAATGAGTCTCTACACTTAACTGTGCGTCCGAAAGTGGGCTTAAGGTTGAACGAGTGAACTTGTGAATTTGTGAACGGGTGAAAGAGTGAACGAGTGAACGAGTGAACGGGTGAACGAGTGAATGGGTGAACGAGTGAACGGGTGAACGAGTGAATGGGTGAACGAGTGAACGGGTGAACGAATGAATGGGTGAACGAGTGAACGGGTGAACTAGTGAATGGGTGAACGAGTGAATGGGTGAACGAGTGAATGGGTGAACCAGTGAACGGGTGAACGAGTGAACGGGTGAACGAGTGAACGGGTGAACGAGTGAACGGGTGAACAAGTGAACGGGTGAACAAGTGAACGGGCAAACGAGTGAATAAGTGACGGAGTGAACGATTGAACGGGTGAAAGGGTGAACGAGTGAACGAGTGAACAGGTAAACGGGTGAACGAGTGAACGGTTAAACATGTGAGCATTCGAGGCGAGGACTGTATTGCGAATGAGTTCTTTAGTTTGCTAACTCATTAGAGCATTTTTTGTTGAAAAAGCGATAAGATAGTGATAGAGACACAACATTTCGTCGATGTTCATGCGTGTCGATTGACTTCGCAGCATTTTTATCATCAATAGGTTGTATCGCTCGCTGTTGGGTTCTATCTAGTAGGTGTAGAGAGGTCTTAGGAGCACCGGACCAGATAGGAGCGTTGTCCTTAAGCTTTGTGCGAATGTACGCTTTATATATTGTTGCCAGGTCCGAAGGGGTGAAATATTTCTTGCATCGCTTTAAGAAACCTAGACATTTCGCTGCATTTTTAGCGATATCGAATATATGATAATTCCAACAAAGTTTTCAGCTTATACACGTACCGACGATGGAAAGTCGTTCAGTTTCACCAATGCTGGGGCCATTCATAGATAATGGCAGGTTGTTTTGAGAACACTTGAGTGACAGTAGACGGCTCTGAGTTTTGGAAGCATTAAATTCCACTCTATTCTTTCTACTCCACTCAATTATGCTGTCAAGATCGAAATTTAATGAGCTTGACATACGCTGCTGTTCCAAGTCAATGGTCGAAGAGGAGGGGCGAGAGCCGAGAAACGAATATGAAAAGCTGAGGGTACTGTCATCAGCGAAGGAGTGAATTAGATTAGAAGCGACAAACAGGAGATCATTTATAAAAACGAGGAAGAGTGTCAGAGACAAAATGGAGCTCTGTGGAATACCAACATACAGTGAATATCAGACTTGAACCCCTGTAATACCAATTTGTATTGAACGGCTCGAAAGGTAATTTATAATCTATTGAAGAAGAAATTCATCGACGCCAAAAGTATGCATGTTCAACAAGTAAGCCTGATGCCAGACTCGACTTAAATGCTTTTGAAATATCCAGTACGACGATCTTGCTTTATACTACATTGTGCAAAAATTGGTTCCATATTTCGGTGAGATAAGCCATCAAATCACCAGTGGACCTGTTGCTGCGGAAGCCGTATTGCCGGTCATTAAAAAGCTTCCGGGATACAAGATATTTCATAAGCTGACAATTTATCAGCGCTTCCATAACCTTGGAAAGTAGGAGCTTCAGTGTTATGGGTCGGAAGGAGGTGGGCGATGATGGTTCGCTTATTTTTAGGGACGAACTGGACAAATGCTGTTTTCCACTTACTCAGAAAGGGCCCTAAAGAGTGTGACAAATGGAACAGCTTACGCAGTGGTTTTGCCAGCGTAGAAGAAAATTTCTTCAGCGAATGGTTGGCGTGTCTCAGTCAGATTTACGCGTCTTTTAAGGGAAATCAACGTTTAACTGGGATCAGCTGCACACATTGTTCACATGAGACCTATAATGTATTGTAGTTATGATCCATTAAACCTTGCATCCCATATAGTCATATTTTTTATCGTTGTCCCTGCAAAGTTGAATTATTCCTCAACTGAATACCAAACGGGTAAGGATTTGAGGAGTGTTTTCATTTTTTAGCAATATTCAAGAAGAGATGGTTGAAAGAGAACCTTCAAAAGTTGCTGTCATTGTACACAGTCTAAATGGAGCGGGTTAAACTCGTGCACTTAAACATGGAGATGAAGTCCTTCTTCGCGGTACTGCGACCATTGCGTGATTCAAAAATTGTTCCTGGAGGAGACGGGAAGGTTCGCGTCTGCGGAATGCAACTACCCAGTGGTTCTATCCTACATGATAACTCCTGTATTCTTTAGAAAAACTTTGATTTAAACACGAAAATTATTTGTTTTGAATGTTTTGTGGTTGAAGAATCTAATTCATCGTCCGATATTTTGTTGATTAAGGAGCTAGCTTATGTCATTCGTATTGTCCCCACGTTTCGACAGGAAATGCTGTCATCTTCAGGGGATCTTTGTTTATTGAGACAAAAGAAATAATACATCAGTAGTGCACGTTGATAAAACTGAGATTGAAAAACTAACAATTATGTAATACTTTAGTACACAAATACGCTGTCATTTAACATTTAACATTTTACATTAAATAAAACTAATAGAATTGAAAATATGCTATTTAAACTAAAAGCTTATATTGCACATATTTCTAGCACTTCGTTGTGCAAAGATCAGTTTTGATGTTTGTACAAAGATGACATCAATTTTTCAAAATTGGCGGCCGGTACCATTGCTGAGTTAACCGCCGTTATGCTTGTGTGTCCTGCTTTCAGTTCCTATTGTAGTTAATAATGTGAAGTGTTCCTAATACATACCTTTTGCTGGTGTGTTTTTGAGTCTGTAGAATTTTAATATTGTTGAAGTTGGGGTGGTGGTAAGTCAGTAGGCCAGCGATGTTTTTGTATGTCGGATTTTTTTCCAGCCAATCTACGTCGTGTTTGGTCGCCGTGGCGTAGTGCGCAAAGTGCGACGCTCACATGCCGAAGGAGGTAGGTTCGATTCCCGGCTGAACACCTCCAATTTTTCACGGCACCACCTATTTCGAGCTGCTGACAACACTCAAAGAGTAATAACTGTCTAAGAAAGCTTCTCAAACTTCGCCGAGTCGGTAAAAAACTGTATTCTCCTTCTACTCGTGAGAGAACAGTAGCGCGCACAACACGAGCAAGTTGATGAGCAAACTAGGCCCTGGCCCCCTTGTGGACTGACCGCCAACAATTATTATTATTATTATAACCTCCGTCGTGTATGAGTACAATGGACTAGTATTTGACTCTGAGCGCTCCAGTGCAGTATAACCCCAACCCATATCGATTTTTCGTACTTAGCAAAGTTGTTTTAAACTTGTTTTGTTGTTTTAAGATTCTCAATGCATGTATGCGATACATGAAGCTTCCTTGCAATCTCACGTGTTGTACTGTGACGATTCGAAGCGATTATTGCTTGGATTTGTCCGCCATATACTTCAACTGAACGATCAGAACGTTTCTCATCTTTGAATGAAAAATCACCACAACGAAATTTGGCAAACCAATTTCGACCGTCGTTCTTTTATAGCTTCGTCGCCATAAACAGCAAATAAATTCCTGTGAGCTTGCGATGCAGTTTTTTCTTTTCGGAAATATAAAATCACAATATGACGAAAATGTTTTAAATATTCACTTTTCAACAGACGCTTAACAAAAACTACACAACTGATCAAAAACAAAAAATGTTTACTGATTCACAGTTGAAGTATCAACTATCAATTTACAAAACGTGTTTGACTCTTCGATTACGTTAGCAAACATAAAAGTTCAGCTAAAGCCATAAATGTATGAGGGGACTGTGCAATTACCTAGTCACACACTCAATGCATAACTTCTCTTCTTCTTCAGTTCTATAGTGTACCGATATACCTGGGTCTCAACCACTGCCTCATTTTTCACTCTTGACGCACTAATGTGTGCACCAACTTAGATAAGGACGTCCTCTGTTTCCCTTTTCCCCATGCGTCGGACTAAGGAAACTGTGCTATCAATCAAAAGCGAACTTCACTGTATGGTGAAATTGTTCGTCGCTTAAAGCAAACCAATCATACACTCAATTTTCTACCTCCTCGTAGGAATCAAAGTGCTGCTCGGCCAATGCGTGTTCCATCGATGAAAACAAAAGGTAGTCGGAAGGAGCCAAGTCTGGTGAATACGGCGGGTGGGGTAGCTGCTCCCAGTCAAGTTTTGCTGAACCGGTTTTGCTTTGTGTGCAGGTGCATTGTCATGGACCAAAATTACCTTGCTGTGTCTTCTGGCTCATTTCGGTCGTTTCTCGATCAAAGCATGATTCAAATTGATCATTTGTTGTCGGTAGCGATCAGTATTAACGGTTTCACCAGGTTGTAGGAGCTCGTGGTACAGCACACCTTTCTGGTTTCACCAAACACACAGCATTGTCTTCTTGCCGAATCGATCTGGTTTTGCAGTCAATGTTGATGGTTGTCCCAGATTAAGCAACTATTTTTTCCCTTTAGGATTCTTAAAATAAATCCATTTTCATCGCCTGTAACAATCCGATGCAAAACCGATTTTCTTTCGTGTCTTTGAAGCAAAATTCCACAAGTGTTTCTTCGGTTTTCCATCTGTCTTTCATTCAATTCATGTGGCACCATTTTCCACACTTTTGGATCTTTCCCATAGCTTTTAAACGGTCAGAAATTGTTTGTTGTGCAACATTTAACATTGCTGTCATTTGCTTTTTGATTCAAAGTGTCATCTACATCCAATATCGTTTGCAATTCGGCGTCTTCAAACTTTTTTGGTGGTCTTCCACGTTCTTCATTTCTCACAACAAAATCATTATTTCTAAACCGTTGAAATCATCTTTTGCATGTTGCTTCTGACCACCACATGCATCACCATATGCCTCGACAAGCATTCGATGCGACTCTGCAGCACTTTTCTTCAAATGAAAACAAAAAATTGTACTTTCCGCAGATCATCACTTTCTGGTACAAAATTCGACATTTTGAACACGATGAAAAAATATGATGTTTTCTGTTCAATGACTTGATGTATACTAAGTATTTTTCACAGATGTAATAGTAAACAAACAAGGAAAGAAATAAGGGCACGTTCACAACAATGTTCCCTATCGAAACATTTGTATCTTGACGCTCACTTCATACGGGTATACCTGGTAATATCCATGAAACCTACTAGTCACACACCGCTTGCTGCACAGAGAATAGGAGTCGTATCTGAAGCATTGACCAAATTTCGACGCACTAAAAACTTCAGCCCGCAAAACTTTCCTAACGAAACCAACGCTTCTTGATCCGCTCAAGATAAATTTTTATCTTTGTAAAAACGCCTTAATTGCCCATTTGCTTCATAAGG